>CM066037.1:169326713-171726713 GCA_033557465.1 Ichthyophis bannanicus
TCTTGGGCTGCGGCTGCCTGTGCACCTGATTTCCCAGATGAAGAAGCCTTGTCAGCCGAGGATAGCCTGGGTGCCTCTGACTGGGAGGATGGTGAGCTGATGAGCAAGACAGCCCTGTGCCTAGAGTAGTTTGTCTCACATAGATCACCCCAAAATGCATCCAATCCTGTCCTTAACCCTCATCCTCCTTACCTCCTTGGCCCCCAACCTATCACATGCATTTAACCCTGGCATCAGTCACTTCCCGATCCTCCACAACAATGGTAGACCTCAACAAAAGCTAATACACTCCACCCACACCTTCTACACATCCCTCTGCAGAGCATTAAGAGGAACCAAACTGAGAAACACAACTACCAACGCTTACTCAAATGCGCACTTATAAATGCTAGATCAATACGCTCTAAATGACCTTGTAGCCAATGACCTGATAACCCTCCATGACCTCGATATCCTAATGATAACTGAGACATGGTTATCTGACTGTGATAATGTTCTAATCAACCAGATGTCACCACCTGGATACTCGATCTATGCCTGCCATAGGACCCACCAGAGGGGAAGTGGCACACTCATCCTTGCCAGATCCGAACTCCAATTTATACTAAGCAACACCACTAGCTCAACCTATCTGGACATAATCTCCATATCGAACAAACACTGTTCAATTAACCTACTGTACCGAGCACCAACATCATCACCAGATGACCTACCGTCAATAATCGACCTAGCCTGTAACTCCAATAACCCACGCTCCCTAAATTGGCTGATGGGAGATTTCAACCTGCCTTCCCTACAAGATACGCATTCATCAGCCTTCCTTGATGCAATGAACGAGCTGGGCTATATGCAACTCATTGACTCCCCCACTCATAGCAAGGGAGGTAAACTGGACCTGATCTTTGCCCCTCAGACTGCTGTCAACTCAACCCAGAGCCTGCTGCTCTCCATAACACCAGTACCCTGGTCTGACCATAATCTACTCCTATTCCACATACCCATCAACTACCTCAGCAATTTCAACAATAAAGCATGTGCCCTCCTAGAATTATAACAACATGCTTTCGACCCCTCGTTAAGGTGAAGGCTTTCAAGAAAATCCTACCTCTCCTTGCCAACGAATCCCTTGACCCAGACGAATTGGTATCCAACTGGGATGACGCCCTCAGAGCTGCTGCCTGCCTCCCATCCACCAACAACAACCCAGCAAAACGGGAACACGCACCATGGTACTCCCAGGATCTGCAAGCATCGCTTCTCCACCTACGCAAGCTTCAGAGACAGTGGCGCCACACCCGGACCTCCGAGGCACTCTGTGCATACTCCGCACACCTACAGATACACCAAGAAAAAAACATGGAAAAAAGAAAACAGTACCATTCAGAATTACTAAAGCGATCATTGAACAAATCACATGACCTATTCAATATTGTAAAGTCCTTAACAGGTGATCCAGCACTAGCCCAACCACCCATGCCCCAGCTACGGGACTATTCCGACTACCTACAATCGAAGATGATCCAGACCAATATGAATGCAACTATCATATCCCTCTCCACCCTGCATGTGTCCTCCCAACCAACCTCTCTGCTGAAATTCTCCGAGGTATCCAACGAAGAGATCGTAGATATTATTTCCTCTATTAACCTCACCACTGCTGCTAACGATCCTTGCCCTGCAAGCTGGATTAAAGAGTTGCGCCATGACCTCAGTCCAACCATATGCAAAATCTTGAACCAATCCCTCTCAACAGGGTCCTTCCCACAAAGCCTAAAATACACATCAATCCGCCCTCTGTTAAAAAATAGCAAACTCGATCCATCTAAATTTGAATCCTTCAGACCAATTTCGAGCATCCCACTGCTTGCCAAAATCATTGAGAAGGTAGTCCAGCGACAAATTCAACACCACGTCGACACTGAAGCACCACTTGACCCATCCCAACACAGCTTTAGAGAAGCACACGGTGTTGACACCATCCTCCCAACCCTCTTCAGCAACCTAGTCACAGGTCTTGACAACATCCACCAAGGATTTGTCCTCATCTTCTTGGACATAGCAGCCGCTTTTGACTCTGTGAACCACGAGACACTTCTACTTTGCCTCAAAGAAAAAGGGATACAAGGCTCAGCTCTAGCCTGGTGTAAATCTTATTTGTGCAACAGATGGCAACAAGTCAGAGCAGGTTCCATGACATCAGAGCCATTTCCACTGAAGCAAGGTGTACCTCAGGGCTCATCCCTATCTGCATTGATGTTTAACATCTACATGCAGCCCATCTGTGCTTTAATCCGCTTTTTCAATGTCCAGTGCCTTGCCTATGCAGATGACATCCTCATTTACACACCTTTCAAGATTGATCAACCTGACTTCTCACCAATATTAAGATGCTTTGAAGCGGTAGCAGACTGGCTCCTCTCTCAAAATCTACGAATTAACCGCAGTACAACTGATGTTCTATTAATCACGAGAAACCAGAAGTTTACGCCACCTCCCTCACTACAAGTCAACAATACTGAACTGAAGGCCAAATCCACAATTCGCTATCTAGGCATTACTCTTGTCCAGCAGCTTGACATGTCAGCACATGTCAAAAACACCACAAAAGCAATATATCACAAGATCCAAACACTACGTCATCTCCGCCCACTACTTGACTTCTCTGACTACCGATCAATCTTCCAAGCCTTAGTTATCCCACATCTTGACTTTGCCAACATCATCCTATATGGACTTCCACAGTCGACTCTAAGCCCGCTCCAACTTGCCATGAACTCGGCTGCGAGGGTACTAGTAGGACTATCAAGGTCAGACCACATAACGCCAGTCCTGAGGAACCTACACTGGCTACCGCTGCAGGCTAGAATCCATTACAAGACTCTAGTCCTGACATTCAAAGCCCTCAAGAACCAGCCCCCCATGCCAATCAGTAAACTTCTCCACAGCAAACCAGTCAACAGAATCAGGAGATCTACATTGATGAATACACTTGAAGTCCCTAAGATGTTGATAAAATGTACAAAGACAACAGCCAGTAGAGCCTTCTCCATTTTCTCACCTATGGCCTGGAATGCCCTCCCAGCTGAAATCCGAGCCATCTCGAACCTAGCGTTATTCAGAAAAGCTCTCAAACACCACCTGTTCCTACAACATTACCCTGATACCAATTCCGGAAAGCACACAGCCATCACCTTGCCTTCCTACCTAGACCGCCCCATAGCTCAGCCTCCCATAGAGAATGGTTAATCAGCTTTCCCCTACCTTCTCTCCCTGACCCATGAACATATGCCTTTGTTAAAGATCCTTATATGTCTTTCGTAAGAGTATTCATAATTTGTATATAGTTCCCCCGGTTTCTTCCATGTTTACTACCCCTGTTCAATGTAAACTCAATGTGACCTGTTACATTGTAGTATGTTCTGTTTCAACTGTACACCGCACTGATTATAATAGCGCGGTATATAAGAAATATAAATAAATAAAATAAATAAATACAGGATATCCACCTGTTCCGCAAGGATGAACTCCCTGCTCTGATGGTTCAAGTAGTGGACGGCTTACACCTTACTGATCCTCTAGAGCACAGTCAGCCTCAGGCACTGTCTCAGGCCGATCTGATCCTGCAGGGCATTCAAAAGCCTTTTCCCACCGGAGCTCTCCTGTGGGGCATTCCAAAGCCCGCCAGGGCCTTTTTTTTCCCACCAGGGCTCTCCTGCGGGGCAGTCAAAAGCCCGCCATGGTCTTCCCTTTCCCACCGGAGCCCTAGCAGATGGTATCTCAGAAGTGTGATTCACCTGATGCTAACGGCTCGCCATCTGGGACAGCACTACCTTAGGGACAGCGCTATCTTTGGTCTCCAGCGGATCTGGACAGGTGCTTTGCATATCCGAAGATGGCTGCTCTGGTGACTGCCGTCACTAAGCACATCGCTATTCCGGTTGAAGGGGGTGCAGCCTTTTCGGATCATTAGGATAGGAAACTCCACTCAGGCATCAGTTTGTAGAGGTCTGGTGGCCTATGTCCTCCTACATTGCTCTAGCTTTGTCAATGGTCGGCTGACCTTGAAAAGCTTGTCAAGGGCCTGGGGGAAGTCAAGCCACAGCGGCTATTGGAAGGCAAGCCGCGGTCCTTTACACGCCACAGAAATGCCTTTGCTGTGACTTCATGCCAGTCAAAGGTCACAGTCCTTCGGGGAGTTAGGAAAGGACGGGATGCCTATATCACCACCAATATGAGGAGGGTGGATGCCTTTTCCCAGCAGTGAGCCCACATGGCGTTCGATCAATGGGTCCTCAACATCATCAGCCAAGGCTATACTCTCCCATCAAGAAGCCTTCCTAGTTTCACCCAATGGACCCTCCAATGTCTGCAGTTTCTTTGAGCCATTCAACCGGTCCAACTCGCAAAGAGGGACTCTGCTCGTTATTCCATTTACTTTGTGGTATCCAAAAAGGAGGGGTCCTTTCAGCAGAGTCTGGGTCTCAAGGAGGTCCGTTGGGCCCTTCATGTACCGTTTTTTCACATGAAAATGATATGTCCAGTAATTCAAGCAGCCCTTATGGATAATTCCTTGCCTCGTCCAGCCTAGTGGAAGCATATTCACATATTCTTCTCCGGGAGGATCACCAGCGTTTTCTGCGCTTTGGCATGCTCGGGCAGCATTTTCAGTTTTGCGTTCTGCCATTTGGCCTGATGACTGCAAAGTCATTGTGGTGGCCGCGGCAGCCTTGCACAGACAGCACATTCAAGTTCTCCCATACTTGGACGACTAGCTCATTCACGCAAGTTCCATGTCGGAAGCCAGTCAGATGGTCTCCTGGCTGGTCACCTTCTTGGAGAGTCTCGTTGCCTCTGGCCACCCCAAACTGTGGAGTTTCTCGGAGTACTAGTCTATAACTGGCTGGGCAAGGTATCCCTGATGCAAGAACATTTTCTCAACCACTCTGCACACCTTCGACTCTCTCTCCTACAGAGCTGCATGTGCGTGTGTGACTATCTTCAGACCCTAAGGTCCATGGTGGCCACTATCGTTTATCCCATGGACCAGAGCCCACATAGGGAGCCTTCAACACTCCTGCCAGAGCTTTCAACACTCCTGTCCGTCCTGCTGTCCCTGGTTTCCGTGGTCTGACTGTTGCCTCTCTCCCCTTACACTACGTGATGCAGTCTTCTATGGTGGTATTCAGCGGCCCATCTGCTTTGGGGCATTCTTTTGCACGCTGTTTGCTGGATTCTAGTAAACACTCATGCCTGTCTCTCGGGTGACAGAGCACTTTGCCAGTCCAAGATGGCTCAGAGGACCTGGTCGCCTCAGGAAGCATGCTGGACGATCAACTGCTTAAATGTCCGGGTGGTCCGCCTTGCCTTGCTGCACTTCCTGCCTCTCTTTCAATCCCAGGTGGTCTACTTTCTTTCTGACAGTGCTAAGACGGTGTTCTATTTAAACCGACAGCGCAGAACAAACAGTCCAGGAATGGCCAGGGAGATGGCTCGTCTCCTCCCCTGGATGGAGTGTCATCGACAAGTTGGCACAGCACATTGTGGGGATGGACAGCATACAAGCAGCTTACGTCAGCTGTCACATTGTAGATCCCGACAATTGGGAACTAGCCTCGGGGCATTTCCACAAATAGTTCGCACCTGGGGGTTACCCACAGTAGATCTCAGGCTGTTGGCACAGAATACCAAGACACAGGCCTTTGTCAGCGTAAGGAGCATGGGCCTTGGGGCCTGGACGTGTTAGTTCAGTCCTGGCCTTCCACTCCCCTGTTGTGCATGTTTCCTCCTTGTGTCCTGCTTGGGAGGGTTCTCCGTCGGATCGAAGCTCTTTCTGGCATGGTGATCTTCGTGTCATACGACTGGCCTCAGCGGCCATAGTATACTGATCCTGTTCGACTAACCCAGTCATCTCCCTTCCTCGGAAAGGTCTCTTGAAGCAAGGTCCAATCACCATGGCCGATACTGCTCCCTACTCGCTTATGATCTGGCTCTTGAAAGACGCTGGGTGAGTTACAGAGGTCACTCGACACAGGTAGTAGCTCTCCTGTCCAAGGCAGGACGGCCCATTACATATTTAGTCTACACGAGAATGTGGCATCCTTGAGTCTTGGTGCTTTTGGCAGCACCTTTCAGATCCTGGACATTCTGTAATTCCTTCAGAACGCGCTCAACTCTGGTCTGGCCCTAGGCTCTCTCTGGGTTCATGTCTCTGCATTAACCTGTTTGAAGGACGCTCAGTGGTGTCTCCTGCAGAAGTTGCTAGCTTTCTCAGGGGTATGTGGGTGCTTGGTCCTCAGGGCTTTATTCAGGCATCCTTCGAGCCGCTCAAACATACCTCATTCCGGGACTTGTCCCTCAAGACGGCATTTCTAGTAGCCATTAATCTTGGCTAGGAAAGTCTCTGCATTGCGTGTCCCTCTGGGTGCTGCCTTCCTTCCTGCCTAAGGTGGTTGCACCTTTTCACTCAAACTGGATGATTTTGTTTCCTGCCTTTCAAGAAAACAATGTGGGCATCAATATAGAACTTCACACCATAGATCTCAGTAGGGTGCTACGGTACTCTCCGGGGTCACCAATTCCTTTTGCAAATCCGATCTCCATTTGTATTGTTTGCGGGGCCTCAGAAGGGCCTTGCGGCCTCCACAGCCTCCATTACAAATGGCTCTGCACAACCATTGAGTCGTACTACATTCTCCAGGATAAGCTGGTGCCCATGGGGCTCACGGCCCGCTCTACCCAGTCTCAAGCAGCACCATGAGCAAAGGGCTCACAACCTGGGCACTGTCGCCTTGATCTCCAAGCGTGCGATGTGATGCAGTTTGGTGCCAGTGTGGTGGCAGCTGCTGTCTCTTCCCGCCCTGAAGTGGGTTAGCTTGGGTACTAAAGGCATCCAAGGTCTCGCTTGGGACTGGTGCAAATCATACCTAGAAGATCGATGGCAGCAGGTCCGCATAGGCAACAATACATCTGAGCCCTTCCGACAGAAGCAAGGAGTACCCCAAGGCTCTTCCTTATCTGCGCTGCTTTTTAATATATATATATGCAGCCAATCTGCCAAATCACCAGAGACTTCGGTATATCTTGCCTATTATATGCAGATGACGTGCTGATTTTCACACCGAACAACGTCTCAAATCCCGACTACTCAGCATTAATCAACTGCTTCAATGCAATAACTGACTGGCTCAATCAGAACATGAGAATAAATTTTAAAAAAAACGAAGTCCTCATAGCCACAAGAAACAAGCGCTTTTCTCCCCCACCGACCCTCAAAGTAAGAGACGCAGAACTTCCAATCAAGGCCACCATAAGGTAACTGGGTGTGATACTCGATCAACAACTTAATCTTAAGGAGCATATAAAAAGCACCGTAAGGACAATTTACTACAAGATCAAAACACTGCGCCACCTGAGACCCATGCTGGAGACCAAAGATTTCCGTACAACTTTCCAAGCAATAGTCACACCTCACTTCGACTATGCGAATATCGTTCTGCATGGCCTCCCCAAGAATACACTAAGTCCACTTCAACTGGCGATGAATGCAGCGGCCCGCATCTTGTCCGGAGCTTCAAAGAGAGATCATATAACACTGATCTTAATGGATCTACACTGGCTCTCGATAAGCTGCAGAATATTATATAAAACCCTCCTCATCACTTTCAAGGCCATTAATAAAATATCCCCTGCATCGATTTCAAATCTCCTCACCCATGCACCAAACAATAGATCCAGGAGACTAGTAGCCGAAAACACACTAGTTACTCCTAGTAACTCCACAAAATGGACTCCATTAACTACTAACAGAGCTTTTGTGTCTTATGCTCCCAAATGCTGGAACAAACTCCCCCCCAGCATCAGATCAATCAGGGACATCATACAATTTAGAAAGGCCATTAAGCACCACTTATTCACTTTGCACTTCAACCTACCTTACTGACCTTAGCATTGCCTTCTGCCTGACCACCCTCAATTACCTCTCACACAACTGTAATCCAGAACAGAGATAATAGAACTGCGGAAAGTGCTGCTTTTCTGTAAATATCAAGCCACAATGTTACCTGTTTAAATGTATATAGTTTTCCCCTGTTCATACCCAGTTTATATTCCCTGTTATATGTAAACCTATGTCAGTTTTATTCTGTCTAGGTAGTATGTTTAATGTAAACCGCACTGATGATAAATAGTGCGGTATATAAAAACTATTAAATAATAATAATAATAATACTTCCCATTTGTCTGGACTGATCTAGCAGGATGACTTGGAAGGAGACATTTCACTTACCATTAATTTCCTTTCATGGAATCCTGCTAGACCAGTCCAGGACCCACCCGTTCTGGGTACTTTTCGACAGTCTATGCTCACATTCTTATGTTGCAGTTCATTTGTTGCCGCACCTCTTGAAGGGTTGTTGCTTCATGTCACTTCCTTGACAACCTAGCTGCTGCCTGCTATAGGCCGTATATCAAATAAAATTAACTGTAATCTATAGTTCTGGCCGTTGCATGAGAGCAGTGCTCAGTTGTTCGGGTATCATGCCTTATTCAGTGGCTGTTTCATGGCTTTGTCAGAGTATACTGAGGGTGACCTCTAGGGGTACAGCTATATGTCTACCAGGGCTCAGTCAATCAAGCTTCTGGTAGTTTTTCTCTGTCTCCAACATCTGCTGGCAGGGGGACTTAACCCATTTGTCTGAACTGGTCTAGCAGGATTCCAGGAAAGGAAATTAACGTTAAGTGAAATTTTTTCTTCCAACATTGTATTACATTATATTACACTTTTATTTGATATACCGCCTCTAACCAACCACTGTTTGGTTTAATATAGCTTCTTCTTTAAAGGCATATAAATAATGGAGTTTTTTAATTGTATGTGCTTTTTGATTTGCTGCAGAGAAGTATCAGTGTTCAGTTGTTTTAATTTTTGGAGTGCACAGTGTAGATAGGCTTTTTCATTTTCCTTCATCTTCGCACTGTTTGTTCTGTCTAGCAAGGTCTGTTTGATATGCTTCAAAAGGAAAGGTGTGGGGGGGGGGGGGTCATTCTCTGGGACATTTCTAGAGCAGCCATATTTATTTGAAAAGCAGTATTCATTTTCAGGTGCTACGACATCCTGTGGTTCTGAAAGAAAATTTTATTGTCTGTGTGTCAAGAGCTTGATGCTATAATAAATGTACTCCAGTGTGTGTGATGATATTCTATGTTGAAAGAGTGATGGCAGGTGAGATCAGCCAATTTCAAAAGGGCTTATCACTTATCAGTAGTGTGTGCGTGCTGTTCTGTTTATAGAATTGCAGAGATGGAGAAAGGGTGGAGTAAGGAGAAAACTCCTTGTCTGATACATTGATGTTATGTGTCCTCTGTAGTATGGTGAGAGGCCGGATTTCCTTTGGCGACTAGCTCGTGCCTACAGTGACATGTGTGAGATATCTGAATATGCTGAAGAGAAGAAGACATATGCTTTAGAAGGTAAGGTAGGAGGGTTGGTAGCCTTAGTTTGCACTAGGTCCACTGGAATAGTATGGAGCAACAGTGCTGTAAACTGTTCAGTGTTCTGACTTTTGCTGCATTTTTCTTTTTCTGAAAATCATTACCATCTGAAATCTGTTCTATGAAATGCATGATGTGTAGGTTCAGTTTCCAGTGGATGTTCACCTGTGCCACAAAAACTACCACTATGATTTCATATTCCATATAGTCTTGCTAGACCAGTCCAGACAAGTGGGTTGTGTTCCCCTACCAGCAGATTGGTGGAGAGAAAGAACCAACGAAAAGCCCAGGTTTTAATGACGTCACTCCTATGCCTCTATTCGCCTCAGCCACCAGAGGTCTCTTCAGTATTTCTTAGTCTCTAGCAGATGGTGGATGGATTTTCTCCTCTCTGAACAAAATCTGAAGATAGAAAGGAAAACATTGATTAAATGCTCATGAGTGACCACCTTGAGGGTGATTCTGTCAATTGAGCGTGATGTGGGAGGCTCCACTGGGCTGTGGTATTTTTCGTAGCCATAGGAGAAGAAAAAATTGTTTCTCCAGGAACAAGCAGGAAGTCAGTTCTCACATATGGATGACGTCGGCACTGACAGAGCCCTCGTGGAAGCCTCCCCCCAGCTTTCAAAGAAAGCCTTTGGGAGATGCCACCACGCATGCGTGGTCCCCTTCCCGCCCAAGGGTGCCATTTTGCTCAGTCACCTTTTTTCCGCGGAGCCCTTCAGACGTTTGTCTAGCTTGTCCCCGCAAAAAGTTGTTGTTTTTTTTCTCTCCATGTTTCATACTCGCCTCCAGTATCACACCGGTACTCTTCCCACCTCCCGATCTCATTGCCTCGGCGTTGAGTTTGGGTCTGTTTTTGTAGTTTTCTTTCTTTTTCTGGCTTCTTCGCACCTTTTTTCCAACTGGCAGCCCAGAGAGTCTTTTGATCTTGCAGAGGTACCTTTTCCCCCCCATGGCTACCAGTGGCTTTAAGAAGTGTAATCGTTGCTCTAAAATTTTGTCTTTGACTGACACACATGACTGCTGTTTCCGCTGCCTCGGGCTGGACCACGATCCGGCAGCCTGCAGTCTCTGCAAAAGGATGTCCAGTAAGGCCCTCAAGAGCTGCCAGCAGCAACATGATAAGTTTTTCCCCGAGTCCCTGGTGCCTCCGAAGGCCAGGGCCTCGTCTGAGACCTCAACACCTCAGGTGGAACCTCCCAAACCCCAGACCCGTCGTGGGTCCTCAGAAAGGGGGTCTCCCTCGAGGGAACCTAGGAAGAAGAAGAAACCCTCGAAGGTGGTGTCTTTGGATGGTTCCGACCGGCCGGGTGCCTCCCGGGCCCGATCCCACAGTCAGAGATGCTCGTCTGAGGCTTTGAAGAAGGACCAGCCTGGAAAGGTCCCCCGAAAGGATTCGAGCACAGATCAGCCTTGGTCCCCAGACACCATCCTCGTAGAGGATTCCCTTTCGGGGGAGCCGGCATCGGGCCCGAGTCCCTGAAGGCTGAGGCATCTTCTGGTCTGGAGTCCAGAATAGCGGCCCTGGAGCACAGTTTGTCTGCCTTCATGGATCAACAGTGGGCGCTGTAGTCCAACACGACTGGTTCATCCGCCCTGACCACTGGACCCTCAACGTCCAAGATGTCCCTAGAGGCCAAGTTGATCCTTGGCCAAGGTCGCTATCTGAGTCCCACTTGAAGGGACTGCACTCATCCCTGGTAAGTATGCCGGGCACCAGTCGTGGAGCATCGGGATCCCCGAGGCCTATGGAGCAGCCCTCCTACGAGTCCTCGATGGACTACTCTGAGTGGGAGATGGAGTCCCCCGATACCCGTCGCCAATGCGACATCCCATCCTACTCTTCCCATCTCAGAGCCTCAACAGCGGTCCTCGCCGGAGCATATGGGCGTCATTGATTTTGTCAAGGATATGTCAAAGGCCCTGGCATTCCCTATGGAGTCGGAGGAGGACCCTCAGGAAGATGAGTTAGAAATCCTCCAGTACGAAACTCCTCCGTGGGAATCGCTTACGGTGCCCATCCCTCCCATCCTAGAACAACTGATGCTTCAAATGTGCGAGACACCATCTTTGGTACCGGTGGTGAGCAATCGGCTCGACTCAATGTACCGAGTCCACTGTAGTCCTGGCTTCCAGAAGTCACAGCTGCCACATAACTCCATGGTGGTGGAGTCGGCCATGTGTTGGCTGAAAAGCCAGAAGACACACTCTTCAGAGCCCCCTGGTTGGGAGGCCTGCACCATGGATGCCCTCAGCAGAAAGTGCTACCAGGCCTTAATGCTCATCGGCCGCAACCAGGCCTACCATCTGTACATGGATATGTATCTGAGAGACCTAGCGAAGGAACCGCTGGGTTCTCAGCTGGTCTCTCTGAGGAACACTTGCAGTGGTTCAAGAACCTGGCCAAGGCAGTCCGTGAGTGCTCCAAGTTCATGTTTGGAGTGGCCTATGACGGCTTTGAGTCAGTGGCTCGAGTAGCGGTGGAACCAGTGCCCCACTAGCTCAAGGGCAAGGGGTTCTACTCCAGGTGCTTCCTCGTGCCAGAAAGGTCAGGGGGCCTAAGGCCCATCCTCGACCTGCGCAACCTCAACAAATTCCTGGTGAGGGAGAAGTTCAAGATGCTCTGCCTTGGAACATTGCTGCCATACTTCCAGCAGGAAAATTGGCTATGCTCCTTAGACCTCAAGGATGCTTATACCCACATCCTCATTCATCCCAACCACAGGCAGTACCTGAGGTTCAAAGTGGGGGGGGCCGGCATTTTCAATACAGGGTGCTCCCTTTCGGTTTGTCCTCTGCCCCAAGAGTCTTCATAAAATGCCTGGCAGTTGTGGCCGCCTTCTTCCATCTCCAGGGGGTCTTTGTCTTCCCCTACCTGGACAACTGGCTTTAAAGGGAGGCATGGCCTCAGAGGTGCAGCAGGCCACCTCACGCACCATTTGGGTCCTGCAACACTTGGGACTTGTCATAAACTACTCCAAGTCTCGCCTCCTCCCTGCACAGTGTCTGGAGTTCATCGGGGCAAAGCTTGACACTCTCCAGTCGAAGGCCTTTTTGCCCATGGACCAAGCCGACCGTCTCAGGACTTTGGCACGGGACATACAGTACCGTCCCTCGGTGCCCGCTCAGCGGCTTCTACGCCTCCTCGGGCACATGGCCTCCATGGTGCACGTCACCCCAGATGCTTGCCTCCACATGAAGGCAGCACAGTGGTGTCTCCGGGACCAGTGGTCTCAGGCCACAGGTTGCCTGCAAGACAGAATTTCTGTAACCCGCCAACTGGCGGACTCCTCTGGTGGCAATCTCTCCAGTATCTCGAGGCAGGCATGCCTTTTCAGGCCCCAAGCCCCTCAAGGGTCCTCACCAAGGATGCCTCTCTGCTCGGCTGGGGAGCCCACTTCGGGAAGCTCCACACCCAGGGCAACTGGTCACCAGACAAGAGCGCCAAGCAGATCAACTTCCTGGAGCTGTGGGCCATATACTTAGACCTGCGAGTTTTCTGCCACCACCTGAGTCATCAGCCGGTGCTGGTCCAGATGGACAACCAGGTGGCGATGTTCTGTGTGAACAAACAGGGGAGCACGGGGTTTTGTGCCCTTTGTCAGGAGGCAGTGGTCGTCTGCTCATATGCAACCCAACGTGGTATCCTCCTGCGGGCAGTGAACCTACCAGGCCATGACAGCCTTCTGGCCGACTGGCTGAGCAGTCCTCCAGCTACACGAGTGGCAACTGGACCCCAGGGTAGCCAATCAGCTTTTCCTGATCTGGGCAGAACCCATGATGGACCTGTTCTCCAGCCTGGACATCTTTCAGTTGCCCCACTTCTGTTCCCAGCAGGCCCACCCCTCCAGGATGGCTGCGGATGCGTTCCTTGTCTCATGGTTATAAGGCCTCATGTACGCCTTTCCTCCCACATTGCTGATTGCCAAAACCTTGTTCGGGATCCCCGCGACAGGGCCTCGCTCATCCTGATAGCCTCTCGGTGGCCCAGACAATCGTGGTTACCTTTGCTCCTCCATTTGTTGGTGGAGACCCCCATTCTCTTGGGGACCGCTCTGGGACTCCTGTCTCAGGAGGGGGGCTCTCTTCTGCACCCGAACCTGGGGTCCCTGTCGCTGACAGTGTGGCTGCTGATATGGTGACTTTGGCCCCTTTCAACCTATCGATTGAGGTGGAGGAGATTCTGCTGGCCTCTCGCAAGGCCTCTACTTGGAAGACTTACGCCCTCAAATGGCGCAGGTTCTTGGCCTGGTGCACCGATCACAGGGCTGACCCGTTCTCCTGCCCGGTGCTACTGATGTTACAGTACACCTCTCTGAATCTGGATTCAAGGCTAACGCCATCCGGGTGCATCTTAGTGCATTGTGGCCCACCACCACCCGGTGGGTGGTAAGCCCCTCTTGATCCAGCCTCTGGTGACCCGTTTTCTTCAGGGTCTGCTCTTATTGAAGCCCTCGGTTCACCCTCCAGCAACCGAATGGTACCTCAACTTATGATGGGGCAGCTCACTCACCCACCCTTCGAGCCTCTGGCCACCTGCCACCTTCGCTACCTCTCTTGGAAGGTGGTTTTCCTGGTTGCGCTCACCTCCGCTTGCATAGTTAGCGAGCTTCAGGCCCTAGTGTGAACGCCCCTTATACCATGTTCTACAAGAACAGAGTGGTGCTTTGCACGCACCCCAAATTCCTTCCGAAGGTAGTATCGCCCTTCCATCTCTACCAGGAAGTGGTGCTCCCTACCTTCTTTCCAAAACCTCACTCCATTTGGGCAGAGACGGTCCTTCTCACGTTGGACTGTAAGAGGGCTTTGTCCTTCTTTTCCAACTCACTTAGGGCCACCGCAAAGCTTCTCAGTTTTTCATCTCTTACGACCCCAGTAGGCTGGGGGAGGTGGTGACCAAGAGTAGACTATCCACCTGGATGGTATCGCCCTCGCCTATGAGCAGGCGGGGCTCCCGCTGGAAGGCCGTGTCACTGTGTACCATGTCAGGGCCATGGTGGCCTCGGTGGCAAACTTGCGCTTTGTCCCTATGGTGGACATCTGCTGGGCTGCCAACTGGTCTTCAGTCCATACCTTCGCAGTCCATTACAGCCTGGAAAGAGAGTCCTGACGGGACAGTGCCTTCGGCCAGGCTGTGCTCTGTAACCTTTTTTGGGGTTAAGGCAACTCCTACCCTCCGACCCTTCTGTGTTCAGGAAACTGGAGTGCTGGATTTATCAGACACAGGGATCCTACTGTGGTCTGTGGACATGATCTCATTGTTGCTGCTTGCAGCTCCCTTGTGAGGGAGCCCCTGGTTTTGCTATGGACTTTCGGTAGCCTGTAGCTGGGGAGTCCCATATGTGGGGACTGACTTCCTGCTTGTTCCCAGAGAAAGCGTAGTTACTCACCTGTAACAGGTGTTCTCCGGGGACAGCAGGAATCAGTCCTCACAACCCTCCCTCCTCCCCTTGGAGTTGCTTCTTTATCTTTTCTTTTTTGCTGTCTTTTAGCTATGTCATCTGACTGAGCAAGATGGCACCCTTGGGCGGGAAGGGGACCATGAATGCATGGTGGCATCTCCCAAAGGCTTTCTTTGAAAGCTGGTGGGATGCTTCCGTGAGGGCTCCGTCGGTGCTGATGTCATCCATATGTGAGAACTGATTCCTGCTGTCCCCGGAGAACACCTGTTACAGGTGAGTAACTACGCTTTCAGCTACATACTCTTAACATAAGAACCTACTGAATAGCCAGAAATTGGATTTAAAGGGATCTGGAAGAGTCCCTTCTCTGTTCCCCCTGCTCTCTTCTGAAGATTGCAGAAGTCTCTAAGGAATCTGCCTGCCAGCCATCTTAAACACGCAGTGCTGCAAAAGCCAGTGAAACAATATCAGGGGAGTAGAGATCTCATTGGCTCTCAGGGGGCGAGTACCAAGGCTTGACCTTGACCTTGACCTTGTCATTGTCCTTGTTGGGGCTGCCAATTCCATCTGAGTGGGACACAATTCAGGGTAGATCGCTGATGACTGTTAGCGCAGTGTGGAGTTTTCCTGACATTTTCTGCAGGCGCTAATAGCGTTTTCTACTGGCGGTCGTTGTCTGTATGTGCTTTCTGCCCAAGCGGCTCCAGCGCGCATCCCTACCCTCACATCTATAATGTGCATTGCAATAAAAGTGCAGTTAACTTGCGCCTTTGGGTTGCTGTGGCCTTTATGCGTGCTATTGTGATACTTGCCTTAACTCTGTCTTCTTTCTGGAAATGTTTGGCCTGTGGCAAGCGAGGTGCCTCTTCTCCGGATTCTGGACTCTGCTCTTCATGAATGGCAGCTTCTGAATTGTTCCTGTAGGGCCTGCTTCCCCTTCCTCAGCCGGGAGATGCAGTTAATCCAGTCTTGCCTGCCCTCAAGGCAAGAGGTGATGGATGGCACTATATGGGTAAGGATATCCTGCCAACGGGAGGGTCTGGCGACTGTGCTGTGAGCCGCTCCTCGTTCTCTATGGGGTGTCTGCGCTGACTTTACTACCTGGTGGTTTTGGTGGATCATTTCTGAGAGGAGAGATATCGGACTCTGGATTGTCATCCTCTGAATTCTTTCCTTTTTTGCAGTAGGCCTGCTCCTTCTGGCATGGAAATTCGGACTCTGTGGTCTCCAGGTGTCCCCAGGCACAGTTTCATGCTGGGCAAGCAGAGTGTGGAAGCCCTGTCCGATTGCCTTTGGCTAAGTGTCCCCGACATGGGGTACCCCCTGGAGATGGGGGAATAGCTGGGAGCTGTCTGAGATTTTTACCTTGTCTTGGATTCAGATGGCTCGGTACTGGGGTCTGAGATTTTTACCTTGACTTGGATTCAGGTGGCTCGGTACTGGGTTCTGACATGGATGAAGAAATACCCTTGCCTTCAGAAGATTGTGAGGATTCTTTGTGATCTGCGTATTCTGGAAGGAGGAGCTGGTGGCATTGAGTGCCAGGATCTCATCCACCTTGAACTTCATGGCTGCATCCGGCATGGAGTAGGAGCAGAAGGTACACCTGCTCCTTCAAGTGGTATGGAAATCTACTATTGTCTTCCTGTTTCCAGATGTGATTAAGGATATGATCCAGTTGGAGTGGGACTCTCCTGATGCTCCGCCTATGGGGCTAAGGGTATTTAAGAAGATCTATGCTTTCCCAGAGATGGAATGCGTTGAGTGCTTACATATTACTAAGGTGAATGCACAGGTCACAGTGATTACCAGATGGATTACCATTGCTGTGGAAGGCAGATCATCCTTAAAGGATTTTAGATACTGTAAGGTGGATTTGTTGTTGAAGAGCCAGTTTGCTGTGGTGGTAGCTGCTATTCTACAGCTGGTGGTCTGTACCAGCCTGACATCTTGAGTCCTGCTCCAGTAGATTCAGTCTCTTCTACTGGATGATACTACCCCTCCTTTGCTATGGCCTTCCTTTCTGATGCCATGTATGACCTGGTACATTTGGCTGCCAGGGATGGTTCCCTGACAGTGGTGTAATAGCATTGGGTTTAGCTTTGCCACTGAGCAGTGGACTCATCTTCCAAAGGCCAACTGGCTTTTAAGTGAAAGCTGCTTTTTAGAGCTGATTTGGAGAAGCTGGTGAAGGACTTGGGTGAGACAAAATCTTACCACCTTCCAGAAGACAGTTTCAGGGGCCTGTGAAGTGGAATGGTGTCACTTTCTCATCTGCCTCTGCCCGTCTACCGGGGATGCTTTAGTCGGAACCCCATGAGGTCTCGAGACTTTCATCATTACCGACCTGGAAAAATCTTTCTTCTCCTCTGCTTCCAGACTTCGGGCTCATTCTCAGTCCTTTCGTGGAGCACGTGGGCTTAGGGACTCGGTCACCTCCAGAGAGTACCCTCTCAGGCTGTGCAATGAATATTTGGAGGCCCATTCCCTACTTCATCTGACTGGAGGCAGACTTTGCCTTTTCTTTCAGGAATGGCTTTGGGTTACCAAGGATCGCTGGGTGCCAGACGCCATTCAGTTGACTGTCCTGGAATGCAAAGAGCCAATTTCAGGTACCTTCATCTCCCCTTGTGGGTCTGCAATCAAAAATGATGCTGTGCGGACCACTTTGGACAAATTGTTGTGCCTAAAGCTGGTGGTACCCATCATCCCCCTCCTCCCCCCCCTCCCCATATAAGCATGGCAAGGGCAGATACTCCATCTATTTTATGGTGCCCAAAAGAATGGTTCCTTCTGGCCTATTCTTGACCTCAAGGGGGGGTCAATGAGCACTTCCACGTCCTGTGCTTCCAGATGGAAACCTTGCACTCCGTGATTTCAAGCAGTGTGCTGAGGGGAGTTCTTGGCTTCTCTGGATCTGGCTGAGGCATATTTTCATGTCCTGATCCAGGTGGATCAGCAAAGTTATCTTTTTTTTGCCATGCTTGACTCTCACTGTCAGTTTGCTTCCCCCCCCCCCCCCCCCATTTCAGGCTATCCACCGTACTGAGGACGCTTTTTGCAAGTTCATGGTGGTGGTGGTGGTGGCAGCAGCAGCAGCAGCACTGCAGCGCCAAGAGATCTGTGTCCATCCATATCTGGATGATTGACTCATCCGGACCCGTTCCCTTTCAGAAGCGTCTTTAGTGGCGACTCAGGTGGTATCTTTTTTGGAAAGACTTGGCTGGGTGATCAATCAGGGAAAGAGCCAGCTATTGCCTTCCCAGTCCCTGGAGTTTCTGGGAACACATTTTGCCACTCATGTGGGCAGAGTTTTCCTGCCAGAGGAGAAAGTCAAGACTGTTGGATTGCCTGGTGCTGTTCTGTGCACAGGAGACTCCCAGAGTCTGGGATTAACTTCAGCTCCTCAGATTGGTGGTGGTGACCATAGAGATGGTGTCATGGGTGTGTGCTCACATGCAACCCCTCCAGTGGTTTTTGTTGGCTCGGTGTTCCCCAAGTTCTCAGGAGTTCGAGTGCAGGCTCCCGCTCTCGTTGATGGCGAAGTCCAGCCTTGCAGTGGTGGCAGCAGCCCTGTCATCTGAGGAAGGGTGTGCCACTGGACGATTTCTCCTGGATCCTCCTGATGACGGATGCTGGTCTCTCAGGCTGGAGAGTTCGGTACCAAGACTCTACAGCCCAATGACATTGGAACTGCAGGGAAGCGGTATGGTCCCTCAACTGCCTCGAGGCAAGGGCCATCATCAGGTTGGCTCTTCTGGGTTTCCAGCCCTGGTCAAGGGCCAGATGGTTCAAGTATTTTCAGACAATGCCACAGCGGTGGCTTATGTCAATCAGAAAAGTGGCAGGAGGAGTGCCAGAGTAGTTCTGGAGATGGCTCTCCTGTTTGCGTGGGCGGAGAAGAACCTCCTAGCCTTGTTGGCTCAGCACATTGTGGATGTGGACTTCCTCAGCCGGCACTCTCTAGATCCTGGAGAGTGGAAGTTGAGTCAGGAGGCGTTTCAGTTGATTCTGTGCTGCTGGGTTTGCCCTGAAATGGATCTGATGGTGACTTGCTCCATTGCCAAAGTTTGCCGCTGCTTCAGTCATCGCACGGAAATGGGGTCCGATATCGTCAACTTCCTAGCCCAGCCTTGGCCAAATCAACACCTGTTGCATGTGTTTCCTCCATGGCCCCTGGTGGGGCTGTGATTTGGCATATAGAATGCTGCTGGGACAGGATTGTCTTGGTGGCACTGGATTGGCCAAGGAGAGGGTGGTTTGGAGACCTGATGCAGCTCCTGCAGGTGTCTCCTGTTTGGTTGCCTCCATCTCAGGGCCTATTGTGGCAGGGAATGATCATCCTGGAGGACCCAGCTCCCTTCTTGCTTACGGCTTGACTCCTGAAAAGGAAATGGTTAGCGTATATGGGCTGCTCTCTGGTGGTGGATTTCTACTCTGCTCAGAGCCCGTAAGACATCTCCCAAGCTAGCATATGTGTGGGTCTATTGCCTCTTTGAGTGATGGTGCGACGCTCGGCAGTTGACTCCTGAGGTGGGCAAGGCTCCATCTGTTTTTTTTTTGTTGTTGTTGTTTTTTGTTCAGGATAACCTGGAGAAGGGCCTTTCCCTTAGCTCCATGAAAGTTTGGGTAGCAGCTGTGGCCTTTTTCTGGTAAGTCTCTAACCTTGCATCCAGATGTCTCGTGCTTTCTCCAGGGTGTTTGGCATCTGCATCCTCCGCTCCATTCTGTAGTTTCATCATGGGATCTGTCTCTGGTGCTCAGGGCCCTGATGTTGTCCCTTGAGCCGTTGAAGTGCATTACTTTGAATTATTTGATGCGCAGGACGGTTTTCTTGGTTGTGATTTGTTCCATAAGTTGGATTTCCGAGTCACAGGCTCTGTCTTGCTGAGGTTCTTATCTGTCTTTTTTGAAGGAGGCTGTTTCCATTCGGCCTGTGCCTTTCTTCTTGCCTAGGGTGATTTCTCCCTTTCATGTGAACCAGGTGGTCTGCCTGCCTGTACAAAAGTGTTGGGGAAGGATAAGGATCTTTGCCTTGTGGATGTCCGGATGGTGCTTCTCAGATAATTGGAGGTTATGAATTTTTATAAGTCCAACCATCGTATTGTGCTGTTTGTTGACCCATGCAAAGGTGACATGGCAGCTGAGTCGACTTTGGGGTGCTGGATTTAGTAGGCCATTGCCTTGACATATCTGTTGAGGAACCGGCCGGTTCCGCAGGGTTTGCGCATTCATTCTACCCAAGCACAAACGTCCTTGTGGGCAGAGCAGAGCTCGCATTTTGTTGGGCAGCAATGCGGATATAGCTTTCCCTTCAAGCATTACTGTTTGGATGTTTGTGTGGGGGCAGACGTGGCCTTTGGCTCAAGGGTTTTGTGAACTGCTGTGTCTTCTTCCCGCCTAGTGGCGTCATAGCTTTGGTATGTCCCACTTGTCTGGACTGGTCTAGCAGGATGATATGGAAGGTGACATTTTACTTACCAGTTAATGTCATTTCCTTGAGTCCTGCTAGAGCAGCCCAGGGCCCGCCCTTATAACTGTATTTGCTCTGTTTTTCTGTTGCAGTACCCTTGGGTCCACTGATTTTTGTACTTGGCTCTGCAGGTTCATCTTCTACTAACAGCCTGCTGTTTATGCTTTCCTGTACATAGTTCTCTACTGTTGATTACTCATTACTCACGGTTGAGGTTGTGTGAGGTTTGCCATGTTTCTCCCATATACTTTAGGCTGAATACTAAAGAGACCTGTGGCAGCTGAGGCAAATAGAGGCACAGGAGTGATGTAATTGAAACTTGGGCTTTTCATTGGTTCTTTGTCTCTACCAGTCTGTAGGTAGGGAAACACAATCCATTTGTCTGGACTGGTCTAGCAGGACTCAGGGAAAGGACATTAACTGGTAAGTAAAATGTCATCTTAATTAACACTTTGGTTAGTAGTCTTGCCAGAGAGCTCAGACTGTACAGGCATGCTGTCTGTTTTACATAATTGCTTAGATGTTCACTAATAAAAATTTAAAATGCTTATTCACCAATCTTTTCTATTTAATAACCATGGGATCAATTTTCAAAAGCTGCTGAATAGAAAAGAAAATTGGTTAATATGAACCAGTTATCTGTAAACAATCTAGTCAGCCAAACTAGCTGGTTAAGTTTCTTTTAGCTGAAAATTTCTCAGAATATAGCTGGTCAAAATATCTAACCTTTTAGATTTAAGCCTGTATAGTTCATTTGCCTAGTGCTGACTGACTAGGTTGCAAACCTTCATTGAGAACACCCTTGAGGCTGTTCAAGATTTACATGGCTAAATTTTAAGAAGGTAATTTTATAAGGAACTTGAGCATATATAACAGTGTGTTATGCACTCGAGTGGGCTCATAAAATATGATAGGACTAGATGATCTGGACGCAGGATTAGCACTGATGCATTGGCAAGTATAGGCTCCTGTTGTTGCCAGGACATGCCCACACACAATTACACCTACTTCGGAGCAGGTGTAAATTTATGCCTGCTTCCCCCTGCAGTAATTTTTATAAAGGCAAGAAGTCTTAAGGCCTATCCGGACAGGAGCATCTGTGAAGACTAGGCCCAGGGCAGAGTATAGTCGTGGTAGGATCAGGGAGAAGCAGCGGTGGCTAGACTGCAGCAGGACAAAGTGTCAAACAAGAGCTAAACCCAGAGTGACTGTGGCAAGACTCGAACCAAGGGCTAGACATGGCTAGGAGCTGAAGGACTTGGCTGCAGCATGCAAGGTAGAAAAGAACTCTTCACTTAATATTGAAGAGAAAATGGGTGACAGTAAACACAGGTCAAGACCACCAAGAACTATTGAACCAGCAAGGGCGTGTCTGGCAAGGCTTCCTTATATATGGTAGTTCATGAGACAAACCTCTTGCTGGTCCAGTGGGCTCCTCGAAGCACATGCTTTCCCTTCTGCCACTCGTGGTCAATCAGGACTTTGAGTTCATCTGTGGCTTCAGCCACACAGCTGTGGCTGCTGGTCTTTGAAATCATGATTTGAACCCCAGCACGCTTGCCACATATGTTGATTTTACAGAATGGAAACAGCTCGTGCCTACATGCCTTTTCTGCTTCAGTATCCTCTTAGAAAATTGTCCTCCACACACCTTGCATGTTTAGCTGGTTAAATTTAGCTCATCAGAGGGAGCACTTTTTATCTAGCTAATTATCAGTTAGCCATTTAAGCCTTCTGTAAGTGGGCACCTATCTGCCTGAGAAGGGAATTTTTTTTTAAAACTGTAAAGTAGAACTTTATCGCGATAATTGTAGGTCATAACAGATGGAGAATTTGAGATCATCCATAATGTCCCTTGTATTTTTTCTATTAATGCACAGTGTCTTTATGCTGATACTGGAGGCTGCAGTATGGTGCAAGATATCCTTAATGATTTGTTTCCCAATAGTTTATTCCCCCTCCATCTGGGTGCACTGATTGTTTTGTCACATCCACTATCTTTGGGGCCGTGGATATGTATTCTTTCTCTCTGTCTTCCACTTTAGCACATCTGCTTCCCATATGGTTCACATCTATTCTTTGAAATCTTTGTTTTAGCTTCCTGCTGTCTTCTGTCAAATTGCTTTTCCAAGCAACTGTATGCATGTGTGTGTTTTTTTTTTTTTTCTCATTTAGCGTCAATTCACCTTTCTCCTTAATTTCTCTTCCTCCCTAGTCGTCAGTCATTCTGTGTGGACAAGCAGGAAGGAAATCCCCACATATGGGTGACGTTTCCGACAGAGCCCTGTGTGGGAATGCGCCCCAGCTTCTATTGGAAGCTTTTGGGAGGCTCCACCTTGCCTGCTGCCTGCCTTACCACCTCTGCCATGGCGCCATCTACTCCAGTCTTTGTTTTCCCGCAGAGCCCCACGGAGGTTGTTTGATCTTCCACTGGAAAACGTTTTTCCCCCTTTGGGGGCCTTTCAGAGAAGAATTGTTATTTGTGCCTGCCGTTCGTTGTGTTGGTTCCATTAATCGCGGTTCCTTCATCAGTTCTGGTGCTTTTTGGTGAATTTTGATTTTCTCTGTTGCTTTCCTGGTGGCCTGACTGAGCCCATGGTCACTATTGAGCCATTTTATTTAGCCACAGCCATCTTCCCAGATGTATCCCAGAAACTGGCCAGCGGATTCCAAAATTGCATCAAGTGTACCAGGACCATCTTGGTCACCGACAGGCACAATTGGTGCCTCCAGTGCCTGGGTTCCGATCACCAGCCCTCTTCTTGCAGTTTGTTTGCAGATAACAAGGAGAGACCTGAGGGGGTCGGGTAAAACAGAGAATCCCTCTTTGGCCAGAGGTCTGATTCAGCGTCTTTGGTACTGCCATCTGTCTCAATGGCTTCCCAGGAATCCGCCAGTGGTGCATCTAGATAGAGAATTTCTCTGGCTCATTCGGAGCCCTCCACCCTCAGTGCCCAGAGATGGAATGCGTTGAGTGCTTAGGTATTCCTAAGGTGAATGCACAGGTCACAGTGATTACCAGATGAATTACCATTGCTGTGGAAGGCAGATCATCCTTAAAGGATTTTATGTACTGTAAGGTGGATTTGTTGTTGAAGAGCCAGTTTGCTGTGGTGGCAGCTGCTATTCTAAGGCTGGTGGTCTGTACCAGCCTGACATCTTGAGTCCTGCTCCAGTAGATTCAGTCTCTTCTACTGGATGATACTACCCCTCCTTTGCTATGGCCTTCCTTTCTGATGCCATGTATGACCTGGTACATTTGGCTGCCAGGGATGGTTCCCTGACAGTGGTGTCATAGCATTGGGTTTAGCTTTGCCACTGGGCAGTGGACTCATCTTCCAAAGGCCAACTGGCTTTTAAGTGGAAACTTCTTTTTAGAGCTGATTTGGAGAAGCTGGTGAAGGACTTGGGTGAGACAAAATCTTACCACCTTCCAGAAGACAGTTTCAGGAGGTCTGTGAAGTGGGATGTGCCCCTTTCTCATCTGCCTCCAACCATTTCCTGACAACTGAGGCCATACCGATACCCCAGCACAGATGCCAGAAACATTGGTCAAAGCTGCTCAAGCCCCAAGGCCTTTGGAATCAGCAGCCATATTCCCTGTAAAATAGTTATCTCCAAGTTATAATGCCCTGTTCAATGTAATTTCAGTTTGTTCAATGTAAACCGCACTGATGCAGAATAGCGCGGTATATAAGAGAATGTAAATAAATAAATAAAAATAAATAAAAAATGGAGGAGCATCTCCTTCAGACACTCAAAGTCCGCATCATGTCATTGCTGGAGAAATGGCTGATGCCTTGGTGTCGATGGCATTGTTATTGAGCATTGTGCAGCCGATCCTCGAGACACACGCTCTGTGGAGGCTCAACGTTGGGGCATCGAAGAGATCTGACTCTGGTTCCTGGCAAGGCCATTTCCCTCTCAAGTGTGTCTGGTTCTGTTGCCCTGGCGAAATCTTAGAAGCTCTTGATGCATCATCGATCCCGTAGAAGCTCACACTCCCCTTGAGGCAGGAGGGAGCTTTGGGCAGAATCTCAGAGATACTTTGACTTCCTTTCAGAGTCTGACTCTGATGGCTGGGTGACCAGTGTGGAATTGGGGAAAACTTGTCAGAGGGCAGGTCTCCTGAGTTCCCGTCAGACCCCTCCACTCTGCATAAATGACATATCCTTCCAGGATTTCATGAGGGATATGGCCAAGGCCATCCCATTTTCACTGGAGACTGAGGATGAGCCAAGGGCGGTGGAGTTGGAGATCCTCCAATATTCCTTGACCCCCTAAGGAAACACTGATGGTGCCGGTGCACTGCATCCTACAGCGGCCGGCATCGCAGCTTTTAAATAACACCATGGCACCGCGGCTCCATGTAAAAGCCCTGACTGAATTAGCTGGGTGCAGTCCTGCACGTGCAGGTCGGACAGAATCGCTGTCTTGGCCTGCGTGTGCAGGACTGTTTGCAATTCTTATCCCGTGAAGACCACTAGCCATTTTAGTAGCCACCCTCTGCACCGACTTCAACCTGCTTATATCCTTTTGAAAGTGCGGTCTCCAGAATTGCACACAATGCTCCAAATGAGGTTGCACCAGAGGCTTATACAGAGGCATTATCACCACCTTTTTTTAGCTGGCCATTCCTCTCCCTATACATCCAAACATCCTTCTGGCTTTCGCAGTCGCCTTTTCTACCCGTTTAGCTACTTTAAGATCGTTAGACACAATTACGCCCAGGTTCCGCTTTTCTTTCATGAACAGAAGTACCTCGCCCCCTACATGTACAGCTCCTTTGGATTTTTGCAGCCCAAATGCACGACCCTGCATTTTTTGAGAATTACATTTCAGCTGCCAAATTCTAGACCATTCTTCAAGCTTAACTAGATCCCTCCTCATGTTATCTACTCCTTCCTGGGTGTCTATTCTATTGCAGATTTTGGTATCATCCGCAAACGAGCAAACCTTACCTGACAATCCTTCCGCAATATCACTTACAAAGATATTAAAAAGAAAAAAGGCGGAATAGAGGAGATATTACAGAGTTGTTTAAATACTTCCGTGGCATAAATGTGAGCCTCTTTTGATTGAAAGCAAGCTCTTCTACAAGGGGACATAGGATGAGGGTAAAAGGGGATAGATTCAGGAGTAATATGCAGAAATATTTTTTTGTGGAATGAGTGATATATGCATGGAATAGTTTCCCAGTGGAGGTAATAAAGATGAGGACAGTATCTGAATTCAATAACGCATGGGACAAACACAGAAGATCTCTAAAGGAAAAAAGGGGACGATTGTAGTTGGTATGGAAGGGCAGACTAGATAGGCCATGTGGTCTTTTTCTGCCAACCTGTTTCTATGCTTCTATGAAAAGGTCACAGCGTACTGACTCAGAGCTACAGTGGTAATGATTGCACAGACACAATAGTCATCTACTGAAGACATTTGCAAAGCACCAAAATGGTCATCAGTGCACACTTTCATAAAGCACTACTGCCTTGATCAAGCTGCTAGTTCAAACTGTGTTTTTGATCAGGCATTCCTTTGCAATTTGTACAACTAAAGCTTCAAACCTATCTCTTCCACCTGATTCACCGCACAAGTTGTGGGGTAGGAGATGGAGTAGTTAGGATTTTCACAGTCCTCAGCTTGAGAGTTTCTATTTAAGTAGCTGTAGTGATTCTGCTTGTCCATGAAGAAAGTGTATTTGCACATCTGTAATAGATGTTCTTTGTAGACAGCAGGATCTTATAGTCACACATTCCCATCCTCTTTTCCAAGGTCAGAGGTCACTATTAAATTGACTGAGGAGATTGTGACATTTGAGAGCATGGGAATACCCACACAGGCTCAAAATCTTTTCAGAGTTTTCTGAGCTCTAGGAGAGGATACGTGACTCTGCTCTGTTCCGGTGATGATATCTACTTTTGTGGCTGTTGGATACAACTGTTCACAGAAAATGTCTAATCTCCAGGAACAAGCAGGAATGAGTCTTCACATATGGGTACGTCGGTACCGACGGAGTCTGCGCGGGAACGCTCCCCAGCATCCAATCAGAACACTTTTGGAAGCATCCCAACACGCCTGCGTGCTGCCTTCCCGCCTTTCCCAACTGCCTCTCCTCAGTTTTCGTTTTTCCACGGAGCCGGCAGGACGTCCTCCTGTCACCGCAGAAAATTCTTCTTTTATTTTTGTTTTTTCTTGTGGTCGCGTCTACCTTCCCTCGACGCACCGGTACCGCCGGTGTTTTCTTTTTTCTTTTCTCTTCAAGTATTTCCTTTTGTGGGAAATTTTTTCCTGTTTAGTGCCTGACAGGTTTCAGCCTGCTAGGCCTCTCCACTTTCCCTCATAGAAATGCTAGCCACTAGAACCTGTTTCAACTGTGGCGCTACCAAATTAGTTTTAGACACCCATAATTGGTGCCTTCCATGTTTGGGACCTGAACACCATCCGCTGGAGTGTCCCTCCTGCACTACTATTCCTGTAAGAAGTTTTCAGCATCGAGCTCAACTCGATACGCCGTTCCCCTCAGATCTGAGGGTACCAGCTACATCTTCTTTTTCGCAGGATCAGGTAACCAAATAAAAGTCTGTAAAGACTAGCCAGTCCTCGGGTGGTAGGTCTCATGTACTTCATAGAGATGCCTTTCGGCTTGCCCCCGAGGACATATTGGCAAAACCCATCTTCTGTCTCAAAGGCATTAACGGGGTTTCAGGTTGTTCCCGGGGTTTTTACCTCGATGAGCATACCTGAGCCATGCCCGGTGGTGGTATCCGCTTTAAGTGGTGCCGGTACCACAGCATCGGCAATGGTGCTGGATGAAACATTCCACACCGATGATCGCAGTCAAGCGCTCTCGGTTTCTTCGGTGCCGCTAGAGCCGCTACTGACCGATCTTCCCACATCGGCCTTGGTACCGATGCTGGTATCCGCATTGGTGCCCTCCAGATCTGCATCGATAGACTCGCTTCTTTCGATGCCGAGTCTAGAATCGATCTCTAGTCTGGGTGACTGGGTACCGACTCGTCTCGGTACTGACTTCAGACGGTACCGAAGACATTCTACTGATGATCAAGGTCTGCCACATTCGGTTACCTCGGTACCGATAGTGCCGTCACAGACTGATCTTCACATATCGGTGTCACCGATGGTACCGGTCCCGATACTGGTATCGACATCATCATCGGCGTCGGTACCTCCCATGCTCCTTTCAGCCGGCTCGCTTCCTTCCATACCGAGTTTGGAATCGATCCCTAGCATGGACTATTTGCTACCGACGAGTTGCGGTACCGGTTTTCAGCGGTACCGTCAACTATCTCTCAAAGATAATCCGATCCTCCACCCCTCCAGCTCTTCTATTCTACAGAATCTGAATGAACCGGTGGATGCTAGAGCTAGTTCTTCAACAGATCTAGTTCTTCCTCCTCTTCCTTGAGGACTCCCCTTTCCTGCTTGATATGGCTAAGTTACTTGCCATTTCTCTACCTGGTCAGGACCCTGCACCAGGGGATCCACAACCTATACAGATCCCCTGCAATTCCAAGGAAGTCATTATGTTTCCTTTGCATCAAACCTTGCAGGATCTCTTATTTAGGACGTGTGAAACTCCTTTAACGATGTCCCCACCTTCTAGGGCAACGGATCTTCTATACAAGGTGCCCCCTTCTCCATGTTTTCAAAAGCCTCAGCTCCCTCATCATTCTCTTGTTGTAGAATCAGCAATGAGGCGTGTTAAGAGTACTAAGAAGCACTCTTCTTATCCACCAGGTCGTGAGGCTAAAACCTTAGATGCCTTTGGACATCAAACTTTCCAGGCATCCATGTTTTCAGCAAGAATCCTGTCATATATTTTCTATATGGGATTATCTCTTGAGGAAGTCACAAAAGATCTACTACTTTTGACCCCTTTCCTCCAAGAGCCTAAAAGAGCAGATTTTTCTATGCTAGTCAATCATGCTCAAAATATTTCTAAGTTCCTTACTCGTGCTTCCCTGGACTCTTTTGAGTCTGTTAGCAGAATTTCTGCTATAGCCATAGGGGCACGACGTAGAGCCTGGCTCCAAGCTTCAGACTTGGACAAATGCTTACAAGATAGACTGGGAAATGCTCCCTGCACTGGAGAGAATCTCTTTAATAAAGAGACTTTACTCCAGGCTGCTCAGTTAACCACTGACACTATTGCTTTCAGAGGCTTGTCTATGCCTTCCTCTATCCCAGCTTGTAGAAAATCTACCAGTAAGCTTTGTTTCCTTAATGGGAGAAGGTTTTATCCATCTTCTACCCATCATACAGCTGCTCCCAGGCAGGGGAAACAACCAGCCAGGCTCAGGAAACCACAACCTCAACCGGTTCAGCAGACCCAGCAGCCGCAGGGTTGCTGATACACTCTTCCCTGAATCCTTTTTTCCTGTTTGAGGTTTAGATCCTGTAGTTTGCTTCCTACCACTGCAAGCCTCTACATCGGTTCCATCCTAAACTTTACATATGTCCCTCTTAAAGAGACATCCTGACTATTAGCTCAAAGAGCTTCTTAAGATGATTATGCTTTACAGGTAGTATAGTTACTCCTCGTCCTCTACCTACACAGAGGAGTAACAGCTGTCAATAAGGTTGCCATGCCTTTACTTTTGACTTTCTCTCCTGTATCAGCATCTCTCATATTACTTCAAAGATTTACTCCACCGTAAGTCTTCTTTTCAACTCTGCCACTCTTATTAAGACATTTGCTCTGTAAGAGTGATACCACTTACTGAGGATTTTTCCTTAAGCCCCTAAGGTTTCTTTCAGAGTTGTCTCCCCCTTGCATTCTTCGTTTTCCTGGCAGCTGCTCAGACAATAGCGGAGTCTTACCACTCCTACTTATGTCTGTACTTCTTTCCCAATCTTGGGACCTAAGATTTCTACTGCTGCCCTATCAATAGTTAGAACTGCAGGGGCTCTTACTGGTTATATCACTGACTTGCTGACCAAGCTACCAGGGCTTGTTCTCCAATTTCAATGCTTTCTGGCCTTACCACTAAGTCCCAGACGGTTTAAAAACCTTTTCTGGCTATTGTTGCAGACACATCACCTTACCTTCTATCCTCAGCCTTCCCCATTCCTTGGGCTTGGCGGAGTAGTTGATGATACCTACTGGCTCTTAAACACCAGTTTTTCTTCTAATTAACCTGCAACCTGCTCTCTGCATCTCTACGGAGCATCTCTACACTATGGGGCCTTGTTAGAGAGCACATAATGTCAGATGGTTAGGAAGGGCTTTATCAAGTCATGCCTACTGGGTTCTCCCTGCCCTTACCATTTCCATTAAAGGCTTCTTAAATAAAGGACACAGACCTTTAATTAAGGGAAGACCTAAAGAATTATCCAATTCCCTGGATTGCTTCACATCTCCAGGGGACCCCTTCACCAGGGATGGGGTTTTTTCTTTCAGTATAGACAATCCTTGTCTTGTCTTTTCCTTCCATCCTCAACTCTTCATGGCGTAATCCATGTTGAGCACAAGAATGCACCATACCCTTTTTACCCTCATTAGGGGTAAATATGGTATTTTTACTGCATCTTTTTCTCCAGCTACCTTCTGGAGTTATGGAAGGTTTCGGACTTACTGCCTGCAGATTTAAAACATCCTCTGCATTTTCCAGATAGGTCTCCATTCCTGGTTATTCAGTGGCTAGAATTCTTAGAGGACTCTAGACTTCTCTTGCCAGTGAGAAAACTCGCTGTGCTTCCTACCCATAACCAGGAAGTAGAGATTCTCTAAATATCTTCTCAAGCAGGTACCTCCCTTCTTGTTAGATAAATCTTTCCTTCTCCACATACATACCAATCTCCGGACCATAGGGTATATATATATATATATATATATATATATATATATATATATATATATACACACACACACACATATATATATATATTTATTTATTTATTTACATTCTCTTATATACCGCGCTATTCTGCATCAGTGCGGTTTACATTGAACAAACTGAAATTACATTGAACAGGGTATTATATGATGGATACATCTGTATTTACCTATCTATATATATGTATTGCAATATATGATAGTGGGTAGATATACCGTATTTTCCGGCGTATAAGACGACTTTCTAAGCCCTGAAAATATGCTCAAAAGTCGGGGGTCGTCTTATACGCCGGTACACGTTCTGCGACGTGGCTCTGTCTCGTTTCCAAGGCTGCGGGTGAGCAGTGATCTGACCGGGGGTGAGAGCAGGAGCTCCCCCTTCCTCCACAAGCCGCCAATCAACCAATCAGCTGTGATGCTGAACGGCAGAAAAACCGCCGTTTCCAGGGCTGCAGGTGAGCAGTGATCTGACCGGGGGTGAGAGCAGGAGCTCCCCCTTCCTCCACAAGCCGCCAATTAACCAATCAGCTGTGATGCTTAACGGCAGAAAAATCGCCGTTTCCAGGGCTGCGGGTGAGCAGTGATCTGACCGGGGGTGAGAGCAGGAGCTCCCCCTTCCTCCACAAGCCGCCAATCAACCAATCAGCTGTGATGCTGAACGGCAGAAAAACCGCCGTTTCCAGGGCTGCGGGTGAGCAGTGATCTGACCGGGGGTGAGAGCAGGAGCTCCCCCTTCCTCCACAAGCCGCCAATCAACCAATCAGCTGTGATGCTGAACGGCAGAAAAACCGCTGTTTCCAGGACTGCGGGTGAGCAGTGATCTGACCGGGGGTGAGAGCAGGAGCTCCCCCTTCCTCCACAAGCCGCCAATCAACCAATCAGCTGTTATGCTGAACGGCAGAAAAACCGCCGTTTCCAGGGCTGCGGGTGAGCAGTGATTCTTTTTATTACTGGTATTTGCTTTTATTTCTCGCGAGCTAGAGCAGTAGGGCGGGTACCTGTGGTGGGGCCAAATGATTCCTATCGTGTCGTATCCTGTTCTGCCCCGCTGGAGAAGCTGTGGAAAGCAGGTGAACCTGTTGGATCTCCTAGGCATAAACTCTCACTAAATCCAAATCTGAGAACACCCCCATCACAGCTGCCCTTGCAAAGCTCTCCAATTGCCTCAGCTCAGTTTGACGACAGAGAAATGGCAGTACAAGGGGGAGAGAGAGCAGGGTTTAAGAGCTCAGTCTCCCTGCACTGTGAATCAGATGCCCACAGTGTGAGAGACATCAGGCAGTTTTCTGTGGATGAAGGGGAACTGCAGGATTCATTACAGACAATTTGTGTGAATGACTCTGTTTTGGAGACTTGCGTCGCTGGAACACTAGGTTTGCATTTGCCTTTGTCTCAGTTTATGCTAACAAGCCTTGATTTCATATAGAAAACCATAGCAGACCTTGGGAAAACTTTGGTGCCACAAGTCAGTCTTGTGGCCCAAAATATCTAGCAGCTTGAAGCAAATCTGATGTTTTTTTTTTTTTTTTTGGAGTGCGCTGGAAGAGGGGTAGTCTTATACGGCGAGTATAGGCTAAACCCTATATTTTAACAGGAAAAGTAGGGGGTCGTCTTATACGCCCAGTCTTATACGCCGGAAAATACGGTATGTCTATATACTATTTCGATCTGTCTGCCTAGATATATATATACTCATACATATATATATATATATTCCCCTACAGACCCGACAGATACTCTCTATCCCTTTCCATGCTGTCCCAGCATACTTAGGGTTCTCCATAATTAACCACTCCTGTGGTAGTTGAGGAGTTTTTGTACCATGACCTTCAGTTTAGGTACACCTGAAGCCCTCCAAATATTTTCCTTTTCAATTAGGAGGGACTTTCTGAATCTTCGGAAAATGAGAGGCTACAATGTCTCATTACTCCTATCCTTCTTTGTTATCGGATATAGGGATCTTTGAAACTCCCTTCTCATATAAGAACTATGTCTCTTTAAAGTCAAAAGAGCTTCAGTTTTTATCTAATAGGGACTTCCGCGTTTTCCGCAAAGTCCTACCTCATTGAACTACCCCAGTTCCACTGGGATTGTTTCTTCTCACCCTAAGGGGTCTAACCTCAGCCTGTTTATTGCACAGTTATTTACCTCTCCTTACATTGAGGTACTCCCTGGGGATATTCTGTTAGTTCATTTTCAGAAATCCACATGAACCTCCATATACCCCTTTACAATACCACCAGGTGAGGTCCATAGTGGTTTATTGCTCAATATTACCACTAAATATCACCTGCACAGAGACTCCTATCTAGGCATCCTGTTTGGTGCAGCTGTTCCACAGCACATCTTTTTGGTTCAACATCCCTAGGATGCCTGGGGTTTCGGTGAAATAGCATGGCTCTCAGATTCACAACATGCTGGGACTCCTCCAGGCATCTTAGCTTGGAAGTCCCCCATATGTGAAGACTCATTCCTGCTTGTTCCTGGAGATAGCACAGTTACTTACCTGTAACAGGTGATCTCTGGGAACAGCAGGAATAAGTCTTTGCAACCCACCCACCTCCCCTAGGAGTTGCATTTCTCTATCTCTATCTTTCCCTTTCTCTCTCTCTCTCTCTCTTTGTCTCAGCTTTAAAACTTAACTGAGGAGAGGCAGTTGGGAAAAGCGGGAAGGCAGCACGCAGGCGTGTTGGGATGCTTCCAAAAGCGTTCTGATTGGACGCTGGGGAGCGTTCCCGCGCAGACTCCGTCGGTACTGACGTACCCATATGTGAAGACTTATTCCTGCTGTTCCCAGAGATCACCTGTTACAGGTAAGTAACTGTGCTTTACAGGTATGCAACTTTGCTTTCTTGTCTCTATTAGGGATAGAATTTCTCTTGTATGGTATTCAAGTATAATTGACAGTAGTGATTTACAATTGTGTACAAGGTATTTTGAGTTACAGCTATTGCTACTCTGCAACTTACTTTGTTCACTGTCATGCCTTTCTCTGGTAGTAGTGTGTGTCAGGAGGGGGGGGGGCCTGAGGGAGAACTTCATTTCCTTTTTTTGCAGAGAATATTCTGGGCGTTGGAGAAACTTGGGTTATGATTATAAGATAGCTGGCTGTTGTGTTTTGCAGGGAAAGAAGTGGCAGAGGCTGTGCTTCAGGAGTGTGATCAAACTGCAGAGTGTCACCTTTGGTATGTATTCTCCTTCTCACAGAATGCTGGTGTGTGGTGCCGGGGGAGTGTAAAAGCAGGCTATAGGTCATCTTTCTCTGGGAACAAGCAGGAAATCAATTCTCACATATGGGTGACGATGGAGTCCACTGATGGAGTCCATGCGGAAGCATCTCCCCAGCTTTCAAAGAAAGTCTTTGGGAGATGCGTCATGCATGCGTGGTCCCCTTCCTGCTCAGGGGTGCCATCTTCCTCAGTTTCCTTTTTTCCACAGAGCCCTCCTGACATTGTTTAGTTTCCCCTAGAAAAAGTGTGGGGGGTTTTGATATCTTTCTGTTCTGTTTGTGTACCGGTTCCTTTCCCGCTCCCGAGCCAGCTCACCTCTGCGTTGCTCCTCGGGTTTGTTCCTTTATTTTTATTTTTTTTCTTCGAGGTATTCCTCGACTGGCATTCATGCCTTTTTTCGGCCGAAGGCCTTAGCCCCCTGCCAGGCGGTGGTTGTTGTTATGTGCCGTCGAGTCGGAGTCAACTAATGGCGACCCTCTGGATAGCTATCCTAAATTGTGTTCGGTCTTCAGTCAGGCGGCTCATTGTTGACAGACTGGTACCCGTAGCTGCTGTTATTGTAGCGATCCATCTCATTGCTGGCCTTCCTCTTTTGCGTTGACCTTCTATCTTGCCAAGCATGATGTCTTTCTCTAATGATCTCTCTCTCCATGCGGTAGGGACCCTTTTTTTTCCTGATGGCCTCCAGTGGCTTCAAGAAATGCAATCTGTGCAGCAAGATGACTGCTGCTTCCATTGCCTTGTCCCAGAACATAATGACTCAGACTGCGAACTTTGCAGGACCATGACCTCAAAGGCCCTTAAGAGCAAGCTGTCAGCAGCAGCAGGAAAAGTTTTTCCAAAAGTCTGACTCCGCGCCGGAGTCTCCGGTGACACTTTGCTCCAGGGTCCCCTCTGGTACCTTGGTGCCTCATGAAAACTAGGCCACCTCAGAGTCCTGTGGCTGTGGTTCCTCCGAGAGGAAATCCCTGGAGGTGGAATGCAAGAAGTTGAAGATCTTGGAGACCGGGTATGGGAAGATGGGAAAATCCCACTCCAGGCCCCGCATTCCCTGGCGTGAGTCAGAGGAATCGGAGTGGGAGCAGCCTCACAAGCTGCCCCGAAAGAAGTCGTCAGTACCCACCGACCAGCCATCATCATCAAGGACTTCCCCTCGATGGAACAGATGCTGGATACGAAACCCTTGGCATCCGCATCGAAGGCTGCAGAGCCAACTGGCATGGAGACCAGGATGGCAGCCTTAGAGTGCAGTATCTCTGTCCTCATAGCCCAGCAGGGAGCATTCATGTCCGGTTGATCCACCCTGACGGGGCCCTCGACATTGAGGGCCTCCTCGGAAGTCGAGCTAATCCTTGAGTGCCACCGGCTTCGAAAGCTTCATCGAAATGAGGTCCTGGTCCCATTCCTTGGGTCACCGGTCTTTTCAAGCAAGCGCACATGGCTCGGACCACAGGTCCTCCGGAGGCCCTGGGCTTTGGCCCTTCAGCATGGACCTCAACCGCAGTGACTTGGAATCTACCTCGGACTTCCAGTCCGATTGGGAGACCGAGGACAAGGAGTCCCCGGACACTTGGCACCACCGAGACGTGCCTTCGAATCCATCTCCCCCAGCGACCTGATGCCATTCCCTGCCAGAGGATGTTGCCTTCCTTGACTTTGGTGGGACATTGCTAAGGTACTCCTCATTGAGACTGAGGCAGAGGAGGACCCTCGCACGGAGGAACTGGAGATCTTCCACTATGAGGCCCCTCCGAAGGAGGCCCTTATGGTACTCATCCCATTGATCTAACAATGCCATCTTCTCCTCATGTGGTAGACACTGGCATCAGTGCCCATTGTCAGCAGGCGACTCGACTCTCATGTTTCGAATCCGCTGAGGCCCTGGGTTCCAGAAAGCCCAACTTCCTCACAACTCAATGACTGTCGAATCCGCCATGCATAGCTAAGAGCCAAAAGACTCATTCCTTGGTGCCCCCTCGGCAGGAAGGCCCGGACCTTGGATGCCCTCAGTAGGAAGGCCTTTTAGGGCTCGATGCTGACATGCTGAGTCCAGTCCTACCAGCTTTACATCGGCATGTACCTCAAAGAACTGTCAAAGGAGCTTGGTGGGTTCTTGGCAGGCCTCAACAGGGAATCCCCTCCATAGGTTCATGTCACTAGCCTCGGCGGTTAAAGAGTGCTCGAAGTTTCTGTCTCAAGCAGCTTACGATGGCTTCGAGTCATCAGCCAAGGTGGCCGCCGCCGGCAGTCGTCTGACCTCCAACAATGGGTTCAGGATAAACCTATTAATGTCCCCTGCATCAGAGAGAACCTCTTCGGGGAAACCCATGGCAGACAAAACAACAGAGATGAAGACTGAGATCCTAATGAGGACCAGACTCTCAAAAAAGACCTCTGTGCAGCCCTGTAAGAAGACCCTGGGAAAGAAGCCCTTCTTCCCAAGGAAAAAGGGTGGCCTTGGCAACACCTTATAGTTTCAGGCCTTCTCAGCCCCACAGCACAGCCAAACAGCACAAGGGACAGGGACACGGCCCCCATAAGCAAAAGACCCCCAAGTCCCAGGCGCTGGCCCCATCTCAGCCTGGGGGGAAGCTTTTGACTCCCTGGATGTGACCACCTCTCCCCTAGGAGGTCTCCTACAGCCCACAGAAAAGTGACTGGCCCTGTTTGCCCACAGGTGGTCCACCATCACCACCGATACTTGGGTCCTACAAGTCGTCAAGGAGGGCTACCTCCTCCACCTATGGCAGATGCCACCCTCATATTTTCCAGGAGAGCCCATAAGACCTCTCTTCCACCAGACCCTGCTCCTCACTGAACTCGCAGGTCTCCTTGAGGACAAGGTGGTGGAACCAGTGCCGAAACATCTCTGAGGCACTAGCTTCTACTCCAGGTATTTCCTTGTCCCCAAGAGAACAGGAAGCCTCAGGCCCATCCTAGATCTGTGGGATCTGAACAAGTTCCTGATAAGGGAAAAGTTCAAAATGCTGTCCCTTGGAACATTGATTCCATTCCTCCAGCAGGGAGATTGGCTATGCTCCTTAGACTTAAAGGATGCCTACATACACATCCTGATCCATCTCAGCCACAGAAAATACCTCTGGTTCATGGTGAGAGGAGAGCACTACCAATACAGGGTGCTGCCCTTCGGCCTGGCCTTATTGCCAAGGGTCTTCACCAAATGCCTCACGGTGGTCACAGCCCACCTCCGTCTTTAAGGGCCTTCATCTTTCCCTATCTGGATGACTGGCTCATAAGGGTAGATACAGCTGCAGAGACGCAATGCACTACAGGGCGCAACATCAATCCCCTGCAGCATCTGGGATTCGTTATCAACTAACCAATGTCCTACTTCTCTCTGACTCAATGCTTGGAGTTTATAGGGGCTCAACTAGACACTCTCCAGGCCAATGCCTTCCTCCCTCAGGGAGAGGTCAGAACGCCTCAGAGGGCTAGTTGCAGAGGTACAGCAATCCTGGTCGCTACCCACCCAGCTTCTCCTCCACCTGCTAGGCCACATGGCCTCCATGATTCACGTGACCCCATATGCCTGACTGTACATGAGAGCGGCCCAGTGGTGCCTCCATTCTCAGTGGACACAACACTCAGGCAGGCTCCAGGACAGAGTGAGAATGACCCACCAGCTGGCGGACTCCCTCGGATAGTGGCAGATCCCTTGTCACCTTCAGGCCGGAATGCCCTTCCAAGCACCCACCCCCCCAAATGGTCCTCACAAGGGACGCCTCCTTACTGGGCTGGGGAGCACATTGCGAGGGCCTCCAGACACAAGGCAGCTAGTCCCAGATGCAAATCAATCTGCTGGAGCTCCGAGAGATATTTCTGGCTCTTTGAGCCTTCTGCCACTGGCTGCAGCACCAGTCAGTGCTGGTCCAGACCAACAGCCAAGTCACAATGTTCTACATGAACAAACAAAGAGGCACGGGGTTGTACTCCCTCTGCTAGGAGGCGGTAGCCCTCTGCTCCTATGCGACACGCAGAGGGATGCTCCTAAGAGCAGTCTACCTCCCGGGCCAAGACATTCGACGGTCAAGCTGAGCAGAGTCCTCCAGCCGCACGAGTGGTGCCTGGATCCCGAAGTGGCCTCCCAGCTGTTTTGACTCTGGGATGTACCCCTGGTGGACCTATTTGCCAGCCCAGACAACATGCAGTTGCCCCACTTGTGCTCCCACCAACCACACCCATCCTGGGTAGCAGCAGAAGCGTTCCTCATTCCATGGAAAGAAGGCCTCCTTTATGCCTTCCCACCGACACCATTGGTCGCCAAGACCCTCTTGAAGTTCCAGCATGACAGGGCATCACTAATACTGATAGCTCCCCAGTGGCTGAGGCAACCCTGCTCCTCTACCCGATTTCCCCTGGACTGGACTGAGCCCAGGACTACTCTCACAGGAACAGGGCTCTCTCCTACACCCCAGCCTGGAGTCCCTGTAACTCACGGCTTGGCTGCTGAAAGGATAGCATTAGCTCCCTTCAACCTCCCACGGGACGTGGAAGAGATTCTTCTGGCCTCTTGTAGGGCTTCCACAAGAAGGGCGTATGCCTTCAAGTGGTGCCGATTCTCGGTGTGGCATGCCGAAAGATGAGCGAACCCATTCTCCTGCTCAATACAAGTGGTGCTCCAGTACCTGCTCCACCTGTCGCAGGTGGGACTAAAGTCCAACTCTGTCAGAGTGCACATGAGTGCTATTGCAGCACACTATCATTCCATTGAGGGCAAGCCCCTCTTGGCTCAGCCCCTTGTATCCTGGTTTTTGCGGGGCCTCATGCTATCCAAACCCCTGGCTGCTCTCCAGCAGCGGAGTGGGATCTCAATGTGGTGCTCTCGCAGCTCACTAAGCTGCCATTTAAGCCCCTGGCTACCTACCACTTGAGGTATCTCTCCTGAAAGGTGGTCTTTCTTATGGCACTCATCAGCTTGCAGAGTCAGTGAGCTCCAGGCTCTGGTGGCAGAGCCCCTCCCTACATGAGGTTCTACAAGAACAGGGTGGTGCTCCGCACACACTCCAAGTTTCTGTCGAAGGTGGTGTCCTCATTCCACCTCTGTCAGGAGGTGTGCTCCCCACCTTCTTTCCGAGGCCTCACGCCAGCAGGGTGGAGACCGTTCTCCATACTTTGGATTGTAAAAGGGCTCTTTCCTTCTATCTGCAACAGACTCAGGACCACCGCAAAGCACCGCAGCTTTTCATATCCTGTGACCCCAGTCGTCTGGGGCTCCCAATGACTAAGTGAACTCTGTCCGCTTGGGTGGCAGACTGAATTACCTTCACCTATGAGCAGACTGGGATCTCACTGGACCAGAGGATCACAGCACACTGCATCAGGGCCACGGCTACCTCAAAGACTAACCTGCCTTCTGTATCTGTGATGAAAATCTGCTGGGCCGCCACCTGTTCTTCAGTCCATACCTTCACAGCTCACTACTGCCAACAGGGCAGCGCCTTTGGCCAGGCCATACTCTGAAATGTCTTTGGAGTATAGGCAACTCCTGCCCTCCGACCCTTCTGTGTTGAGGCTACTGGACCGCTGGTTCCCCTCTGGACACTTTGGTCTTGCTAGAATCTCTCAGTAGGGACTCATTACAGATCATGGTTCATCCTTTGCAGATCGCCGTGGTGTTTTACAGGTTCTCGGTAGCTTGTAGCTGGGGAGTCCCATATGTGAGGACTGACTTCCTGCTTGTTACCAGAGAAACCGTAGTTACTCACCTGTAACAGGTGTTCTCTGGGAACAGCAGGAATCAGTCCTCACAACCCTCCCTCCTCCCTTTGTAGTTGCTTCTTTACCGTTGGCGCCGACATCATCCATATGTGAGGACTGATTCCTGCTGTTCCCGGAGAACATCTGTTACAGGTGAGTAACTACACTTTAAGGTGCTGGCTTGCAGACAATTCCACAAAGTGCAAATAATTGCCAACCTCTTTTCTCCTAAATCTATGCAGTGCTTTTCCCATCAGACTTCTTTGTTTTTCTTTCTTTACTTTAGCTAGCTGCGTTGACTGATAATTCAGCAGACCGCACTAATTATCAGTCTAAACCATCTTTAGCTCGATTTTGAAAGACACTGGCAGCACTGAGAAAAGGGCTCATGAATAGCTGTTAGTACTTGGAAGATAGCAACTCGGCTAATGCGTTTCCTTCTGGTTTGTGTCAGTCTGCTATGCTCATTCTTCTGTATCCTATATTCTTGCCAGAGTACCCCTTGGCTGTTGTTGTGTTATGATTTATTTTGCTCAAGGAGATGTTGGAAAAGGGATTTCAGTTACAATTTGAGCTTTTTTTTTCAGACATGAAATAAGTTTGGGTAAAACATTTCCCACTCAGTAATTCAATCTGTTCTTTTACTCCTGTGTTTCATGAACAAACAAAACAATTTAAACTGAATTTTTCTAATGCTCCATTTAAGTGAGGCAGTTTATGCATATCTGAAATTTTGCCTTAGTTTGTATCTGTATATCGGAAGTCTGTGGGGTCTGTTAGAGCTTAGAAGTTAAGATACCATGTGATTCAGTCTTCGGTTAGAAATAAATCACCTTTTAATGGTAGCTCTTTATCACTTGATCTTAAGGCATTAGCATCTTGTGGTATTTGTATGTGCTCGTACGTGTGTGTGTGTGTGTATATATATATATAAAGATTGTGTGCGACAGAATTTCCTATTTACTTTCCTTTGTCTTGTTTATTTACTAATGTTTGTTAAAGTAGAATTTCAGCTTTGATCACTGTTAATTGGAATGTTCTGCAATCCTGCTGCGCAGCCAAGGTGCAGGTCTATTGTCCAGAGTTCATGAACATGTTTCATCAAATCTTCCTTTTTTTGCTGAGCAAAGGAATGTTTTTTTTCTGCTTGCACAGAGAAAGAGAGGCTTTGGGAAGGGAAAGAAAGCAAGAACATAAAGGGAATCTTGAGAGAGAAGGGAGGAAATGAATATAGAAACAGAACGTGATGACAGATAAAGATCATAGACTCATCCAGTCTGCCCATCCACACTGACTGCTCAGCTCTACATAAAAAAGACAACTGATAAAGATGATATGACTTATCCAGTCTGCCCATCCATAAGAACTATTAAGTTCTACTAGCCCTTCTCTTCCCTCAGAGATCCTCTGTATTTGCCCATCCTTTTTTGATTTCAGATACAGTTCTCATCTCCACCATTTCTACTGGGAGGCTGTTCCATGCATCTACCATTCTTTCTGTAAAGAAATATTTCCTCAGATTACTCCTGAATCCCTTTCACCTTGTTACCCCTCATTCTAGAGCTTCCTGTCAGCTGGAAGAGGACCACCTGCTGAGGTATTTACATGTCTCTATTATATCGCCTCTTTCCAACCTTTCCTCCAAAGTATATCTATATTGAGATCTTTAAGCCTATTCCTATATACCTTTTTTGACGAAGCCCACCGACCATTTTTAGTAGCTGTCTTTGGACCAACTCTATCTTGTTTATATCCTTTTGAAGATGTAGTCTCTAGAATTGTACACAGTACTCCAAATGAGGTCCCACTAGAGACTTGTACAAAGGTATTATTCAAGATTGTCCCACTGGACCCTTTCAGACCAGTGGGTTGTGTTCCACTCCCAGCAGATGATGGATACAGAGAAACAATTAGAAGCTTCCAGTGTCGGCATCACTGGTACTTGTGCTGCTGCAGCTAGGGGCGTACTAAAGTCTTTCTCTGTCTCCAGCAGATGGTAGTTGCTGGATTTGTGCAGCTCACATTTGGAATCTTGGTAACTTCTGGACAGTCATCCTGAAGGACACCATCCCAGTGCAGCTAGGTAGTAGACGTCTCCAGGACGTATCAGCAGATACTTGTTGGAGTTTCCCATTTGGAGGGGGAAGGGAGGCCACGCTCCCCATTAGTATTCCTGACTGGTTGAGCACCAGGGCCTGTGCCATTTGAAGTCCCTTTGCATCAGTCTCTCCTGGTTTTCTTTTCCTTTTTCTTTTCTCCCCCGCCCCCTGGATTGACTCTTGGAAGTTGTTTAAAAAAACAAAAAAACAAAACAAAAACAAAATAAACAAAACCAAAAAAAGAAACAGAGAGAGTTGGAAAATAAGTGTAGAGAAGGGCTGTCCATGGGGATTAACAGGATTGCAAAGTGGAGGCTCTTCTGAAGACAATATATTCTGGCTCCTCACTTATTCTGTAGGCTGCAATTTATGGAGATCTTAAGGATCTCCATTTGTGGTCTCTCCATGTGGTTCAGAGGCTTAAAAAAGGCTGCTGTCCAGTCCACCTTGAAGAGCTTTGTGCAATTCCAGGCCATTCTTCCCATGCCTCCCTCCCAGAAGGCAGAGAATGATACTCTATTTACTTCATCATGTCCAAGAAGAATGGTACCTTCAGACCAGTCCTGGATATGAAGCTGGTCATTGCCTCTTTGAAGGTATCTCTCTTCCAGATGGAAACACTAAGATCGGTCATTCAGGTTGTTGAGCAGGGAGAGGTTTTCACTTCACTGGACCTGGTGGAAGTGTACTTTCACATTCCCATTTAGGAGGATAAGCAGTGTTTGCTGTGCTTTGCTGTTCTGAGCGTGCACTTTCAATTTTGTGCCCTCCCTTTCAGTCTTGTTACAGCTCCTAGAACGTAAGATATGCTATACTGGGTCAGACCAAGTTCCATCAAGCCCAGTATTCTGTTTTTTACCAGTGGCCAAACTAGGTCACAAGTACCTAACAGTTTCCCTAGAAGATTTAGGTTCCACAATGCTTGTAAATGGGACAAGCAGTGGATTTCCCGGGTTCCCTTTAATAATGGTCTATGGACCATTCCTCCAGGAACTTGTCCAAACCCTTTTTAAACTCAACTATACTAACGACGTTTACTACATCCTCCAGTAACGAATTCGAGTTTGATTATGCTTTGATTGAAAAAATATTTTCTCTTATTAGTCTTGAATGGGTTACATTGTAGCTTCATTGCATGTACCCTAGTCTCTCTACAGTTTGATGGCATAAACAATCGATCTACATATCTCCAGGAACAAGCAGGAATGTAGTCATCACATATGGGTATCGTCGGTACCAACGGAGCCTGCGTGGGAACGCTCCCCAGCGTCCAATTAGAAAGCTTTTGGGAGCATCCCACAGCACCTGCGTGCTGCCTTCCCGCCTTTCCCAACTGCCTCTCTCCAGTTCTTTGCTTTCCGCGGAGCCAGCAGGTCGTGTTCCTGTCACCGCAGAAACATTGCCTTCTTTTTTGTGGTCGCGTCTGCCTTCCTCGACGCTTTACTGGTACCGCCGGTTTTTCTCTTTCTTTCTTTTCTAGGTGCACGCGCCTTTTTGGGCCTTAGGCCCAAAACTTTTTCCACTATGGAAAAACCCTCTTCGGGTTTTAAAAAGTGCACCAAATGTGGCGGTACCATCTCCGTCACCGACACCCATGAGTGGTGTCTAAAATGTTTAGGTCCTGACCATTCCATCTCAGAATGTATGGCCTGTGCCATGATGTCCAAGAGAGGTCGACAGAACCGAGCTGCAAAGCTCAGTACCCTGTTTCCCTCTGATGCAGCTTCGGTGGCATCGACGTCTTCCAGAGCTTCGTCTTCCTCCCGTGGATCTCAGGTAACGAAACACAAGTCTAGCCGGTCCTCAAAGGGTAGATCTCCTTCTAAGCATCGAGATACCTCTGGCATTGCCCTTGAGGATTCTGCACCAGCAAAATTACCCCGGCGGGAGGCTTCGCCTTCCAAAGCATTATCGGGGCTCCAGGACGTTCTCGAGGCCTCAACCTCGGCAGAACTACTGGTGCCATGCTCTGGGGTACCGGCGATCTTCTCCGGTACCGACATCCAGGCATCGGCAGTGTCGATAGACCAGAGAGTCCTGGCTATTGAGCGTAGTCTGGCGGCTCTCCTTGCGGCATCGACGCACTCGGAACCGCGTCAGACATTTCAACCGGCACCGACTCTGGCACCGGTATCGGTACCGGTACCGATAGCATCGACATCGGTGTCCGCATTGCTGGCACCCAGTCATCCGATGCCTTCCGGTACCGATACTCTGGTTCCAATTACTCCCGGTACCGACTTCGGTCGGTACGGGTATCGGGCTCTTCAAGAGCATCCAGACAGGCGGTACTTCGAGTCCTCAGAAGAATCTGAGGATTCTGATAGTTGTGTCGATGCAGGAATGCTTCTCCCAGAGGAGCCCTCTTCCCCTAAGCGCAGGATGTCTCCTCCAGAAGATATTTCCTTTCAGGATTTTATCAGGGAGGTGGCTCGGAGTCTGTCCATCACTGTGGCCTCTGAAACAGAGCCCAGAGCAAAGGAGTTGGAAATTTTGCAATATCCCAAAACTCCTAAGGAGGCAGCTACCTTGCCCATCCATGAGATCTTGCATGATCTCATGTTAAGAATGTGGGAGACACCTCTTACCACCTCCCCTCATTCTCGTAGGCTGGATACTCTGTATCGAGTCCCTCCTTGTCCTGGTTTCCAAAAAACTCAGCTTCCTCACCGCTCTATTGTAGTGGAATCAGCTATGAGAAGGATCAAGAGTGCCAAGAGGCATGCCTCTAATCCTCCAGGACATGAGTGCAGAACTTTGGATGCTTTTGGACGTTGTGTCTTCCAAGCTTCCATGCTTTCTGCCAGGATCAGTTCCTATAGTCTATACATGGGAATGTTCCTAAAGGAAGTCACAGGTGATTTAGAGGCTTTGAGTCCTCTTCTTCCTGAGGATAGAAGGCAGGATTTTCTCACATTGGTCAAACATGCCCATGATGTTTCTAAATTTGTCAATCGTGCAGGTTTTGACTGTTTTGAGTGCATAAGCAGAACCTCTGCCATTGCCATAGGTGCACGTAGAATTGCTTGGCTCCAGGCATCTGATCTGGAGCTCTGGGTACAAGACAAACTGGGAAATATCCCTTGTACTGGTGAGAACCTGTTTGGTAAAGATTGGCAGGAAAAGGCCAATGAGTTGGATGCTGACAACTTCACCTTGGATAGGTTATCCAAGTCCACAGCTGATCCTGCTAGAAAGAAATCTTTCAAGAAACCATTCTTTTCTAAAAAGAAAATATATTATCCTGCTTATTCTCAGCAGAGTCGTTCTGCAGGTCAGCTTGTCAGGAAAGGTCAGCAACCACCCAAACAAAGAAAACCAAAGACTGCTAAGCCTCAGCCGTCCCAGCAGTCTCAGTCTCCACAAGGCCTTTGACTTTCAGCTAGAGAACTTAGCCTTCCTGGCTCTCGTTGGACCAGAGCCTTCCACCATTCCAGGAAGGTTGTTTCACCTTGCCCCCAGGTGGGGGCAGGTAACCGCAGAGCATTGGACACTCTCCATCATAAAAGAGGGGTACAAGCTTCATTTTTCCAGCATGCCCCCTCCCACAATGATAAGGCAGTTCAATTCTCCGACCTCTCTCATCAACCTGTTAGGTCAGGAGGTCACTATGCGTCTTGCCCAAGGGGCAATAGAAGAAGTACCCATCAATCAGCAGGGTACAGGGTTTTAATCCCCTTATTTCCTTATCCCAAAGAAAACAGGGATACAGACCTATCTTGGACCTCAGAGAATTGAATAAATTCCTTGTCAAAGAGAAATTCAAGATGATTTCTCTCGGAACTGCTGCCATACCTTCAGAGTCAGGAATGGCTTTGTTCTCTAGATCTCAAGGATGCGTACACCCATGTTCTCATCCATCCAACTCACAGAAGATTCCTTCAGTTCCTTTTTCAAGGAAAGCACTACCAATACAGGGTGCTTCCTTTTGGCCTGGCCTCAGCACCAAGGGTGTTCACGAAATGCATGGCTGTAGTAGCAGCATTTCTCCGCACTCTAGGGATATTCGTCTTCCCCTACTTAGACGACTGGCTCATTCGAGCCCCAACAGAGTCAGAGGCCAGGACTTCTCTATCCTGCACAATGCGTATCCTTCAGTATTTGGGTCTGGTAATAAACATCCCAAAATCCAGTCTAACTCCCACTCAGTCTTTAGAGTTCATAGGAGCTTTGCTGGATACCAGAAAGGCAAGGGCCTATCTCCCCCAGGCCCCTTGCCTTCGCATGGTGCAGTTAGCTTCTCAAGCAGTGCTAAAGCCTCATCTCACTGCCCGAGAAATGCTACAACTACTAGGCCACATGGCATCTACTGTGCATGTGGTTCCCTATGCTCGCCTCCATATGAGGGCAGCCCAGTGGACTTTATCCACTCAGTGGACCCAGGCATCAGGATGCCTGTCAGACAAAATAGCAAACACAAGTCACCTTATTTTGTCCCTCCATTGCTGGAAGTCCACTCAAAACCTGTTGCTGGGGTCCCCTTTTCAACAGCCCTTACCCCAGGCAACTCACAACAGATGCTTCTCTGATGGGTTGGAGAGCTCATCTGCAAGACCTCTCCACCCAAGGCACCTGGTCTCCACAGGAGACTCATCTACATATCAATCTCTTGGAGCTCAGAGCAATCTTCCTTGCTCTTCGAGTGTTCCACACCTTGTTCAGCTACAAGACAGTCCTCATTCATACGGACAATCAAGTAGCCATGTTCTACGTGAACAAGCAGGGGGGAACAGGCTCTTTGTCGCTTTGCAACGAAGCTTTGCGACTATGGGCCCTCGCCAGAGAGCATCAGATTCATCTCCTGGCAGTGTATCTTCCAGGCATCCAAAACTCTTGGGGCAGACAGACTCAGTCGAGTTCTGCTTCCAAACGAGTGGTCTCTGCATGCAGACCAGGTGGCCAAGATTTTTCAAATTTGGGGAACCCCGGACATAGACCTCTTTGCAAGTCTGTGGAATGCCAAACTTCCACGGTTCTGTTCCAGAATTCCGGCTCAGGGGGCTCAGGCCAGGGATGCTTTCCTCCTTTACTGGGGTCAAGACTTCCTGTATGCCTTTTCACCCATTCCCCTAATTCCCAAAACCCTATTCAAGCTTCAGAGAGACAGAGGCCGTATGATTGTCATAGCTCCACATTGGCCACGGCAAGTGTGGTACCCTCTGCTTCTACATCTCTCTCAAGCTCCCTCCCTGGAGTTAGGGTCTGCTCCATATCTCCTATCTCAGGAGGACGGAATGTTATGGCATCCCAATCCCCAGTCTCTGCATCTGAGGGCTTGGTTGCTGAAGGCCTAGATCTCCATGATCTTAACCTCCCTCAGCAAATAAAGGATATCTTTTATGCTTCCAGGAAGCCTTCCACAAGACGCTCTTATGCTTTCAAGTGGAAAAGATTTACCATATGGTGTTCGTAGAAGGGTCTTAACCCCATTGCCATACCTCTGGAATCATTACTGGAGTATCTCCTTCATTTATCCAATGCAGGACTTAAGACTAACTCAGTGAGGGTCCATTTGAGTGCTATTGCAGCTTCCTTCAAGCCCCTAAATGGACAACCTATTTCCTCCCATCCTCTTATAGCAAGATTTATGAGAGGCCTTCTGCTAACTAAGCCTCCCATTAAGCCACCTCCTGTGGCATGGGACTTAAATTTGGTTTTTGGTCAGCTCATGAAGCCACCTTTCGAACCCTTAGCTACTACTTCCTTGAAATTCCTTTCTTGGAAGGTTATCTTTCTCATTGCAATCACATCAGCATGTCGCATCAGTGAGTTGCAAGCACTAGTAGCTGATCCACCTTATCCAAGGTTCCATCATGACAAGGTAGTCCTTAGGACTCATCCACGCTTTATGCCAAAGGTGGTCTCGCCTTTTCATCTAAACCAAGCGGTCTCCCTACCTATGTTCTTTCCAAGGCCTCATGCATCAAATGCAGAAAGGAACCTTCATACTTTAGACTGTAAAAGAGCTTTAGCCTTTTACTTACAAAGAACACAGCAGCATAGAAAGTCCTCTCAACTCTTTGTTGCTTTTGATCCTTCTAATTTGGGACTTCCAGTCTCCAAGAAAACATTATCTAACTGGATTGCTCAGTGTATTTCCTTTGCCTATCAGAGTAAGAATCTTTCTCTGGAGGACCATGTCACAGCTCACAATGTGAGAGCCATGGCAGCTTCAATGGCTCATCTGCACTCTGTCTCTATCGACGACATCTGTCGAGCAGCCACCTGGGCATCGGTTCATACCTTCACAGCCCATTACTGCTTGGACAAGGACTCCCGCTGGGATGCCTTGTTTGGTCAGGCTGTTCTCCAACACCTGTTCCATACCTAATCAACTCCTACCCACCATCCCTGGTAGGATGCCAGAGATCCATGGGGGGAAGCAGAGCCCTTCTCAGGGACGCAGAACTTCTGGGTTCTCTCCCTGGCATCTAAAGCTAGGGAGTCCCCATATGTGATGATTACATTCCTGCTTGTTCCTGGAGATAGCATAGTTACTCACCTGTAACAGGTGATCTCCGGGAACAGCAGGAATTTAGTCCTCACAACCCACCCACCTCCCCTAGGAGTTGTATGTCTCTGTCTCTTTCCCTTTCCCTCTCTCTCTCTTTGTCTCAGCTTTAAAACTCAACTGGAGAGAGGCATTTGGGAAAGGCGGCACGCAGGCGCTGTGGGATGCTCCCGAAAGCTTTCTAATTGGATGCCGGGGAGCGTTCCCGCGCAGGCTCCGTCGGTACCGACGATACCCATATGTGAGGACTAAATTCCTGCTGTTCCTGGAGATCACTTGTTACAGGTGAGTAACTATGCTTTACCTGTTCCACACCATTCGTTAATTTATAGGCCTCTAACATATCTCCCTTCAGCCGTCTCTTTTCCAGGTTGAAGAACCCTAACCTTTTTAGCCTCCCCTCATAGGGGTATCCTTCCATCTCTTTTATAATTTTGGTGACTCTTCTCTGTACCTTTTCTTATTCCGCTATATCCTTTTTAAGAAAAGGTGACCAGAATTGCACACAATATTCGAGGTCCAATCGCACCATTATAATATCCTTTGTTTTATTCTTATTTCCTTTCCTTATGATTCCTAGCATTCTATTTGCTTTCTTGGTTGCCACTGCACCCTGTTCAGACGGTTTCAACATGTTATCCATGATGACATCTAAATCTTTTTCCTGGGTGGTGGTGGTTCCTAATGTGGAACTTTGCATTGTATAACCATAGTTTGGGTTCTTTCCTAAGTGCATAACTTTGCATTTGTCCACATTAAATTTAATCTACCATTTGAACTTCCAGTCTTCCAATTTATTAAGGTCCTCTTGCAATTCTTCACAGTCCTCTTGGGTTTTAACAACTTTGAATAATTTTGTGTCATCTGCAAATTTGATTACCTCGCTCATTTATTCCCATTTTCAGGTCATTTACAAATATGCTAAAAAGCAGCGGACCCAGCACAGATCCCTGGGGTACTTCACTATTCATCTTTCTCCATTGGGAAAATTGGCCATTTAGCCCTACCCTCTGCTTTGTTTCTTTTAATTAGTTCCTGATCCACAAGAATACACTGCCTCCTATCCCATGACTTTTTAATTTTGCCAAGAGTCTCTCATTAGGAACTTTGTCAAAGGCTTTCTGAAAATCCAGATACGCTATATCGACTGACCCACTTTTGTCTACCTGCTTCTTTATACCTTCAAAAAAAATATAACAGATTCTTAAGTCAAGGCATTCCATGGCTAAAGCCTTGTTGGCCGTCTCCCATTAAAACATGACTATCTACATGTTCTGAAATTTTGTTTTTAATAATGGTTTACATGTTTCCCAGTACTGACGTCAAGCTCACCAGTCTGTAGTTTCCCGGATCACCCCTGGAATCCTTTCTAAAAACTGGTGTTACATTGGCCATCCTCCATTCTTCAAGTATTACAGATAATTTTAATGATAGTTTACAGATTAGTAATAGTAGTAGGTCTGCAATCTCATAGTAGGTCCAGGTGATTTGCTACTCTTCAATTTATCAAATAGTTGTAATACATCTTCCCGTTTTATCAATATTTCTTTCAATTCTTCTGTTGCATCAGCTTTAAATAACATTTCAGGCATGGTTAACTTACCTACATCTTCAGTAAAGACTGAAGCAAAGAATTCATTCAGTCTCTCCGCTATGGCCTTGTTCCCTCTTAGTGCCCCTTTTACCCCTATATCATCCAATGGTCTACCTGACTATCTCACAGGTTTTGCTATGAATGTACTTGAAAAAGATTTTGTGTTTTTGCTTTCACAGCAAGCTTTTTTTCAAATTCTCTCTTTGCCTGTCTTATCAGTGCCTTGCATCTAACTTGCCAGTGCTTATGTTGTTTCCAATTTTGGTCATTTGGCTCCTTTTTTCCATTCCCTGCATGATGCTTTTTTGGCTATAACAGCCTCTCTGATCTCACCTGTAAACAATGCTGGCAGTGTTTTGGACGACTTCCACTTTTCTTAAAATGTGGAATACAGCTGGTCTGGGCTTCCAAGATAGTATTTTTAAACAGCACCCATGCTTGATGTAATTCTTTAACTTTTGCAGCGGCTCCTTTCATTTTTCTTAACTGTTTTCCTGTTTTTATCATAGTCTCCCTTTTGAAAATTAAAAGTTAGTACTGTGGATTTCCTTGCTGTTCATCCTCCATTTATTAAATGAAATGCGATCATGCTGTTATCACTGTTGCCAAGTGGCCCCAATACCTTTATCTCTTGCACCAGATCTTGTGTTCCACTAAGGACTAGGTCCAAGATTGCTTCCCCTCTTGTCGGTTCATGAACCAGTTGCTCCAAGAAGCAGTCATTTATTTCATCTAGAAACTTTTTCTCCCTAGCATGTCTGCTATGACACTTACCCAGTCGATACCGGGGTAATTGAAATCACCCATTATTACTACTGTGCTGTAAATATTGTTAGCTTCCCTGATTTCTTTGAGTGTTTTATCATCCATTTGTTCATTCTGGCCAGGCGGTCGATGGTACACCCCCACTGCCATCGCCTTCCCCTTTTTACATGAAATTTCAATCCATAGAGATTCTGCAGTGTATTTTGTTTCCTGCATCAAGTGTATTTTGCTTCCTTCTCCAAAGTCATGATAGTCAGAGCTGCCGCTCTGCGGTGAGACGGCGTATGTTTATATCCCTATCTCGACCATTAGTTCATTCAGGCCAAAACCTATTCCGAAGTTGATAGGGTGATGGCCCAGGTGATGGCCCAGGTGATTCAGATTCTAGAGAGGCTCAGTTTGGTGATCAACTACAGTAAGAGTCATCTGGAGCCCTCTTAGTCTTTGGAGTGTCTTGGGGCCCTTTTTGATGCCTGCGCAGGCAGGGTCTCTTTGCTAGCTGTGAAAAAGGCCAAATTGCTGGCTCAGCTGACAGCCTTCCAGCGACTGCATGTACTAAAGTTTTAGGATTATCTTCAGATCGCCAGGAACAAGCAGGAATGTAGTCTTCACATATGGGTGACATCTGCACCGACTGAGCTTGCGTTAGAACGCTCCCCAGTGTCCTATAGGAAAGCCTTTGGGAGCACTCCATTGCACCAGCGTGACTGCCTTCCTGCTCTTTTGACTCCCTCTCATCAGGTCTTCTTTTTCCACAGAGCCAGCAGGATCTTTTTCCTGTCACCACAGAAAACTGTGTCTCGGAATAGCGCGTCTGCCTTCCCGTTTTCACTCCGCCATCACCCCCCGATACCTTCAATTTTAATTTCTTTTTACTTTGTTTATTTTCTTTATTTTTCACTTTTTCTTCGAGGCCTCGTGCAACTCATAAGCCTTAGGTCTACCCACTCCACCATGGAGAAACACCCTAGCGTTTTCAGAAAATGCACCAAGTGTTCCTGGGCAATTTCTGTCACGGACACACATGAATGGTGCCTCAAGTGCCTTGGTCCAGACCATGACACAGACGCTTGCTCCCTCTGTAAGCAAATGATGAAGAGAGGACTAGGAAACTGGACCGACATTCTCCCGAACTTCATCGGCTTCAATGGTGTCCAAAACACCGAAGACCTCAAAGCATAATTCAGACTCTGAGGAAGAAAACTTTGAGATACCTGCAAAAATCTACACGGGATCCGAAGGAGTTTCGAGCTTCATCCAAAGAGTCCAGAGAGATATTGAGAGGTTTGAAGGAGAGGTCTCATTCAAAGCACAGAGACTCCCTGAAGAAGTCCTCTGACACTGGCCATCAAACCGAATGCCCCCGGTAGGAGGACTTGTCCTCCAAAGCTTCAGTGGGGAACTGGGAGGCCTCCAAGGCATCGACCTCAGCAGAGCCCCCAGTGCCGTGGTTGCAAGCCCCTTTCTGTCTCTGGACCAGACACTGCCAATCTCATTGGATCAATACATGCTAACCATCGAGAAGACCTTAGTGGTTCTCCTAGCAGCCTCAATACCCCAAGCACCAATGACTCCAGGACCGCTTACTTCGGTACGGACATCTGTATCGCTACCAGTGCAACTACTGACGGCTACATTCCCCATGCCTTCGCTCCACCATCAGGACCGGTGTTGGGAGCCCCACCAACTTGGTCGATTCCAGATTCAACACCACTGCTAAGACAGCCAAGGGAGGACATCGAGCAGGACTGGTACCGGCAGCACTGTTCACATGGTCGTCAGCAAGAATAGTGCTCACTGAGCTCAGATTCTGAGGCCTCCGATTCAGACCATCAGTTCCTCGACTCTGAGAAGCTACTGGATATGGCATTGGAATTGGAGCAGTCACCTCCAAGTACTACCTCCTGCCAAAAGTATCTACCGGAGGACATGTCCTTCTAGGAATTCGGGACATGGCGGCAGAGCTATCGATACCAGCTGCAGTGGAATTGGAGCCTTGGGCAGAGGAACTGGAGATTCTATAGTACCCCACGGGCCCCGAAGGAGGCAACAATCTTGCCAGTTCATAAGATTCTACATAACCTGATGCTTCGCATGTGGGAGACTCTGCTTAGTCTCACCCATCAGCAGATGTCTCGATACAATGTATCGAGTACTGGAGTTCCCAGACTTTCAAAAGACACAGTACCACATCACTCATTGGTAGTTGAATCAACGATGCATCGCATCAAAAGTGGTAAGACACATGCATCGATATCCCCCCAGCAGGGAATCGAGAAACCTTGATTCCTTTGCTTGACGTTCTTTTCAGGCCTCCATGCTGGCAAGTAGGATTAATTCCTACATCTTATATATAGGAAGGTTTCTTAAGGAAATCAGTAAGAATTGGGAAACTTTCCTTCCCTTCATCCCAGAGGAAAAGAGGCTAGCTTTTGAGGCGGTTCTCAAAAACAGCCAGAATGTCTCTGTCTGTAAGCAGGCAGCCTTTGATGCTTTCAAATCCACCAGCAGAGCATCAGTTATTGTGATCAGTGCTCAAAGGCTAGCATGGTTACAGGCCTCGGACCTAGAGCAATGGACCCAAGACAAATTAGGTAACATCCCCTGCACTGGTGAAAATCTCTTTGGTAAAAACTGGAAAGAAAAAGCTGGAGAGTTTGAAACTGATGATACCACTCTGAAAAGGCTCTCCAGGAAGACTGCTGACCCCCTCAAAAAAGAAGCTAGCAACAAAGAAGCTTTTCTTTCCTAAAAAGAAGAGGTTCTACCTTCTTATTCACAACCATCTTACCAGCCTCAGGGCAAGCAACAGGGGCCTAAACCTGCTAAGAAGCCCAGAACTGCTCAGCAACAGCCAGCAGCTCAGTCATAAGCAATACCTAGCTTTTGACTCTGTCCTGGGGAACATGGTCATCTTGCCCCTGCAAAGGCCCAATCCAACAAAAATAGCAGTTCGACTTTGTTTCTTTGCCAGCCATTGGCAAATGATCACCTCAGAACAGTGAACCCTAAACATTATTCAGGAGGGATACCAATTAAACATCAAACAACCTCCTCCTCCTCCTCACTTCAGAGGCAGATAGCCTCTCTAGCCTATTCATTGGGCCCTACCCAAATCTCCAACCTGCTTACCTAAGGGGGCCATAGAGGAGGTTCCACAGCAAAGAACTTCATGAGGGTTTCTACTCTCCTTACTTTCTCATACTGAAGAAATCAGGAGGATACAGGCCTATCCCCTACCTCTAAAATCTCAACCAATTTCTGGTCATGGAGAAGTTCAAAATGATTTCCCTTGGAACTCTCCTACCCTACTGTTAGGAACAAGACTGGCTATGTTTCCTAGATCTCAAAGATGCATATACCCATATCCTGATATATCCAGGACACAGAGAATATATTTGCTTTGCCTTTCAGGGGACCCACTACCAGTATAGAGTCCTTCCCTTCAGACTGGCTTGTGCTCCCAGGGTGATCAAAAAAATGCATGTCAGTGATAGCAGCCTACCTGCGAGTCAAGGAAATCTTAGTCTTCCCTTACTTAGATGACTGGTTGATAAAGGCAGACTCTGCACTTCACTCAAAACCACCCTCGCAATGCTGCAGTACCTAGGATTTGTAGTAAACTTCTCAAAGTCCCATCTAACCCCAACGATTGGAATTCATAGGAGCAGTGCTAGACACTCGGCTATCCAGAGCCTTTCTACCACTAGACCGTATGGACAGACTAGTAACCCTAGTCATCCACATGCATTAACAGACAAGCTCAACAGCTCGAGACTTCCGTCACCTCTTAGGCCACGTGGCATCCACAGTGCACATTGTGCCATATGCAAGACTACATATGCGCCTAATGCAATGGATCCTAGCATCCCAATGGACACAATCCACAGGACACCTATGGGACATCATTCAGCTCATTGGCCCACTAGCACAATCCCTCCTATGGTGGTACACCTCGGCAAACCTGCTGGGAAGGTCACCTTTTCGGATGCCTCAACCTCAGCACACCCTAACCACTGGATTGGTGAGCCCATTTGGAGTCTGTGTCCACACAGGGGACATCCTTACAGATCAACTTGTTGGAACTTTGGGCAATCACAAATGCCCAAACATCCAGATGCTCATCAGGACAGACAATCAAGTGGCAATGTTCTATGTGAACAAGCAAGACGGGACAGGCTCGCTTCCCCTCTGCGAAGAGGCCCATTGCCTGTGGAACTTTGCCAACTCTCACCACATACACCATCATGCAATGTATATTCCTGGTGATCAGAATCACCTTGTGGACAGGTTCAGTCAGATCCTTAACCCACACGAGTGGAATCTAGATCGTCGCACAGTGGCTCAGATCTTCATAGTCTAGGGATGCTTCCGCGAAGGCTCTGTCGGTGCCGACGTCACTCATATGTGAGTGCTGATTCCTGCTGTCTTCAGAGAATACCTGTTACAGGTGAGTAACTACGCTTTATTAGATAAGTAAAACATATTTCAAGACCTTTTATTCCTGCTTGCCATTCCTCTCTCTAGTCACCCATGCATTCTTCTGGCTTTTGCCATTATTTTTTCTACCTGTTTGGGCACTTTAAGATCATCTAATATGATCACCTCCAGATCCCACTCTTCTTTCATGCACTGAAGTAGTTCGCCCCCTATGCTGTATTGCTCCCTTGGGTTTTTGCAGCCCAAATGCATTACCTTGCATGTTTTTAGCATTACATTTTGGCTGCCAAATTCTTGACCATTCTTCACTAGATCCCTTCTCATGTTATCCGCATCTTCCAGAGTGTCTCTCCTGTTGTAGATTTTGGTATCATCTGCAAAGAGACATATCTTTCCTGACAGACCACTAGCAATATCACTTACAAAAATGTTCAAGAACGAGGACCAAGGCCTGATACCTCAGGAACGCCATTGGTATTGCCGTTATCTTCAAAGTGAACTCCATTTACTACTATCTTCTGGTGTCTCCCACTCAAGTCAGTTTGTTTATTTCATTTGATTGACCATTGTTAACAGATGCATCAAAGCGATGTACAATAAAACAAAGAAAGTGAGGAAGGAAAGGAACGCCATAAAATTTAGATAGAAAAGAGAGCCATTAGTTTAGGAAAGACCCAGTCACTTTAGAGTCCATCCCAAGGGCACTTGGTTTATTTATAAGTCACCAATGCAATATGGTGTTAAAGGCTTTGCTAAAATCTAAGTATGCCACATTAGTGCTCTCCCGCTATTCAATTCTCTGGTCACCCAGTCAGAGATATCGGTCAGATTCATCTACAATCCATTCCTCTCCTTCCATGTTTGCTTGAACAGAGATACTGTGTTTGTCTCCACCACCTTTACTCTTTTTTTTTTTTTAAGGAATATGTGCTTTGTTTATTCCTGAATTTTCCTCCTTATCCCATGACTCCTTTGAAAGAGGCCCGTCTTCTGTGCATTTATACCTTCAAGGTATTTAAATGTCCCAATCATAGCTTCCAATATCATGGGCATACATGTTTAAATGTTTGTTTCCATATGCTTTGATGTAGACCATTGACCATTTTAATAGCTGTCAGTTTGTATCCTTTTGAAGGTTCAGGTTCCATAATTGTCTTTCCATTTTTTTTTCCTGCTGGTTATTGTTCCTATGCCCCAAGCATCTTTTTGGCTTTTGCTATCATGTTATCTACCTGTTTGGTCACTGTAAGACCCATCAGATATAGTCACCCTTAGTTACTGCTCTTCTTTGTGCACAGAAGAATTTCAACCTATACTGTACTGTTCTCTTGGGTTTTTGCTGTCCAAATGTATGACCCTGCATTTTTTAATATTAGTTTTAGCTGCCAAACTATAGACCCCAAGGTTGACTAGATTCCCCACCCCCACTCATGTTTTCTACACCTCCCAAAGAGTGTCTTGTTGCATATTAGGATATCATGAATTTTAAAAAACTCTGATAAGCTTTCCTCAGTATTGCTTACAAAAACATTGAAATGATCCAGATTGAGGATCATCGATTCTTGTGACATATGATTGGTAACACACTTCTCTCATCATGAGCTCCATTTAGAGCTACCTTTTTGTCACCTCCCATTCAACCACCAATCATTCACTTTAGGACTCATATTCAAGGTATTCAGTTAATTTATAAGCTGCCTATGCAGGACTGCGAAAGGCCTTGCAGAAATCCAAGTACACCACATCTAGAATTCTCCACTGATCCAACTCGCTGGTCATTCAGTCAAAGATATTGATCAGTTTTCTCCACTAAATATCTCTGATAAAACCATGCTGCCTTGGATCTTGTAATCCATTAGATTTCAGAAACTTCAGCATCCCCCTCTTTTTTAGAAGCATTTCTATTAATTTACTCACCACTGAGATTGGATTAACTGTCCTGTAGTTACCTTCCTCCTTCCTTCCAGCACATCTGCCTTATACAGTTCTCTAGGATCTTATCTAACTCAAAAAAATTATATTGAAAAGGTCAGAGTGTGGAGCTTTCCTCTCAGTACCCTCTGATGTATCCTGTTCAGTTACATCACTTTATCTTCTTTTTGTTTAGCTAGCTGCTCATGAACACAATTTTAGGAAAATCATTTGAGGTCTCCAGAGCTTCCATTCTCCGGGAACAAGCAGGAAGTCAGTCTTCACATATGGGTGGTGTCGGCGCCGATGGAGCCCATGCGGAAGCATCTCCCCAGATTTGAAGAAAAGCTTTGGGAGATGCACCACACATGCGTGGTCCACTTCCCTCCCAAGGGTGCCATCCTGCCTCAGTCTTTTTTTTTTCCACGGAGCGCTTCGGACACTGTCCAATTTTACCCAGAAAAAGTCTTGATTTTTATTGTCTAGTTTTGTCCGGTTTGCGTTCTCTGCCCCCGAGCCAGTTTGCCTCTGCGTCGCTCCTTAGATTTGTCTATTCATTTTCTTTCGTTTTTCTTCGAGGTCTTCCTCGACTGGCATTCTTGCCCTTTTTCAGCTGAAGGCCTCGGACCCTCGCTGGGAGGCAGGGACCCCCTTTGTCCGATGGCCTCCAGTGGCTTCAAAAAGTGTGACCAGTGTGGCAAAATTATGTCACTCACCGACCCACACGACTGCTGCCTTTGATGCCTTGGTCCAGAGCACAATGACTCAGAACCATAACCCCAAAGGCCTTAAAGAGCCGCCATCAGTAGCAGGAAAAATTCTTTCAGAAGTCCAACTCTGTTGCGGAGTCTTCAGCGATACTATGCTCCAGGGCCCCCTCCGATACCTTGGTGCCCCACAAAGCCAGAGCTTCTTCGGAGTCCTGCAGCCGCGGTTCCTCCAAGTGGAAGTGCCAAGAGGTGGAGCATAAGAAGAAAAAATCCTCGAAGACTGCCTTTGAGGACGGATCCGGGAAGAAAGTGAAATCCCACCTCAGGTCCCGCAGTCCCAGGCATGAGTCTGAGGAGTCTGGGCGGGAGCAGCCCTCCAAGATGCCCCGCAAGGAGGAGTCTGCTTCCACCAACTGGCCTTGGACCTCCGAGGCCATCCTCATCGACAATGCCAAGCCTGAAATCCTCTGTGCCTGCGTCAAAGGCTGCGGAACCAACTGGCATGGAGACCAGAATGACAGCCCTAGAGAGCAGTATATCTGCACTAGTGGCCATGCAGCAGGCGTTTGGCTTGTCCAGTTCATGCACCTCAACGACGGGACCCTTGACATTGAGGGCTTCCGTGGATGTTGAACCTGTCCTCTAGCACCTCTGGCTTTGAGAGAGCCCCCAGCCCTGGTCGAGGTCCTGGTCCTGTTCCTCAGGACACCAGTTCTACCTGACGAGCACCCATAGCTCGGACCGACGATTCTCCGAAGGTCGTGCACTGCATTGAGTGGTCCTTGACCGAGGTGATTGTGCAGCGTTGGACTCATACTTCGAATCCGAATGGGAGACAGATGATGAAGAGTCCCCAAACACGAGGCGACACCGTGACGTGCCCTTGGACCTCTGGCGACACAATGCCGTTCCCCACCCAAGGACGTGGCGTTCCTTGATTTTGTGAGGGATATGGCCAAGTTCTCACTATTGAGACAAAGGCAGAGGAGGACCTGCGAACAAAGGAATTTGAAGATACTCCAATACGAGACACCCCCGAAGGAAACCCTTATGATCCTAGTGCTCTCGATCCTCGACCACCTCCTTCTCCGCAAGTAAGAAACACCTGCGTCAGTACCAGTCGTTAGCAGGCACCTCGACTCCATGTACCGGGTACACCGAAGACCCAGCTTCCCCACAACTCAATGGTCGTGGAGTCGACCATGCGCCGGCTTAAGAGCCAAAAAATCCATTCGTCTGTATCACCTGGCAGGAAGGCCTGAACCCTTGATGCCCTCAGCTGGAAAACTTTTCAGGGCTTGAAGCTAACATGCTGAATCCAGTCCTATCAGATCTACATTGGAATGTACCTGAAGGAACTGTCAGAGGGGCTCGGGGGATTCTCAGCAGGCCTTGAGGAAGAACCCCTGCAGAGGTTCAAGACCCTAATCTCTGTGGTAAAAGAATGCTCGAAGTTTCTATCCCAAGCAGCCTATGATGGTTTTGAGTCATCGGCCAGGGTGTCCGCCTCTGCCAGTATCGGTGCATGACGCCAAGCATGGCTGCAGTTATCCGTCCTGGAACAATGGGTACAGGACAAGCTGATAGGTTTTCATCTATGCAGGGGACATCAATTTGGAAAGCCCGTGGCAGATAAAGCAGCGGAGATAGAGACCGAGTATGTGACGAGAACCAGGCTCTCAAAGAAGACCTCAGTGCAACCCCGAAAAAAAATCCAGGGGAAAAAGCCCTTCTTCCCAAGGAAGAAAGGGGTCTTTAGTAGTACTCCGCGCATCCAGGCCTTCTCGACCCCTCAGTAGGGCCAGTGACATAAGGGCCAGAAACATAGACCCAGAAAGCAAAAAGCCCCAAAGCCCCAGACACTGGCTCAGACTTATCCCAAGGGAAGCTTTTGACTGCCTGGGTGTGACCTCCACTCCCCCAGAAGGTCCTTTGCTGCCCAAAGGGGGACGCCTAGCCCTGTTTGCCCACAGATGGACAGCCATCACCACCGATACCTGAGCACTACAAGTGGTCAAGGAGGCCTACCTCCTTCACCTACATCGGGCACCACCCTTGTACTTCCCAGGAGAGCCCACCAGGCCTCTCCTCCACCAAACCCTGCTCATCACTGAGCTAGCAGGACTACTCCAGGACAAAGCAGTGGAGCCGATGCCGAAACATCTCTGGAACACCGACTTCTACTCCAGGTATTTCCTCATCCCCAAGAGAACTGGGAGCCTCTGGCCCATCCTGGACCTGCGAGAGCTCAACGGGTCTCTGGTCAGGGAGAAGTTCAAGATGCTCTCCCTTGGAAACTGCTTCCATTCTTCCAGGGGGGAGATTGGCTTTGTTCCTTAGACCTAAAGGATGCCTACACTCACATCCTAATTCACCCAGCCACTGAAAATACCTTTGATTTGTAGTGGGGGGACAGCACTACCAATACAAGGTGCTGCCCTTCGGTCTAGCTTCCTCACTAAGGGTTTTCACAAAGTGCCTTGCGTTGGTCACAGCCCTCCTCGGACTTCAAGGGGCTTTCATCTTCCCTTATTTGGACAACTGGCTCTGAAGGGGGGGACACAACTACAGAGGCACAATGCGCCACCGGACGCATCATAAACTCCCTGCAGCACCTACTGTAGGGTCTGTCATAAACTACCTCAAGTCCCACCTCACTCAGGCTCAGCGCCTTGCGTTCATAGGGATGCATCTGGACACCTTCCAGGCAATAGCCTTCCTTCCTCAGGAGAGGTCAGAACATCTTAAGGAATTAGCTGCAGAGGTGCAGGATGCTCCCCTCCTGGCTTCTCCTCTTCCTGCTGGGACAGATGGCCTCCACAGTCCACGTGACCCCAAATGCCCGCCTGCACATTAGAGAAGCCCAGTGTTGCCTTCGCTCTCAGTTGACCTAAGCCACAGGCATGCTCAAGGATGGAGTGCAGGTGACCTGCCAGTTGGCAGGCTCTCTCGGATGGAAGCAGAACCCATGTCACCTTCAGGCCGAAATGCCCTTCCAGGCACCCACCTCCCAGAAAGTCCTCACCATGGACGCCTCTCTAATGGGCTAGAAAGCACAGTGCAAAAGCCTCCAGACACAAGGCTGCTGGTCCCAGAGGGAATCAGAGATGCAGATCAACTTTCTGAAACACAGAGCGATATTCCTAGCCCTAAGAACCTTACGCCACCACCTACAGCACCATGCAGTGCTGATCCAGACCGACAATCAAGTTGCAATGTTCTGTATGAACAAACGGGGGGAGGGGGGGCAGGGTCATATCCCTTCTGCCAGGAGGTGGTAGCCCTCTGCTCCTATGCTACACGCAGAGAGATGCTCCTAAGGGTGGTCTACCTCCCGGGCCAGGACAATGTCTTGGTGGACAAACTGAGCAGAATACTCCAGCTGCATGAGTGGTGCCTGGACCCAATGATAGCCGCCTGGCTGTTCCAGCTCTAGAGTGTTTCAGTGATGGACTTGTTCACCAGCCCAGACAATGCACAGTTGCCCCGTTTCTGCTTCTGATGATCGCACCCAGCTCAGGCAGTAGCGGATGCATTCCTCATTCCGTGGAAGGAAGGCCTCCTGTATGCCTTCCCTCCAATGCCGCTGATAGCAAAGACCCTGCTCAAGGCTCAGTGCGACAGAGCGTCGCTAGTGCTGATAGCCCGTCAGTCGCACAGACAGCCCTGGTTCCCACTGCTTCTCTCCCTATCGATGGTACAGCCGAGTCCCTTGGGCTGAGCCCTAGGACTACTCTCGCAGGAGCAGGGCTCTCTCATACACCCCAATCTGGGGTCCCTCTCATACACCCCAATCTGGGGTCCCTCTCATACACCCCAACCTGGGATCCCTCTTGCTCATGGCTTGGCTGCTGAAAGGGTAGCATTAGCCCCCTTCAATATCCCACGAGAAATGGAAGACATTTTGCTGGCCTCTTGTAAGGCCTCCACAAGAAGGGCATACGCCTCAGAGTGGTGCTATTTCTCAGTGTGCACAGAAAAGTGGACGAACCCATTCTCGTCAGTGCATATGGTACTCCAGTACCTGCTCCACCTATCACAGGCGAGACTGAAGTCCAACTCAGTACACCTAAGCTCCATCGCAGTGCATGGGGAAACCCTTCTCGAGGAGCAATGTTCCCTCTAATTTTCTGTAGGCTGTGTGCGCATAAAATATCAGCTGTGCAGCTTTCGAAGGAAGGTCAAATTTTTGTGCGTCACACGACACTTGGAGTTATATACTTTAAAATTTGACTACACATCAGAATACAGTATGTACACCACATTGATTTTAATCAAATTAAATGAAAATAGACGATTAATGAAGCGGAAAATTTCTAGTAATTACAATCACAACTTTTAAATTTTAAGACATCTTTGTTTTCTTTCAGAATCAGAACCGTAATTTTTGTGCGCTCTGTTGTAAAGTATGTGCGCTCGCTCGGTGAGGTGTGTGCGCGCGCACACGCGCACATCTTAGAGGGAACAGTGTCGAGGAGAAACCGCTCTCGGCTCAGCCCCTTATGTCTCGGTTCCTACAGGGCCTCATGTTATCCAAACCCCTTGTCCGCCCTCCAGTGGTGGAGTGGGACCTTTAATGTGGTGCTCTTGCAGCCACTAAGCCTCCGTTTGAGCCTCTGGCCACCTGCCACCTGCTGTACCTCTCCTGGAAAGTCACCTTCCTGGTAGAACTCACATCAGCTCGCAGAATCAGCGAGCTCCTTACATGAAATTCTACAAGAATAGGTTGGTGCTCTGCACACACTCCAAGTTTCTGCCGAAGATGGTGTCCCTATTCCACCTCAGTCAGGGGGTGGTGCTCCCCACATTCTTTCTGAGGCCTCATGCCAGTAGGGCGGAGACAGTTCTCCATATTCTGGATTGCAAGATAGCCCTGTCCTTCTACCTGCAACGGACTCAGGGCCACCACAAAGCTCAACAGCTTTTTGTATCCTATGACCCCAGCCTTCTGGGGCTCCCAGTGACTAAGCAAGCTCTGTCTACTTGGGTGGCAGACTGCATTACCCTTTCCTCTAAGCAAGCAGGGATCTCATGGACCAGAGAGTCACGGCACACTGCGTTACGGCCATGGATACTTCTGTGGCCAATTTGCATTCCGTCCCCATGTTGGAAATTTGCTGGGCCGCCACCTGGTCTTCAGTCCATACCTTCACAGCTCATTACTGTCTGGAGAGGGAGTCCCAACGGGACAGTGCCTTCGGCCAGTTTGTACTCTGTAATCTTTTCAGGGTGTAGAGAACTCTTGCCCTCCACCCCTTCTGTGTACAGGCTACTGAAGTGCTGGTTCCTGAGCGGTCCTTCAGTTTAGTCCTCCACATCTGGGTAGTGCACCTCCTCCCGCAGCTAGGAGACTGGACCAATCAGAGTCTTTTCCATGTCTGGATGTATGCTGCTGGAGCTCCCATCAGCCCCCCAGTGTGTCCAGTCTCCTTGCAGCAGGTGGACATGTGAGCCTGTTCTTGGGCTCACTTCAGGATCTTTTATGCAACACTAGTTTAGGTTTTTTGGGTTGTTTTGCCTTTCTCTCTGCTTTCTTTTTATTTGACTTATTCAGGGGGCCTGTCGCTTTAAAAAAAAAAAAAAATGCCGTGTCCATGGGGGAGCTGAGCTTGTACTGCCTTTCTGCTTCCTGCTTGGTGGAGGCTGTACGGGCGCCGTCCCTGTGTGCGATCTCTCCCCCTAGACTTGCACAGGGGAGAGATTTAGCACTTCTCGGCACAAACGCTTGCTGGGGCTGTATTTTCAGCGTGTCTCTGTGGAGCCTGCAGTTCCTGTCAGCGTGGCTCCCGATTCCTCTTCGGTCTGGTAAGCGGAGCTTGTCTCCAGGGCACGTTACTTTCTTTTTTGCTACATTGCTTGGCGAGCCGTTGCGTTTTTGGCGGGGATATCTTTAATTACTTTTCCTTTAATTTCTTTTACTTTATTTTCCTGTTTCGTGCCTTTTTTCCGGCCGCGGTAGCGGTGGCCATTTTGCTTTCATTTTCTCCCGCGTTTTTTTTCGGCGGCCTCTGCTGCGGCGTTTCTGGGCCGGCATGTCTGCCTGAAGGAGGTGCTTTGGCTCAGGGGCATATAGTGGGCACGCGTTGAACAAAGCCTAAATTTCAGGGCTTGTGGGCATTTTCCCAGCCTAGCCCAGCCCCCTGGGGAGTTCCAGTAGGTTTGTGGGGGCTGCTCTTTCCTTGCTGTTCCGTTCTGGGCAGTGGTCCTCTCTCTTCCCCCCCCCCCCCCTTTTTTCACTTTCAGCGTCTTGCCTTTTGTTTGGGGATTTTTTCCTCATGTCAGGGCGTCCGCAGTGCGTAATCTGCGGATCCCGCAAGGGTCCGGTGTCTGACACTGGGGTGTGCAAGGGCTGCGCTCTTGTTTCCTCGGTCCTGGAGCCTCCGATGGACCTCCGTAGTCCCTCCAGTCTCGGCTGGGGAAGAGTCTTCTCCGGGACTTCTCGGGCTCTCTTCTTCTTCTCCTGCTTCTGCACCAGGGGGTGCGCCGACAAGGGGGTTAGGCGAGTCATTTTTGGGGGATTTTTCCCCGGATTTTGTGCTTCTCATGCATCAGGCTTTCCAGAAAGGACGTTTGGGGAAGTTGCCCGAGCTGTGTTCACTGCCGCCTGCTCCTCCAACTCTCAAAGATGAGAAGGTCAGAGGGGACGCCTCTAAGGCGGCCAAGCGTCTCCGTCCCTCGGATGATGTGGAATGGCAGGAACCGGAGTGGTCAGACGTCGATCCCGAAGAGGGAGTTCCAGACTTAGAGGAGGGGGGAGATTCCTGAGCCCGAGGACCAGGCTCGGATTATCCGTGTGTTTTGCAGGGAGGAATTGGTACCCCTGGTTACGGAATCCCTCCAAGCGCTTAATTTGGCTGCGGCGCGGCCTCTTGATGAGGAGGGTTTAGAAGATCCTCTGATTCAGGCGGTGCGCGATTCCCAGGTGGTGTTTCCGGTCCATAGAGTGGTAGATCAGATGATTCAGGCCGAATGGGACCAGCCTGAGTCCGGTTTAAAGGGTATTCAGACGATGAATCGTCTCTATCCTTTGGCGGACAAGGAAAAGTTTCGCTCACCCCGCGTCGACGACGCGGTGTCGGCGGTGACCAAGAAGACCACGATCCCCGTTGAGGGCGCTGCTGCCTTGAAGGGCACTCAGGATAGAAAGGTGGACGGTTTGCTGAAGCAGGCCTTTGAGGCCAATGCCTTATCGTTGCAGGTGTCTATTTGTGGAGCCTGGGTCTCCAGGGCCTGTTTCCGCTGGGCTCAACACTTGCGGCAGGACTCTCATCTTGACCAGCAGGGGTTGTTGGAGGTAACCAGGTTAGAATCTGGTTCAGCTTATTTGGTGGATGTTCATTATGATTTGATCAGAACCTTGGCAAACAGTATGGCTTCCCTAGTGGCTGCGCGCAGGACCATTTGGCTCCACAATTGGGCGGCTGATGGGTCTTCTAAGTCGCGTCTCAGCAAGCTCCCCTTTAAGGGCAAGCTGTTGTTCGGGGATGACCTGGATAAGTTGGTTAAGGACCTTGGGGAGTCCAAAGGTGGACGCCTTCCGGAGGATAAGCCCAGACAAGCTAGGAGCATGTCGTCTACTCACGGTCAGTTTAGGGACTTTCGCAGGTTCCGTTTTTCCCATTTCGGGGGTTTCCAGCGTGGCAGATCAACGACTAGGTCCCGGGGGTTTCGGGGCTTTCGAGGAGCAGGGAGAGGGTTCTCGGCGTCCTCCACCTCTTCCTCATCTTCCTTTAGTCGCAAGCCGCAATGAAGCGAGGGGGGCCCTGGGGGGAAGTCAGGTGATCGGGGCTCGCCTTCGACACTTTCTTCCCTCCTGGGTCCAGATCACCTCGGACAAATGGGTGCTCGAGATAGTGCGGGAGGGCTACGCTTTGGAGTTTGCGTGTCCTCTCCAGGATTCCTTTGTCCTGTCTCCATGCAAGGGTCTTCAGAAAGTGCTCGCGATACGTTTGACATTGGACCGCCTAGTTACCTTGGGGGCGGTAGTGCCGGTCCCAGAGTCCGAACTCGGTGTGGGGCGATATTCCATTTATTTCGTGGTGCCAAAGAAGGACGGGTTTCTTCGTCCCATTTTAGACCTCAAAGGCGTAAATGGTTGTCTGCGGGTGCCCCATTTTCGCATGGAGACTCTGCGATCCGTCATAGTGGCGGTCCGCAAGGGCGAGTTCTTGACGTCCTTGGACCTTTCGGAGGCCTATCTACACATTCCCATCCGGGCGGCTCATCAAAGATTCCTGCGGTTTGCGCTTCCTTGGGGACATTATCAGTTCCGGGCGTTGCCGTTCGGTCTGGCCACAGCGCCTCGCGTTTTCACCAAGGTCATGGTGGTGGTGGCGGCGGCGGCGTTGCGGATGGAAGGCATTCTGGTTCATCCTTACCTCGACGATTGGTTGATTCGGGCAAAGTCCGAAAAAGAGAGTCTGCAAGCCACCGGCCGGGTGATGGAGCTTCTTCGGAGCCTCGGTTGGGTGATAAACGAGAAAAAGAGTCACTTAGTGCCGACTCAATCCCTCGAATACCTCGGCGTACGCTTCGACACCGCGGCAGGGCTAGTGTTCCTGCCGGATCGCCGGGCACGAGGCCTGCGTTCTCTGATTCGTCAGTTCTTGAGCTTCCCGGCACCTTCGGCTTGGTGGTACTTGCTCGTCTTAGGGACGATGGCGGCAACGCTGGAGGTGGTGCCATGGGCCAGTGTCCATATGCGCCCGCTTCAGAGGTCCCTATTGCGACGTTGGTCGAATCAAACAAATTCGCTCAGCATGCGTCTGCCTTGCCCTCGGGGGGTCCGCCTGTCCTTGCGCTGGTGGCTGAGTGCGAAGTCACTGCAGTTGGGGGTGTCTCTGGAGCAGCCGGTCTGGTTGCCGGTGCTAACGGATGCCAGCCTGGAGGGCTGGGGAGCTCACTGTGCGGATCGTTTCGCGCAGGGGACTTGGTCAGCCCTGGAGGCCTCTTGGTCGATCAACCGTCTCGAGTTGCGGGCAGTAATGCGGGCGCTGCAAACGTTCGAATCTGCGGTGACGGGACGCGCAGTGAGAGTTCTCTCGGACAATTCGGCAGCGGTGGCCTATTTCAATCGACAGGGCGGCACGGGCAGCAGAGCCCTGGAAGAGGAGTCGGATCTTCTGTTTCAGTGGGTGGAGTCCCGGCTCCTAGCTCTTTCGGCAGCGCATATTGCAGGAAAAGACAATGTGATGGCGGATTTCCTCAGCAGAGTGCAGGTGGATGTGGGGGAGTGGGAGCTTCACCCGCAGATCTATGCTCAAATCGTGCGTCGGTGGGGGGCTCCGGTCATGGACCTCATGGCGACCTATCAGTCCGCGAAAACAAGTCGCTTCTTCAGCAGACGGTGGGAGCAGATGTCCGAAGGCATCGACGCACTCATTCGGCCTTGGCCAGTCTCCGGTCTCCTTTACGTCTTCCCTCCGTGGGCGTTGATCGGTCGGGTGATTCAACGCATCGAAGCGCACCGCGGGAGGGTTCTGTTGGTGGCACCCGATTGGCACAGGCGTCCTTGGTATGCGGATCTGGTTCGGCTTCTGGAGGGGGTGGCGTGGCGTCTTCCTCCGTTGCCGGATCTCTTGCTTCAGGGGCCACTCCGGATGCCGCAGGTGGATCGATTCTCGCTTACGGTATGGCCATTGAGAGGACTTGGTTAAGGAAGAAAGGTTATTCCGCTTCGGTCATTGCCACGCTCCTTCAGGCGAGGAAGTCCTCTACGTCTCTTACGTATGTGCGGATCTGGCGCATTTTTGAAGATTGGTGTTCTCGACACGATATTCGGGCAGCAAAGGCTTCAGTGCCAGCCATCCTCAGTTTCTTGCAGGACGGTTTTGACAAAGGTCTTGCGGCCAATTCCCTGAAAGTGCAATTAGCAGCTCTCGCATGCTTCCGGGGTAAGGTCTTGGGGGTTCCTCTGGGGGCGCACTCGGATGTGCAGCGTTTTTTGAGAGCGGTGTTTTGGCTGCGGCCTGTTCGCAGGGCGACCGTTCCTCCGTGGGATTTGAATCTCGTATTACAGGGTTTGGTTCGGAAGCCCTTTGAGCCGCTTCACCTGGCGTCCCTTAAAGATTTGACACTGAAGACAGTGTTTTTGGTGGCCATTTGTTCGGCTCGGCGCATTTCTGAGTTGCAGGCGCTATCAAGTAGGGAACCCTTCTTGTCCTTCTCTAAAGACAGAGTAGTTTTGAGGCCTGTTCCCTCTTTCCTTCCCAAGGTGGTCTCTCCATTTCATTTGTATCAGTCCGTTTTTCTTCCCGTTTTTCACTCTGTCGGGACGGACGCGACTGATAGTGGCTTGCATCATCTCGATGTTTGTCGGGTCCTCCGACGATACTTGACGGTTTCGGAGCCTTACCATAAAACGGATCGTCTCTTCGTCCTTTTTGGTGGTAAGCGAAAGGGGGAGGCTGCGGCGAAAGCTTCGATTGCCCGGTGGCTTAAAGAAGCTATTGCATCAGCGTATATCTTGCAGGTACGGGCGGTTCCCTTGGGTCTCCGGGCCCATTCTACCAGAGCGCAAGTGTCGTCGTGGGCGGAGCACAGTTTGGTTCCGCCTCTGGAGATTTGCAGGGCAGCTACTTGGTCGTCGCTCCATGCTTTCAGTAAGCATTACCGGTTGGATGTGATGGCCTCTAAGGATTCTTGTTTTGGTTCAGCAGTTTTGCGCGCCGGTTGGCAGGGTCCCTCCCGTTGAGTACTGCTCTGGTACTTCCCAGATGTGGAGGACTAAACTGGAGGACCGCTCAGGAAATAGAAATTACACTTGCCTGGTAATTGTAGTTCCTGTAGGGTCCAGTTTAGTCCTCCTTCCCTCCCGATTGACTGCCTTTTTTTCAGCGCGGCGCGTTTCTACGCGGGTTGTGAGAGTGTGCTAAGTGTAGGTCTCTGATCCTCTCGTTTGGGGGGATTTTCCACTCTCCTTTGGCGGTTTGTTCTTGTAGCCGCGACTGTGTCTCTTCCTTCGGGCTTTCGCGAGGCAGAGGCAATGTACAGGTTTCCGGCTCCCTCGTTTGGGGAGGGGGTCGGCTGTTTGCAGGAGGGGTTTTTTCTTTATCTGGGCTGTTTTAGATAAGCTTTTTCTCTCATGTGTTGCTTCTATGAGTCTGCTTTGTTAATAGATCACTGGGGGGCTGATGGGAGCTCCAGCAGCTTACATCCAGACATGGAAAAGACTCTGGTCCAGTCTCCTAGCTGCGGGAGGAGGTGCACTACCCAGATGTGGAGGACTAAACTGGACCCTACAGGAACTACAATTACCAGGTAAGTGTAATTTCTATTTCTCTGCCGGACATTTGGGTCTTGCAAGAGTCTCTCTTGGGATTCAACTGCTGCAGATCGCGGCTCACCTTTGCTGGTTGCTGTGGAATTTTCTACAGGTTCTCAGTAGTTTGTAACTGGGGAGTCCCATATATGAGGGCTGACTTCATGCTTGTTCCTGGAGAAAGTGTAGTTACTCACCTGTAACAGGTGTTGTCTAGGGACAGCAAGAATCAGTCCTCATAACCCACCCTTCTCCCCTTGGAGTTGCTGCTTTACCATCTTTTATTTTTGCTATATTAGCTATGTCATTTGACTGAAGCAAGATGGCACCCTTGGGCAGGAAGTAGACCACGCATTTGTAGTGCATCTCTCAAAGGCTTTCCTTGAAAGCTAGGGAGATGCTTCCGTGCGGGCTCTGTCAATGCCAATGTCACCCATATGTGAGGACTGATTCCTGCTGTCCCTGGAGAACACCTGTTACAGGTGAGTAACTACATTTTCCTATTTGTGTCCATCTTACTTTTGTCCTTTCCTCAGTGAACACCAAATAGAAATATTTGTTAAGCAAGTCAAATTTCTTCCTTCTCAGCCTCTGCATGTGTCTCCCTTCCACCTTGAAGTTTTACAATGCCACTTTTTTGCATTTGTTACATAGTACACAGGACTCGACAAATCCCAGAAATTTGCATCTAGCGCCTGAGATTTTCTTGATCCCCTTTAAAAACAAACCAACAAAATAACTCAATTGCGGGACAAAAGATCCCTGTGGTCAGAAGAGAAGGATGACCGTGATCATGACCTTGATGCATACTGTCTGCCCTACAGGCATTTCAGCGCTTCCGATTTTTACCGTCAGTTTTCTCTTCCCTTTTGGTACTTTTTCTCTCTCGATCATTTGTTTTTATTTCTTTTTCCTTTTCACCTCTGCCTCCTTAGGCACTGGTGCTCTGGTCATGCCTAACTTCCAAAAACGAGCTGTTGATTTCGCTGTGGCTATTTTCTCGGGTGTCTTGTCCCAGAAAACTGCCAATGTGCTCAAGAAGTACACCTAGTGCGCTATGACCATGAGTCTACTCCAAGATAGTCTGTATGTCACCAGTCCTGTAGTCCAGTCATGGAATTGGTGGATTGTCCATCAGAATTTGCTCAAGGGCCTTCCCTTCCTGATTGCTTCGCCACAAAAGATTTTGATGACAGACACATCCAAACTGGGTTGGGGAGCTCATTTTGATGAGTTTCACACTTAGGGTGATTGGTCCATCCAGGCTTTCCAAGATCGACCTGCCAACCAAAGTGTTCTGGTTCAGAACAACAAGCAAGGAGGGACCTGGCTTATACCTCTTGGAACGTGTTCAGATTGTGGAAGTTCGCCATTGCCATTGGAATGGAGGTGAGAACCGCATACCTGCCAGACGAATAAAACATACTAGCAGACAGACTGAGTCAAGTCCTCCAACCACACGAGTGGGCACTGGAGAGGTAGGTGGTGGCCCATATCTTTCGGGAGTGGGGGCACTCGCTTGATAGATCTTATAGCCAATCTGCAGAATGCCCAGGTGGACCACTTGTGCTCCAGAGTAAGATCACACAGCAGGCTAGCCTCCTGCTTTCCTCCTGCACTGGGGGTAGGGTCTTCTGTATGTGTTTTCACCAATTCCTCTCATCACAAAGACCCTCCTGAAGCTCAAATTGCACAGAGACTTGATCCCATTCTCATTGCATCCTACTGGCCCAAACATCTGTGATTTCCTCTACTGCTACAACTCTCCAGTCAGGAATCACTCCAACTAGGCCTTGCTCCAGATCTAATTTAGCAAGACGACGAGATGATGCTGCATCCCAGTGTTCAGTCTTTTGGCCCTCACTATGTGGATGTTGAGATGCTAGTATTGTCTGAGTTCAACTTGTCCGACAGTATAACCGATGTCCTTTTGGCTTCCAGGAGGGCCTCAATGAGGAAGTTTTATTCCTGTAAATGGAGGAGGTTTGCTGTCTCATTTGAGGGTCAGGCCCTATATCCTTTCGTCTGTCTCACATGAAAACTGCTTGAGTATCTTCTGCACCTTTGAGTCTGGACTTGGGTCCAACTCCTTCAGTATCCACCTCCATGCAATTGGAGCATACCATCGAGATGCGGAGGGAAAGTCCATATTGATGCAGCCTTTAGTTGTTCGCTTTATGCAGGGGTTGCTTCTCTTGAAGCCTCCTTACAAACCTCCTGCAGTGTCTTGGGATCTCAATGTGGTCCTTGCACAGCTTATGAAAGCTCTCTTTGAGACGCTCAATTCCTGCCCAGTGAAGTTCTTGACCTTGGAAAGTCTTGTTTCTGGTGTTGGTCAGCTCAGCACGCATATTGAGCAAACTTCAGGCTCTAGTAGTTCATTCACCTTATACCAAATTCCTCTATAATAGAGTGGATCTCTGTACTCATCCTAGATTTCTTATGAAAGCGGTTCTGCCAACATTTTTCCAAGATAAATCCAAAAAAGCCACTCCATATCTCAAAAACACATCGGGAAAATATTACAAAAAGGGAAGGAGAAAAGAGCCTCAGAACAAGTAAGGTACGGGCAATGTAGGAACAAAAGAACCATGCTCAATCCTCCAACATCAACGGCGCTAAAAAAACTCCACCCATATATAACCCAATATTTATTTATAAACAAGAATTATACAAAATCTTCCAAGATCAAAAATACAAATGCATAGTTCAAATATATATATAATAAATATTCAAAAAAATCAAAAAAGATCTTCAAACATTCAAAAAATCAATTGCTCAAGTAAATCAATAAACTCTAAATCAAATCCAATCCAAATCAATATAAATATCCTGCTGTCTCTCGAAGCGCAGTTGCCCAAAATGATATAATTGAAAAAAGGGGCACTTATCTCAAGCAATTGCCACTGAACACACACTAGAACCCAAAACCAGCTCAGATGTACCACAGCTGAAAAGCAAAGCCAGCTCAGAAGAAATCAAATCCACTGGAAATCCACTGAAGATCCAACGCCTCCCATAGACACCAGTTGAGCGTTTCGCCACATGCTTCATCAGGAACTAAGCTGATAAACTCAAAAGCTGTTTAACCATAACGGACATTGCATATTCATCCAGTCAAAATAGCTTGCTGCAAGAGAAAACAGGAAAAAAGAGAGAAATAATATCTTGCATGCCCTCAGTAGTAGAACACAGGACCATAGGCAAGTGGTAGCCCAAATAAGGAGCAATCAACCCAAACTTCCCCAAACATCTAAAAGCATACCATATTTATCCAATCAAAACAGCTCACAAAGTCAGAAGATTGAACTGCAACATCAAGCGAAAGATGCTGCGCATGCACCCCTAAAAAATGAACAACCAATGACATCACCAATGAGGAAAACTCTTTAAGGACATGCCCACCTATCATAATATGATCTCACACACACCAAAAACAAACCATACCAATCTCTAAAAACGCCGCCCTACCAATCAACATCAGCTAAATCCCACCTCCCTGTCAACATAAAGGAGAAGAAAAAGGAATTAAAGCACTAACACTCCAATCAATCTGGGTGTTAAGACCGCCCGGATGTAAAGTCCCCAAATGAAAAATCCACTTCTGCTCACATACCAACAGCAGATGATCCATGTCCCGATGACCACAGCCATGCAAATCCTGATCAATACAGAAGCATCGCAAATCAGAAAAAACATGCCTGAAGTCCAAACAATGTTGTACAAGAGGTGCTTCATGCCATTTGCACTTAAGGCAGCTTTTATGTTCTCCCATTCGGATCCTAAAAGGGCGTGTGGTCTTCCCTACATAACCCAAACCACAAGGGCACCGTATAAAATACACAACTCCACACGAGCCACAGGTAGTATTGCAACGAATCAGAAAACGGCGACCATTATAAATAAAATCAGTTAGTTCCTCAGATATGGAACAAATCGCATAATCTCCAGACATGATGTCCCAGAGATACAGAAACTGACTGTTGCAATGGTCTCAATGTAGCTGGATTTGAGGTTTTGGTGCCTAGACCACACACACTGAAGCTTTATTTACTCAGGAATTATTTGAGTGACCCCAAAACGTTTACATTGAAGCGTGAGCAGAAGTGGATTTTTCGTTTGGGGACTGTACATCCGGGCGGCCTTAACACCCAGATTGATTAGAGTGTCTGTGCTTGTATTCCTTTTCTTCTCCTTTATGCTGACAGGGAGGTGGGGTTTAGCTGGTGGTGTTTGGTAGGGCGGCATTTTTTTTGTAGAGATTTTTGGTGTGAGTGAGGTCATATTATGAACAGTGGGCGTGTCCTTAAAGGGTTTTCCTTATTGGTGATGTCATTGGTTGGTTCCTTTTTTAGGAGCGCATGAACGGCATCCTTCGTTTGATGTTGCAGTTCAGTCTTCTGACTTTGTGAGCTGTTTTGACTGGATGAATATGGTATGCTTTTAGACGTTTGGGGATGTTTGGGCTGATTGCTCCTTATTTGGGCTACCAGTTGCCTATGGTCCTGCGTTCTGCTACTGAGGGCATGCATGATATTATTTCTCTCTTTTTTCCTGTTTTCTCTTGCAGCAAGCTGTTTTGACTGGATGAATATGCAATGTCCGTTATGGTTAAACAGCTTTTGAGTTTGTCAGCTTAGTCCCTGACGAAGCATGTGGCGAAACGCTCAACTGGTATCTATGGGAGGCGTTGGATCTTCAGTGGATTTCCAGTGGATTTGATTTCTTCTGAGCTGGCTTTGCTGTTCAGCTGTGTTACATCTAAGCTTATTGTGGGTTCCAGTGTGTGTTCAGTAGCAACTGCTTGAGAAGTGCCCCTTTTTAAAAAAAAATTATCATTTTGGGCAACAGTGCTTCGAGAGACAGCAGGATATTTATATTGATTTGGATTGGATTGGATTTAGAGTTTATTGATTTTTTGAATGAAGAACTTTTTTTATTTTTTTGAATGTTTATTTTATATCTATATCTATATTATTTATTTATTTATTTATATATTTGAACTATCCATTTGTATTTTTGAACTTGGAAGATTTTGTGTAATTCTTGTTTATAAATAAATATTGGGTTATATATGGGTGGAGTTTTTTTGAGCCGTTTATGTTTGAGGAGGATTGGGCATGGTTCTTTTGTTCATACATTGCCTGTACCTCGCTTGTTCTGAGGCTCTTTTCTCCTTCCCTTTTTGTAATATTTGCCCAATGTGTTTTTGAGATATGGAGTGGCTTTTTTGGATTTATTGTATGTTTCCACTCTGGAATTGACCTTTGTATATTTTTGTGTATTCAACATTTATCCAAGGCCTCATGCCCACAAGGGGGAAACTGCGTTGCACATGTTGGACTGCAAGAGAGCCTTGGCCTTCTACTTGTAGTGGATGAAAACCCATAGAAAGTCCATCCAGCTTTTTGTTTCTTTTTACCCCAGCAAGCTAGAGGGCTGCCATTTCCAAATGCTCTCTTTCAATTTGGTATCTCTTTTGTTTATTCCCAGACAGGCCTGAAGCTTGAAGGCTATGTCACAGCTCACAATATCAGAGCTATGGCTGCGTCTGTGGCCAATTTGCGCTCAGTCTCCATGGAAGAGATCTGCAGGGCTGCAAAGTGGTTTTCTTTCCATGCATTCACATCTCATGGCTGCCTAGATGGAGATTCCTGATGTGACTGCAACTTTGGCCAATCTCTACTCTGGAATCTGTTTGAGGATTAGACTCCAACTCCAGTCCCCCAGGCCCATTCTATTCTTTCCAGGCTACCAAAAAAAAGGGAAGAAAGAATCTGTTCTATTGTATATAGTTGGTATTTGAGTTGCTATGACCTCACAACATTCCACAGTTGAGTTTTGTCCCTGTTTGGCATCTCAGTGGCTGCCTCTGGTTTCGGTAGCCTGTAGCTTGGGAGTCCTATACATGAGGACTCATTCCTGCTTATCCACAGAGAAAAGGCAGTTACTCGCCTGTAGCTGATGTTCTCCTTGGACAGCTGGAATTAATCCTCATAACCCTGTCACCTCCCTCTTCCCTGAGGAGTTGTCTTCTGCTACTGCTATGTTATCAGTCTGATCTAAGATGATGCTGCGGTGGCAGGTGGGTGGGAAGCATGTAGGTGTGGTGGAGTCTTCCAAAAGCTTCCAATAGGAGCTGGGGAGTGTTCCTGTGCAGAGCAGCATCGGGGATGTTATCCATATATGAGGACTTATTCCTGCTGTCCATGGAGAATACTGCTACAGGTGAGTAACTACCCTGTATTTAACATACTATTTAAAAAAAAGTCTTGTCCATTTTATCATGTTAAGCATTTTCTCTTCTATTTATATCTTCACTTTCCTGATCATTTTCCAAACTTTTCTTAACTTTTCTGGATATTGTTGCCTGTCTTCCCCTTCCTGTGATGTTGTAGTTTATGAAGACTAATCCGTTTCCCCTCTCCCCCTTTACGTTTTCAACTACTTGATTAGAAAACCATAGTGGACTCTTCTTCTCCCCCTCCCTACCTTTACTTTCCTAACAGATGTTTGTTGCCCTTTCAGTTTTGTTCTCTGCTTTTCTATTTCTTCTTGATTTTACCACCCACTAACAACTCCTTAAGGCACGTCGCCCATCTTGGGAAAATTAGTTTCTTGAAATCTCGAACTGCCACCATCTGGGCAGGTATGCATTGATCTCCAGAATGTGGGGCTTCTGTAGCTTGACTTTTATCCTTGACTGGATGCATGAGAGGAAGGAGAATGGGGGTGTTTAGCTGTGGAAAGGTGAAGGACAGAGGGAGGGTGAGGGAGAAGGAGGCTAAAAGGTAGAAGAGGTGATGGTAGGAAAGAGAGAGAGAGGAGGGAGAATGAGGGATGGGGAAAGGAAGAGTTGTTCGGGGGGAGGTGAAACAGAGATCCTGGGATGGGAGGTAAAGAATGGGGGAATGAATGGTGGGGGAACGAGAGGTTGAGTGATGTTCCTTATCGGTCCTACAGTTCAGTCCTCCACCACTGGGTAGTGCACCTCCTCCTGCAACATGGAGACTGGACAAGTCAAACTTGTGACATCACCGGGTATATCCTGCTGGTCTTCTCCCATGATCCCCCAGTGTGTCCAGTCTCCATGCAGCATGAGGACGTAGTGAGCCTAGGTGCTGGGCTCACTTGAGAAGCAGTTTAGGAGCAGTTGGTCAGGATTTGATTTACCTTGCATTTCTTTTGCCCTTCTTTAGGTGTAATCCTGTAAATTGAATTCATTTTCATTTAATTTCATTTACTTTTACTTTATTTATTTTCACCTAGTTTGCCTTAGTGTAAAGGGGGGTTCTGTCCCTTTTCAAAGTTCACGCTGCCAGCTAGCCTCTCTGCTTGGGATTCTTCGGTCTCTGTGCCCAGTGATGATCTCTCCCCCAGGACTGTACGGGGGAGAGCTCTGTGGAACACCTGCATTTTGGCAGCGTCCATGCGGCAAATTCCCATCGCAGCGGGAGCCTCAGGACGTTTGAGGTTCTTTAGCCGGTGGACCGGGGCTCGCAGCGTCTGCTACTTCTGGTGGCGCGAGGCAGCAGCGTGTCTGGACAGCTCTTCACCCCGCAGCTACAGCGGGGTAACTGCTGCATCCCGACGCCACAAGGGAGTCTCTCGAGTCCGCATGGAGGGGCTCTGAGCTCTTGCCGCCTCTGTGGTGTTTGGCGCCAAACGGGCCTGCTTCGGATTGGCGCCATTTTCTCGGCAGGGCTGAGGCCTTGTGGCGGAGAGCGGAGCAGCCCCGCGTTTGAGCAGACGACGCTGTTCCACGTGGCTACACCCAGATAAGGACTTCCTTTTGCTGTTACTTTTAATTTTAATTCTAATTTTAATTTCCTTTTAATTTCATGATAGTTTATAGTTCTTTGAATGCAATGTGATTGGTTTGGGTTTTACTTCTTGGGGGTGCCTTTACCTTTGTCTGCATTCTGGCAGTTAGCGACGTCTGTCAGCAGCAGGTTTCCGTGCTAGGATTTGGCCATTCAGGGTCATCGGCGGCACAACCACCTACAAATTGAGCCCTTTCTGAAATTGTCATTTACATAAGGATGCTATTTCCATGTTTATACGCTTGGAAATTGTGCAGACAGCCTCTAAATGTCGTTATGCCATCTGCAAATTTGATCGCCATGCTTGCTGATCTCTTTTCCAGATCATTTCAGTGCAGTAGATGTTACCAGATGCCAGTTCCAGTGCAGATCCCGAGACATTCCACTATTTACGGGTCTCCTGTGAGAAAACTGGCCATTTAGTCCTATTGTGTTCCTGTTTTTGATCCATTTCCCATTCTATAATAGCACATCATCTCCTTCCTCAGGAGAAGTTCATAAGGGGCTTTGTCAAGTACCTTCTAAAACATCCAGATACATATCATTTGGCTTACTCACATGTTTATTAACCCTTTGAAAAGACAGCTTGGTGCTGCTTTTCAGAACAAGTTCTATCATTTAACTGGCACTGAACTCAGATTCATTGGTCTGTAGTTTCCAAGATCGCCTTTGAAGCTCTTTAAAAAAAAACAAAAAACAACAAAAAAAAAACCAATTAGTGTTACATTAGTAACTCTTCAATCTTTAGAGATCATTAATACTAATGTTATGATTGAGCCTGGCTGATATTATGAATGATCACTATTAGACAAAAATTAGCTAGGTTAAGACACTTTGATTTGGTTTTCTGCACTATGTTATCAGAGCACAGCTTGCCCATTTGGCGGGAACACTGCCCATCTGGGCCATCTGGGGAAAGGCCCCTGCTGGGGATCGTGAGAAGTGTTGCTGGATGGCACAGTCCGGGGCTTAGTGTTCCAGGGTCCTGGAAGGGTTGATAGCAGCATTCAGGCCTCCCTGTCTTTGCTATGATGGTCACCTAGGTTCAAGCATCCTGTGTTTTGGGTGACAGGAGTGGGACACCTGGACATGTGGTGCTGGATGTTGGATAGGCTCATACTACTTAGGTGCACTCTCCTTGAGTGCGTCTGCATGTCCGTGTTCCGTCTGTGATCTCATGCTCAGGTGATTGTTGCAGCAATGACAGAGATCGCTTGGGATATCGTGAGCGGGGTTGTCATGGTGTTGCATGGGGTTGCCAATGCAAGACGGGGCCATCCTGAGGAGTTTGGGCCTCAATCATCAGCTTTCCCTTCGGTGGCCCGGCTGTCCAGGAGGCACCCCTCCAGATCCGCCGGTCCAGTTCTTCTCTGCCTCTTCTCAATGTGGGCAGGGGGGCTGGCAGATCTGGAAATTCACGTCCACTGCACGTTCTACTGTTTTACCTCTGTCTTGGGGTTCTGAGGTCATATATTCCCAATCATTTGTTTGGTGGGGTGCTGCTGTCTGTTGTGCAAGACAAGGTGGTCAACAGTCGGAGGCTGTCGTCTATTCCCCTTACCCCTGAAGATGCTCACAATTTAAGTTTTTTGTACCTGCGGAGGTGTATGTTGTTAAAGGCTAGCAGGCGCACCTGTGGGACCAGAATCCTCGGTTCTTCCGACCTTCCGTTGAGGTGCGCGTGTGGGGTTTACTCCCTTGGTCGGCTAGCAACTTGCTTCACCCATTGGGCCTTCCCTTTCCTCAAGGCATCGTTGCGTCCCACTTCTTCGTGGGGGCTCGCCGCAGGGCCTGGAGTTATGCTCAGCCGGTTCCAGCCAGGGCTGAGTCCTTGGGGGGAGGCTCCGATCCTAACGATACAGGGAGTGCTGGGATCCGTTCAACCAGGTTCCTTCGGGCCCAGCGTACGTCGTCTTTTGCTGGCCGGTTTAGGTCTTCGGGTCGTGGCGGTGCTCCGAGAAGACCAGTAGGCTGCACAGTGCTTGTCTTGGAGCAAGCGCGGGATATCTGTAGGTTCATATTCAAAGCCGTCCGGTTACATGTCCCTCCATTGTGGAATGCTGTACTAGTAGGCATACTTCATATGCTGGGCTTACAAGTTGGCTTCCGCGCTGCTCGGCATCAGCCAAGGTGACTGCCGGTTTAGTCAGCCTGGAGGAGGGGCCTTGCGTTCTCTGGACAATGCCCTGTTCAGTTGTGTGCCTTGTGGCCCTTATGGAGTTGTAAAAAGGAAAAAAAAATAAAATAAAAGAATAATCAAACAGGAAAGCCTTCCTAATTGTCCCCACTTCTTTTTTATAAGGTTCTGTCCCTTTCTTCCGGGAGCTTGGCCGGAGCGTGGTTAGACTCAGCTACATTTTGGGGATCCTTTATGTACAAGGCGTTTCAGTGTACGCAACACGCCCAGTGTTCCATCGTCTGACTGGAACGGTACGCGGTACGTCAGCCGTGGCAGGCGTTCACGGACACGGTAGCGGATTGAGCGCTGTAGGTGCTGTCTGAGATCTCCGGGATGGTGGCCTATTTCGATCGGCAGGGTGGAGTCGGTCGGGTGGTCAGGGTGGCCCGAGCGAAGGGACAGCGTGCGCGGTTGAAGCCTTGGCGGCCTGCGTTTCGGTGGGGACACTGTGGTGGCGAATGTCCTTAGCGGGGTCCGAGTGTTTGCCGGAGTAGTGAGATTGCATCAGGCGATGTGCGCGCCGCGTGTGCTCAGCTGCGGTCAGCCCATATTGGACCTCATGGCGACCTGTCAGTCTGCGGCGACGGGTCGATGTTTAGCAGAGGACATATGAGGCTACTGGATAGCGTCGACGCATTGGTACGGGGCCGTGGCCCGGTCCATTCTATGCCTTTCAGAGGTTATAGTGAAAATGGCCGACTGGGTCTGGTTGCTAAGATATGTGCTCTTCATTAGTCAGTGGGGACCATTACCAGTGTATTCTGCAACATTTGCGTGAGCTTGCATAATCTTTACTTGCAGCCAATCGAAATAACTGTCCAAAACCAGTTGATGCAGTCACTACTTAAATTTGCCTCGCTTGACAGTAAAAAAAAAAAAAAAAAAAGACATATTTATTTTATACCGATAGGTCACTCACAGCATATTTGGCAATTCCTCGTCCTGGTGTTAATCATGCAGATAATTTCTGCTCTAGTTGTGGTGATGTGACTTTTACATCACAAAAATGGCATATGATTGTGGCGGTTCAGAAAGCCTACAATTTATATTTTGGCTGCAGAATAAAAGATCAGGATAAAAGCTAGGCGCCACACATATGCTGCAATACATGTGTAGCAGATCTCAGGCTGTGGATGGATGGGAAAAGACCATCAAAGTCTTTTGCGGTTCCAATGATCTGGAGAGGGCCCATGGATCACGTCGGCGATTGCTACTTCTGCATGGTTCCTCCAATTCCGGAGGGCATATCCAGGTGATGTAAGCGGTTGGCCTACTGGCATTGCATCTTGGGCGTGGCTACCAGAGTCTCCTTTCTTTTTTGTCACACCATGTAAGACTCCACATCTTCTGAAACAACGCTGGACTCTGGGGCACTTGACACCCTCTTATATGCCCTTGGTGGATCACGCTTGGTTTATTGCAACTCTTTGCTTAGCTGCATTCCACATTCTCAATTAAAAAGACTCCAACTGGTCCAGGACATAGCTGTAGAGCTACTTTGTGTTGCAAAGAATAAAGCCCTTAAGAGGTGTGACAAATAGGGTGTTTGACGCTGGTGGTTTTTCCATTTCCCTCATTTTGCTTCCCACCTCTGTCTGGATGGACCTCGGTTCCGTTCTCCCTCGTGGAATCCGGCTGTGCCTGTCTAGCTGTCGGTTTGGGACTTACGCAAGAACACTTTGCTTGTAACCTGCGTTCCTTGGACCTTAGGTGAGATTCCGTCGCTTTCTGGGAGGTCTCTTCGCTGCCTGTCCCTCCGTGGAGGCGGGTTCTGCGGGAGAGCAGCGGTTGCTAACACTTGACACCCTGATGGGGTCGAGAGCCAAGGGGGAGCTCAAGCGGATTTTTCAGGCGGAGCTCCGGTAGCCGCCTCAGTAGGTCTGTTTCTAGGGCGTTCAGTGTGTTTGCGATGGCGAGTTTGTCTTTCTGAAGCACTAGCGCTGCTTGGGGCAGAGTTCTGTGCTGTTTTCACCAGTGAAGAGGATCCAAGTGGGCTCTCGGTCGTGTCTTCCTGGTTGGCTTACCGCCTGTTGATGTGAGGAGCGGGCTGGGGTCGGTGCCTGCTCTGTTCGTTTAGGGGCCGAGCCGACTGGATAGGTCCCTCTCAATGATTACTGCTCTGGTACATCCCAGTGGTGGAGGACTGAACTGTAGGACCGATAAGGAAATGGAAATTACACTTACCTGGTAATTGATGTTCCTTGAGGGAGTACAGTTCAGTCCTCATTCCCGCCCGGGGATGGATGTTTCAGACGCGAGGCGTCAGTTCCAAGTATGCTTTCGGATCCTAGAGTCGGCAACGGGCTCTGATTGGCAGGTAATCGCGAGAGAGCAACCTTTTCTGCCTATACTCTTCCTTAGTTCTCCTTCCTTCTAGCTCTCTGTCTTCCGCTGTTTGGTGCGCAGGGGGACAGGGGCACGGAGGAGGGTGTTTTCGGCCTTTCTTTTTGGGGCCCTGTGATTTTAAAGTTGAAGTTTGAGCATAGCTTTGTATTTAGTACTTTAACTGGTTGTTTGTTTGCTCCTTTGAGTCTGCTTTGACAGTAGGTCACTGGGGGATCATGGGAGAAGACCAGCAGGATATACCCGGTGATGTCACAAGTTTGACTTGTCCAGTCTCCATGTTGCAGGAGGAGGTGCACTACCCAGTGGTGGAGGACTGAACTGTACTCCCTCAAGGAACATCAATTACCAGGTAAGTGTAATTTCCATATTGTGCATGAAGAGGGAAGGTAGACATTGAAACTGGGAGATAGGATAAACTGCAATAGTGCTCAAATAGAGCAGAGAGAATAGGATGATAGAAGGGTGAAGTTAGAGACAAGCAAGAGAAGTCCCTATGGAAGGGATAAATCAGGTTGTAGGGGGGAGATGGTGTGAGAGGAGGAAATAGTCATGAAGAAAGAAAACAATGAGATGAATATGTGTAAAAAAAGATTAAAACTTCTGAGAAAAAAAAGCAAAAAAAAGAATCCAAACCACTTTATTTTTATAATGTAAAATAGTTCTACATGTAAATTTTATGCAAATTCACATATGTGCCTTAGAATTTTAAAAATCTCTGCTATTGAATTTTCAAACTCTTGCTGTAGAGTTCATCCTTGTGCCATTAGAGGAAACTAGGGGTTCTTCTTGTTAGAGCCTTCTTAACAAAGAACTTTCCCTAATATTCTTGCTGTGGCAAGAATATTTATTGAATGAGAAGGTCAGAAATACTTTTAATATTTTGTTGTGGCACTTCTATTTTGTTTACTCTGGCTTTCACTGTTGTACTTTACCTAACATAAGGTTCTTCTTCATACTTACTCTACTGTGCCATTGACTGCCTTAGTTGTCCTCCTGCTGCAATTTTCACTTTGCCATTTCTCATAATCTCCATTCTCTAGGAACAAGAAGGAAGTCAGTCCTCACATATAGGTGATGTCGGCACTGACAGAGCCTGTGCGGAGCATTTTCCCAGCTTTCAAAGAAAGTCTTTGGGAATGCCACCACACATGCTTGGTCCCCTTCGCGCCCAAGGGTGCCATCTTACTCAGTCTCCCTTTTTCCGCGGAGCCCTTCAGACGTGCGTCTTGTCCCTGGAAAAAGTTTCTTTGTTCCAACCGGTTTATGCTCTACTGGCCCTCGCTGGTCCTCTTCCTGCCTCCCAAACGCCTCTGCTTTGGCCCTGGCCTCAGGGTTTTTTTCTTTTTCCCTTTTTTATGTTTTACCGTGCTTCGTGTCTTTTTTTAACTGCTGGCCGCGTTGAGGGTCTTCGACTTCGCAGGGTTCCTTTTTGCCCCAATGTCCTCATGTTTTTGGAGTATCTATCGCATTTCTTGAAACCAGTCGCTTACGGACACTCATGACTGTGGTCTCAGGTGCCTAGGAGCTGACCATAACCCGGAGCTTTGCTCCTTCTAAGAAGATGTCCTCCAAGGCCATCCAGAGTCATAAGCAGAAGCTGGATGATCTCTTCCGTAAGGCAACCTTGGTATCCCTGGTAGCCTCCCGCTCTGCGGCTACTGCAAACTATGGAGTCTCTAAAGGCTCCTCCCCGGGCCTGGCAGCACTCTGACCAAGGGTCACCTGAACGTGAATGGAAGGCCTCGAGGACTCTGTTGGGGGTGCCAGACAAGCGTGAGAGGTCACGTGTCCGGTCTCTCAGCCCCCCTCGGCAGTCTCTGGAGTTGGAGAGGGAGCAGCCCAGTAAGGTACCTCGAACCGATACGGTGGCCTCCGGCGAAGGCGTCCAGTCTCCAGAGGGTCATCTCAGCAAGGACTCCCTCTCCTCCTTGACACCCGACCCAGTCACCCTGGCGTAGGTGTTGCAGGGCCTCACTCCCAAGTGGGAGGCCCGGATGCTGGCCTTGGAATGCAGCATTTCTGTGTTCCTTGCTGCCCAGCAGATGCTGATTCCCATCCTGTTGGCACGCACCTTGAGACCGCAGGGACCTCGACCTTGAGACTCCCCAGGCTGCCATTGTGACCCCGAGAGCCTGAAGCCTCATGAGGATCCTCTGCACGGGTCTCGATCTCTGTCCCGCGCCTTGGGGTGCTTCTGGCTCCGGGCAAGTTTTGGCCTTGGAGACTCAGAGCGGTTCACCGACCTGTCTGGAGCCGCCCAACCTCGAGTCCTCTATGGACTACTCAGACTGGGAGTCCGACGGAGAGACCTCCCCGGAGACTTGCCCCACTGGGACCTCCCCTCCGATCCTTCCCTGCCTACCCAGAGGCAATATGAAGCTCCTCCGAGAGAAGCTCTCTCGTTGCTGGTTTCCCCCCATTCTGAACAGTCTCCTACTCCGCATGTGGGAGACCCCGGCCTCTGTACCAATTGTGAGCAAGTGCCTGAACGCTATGTACAAGGTCCAGCAAGGTCTAGGGTTCCGGAAAGCCCAATTTCCCCAAATCTCGATGGTGGTCGAATCGGCCATACGAAAGCTCAAGAGCCCAAAGACTCATTCCGGGTGCAAGGCTTATCAGGGCTCCATGCTGTCATGCCGCATCCAAATTTACCAATTATATATTGAAATGTTCCTCCGTGATCTTGCTAAGGAGCTAGGAGGCTTTACGGCGGGCCTTGATGGAAATTATCTCTGATGCTTTCAGGCCTTCTCAAAGTCTGTTGGGGAATGCTCGAAGTACCTCTCGCGAGCAGCGTACGACAGCTTTGAGTCTTCCACCCATGTGGTGGCGGCTGGCATTGGAGCCCACCGCCAGGCTTGACTCCAGTCCTCGGGCCTGGAACAGTGGGTCCAGGAGAAGCTACTGGATTGGACATCTCTTGCCTTGGGGAGCAGATATTTCACAAGCCCATGGAGGATAAGGTTGCAGAGATCGAGACAGAGTACGTGACTCGTACTCGCCTCTCCCCAGGAAAAAGCAGCAGAACAAGAAGCCCTTCTTTCAACAAAAGGGGCTCCCGTACAGGGGCTACCCGGCCTATCTGCCGGTGTTGGCCCCTGTTCAGGGCCAGAGCAAGGCCGTGGTCCATGGTCCTTGCAAGCTGAAGGGCACTAAGACCCAACCCCTGGCTCTGTCTCAGCCAGCCTTGGGATTTTGACACCATCAGCATAGCCTCTTGTCCTCTGACAGGGCGACTATCCATTGGGGGGCGTCAGATCCATTTCTCCCACAGGTGGGAGTCCATCTCCATCAATGCCTGGGTTCTCCAGGTCGTTCGGGAGGGCTATTGCCTCCATCTGGACTAGGCCCCTCCCCAGTACTTTCCTGGGGAACCATGTTGGCTTCCTCAGCACCAGGCCCTCCTGAGTCAGGAACTCACAGGTCTCCTTGAGGACGGTGTGGTAGAACCAGTCCCACCACAACTCCGAGGACGGGGTTTTACTCTCGGTACTTCCTTGTCCCGAAGCGGTCATGGGGCCTTCGGCCCATCCTCGATCTGCAGAACCTAAACAAGTTCCTGGTATGGTAGAAGTTCTAGATGCTCTCCCTTGGAACATTACTGCCCTACCTCCAGCAGGCGACTGGCTATGCTCCTTAGACTCAAAGGATACTTACGCTCACATCCTCGTCCATCCCAAACATAGAAAGCACCTCCGCTTCATGGTTCAGGGAAACCATTACCAGTACAGGGTACTTCCCTTCGGCCTCGTGTCCACCATGTAGGTCTTAATGAAGTACCTGGCTGTGGCTACGGCCCATTCTGCAGCTGCAGGGCATCTTCGTCTACCCGTACCTAGATGACTAGCTTGTAATGGGGGGCATGGCCTCAGAAGCCAGACAGGCCACGGACCACACCATTTGCCTCCTGGAGCATCTGGGGTTCATGATCAATTACCAAAATCCCACCTCATTCCAGTTCAGTCCCTGGAGTTCATCGGGGCTCGCTTAGACACCCTCTGGGCCATTTTTCTCCCTCAAGACAGAGCAGACCGCCGCGTGTCCCTGGCATCTGAGGTGCGGTGCTACGGCTCCATCCCAGCCCAGATGATGCTTCGCCTTCTCGGCCACGTGGCCTCCATGGTCCATGTCGTGCCCAATGCCCATCTCAACATGCAGGCGACCCAGTGGTGCCTCGGAGCGCAATGGGCGTAGTCGGCCATCCGCCTCCAGGACCCTGTCTCGGTCTTTCCCAGCGCGGCAGAGTCTCTGGCTTGGTGGCAGGAGTTTTAGAATCTGCTGTGCAGTATGCCCTTCCAAGCCCCGGCGCATCAGGTTTTCTTGACCTCGGATGCCTCCCTGGCAGGCTGGGGAGCCAACTGCGAAGGATGGTGCACTCAAGAGGTCCTGGTGCCTCGAGAAATCCTGGCAGCAGATCAACCTGCTGGAACTCCGGGCAATTCGTCTCACTCTCTGGGCTTTCAGGGCCCGGTTGCAGCACCAAGCAGTGCTGGTCCAAGCGGATAACCAGGTCACAATGTTCTATGTGAACAACCAGAGGGGCACTGGCTCTTACAGCCTCTGTGCAGAGGCGATAGGTGGCCCAAACGGTCATGCCCTGGCTCACTGCGAAGGAGCATAGGCCTATCTCCTGGGCCAGGACAATGCATTGGCGGACCGACTCAGCAGGGCTCTCAGTCCGCACGAGTGGCACCTGTGTCCCTGAATGGTGCAGCACCTCTTTCAGTATTGGGGGGGACTCTGGACCTGGCCCTCTTTGCCAGCCCGGTAAACTCGCAGCTCCCTCGGTTCTGCAGTCCCCTCCCGCACCCGGACAGGTGGCCCCCGATGCCTTCTTCATCTTGTGGGACATGGGGTTGCTATATGCCCCCCCCCATGCCCCTCATCACCTGGACCCTTCTCAAGGTCCAATGGGACAGGGCTTTGATGATTCTCATAGCCCTGAGGTGGCCCAGGCAGCCCTGGTTCCCCCCTCCTGCTCCGTCTCTCAACGGAGCCCCCGGTCCCGCTCAGGTTCTCACCAGAGCTGTTGACACAGGAGGAGAGGGTCTGCTTCTTCATCCCAATCTGAGGTTCCTGTCCCTCAGAGCTTGGCAGCTGAACGGGTCACTCTAGCCTCCTACCATCTCCCCTTGAAGATCGAGGACATTATTCTAGCCTCACAGAAGGACTCCACCAGACGAGTTTACGCCTTCAAGTGGCGTTGGTTCTCCGTGTGGTGTTCGGAGCTCCAAGTGGACCCATTTTCATGCCCTACTGGCTTGATCTTGCAGTACCTGCTCCACCTCTCGCAGTCTGTGCTGTAGTCTAACTCTGTCAGGGTTCATCTGAGTGCCATCTCAGCGAACCACTACCCGCTTGTCTCTAGTTTCATGCGAGGCCTTCTTTCCAAGCCCCCCACTCACCCTCTTCCGTTGGAATGGGATCTTAATGTGGTCCTCACGTAGCTGACCAAGCTGCCCTTTCAGCGCATGGCTTCCTGTTCGCTGTGGCATCTTTAAAGGAAGGTGGCCTTCCTGGTGGCTCTCGCCTCCACCCGGAGAGTCAGTGAACTCCAGGCTCTGATGGCTGAGACCCCGTGCAGGAGGTTCTAAAGGAACCGGGTGGTCCTGCGTACTCACCCCAAGTTCCTTCCGAAGGTTGTCTCAGATTTTCCTCTCAATCAAAAGATAGTGCTGCCCACCTTTATTCCCCCGAAGCCCCACGCCGACTGGGCATTGGCGATTCTCTACACCCTGGATTGTAAGAGGGCTCTCTTTCTACCTGCAGCGGACCTCTGGCCCATTGCAGGTCTGCGCAGCTCTTCCTTTCCTTCGACCCTGATTGGGACAGGCAGTCACCAAGTGTACCTTTTCCATCTGGGTGGCGGACTTCAACACCTTTGCCCCGGTTCAGGCCTTTTTTGCCCTGGAATGCAGAGTCACAGCTCGCAATGTCCGAGCGATGGTGACGTCTGTCGGGCTGCCACCTGATCTTCCACTTACACCATCATGGTGCATTACTGCCTGGCGAGGGAGTCCCATCGGGACACCGCCTTCGGCCAGGCTGTACTCCGTAATCTGTTCGGGGTTTAAGCAGCTCCTGCCCTCTGACCTTTCTTGTTCCGGCTACCAGGAGCGTGGCCATCCATGGTCCTGGGTCCTCAGGCTGCCTTCGGCTTTAACTAACAACTGCTCATGGTGATGCTGTGCCTTTTTCTACAGGTCCTCGGTAGCCTGTAGCTAGGGAGTTCCATATGTCAATCCTCACAACCCTCCCTCCTCCTCTTGGAGTTGCTGTATATTTTTTGCCATCTTATTAAAGGGGCTATAGCTATGGCATCTGACTGAGTAAGATGGCACCCTTGGGCGGGAAGGAGACCACGCATGCGTGGTGGCATTCCCAAAGGCTTTCTTTGAAAGCTGGGGAAATGCTCTGCGCGGGCTCTGTTGGTGCCGACGTCACCCATATGTGAGGACTGATTCCTGCTGTCCCTGGAGAACACCTGTTACGGATGAGTAACTACTCTTTACCAGATGTTTCTTTTTTACACCTAGAGTAAGTGATCATCTTATTCTATAGTTTAAGAGTGACTTAGGGGTATGTTTACTAAACAGTGGTAGCGGCTTCTGTGTGATATCGGTGCCGCGGCCCCCCTTAGTGCCAGAAACTTCAAATTGAACCGGCTTGTTTTAAAACATTAATCTGTCCAGAGGAGCAACTTCCTCAAATTCACCTACTAGATTCAGACTTGGGGAGAAGGCAAAGCATGGGCCTACTTCTTAACCTATTGAAAATGGCTTCACTTACTAAGATCAATAGGGTCAAAGCTGAAAAAGCGTTAGGAAATCCTTACACATAAGTATAGTTCTCTTTTGTTTTGGTCTGTGATGTTTTGAATCATTGCTTCTATTCTGTTCATAATAATTGCATTTCTGAATCCTATTAACTGCAGCTTATGCTCTGTGAAAACCTGGACAAACTAAAAGCAGTTTAGAGCTTATAATGCTGGTGAAGTGTTGGCATAACTGCGTTAGTTGCTTGAGTTTCCTTATTACAGCACATAGATTAAATTTGCAAGAACTGAATTACAGGGAAGCAGCACTTTATTCTATGCATTATCCTCTGTTCTGCCAGTGCATTAAGACCTATGTAGGTTTGTGACAAGCAGGAGAGCTTTTGAGACTTCTGACCCTAAAATGAAGAAGTTTTAGTACTGTGATTGATAATAATGAGAGCCAGCAATTGAAAGCTTAGCAGAATGGTTGAGGGAGTAGGTGGCAGATCCCTATGGTACTTTATAAGAGGAAACAAACTTTAGAGACATTCAAGATATGAAGAATAAATAAGTTGCTTAGGTTCTGCATGTGTGGGGAGGGATGAAGAGAGATAATCTGCATGCATGGTATCAAGAAAAAAGTTTGAGTTTTTGTTTAGTGTCAGAAATCTGCACAGCTAGAAAGGATTAGAGATAAGTATCTTTCCGTTATTTCATATGAATAGCAATCTGTTGTTTTTGTTGTTAAATTGCAGTTATGTATTAATCCTGTAAAAGGTAGTTAGTTTCCCAGTTATGGCAACTGATGCTTATAAGAGTCTAACCATCCACACAGCTTTTTGGATAAAGAGTAAAGCGGGGGGGGGGGGGGGGGGGGGGGGGGACGACAGGGGATTTTGAAGCATCCACTTGATAACTCTCTAAAGCTGAGTCGAGGTTCCCTTAGTCTGCTGTTCTGTTCTCTTGCTTTGCCAGATCTACAGAGCAGCACATGTACTGAGCTGTGGGCTGGGATACCACTTTAAATTCTCCTGTTTCCCTTTGGTGCTTTGCTCTGTGACTTCGGTGCCAGAGGTAAATCTCAGCCATGGGCTGCTTTTCTGACAGGCATTTATTACAAGATTTAATATAACTGCAGCTGGACACAACTTTTGCAAACAATTATTGGCTTATTAGTCATTGAAGACTGCTGGAGTGAAACCAAATTCATATGTTCTTATACATCCCCCTTAGCTCTTCAAAACAAAACCCTGGACTTCCTCTTTACTTGCCTGGGGGATCATGCAAGCCTGGCTGGTGTTTGGCTCTAAAAGTATAACCATCCCAAGATTGCTCAATTTGAAATATCTTGCCTGTTCAGAAATGCTCATTTTTGTTGGGGAGGTAGATGAAGGATGTTTTTTTGGTATAATAATACTATGTCTGCTGTTCCCTTTTGTGCCCAAATGTAGTATTTCACAGTGTTGTACCTGCTGCCTCAAACATGTTCCCATCTTTTTTTTTGCCAGGGGTTTCATCGGTAATGAAGAACAAACACAGAAAGGAAAGGTCCAATGCTAAAAAATTAATTCAGAATCCAGCTTTGGACTTTAGGGATCTTGTTGCTTTCAACTTGGTGCTAAAATCTGTACTTTAGTTCTTATGATTCTGCAACATATAGGAAGTAATACTGCCTCCGATTATAAGAGCTCTGTAACTCTCTCATCCTCTACCCGAAGGGAGGGGAACAGACTTCTAGCTTTAGGGTTCATAGGTCCCAGCCATGACTGCACAGTAGAGTATGCACTATATACCTTGCAGTTCATGGTCACAGTGATGTTTAGGAGTTTCTGTTTGCATTTCTCTACATTGAACCCTTCGGTGCTGTTCTTTGCTTGGATGTTTCCTGCCTGCCTTACTGTAGCGACTGCAGACAGGTGGTTGTAACATTATAAAAACATTGAGAGGATAGAAGCAGTTCAGATAGTAGTTGGAACTCCCTCCCGAACCCCCCCTCAGATACACAACAGACATTCTCACCTTCAGAAAACAACTAAAAACTTACCCCTTCACTGAATACTATGGCCCCTCTGCATGGCCCCTCTAGCATGTAAATATGTACTCAAGACTTATGATTGCTACCATGTAAATAGGTTATTCTCCAGGAACAAACATGCATATTCATTGTGGATATCTTTAAAACCCAACTGGCCTAGTAGGTGCAGGAGGACTGTGCTAAGAACCACTGTGCTAGAGAGAAAGTTTCTAGATGAAATGACTGCTTTTTGGAGCAGCTGATTCATGAACCATCATGAGGGGAAGCTGTTCTGGACCTAGTCCTTAGTGGAACGCATGATCTGGTGCAAGAGGAAAGGGTTTTGGGGCCACTTGGCAATAGTGATCATACAATGAACACATTTGATTTAATAATTGGAAGAGACAGCAAGGAAATCCACAGTACTACCTTTTAATTTTCAAAAGGGAGACTATGATAAAATGAGGAAAATATTTAAGAAAAAACTAAAAGGAGCAGCTGCAAAGGTTGTTTAAAAGTACTATCTTGGAAGCCCAGGCCAGATGTATTCCACGCTTTAAGAAAAGTGGAAGGAAGGCCAAAAAACTGCCAGCATGGTTTAAAGGCGAGGTCAGAGAGGCTGTTACTAAAAAGCATCCTTTAAGAACTATTCAGGCAATTGGTAACAGACCCCACACGTGAAGGGGCCATACTGGACTTGGTGCTTACCAATGGTGAAAGTGTTTCTGATGTTGTAGTGGGAGATCATTTTGCATCCAGTGATCACCAGATGTTGTGGTTCAGTATTAGGACTAGGGCTGTTAGAATCCATTCAAAGGTGAGGATCTTAGTCTTTAGGAAGACTAACTTTGCCAAGATGGGCCAATACCTCAGGGAGTCGTTAGTGGGATGGGAACAGCTGGGAGATGTAGAAAAACAGTGGGCAAAACTGACAGGGGATATTTTAAGGGCAACCAACCTTTTTGTTAAAATGGTAAATAAAGGTAAAAGGAAAAGGAGACCGCTATGGCTTTTGAAAGAAGTAGCTGAAAAAGTGAAGAAAAAGAGGGAGGCCTTCATGAAATTCAAGAGATCACAGAGAGAGGAAGACAGGCATCTATATTTGGAAAAGAGAAGCTAGCAAAGTAGTCAGGAAGGCAAAGATTCAAAAGGAGGAGGAAATAGCCAATGCAATAAAATGGGGGGATAAGACATTTTTCAGATATGTTAGTGAGAAGAGGAAGGGTAAAAGTGGTATTGTCAGACTCAAGGGTGCAGGGGAGGAATATGTAGAAGCTGATAAGGATAAAGCGGAATTGCTTAACAGATATTTCTGTTCTGTGTTCACAGATGAAGAACGAGGAGCAGGACCTCAGAAAACACCCACAAGCAGGAACAGAAGCGAGGGAAATCTTGAACAATTTTCAGAAGACTGTGTTTGTGAGAAACTAGCTCAACTTAAAGTAGACAAAGCGATGGGACCGGATGGGATACACCCTAGAATACTGAGGGAACTTCGGGACGTTCTAGCAGCTCCACTGACTGACCTTTTCAATGCCTCGTTGGAGTCGGGAGTGGTGCAAAAGGACTGGAGAGAGGCTCATGTGGTGCTTTTACACAAAAGCGGAAGTAAGGATGTGGTAGAAAACTACAGGGCAGTCAGTTTAACTTCGGTGGTGAGTAAATTATTGGAAACGCTGCTGAAAGAGAAAATAGTGAGTTTTCTGGAGTCAAGCGGATTACAGGATCCGAGGCAGCATGGATTCACCAGAGGCAGGTCTTATCAGACAAATTTGATTGATTTCTTTGATTGTGTGACCAGGGAGCTGGACCGAGGGAGAGCCCTAGATGTGGTGTATTTAGATTTCAGTAAAGCCTTTGACACTGTTCCTCACAGGCGACTTATAAACAAACTGAGCACCCTAGGGATGGACCCTAAAGTTACTGCTTGGGTTAGAAATTGGTTGGGTGGGAGGCGACAAAGAGTACAGGTAAATGGAGCTCACTCTGAGGAGAAGGATGTTACCAGTGGTGTGCCCCAGGGATCTGTCCTTGGTCCGATTCTTTTTAACATCTTTGTTAATGATATAGCGGAAGGGCTGTTGGGTAAGGTTTGCCTCTTTGTGGATGATACCAAAATCTGCAATAGAGCAGACACCCAGGAAGGTGTAGATAACATGAGGAGGGATCTAGCTAAGCTTGAAGAATGGTCTAGAATTTGGCAGCTGGGATTTAATGTTAAAAAATGTAAGGTCATGCGTTTGGGCTGCAGCAATCCAAGGGAGCAATATAGTATAGGGCAGTGATGGCTAACCTTTTTGAGCCCGAGTGCCCAAACTGCCGCACAAAACCAAAGAATTTCCTCAAAGTGCCAGCATGTCAATTAAACCTTAACAACAAGATTTTAGTATCTAAAAACTCTTTATAAAGTTGCCTGAACTATGTAACATCATTTGTAAAGGTTGGAATCTTTGTATTGTCAGAGAATCAATTTGATTCACAATCCTTTGGTTTTCATTTCAATCAAAAGGCAACACTGCAAATATTAAACCAATACATTTCAGAGAATAACAATACATGACCTACTGGGGAAAGAGAACAAGTGACAATGTCAAATAGCAATTACATAAACAGAATACCTCAGCTCAGTTACACATGCAGAACATAGACCATCACCAAACAAGGAATCACAATTTAAAAACAGGACGACAATAATTAAACTGGGAACCCTAAAAGCCAAACTTGGAATGTACAACAACAATGTAGAAATAAAACTATAAATTAATTTCCTCTTGTACTAAACAAAGCACAGACACTAATGATGCACATTTCCCAGAGCTGACATATTCCAGTTAATAAATTCAAAATAAAGAGATATCTTTCTACCTTTTTGTGCATTTTTTTTCAGTTACAATTGTTCCAGCCACTTTCTTCTGGTTTATTTGTGTCTTCTGCTATCTCTCCATCGTCTGTTGTCCATTTGTCCTTTCTTCTCTTCTAGTTTTTTTCCATTCTCTCTCTTCATCTGCTTTAACATAATAATCTTTCTCCTTTTTTTAGTCTCCCAATACCCGGCCAATTGTACATTTTTCTTCCCTCCCACACAAAATATTTTTCCCCTCTCCATTTCACTCTCCCAGCCCCATCCCCTTCTAATCTCCCCCAACATCAGCTCCCTTTTAATTCCAGCCCCACCCAGTATCCGCTCCCTTCTAGTCCCCACATCAGCCCATTTCCAGTCCTGGCCCCCCATCAGTCCATTTCCAGTCTGAGCTCCCCCATCCATTTCCAATCCTATCCGAGTCCCTTCATCAGCTCATTTCCAATACCAGCCTCCCATCAGCCCATTTCTAGTCCTTTCCTAGCCCCACCATCACTCAGCCCATTTCTAATCCAAGCCCCCATGAGCCTACTTCCAGTTCTAGCCCCTCCATGAGTCCATTTCAATCCAAGCCCCCACCACAGCCCATTTCCAAACTTAGCTCCCCCAACACCCAATTCCCAGTCCTATCCTAGCCCCTCCATCAGCCCATTTCCTGTCCTAGCTCCCTCCCCTAAGAGCCCATTCCAAGCCCCCCTTCCCATCAGCTATTTGCAGTTCAAGCCCCCCACTTCCCCTCAGCCCATTTCCATTCCAAGCCCCGTCCCCCATCAGCTATTTGCAATTCAAGCCCCCTTCCACTCAGCCCATTTCCAGTCCTAGAAACCCCCCCAACTCATTACCAGTCCTAACCTCCCCATCAGCCCACTCCCAGTCCTAATCCCACCAGCCCATTTCCAGTCCTAATCCCCCATCACCCAATTTTTAGTTTAAGCCCCCCATAGCCCATTATCAGTCCTAACCCCCATCAACCCACTTCCATTCCTAATCCCACCAGCCCATTTCCAGTCCTAATCCCCCATCACCCAATTTTTAGTTTAAGCCCCCCCCATAGCCCATCACCACTCCTAAACCCCCCCAGCACCCATCACCACGCCTAACCCCCCCCCCCAGCGCCCATCACCACTCCTACCCCCCCCAGCGCCCATCACCACTCCTAACCCCCCCAGCGCCCATCACCACTCCTAATCCCCCCGCAGCGCCCATCACCACTCCTAATCCCCCCGCAGCGCCCATCACCACTCCTAACCCCCCCACCCCCAGCCCAGCCCAGCCCAGCCAAAATTTAAAATAAAAAAATGCTGTCTTCTGCCGCTTCCGGGGCCGCCGTGGCAGAATCGAGTGTGCCGCGGGGCCCCCCTGTGCCTGGCAGAGCCTGCCCTCCAGAGCCTGCCTTCCCCGGTATCAGCTCCCTGTTTCCAGCTTGTCACACGCGCCGGCTTTCAGAGCGCGAAGGGAACTAGTTTCCCTTTTGCGGCTCTGTTAAGCCCGCGGGGGCTGATGGGAACTTCCCATCAGCCCCCGCGGGTTTAACAGAGCAGCAAGGGAGAAACTCTCCCCTCGTACTCTGAAAGCCGGCGCGTGTGACAAGCTGGAAACAGGGAGCTGATACCGGGGAAGGCAGGATCTGGAGGGCAGGCTCTGCCAGGCACAGGGGGGGCCCCGCGGCACACTCGATTCTGCCGCGGCGTCCCCGGAAGCGGCAGAAGACAGCTTTTTTTTATTTTTTAATTGCGGACCTTCCCGCGTGCCAGCTGCAAGGCCTTCGCGTGCCACAGCTGGCACGCGTGCCATAGGTTCGCCATCGCTGGTATAGGGGGTGAAGTACTTTTGTCCACTAAAGAAGAGCGGGACCTAGGCGTGGTTGTGGCTGATGATCTTAAAGTAGCTAAACAGATAGAAAAAACGACGGCAAAAGCTAGAAGGATGCTTGGGTGCATACGGAGAGGAATGGCTAGCAGAAAAAAGGAGGTGATAATGCCTCTGTATAATTCTTTGGTGCGACCTCATTTGGAGTATAGTGTGCAATTCTGGAGACCGCACCTTCAAAAGGATGTGAACAGGATGGAGTCGGTGCAGAGGGTGGCTACTAAAATGATTAGTGATCTTCATTATAAAGCATATGAGGACAGACTTAAGGATTTTAATATGTACACCTTAGAGGAAAGGCGGGATAGAGGTGATATGATTGAGATGTTTAAATACCTCCATGGCATAAATGTTCAGGGAGAGAGCCTCTTTCAATTGAAAGCAAGTTCTGCTACGAGGAGACATGGGATGAGGGTGAAGGGAAATAGATTCAGGAGTGATATGCAGAAATATTTCTTTACGGAAAGAGTAGTGGATCCGTGGAATAGTCTCCCAGTGGAGGTGGTAGAGATGAGGACAGTAACTGAATTCAGAAAAGCATGGGACAAACACAGAGGATCTCTAAAGGTAAAAAGGGGACTGTTGTAGTTGTTGATATGGAAGGACAGACTAGATAGGCCATGTGGTCTTTTTCTGTCATCATATTTCTATGTTTCTAAGAAATGGAAAAAGAAGCCTAATGACGAACACCAGAAACAAGGCAGGCAAAGAGAGAATATGAAAAGAAGCTTTCCGTGGAAGCAAAAATACATAATAAAAACCTTTTTCAAGTGCATTTGTAGCAAAAAACCTGTGAGAGTCAGTTGGATCATTGGATGATAGAGGGGTAAAAGGGGTGCTAAGGGAGGACAAGGAGTGGAGGAGTAGCATAATGGTTAGCGCACTGGCTTGGGAACCAAGAGACCAGAGTTTGATTCCCACTTGCACTCCTTGTGGCCATGGGCAAGTCATTTAATCCTCCATTGCCACAGAAAAAAAAATCTGTTATCAATGTCCCTGTTTAATTATATTACCAAGTTTAAGTTACAATATAAACTGCTTTGATGGAAAGGTAGTATATAAAACCTGTTAAATAAAAATAAATAGCAGAAAGACTGAATAAATTCTTTGCTTCGGTCTTTACTGAAGAAGATATAGGGAAGTTACCTGTGCCTGTAATGGTATGTAAAGGTGATGTAGTGAAAGAATTGAAAGAAATATTGATAAACCGGGAGGATGTATTACAACTGTTTGATAAACTGAAGAGTAGCAAATCATGTGAACCAGGTGGTATACATCCAAGGATGTTGAAAGAACTGAAATATGAGATTGCAGACCTACTGTTAGTTAACAGATTACCATCAATAAAATCACCTGTAGTACTTGAGGATTGGAGAGTGGCCAATGCAATTCCATTTTTTAAAAAGGATTCCAGAGGTTATCCGGGAAACTACAGATCGGTAAGCCTGGCGTCCATACCGGGCAAAATGGTAGAAACCATTATAAAGAATAAAATTATTGAACATGTAGATAGCCATGGTTTAATGGGAGAAAGCCAACATGAATTTAGCCAAGGAAAGTATCGTTTTACTAATCTGTTGAATTTGTTTGAAGGTGTGAAGTGCCGGGTGTTAGCTCTGGAGCTGGCTCTCCTTTTTGCATGGCTAGAGATGAACCTCCGAGCCTTGTCAGCTCAGCACATTGCTGGGGTAGACGATGTGGAAGCAGACTCCCTCAGTTTCTTTGGACTCTGGGAGCTGAGATAGGAGGCCTTTCGGTTTATTCTGCTCTGCTAGGGTCACCCTGAAATGGATCTGATGGTGACCCGCTCCAATGCCAAAGTTTGCCATTTCTTCAGTCCACATAGAGACGGGGTCCAAGAGCGGCATCGCCCTGACCCATCCTTGGTCAAGCCAGTACCTACTGTACATATGCTTCACCAGGGGCCATGGAGTTAATGTGTTTCAGCATATGGACTGCCACCACAGCAGGATTGTTCTGGTGGTGCCGGATTGGCTGAGGAGAGCGTGGTTCCTGCAGGCACCACTTCTTTGGTTGCCCCTATCTCAGGGCTTGTTGCAGCAGGGACCAATCGTTCTGGAGGACCCAGTTCCCTTCTCGCTTACGACTTGGTTCTTGGAAGGAGACTGCTAGCATATAAGGGCTACTCTCCAACAGTGGTCTCTACTCTGCTCGAAGCCTGGAGGAGATCTACCAAGCTAGCATACATATGGATCTGGTCCCTCTTGGAGTAGAGGAGTAGCCTAATGGTTAGAGCATTGGCTTGATAACCAAGAGACCAGGATTCGATTTCCATTCATAATCCTTGTAGCCTTGGGCAAGTCACTTAACCCTCAATTGCCTCTGAAGAAAGGCTTTGCAATCTACTTACGGTCACACTTCTAAGAAAATCCAAGAGCTGCTGGGTCGCCAGAAGTCAGCATTGACTCAGGCACAAATTGCATTGATATGCTCAGCAGTTGGCTCCCGGTGCTGCCAAGGTGCCATCTCTGTTGGTCTATCTGTAGGGTGGCCTGGAGGAGGGCCTTTCCCTTTGCTCCCTGAAAGTTCAGATGGCAGGTCTGGTCTGGTGACTAATAAGTCTCTAGCTTTGCTCCCAGATGTCTCGCACTTTCTCCAGGGGGCTCAGCATCTGCGTTGCCTTCTCCGGTATGTGATCTCTTCCTGGGATCTGTCTGGTGCTCAGAGCTCTGGTGGCAGTGCCCTTTGAGCCGTTGAAGCATACTACTTTAAAGGATTTGACGCTCAAGACTGACTTCTTGGTCGTGATTTGTTCCACAAGGCGGATTTCTGAACTGCAGGCTCTGTCTTGTCACGACCCTTGTCTGTCTTTTTGAAGGAGGCCATTTCCATTTGGCCTGTGCCTTCCTTCTTGATTAGAATATGTCTCTCTTTCACATGAACCAGGTGGTCCGCCTGCTTCCCTCCTTGAAGGAGCAGTGTCAGGGGAAGGATAAAGAACTCTGCCTTGTAGATGTCCGGAGAGTAATTCTCCGCTACTTGGAAGTGACAAATTCCTTTTATAAATCCATCTTTTTGTGCTGTTTGCTGGCCTGTGCAAAGGTGATGCGGCAGCTATGTCACTTTTGGGGCACTGGATTGAGGAGGCCATGGCAGAACTGGCTGGTTGGGGGGGGGGGGGTGAGGGGGAGTGTTCAGTTACCGCATGGAGACGGGGGCTGAGGGCGTCTGCAGCCTGGCTCAGCCTTGACCAAGTCAACACCTTCTGTATTTATTTTTTATTTATTTATTTATAAGTTTTTCTATACTGCCCCTTCCAGAGATCAAGGACGGTTTACAATCAGCCAACAAAAATTAGATTAAACTCCTCTCCAGAAAGAAGCAGGAATGTAGTCTTCACATATGGGTGATGTCTGTACCGATGGAGCCTGCACCGGAATGCTCCCCAGCGTTCAATAGGAAAGCTTTTGGAAGCATCCCAGTGTGCCTGCGTCACTGCCTTCCTGCCCTTGGAACTCTCACATCCTCAGTTCTTCATTTTCCATGGAATCAGCAGGAAGCAAATCCTGTCACCGCAGAAAATTTCCTCTTTCTTCTTCTTTTTTTGTTTTTTGCGATTGTCTGCCTTCCCGTTGACGCCAGAACCGATATCTTTGATTCTATTTCTTTCTGTATAACCCCCCCCCCCCAAAAAAATCCTTTAATTCTTTCAGGCGCATGGATGTTATTTTAAGCCTTGGGCCTTCCATCCAGTCTACTGACACGATAGAAAAACCAGTCAGTGGTTTTAAGAAATGTTCTAAGTGTAGTAGCACCATCTCTGCTACTGATACCCATGACTGGCATCTTAAATGCCTCGGCCCAGATCCACCAGCTATCTGAGTGTCCCCTATGCAAAAAGATGACAAAGAGAGGCCTACAGAATCGGGCCGCAAAACCCAGCTCCTCTTTTGCCTCAGATGCGGTTTCACTCGCTTCGATGTTGTTGAGGGCATCGTCTTCCTCACATGGATCTCAGGTATCGAAACACAAGTCTTCCTCAAAGGCAGGCCGTCCTCCCAAGGGTAGATCTCTATCCAAACAGAGATGCCTCGAGCGTTGTCTTGGAGTTGGATCGATTGGCCAAACAACCCTGGCGGAAGGACCTCCCCTCCAAAGACACCAAAGGGGTCCAGGATGTTCCCAAGGCCTCCACTTCAGGAGAGCTCCTGTGCCATGAACATAAGATATGCCATACTGGGTCAGACCAAGGTCCATCAAGCCCAGTATTCTGTTTCCAACAGTGGCCAATCTAGGTCATATGTACCTAGCAGTTTCCCCAAGAGACACAAGTTCCACAATGCTTGTACTGGGTCAAGCATTGATATCTTTGGTCACTTCTTAATAATGGTTTATGGACCTTTCCTCCAGGAACTTGTCCAAACCTTTTTTAAACCCAGCTACCCTAACAGCCTTTACTACATCCTCCGGTAACAAATTCCAGAGTCTGATTACACGTTGAGTGAAAAAATATTTTCTTAGTCTTAAATAGTTTACCCTGTAGCTTCATTGCATGTCCCCTAGTCTTTCTATATTCTGATAAGGTAAACAATCGATCTACGTTTACCTGTTCCACTCCGTTCATTAATTTATGGACTTCTATCATATCTCCCCTCAGCTGTCTCTTTTCCAGGTTAAAGAGCCCTAACCTTTTTAGCCTTTCTTCATAGGAGTATCCTTCCATCCCCTTTACCATTTTGGTGGCTCTTCTCTGAACCTTTTCTAAAATCGCTATATCCTTTTTAAGATACGGCGACCAGAATTGCACACAATATTCAAGGTGCGGTCTCACCATGGAGCGATATAGAGGCATTATAATATCTTTTGTTTTATTTTCCATTCCTTTCCTTATCATACCTAGCATTCTATTTGCTCTCTTGGCCGCTGCTGCACACTGGGCTGAGGGTTTTAACATGGTATCCACAATGATGCCTAAATCTTTTTCCTGGGTGGTAGTTCCTAATGTGGAACCTTGCATCGTGTAACCATAGTTTGGGTTGTTCTTCCCCAGGTGCATAACCTTGCACTTGTCCACATTAAATTTCATCTGCCATTTTGATGCCCAGTCTTCCAATTTATCAAGATCCTCTTGCAATTTTCCACAATCCTCTTGGGTTTTAACAACTTTAAATAGTTTTGTGTCATTTGCAAATTTGATAACCTCACTCGTTATTCCACTTTCCAGGTCATTTATGAATATGTCAAAAAGCAGCGGACCCGGCACAGATCCCTGGGGTACACCACTATTCACCTTTCTCCATTGGGAAAATTGGCCATTTAGCCCTACCCTCTGCTTTCTATCTTTTAACCAGTTCCTGATCCACAATAGTACACTGCCTCCCATCCCATGACTCTTTAGTTTTGCCAAAAGTCTCTCATGAGGGACCTTGTCAAAGGCTTTCTGAAAGTCCAGATACACAATATCAACCGACTCACCTTTGTCCACCTGATTATTCACTCCTTCAAAAAACATAACAGATTAGTAAGACAAGATCTTCCTTGTCTAAAGCCATGTTGGCTGTCTCCCATTAGGTCATGACTATCTACATGCTGAGTAATTTTATTCTTTATGATGGTTTCTACCATTTTTCCCGGTACTGACGTCAGGCTCACCGGTCTGTAGTTTCCCGGATCACCCCTGGAACCCTTTTTAAAAATTGGTGTTACATTGGCGATCCTCCAATCTTCAGGTATTAGAGATGATTTTAATAATAGTTCACAGATTACTAATAGCAGGTCTGCAATCTCATATTTCAGTTCTTTTCAACACCCTTGGATGTATACCATCCGGCCCAGGTGATTTGCTACTCTTCAGTTTATCTAATAGTTGTAATACATCTTCCCGATGTATCGATATTTCCTTCAATTCTTCCGCACCTTTAAATACCACTTCAGTCATGGGCAACATCCCTACATCTTCCTCAGTAAAGACCGAAACAAAGAATTCATTCAGTCTCTCCGCTATCGCCTTGTCGCCTCTTAGTGCTCCTTTAACCCCTTTATCGTCTAATGGACCAACTGACTCTCACAGGTTTTTTGCTATGAATGTACTTGAAAAGGTCTTTACTTCGCGTTTTCGCTTCCGCAGCAAGCTTCTTCTCAAATTCTCCCTTTGCCTTCCTTATCTCAATGCCTTGCATTTAACTTGCCAGTGCTTGTGCTGTTTCCAGGTTTCGTCGTTTGGCTCTTTTTTCCATTTCCTGAAAGATGCTTTTTTGGCAACAACAGCCTCTCTGACCTCACCTTTAAACCATGCTGGCAGTTTTTTGGACTTCCTTCCACTTTTCTTAAAGCGTGGAATACAGCTGGTCTGGGCTTCCAAGATGGTATTTTTCAACAACAGCCAAGCCCAATGTACGTCTTTAACCTTTGCAACTTCTCCTTTTAGTTTTTTCTTAACTGTTTTCCTCATTTTATCATAGTCTCCCTTTCGAAAGTTAAAAGGTAGTACTTTTGATTTCCTTACTATTCCTCCACCACTAACTAAATCAAAGGCAATCATGCTATGATCACTATTGCCAAGTGGCCCCAACAACCTTATCTCTTGCACTAGATCTGGTGTTCCACTAAGGACTAGGTCTAATATGGCTTCCCCTCTGGTCGGTTCATGAACCAGCTGCTCCAAGAAGCAGTCATTTATTTCATCTAGGAACTTTATCTCCCTAGCATGTCCTGACGTGACACTGACCCAGTCGATACTGGGGTAGTTGAAATCATCCATTATTATTACTGCGCTGTAACTTTTGTTAGCTTCCTTGATTTCTTTGAACATTTCATCATCCATTTGGTCATTCTGGCCAGGCGGTCGATAGTACACCCCCACTGCCATCGCCTTCCCCCTTTTACATGGAATTTCAATCCATATAGATTCTACAGCAGATTTTGTTTCCTGCAAAACTTTAATCCTTTCTGACTCAATGCCCTCTCTAACATAGAGAGCAACACCTCCACCAATTTCATCAGCTCTATCATTACGATATAGTTTGTACCCAGGTATCACAGTGTCCCACTGGTTGTCCTCCTTCCACCTATGTCTCTGATATTCCAATCATATCTAACCTTTCATTTAGTGCTATATATTCTAACTCTCCCATCTTATTTTTTAGACTTCTAGCATTTGCATACAAGCATTTTAGAGAATGTATTTTATTCATATTAATTTGGCTATTGTTAGACATGGGTAATTTGGGATCTTTAAGCTTTGTCTGCTCCATACTTGAGGGCATTTGGGCTAGTTTACTCTTTTGTGGAACCTCTCTGCTTTTGGTAGTATCCTTCAAAGATACATTCTTCCGAACCATCCGCTCTTGGGCGACTGTCGGCTTTCCCCTAATATCTAGTTTAAAAGCTGCTCTATCTCCTTTTTAAAGGTTAATGCCAGCGGCCTGGTTCCATCCCAGTTAAGGTGAAGCCCATCCCTTCGGAAGAGTCCCTCCTTTCCCCAGAATGTTCCCCATGCTCTGGGACGGTTGCCCATGCTTCCAGTACTGATACCTAGGCATTGGCAAGCTCTATGGATCAGCATATACTGGCCATTGAGCAGAGTCTAGCAGCTCTGTTAGTGGCATTGGTACCGGTCAGGACCTTACTGGCAGTACTGCCGAAGCAGTCTGCATCGAGTTTGATGCCGCTCAACACACTCCCACCCATGCCGGCCCGCGAGTCCATTCCCTGTTCCGAGGTACTGGTACAGCAAGTGTCTCGGGCTGATACCAATCTTGATCAGTACCGGAGCTTATAAGAGCAGGAACATCGCTCCCACTGATACTTTGATTCTTCCGATTCCGATTCTTCGGATGATGAATCGATTGGTACCCGAGAGATGCAAAGTCTTCAGGATGAATCCTCACTGTTGCCGTAAGGGCGCATGTCCCCTCCCGAAGATATGTCTTTTCAAGAGTTTATCAAGGATATGGTGAGGGGCCTATCCATTACACCTACATCTGAGAAAGAACTCTGAGCAGAGGAATTGGAGATCCTCCAATACCCTACAGCTCCTAAAGATCCCACATCACCAAAACTGCAAACAAGGCTGTCATTGATTGAAAACAATCAGACAAATCAAACCAATGCTCCGTCAAGACCACTTCTGCACAGTGTGCCAAGCACTCATTACACCACTGCTTGATTATGGAAACTCACTATATCAAGGCCTTCCTCAACAGATGCTCCACCCACTACAGATGGTACAAACCACTACAGCACGCATCATTACAGACACTCCAGGGACTGAGCATATCACCCCCGTCCTACAACAACTACACTGGCTCCCAATGGTGGCAAGAGCTAAATACAAAACAATCATGGTCATCTTCAAAATCATTCGCCATCTCTCAGCAGATGCACTCCAAAACGTTATAACAAGGGACATTAACAACAGACCAAGAAGATCCAATGATGACAACATGATCAACACACCCACAGGCTATCACAAAACCAAACAAACAACTTCAAAAAGAGCACCATCACTGCTGGCATCCACACTATGGAACTCCCTCCCATCGAGCCTGAGGGCATTAGATGACCTCACAGACTTCCACAAAGATCTCAAAACATTCCTATTTATAGAAACCTATGAACATTCGGGCAACATCCCCTACCCAAGCAATAACACTACTACCTCCACCAACTAAACACACATCCATACTACCCACACACACAAATCTTTCATACCATGTTTGAAATACCTTCATGTTGAATGTTACCTCAATTGTACTGTCTAATTACTGTTAAGTAACTGTACTGTCTAAATGTTTACATGTACCCTAATGTTAAAGGTAACCCTCCAACTGTCATGTGACGTGACCACCTTGATTGAAGGAAAAGGTGTCATACAAATCTGTCTAAATAAATAAAGAGGCAACTACTCTGCCTATTCACCGTATACTCCAGGATCTTATTATGCTCCGGATGTGGGAAACGCCCCTCACCATTTCTCCCCATACTTGGTGACTTGATACCATGTATCAGGTACCGTAAAGTCCCAGTTTCCATAAAATGCAGCTTCCACCGCACTTGATGGTAGTGGAATCAGCTATGCATTGAATTAAGAGTTCTAAGATGCACTTCTCCAATCCAATGAACTTTGGGCAGCGGTTCTTTCAGGCCTCCATGCTTTCAGCCCACATAAGTTCATACATACTCTACATGGGTATGTTCCTTAAGGAGGTAACTAGAGATCTGGAATGAATGGCTCTTCTTCTCCCAGATGATAAGAGGGCAGAGTATCCTTCATTAGTTAAACATGCCCAGAATGTTTCCAGTTTGTTAATAGGGCAGCCTTTGACTGTTTTGAATGCACTAGCAGAGCAGCATCTATCTGCATAGGTGCACATAGGATTGCATGACTTCAGGCATCATACCTTGAACAATGGGTTCAAGACAAGCTGGGTAATATTCCCTGTACTGGTGAGAATCTGTTTGGAAAGGATTGGCATGATAAGGCTTCTCAATTAGAGTCTGAGACTACCACCCTTGATAGGCTTTCCAAAGCTACAGCCAACCCTGCCAAGAAAAAAGCAGCTGCAAAGAAAGCTTTCTAAGGTAAGAAGAAGAAATTTTACCCTTCTTACCCCGTAGCTTCTCAATACCAACCTCGGTACCCAGAAGAGGCAACAGCCTCCCAAGCAACAGAAAAAGCCAAAGGCTTCTAAATACGAACCAGCTGCGCAGACCCAATCTGCACCTGGTTTTTTACTTCCTAGAGAACATAGCCACCCTGCCTCTGGAGAACCCTCACCCCCTCCACATAGCAGGCAGACTTTGCCATTATGCTCACAGGTGGCATCTTATCACCTCAGAGCAGTGGACACTAACCATAGTGCGAGAAGGGTACAGGCTTCGTTTACAAAGCATACCCCCCTCCACCCTAGTAGGGGAATATTCTCAACCCCTACTCACTGCTGTCCTGCAGCAAGAGGTCACTTCTCTTCTATCACAGTGTGCCCTAGAAGAGGTTCCAACATCCCAACAAGGGATGGGGTTCTATTCTCCCTACTTTCTCATGCCATAGAAAAACGGAGGGTACAGACCATCTTAGGTTTCTAGTCCATGAAAAATTCAAGATGATCTCACTAGGAACCCTTCTACCTTATCACCAGAGTTAGGACTGGCTCTGTTCTCTAGATCTAAAAGAAGCATATACTCATATCCTGAAGTATCTATGCTTCATCTTCCAGGGAAGTCACTATCAATACAGAGTCCTTCCATTTGGACTCACCTCTGTCCCAAGGGTCTTCACAAAGTGCATGGCCATTGTAGCTGCATATCTAAGGACTCTCGGGATATTTGTCTTCCCTTACTTAGATGACTGGCTAATAAGGGCAGCCACCTAACAGGAGGTTCATTTATTTCTCCTTTGTACAATGCAGGTACTGAAAAATCTGGGATTTGTGATAAATCTTCCAAAATCCCATCTAGTTCCCACTCAAACACTAGAATTCATAGGAGCGCTTCTAGACACTCTGGTCAAGAGTATTTCTGCCCCAGGACCATTGTACTCGACTAGTGCAGCTAGCATCTCAAGTAAGGCTCAGAGACAATCTTCCATACCCTCAAGGCATTTCAACAATTCCTGCAGGGCCACAGAGTTCTCATCCAGATGGACAATCAGGTGGCCATGTTCTATGTGAACAAACAGGGAGGAACAGGCTCTTGGGCCCTTTGCCAGGAGGCTCTCCTGCTTTGGTCTTTTGCCATTGCTCATTGGATACTTACCTACCGGGACAGCAAAATGTCCTAGCAGACAGACTGAGTTGGATCCTTCTTCCACATGAATGGTCCCTCCATCTGCAGACAACTTACTTCATCTTTCAGACTTGGGGAACTCCGGAAGTAGACTTTTTTGCCACTCCGCAAAATGCAAAACTTCCTTGTTTCTACACCAGAACCCTGATGACTAGCTTAAGCAGGTGGATGCTTTCCACCTTCACTGGGGTCAGGATTTCCTGTATGCCTTTCCTGCCATACCCCTGATTCTCAAAACGCTCTTCAAGCTTCAAGCAGACAGGGGCAGAATGATTCTCATAGCCTCGTGCTCACCACGTCAACCGTGGTTTCCTCTCCTGCTGCGTCTCTCTCAGACTTGCCCCCTGGGTCTCGTGTCAGCTCCTGATCTCCTCTCCCAGGAGGAAGGGATGCTACTTCACCCCAATCCCTGCGGTCTCTCCATCTCATGGCTTGGCTGCTGAAAGCATAGTCTTATAAAATTTTAACCTTATTCAGGAAGTAAAGGAGATCCTGCTAGCCTCCAGGAAATTGTCCACCAGACATTCTTATGAACTCAAGTGGCATAGGTTCTCCACCTGGTGTTCTCTGAAGGAGTTTAATCCCTTTTCAGCTCCTATAGGGGCTCTCCTTCAGTATCTACTACATCTTTCTTCCTCTGTTCTCAAGACAAACTCGGTGAGGACTCGCCTCAGTGCAATTGCTGCTTCTCACCATCCATTGGATGGACAGTTTATCTCCTCACAGCCGCTTGTGGCGCGTTTCATGAGAGGGCTTTTATTAACCAAGCCTCCCATCAGACCACCACCGGTGGCATGTACTCTTAATGTCATCTTAGAGCAGCTCCTCAATCCGCCTTTTGAACCATTAGCCACAAACTCACTAATGTTTCTCTCATGGAAGGTTATCTTCCTAGTTTTCCTCACTTTGGCTAGACACATTAGTGAGCTTCAGGCTTTGATAGCAGATCCACCTTATACCTGGTTCCACCATGATAAGGTTGTTCTTAGAACCCCACCCCCACTTCATGCCGAAGGTGGTGTCTCCTTTCCATCTCAGTCAATCGGTTTATCTTCCTGTCTTTTTCCCTAGACCGTATTCCTCTAGGGCATAGGCAACCTTGCATACCCTTGATTGCAAGTGTGCCTTAGCTTTTTACCTTCAAAGGACTCAAAAACACTGTAGAGCTTTGCAGTTCATTTCCTTTGGTCTTAGTCACTTGGGTCTCCCAGTTTCTAAATTTATTCTGTCCAATTGGATAACAGATTGCATCTCATTTGCTTATGATACAGCAGGACTATCTCTTGAAGGGCACGTCATTGCCCATAATGTTCGTGCCATGACTGCCTCCACAGCAAACCTACAGTCTGCCGTTGACGAAATCTGCAAAACAGCCACTTGGTCTTCAGTGCATACCTTTGCTGCTCATTACTGCCTTGACAAGGACTCCTGCCGGGATGCCATGTTTGGTCAGGCTGTACTTCAGCACCTCTTTTAGACTTAGGCCAACTCCTACCCGCTGTCCTGGAATTTTACAATACTAGACATCCATGGAGGATCCATGACCTCTTGATGCCTATTCTGAGGCAAATCTACTGATTCTGAGGTCATTTCTCTGGCATCTGGGAGTTAGGGAGTCCCATGTGTGACGGCTACATTCCTGCTTGTTCCTGGAGATAGCATAGTTATTCACCTGTAACAGGTGATCTCCGGGAGCAGCGGGAATTTAGTCTTTACAACCCACCCTCCTCCCCTAGGAGTTGTAGGGTTTCTCTTTTCTCTCCTTTTATCTTGGTTACAAACTCAACTGAGGAGGGAGAGTTCCAAGGGTGGGAAGGCAGCGACACAGGCTGTGATAAGGAAGCTTATCATAGCTCAGGAAGGAGCTATAGAAAAGGTGAAGTGACTCTGAACAAGCAACCTGTCAGTTCTGGTAGAAATAAGAAAACAGAATTTTCCCATAAAAGACTACCAGTCCCAGAATGCACCAGGTTTCCAGCAGCCATTAGAGGAGCTGAAGTGGGGAAACGTGTGTTCAATCAGGAGGGCTATGAGGTAATCCCTAAGCACTCATCTCAAAGGGCAGGGCCTGATTCAGCACAGCTGCGCTGTGTTAGGGAGGAGCACTCATCTAAGCAGAATAAGAGTAGAGTTTATTCTACAGATGACCATCTTCATGATCACCTTGGATATCCAGAGAATTGTCCTCAGTATCCTGAGAATCAGCTTGAGTTTGATCATCAGTTTCATCTGAAGGATCATCAGAAGCAGAAGCCAAACCGGACGGACAGAGAGGGAAAGAGACCCTTTGGAAGAAGGAAGAGAAAAGCCTTTGAGAGGTCTAGAAGAGTCCAAAGCAGTACGTATACTGGGAGGTATTCCAAGGGCCAGCATACACCATTGGACTGGGGAAAGCCAGAGGAATGGTGCTGCAGAGCTAGGAATCACCAGAGGCTACCTGTGAGGGAGACGGCTGCACGTGGAAGGGAACCTAAGACCTGTGCCAGAAGGTATGTGAAGAGAGATCCAGTGTCCAGGGATCTGGATTGGAAGGCTGGACATAAGAACTGGACTACATACTGGCTAGGCTATATAGAGAGGAACTCTAGCAGCAATGGAAGCTCAGGTATGAACACTGATCTATGCCCTAGCTATAACCTTGAAAGACAGCAGGGAAACAAGTATTCTCCTGAAAATGCTCCATTGAGAGATTCATCTGTGCCAATCCATGAAAAGAACAGTTTGTTTCTTGCTTTGTGGCTTTTCATTTGTTGTTTTCCTGATTTTGACTTTGTTTTTCCAGGTTAAAACTGAAAGCAAGTAACCTAATTTATGTGCTACCAAGCATATCTGTGTTGGGAGAAATAACCCCATAAATAAATATCTTATTGGCTTTACCCAAGAGCACAACTAAATTATTGTCAGCAGCTGTGTCTGGTGTGAATGAACTACATTGCCCACAATACCTTGCAAATCATATAGAAATATGCACTTGCCAAGAATGTGAAGATTCTCACCCAGGCAGCCGTCTGACAATGCGCAGTGGTATGCTCCCAAAAACATTCCTATTGGACGCTGGGGAATGTTCCCGCGTGGGCTCCATTGGTACCAACGTCACCCATATGTGAAGACTAAATTCCTGCTGTTCCTGGAGATCACCTGTTACAGGTGAGTAACTACACTTTATTTGTAACTTACACAATGTTTGAACCTAGTTTACACGAATTAACGTAAACCTCTTTTACAATACAATAATCCTCTTGAACAATCAACATAGAATTCAATATAAAATTATGATTTTGACACACAAAGTTGTCAATACTTCCACGCCCCAATTCTTGGCCAATCTTATATGTTTGCACACGCCTTATCACCAACTCTGGTCTATCCACGCCAACCGACTGTCCCTTCCCTCACCGTCCCAAGCTCACCTAGAGCTTATGCATCGTGCTGCCTTCTACTCTGGAATGCCCTGCCATTCACACTCCGCCTCGAACCATCATATCAGAAATTCAAAGCACAGTTTCACCAAGCTTACAACATTCCATATACTAATCCACCTTAGCTTCTTGCTCTCCTACTTTCTTAGTCTTCCTGTCGCTCTTCTCCAGCTGTTAGATGATGTCTAACCTATCCCTTCTCTTTCCTATCAATTTATGGTGTTCTTTTCTATTTCTTCATTTCACAGCATTGTTACTACTATTGTAAACCACCCTGATGCCATGGCATGGGGGTATATCAAATAGGAAATAAAGATTATACAATCAACTTATTTACAATGGGGATATGAGCATTTGTGAAGTGTACTAGCAAGAGCAAGTACACTCGAAGAGCAAGGAAGATTGCTCTGAGCTCCAGGAGGTTGATATGAAGATAGGCCTCCTGTGGAGTCCAGGTACCCTGGGTAGAGAGGCCGTGCATGTGGGCTCCCCAACCCACCTATGAAGCATCTGTTGTTAGGGTGGCTTGGGGTGGGGGTTTCTGAAAAAGAGACCCCACCAAAAGGTATTTGGGTGACTGCCACCATTGGAGGGACAAAATAAGGCGATCTGAGTTTGCTATTTTGTCTCCACTGACTGACCTTTTCAATGCCTCGTTGGAGTCGGGAGTGGTGCCAAAGGACTGGAGAGAGGCTCATGTGGTGCCTTTACACAAAAGCGGAAGTAAGGATGTGATTGAAAGCTACAGGCCGGTTGGTTTAACTTCGGTGGTGAGTAAATTATTGGAAATGCTGCTGAATGAGAAAATAGTGAGGTTTCTGGAGTCCAGCGGATTACAGGATCCGAGGCAGCATGGATTCACCAGAGGCAGGTCTTGTCAGACAAATCTGATTGATTTCTTTGACTGGGTGACCAGGGAGTTGGACTGAGGGAGAGCCTTAGATGCGGTGTATTTAGATTTCAGTAAAGCCTTTGACACTATTCCTCACAGGCGACTTATAAACAAACTGAGCACCCTAGAGCTGGACCCTAAAGTTACTGCTTGGGTTAGAAATTGGTTGGGTGGGAGGCGACAAAGAGTACGGGTAAATGGAGCTCACTCTGAGGAGAAGGATGTTACCAGTGGTGTGCCCCAGGGATCTGTCCTTGGTCTGATTCTTTTTAACATCTTTGTTAGTGATATAGCGGGAGGGCTGCTGGGTAAGATTTGCCTCTTTGCGGGTGATACCAAAATCTGCAATAGAGTAGACACCCAGGAAGGTGTAGATAACATGAGGAGGGATCTAGCTAAGCTTGAAGAATGGTCTAGAATTTGGCAGCTGGGATTTAATGTTAAAAAATGTAAGGTCATGCATTTGGGCTGCAGCAATCCAAGGGAGCAATATAGTATAGGGGGTGAAGTACTTTTGTCCACTAAAGAAGAGTGGGACCTAGGCATGGTTGTGTCTGATGATCTTAAAGTAGCTAAACAGGTAGAAAAGGCGACGGCAAAAGCTAGAAAGTTGCTTGGGTGCATACGGAGAGGAATGGCTAGCAGAAAAAAAGGAGGTGATAGTACCTCTGTATAAGTCTTTGGTGCGACCTCATTTGGAGTATATTGTGCAATTCTGGAGACTGCACCTTCAAAAGGATGTGGACAGGATGGAGTCTGTGCAGAGGGTGGCTATTAAAATGGTTAGTGGTCTTCATTATAAAGCAGATGAGGATAGACTTAAGAATCTTAATATGTACACCTTAGAGGAAAGGCGGGATAGAGGTGATATGACTGAGATGTTTAAATACCTCCGTGGCATAAATATTCAGGGGGAGAGCCTTTTTCAATTGAAAGCAAGTTCTGCTATGAGGGGACATGGGATGAGGGTGAAGAGGGATAGATTCAGGAGTGATATGCAGAAATATTTCTTTACGGAAAGAGTGGTGGATTCGTGGAATAGTCTCCCAGTGGAGGTGGTAGAGATGAGGACAGTATCTGAATTCTAAAACTAATGGGAGCAAGGAGACCAGCACTATTCCAATTTTGAGAGGGTGTGCTGGTCTCCTTGCTCCTGTTGCTCCAGGGCAGACTAGATAGGCCATGTGGTCTTTTTCTGCCGTCATGTTTCTATCTCATTGAGGGTAAGTCCCTCTTTGCTCAACTCCTCGTGTCTCACTTTCTAGGGGCCTTCTCCTTTCGAAGGAGAAGGCCCCTAGAGGCTCCTGTGAGGTGGCTGCCCTTATTAGCCAGTCATCTAAGTAAGGGAAGACAAATATCCCGAGAGTCCTTAGATATGCGGCTACAATGGCCCACTGGCACCAGAGTGGGACCTTAATATCATGCTGTCCAAACTCACTGCACCACCCTTTGAGCCTCTTGGCTCTACCACTTCAAGTATCTCTCTTGGAAGATGGTGTTCCTTGTGGTGCTCGCCTCTGCTTTGCAGGGTCAGTGCGCTTCAGGCATTGGTGGGAGAATCACTGTATGCTAGGTTCTACAAGAACAGGGTTGTGTTCTGCATGCACCCCAAGTTTCTACCAAAGGTGGTGTCTCTGTTCCACTTTTACCAGCAGGTGGTGCTTCCCACCTTTTTTCCGTGGCCTCGCACCAGCAGGACGGAAGCTGTTCTCCAGACGCTGGACTGTAAGCATGCACTAGTCTTCTACCTGTGGCATACCCAGGGCCACCGCCGTGCCTCTCAGCTCTTTGTCTCCTGTGACCCAAGTTGTTTGGGGGCAGTGGTCTCTAACCGCACCCTGTCCACCTGGGTAATGAATGGCATCGCCTTCATCTACGAGCAGGCTGGTCTTTTGCTGGAACGCCATGTCACGACACACAGTGGAAGAGTGGCTTAGTGGTTGGGGCAAGGTACTTCAGGCTGGAAGGTCGGTGGTTCAAATCCCACTAGAGGACAGCAACCTTGGGCCGGAAGGACTGGGGTTTCTAGTCCCATAGGTGCTCCTTGTGGTCTTGGGCAAGCCACTTAACCCTCCATAGCCCATGTTCCCAGTAAAATAGTTATCTCCAAGTTATAATGCCCTGTTCAATGTAATTTCAGTTTGTTCAATGTAAACCGCACTGATGCAGAATAGCGCGGTATATAAGAGAATGTAAATAAATAAATAAATAAATAAACAGTGTCTGGGCTATAGTGGACTCTGTGGCGAACTTGCGTTCCGTCCCCTTGTCTGAGTTATGCTGGCCTGCCACCTAGTCCTCAGCCCACACCTTTGCAGCTCAGTATTGCCTGGAGAGAGAGTCTCGTCGGAACAGTGCCTTCGGCCAGGCAGTACTCTGTCCTTTGTGGTGTAAGGCAACTCCTGCCAGCCAGCTCTTTGGTGTTTTCAGGCTACCAGATAACTGGTTCCTCGCTTGACACTCGGGACCGCTCGTGGGTCTGTGGTCTGTCGACTCAGTTGCTGCTTGTCATGGCTCGCCTTTTCTGTTCACTCATGGCTTTTTACAGGTTTTTTCGGTAGCCTGTAGCTAGGGAGTCCCATATGTGAGGATTGACTTACTACTTGTTCCTGGAGAAAGCGTAGTTATTCATCTGTAACAGGTGTTCTCTGGGGATAGCAGGAATCAGTCCTCACAAGCTTCCCCATGGAGTTGCTTTTATTTTTGCCGTCTTGTGCTATGATATCATACTGAGGCAAGATGGCATCCTTAGGTGGGAAGGGGACCATGCATGCGTAGTACATTTCCCAAAGACTTCCTTTGAAAACTGGGGAGAGGTTACCGCTCAGGCTCTGTCAGCGCTGATGTCACCCTTATGTGAAGACTGATTCCTGCTGTCCCCAACGAGCACCTGTTACAGGTGTGAGTAAGTACACTTTACGCATTCATCATTTTACCAGTGGCACACATTTAAAGTGTTATTGCTTGTCTGGGTGTCTTTGATTTTACAGTCCATAATCTTTTGTCTGCTGAGGGAAAGTTATGGATGAATAATTTTCCAATATAATTTTTTATATTTTTTTATGTATAAAATGTGAAAAACGTGCAGTTAGCGTGAAGGAGTAGATGTTTGACAACTTTCATTTTAAGTGCTTGTTGTTTTTATGGTTTTGGATAAAAATTTAAATTTGGTAAAAAAAAATACTTTAACACAAACTTCTGTTGGAAAACTATTAAAAGATTAAAAAATTATGTAATATAGGAAGGCGGAAGGCTTTTTGACCGATGATGGTTAAAATACATTGAAAGCTGTCGTATGGCCATTTGTTTCTACTGAGGTCTTTTTCCTTCCCTATAACTGTTTTCTCTGATGTGAGCATTTTTCTGGACATAAGAAGATGATTGATTAAATCATAGTGGAGCACCTGATGCTCATCCTGTTCCTCTAACCATTAGGTTACTCTTCCATTCCAAGGTGGTAAGGGGACCAGTCACTGAAAAGTATTTATATGAGATGTAGTATGCAGTAACATTTACTGTGTGCACATTAAAATGTTTGCCCTCCTAATCTGGCCACAGTAGTAGTAGCATTCATGAAAGGCAAAACTCCTATGCTGTGCACCTTACCTTCTTGTAGAATTCCCCTGTGCTAACAGCCCAAAATTAAGGTCTGGTTAGAACCCCCCCTCCCCCCCCAAAGCCCTTCTACAGGTTAGTTCAGATCTCTACAGCTACAGTTTATTCCACCAGAATGGTAAGCTTTTATTCCGAAGATCCCACCAGTCTTCAGCGACAGTAGGGATTGTAGAGCTCTCCTGCAGTACCAGTCATCACACTCGGAATAATGTCACCTAGCATTGTTTTCTTTTTATTTAACCAGGTAATTAGATTTAGACAAGCATAACTTGAGATCAGATTTGGAAAATTTATTTGTGGGTTTCTACCACAACAGACACATCCCCATCCGCTTGCACTGTCCACCTTTTGGGAATCTGCCAGATACTTGTGACCTGGATTGGCCACTTTGGGAAACAGGATATTGGGCTTGATGGACCTTTTGGTCTGACCCAGTATGGCATATCTTATGTTCTAAGTGCTCATTTCTGTCAGCAGTATCTCCATAGAGGAGACAGATGGCAGATGTGTTATCTCCAGGAACAAGCAGGAATGAGTCTTCACATATGGGTATCGTCTGTACTGATGGAGCCTGCGCGGGAACGCTCCCCAGCGTCCAGAAAGAAAGCTTTTGGGAGCATCCCACAGCGCCTGCGCGCTGCCTTCACGCCTTTCCCAACCGCCTCTCTCCAGTTCTTCTTTTCTGCGGAGCCAGCAGGTCGTGTTCCTGTCACCGCTGAAGAAGTTCTTTATATTTCTTTATTTCTTTGGTTGCGCATCTGCCTTCTTCGACGTCGGACCGGTACCGCCGGTCTTTTCTTCTTTCTTTTAAAAAAAAAAAAAAAAAAACTACCGTTTCCCACTTCTGTGCATTTTTTCCTTTTGGGCCTTAGGCCTAGAAAAATTTCCTCATGGAAAAGCCCGCTTCTGGGTTTAAAAAGTGCACGAAGTGCAGCGGTACTCTTTTATCACCGACACCCATGACTGGTGTCTAAAATGTTTGGGTCCTGACCACGCCATCACCGATTGTGAGTCCTGTTCTATGATGTCTAAAAAAGGTCGACAGAATCGAGCGGCCAAGCTCAGTATCCTGTTTCCCTCTGATGCAGCTTTGGTGGCATCGACATCTTCCAGGGCTGCTTCTTCCTCCCATGGATCTCAGGTAACCAAACATAAGTCCAGCCGGTCCTCGAAGGGTAGATCTCCCTCTAAGTATCGAGATGCCTCCGGGCTTGCTCTCGAGGATCCTGCACCAGCAAAATTACCCCGGCGGGAAGCTCCGGCTTCCAAAGCTTTATCTATGGGGTCACAGGTTGACATCGATGGCTCGGCCTCGACCGATCACCTGTTGCCATGTTCTGGGGTACCGATGATTCCCACTGGTACCGACATCCAGACATTGGTTGCGTCGATGGATCAGAATATTCTGACCATGCAGCGTGCCATTACGGCATTCATACAAGCTGCGACGCCTCCGGTACTGCAACAAACTCCGTTGTCGGTACCGGCACCGGCACCGATATCGGTTCCAGTGCCGGTACCGATTGCATCGACATCGGCTTCGGTGTCGACTGCAGCGGTACCCTGTTCTGTGATGCCCATCGGTACCGATCACTCCCGATGTCGATACCACTCGGTACATGTATTGGGCTCTGCAGGAGCATCCAGACAGGCGATACTTCGATTCCTCCGAAGACTCTGATGAATCAGAGGCTTCTGTCGAAGCATCGGTATTCCTTCCTCAGGAGCCCTCTTCTCCAAAAAGAAGAATGTCTCCTCCAGAAGACTTGACTTTTCAAGACTTCATTAGGGAAGTGGCCAGGGGCCTCTCCATTTCAGTGGCCCCTGAATCAGAGCCTAGAGCCAAGAAATTTGGATATTTTACAATATCCTAAGGCTCCTAAAGAGGCAGCTACTTTACCAATTCATGAGATCCTTTATGATCACATGTTGGGCATATGGGAGACACCTCTCACTATCTCCCCTCATTCTCGTAGGTTGGACACCATGTACCGTGTTCCTCCTTGTCCTGGCTTTCATAAGACCCAGCTTCCTCACCATTCTATTGTGGTGGAGTCTGCTATGAAGAAGATAAAGAGTGCAAAAAGACACTCATCTAATCCTCCAGGAAGAGAATGCAAAACCTTGGATGCTTTTGGCCGGAGAATTTTCAAGGCCAATATGCTTGCTGCCAGAATCAACTCCTATAGTCTGTATATGGGGATGTTTCTAAAGGAAGTTACAGATCTTCTGCAAACTTTATCTCCTTTTATCTCAGAAGATAAAAGGGAGGAGTTTCTCACCTGGCTTAAACATGCCCAGGATGTTTCCAAATTTTCCAACCGTGCAGCCTTTGACTCTTTTGAGTGTCCCAGCAGAGCCTCGGCTATTGCCATAGGTGCACGCAGAGTTGCTTGGTTGCAAGCTTCTGATTTGGAACCCTGGGTCCAGGATGGATTAGGAAATCTTCCTTGTACAGGTGAAAACCTTTTTGGCAAGGATTGGTAAGCAAAGGCCACTCAGATGGATGCTGAGAATTCTGCCTTAGATAGACTTTCAAAGTCTACTTCTGCTCCTGTTAGAAAAAGGTTGTTCAAAAAGGCTTTCTTTCCCAAAAAGGGGAAATATTATCCTGTTTATGGTCAGCAGGCATCTTCTGCAGGTCGTTTTGCTGCAAAGCGTCAGCAACAACCTAAACAAGCCAAGCCTAAGGCTCCAAGGACTGCTACGGCCCAACAACCTCAGCCTCCTCAGGGCCTTTGACTTACATCTAGAGAACTTAGCCTTTCTGGCTCTAGAAGAACCAGAGCCTCTCACCATTCCAGGAAGGTTAGCCCACTTTGCTCCCAGATGGGAACAAGTCACGGCAGAGCAATGGACCCTCTCCATCATAAGGGAGGGGTACAAGCTTCATTTCTTAAACCTTCCTCCTCACACCATGGTGAGACACTTCAATTCTCCAACATCTCTCCTCGACCTTCTGGGTCAGGAGATTGCTACCCTTCTTGCCCAAAGGACAATAGAAGAAGTACTCTCCTTCTTCAACAGGGCTCAGGGTTCTACTCCCCCTATTTTCTTATCCCAAAGAAAACAGGGAGCTACAGACCCATATTAGATCTCAGAGAATTGAACAAGTTTCTATGCAAGGAGAAATTCAAGATGATTTCTCTCGGGGCTCTCCTTCCATAACTTCAGAGTCAGGATTGGCTTTGTTCTCTAGATCTCAAGGATGCGTACACTCATATCCTCATCCATCCAACACACAGAAGGTTCCTTCGGTTCCTTTTTCGAGGAAAGCACTACCAATACAGAGTGCTTCCTTTCGGTCTGGCCTCTGCTCCAAGAGTGTTCACAAAATGCATGGCAGTAGTAGCTGCATTTCTACGCACTCTAGGAATATTTGTATTCCCATATCTGGACGACTGGCTCATCCGAGCTCCGTCCCAGTCAGAGGCCCAGACTTCCCTAGCCTGCACAAAGCGTGTTCTTCAGTATCTGGGACTTGTAATAAACATCCCAAAATCCCATCTCACCCCTACTCAGTCATTAGAGTTCATAGGGGCCTTGCTGGATACCACAACTGCAAGGGCCTATCTTCCCCAGGCCCGTTGCCTATGCTTGGTGCAGTTAGCCTCACAAATTCAGTTAAAGTCCCATTTAACTGCTCGAGAAATGTTACAACTGTTAGGCCACATGGCATCCACCATGCATGTGGTTCCTTACGCTCGCCTTCACATGAGGGCAGCTCAGTGGACTCTGTCCACCAAATGGACCCAGGCATCAGGGTGCCTGTCAGATAAAATAGCAACCTCCAGTCGCCTCTTCTAGTCTCTCCAGTGGTGGAAGTCCACTCAAAATCTGTTGCTGGGGTCCCCCTTTCAACAGTCGCTACCCCAAGCAACCCTTACAACAGATGCCTCTCCAAGGGGTTGGGGAGCTCATCTACAGGATCTCTCCACCCAGGGCATCTGGTCTCCACAAGAGACATCTCTACATATCAACCTCTTGGAGCTCAGAGCAATTCTTCTAGCTCTCAGTCTTCCACACCCTGCTCAGCTACAAGACAGTCCTCATCCACACGGACAACCAAGTAGCCATGTTGTACGTGAACAAGCAGGGCGGGACTGGCTCTCTGTCGCTTTGCAATGAAGCTTTGAGATTGTGGGCCTTCGCCAGAGAGCATCAAATTCATCTCGTGGCAGTGTATTTTCCAGGGTTTCAAAACTCTTGGGCAGACAGACTCAGTCGAGTTCTGCTTCCACACAAATGGTCCCTCCATGGGGACCAGATAGCCAGGATCTTCCGAATTTGGGGAACCCCGGACATAGACCTGTTTGCAAGTCCGTGGAATGCCAAACTTCCCCGGTTCTGTTCCAGGATTCCGTGTCAGGGAGTTCAGGCAAGGGATGCCTTCCCCCTTCATTGGGGGCAAGACTTCCTCTATGCCTTTCCACCCATTCCCCTGATTCCCAAGACACTGTTCAAACTTCAGAGAGACAAGGGGTCTATGATCCTCATAGCACCACATTGGCCACGCCAGGTGTGGTGCCCTCTACTTCTGCATCTCTCTCAAGCTCCCTCCCTGGGCTTGGGATCTGCTCCAGACCTCCTGTCCCAGGAGGAGGGAACGTTGTGGCACCCAAATCCCCAGTCTCTTCATCTCGGAGCCTGGTTGCTGAAGGCCTAGACCTTCAAGATTTGCATCTTTCTCAGCAGGTGAAGGATATCCTTCATGCTTCCAGAAAGCCTTCCACTAGACGTTCCTATGCTTTTAAATGGAAAAGGTTTACCATTTGGTGTGCACAGAAGGTTTTTTTTCATATTTTCAATTTTTATTAGAAACAGCGTTTAAACAGAGCCACACACACACAACCAAAACATACCAATAATACAACCAACATGGCCCCCGCAAGCCCCCCCTCATATTTTATCCCGCTAAAACCCTATACCGTATTTACCTCCAACCTCGTTCAACCACCCACCTTGCACAGGCCTTATACAATAGCTATGTTTAATACTCAGATGCTTTAAGACCCCATACTAACCCTCCAACTTACCCTACCCCCCTCCCCTCCCAGCTAATCAATGAATACCCACACCCGTACCCCCCACTTCAAACCACTCCCTTACTCCCAACCCCCCCTTCCTACCCCCCATCCTCCCAACCCCCCACCCTCTCTTATCCCAGCCCCAGGACATAACACAACCTTCCCCATGCCTTACTGAACCTCTCCCCCTTCTGCTTTCTGATAGCCGTAAGCTTTTCCATAAGGACAATTGCCTTCAGTCTGGTCTCAAACTGTTCCAGACCCGGCATCACTTTTTGCTTCCACGCCCTAGCCACCACCCCCCGCGCTGCACATAAACAGGCCAGTACCATTTTACCCCCTCGTTCCTCCCGTCCTTCCCCCCACCACGATAGTAAGCAAATAGTCGGAACTAGGTCCACCTCCATCCCTAAATTCCCCTTAATCCACCCCAACACCATCCTCCAATATGCTTGAGCTTTGCTACAACTCCACCATATATGCCAGAAAGTCCCCCTCTCCCCACACTCCCTCCAACACAAAGAAGAGGCCCCAGAGTACATGTGACTCAATCTTTCCGGAGTATAATACCACCTCGTCATCACTTTGTAGCAATTCTCATTGATTCGACTCGCACTTGGACCACCTCGCCTTATTTGATCCCAAATCACTTTCCAATCCGTATCCGCCAGGGTCTGCCCCAGGTCCTTTTCCCACTCAACCATATACCTATGCTTCCCTCCCCCCTCCCCCCTGACCCCTTTATATAGGCCAGAAATCAACCCCCTCGTACCCCTCTTGCCAAACCAAACAGCCTCCAATCTAGATACCTCTCCTCCCAGACCTTCCTTCCTCAACTCTTTTAAAAGAAAGGATCGCACCTGCGCATAGTCAAACCTATCCCCTTCCCCAACCCAAATTCCTTACTCACCTCCTCAAAGCTCTTTAACACTCCCTCCTCAATAAGCTGCAAACTGCATTCCAGCCCTTTCTCCCGCCAGTTATCAAACCGTCCTCCTTCCCACCCTGGTTGAAAAGTACGCCACCCCCTCCACGGGGTCATGACTGAAAACCCCGTGCCCCTGGCAGAGATCTCCGGCTCCCTCACTTTATCCCAGATCTTCACTACCTGCCGCATTGCTGGGGTCCCATCCCCAAGCTCCCCCCTCATTCCTTTCGACGTCCATACCCATGCATCCAGCCTCCCCCCTCTGACCTGACGTTTCTCTAAACTGACCCACGGCTTCTCCTCCCTGCCATCCCTCCAACCCAAAACATGTGTCAATTGGGCCGCTCTATAGTAATCTCTCACATTGGGAACCCCCAGCCCTCCCTCCTCTTCGGCAGCATACATCACTGTTCTCGCAATGCGTGGGGGCCTTCTTTTCCAAATGTAGCCAAAAAACTTCCTTTGCAAAGTCCGTAGTGTGCTCTCTGGTACCTCCACCGGTAATACTTGAAACATATAAAGTAGCCGAGGTAAGACATTCATTTTTATTACCGCTATTCTGCCCACCCAAGAGGTTTCCAATCGCATCCAACCCTCCAAATCTTTGCAAATCTGCCCTATTATCCGCGGGTAGTTTGCCTGGAACAGCTCCTCATATCGTTCCGTTAATCTCACCCCTAAGTACTCTATCGAGTGACTTACCCACTTCAATGGCAACAGCCTCCTCAGCATCTCTTCCCTCCCACGACTCAGCCTCATTTTCATCACTTCAGTTTTATCTATATTCATTTTAAAGCCTGAGACGGCCCCGTATCTCTCCACTTCGCCCATCACCTCTGGTAGAGTCTCCCCAGGGTTACTTAAATACAGAAGAATATCATCCGCATATAAGGAAATTTTATGATGCTGGTCTCCCCTAACCAAGCCGGTTATCTTTCCATTCACCCGAATACTTTCTGCAAACGGCTCCACCACCAATGCAAATAGTAACGGGGATAGTGGACACCCCTGACGGGTCCCCCGCTCCAGCTAAAAATATCTCAAGTACCTGCCATTGATTTTAATCCTTGCTCTTGGGCCCGCATACAAACCTTGTAAAATGCAATGTGTGCCTTCGAGTCAGTCCTGACTCCTGGCGACCCAGAAGCTCCTGGGTTTTCTTGGCAGTGTCACCGGAAGTAGATTGCCAGGCCTTTCTTCCGAGGCAATGGAGGGTTAAGTGGCTTGCCCAAGGCCACAAGGAGTGCTAGTGGGAATTGAACTCTGGTTGCTTGGTTACCAAGCCAGTGTTCTAACCACTAGGCTGCTCCTCCACTCCTGTACCCACCTCAAAAAGTTAGTCCTACACCCCACCTTCTCCAGTACTTTCATTAGGAACCCCCAATGCACCCTATCGAAGGCTTTCTCCGCATCTATGGACATCACTAAAAAATCCCTGTGATCCTGTCTGGCCTCCCATATCACCTCTATAGCCCTCTTAATGTTATCCCCCGCCTGTCTCCCCAAAATAAATCCCACTTGATCCACCTTAACTATCCCCGGCATCCACCGCGCCAAACGCTCCACGAGGATCTTAGCCAGAATCTTTACATCCACGTTAAGGAGCGAGATAGGCCTGTAGGAACTGCAACTCGAGGGGTCCTTCCCCGGTTTCAGTAAAATCGTTATCCCTGCCGTCAACATATCCCGTGATAACTCCCCCCCTGGACATAAAATCCCATTAAAAACCCTCACTAAAAGATCCCCCACTTCTTCCACAAAGACCTTATAGAACATTCCCGACAGACCATCTAACCCTGGGGCCTTCCCACCAACCAACCCCTTAACTACCCTCTCTATCTCTGTTCTTGTAATCGGGGCCTCCAAGTCCCCATGAGCCTCCTGTGGGAGACTTCGTAACTCCACCCCCTCCAAGTAACCCATAATATCCCCCTCCCCCACCCCTCCTCCCCTTTATATAACATCCTATAAAACTCCGTAAACTGTTCCCGAATCTCTTCCTCCCCCCGACACATGGTGCCCACCCTCCCCTTAATTTGATAGATTACTGCTGCCCCTTTTTGCTGCTTTAACCTCCGAGCTAACAATCTTCCCGCCTTATCCCCATGCTCATACAGCACCTGCCTAGCCCTCTGTAATGCAAAATCTACCTTCGCCATCTGCAAAGCTCGGAGCTCTTCCCTCACTTTCCCCATCGTTTCCCTATCCTTCCGTGCACCTGATTCCCGGAAGATTGCCTCTGCTTCACTCAACGCCACCTCCAACTCCTCCTCCCTCCTTGCCCTCTCCCTCTTTCTCCTGGCCCCCCACATCACCAACCTCCCTCGCACCACCGCTTTCAGCCCCTCCCAGACCGTTACCTCAGCCACCTCTCCCGTATCATTAAAGCGCAGATATTCCTGTATAACCTCTTTGACATCTGCCACAATCTTCACATCCTTAAGTAGGCTCTCATTCATCTTCCAAAACACCGTTCCACTCTTCCCCTGTCTGCGCCAGCGTATCTCCACTGCACTATGATCCGTCCATCCTACCACCTTGATATCCCCCTCCTCCACCTCCAGCATCCACTCCTTATCCATGAGAAGCATATCTATCCTACTCCAACTACCATGTGGATTCGAGAAGAATGTGAACACTCTCTCCTTAGGGTGGAGCGCTCTCCACGCATCCACCAGGTTAAATTGTTTCATCAATAATCGCAAGCCTTGCCTATTCCTACTCTCCCCGTCATCTCCCTTAGGTGCCCTATCCACTCCCGGGTCCAAAACCACGTTGAAGTCCCCCCCCCCCCCCACCACCAGCTTCCCCCCTCCTTCCCCTTCGATCAACCTCCCAACCTCCCTCCAAAAGCCCTTCTGACTCCCGTTCGGGCCATACACCACCATGAGCACTACATCCTCTCCCCCCAATTTCCCTCTTATCCCACCACCCGCCCCTCTTCATCTTTAAAACTGCCCTCAACCTGGATCCCACTTCCATGCCTCACCCATATGGCCACCCTCCCCTTCTTTACCCCCCCCCCCCTTATTGCAAGAATAATACTGGTCCGGATAGTGCCGGTTTTTCAACCTACCCACATCCCGGCTGCGCAAATGAGACTCCTGCAGCATCACCACATCCCAATGAAACCTCCACACCTCCCTTGCCAACATACTGCGTTTCGCTGGGGAGTTCAGGCCTTTGACATTAACAGTGCCTACACGCAGCATTGATCGTGCTCTCCCCCACGCTCCATCCCCCCAATTGTGCCAGCAGTCCTATCCCCCCACCCCCTCCTCCTCCTCCACCCCCACTCCCCTCCCTCCCCCCACCTCACCTTCCCCAGCCTTGCCCTTCCAAGACATCTTGTCCTCTCCCGACACCCCGTACCCCAATCCACACCAGTCTCCCCCACTAGAAGCCCCACCATAGCCAAACACACCCACACATTACCAACCCCCTCCCCCATCACCTCCTGTATACCCCTCCTGGTCCCCAGTCTCTCACTCGGGTGGTTAGAGTAGCATCACTCCACCTCCCGATGCTCACACCCAGTCTGAACTCTCCACTCTCCCTCCTCAGGTAGCAGGTGCGGGCGTTGCTCCTTGCCGCTCTCTGGACAGCCGCTGTAACCTCTTCCCCTTTTCCTCCTGCTTGTTGCCACTGCGAACTCATGGGCGGTTTCCCCAATGCAGAACCACTGGGCTTCTGGGTAGCACTCCCCACCGCTGGAGGAAGGCCGTCACACCCCAACTCTCGCAACAGTTTCCACGCTTCTTCCGCTGTCTTGGTCCTTCTGGTCACCCCGTTCGCCGACACCAACAGTCCAAAGGGGAACAGCCATCGGTAACGGAGCCCTTTTCCCCGCAAGTAGGTAGTGACCTCCTTCATTGCCCTCCGTCTCTCCAGAGTGCCTTTGGTTAGATCATTAAACACCTCCACTTCTCCTCCTTCCCAGGCAATCCGCCCGAACTTTCTCGCCACCATCAAGATCTGTTCCTTAAGGGGGAAACTGCTCATACATGCAATGATGTCTCTCGTTTGCCGCTCCCGTCTGGGACCCAGGCTCCTGTGGGCCCTCTCCACTGCGATCGTGGTGGCCTGTGTTCCGGATACTTCCCCCAGCTGTAAGATATGACTGCACAGTTTTTGCACTACTACAACACAGTCTTTATGGGCGTCCTCCTCTGGCGCCCCCCGGATGCGCAAGTTATTCCGTCGAGCTCTATCCTCGAGCTCCTCCAACTATCCTCGAGCTCCTCCAACTTCTCTTGCATCTCCACTTGCTGCTCCTGCAACTTACTGTGCTGCATCGTGACTTCACGCACCTCCACTGCACAGGCCTCCACGTGGCTCTCAAGGTCTTCCACTCTCTGGCCCAGGCACCCTACTTCTTTTTGAATCGCAATCAGCGTCTCCTTCACCTCCTTCCTCATAGCTTTAATTTCGCCCTGCATATCGCTTTTAAAGGCGTTCAGCCATTTCTTTAGTGACCGTTCACCGCAGTCCTCCGCTCCCTCCTCCTCCGAACTCCCAACGTCGGCCTCCTCTCCGGAGCCGGCCGACTCTGCGGCCTCTTTCCGCGCATATGGGGATTGGAAGTTGGCCAGCTTTTTCTTCGCTGCCATCGCCATGGTGTTCACTCTCTGCCCTTCCACTTTGTTTTCACTTGGGGCACCGCTTTGTCACCTCAATCTCGGGATTCGGACGGAGCTAGGCTTCTATGCTGCCATCAGCTCCGTGACGTCACCGGAAGTCAGGGTCTTAACCCCCTTGCAATACCTCTGAATTCTTTGCTAGAGTATTTGCTGCATTTATCCCATGCAGGCCTTAAAACGAATTCAGTAAGAGTCCATTTGAGTGCTATTGCAGCATCCCTTAAGCCTCTCAATGGACAGCCTATTTCCTCTCATCCTCTTATTGCAAGATTCATGAGAGGCCTTCTTTTAACTAAACCTCCCATTAGACCACCTCCAGTGGCATGGGACTTGAATTTGGTTCTTGGCCAGCTTATGAAGCCACCCTTTGAACCCTTAGCCACTACCTCCTTGAAATTTCTTTCCTGGAAGGTTACTTTTCTCATTGCAGTCACCTCAGCTCGCCTCATCAGTGAGCTGCAGGCCTTGGTGGCTAATCCTCCTTATACAAGGTTTCATCATGACAAGATAGTCTTCAGGACTAATCCACACTTTATGCCTAAAGTGGCCTCACCTTTTCATCTGAACCAGGAGGTGTATTTACCTGTCTTTTTTCCAGGACCTCATGCATCAAGTGCAGAGAGGAATCTCCATACCCTGGATTGTAAGAGAGTGCTCGCTTTTTACTTACAAAGGACACAGCAACATAGAAAGTCCTCTCAACTCTTTGTTGCTTTTGATCCCTCTCATTTGGGACTTCCAGTCTCTGAGAGAACTCTGTCCAATTGGATTGCTCAGTGTATTTCTTTCGCCTACCAGAGTAAGAACCTTTCTCTGGAGGGCCATGTCACAGCTCACAATGTGAGGGCCATGGCAGCCTCTATGGCTCATCTGAACTCTGTGTCCATCGACCAAATCTGTCGAGCGGCCACCTGGGCCTCGGTTCATACCTTTACAGCCCATTACTGCTTGGACAAGGACTCCCGCCGGGATGCCTTGTTTGGTCAGGCTGTTCTCAAACACCTGTTGCATACCTAATCAACTCCTACCCCCCATCCCTGGTTGGATGCCCGAGATCCATGGGGGCAGGTAGAGCCCTTCTCAGGGACTCACAACCTTGGAGATCTCCTTGGCATCTCTAGCTGGGGAGTCCCCATATGTGAAGACTCATTCCTGCTTGTTCCTGGAGATAGCACAGGTAAGTAACTGTAACAGGTGATCTCTGGGAACAGCAGGAATAAGTCTTCACAACCCACCCACAACCACCCCAAGTTGTATCTATCTATCTTTCCTTTCCTCTCTCTCTCTCTTTGTCTCAGCTTAAAACTCGAACTGGAGAGAGGCGGTTGGGAAAGGCGGGAAGGCAGCGCGCAGGCGCTGTGGGATGCTCCCAAAAGCTTTCTGGACGCTGGGGAGCGTTCCCGCGCAGGCTCCGTCGGTACTGACGATACACATATGTGAAGACTTATTCCTGCTGTTCCCAGAGATCACCTGTTACAGGTAAGTAACTGTGCTTTCTGCCACCTGGGGGGGATCTTGTTTCTCAGATCATAATAAAGCAAGTGTCTCATTGAAATACTTTGTGACTGGCCCTTATCACCTTGGAGAAGTGACCCTCATCACTTCAGCGTTCCCAGAATCCTACATCCCAGTTCTCAACAGATCTGTCTCTACTGGTTCTCTACAACTCAGAAGTATTTCTGAACATATTTAAAACAGTAGGGAGGTAATTTTGTAAAGGATTTTTTGTTTGTAAATGGCATGCTGAGAAGAAAGAAGGCTTGTACTTTCACGTGTCCCTTGGGTAGGCATGTTTGGCGGAGTTAGTAAAATCAGAAAGTATGTGTATAGTGTATAAAGTATGCTCTAATGTATGTATTACCCCATATATATTTACATACGCTCCCAAATAGGTATAAACATACACGAGTGCATTGTACCCACAATTTCTGCACGTTTTGTGAGGCTATTTAAGAAAACACATATACATGTGTGTGTCTTTATAAAGTAATCCCAGATAAGCACCTATTTACACTTCTACCAAGGCAACCTGTTATAAAATCTCCTTCTGAAAGGAGATTTTCATGTAGTACGTACTTCACTTCTCAGCAGTACAGTAAACATATTGTTATAGGGACAGATAGAGTATTTGTAGTCAGAGTAACACAGTAGATGATGGTAGGAAAAAGAAAACCTATTATCTCATCTGCTTTGCCCGGTTATTCTTGTCTGCACTGTAAAGATATATTTTTTATTTATTTGGTTTTATATACTACGCTATTTATAAACGAACAAGAACAGAAATTAAATAGAACAAGTATGTATATCCCAACTGCAAGCCATAGAAGCTTGACTGTTATAGAATATTACTTCTTAACAATCTCAGGTCTCGTTTACAATGCAGATTAACATGCATTAATATGATTTAATGCAAGTTGAATGACGCAAGTCCTGTTCCGTATAAGACCTAACTATTAACTATGTGCCTGATTCCATTCAAGACGTAGATCTCCTTTGTATGTCTGGGCTGACCCGGACATACAAAGGAGATCGCGATTCTGATCCCGCAGGGCACGTCTAACCCTGCGGGATCAGAATCATGAACAGCACTGTACATGCAGGCTGGGACTGTGATTCAGTCCTGGCCTGCATGTACAGCACTAGCCCGGCTAACTTAGCCAGGGCTTTTAAATGGAGCCATAACGCCATGGTGTCCTGTTGCCATGCACCGCGGCTCCATTTAAAAGCTGCGATGCCGGCCGCTTCCCCCAAAGTTAATTCCCCGCAGCTCAACCACTGATCTGGCTTCCTAAGGCCAGGGTTGGACTGCGGGGGATTAACTTTGTCCTCCCCCCCCCCCCCAGCCCCTTCCGTGCTCCAACGCCATGAAAAAAAAACATCCAGGGAAGACTTCTTCGGACATTTCACCAGTCCTGGATGTACAGGGCCAACATTAGAATTGGCCCTGTACTTACAGGCCCGGCGATCGCCCGCTCTCTAGCCCCGGGCCGCCTCTTTCCTGCCCCGGACTAACTTCCCCACCCCCATCTAACTTCCCCGCACAACCGGCGGGGAAGTTTTAATAAATTTAACCTGATACACAAATGATTTTGAATCATTAGAAACATGACTGCAGAAAAAGATCATATAGCCTATCCAGCCTTTAGCCAGTTATGTGCATAAGTAACTAAGATGCCAACCTTATTAGTGCTGCCTTTTTCATCTGCTGACATTACCAGCAGATCTTGTTGAAGTTCTCCGCTCTTCCCCAGTAGCTTTATGGGTTGCTTTCTGATTTAGGGGTCTCATTGTCCAGTACCAGATATTGTCAAGTAAAGTTTCTGTTAACTGAATTTTTCTTGGTAGTAAGTCAGAAGTGTTTTCTTACTGTTGCCTTCTGTACATATCCAGCTACTTTAACTTGGGTCATTATCAACTGAGTAGGATTAGTGACACCCTTCTTCCCTTCCCCAAATGTTCTCTTTGTGAAGATCTTCCACTATTGTGGCTCCCCAGTAATTTCACTGTAACCCTGGCAGGGTAACACAAAGTTGTTCAGACTTTTCAGTGGTGTGATTTTGTGATTTATGATGAACAGGAAGCATCTTAAACTTTCTGTACAGATTGGTCAGACTCGTCCATTGCTCCAGCAATTAAGTTTCTTCTCCTAGTCAGTACTCACAAATCTCTACAGAACTGCTGGTTTTAACCTGTTCTTCAGAAACTTTGGGATCACCTATAGTTTATGCCAGCATATTTCCTGCATTAGATTTATCTGGAACTGTACTAAGTATATTCTGTATAATGTATATGGGAGGGCCGTGGGGGGTGGTGGTATCTGTGCGATCTTTGGTAAAGGCATTTACACGGTTTATGGACCTAACCGCTAAGCATCGGGGCGTGTGTGACAGTTGCTAACTGGGTAGCGGTGATATTGCACCGCTATTAGGTAAGCGACCTGTGGTAAACCTAGGCGAAGCAAAAGCTGGTCTAGTTTTACCCTTGGGCGCTAACTGGGTAGCAATGCAATGTCACCGCTACCCAGTTTGCTTCTGTAGCATTGGAGGCTGTGTGGTGACTCCAGCTATTCAAAGCCTGGGCCACATATACCCCAGCACTGAATATTCATGGTTAGAGGTCGGTGGCGATGGCTATGCGCCCTAGTGGCGCTTAACCATCCCAATTGAATATTGGGCCCATTAAGTCTGTGATTATGTAGCTCTTATGGGCTCTCTAATTCTTTTCTGATTGGTGGCTGATGTGTGGGGTTCCATGAACTGAATTCTGTGATTTTGATTCCTACAGAATGTTCACAACCATCTTATTAGCAAAAATCTGAAGAGTATTGCCGAGATCAGCATGTCGTCCTTTTTCACAATCGGTTTCTGTACTTTGTTCTTTTCAAATGTATATAGCTAGGTCAAAAGAAACAGATTTCCCTGCTGTGCACTCACATATGTGGAAACTGGGGAAAAGAGCAAGGCATATTTTGAGCCAGCAGGATTCTTCTCTTCATGCTCTGGGCTGCGAAGATATTTCCTTACAGGCTTACTCAAATTACTTTTGTGGTTCCCAGAGTTTGATCCATCATCCATAAGATAATTTTTTCTAGGGGAAATAGAATGCTTTCTTTAGTCCAGTGTTTGCTTAAATAACACTTTGAAAAGGCAAGAACATCTGTTTGTAAAGAACTTTGCAAATGTTACATAACCCCCCCAACCTGATATGTAAGATACATGCAACCTCCTGCATATAAATAATTATAATATCTTTGCATGCCTATCCCCACCCATCTCCTACACCCTATCTCCCCCACCATTGTCCCTTCCATCTCTCATATTCTCAAGCTGTCACTCTCCACTGCAACTGTCCCTGTAGACTTCAAACATACTGTCGTCACACCTCTCCTCAAGAAACCCTCCCTCAATCCCACCTGTCCTAACTATCGACCCATCTCCCTCCTTCCCTTCATTTCTAAACTACTAGAACGAGCAATCCACCGCTGCTGCCTCGACTTCCTCACCTCCCAGGCCCTCCTGGACCCACTACAATCCGGCTTCCGTCACTTCCACTCCATTGAAACAGTTCTTACAAAAGTCTCCAATGACTTGTTCCTGTGCGGATATCCAGTTTAGTCCTCCACAATCGGGTACTGCCCCTCTCACTGCAGCCTGTAGACTGGACCAATCAAATCTTCTGTAGTACATATCCAGCAGGAGCTCCCAGAAGCCCCCCAGTGTGTCCAGTCTCGTTGCAGTGTGTAGACGTAAAAGTGTGTCCTCTGGGCACACTTAGTGACCTTTGCAGGAGCAACACTAGTTAGTTGTTTTTAGGGTTTGTTTTGGGGCATTTCTCTACTATTTTTGTTTTTGGTAGCTAGCTGTGCCTTTAAAAATAAGAAAGACAAAAGAAGCCTGTCTCCCTGGAGCTGTGCCACAGGAGACTAGGAGAAAGTCAGACCTGCTGGCTGCTGTTGCCTGCCTAGCACATTTTATCAGCCCTGGGTGAGCTTCCCCTAGACAGGACGGGGAATTGCCATACCTATAAGGCAGTGCCTGGTACTGGGAGATTGTGGCTGAATCTTCTGTTCCTGAGCTGGTAGGAGTTTGCATTTCATTTTTTCTTTCTTGTGTGCAATGCTCTGTCTGGGATGCCAGCGTTTCTGTAGGCTCTCCTGAGCCCATTTGGCAGTTTTTATTCAATCTGCTCGTGTGCCCTGTATTAGAGGGTCGTTTTATTTGTTTTCCATATTATTTGGTGGTTTTTATATTTTCGCGCCGTTTTTTTACCGCGGGTGAAAAAGTGCGGCGGCCATTTTGGATTTTAAAAGTGCTTTTCCAGGCATTTTTGATCGCTGTGCACAGGTTCCCCTAGCGTTTTTGGGGTTCCTCTTTCTGGCGATTTTGCTCAGGGCCCCCCAGGGATCCTGGGATATATTTTGTTTCTTGTAAAAAAAAAAAAAAAAAAAAAAAAGTTAAGTTACTTTTAAATCGGGGCTGATTTGCATAGGATTGCCCAGGTGGTGTGGGCTTTCCTGTGGCTGTCTTATTCTATTCCCCTGGGCAGAGGTGGCCTTGGGATGGCTTCCAAGCCCCAGTGTGTGATTTGTGGGTCCCGCAGGACGGCAGGGACTGACTCTGGCATCTGCAGGGGCTGTGCTGCAGTGCCCTCTGAGTTAGAGCAATCTGTGAATGTTCAGGAACAGGCTACCCCTGGGGATGCTTCTACTTCCGGGGACAGCGTTCTTTCTCCAAGCATCCCTCAGTCTGGCTCGGTTCCTCCGGCCAGCGGTTCAGTGGCTGCGCTCCAGCAGGCGGCTGTTGCTGCCTCAACTATGGACTTCTCCCCTGATTTTGTACTCCTCATGCATCAGGCATTTCGCCTGAGCAGGTCCGGACAGTTGCCGGCTGTCTGGCCCCCCTCCCTCCCCTCGGGGTCCTTGGGGGCGGCTCAGTGTCCCTCACCGCCCGGGGGCAAGCGGCTTCGGTTGGGGGGACAAGAGCAGGACGCCCTGGGTCTCCTGGATTCCGAGGCAGAGGGCGATCCTGAGACTGAAGCGGAGGATTTGGAGGATGGGGAGATCCCTGGGCCGGAAGATCAGGCTCGGGTCATTCGAGTGTTCCGTAGGGACGAGCTGGTTCCTTTGGTCACGGAGTCCCTTCAGGCGCTAAACCTTTCGGCGGTGCGGTCCCTGGAGGAGGAGGGTCTTGAGGATCCTCTGATTCAAGCAGTCAGGGATGCCCAGGTGGTTTTTTCCCGTCCACCGCGTGGTGGATCAGATGATCCAGGCGGAGTGGGAGCACCCGGAATCCGGTTTGAAGGGGATTCGGACCATGAATCGGCTTTATCCTCTTGCTGACAAGGACAGGGACTTGTTCAGGTCCCCCCGGGTGGATGCTGCGGTCTCCGCAGTGACCAAGAAAACCACCATCCCGGTTGAGGGGGCGGCGGCCCTCAAGGACGGGCAGGATAAGAAGGTTGATAACTTGCTCAAGCAAACCTTCGATACGGATGCCGTGTCATTGCAGGCCTCTATCTGTGGGGCTTGGGTGGCTCGGTCGTGTCTGCGGTGGTCACAGCAACTGTGCTCGAGCCCCGGACTAGACCAGCAGGGTCTGGTGGAGGTGACCCGGCTGGAGTCCGGCTCGGCTTACCTGGCGGATCTGTTTTATGATTTGATCCGCGCGTTGGCTAACAGTATGGCATCCGCGGTAGCAGCGCGCCGGTCCCTCTGGTTGCGCAGCTGGGCGGCGGACAGTTCTTCTAAGGCCCGCCTCAGTAAGCTGCCGTTTAAGGGCAGATTATTATTTGGGGAGGCTCTCGAGAAATTGGTAAAGGATCTCGGTGAGTCCAAAGGGGGCCGGCTTCCGGAGGATAAACCAAGGTCCAACCGGTCCACCTCGTCGGCGCGGGGATCCTTTCGGGATCAGCGCAGGTTTCGGCCCTCCCGCCAGTGGTCCTCGCAGCGGGGCCGGTTTGGAGCCCGTAGCCAAGGATTTCGGGCTTTCAGGGGAGCCGGCAGAGGCTTCTCCGCAGCCGGCTCTTCATCGGGTTCTTCCTTTGGACGCAAGCCACAATGACGCCAGGCAGGCTCTGGAGGGAGGACCGCTTGTCGGCGGTCGCTTGCGCGACTTTCTTTCCTCTTGGGCCCAAATAACGTCGGATCGCTGGGTGCTACAAATTATAGAGGAGGGTTACGCTCTGGAATTTGCGTTCCCACTTCCAGATTCCTTTGTTCTGTCTCCCAGCAGGGGCGAGCAAAAGACGAGGGACATCCGCGTGACCCTGGCTCGATTGTTAGCGCTGGGAGCGGTGGTTCCAGTGCCTCCCTTGGAAAGAGGCGCTGGTCGCTACTCCATCTATTTTGTGGTACCCAAAAAGGGCGACTCTCTGCGTCCGATTTTGGATCTCAAAGGCGTGAATCGCGCGCTCAGAGTGCCGCATTTCCGCATGGAAACCCTGCGGTCAGTCATTGTAGCGGTGCGAAAGGGGGAGTTTTTGACGTCCCTCGATCTTACCGAGGCCTATCTGCACATTCCGATACACCCAGCCCATCAGCTTTTTCTCCGCTTCGCGTTCCCGTGGGGCCACTTTCAGTTCCGGGCCATGCCGTTCGGCTTGGCTACGGCCCCGCGCACTTTCACAAAGGTGATGGTGGTGGTTGCGGCGGCCTTGCGCAAGGAGGGCATTTTGGTCCATCCTTACCTGGACGACTGGTTGATACGAGCAAAATCCGGTCGAGAGTGCCTGCGGGTCACGAGCAGGGTGGTAGCTCTGCTGCGATCCCTCGGCTGGGTGGTGAACGAAAGAAAGAGTTGTCTGCGGCCTTCGCAGGACCTGGAGTATCTGGGGGTGCGCTTCGACACTGCTCGGGGGCTGGTGTGCCTTCCCGAGCGCCGCGTCCTGACGTTGCGGGCTCTTGTCCGACTATTTCGGGGGATGCCCGCTCCGTCGGCGTGGTGGTACCTACGGCTTCTCGGAACGATGGCGGCGACCTTAGAGGTGGTTCCGTGGGCGCGGTTCCACATGCGCCCGCTACAGAGGGCGCTCCTTCGTCGCTGGTCCAGCCAGTGCGATTCCTTGCACAAGAGACTGCCCTGCCCGAAGGCAGTGCGGCGGTCGCTTCGGTGGTGGCTCTCCTCCGAGAACCTGACGCGGGGAATTCCCTTGGAGCCTCCTCTGTGGGTCCCCCTCACTACGGATGCGAGCCTAGTCGGCTGGGGAGCACACTGCGAGACCCGCTTCACGCAGGGGGTGTGGTCCTCGCAGGAAGCGTCTTGGTCGATCAACCGCCTCGAGCTTCGGGCGGTCCGACTAGCCCTGATGGCCCTGGAACCTCTGCTCCTGGGCCGGGCGGTCCGAGTCTGGTCGGACAATGCGACCACGGTGGCGTACATCAATCGCCAAGGGGGCACAGGGAGTGTGGCCCTGGAAACCGAAGCGACGGCCTTGTTCAGCTGGGTGCAGACTCGGCTGCCGGCGATCTCGGCGGCGCACATTGCAGGCGCGGACAATGTCCAGGCCGACTTTCTCAGCAGAGTGCGGGTGGACCCCGGAGAGTGGGAGTTAAATCCTCAGGTGTATGCGCAGATAGTTCGGCGGTGGGGTCCGCCCATCATGGATCTCATGGCGACCTTCCAGTCGGCCAAGACAAGTCGCTTCTTCAGCAGACGGCGGGAGCGGATGTCCGAAGGACTCGACGCTCTCATTCAGCCGTGGCCGACGTCCGGGATGCTGTACGTTTTCCCCCTGTGGGCCCTGATCGGTCGGGTCGTCCAGCGCATCGAGGGCCATCAGGGCCGGGTGCTGCTGGTGGCTCCGGATTGGCCCCGGAGGCCCTGGTATGCCGACCTCGTTCGGCTTCGAGACGGCGTGCCGTGGCGCCTTCCGGCGCTACCGGATCTTCTTCTTCAGGGCCCCTTGCGGATGCCCCAGGTGGCTCGGTTCTCGCTTACGGTTTGGCCATTGAGAGGGCTCGGCTGAAAAAGAAGGGTTATTCGCCCGCGGTGATTTCCACCTTACTGCGGGCAAGAAAGTCGTCCACTTCTCTTACTTATGTTCGAATTTGGAGAATTTTTGAGGACTGGTGCTCCCGGCGTGGAGTTCGGGCGGCGACGGTCTCGGTGCCCGTCGTGCTCAGCTTTCTGCAGGATGGCTTCGAGAAGGGTCTCGCGGCCAGTTCCCTGAAGGTCCAGTTGGCCGCGCTCTCTTGCTATAGAGGCAAGGTTTTGGGCCGCCTTCTTGGCGCTCATGCGGATGTGCGGCGTTTCTTGACCGCCGTGTTTCATTTGCGGCCTTCCCGCAGAGCGGTGATTCCTCCGTGGGATTTGAATTTAGTTCTGCGGGCCCTGGCTCGGGAACCCTTTGAGCCCTTGCGGAGGGCATCCTTGAAGGATCTCACGTTGAAGACGGTTTTTCTGGTAGCCATTTGCTCGGCACGGCGCATCTCGGATCTACAGGCCTTGTCTTGCCGAGAACCTTTCTTGTCTTTTTCTGCGGAGCGGGTTGTGCTCCGTCCGGTTCCCTCCTTCCTGCCAAAGGTGGTGTCTCCTTTTCACCTGAATCAGGCAGTATTTCTACCAGTGATTTCGGCGGACTCGGTCGAGTCGGTGGACAAGGGGCTTCACCGGCTTGATGTGGGCCGCACGCTGCGTCGGTATTTACAGTCTACCGAGTCATTTCGGAAGACTGATCGGCTTTTTGTGCTCTTTGGGGGTGCACGGAAAGGGGAGGCGGCGGCTAAGGCCTCCATTGCTCGATGGCTTAAAGAAGCGATCGCCTCCGCGTATCTGTTGCAGCGGCGGCCGGTTCCGGAGGGGCTCCGGGCTCATTCTACTAGGGCTCAGGCGGCCTCTTGGGCGGAGCATGGTCTGGTTCCACCAGCGGAGATCTGTAGAGCGGCCACTTGGTCGTCTCTGCATGCTTTCAGCAGGCACTATCGCTTGGATGTGTCAGCGGCTCGGGATTCCTGTTTTGGTTCGGCGGTTTTGCGCGCCGGCCTACAAGGTCCCGCCCGGTCTTAACTGCTCTGTTACATCCCGATTGTGGAGGACTAAACTGGATATCCGCACAGGAAATGGAAATTACACTAACCTGGTAATTGTAGTTCCTGTAGGATCCAGTTTAGTCCTCCTTCCCTCCCGAATATCTGCATGATCTTGCGGCGCGCTATCCCGAGCGGGAGATTCTAAGATAGTTTTGCGTCCCGTTCGGACCTTAGCGGCAGTCGTGCTTATAGCTATGGCTCTTCCCTTTCTTTTGGGGTTCCGTAAGCTCCTTAGTACCTGGGGGGAGCTCTGTGTCAATTTAGGGGCGTCGATTCCGGCGCCGTGCAGTGTTCTGACTTCCTCGTTTGGGGAGGGAGTTGGTTATTCCAGGGGGGGAAGTATATTGTTTCATAATATGAAGTGTTGCTTCGTTATGTATGCTTTGTTACTAGTACACTGGGGGGCTTCTGGGAGCTCCTGCTGGATATGTACTACAGAAGATTTGATTGGTCCAGTCTACAGGCTGCAGTGAGAGGGGCAGTACCCGATTGTGGAGGACTAAACTGGATCCTACAGGAACTACAATTACCAGGTTAGTGTAATTTCCATTTCCTGGCTAAATCTAAGGACCTCTACTCTGTCCTCATCCTTCTCGACCTCTCTGCTGCCTTTGACACTGTTGACCACAGTCTTCTCCTCACCACCCTTTCCTCGCTTGGTTTCAAGGGCTCCGTACTATCCTTGTTCTCCTCCTACCTCTCCCATTGCTCCTTTAGTGTATGCTCTGGTGGCTCCTCCACCTCTCCCATCCCGCTTCATGTTGGTGTACCCCAGGGATCCGTCCTGGGCCCCCTCCTTTTCTCTCTCTATGCCCAATCCCTTGGCGTGCTTATCTCCTCCCATGGCTTTCAATACCATCTCTATGCCGATGACTCCCAAATCTACCTCTCTATGCCTAATATTTCTCCAGCAATCCAGACCAAGATCTCTGCCTTCCTTTCTGACATTGCTACCTGGATGTCTCACCGCTGCTTGAAATTGAACATGGCCAAGACTGAACTCCTTGTCTTCCCCCCCAACTCCTCCCCTCCTCTTCCCCCCCTTCTCAATCTCCGTGGATGGATCTACAATCCTTCCTGTTCCCTCGGCCCGCAATCTGGGGGTCATCTTTGACTCCTCTCTCTCCTTCTGCACACACATCCAGCTCGTAGCTAAGACCTGCCGCTTCTTTCTCTACAACATTAACAAAATCCGCCCCTTCCTCTCGGAACACACTACCAAAACACTAGTCCACTCCTTAATCTCCTCTCGCCTCGACTACTGCAACCTACTCCTTGCTGGTCTCCCCATGAGCCATCTCTTTCCCCTTCAATCCATACAAAATTATGCTGCTCGACTAATCTTCCACCAGTCTCGCCATGCCGACATTACTCTTCTCAAGTCACTTCACTGGCTCCCTATCCAATTCCACAGCCAGTTCAAACTTCTCCTGCTGACCTATAACTGCATTCACTCTACAGCCCCTCAATACCTTTCAACTCTTCCTACATCCCCTCTCAGAAACTTCGCTCCTCAAACAAATTACTTCTATCTAGGCCTTTCACTCGCACCGCTAACTCCCGACTTCGCTCCTTTCACCTTGCTGCACCTTACGCCTGGAACAGCCTACCTGTATCTATACGCCAAGCACCCTCCCTGGCCCTCTTCAAATCCATATTGAAGACCCACCTCTTTACTATCGCTTTCAGATCCTGACTTCTCTGTCCTTTAAGAACATAAGATATGCCATACTGGGTCAGACCAAGGTCCATCAAGCCCAGTATCCTGTTTCCAACAGTGGCCAATCTAGGTCATATGTACCTAGCAGTTTCCCCAAAAGACACAGGTTCCACAATGCTTGTACTGGGTCAAGCATTGTTATTCTGGGTCCCTTCTTAATAATGGTTAATGGACCTTTCCTCCAGGAACTTGTCCAAACCTTTTTTAAACCCAGCTACACTAACAGCCTTTACTACATCTTCCGGTAACAAATTCCAGAGTTTGATTACACATTGAGTGAAAAAATATTTTCTTTTATTAGTCTTAAATAGTTTACCCTGTAGCTTCATTGCATGTCCCCTAGTCTTTCTATATTCTGATAACGTAAACAATTGATCTACGTTTACCCGTTCCACTCCGTTCATTAATTTATAGACTTCTATCATATCTCCCCCTCAGCTGTCTCTTTTCCAGGTTAAAGAGCCCTAACCTTTTTAGCCTTTCTTCACAGGAGTATCCTTCCATCCCCTTTACCATTTTGGTGGCTCTTCTCTGAACCTTTTCTAAAATTGCTATATCCTTTTTAAGATACGGCGACCAGAATTGCACACAATATTTAAGGTGCAGTCTCACCATGGAACGATATCCAGATCTGACTCCAATCAATTGTCATGACTAATTGTAAATACCATATTTTGTTTTGCCCCGAATTGTCTAATGCTCTGTATTATCTTGATTAGATTGTAAGCTTTGACGAGTAGGTACTCTGACGAGCAGGGACTGTCTCTTATAGGTATGTCTGTACAGCGCTGCGTGTGTGGTGCTATATAAATGCTGAATAGTAGTAGTAGTAAGCACAAGTCTTAGCTGTGACATACCTATTAGAAAGAGGACTACCACATGTTTTTAAAAATGATGAGAGTTAATACTCTTGTTTCCCTCTTGAGTGCCCCCCCCCCCCGACTTTATTAATGTATCTGAAATCTCATTCCCATCTCCTCTACCATTTCAGACTTTAACCAGAGCAGGAGTGAAGAGTTCTCAGGTTTTATCATGGATTTGTGATGTGGACAAATATTCAAATCAAAGCTGTATTTAAGATTCATGCTTTAACTTATTTCAAGTTAAATGAGCATTCAGTTCCGTGTGCTTAAGGGATAGGGCTGGCATGGGTTTTTATCTTAAGTGTTGTACCCAGATGTTTAACCCTATAGGCATAGTGTAGTGTACTCCATTCTTTTCTTTTGGTTTAAAAAGTTTAAGTGGATCTAAGAACAATTTGTCATCATAGAAATTTATTGTAGTACATAAAATTTCAGAATCAGCTGTACAAGCCAAAAAAACCTGTGTTCACCAGCTGGTGTGTATTATATTATAGAAACATAGAAAATAGCATCAGACAAAGACCATATGACATATCCAGTCTGCTCATCTACACCAACAATTAAGTTCTATAATCCCTTTCCCACAGAGAGCCTCTGTACTTGTTCCATGTTTTCTTGAATTTATTTCTATTTCGGTCTATATTTGTGTGTCTCTGTATATATCTGTATTGTGTGGAAAGAAAAATAAAGGCTTATTTTAGTGGGTGAAAGTGTGTGAAGCATTGGATTTGTTTAGTTCACGATATGTTTGATTCAGGTGTAATAGGTGTTCCTTATCGTTCCTCCAGTTCAGTCCTCTACCTCTGGGTTGTCAACCTCCTCCTGCAGCTTGGAGACTGGTATGTCAGAATGATGACATCACTGGATATAGCCTGCTGCACTCTGTCTTCCCTTCCAGTGTTACCAGTCTCCATGCAGCAGGAGGACTTTGTGAGCCCAGGAGGGGGCTCACTGGAGTGAGAGATTAGGTCTAGATTAGTTAGTTTGATTTGTCTCTGGTTCTTACAAAAAAAAAAGGGAATTGATAATAATATTAAAGAGCAGAGAGCTGACTAATTGAAACTGCTTCAGGCTAATTTGCTTAGCACTCCTTGCTCCCTGCCTGTCACCAAAGTTCCCGTCAGAGGCAGCACGGGTAGGACTTGAGGCTTGGCAGCTGGAGGATCTCTCCCCCCGGACTCTTCGGGGGAGAGCCCTCTCTGATTGCCCTGTAATTCGCCGCTCTGACGAGGCTGCTCGTCGCAGTCTCGCACGGCGCTATATCTGCCGGTGAGTTGATCTCCCCTTACCCAGAGTTCGGGGTTCCAGCCCGACTCCGGGACGCTAACGGGGGCAACGCAGACCTGCCCGGTCAGCTTTCCACCAGTGGCAGGCTGCGGTGGCAGCAGCGTCAGCCTGGGGAGGTGAAGGTGCACCAGGCCGGCTGCCTTTTGGCGCCCTTTTGAGCTGCGGTCTGCTGGCGGCCATTTTAGTCAGCGCGGCAAGCCATGTGGCTGCTTCGTGTCGCCGCGATCTGAGCAGGTAAGTAGGCACCGGGTTCATTTTAGAGCTTAGTTTATTTCATTTTTGAGAGTGCTAATTTCACTCGTTTTTATTTGGGTTACATTTCTACATTTCTACTTTTGTCTTCTGGGCAGTTCGCTGAGGGGGGAGGGGCTTCGCCTCAGGGCTGCTTCAGCTCGGCCTTTTGGCCCGGTGCAGGGGCAGGGGATGGCATGTTAATAGTTGTTGCTCTGTCCTCACAGATAGTAGTGTTCACTCAGATACAAAAAAAAAACAACCCACCATAGTAATAATAATAACAAAGAGAAAACAAGAGAAAACTGCAGTGGAAATAAGGTTTTCTCAGGAGAACATCAGTTCAGATTGCCACCTTTATGGCGGGGCGTCCACAGTGTGTCATCTGTGGTACCCGGAGAGGCACGGTGGCAGAGTCAGGGGTCTGTCGCGGCTGTGCCTCCCTTTCGTCCACAGTGGAGCAGCAGATGGACCTTAAGGAAGCTGTGGAGGGAGGTCACGTGATGCGGTGAGGACAGCGGTCGCATCTCGTGTGTGCTCCGGTGCCCCCGAATCGAACCGGCAAACTAAGCCTGCTTAGCCATTGATATCCCGGAACTCCAACCCCCCTGCCTGCTCAAGAGGCTTTTGGGACTGCGGGAAGCTATCGGAGAGCAAAGAGAAGCATGGCGGCAGCAGCCAAAACCGCTCGGAGAGAGCGTGAGCGCGTGGTCGGGACTGGCAAGATGGCGGATGTTGCTTCCCTGCCGAGCCCGGTGGCTTCACCTGCTTTTGTGGATGAAGTGTCAGCAGCAGTGGTGACAGCCCTGTCCTCCCAGTTTGCAGCGTTGAATGAGAAGATCGACGGGCTGCATACCTCGCTCGGGGGCATGGGAAACCGACTTCAAGAGGCAGAAGGCCATATCGGACAAGTGGAAGACCATGTGGAAGTGTTGGTTACCCAAGCAGCTAGCCTGCAAACGCAGCTACAACTGCAGGCCTCAAAACTTGATGATCTCGAGAATCGCTCTCGGAGGAACAACTTAAGAATCATGGGTGTCCCTGAATCGATCGGAGATAGAGATTTAAAAAGCTATTTGGAATATTTACTGTTACAGGTACTGGGGAGTGCAGAGCTGGGAGACCAGCTCTTTATTGAGCGTGCTCATCGGGTGGGCAGCAAGCAGGCCCAGGATCGCCGACCCCCGAATAGTGCTGGTGAAACTTTTACAGTTCCCTCAGAAGGAAGCGATTTTGCGGACGGCCCGTGGCAAGGGAGAAATTGTGCATGAGAACGCGAAACTCCGGATTGCCCAGGACTATTCTATTGCGCTCAGTCAGAAACGCCGGCATACGCTCCCCTATGTGAAAAACTGATTGGTGCCAAGATAAAGTTTGCTGTGCAATACCCGGCTAGACTCCATATCCTGCACGAAGGCACGCGCCGCATTTTTGAGTCTGCGGTGGAGGCGGCCCCATATGTTTCAACGTTAACCGGACAAGGGACGACGCCGTCCTCGCCTACTGGAGCCACCTGACTATCTTAGACTTAACTTCTCTTTAATTTGTGCATGCCTCCGAGTTTGGGGGCTTGGACTTCCTAAGTAGCTTTTGACTTGTTGATGGCTGGGGCCCTGGCTTGTCCGGGTGCCTAGGGGGGTTGGAGGGGGGATGTTAATTTAATTTACCGCGTTTGCCCTTGGCCTTGCCGGGCTGGCAGATTTTGTGTGTTGGTTAGGACTGTGGGTTTTTTGTTTTCCCCTCGTGAGCGGTGCCTCGCCCCTCCCCTTACTTGGAGCACCTTCGGGGACGGGGGATGGAGATGTTAGCCGCAGTTAGGGGAGGTTGCCCCATCCTGGGTTGAGCTGGGCTCGGGTGCTCTTCCCCTGCGTTTTGGGGAAACAGTATTTTGTATTGTGGGGTTTGAATGTTTGTATGATGTTGAATCGGGTTGTTGGGCAGTTGGGGGGGAACGCTTGAGGGGCGGGTAAGTTTTTGTCTCTTGTGGAGGGGTCGGGCTGGGCTTGGGTGGGGGAGGGTTGGGGCTTAGTCTTGTTAAGGAGATTGGGGCTAGGGGTTTGGGGGCACTGGTTGCATCAAGCGGGACCTCCTGGGTTAGGTAAAGGAGATGGGACTAACTTCTCCCTGTTTGTGGAGAGGGGGGGAGGGGATGCGAGTAGAGGGGGTTGTTGGTGTAGGGGGGTAGAGGGTGCGATAAGGGGTGGGGGGGGGGTTGGGATTATTCATATGGGATAGGCAGTTGGTCGGGTATAGGGGGGTTGAGGGAGGTGGGAGCCTGCATTTGGGTAGGGGGAATAGGGACGCCACACTTAGCCACATGACAACGGTGGGACTAGAAGTTGGGAGCAATTTTGGGTCTATGGAGCGGCCTCAGGCTGGGGAGGTCAGTCCTTCTGGGAAAGTGATGACCGTGAGAAGTATGATGATTCTTCACTCCCCGGCCTGAAGGTCATTTCATGGAATGTGTGTGGGGTGGGTAACCCTATCAAGAGATATAAAGTGCTACAAGCCTTGGCTAGGCTAAATGCAGATGTTGCTCTGCTACAGGAAACCCATCAGTCCGTAGAGGAACATGCTAAACTACAGCGGGATTGGGTGGGCCAAGTTTGGGGCGTTCCTGCTATAGGGAAAAAGGGTGGAGTGGTCATATTGATTCACAAACGGATCCGGTTTGTCCGGGAGCAGGAATTTATTGATCCGGCTGGTCGGTATATGCTGTTGTATGGGACTTTAGAGGGAAGGCCTGTTATCTTGGGTAATATATACGGCCCGAATGTCTTAGACAGAGCGCTTTATGCGCGGTTGGCCTCCAGAATTGAGCAAATGCCGGATGTGCCGTTGATATTGGCTGGTGATTTGAATGGGGTGTTAGACGTTGCGCTGGACACCACGGGTGGGGGAGGAGAGTGAACTCAGGCTCAGACGGCCAAGGTGTTGCAACGTTTGCGGAGACGGCTTGGGATGGTGGATCCCTGGCGTTTATTGCACCCGACGGAGAAAGATTTTACGCACCGGTCGAGGGCACATGGCTCTAGTGCCCGTATTGATTATATCTTAATTTCGGAAGGGCTGTTTGCGCAAGTGGGAGACGCGCAGATAGGCCCCGCGGAGATATCTGATCATGCACCTGTCTGGGTCGATTTCTCTTGGGGAACGGAGGCCTCTCGGGACTTTGTTTGGCGGTTCCCCTTGGGACTCTATCGAGACGCTGACTTTCATAGATATCTTAAACATCGTTGGGAGGATTTTATGTTTCATAATGAACGGCACAAGGGGGACCTGGAGTTGCTTTGGGAAACGGCCAAGGTAGTCCTACGTGGTGACATTTATTGCATATACCACGCGGAAACGTAAACTATTAGTGGCGCGGATCGTCCAGCTGGAAAGACAGTCTGTTAAAGACAGGCGGCGGTATGCGAGCGACCCTACGGGAACCAATAAAAAGCGACACTGGGAGACTGAGACGTCTCTCAATGAACTACTTCATCAGAGAGCTAAAAAATCTTTTCTGTATTATCGATATCAATTATATCGTTTTGGTGACCGGCCCGGGAAACCTTTAGCGCGTTGTCTTCGGGGTAGCCGGGGTACTCGATCTATTGCGGCTTTACGTGATGAGCAAGGGCGCTTGCACAAAGATAGCCGAGCGATCGCCCGCGTATTCTGAGTCTATTTTCAAAAGCTATACGCGGGACGACAAGGCGATTGGGCCACTATGACGCGATATATTTGTGACACGAACCTCCCCCAGCTGACGGCGGAGCAGCAAGCCCATTTGGACGCCCCAGTGTCTGGGGAGGAGGTGCAAAAGGTCATCGTGAAGGCTAGTGGGTGTCGTGCACCGGGCCCGGATGGCTTTGGGGCCGAATTTTATAAGCTCCTCGGGGACCAAGGGGCTTGTTTACAAAGCCGCGGTAGTGGTTCGCGATCGCGATCGCAGCCGCGGCCCCATTGAAATCAATGGGGCCGCGGCTCCGATTACGATCGCAAACCGCTACCGCGGCTTTGTAAACAAGCCCCCAAGTGTCTCCTACTCTGGTTGCCATGTATCAAAGGCAGATAGAACAGGGGACGTTTAATTGGGGGTTGAATCATGCACATATCACCCTAATACCTAAACCGGGGAAAGATCCTTTACAGGCCGCCTCCTATAGACCCATATCTCTTTTAAATTTTTATTTGAAGGTGCTGGCCAAGATTCTGGCGGATCGACTGGCCCCTATGTTGGGGGATTTGGTGCATGATTCGCAGGTGGGGTTTGTGCGGGGGCGGTATGCGGTGCGTAATTTGAGGAAAATTTTGGCGTCGCTTGAGTGGGTTCGGGAGAGGGAGCTACAGTCATTGTTGATTAGTCTAGATGAGGAAAAAGCCTTCGACCAGGTTGACTGGGATTACTTGAAGTACCTTTTACCTCAGTATGGTATAGGAGCCGTTTTTTGCAGGATGGTGGCGCTGCTCTATGCTGGTCCCACGGCTGGGATCTTTTGCAAGGGGGTACTTTCGGACCCTTTCCAGTTAGAAAGAGGAACTCGTCAGGGATGTCCACTTTCTCCCCTGCTTTTTGTGTTGACTTTGGACCCCTTGGTGCGCAGAATTGAGGAATCGGTAAACATTAAGGGGATACGGATCGGGCCCTGTGGGTTTAAGATGGCAGCTTTCGCAGACGATATGCTGGTGCATCTTTTGACTCCTCAACGTTCGCTGCCCCATTTACTTGACGAACTGGCATTGTATGGTAGCTTTGCCGGGTTGCGTATTAATACTGCTAAATCAGAAGCCCTGGATGTGGCGGGTACACTTCAGGGAAACTGGCAGGGGTCCTTCCCATTGAGATGGGCGGGTGCGTCCTTCCCCTATTTGGGTATCCTGTTGACTAAAGATCCAGCGGTGTTGTATCGGCAAAATTTGGACCGAGTCTGTTCTAAATTGAGGTTGCAGTTGCAGGCTTGGGCCCCTCTCCCCTTGTCTCGGGTAGAGTGGCAGCCCTGGGAATGGTGGTCTTTCCCCGATTGCTCTACAGGATGCAAACTTTGCCGGTTTGGTTGCTGCGCCGGGACCTGATGCGTATAGAGCGGGAGATTCGTATTTTTCTTTGGAAGGGTGCGAGGGCGCGTATCCCACTAAACCGGCTGAGAGGGAGATGGAAGTCGGGAGGGGTTGGGTTTCCTGATTTGTGGAAATATACCTTGGCTTGTCAATCTCGCCACCTTGGGGATTGGTTGGGGGATACGGAGGATTATACCCCCCCGGGCGTTGGAAGAAGCGTTTGTAGCTCCACATGCACTGACTGCGGTTCTGCATTTGGACCAGTCACTTTTACCTAGCCGGACGGTGAACAGTATTTTGGTGGCGCCGCTTCGACGTACTTGGCAGCAACTGAATAAATACTGGGGTACTTCACCGGTGGTTTCGAGTTGGCTCCCCCTTCAGGGCAATGCTGGTTTCATCCCAGGAACGGACACTTTTCCTTATCGACAGTGGAGAACGCTGGGGATACGAACTCTTGGGCAAGTGGTTACCCTGGAAGGGAGCTGCAAGACTTTGGCCGTGCTTTGCCGAGAATATGGCTTAAACTCGGGGCAGTCCTTCTTCGCGTATTTGCAACTCTCCCATTATGTTAGAACCCTGTCACAATGCGAATTGACGGTCGAGCACTCGGCAAGGATATTGGCGTTCTTTGCCCTGGGAAAGGAAACACCCCCTACTATAGCTGAATTGAAATGCCGACTGGATCAATGTGGTTCTCCCCCTGATTATTCGAGAGAAGAAACTGCGTGGGCAAGAGTTGAGCTGTGAGTTGACTCCGGGGTCGGTGGGTAATGCTCTGGGTTGGATCGGGAATCTGACAGATGGGGCTCGGTGGCGGGAGGTGCAGTTCAAATGTATTATTTGGGCTCATTTTTCCCCGCGGCGAGCATTGCGCAGCCATCTCACTGATTATGGGGGTTGTCCGAAATGCTCCTGTTCCTTGGCAGACTTAGGCCATATGTGGTGGAGCTGTGTGTGTATTAGGCGGTACTGGAGGCGCATTGTGGCTTATCTAAGTGTATTGTTGCAGCAACCGATCTGTTGTACCGGGCCGTTAGTTGTGTTGGATCAGTTGTGACCACTCCACCCGAAGGGTAGATGGGAAAAAATCTTGGTGCGGAAAGCCTGTTTGGTTGGGAAGGGGCCTATCCTTCATCGGTGGCGGGAACAACGAGCGCCCTCATTCTGGGAATGGCGGAATAGTTTCCACCAATTTATGTTCTTGGAAAGGTGAGCGGCGAGCGGGCAGGCCCAGCGATGGGCCTCCTTTTTGTTGATTTGGATGCCCTACATTCAGAAGCTGGGGCCTAAAGCCCGAAGTGAGGTTTTAAAGGTGGGTTAAGATCTGGTGCTGTTGGGTAAGGGGACCTGATGGGAAGGTGGGTAGCGACCCATTCTATTCTATTCTGTGCCTGACGGGCTGTTTGCTCCATAGAGATGGTTATTGTCATGGTGGGTGGGGGGAGGATGGGGGGGGGAGTCTGTAAATATTTCTTATTTAGTACTGTGTTCTGTATGCTATTGGGTAGGTTCTGTAACCCCAGCGGTGGTGGATAAGGAACAACCCCGCCCTGGGGGTTATCCGTGAAAAAACAAAAACCGTAGAAATGTTTTTTCTTTGTATTGCCTTGTTTTCTTATCGTGCTGAGTGAATAAACAGATTTTGGGAAAAAAAAAAGGAAGCTGTGGAGGCGTTGGGGGGACAGGAGGGGGCGCTATCTGAGTCTCCTCAAACCCCAGTCCAGGAGTGTCTTGTGGAGGAACTGGCGGGTGTATCTACAGCGTTGCCAGGCGAGCAACCAGAGAATCCCGCGGAGTTTTGTCCGGAATTTATATTAATGCTTCACAAGGCGTTCTGTTTGAGGCGTTTAGGTAAGGTGGCGGACGTTTCACCTCTATCCGGGGCGGCTGCTCCTATGGCAGCCTTGGTCGACGTCGGTGAGGGTCCCTCGGCGTCTAAGAAGGCTAGGACCCATGCCTCCTCGACGGTGGAGCCGGAATGGCCAGAGGTCGAGGAGTATGACTGCGAAAATGAGGAGCTGCAGGATCTGGAGGAAAGAGAGATTCTGGAGCCCGAGGAGCAGTCTACAATCATAAGGGTCTTTCGTAGGGAAGAGCTTCCGGCGTTGATTACGGAATCATTGCAGATGTTGAAGCTGGCGGCTCAGCCATCCCCGGAAGTCGAGGTAGAAGATCCCGTCATTCAAGCGGTCCATCAGACCCAGGTTGTGTTCCCCGTCCATAAAGTGGTGGATAAGATGATTCAGGACAAATGGGACCAGCCGGAAACAGGACTCAGAGGCGTGCGCACCATGAATAGGCTGTACCCGCTGGCCGACAAGGAAAGGTTTCGGACGCCGCGGGTGGATGCGGTGGTTTCGGCAGTCACCAAGAAGACTACCATTCCGGTTGAAGGCAGCGCAGCGCTAAAAGATGCCCAGGACCGTAGGGTTGATGGTCTCCTGAAACAGACCTTCGAGGCGGATTCCCTTTCATTGCAGATATCTATTTGTGGGGCCTGGGTGGCTTGGGCGTGTTTGCGCTGGGTACAGCGGTTGCGCCACTCGCCTCATTTGGATCTCGAGGAGCTCAAGGAGCTGGGGCGCCTCGAGTCCGGCACAGCTTATTTGGCGGATGTGCACTATGATTTGATCAGGGCGCTCGCGAATAGTACAGCATCCGTGGTGGCCGCCCGCAGATCAGTGTGGTTGCGTAATTGGGCGGCGGGCGGCTCTTCTAAGTCTCGCCTTAGTAAACTTCCGTTCAAAGGGAGGTTGCTGTTCGGAGAAGATCTGGATAAGTTGGTGAAAGACCTCGGAGAGACAAAGCAGGGTAGGCTTCCAGAGGACAAACCGAAACAGGGAAAGTCCGGTCAAAGTTTTCGAGGCCAGTTTCGGGACTTTCGCAGATTCCGGTCGCCGCGCTACGGGTCCTTTCAGAGGGGTAGGTTTGCTTCCCGAGCGCAGGGTTTTCAGGGGTTTCGAGGAGCTAGTAGAGGTTTCTCCTCCGGCTCCCCCTCAACAGCTCATAAGCCGCAATGAGATGAGGCGGGTTCCGGCGGAGGAATCTTGCATAGGCGGGAGGCTCTGGGAGTTTCTGCACTAGAGCCCAATGCTTAAAGTTTTAACACAGGGTTTCATAGCGCGAGTTTAATGCTGACATTTTGTGCTGCAATGCAATATGCAAATTAACCAGTGTGCAAAAAGTCAACATTTAAACTGGGAGAGCAAGCCAAACTCATGCACTGAGAGTTGGTGCAAATTTGGCATGTTGTCCCAGACATACAGGGTCATCTGAAGTGATGTGTGACATGTCACCTCAGATGATCCAGGCATTGGGAAAAGCATCCGATGCCATTGGCACAGTGTCGGGGGAGAAGAAGGGCAATGCCCCTTCCCCCCCCTGACAGAAATAAAATATCTGGTGACTTAGCAGCCCCAATTTCACCCCCCACCTCCCCCGAAACATAAGAGCTGGTGGCCTAGGAAGCAGCACGAGGGAGTTGTTCTACCATATAAGACCTTTTTTTACCTTATATGGCAGTCTGACCCCACCCAGTGCATCCCAGGATGCACTGCACGAGGCCAGGCCACCATCATTTTACAAGAAGACAGCGCAGGGGTGGGAGCGTGTGGGCAACTCTCCCACCACAACATTTTAAGATACTGGGGGGTGTTCCAGGACCACTGGGCCATCAGGACCCAGTTTTGGAGGGGTGGGGGGATCGGGGCTACTGGGTCACCAGGTCTTTTTGGGGAAGGCGATCGGTATCCAGGGGGGAACCGGCCCCCTGACATTTTGCCAGTGACAGGGGGTTTCCCAGATGCCTGGGTCATGTTTGACACGTCACCTCAGATGATCTTTTTGAACCCAGCAGTATCTTTGTCTACCTGAAGCTGGTGTGAAGATCCAGCATTCAAAACTGCAAAAATAAAAGCGTTAAATTTCAGTGCAGTGTTTCTACATTGGGTGTAATTAACTATGCAGCAATGTGCATACCCAGTGCACTGCAATTTAGCATGGTCATTCTGATGTTATTACAGTACTAGCTTGCCTTTTGTTTCGTAGAGCAAGCCTAATGTGGAAAATGCGCCAGAAAAATGCCATGCTAAAGTTTTCTGCATCGACCTCTAAGTTTGTACCGGAGACACAATGGAGGATTAAGTGACTTGCTCAAGGCCAGAAGGAGCATCACTGGGATTCGAACTCTGCCTTCCCTGGTCTGCTGCTCTAACTGCTAGGCTGTTCCCTTTTACTAATAACCTGCTTTTTAAGCCTTTCTTTCTTCTTTGAGTCATGCAACTTCTTATTCTTTCTGCTTTTATAAACAATCTTAGCGGTCAGGTTTTGACGTTAATTTTCTTCAGTGTACTGAAAATCCATTTGCAATATGTCAGGGGTGAAGTTTCAGAAACAGCATGGATTCTACTATTTTCCTAAGACAGGTCTCGACAAATTTTCTTTGAATTAATGAGCCAGCCCAAAAATGTAGGAGCCAGAGGTTGAGACCTTCTCCATCCCTACTGTCTTCACCAAAGTTGAAGAAGAGGGGAGAAGAGAGAGATCCTAGACAGAGTGAGGGCAATATTTAGTGGTGGTGGTTTAAATGGTGCTGACTTTTAAATAAATAGTTATAGTCGGTGCAACTATATGTGTAATCAGTGGCACTGATTATACCAGGCCTTGACAAATTTCCTTGGAATCTAGGAGCCAGCTTAAAAATCTAGGGTCCAGCTACCAAATCTTAGGTTACAGTGCATGCTCTTGCCCACCCAAAAAGGTGTATGTTGGTTACATTTTGTTTTAGGGCCTGTACTAAGACTGTTTTCCCATTTTCTATGGGGAGAAAGCTTACTAAATCAGGCCCCATTCCTCCTCCTCTCCTTCTCCCACCACCCCCACTGATTTCTTCAAACTGCACCTGTGTGTGTGGTGTGGAGGATGGGGTGCCTGCATGTGTGTGAGAGTGGTGCTGGGGTGGGGTGCTTCACTCTCCAACTGCTTGTACTCTTCTCTCCCCTCCCTCCAGCACTCTAATCCCTTCCCACCCTGTTTCTCTTACCAGAATCTCTCCCCTTCTTTCTCCCTTCTTGCCCCCTGTCCTCCGTTCCCCCCCACCCACACATTCTTCCTTAAATGAAATCTCCTGCCCCTTTAAATTTCTTCAGTCTCTGCAACTTTTTTTTTTTTGCGGGCTTTGGGCAGTTGCAGTACTTCTGTCCATGGGAGATGAGATCCCTGTGGCCTGAAGTATTGCAAAAGGCTGCTGTCGTGGCTGAGACTGGTGCTGTCTGCCTTTGAGGATCCCCTCTCCTATGGCAGACTCCACCCATCTCAGCCGCAGTCATGGCCTTTTGCAGCCATTTTGCCACATGCTTTGAGTCCAGGCGCGAGGTCAGACTTTTCAGTCACCATGATGACCTTGTGCCTAGGGTTTGTCAAGCCCTGGATTATACATATTATTTAGTTGCCACTCCCGTTACCACCATTATACAGATAACATGTGAATAGCAGCTGAAAAATCACTGCTATTCAGATAATTTTGCCACTCCTCTCCTTTACTATACAGATAGTTTCAAGCCAGCTAGATGGATTTTTGGCCCAACCCTATCCCTATAGCATTTGAAAAAACAGATTAGGAAGTTAGACTCACCAGCAGGCATTGAATACTTATTTTATTTCCGATACTTAACTGCACATCTCACCAATTAGCCCAATGTGTGTTACAAACTATAATAAAATACAGTTATCAAATTCTGCAACCCACCCACCCCCTCTTAATCCTCAGTTACAATAAAAGCCCATTACTTTTCATTACCCTTCTCTCTTCTCATAAATAAATTGCTGAGCTACACGTAACATTACATCTCCTCCTCCAATTCAATTTAACTGGTGGTTCTTTTGAATATTGGGCCAGCTATATACATTTCTCAGAAATGCAGAGAAGCCAAAGAAAGAGAGATAATCGCGGAACTTAACAGAGATTTCCAACATGCAGCAAGGTGAGGCAAGAAGTACTACAATGATGCAAGAAATAGAATTAGAGGAACTATCAGAGGAAGAACAAGATCAGCTTTCCTAAAGCTGCGAGAGTTAAAGAATATTTCAACCTCGAATTGGAATGCTAAAAAATGATCAGTGATCCATGTTCAGTGATGCTGAGAAGATCAAGAAAAAAGGTGGAAAAAATATACAGTGTTGTAATACGATAACAACCAAGCAGATCAACAGCCATTTCATCCTGTACGTTACGATTGGGAACCATTGCTGATGAAAGAAGTCATCCAAGCAGCATTGAAAGCATTATCAAAGAAAAAAGCACTGGACATTGATGATATTCCCATTGAGGTATTACAGCAATCAGATGCATTTGTTACAATACTTAAAAGGTTCTGCCAGGAAATTTAGAAGACAATATCATGGCCAACTGGAAAAGATCTGTGCTGAAGAAAGGCGATCCAACTAACTCTGGAAATGATTGCACAATCGCTCTGAACCCACACATCAGCAATATTCTACTCAAGATCATTCAGTGAAGACTAAAACTGTTCCTGGAATGAGAACTACCTGAATTGCAAGCAGGGTTAAGGAAATAAGAGACGACTTCGCAGATATGAGATGGATCCTTGAAAAGACAAAAGAATCACAAAAGGATATCTATATGTATTTTATTGACCATAGCAAAACCTTTGTGTAAATCATGAAAAACTCTGGGCCACATTAAGAAGCATGGATATACCAAAACACCTGATAGATCTCTTGCACAATTTTTACATTGATCAAGAAGCAACAATTCAAACAGAACAAGGAGAAACAGAATGCCTTAAAAACAACAAAGGTGTATGACAAGACTGCATACTTTCCTCATATCTGTTTAATTTATATGTAGAACAAAACATTAGAGAAGCAGGCCTCTATGAAGACAACAGAAATGTGAAGATTGGTGGAAGACTCGTCAACAACCTTTGCTATGCTGACAATACCACATTAAAGGCTGAAGGTGAAGACTCTCTGAAACATCTCCTTATCAAGATCAAGGAACATTAGCCTTAAAATGGGCCTGCACGTTTACATGAAGGCAAAGATCCTGGCAATTAGCAAAATCAAAAATTTCATCCTTGGAGAAGGAATAAATGCTAGGCAACTTTAACCTGCGTGGATCAATAATCAATAAAGAAATGAAAAGCATTTTAAGAAATCCAACGACTTGGGAATGCACTCTGGGAGGGAAATTTGGGGAATTTGAGTGGAGGGTACAGAGGTGCTTGGAAATTCTGGTTAAACTGAAAAATGTTAAAATGAGGCATATTTTAATTGCTGACCTTTGATATCCTCTTGCTATATTGTTGTTTGACAGTTTGTCAAGGAATCCGTTTTGTTTCTCAATAAAACCTTGAATTTAAAAAAAAAAAATCCGACAACACATTGTTCTTGACAGAATGGCTATGAAGAACTTAGACAAGATTCTCAAGTGCAGAGCTGTATCTAGGCATACAAAGATTTGACTTGTCCAAGCCATGGCATTTTCAGTCGCATCTATATGATGTTAAAGTTGGACAGTGAAGAAGAAAGGCAGGATGAATATAGATGGCTTTGAATTATGGTGCTGGTGAAAAATACTGTGTATATCATTGAGTGCCCAAAGAACAAATTAGTCCATACTAGGGGGAGATCAAACCTAAACTTAATGGCAAGACTTTGACTTTCATATTTTGGACGCATCATGAGTTGAGAGAGATTATTAGAGTGAGAAACCATGCTTGGCAAGGAAGAAGGTCAGCACAAAAAGGAAAGACCATCAAATCAATGGATTGACACAATAATGGCAACAATGGATGACACTCTATCAGCAATTAGCTGCCTTACTGAAGACTGAACACACTTCAGGACCACTATCCAGAGGGTCATCATGAGTTGACATAGACTTGACGACACTTAATGATGACGACATGTACATTTTTCACATACATATATACTGCCTCCAATATAGACACATGGCAAAAATCAGAAAGGTACTGCAGGTTGGTGATTTTAACACTTATTCATAACTCCTCATTCCGCGCTGCTTTAAATCCCCTTAATAAATCCAAAGCCATGCACAACCTATGCAGAAGAGCAACTGGATCCCAGGCGGATCTTGCATGCCCTGGATTACTACGCTGTACTTGGAAGTGTTGGAACTTCTTGGTAATAGCGATCATAACCTGATCAGATTTGATTTAATAAATGGGGGGATGATAACAATGAAATGCACTATGATAGCATTTAACTTTCAAAAAGGAGACTATGATAACATGAGGAAAATGGTTAAGAAAAAACTAAAAGAAGCAACTGCAAAGGTTAAGAATTTACATCGGGCCTGGGCTTTATTAAATATACTTTCAGAACCACGGAGAGCAAAAAACCCACACAAGGAACAGGAACCACAAAACAGCAGGTCTGTAGGACAAGTGGTGAGGCTCTTTTTATTATGAACAGTACCCAACGCATTTTGGCCCATAGGACCTTCCTCATGGGGTGCAAAACCTCGGAAACAACCAAATAAAAACATAAAACATCAATAAATGACAAATCCAATAAATAAAGGGTGGAAACCTCACTAAAAACATACGTTAAACATCTAAAACATGCTAAACTTGTACACAAATAATATGTCAAAATAAAACTATATAAATAAATAAACTAAACGACTGACCATCCATATTAATAAATAAATAAGTGAACTAGACAAATAATATAAATAAATTAAAAGGATGACAATCAATATTAAGAACTCAATCCACAATCTGCAAACAGTTACAAATGAGGATAAGCTTAAAGTACACAGTGTATAGAGAAATGGATACACTAAAAATAAAACCATAAGGGAGAGGAGGGCCAAGAACCATATTAAAGGACGAGGATGTTTGAATTTAATGGAAACTAAGTGCTAACCAAAATTAACTAGAATTACCTGTTGTTCAGCTGAACCCGTCTGGAATAAGCCACTGGGCATGAAATCCAGTAAAAAAAAACATCGTTGTTCAGCTGAACTTAAATGAAGAAGAGCCACTGAATACAAATCACAGTGTATGACTTATGAATAAATATATGATGAAACAAAGTGCTAATATAATGAATATTTTTGCAGTACAAGTATAAAATGATGTCCTGAATGCTACATAGCTGAGGTGAACGAGAAAACAATCAGGTTGAAGGTGAGAGCCATTGTAATGAATTACACTTTCAAATTGAACATACTTAAAACTCTCTCATATGAAACATGCGATTCAGCAAATCTAGTAAAGTGTAAATGGAATTACTTACAAGATCATACTCACAATTTCAACGCAAAGTAACAAGTCAAAAGTGAGCAAAGATCTGAACTGGCTATAAATGGAGGATTCCTGCCAAGGAAAGGGGTCATAGGTCATACTGTATAATATGTGTATGTCAACATAGAAATAAAAATAAAATCTAATTGACATAACCTGGAGTAAAAAAGAATGACTACATTTTAAAAAAAGAAAAAAACAGATTAAACGCGAAGCATAAATTGGTCATACGCACGATGCAGTTATCGTGGTATGTAACTCACTGAACGGGAGTAAATGTAATATCAGTAGAAACTTAGGAACCAACACTATAAAAACCTAGTATAAGAATGTCTAAAAACAAAATCAATACACAATTGTTTTTAGAAAAGGGGAACATAATAAGATCAAACCTCAGATGTGAGTGCGAGTTGTACTCCAGGAGTAGATCAAGGGTGCAAAGAGTTATATGCAGAAACGCCACATTGAAGCAATTTGTTCGTCTCAATTGTGGTAATAATTTGTATTACATGTTAATACTCTCCCAATGAAACTATCACCTGCAGAACCAGACCTGATGATAAAATGATTAATAAAATAATCAGAACCAAAAACAAATGATACTACCTCTAAACTTAAAACGAGTAGAGATCACGTGCACCATATAAATAAACCATTAGTAAAAAACTAATTGGACCCGTACTTAAAAGGAAATATAAAAACCTTAAGACTGATAAAAATCAGATCCATTTATCCTACAGAACACGTGTCCATTAGAAAGCAACCATAAAATCCCGGATATGTGACTAAAAACAGCTACTACGATCAAAGATAGATAGATAAATAAATAAATAAACCAAAGCTACAAAATTGAAAATCCATTCGCAATATAAAAGAGAGAGGCAATAAAACCCTAGAATTATTACAAAATTGTGGGAAACCATAGAACCTAAAATGTGACTTCTATAAAGATGTTGGTCCAGTCTAAATCATATGGGGGTAACTTCTCATGACTCCTGTGGGGCATAAAGCAATGTAAATGAAAATCAGAATTGAAAATAAAAAGCATATGGTTTTTATACATATGTATAAAAAATGGGAAGGGGTACATCATCTCAAGTAAACTGGATAATAAATAAATTAGATAAAAAACAATAAAAACAGTGAAAATGATTGTCCATCAGGTAATGAGATCTACATCTGATGCAATAAAGTGCATGTGAAATTATGCAATCCTGCGTTAACTAGAAAAGCGTCATTATTTGATTGCCTGGTCAGGAGTAGACATTAAGATCTAGCGCGTTCTGAAGAGAACACAATTCTGAGCCTTCTGAAGAGAACACAATTCTGAGCATTTTGAAGGCAGCCCAGTTCTGAGCATTTAATGGTGGACATTTTGGTCGGCGTATTTTACGGGGCGAAGAGTCAGCTGGACTGTTGGCCAGACGGCTCCCAAAAGACCCTTCCCCCATCCAAAAGGGGAACCACTCAGAGAGGACATATCACTTCCCAATAAAAGAGACACATAAGGAAGACTTACACTTCCCAATAGACCTTCCCAATAAAACCTCACTTTATGCAGGACAGCACGCTCGTACATGGTAATAACTATCTCACAAATTTTTCTTTGCAAACGGATCCTTTATTACTTCCTGACTCAGAAATAACAAACAAAAGTACATCCTTCTGTCCTGTCTGTAACATGAAAGAGAGAATGTGTGACAGGCATCCTGGACAAAAGAAATCAGTGTTAGACACACACGAGACAAACTAGCACACACACAAAACTCTCAGAAATAATAGGGATACTTGGGCCATAGGGAACCCAGGGAATCCATACCGCACACAGCCTTCACTGTGCAGGAGATGAACTCATTGCGTATCTGAGGTCCTGTCAGATTATTTACCCTTGCTCAGGACCATTACTTGCTATTTGGGGCATTTTTCTCTAATTAGCTAATTCTTGTTCTAGCTGTCTAGGGCCCCCACCTGTGTGATTTGCCATCATGTTCTACTCATATCTGTACCCCTCTCTGTTGACTTTTACTCAGGCCCATGCCTGCAATATCAGCTTGGGCTTTGTCAGATTTATATTGTTATCTGACCTTTGCCTTGCTCACTCTGTTCTTTACCTTGTTCTCTTGGTTCTCTCCCATCCCTCATTTCCCAAGAAATATATCTCTTTAACTCCCCATGTTCTGACAACTATACTGGGGGCCATTTGTTGTTCTTCATGCTAAGCTGACATGTTTTTATCTCATGATTGCTTTTTACTTTCTCTCTGTCCACCACTCACTGATAAGTGTGTGCTCACAATTTTTCCATATGATGTCACATACCTCTGAAAGCTTCACGTATGCACCTCAGTACAATTCCAGCATTCAGGCAACATTTTTATTTTATTTGTGTTACTGTATTAACCCTTTCTCCTCTGGATCTCACAGTACCTATTTCAGTGTTTCAGGGAGATCTTTTCTGCCGGTTATCCTTTTGCCTTTCTGCTGCTTGCAAAAGCCAGCCAAAGGAGGAGGAATAGCGGAGACCCAAGAGAGGCGCATGAAGAGGTATATGGTGCATCCCACATCATGAGGTCCTGCAGACAGCGCCTGTTCAGAGACAGGGTGGTACTGGATGGACTCCCCGACAGGCGTGTCGTGCATAATTACCGCTTATGCAGACAAGCCACCTTGTCGTTGTATGAGGACATTAAAGATGATTTTGATGCTGTCACCGTTTGGGGGCACGCCGTACCAGGACTAGTGAAGTTACTTGCTGCATTACATTTTCTCGGCACTGGATCATTCCATAATGTTGTTGAGCTGGCCTGTGGAATGGACCAGTCATCATTTTCAAGGCATTTCAAGCAGATATTGCAGGCCTTGAAAAATCGCATCAGGGAGCATATACGGTACCCAGAGCAGGAGGCAGAAAGGCTGGTGTTGAAGGCGGACTTTTTTAATATTACCAGACTATCAAACTTCCACTCAATTAATGTCCAAATGGTGTGTGATGCACACATGAAGATCCTGAATATGGTCTCCAAGTTCCTGGGCAGCTGTGACGATGCCTTTATCCTCTGTAGCTCAGCACTCTGCCATAACTGAAGAGGGCAGGTACAGTGAAGATTGGCTCATTGGTAAGTGCTGCATAAGCATACTGAAACTTGGGGTGGGAGGGACAACTATACAAGAACTACTACTATATGTATATCTATCTAGGCTGCTTTGTTGGTTTGTTGGAGTTGTATTCATATGGGATGCTGGGTATCAGAGGGCAAACATCAATGCATCTCCATAAGGCTTTTATACTTTTTTTTCTTCAAGCTGTTGTCTTTCTTTTTAATGCCATACGTGATGCTGGATATGGGTGTAAGACCTGGCTGGTGGCTCCTCTGATTTCACCAAGCACACCTGCAGAGATACGCTACAATGAGGCACACATTTCTACATAGGATGTGATAGAGTCCACCTTTGGAGTCCTCGAGTCGATTCCGTTGTCTGGACCATTTGGAGGGGGGGAGATTGCAATATGCAGCAGAAAAGGCTGGGGATGTTGTTGCAGTCTGCTGCATGCTGCACAGCATGACCCTGGAACACGGAATGCCATGCAAAATAGCTCCCGATTTGCCACCAGAACCTTACATCTATGCACCTGCCTGCCCCGATGCAGCAAGGGGTAATCGGATACAAAGAAGATTTATAAAGGACTACTTTTCAAGATGACTTTGCATTTCATGTTATCAGTAATCCTTATGTGGTTTGATATGAAATGATATGATTACTTATCTTTTCTTAATAAATGGTTTTGGGGCGAGACTACTTTTGAATGGTATTATTGGGGGGTGAGTGGTGTCAGGCCGTTACTGACCTGAGGGTATGTCTGGTAATGGTAAGGAAACCATCAAATAGAGACTGAAACATGATGGCAGAAAAAGACCACATGGCCTATCTAGTCTGCCCTTCCATATCGACCACTAACAATAGTCCCCTCTTTTCCCTTAGAGATCCTCTGTGTTTGCCCCATGCTTTTTTGAATGTGGAACTGGGGATGTAGACGGAGATACTATGCATCCGGAAGGTCTCCTTGTTCGCTAAACCTGTCCAATGCATCTGTCCAATCTTGCCTCATGCAATATAGAAGAGATGCATGTGCTAGAGCTTCATACCACCATGATATCAGGGCTAAGGAGACACTGGCCTTTTTTAAGGACCTGGCATCTGTTCCTGATGTCTCCTTTCTCTCAAAAATTTGCATGGTTGTATTGGATTGTGTCAACTCCAAAAAAGACTCTTGATAATCACATAACCTTTTTCCTTAAGAGGTATTAAGCACCAATCCCACTTGATACAATAGAATACAATTTTAAAAAAGAGGAGCAAAGATCTCAGTATTTAGAGTTTCTATCCCTCTAACAGGTGATCACCCATCAACAGGGGACTAGTCTTCATAACCCTCAATGATCTAAAAAATTCCTCTTTAATCTTTATTAATATTCAAATTATTACCGGGCAGCTAAGCTTAGCTCCTCGGACACAAATATATAAATTTAATGATATTTTATCCTAAACCTAATCAACTTATTCACATTATGCAAGCTACACCACGTTTAAGAAACAAAATTGGGCTTCATAGAAATCATGGAACCCGTTGCTCTAGGTGGCCAACACCACATTACCGGTACCGGTACCGGTACCTAGAACAAAGGAGACATAAGTATCGTATCTCTGTTTCCACAAAGAACTTGAAAAGGCAACCATATGCTTAGCTTCAATGGTGCTCAAATTGAAGCACAATTTTGTCTAGGCCTCAACTCCCAAACAATGTTCCCTCTAATTTTGTGTAGGCTGTGTGCGCATAAAATATCAGCTGTGCAGCTTTTGAAGGAAAGTTAAATTTTTGTGCGCCACATAACGACACTCGGAGTTATATACTTTAAAATTTGACTACACGTCAGAATACAGTATGTACACCACATTGATTGCACTAGAAAATATTGTAGAACTTGTGAAAACCGTAAATACACAACAACTTTTAAATTTTAAGACATCTCTGTTGTTTTCTATCAGAATCAGAGCCGTACTTTTTGTGCGCTCTGTTGTAAAGTATGTGCGCTCACTCGGCGAGGTGTGTGCGCGCGCACACGTGCACAGCTTAGAGGGAACAGTGCTCCCAAAAGAAGTCCAAGGTAATGCTGGGTGGGTATACTCAACGGCAGAGATAGAGGGCAGAACAGACAAACCCTTGATGCAAGGCTTGCAGAGGAACACATTGCAATGAGAAAGCAAGGGGAACAGTTAATACAGGCATCTTCCTTCCAGGCCCAACTCCCAAAAGAAGCCCATGGTAATGCTGGGTGGGTATACTCGCCACCAGAGATAGAGGGCAGAACAGACAAGTCCCCAGAGGCAGGATTCTCACAGTCAAGGCTTGTAGAGGAACACACTGCAATGAGAAGTAAGGGGGACAGTTAATACAGCCATTCTCCTCCTAGGCCCAACTCTCAAAAGGAGCCCAAGGTAATGCTGGGTGGGTATACTCACCGAAAGAGGTGGAAAGCAGAACAGACAAGCTCCCAGAATCAGGGCTTGAAGAGGAACACACTGCAGTGAGAAAGCAAGGGGAACAGTTAATACAGCTATCCTCCTCCCAGGCCCAGCTCCCAAAAGAAACCCAAGGTAATGCTGGGTGTGTATACTCACTGGCAGAGGTGGAGGAGATGGAAGCAGACACTGCAATGAGAAAGGGATAGCTGTAAAATTGAGCATGCTTACATTCCCACCACCCAAATACACCAGGTTCTTCTAGATATGTACTCACCAGAGATCCCTGAATCTACACCACTAGACAAACCATTGAGAGCTTCTGGCTGAAAGGTGGAGGCAACCAACTGTTCCAGTGAGTTCAGCTCAGTGGAACATGGTGGCCCATCCCCAGTCTTCTGCCGTGATCTCTCAATTGCTATCTTTTTTTTTTTTTACCTGCACATCGCTCATCACGCCACCAGTGCTTCAGTTGTATCGTGCACACCTTCACCTCTAGGGCGGACACCTCTGCCGCAAATTGAGCCCACGCTTTATTCCTTTGCCCAGCTATATTCTTTGCCAGAAATAAATTGTGGTAATTGGCAGTCACACAGTGGTAGAGCACATCCTTTTCCTCCTCTGTAAACCTCGATGAGTGAATATGCTTTGCCCTCTGGTTGGCAGTCTGCTCAGCCGCACTACCTGAGCCTGATACTGAAGTACGTTGCATCTCTACAAATCAGAAAGAAATACCCCGAAACCTGAAAAAAACGCACGGTACTTCAGCGTGTGCCTCAGTAAACGCATAGAAGATGATACGGTACTTCAGCGGTTATATTTAGGTGCCCCAGTGGATGCATGAATTGGGATGGGATTGCAAAATCTTGCGCATGCTCTGTGAAGTACTTTTGCATTTCTTCTCTTGTGCATATGTTACCTTATTTCTAATGCTGGCATTTTATGATGGTTTTTTCTTTAGTGCTGGTGTTTTACGCGTATCATATTTGCATACGTTTGGATTTACTCGCCCTTCATTTGCATAGCCTGCTTTTTCTGCATTGTGCGTTCTTGATGCAGTACATACATGCGTAAAAACTCTAATGCGTGCGTTCAGCGCCATTTTTCTGCATCAGCCCATATGACAGATGGTGGGACTATGAAAATATCCTTGTGGTAGACAGGTAAAAGTATACTGTCTCCCGTCCCACGTGAATGCAAATTGCTCCTTTACCGTTTCCGGTATAGATATCGTAAAAAAAATGCATTTGCCAAATCAATTACAGCAGGCATGTCCAACTTTGAACAGGTCGTGATCTACTTTTTCCGGCCAAAAGTGCCGGTGATCTACCACCATGAAAATTAAGTTTCAAATTAAATTTTAACCCAATAAAGTTGGAGGATTCCCCCCCTCCCATTTTTAATGAACCTTCTGTCATTTACTTGGATGTGATCAGCTGTTAAGCAAATTAAGCAAAAACAAAACAGACGAAGATCCAAGAAGAACTGCGAGGGGAAATGGAAAGTACATTTTTTCTTAAAGTTTTATTGAGTAATAACTTTCTTTAACTGTCTTAATAACTTTCTTCAACTTTTATTGAGTAATTTGTGTTATATTTAGGTCGAGTATTGATCCAGGCTGATCTTGCACAATCTTTAATATTTCGCTCTTGCTCATTAGTGAGACATCTGAGCCTGCATTTCATCCACCAGCTTTTTGAAGTTGGGTGAATATTGCGTGAGGGCCAGTCTCGGGGAATCCTGGAGATGTTCATCTATCATGTTGGAACGTTGTGTACTCTTTGTCATTTTCAGATGGGAAAATGCAGATTCACACAAATAAGTTGAACCGAAACAGGAGTGTACAACTTCACTGCAGCTTCTCAAGTTGGGAAATTTGTCTCTAGGCACTAGCTTCCAAAACAATTCTTGCTCAGCATGGGTCTTGAGAAAAATGTCATTTTTAAGGGTTAATATTTTGTTTTCAAGAGATGGCTTGTTCAATGAGTAATTTTTACTGATAGCAGCTGCAGTTTCTTTAATGTCCACATCTACTTTGAGTGGGTATGACAAGTACTCCACAACTGTTCCAATTTTTTGGAAGTCACAGAATCTATTTTCTAATTCCTGGATAACAGAACAGATTTCTGTCACATACTTCTCGTTCTGAAAAACAAAATTTGGATATTGTCCCAGATGGTCCTGCATATTAGGAAAATGATCAAAAGTGTTGTTTGCAAGGACAGTCATCATCAGCTCAAATTTGCTCTTGTAGGATGAAACTGTACTCATCTTGCCAATGCATTTGTTTTTACCTTGCAGTTCAAGGTTCATATCACTTAGTTCGCCTGTAAAGTCAGCAAGAAATGCCAGATCACATAACCACTCCTCATCTTCCAACACTGCTTGGTCATCTCCCCTCTCCTTCAAAAAACTTCTTATTTCATTCAGCAAATCATGAAATCTTTGCAGAAATTTGTGCCTACTTAGCCACCTTACATCTGTGTGCAAAATGATTTCTGCTGCCCCTTCATCAAGAGTAAGTTTGAAAAGCCGTCTTTGAAGTGATCCTCCACAAACTGAATTTACAATTTTGAAAGTGATGTCCATGACAGTCTTTGTATTGAGTCTCTTGCTTGCCAAAACTTGCTGGTGAATGATGCAGTGGTAAGAAAGGAAATCTGGGAAGTCGTCATGCTGTCTAGAGAGGGCTATGAAACCGTTAACCTCACCTGCCATTGCTCTTGCTCCATCAATAGTGATGGAAACAAGTCTATGCAATGGAAGATTACACTTTGTCACAAAAGAATGGAAAGAATTGACTATTTCCTGACCGTTAGTTCTCCCTTTTAAAGAAATCATTCCAAGTAGTTCTTCTTTAACACTGAAGTCTTCAAAAACCATCCGGATAAAGACTAGTAACTGGGCTATGTCGCTTATGTCTGTAGATTCATCCAGTTGGAGTGAGAAAGCAACACAATTTGAAACATCCTCCAACAATTGTTCAGTTGTGTCTCCACACATCTTTTCTATTCACCGCATGACGGTGTTTCTTGACAATTGTACATCATGAATAGCAGCTATGATCTATTTCTTATTTTTAAATCCTTCAAAAAGATTGTCAGCTGCTTCAAGAAAACAATCTTTTACAAATTCCCCTTCAGTGAAAGGTTTGCATTTCTTTGCGATCAGGTTGCTGACCTTGAAGGATGTTATGGTTGCATTGACTGAATGTGACCTTGGGAGTAGCCAATTTCAATTTAAGTTCTTTGAGCTTCAGTTTACGAATTTCACTTTTGGGTGGAAAATCAGCATCAAACTTATTGCTATGCAGAGCCTTATAATGACGTTCCAGATTACCCCTTTTGGGCATGGATACTGGGGCGTTACAAATTAGACAGCAACACTTGTCTTTCACCATGATGAAGAAGTAGTCCATTTCCCATTCATCATGAAAGTGGTAAGTTTTGCTCTTCTTTGGAACACTCATCTTCGTCATACTGGGGTGGCTGGATCTAAGAAGGCCAAATCTGCTAAGTTAATATAAACACTGGCTGAATCTGGTCCAAAACCGTCGCTGTCCCAAAGTATTTTAGATCAACAGGAACTGAAGACCTCTGGATGATGTGCAATACAAGGACTGGAGATGCCAAAACCACACATGCAGTTCTAAAAGTAAAAATAAGAATTCATCATACTGGCACCATAATCAAATACCACCAAACAATCATCAAAAAAACTCAAACACCTGTCCAGCAAACCAGATAAAATCAAATACTGCCAAACAAGTTCAAATACCACCACATGCGATTTAATAAATTCTGCACACAGTGTAGAATGAGCGCAAAGGCAAGGTGAAATAAAATTGCAGTGTAGAATCAATGCAAAGGCTAGGTAGGCAAAATAAAATTGCAGAGGCAAGCAAAAATCACAGTGGTTTGAACCAATTCGAAGGCAAGGCCATAGGCAAGTTAGAACAAAATTGGAAAAGCCCGCCAAAATCACCAAATTCTTGACACTTTGTTGTGTCTGCCCGAAAACGTTTAATGAAAGCGAACTATAAAGCGACCGACCAGCACACGACATAACTAATATGGTAAGTGTATTCAGGTAAAGCCCAGGCGAATGGATATTGCCCGGTATATAACACACTTCTAAGGGGTGTTGGGGCGGGTGCAGGAATGGGTGATTCTGAGAGGCAGGAAATCAGGTATGACGCCAGGCCTGTGGCATCTCAGCACGGGTGGCGGCCCCTTGGGGTACCCACAAGCTATTGGCACAAAAACAACAAGCCCCCAATACACCCGCAGGCAGGATTCCCGCAGGCAGGGAAAAAAGACAGGCAAAGGATCAGCAGCGGCGGCAAGCCCTCGGCAGACGACCTGCCGGCACAAGCTCTCTCCTAGCGATGGGGCGAGCTGCTGGAGAGATGGAGCCAAGTGGGACTGGTGATCTACCTCTGGCCCCTCTGCTATCTACAGGTAGATCGCGATCTACCTGTTGGACATGCCTGAATTACAGCATAGTAAGCCCCATTATTTCTCTGTATGTTCTCCACAATAGTATCTACATCCGAAACTACAGCAGTCAGTGAGGAGGGGTATGTTTATTCAATTCACGGTAATTTACCGTCATTCTCCAGGATCCCTCTGCTTTGTGCATTGGTCAGACAGGGTTATTGAAAGCGGTTTGGGTAAACCACAATACCCCAGCTGCTACAAAGTTATCAATTTGTTTAATTTCTGCATGCCCCCAAGGTATTCTATACTGCTTCATGTTTAACCACCTTGGTCACTGAAGGAATATCCACTTCATAATATAATTTACGTACTGTCACTTTGTGTATTATATAAGATCTCGCATCAAATTGATAAGGTCCCCTTCCAATAATCATGCTCATACCTTTTAGAATATCTATATCAGTGATATATTCTGGTATAGGGATGATCAAAACAGGATATTCTTTCATAGGATTATTACCAATTTGCATCAACAAATTTACTTGCGTAGTGGAAGTGATCTTACCTCCCAATCCTGCTATAGTGCATCGTTTCCCCTTAAATTTCTGAGGATTTCCGTAAATTAGTGTGGCCTTTGCCTCTGTATTTACCAGAGCAGATACTTGTTGTGCCCCTCCCGTAAGCCAGTATACAGTATAGTTACCGGCACATAAGGGCACTGGTCGACCTTTGAGACGACAGGGGCTTGGCCATCTTCCTATGCACTTTCTTTGTTTCGTTGTAGGTTCAATCAGGCTAATTTACACACCTCTTTTAACTCCTTCCATGAATACATGTCACTAGGGGATGGTACGCTAGGTTCTACTTCAACCTATTTATTCACCTTTACTTTCTCCCACCTTTAACTTTTTGTTTGTATAATCTCCACAGTTCTCTTGTTTCTTTTCCATCTATCTGTTCTTTAGTCATCCCCACTCGCAAAAGAGCTTGAAACATTTCCTTACATGACACTTGAAGATTAGATGACCCTCGACCATCACAAGTATTACATGGGGTACGATCAGAATATGGAGCTTCTTTCCTAAGTACTTCCACATCTCCAAGCTCTGCTAATTGTTTCATTTGTTCAGTAATCTCTCAAATAGGCTCCCCTATTTTCCCCAATAACAATATCAGCATAACCTAGGAATAGTTAGGGGGAGTCGTGTGCAATATTTGCTTTGCACCAAATTTGTTAGTTGCACATCATCGACTTCATGTGCAGCCCCCCCATCCCCATGGCTGATTCACTCGCTATATCCCCTCCCAAAGTGTATACCAGGAAGCAGTATTATCGAGCCAGTCCGAATCAGTAATGTACTTAGTATTACATGCTTGTGCTACTAAGTTTAACAAAGTTGTTTCTGAGTTACGCTGCCCTGCTGGGTTAATGCCTGTAGCCCAATCCTAAATAAATTGTCTAAAGGTACTATCTTTAGAAAGATCTACAAATTTAGAAACATCCCCAGTATCTAAATTAATGGATCTAGTCCCACTGTCCGCCAATCGGAGGACCCATGTTATCAAATGTTCATTTGGTTGTTGTGAATAATCTGGTTAACAATTTGCTTATTTCCTGTGTACTAAAATCTTCTAGAATTTCTGTAATCTATTGGCTAGTTAAATCTTGCTGCATGTATAACAGGATTTCCCTGTGCATCCAATATTGCCCTTGTGCATCTACTCTCGGTCTCCTCACATAAGGTTTTTTTTTGTTCTCTGTGCTTAGAAGGGGCAGCCTCAATGACATCCTCGTCACTGCCTTCTCAGTGAAATATATCCAGATATCTCCATCCCAAGTCTCCGGGTCCCAATCTACCCCTGCCTTAGCAATCACGGCGTACACTTTACATTTATTTATACTCCCATGCCGTTTCCTATACTTATATAGGGCTACATGCACCACCATCCTTTCAGCTACCTACTGGTATGTGTCTAATAACAATTTGTTCTGACACCATAATATTATAATTTCAGAATTTAAATCACTAATTTGCTTTTCTTTTTCTGCAATATCATTTTTCAGCTTTTCCTTAAACAAAACCTGATTCTTGTATGCTATCAGCAGACACCACCCTCGCTGGGCTATCGCCTCCGGTTCCTTTGCCTTAGGGAGTAGGATCTGCCACAAGCATTCTAACAACTGGGGGAGAGGGGTGCACCATCATCAACGACCTCTGTCCAATCTTCTGCCAACCCCCCTTTTTTAGCCTATTCCCACGCTAAAGCACTAAACTGAACTTCTTTCCATCCACACATGTCTGGTCTACATTCTCATCTATCTCTGTGGCTGCCCTGTCCAAATCACTTTCCTCTTCCAGAAAAACTACATGTCTTTCTGACCCCATTCCCTCAGCCTGGTTCCTGGAGCCTTCCCTTACCCTTCTCCCATTTATTCACCTCATACTGAACACCAGCCTCACCTCTGGTGTTTTCCCCACATCCTGGAAACATGCTCTTGTCCGTCCGTCCTCTGCTCAAACCCTCCCTTGATCCCTCTGTTCTGTCTCATTATCGGACAGTCTCAAATCTCCCTTTTCTGTGTAAGATTCTAGAACAATTTGTTTTCACACAGCTCACCCACCACTTGGACTTGATTCACTACCTCCACCCTGGTCAATCTGGTTTCCGATCTGGACACTGCACCAATCAGTCTTACACTTCTCAATGCGCTTCATGTTTCTCAAGACCAGGGAGATATATCCATCGCTGTCTCTCTTGACTTATCTTCTGCTTTCAATCTTGTCAATCATTTCATTTCACTTTGCTTTCTCGCCTTCATGCAGCTGGCATTTCTGGGACAGTTCTGCAGTGGTTCCATTCCTTTCTTTCCCCTTGGTCTTTCTCTATCTTTTCTGGCCCTGCATCCTCTCATGTGTGGTGTCCCCCAGGGATCTCTACTTGCCCCTCTTTAATGTCTTTTTGGCCCCTCTCACCTTGCAGATTCAACAATCTGGCTTGCCAGCATATTATCCCAACGATATTATCTTGCAAAATACTTCCTCTGTGACTCCTGATCTCACCCCACTGAACTCCTTTCTGTCTTCGGTTGCTGCCTGGTTCTCCTCAAATTTTCTGCGCTTTAATGCTACAAAGACCTCTGCCATCTGGTTCATCTTTAGTGGCCCTATCCCTTCTCTGGCTCCCCGATTTCAGTGGTCACCTCCCTTTGCTATCTTGGGGTTACCTTGGACTCTGCCCTCTCATGACCACATTTCCCTGCTGTTGTCACTCCTTTTTCTCTCTTAGGCAGATTAGAGCCCTGCGCCCCTTTCTGGACCCCCCTCACTCACTACTCTGCGTCTTTCCTTAGTGATGTTTTGTCTGGATTACTGCAACTCCGTTCTCCGTGAACAAGCAGGAAGTCAGTCCTCACATATGGGTGATGTCAGCACCAACGGAGCCCTCGCGGAAGCATCTCCCCAGTTTTCAAAGAAAGCCTTTGGGAGATGCCACCACACACGTGTGGTCCCCTTCCCACCCAAGGGTGCCATCTTGCTCAGTCTCCTTTTTTCCGCGGAGCCCTTCAGACATCGTCTGTCTTTCCCCCGGAAAAAGCTGATTTTTTTCTTCTCGAGTTCTTAACTCGTCTCCGGTATTGCACTGGTACTCTTCCCACCTACCGATCTTGGTGCCTTGGCGTCGAGTTTAGTTCCTTTTTGTGTTTTTGTTCTTTTTTGGCGCTTTCACGCCTTTTTTCCCGGCTGGCAGCTCGGAGGGTCTTCGACCTCGCAGGGGTTCTTTTTTCCCCTATGGTTACCAGTGGTTTCAAAAAGTGTGATCGGTGTGCTAAGCTCATGTCCTTAACTGACACACATGACTGCTGTCTCTGTTGCCTTGGGCTGGACCATGATCCGGCAGCCTGCAGCTTATGCAAACGGAAGTCTACAAAGGCCCTAAAGAGCCTCTTGCAGCAGCATGATAGGTTTTTCCCCAACTCCCCGATGCCTCTGAAGGCCAGGGCCTCGTCTGAGGCGCCGACATCTCGGGAGGAGTTCTCTGAACCCGAGCACCGTCATGGGTCCTCAGAGAGGGGGTCCCCCTCGAGGGAACACAGAAGGAAGAAGAAACCCTCGAAGGCGGCATCTTTGGATGGCTCCGACAAACAGGGTTCCTCCCAAGCCCGGTCCCGCAGCCCCAGGTGCTTGCCCGAGGCTTCGGAGAAGGAGTGGCTGGTGAAGGTCCCCCGGAAGGATCCGGCGGTGGACTGACCTCAATCCTCGGAGGCTATCCTCATCGGCTATCCTCATCGAGGATTCCCCTTCGGGGGAGCCGGCGTCGGGCCTGAGTACTTCAGTGCCCATGCCAAGGGCTGCGGAGCCTTCTTGCCTGGAGTCCAGAATGGCATAATTAGAGCGCAGCTTGTCTGCCTTCTGGGACCAGCAGCAGGCGCTGTTGTCCGGCATGTCCGGTTCCTCCGCCCCGACCACAGAGCATTCAACGGACGTCCCCGGACGCTCGACAGGGCCGCGGTTGTCACCGATGTCCCCTCCAGAGACAGACTGTGTGGTCTCGGGCCCTTCAAGGCCTGCGGAGCAGCCTACCCTCAAGTCTTCCTCTGATTACGCCGAGTGGGAGACGGAGGATGATGAGTCCCCGGATACCCCGCGACACTGTGACGTCCCTTTGGACTCTCCAGTCTCGGAACCTCGGAGAAGGTCCCCGCTGGAGGAGATGGGATTCTTAGACTTTGTAAAAGACATGTCTAAGGCCCTGGCATTACCAACCGAGTTGGAGGAGGACCCTTGGGCTGATGAACTTGAGATCCTCCAGTACGAGGCTCCTCTTTGGGAATCGCTTACGGTGCCCTTTCCTTCCATCCTGGAACGGCTCATGTTCCGCATGTGGGAAATGCCAGCATTGGTGCCAGTAGTGAGCAAGCAGCTTGACTCGATGTATCAAGTCCGCCGAAGCCCTGGTTTCCAGAAGTTGCAGCTGCCACACAACTCCATGCGTTGGCTGAAAAGCCAGAAGATGCACTCCTCGGTGCCCCCCGGGAGGGAGGCCCACACTTTGGATGCCCTCAGCAGGAAGTGCTACCAGGGCTCGATGCTCATTTGCCGTGTCCAGGCCTACCAGCTGTACATGGGCATGTGCCTGAGGGACCTGGCGAAGGAATTCGCCGGTTTTCAGCTGGTCACTCCGAGGAACTCTTGCAGCGCTTCAGGGGTCTGTCCAAGGCTGTCCGGGAATGCTCCAAATTTATGTCACATCTGATCTCTTGGAAGAAGCGGTATAAAAGAATGCACAAATAAATAAATAAATGTCTCGAGCGGCCTATGACCATTTCAAGTCGGCGGCCTGAGTAGCCGCAGCAGGCATCGGTGCATGCCACCAGGCTTGGCTCCAGTCGTCTGACCTCAAACAATGGGTCCAGGACAAGTTGGTTGATGTCCCCTGCCAGGGAGAAAACCTCTTTGGCAAATCCATGACCTACAAGGCCGCCGAGTTGGAGACCAAGTTCATGATGAGGATCAGGCTTTCTAAGAAAACCGCTGCCCCTCTCCGAAGGAAGGCCTCGGGTAAAAAGCCCTTTACCATAACTACCCACATTTTCAGGCCTCCCCGGCTCCCTGACAAGGGCATGGTCTGTGTAAGCAGAAGGTTCTGAAGTCCCAGGCACCGGCTCCGGCCCAGCCAGGGGGGTTGTTTTTGACTATGCCAGCATAGCCATTCTATCCCAAAGAGGTCATCAGCCTACATGAGGACGACTGACCCTCTATGCCCCGAGGTGGGTAAACATCACCACCGATACCTGGGCATTGAGGGTGGTCAGGGAGGGTTATCTCCTCCGCTTGACCCAGATGCCTTCTCCTTATTTTCCAGGAGAACCCTCCAGGTCTCCCCTCCACTGGGACCTTCTTCTGAAGGAAATAGCAGGTCTTCTCAAAGACAATGCGGTGGAACCGGTGCCCCACCACCTCCAGGGCAAGGGGTTCTACTCCAGATACTTCCTCGCCCCAAAGAGGACAGGGAGCCTAAGGCCCATCCTTGACCTGCGCAATCTCAACGCATTCCTGGTGAGAGAGAAGTTCAAGATGCTCTCCCTTGGAACATTGCTGCCCTACCTCCAGCAGGGAGACTGGCTAAGCTCCTTAGACCTCAAGGATGCTTACACTCACATCCTAATCCACCCACACCACAGGCAGTACCTGCGGTTCGTAATAGGGGGCAAGCACTTTCAGTACAGGGTGCTCCCATTCGGCCTCGCCTCTGCCCCAAGGGTGTTCACGAAATGCCTGGCAGTCATGGCTGCCTTTTTCAGGCTTCAGAGAGTCTTCATGTTCCCCTACCTAGACAAGAGGCTCATAAAAGGGGATACAGCATCCAAGGTGCTGCATGCCACCGGGCGCACCATCCAGGTTCTACAGCACTTGGGCTTTGTCATAAACTACCCCAAGTTCCACCTTCTTCCAACACAGTGCCTGGAATTCATCAGAGCAAAGCTCGACACTCGCCAGTCAAAGGCTTTCTTGCCCACCGACTGGGCGGACTGCCTCAGATCTCTGGCACAGGACATACAGCACCGTCCCTCGGTGTCTGCCGCCATCTTCTGCGCCTCCTCGGACACATGGCATCTACGGTCCACATCACTCCAGATGCCCCTCTCCACATGAGAACGGCGCAGTGGTGTCTCCGGGACCAGTGGTCCCAGGCCATAGGCTGCCTCAAGGACAGGATTCGGGTGACCCACCAGTTGGCAGACTCCCTTGTCTGGTGGCAGTTGTCTCAGCACCTGGAAATGGGCATGCCTTTCCAAGGTCCAGGGCAATCGATTGTCCTCACCATGGATGCCTCCCTACTCGGCTGGGGAGCCCACTGCGAGAGTCTCCGAACCCAGGGCAGCTGGTCGCCAGATGAGAGCACCCAGCAAATCAATCTTCTGGAGCTTCATGCCATTCACCTTACCCTGCGAGTTTTTGGCCATTGCCTCCGCCATCAGCTAGTCCTGGTCCAAACGGACAACCAGGTGGCCATATTCTGTCTGAACAAGCAAGGGGGCATGGGGTCACGTGCTCTCTGTCAGGAGGCGCTGGCCCTTTGCTCTTACGCAGTCCAGCAGGGGATCTTCCTCAAAGCGGTGTACCTGCCTGGACAGGACAACCTCCTAGCTGACAGGCTAAGCAGGGTTCTCTGACCGTACGAGTAGCAGCTGCACCCTGCAGTAGCCAGCAGGCTTTTCCATCTATGGGGGGAACCCATGATGGACCTGTTTGCCAGCCCATACAACTTCCAGTTGCCACGCTTTTGCTCTCGGCAGGCTCACCCTTGCAGGGTGGCGGCGGACGCGTATCTAGTCCCATGGTCTTGGGGCCTCATGTACGCCTTCCCCCCCCCAACACCACAGATTGCCAAGACCTTGTTCAAGACCCTCTGAGACAGGGCCATGCTCATCTTGATAGCCCCCCATTGGCCCAGGCAGCTGTGGTTCCTGCTGCTGCTGCAGTTGGCGGTGGAAGCCCCCATCCCCTTGGGGACTGCCCCGGGCCTTCTGTCTGTCGGGGGGCTCTCTCCTATACCCCAACCTGGGGTCCTTTTTGCTGAAGGCTTGGATGCTGAGAGGGTAGCCTTGGCCTATCTCCACCTTCCCACTGAGGTGGAGAATGTTCTTCTGGCCTCATGTAAGGCCTCTACGAGGAAGGCATATGCCTTCAAATGGTGTAGATTCTCAGCTTGGTGTGCTGAGCGAGGGGCTGATCCTTTCTCCTGCCCGGTGGCCCTAGTGTTGCAGTACCTTCTCCACCTTTCTCACTCCGGGCTCAGTTCTAATTCCGTTAGGGTGCACCTCAGTGTCCTGGTGGCTCACCACCACCCAGTGGATGGTAAACCCTTTTTGGCCCACCCTCTGGTGGGCTGCTTCCTACGGGGTCTGCTCTAATCTAAGCCCCCAGTTTGCCCTTCAACGACCAAATGGTACTTCAATGTGGTGTTGGGGCAGCTCATTCATCCACCGTTTGAGCCCTTGGCTACTTGCCACCGCTACCTTTCGTGGAAGCTGGTTTCTCCAGGACCAAACAGGAAGTCAGTCCTCACATATGGGTGTCATCGGCGCCGATGAAGCCCCAGCGGAGCATTTCCCCAGCTTTCTATGAAAGCCTTTGGGAATGCAGGCACGTATGCGTGGTTCCCTTCCCGTCTAAAGGTGCCATCTTACCTCAGTCTCTTTTTTTCCGTGAAGCCCACCGGACGTGTGTCCAGTTTTCCCGGTTAAAATTAGATTTTTCAGCGATTTTTTGCTCTTTTTCTTCCGGTTCGACGCCGGTTCCCCTCCCGCCGGGTTCGGTACACCGGTATCGAGCCCGATTCCCCTTTTTCGGTTTTTGCCCTTCGTGGCTGGCGTTCGCGCCCTTTTTTCTCATTTTCCCTGGAAGGCCGGTCTTTTGACCTCGTGGGGACTCTTTTTTCCCCGATGGCTTCCAGTGGTTTTAAGAAGTGTGATCGGTGTAAGAAACTAATGTCTCTCACCGACAAACACGACTGCTGCCTTCGGTGCCTCGGCCCCGACCACGATCCTAAGTTCATGCGGGGCCTGTGGAAAAATGTCTTCCAAGGCACTACAAAGTCGCCAGCAGCAAAAGGAAAGGCTTTTCTCGGACTCAGCCTCCGGCCGGGCCCAGACCTCGTCTGAGGCCTTGACATCTCGGGATTCCGATCCCGAGCGCCATCGAAACTCCTCGGACAGAGGGTCCCCCGACCGGGAACGCAAGAGGAAGAAACGGCTCGCGAGGGCGTTGTCGGAAGAGGTCCCTGGCTCCTCAAGGGCCAGGTCTAAGACCCCCGACCGTCGCCCCGGGCCTGTGGAACCGGAGAAGCCTGCCAAAGTTCCTTGTGTGGAGCCGGAGTCTGCTGGACACGTAAGCCCCGTAGTCCTTGTGGACTCTCCTCCCAGGGAGCCGACGTCGGGCCTGGTGCCGCCGGGGCCCGAGTCGGTGGCTGCTGCATCTCCCGAGCTGAGTCTCAGGATGACAGCCTTGGAGAGCAGAATGTCTGCCTTCATGGAGCAGCAGCGGGCACTGATGGCCAGCCTGTCTGGCGCATCTGCCCCGACCACTGGGACATTGACGTCAAAGTCGACCCCGGAGACCGAGCCAATACTCGAGTCCATCATGGCTCGGAGTTGACCTTGGTCGTGGTCCCCCTTGACCTCCCGTTCGGGACCGAGGGCGTCGACGCTGGTGCTTTCGGCGTCGGGGCGGGTGCTCCAGGGCCCCGCGGGGTCAGACCCCGACTCTTCCTCGGATGAGTCAGCTTGGGAGACGGAGGACGAGGAGTCTCCGGACACCTTTAAGACTCGGTGCGTCCCTTTGGACTCACCGCAGTCTGAGCCCCGGAGTAGGTCCCCCCTGGAGGACACCCGGTTCTCGGAGTTCGTCCGGGATATGGCCACTGCCTTGGCTATTCCGGCGGATCCCGAAGAAGAGCCTCGAGTTGAAGAGCTCAAGGCGCTGCAGTATGACTCTCCTCCAAAGGAGGCCTTTACTGTCCCGGTTCCTCCGATGCTGGAACGGCTCCTCTTCTGTATGTGGGAGGCACCGGCCTCGGCGCTGGTTCTTAGCAAGCGAGTCGATTCGATCTATCGGCTCCGTAAGAGCCATGGTTTTCAGAAAGCACAGCTACCACACCATTCCATGGTTGTGGAATCGGCCATGCATCATCTGAAGAGTCAGAAGATGCACTCCGCGGTGCCTCCTGGCAGGGAGGCCCGAAACCTAGATGGCGTCGGTAGAAAGTGTTTTCAGGGCTCGATGCTTGCTTGCCGTGTCCAGTCTTACCAGCTGTACATGGGCATGTACTTGCGGGATCTGGCCAAGGAGTTGGCCGGATTCTCTGCTGGTCTCTCCGGGGAACCCTTGCAGAGATTTAAGTCCTTGTCCTTGGGGATTCGGGACTGCTCGAAGTTCATGTCCCGCACCGCCTACGATGGCTTCGAGGCTTCGGCCCGAGTTGCGGCAGCCAGCATCGCGGCTCGACACCAGGCATGGCTGTAGTCATCGGACCTCGAGCCATGGGTTCAGGACAAGTTGGTCGATGTCCCTTGCCGAGGTGAAAACCTGTTTGGCAAGCCCATGACCGAGAATGCCGCTCAGCTCGAGACCGAGCACCTCACCCGGACAAGGCTGTCGAGGAAGACCTCTGCCCCTTCTCATAAAAAGAAGGGCTCGGGTAAAAAGCCCTTTTACCCGAGGAAGGGCACTGCCTGCAAACAGTACCCACAATATCAGGCTGCCCAAGCTGCCCCCCAGGGTCAGCAAGCCAAGGGCCAGGGTAATGGGCCCCATAGGCAGAGGACCCCCAAGCCTCAGGCCCCTGCTACCACTCAGCAGGGTGGGGGCTTTTGACTCCTTGAGCATAGCCTCTCCTCCACTGCTCTCCCAACCCTGCACAGGAGGTCGTCTCGCCCTCTTTGCCCACCAGTGGCCCCTTATCACCGGGGACAGTTGGGTGCTGGACATCATCGGCATGGGATATGCCCTCCATTTCCACCAACTGCCACCCCCATATTTTCCAGGGGAGCCTCCAAGGCCTTCTCTGCACACAGACCTTCTCCGTCAGGAGCTTCAGGGTCTGTTGGTGGACAGGGCGGTGGAGCCTGTGCCTCCCCACTTGCAAGGTCACGGATTCTACTCCAGGTATTTCCTGGTGCCCAAAAGAACCGGTGGCCTTCGTCCCATTTTGGACCTCAGGAACCTCAACAAGTTCCTAGTGAAGGAAAAGTTCAAGATGCTTACTCTTGGAACCCTTCTGCCCTACCTCCAGCAGGGAGATTGGCTATGCTCCTTAGATCACATCACATCCTCATTCATCCAGACCACAGAAAGTACCTCAGGTTCATTGTGGGAGGAAACCATTATCAGTACAGAGTGCTGCCTTTTGGCCTCACCTCCGCCCCCAGAGTCTTTACAAAATGCTTAGCAGTGGTGGCGAACTACCTGAGAAATCAGGGCATCTTTGTCTTCCCCTATCTGGACGACTGGCTCATAAGGGGTCAGACAGGTCAGGAGGCCAATCAAGCCACCCTCAGGACCATTGCTCTTCTACAACGCCTGGGGTTTGTCATAAACTTCGCAAAGTCCACTTTGCTCCCTTCCCAGAACTTGGAGTTCATAGGGGCCAGGTTGGACTCTCTCCTGGCAAAGGCATTCTTGCCAGAAAACAGAGCCCGAAGGTTGATGGCCTTGGCAAGTCTGTTTCTCAGCAGGTCCCTGGTCTCCGCCAGACTCGACCTGCGGCTTCTAGGCCACATGGCTTCCACAGTACATGTGACCCCCAATGCCAGGCTCCATATGAGGCCTGCACAGTGGTGCCTTCGGACTCAGTGGTCACAGGCCACTGGCAGCCTCAGAGACAGGATAAGGGTGTCCAGACAATTTCTGCACTCCCTCAACTGGTGGCTACACCCACCCAATCTGCTTCCAGATTCCAGGTTACACAGTGATTCTAACAACCGATGCCTCCCTGCAAGGCTGGGGAGCGCATTGTCTGGGCAAGTGCACCCAGGGCCTCTGGTCTCCCTGGGAAGCTGCACAGCAGATCAATCTCCTCGAACTCAGAGCTATTCAATTGGCACTCAAAGCTTTCACTCCTACCCTGGCTCAACAGTCTGTCCTGATTCAGACAGACAACCAAGTTGCCATGTTTTATGTGAACAAACAGGGCGGAACTGGGTCCAGGATCCTTTGTCGGGAAGCTCAGGACCTTTGTTCTTTTGCCCTCAAACACAACATGCTCCTCAGGGCTGTGTACCTTCCAGGCCAAGACAACTACCTGGCAGACAGGTTAAGCAGGATCCTGCAGCCCCACGAGTGGCAGCTGCATCCTTCAGTAGTTCAGAAGATCTTCCTGAAATGGGGTCTCCCTTTGATGGATCTCTTTGCCAGCCCCATGAACAAGCAACTGCCAAAGTTCTGCTCCAGGCATCCACATCCTCTGTGGATAGCAGAGGATGCTTTTCTGATATCTTGGTCTCAGGGCCTCGGTCCTGCTGGTAGCTCCCAGGTGGCCGAGACAGCCTTGGTTTCCTTTTCTGCTTCAACTGGCGGTGGATCCTCCACTGCCTCTGGGGTTGCAACCCGACCTCCTCACACAAGAACAGGGTTCCCTTCTGCACCCCAATCTCAAGTCTCTCAATTTGATGGCCTGGAGGCTGCAAGGGTAGTTTTGGCTCCCTGGGGCCTACCTCAGGAAGTTGAGGAGGTTGTCCTAGCCTCTAGGAAACAGTCCACTAGGAAAACCTATGCTCTCAAGTGGAAGAGGTTTTCTGTGTGGTGTCACCTACGTACAGAGGATCCTTTCTCCTGTACTGTGCCAGTAGTTCTTCAGTACTTACTGCACTTATCCAATCAGGGACTTAAGTCCAATTCTGTTCGGGTCCACCTCTCAGCTCTAGCAGCTCACCACTCATTGGTAGAGGGACAATCTCTATCTGGTCACCCCTTGGTGTCCCGCTTTCTCAGGGGCTTGCTTTTGCTCAAGCCTCCCATCCGTCCTCCTGCCCCCGAGTGGGAGCTGAATGTGGTCTTGCAGCAACTGACTCGCCCACCTTTTGAGCCGATGGCTACTTGTCCACTACGCTTCCTCTCCTGGAAGACACTCTTCCTAATAGCCCTTACCTCGGCTAGGCGAGTAAGTGAGCTTCAGGCCCTGGTCTGTGACAGGCCTTACATCAGGATGTATAGGAACAGGGTAGTCCTCAGGACTCATCCAAAGTTCCTCACAAAAGTTGTCTCCTCTTTCCACCTCAATCAGGAAGTGGTTCTTCCAACATTCTTCCCTAGGCCTCATGCAAGCCAGGCTGAAGCAGTTCTGCATACCCTGGACTGTAGGAGGGCCTTATCCTTCTACCTTGACCGTACGCAGGGGCATAGAAGGGCTACTCAGCTCTTCGTATCCTTTGACCCCAATAAGTTGGGGTTGACTGTGTCCAAGCGTACCTTGTCCATCTGGGTGGCTGACTGTATCACCTGGGCTTACAAGGCGGCTGACCTTCCTTTGCAGGGTCGGGTCACAGCCCATTGTGTCAGGGCAATGGCTGCCTCAGTGGCTTATCTCCGCTCTGTGCCCTTGGTAGACATCGGCAAGGCTGCAACTTGGTCTTCAAGCCAGACTTTTGCGGCCCATTACTGCCTGGAGAGGGAGTCCCGTAGGGACAGTGCTTTTGGCCAGGCAGTACTCCGGAATCTCTTTGAGGTTTAGGCAACTCCTGCCCTCTGTTGGGCTACCAGTGGAGGTTTTGTCCTTGAAAAGCCTTTCTTTGCTGCTGAGACTAGAGGGAGTTCTCTTGTTTAGCCTGGGTTCCTCGGTAGCCCAGAGCTAGGGAGTCACCCATATGTGAGGACTGACTTCCTGCTTGGTCCTGGAGAAAGAGTAGTTACTCACCTGTAACAGGTGTTCTCCAGGAACAGCAGGAATCAGTCCTCACAACCCTCCCTCCTCCCCTTGGAGTTGCAGTTGTACATAGTTTATTTTTCATTTTTGTGTGCTGTTCTTAGCTATGTCATTTGATTGAGGTAAGATGGCACCTTTAGGCGGGAAGGGAACCGCACATGCGTGCCTGCATTCCCAAAGGCTTTCATAGAAAGCTGGGGAAATGCTCCGCTGGGGCTTCATCGGCGCCGATGACACCCATATGTGAGGACTGATTCCTGCTGCTCCTGGAGAACACCTGTTACATGTGAGTAACTACTCTCTTCCTGGTTGCGCGCACTTCCGCTCGCAGGTTAGCGAGCTCCAAGCTTTTGTGGGTAAAGCGCCCTACACCAGGTTCTACAAGAACAGGGTGGTGCTCTGTACACACCCCAAATTCCTCCTGAAGGTAGTGTCCTCGTTCCATCTCAACCAGAAGGTGGTACTCTGCCTTCTCACACCAGTCAGGTGGAGACGGTCCTCCACACCATGGACTTTATAAGGGCCTTGTCCTTCTATATCCAAGCACTCAGGACCACTGCAAAACCTCCCAGCTTTTCGTCTCCTATGACCCCAGCAAGCTGGGGATAGTGGTGACTAAGCGTATGCTGTCCAGATGGGTGGCGACTGTATTGTCCTCGCCTATGAGCAGGCAAATCTCCCACTGCACGATCGCGTTACACACTGTGTCCGGGCCATGGCGGCTTCGGTGGCAAATCTGCGCTCTGTCCCGATGGTGGACATCTGCCGGGCCGCCACCTGGTCTTCAATCCATACCTTCGCAACCCATTACTGCCTGGAAAGAGAATCCCGATGGAATAGCGCCGTCGGCCAGGCTGTGCTCTTTAACCTTTTCAGGGTCTAGGCAACTCCTACCTTCTGACTCTTCTGTGTTCAGGCTACCGGAGTGCTCGTTTCATCAGACACAGGGGTCCTACTGTAGTCTGTACTCCAGACTGAATTGCTGCTGCTTGCGGCTCTCCTTGTGGAGGCCCAGTTTTTTGCTACGGGTCTCCCTGTAGCCTGCAGCTGGGGAGTTCCATATGTGGACTGACTTCCTGCTTGTTCCTGGAGAAAGTGTAGATCTCCAGGAACAAGCAGGAATGAGTCTTCACATATTGGTACATCGGTACCGACGGAGTCTGCACGGGAACGCTCCCCAGCGTCCAATCAGAACGCTTTTGGAAGCATCCCAGCACGCCTGTCTGCTGCCTTCCCGCCTTTCCCAACTGCCTCTCCTCAGTTGTCGTTTTTCCGCGGAGCCGGCAGGACGTCCTCCTGTCATCGCAGAAAATTCTTCTTTTATTTTTTAGTTTTCTTGTGGTCGCGTCTGCCTTCCCCGACACCACCGGTACCGCTGGTGTTTCTTTTCTTTCTTCTTGTAAAATTTCCTTTTTAAGGAATACTTTTTTCCTTGTTAGTGCCTCACGTTTTTTTTCGGCCTGTTAGGCCTACTCATTTTTCCTTCATGGAACCGCCAGCCACTATCCCTAAGAAATGTACAAACTGTGGTAGTACAAAATTAATTTTAGACACTCATAATTGGTGTCTACCCTGCTTGGGTCCTGACCACTATCAGCTGGAGTGCCCCTCCTGCAACAGTATAGTCGGAAGAAGTCTTCAGCATCGAGTTCACCTTGATACCCGGTCCCCATTCAACTTTAGGGCACCGACCACCGTTTCTTCTTCACAGGATCAGGTAACCCAAAAACAGTCTGCTAAGACTAGCCAGCCCTCGAGTGATAGATCTCATGCACAGCATAGAGATGCCTCTGGCCTTGCCCTCGAGGACACACTGGCTTTAAAACCCCGGTGGGAGTCTTCGGCCTCCAAATCCTTAGTGGGGTTTCAGGTTGTTCCTGAGGTTCACCCCTCTCCGAACATACCTGAACCATGCTCGGTGGTGGCATCTGCTTCGAGCGGTACCGATACCCCGGCATCGGCAATGGTGTTGGATGAAACATTCCTCACCACTGATCGTAGTCTGGTGTCCTCAGTACCTGCGGGCCCGTTGGATACGCTGCAGACCGATCTTCCTGTACCGGTATCGATCCCGGTACCGATACTGGTACCCTCCAGATGTGCATCGATAGACTCGCTTCCCTCGATGCAGAGTCTAGAATCGATCTCCAGTCTGGATGACTGGGTACCGACTCGCCTTGGTACCTATACCAGACGGTACCGAAGGCACGGTTCCGATGATCCAGGTCGGGCACTCTCGGTTTCTTCGATACCGTTAGTTGTCACCGGCTGGCCTTCATCTACCACTATCGGATACGGTGCCGGAGTCAGTACCAGTATCCACATTACCATTGCGGTCGCTACCTTCCATGCTTCTCTCATCAGGGTCGCTTCCCTCGGTACCGAGTTTGGAATCGATCCCTAGCATGGACGTGGCGTTACTGACTGTGGCTGGTCCCGACGTCCTGCGGTATCGGTGACCATCCTCTAGGGATCCGATACTCCACCCTTTAGGGTCTTCTATTCCTCAAAATTTGGATAGATCCCTGGGTGCCAATGCTAGTTCTTCAACAGATCTAGCCTCTTCTCCTCTTTCTAGAGGATTTCCCTCTGAGGATTTTTCTTTTCAAGCATTCCTGCTTGATATGGCAAAGTCACTTGCCATTTCTATACCTGGTCAGGATCCTGCACCAGGGAATACAGAATCCCTGTATATTCCCTGGAGTCCAAAGGAGAACATCATGCTTCCTGTGCATCAGACCTTGCAGGATCTCCTCTTACGAATGTGGGAAACTCCTTTAACGGTACCCCCACCTTCTAGGGCAACTGATCTTCTATATAAGGTGCCCCCCTCTCCAGGGTTTCAAAAGACTCAACTTCCTCATCATTCCATTGTTGTAGAATCAGCAATGAGGCATATTAAGAGTACTAAAAAGCACTCTTCTTATCCGCCAGGTCGTGAGTCTAAGATTTTAGATACCTTTTGGACGCCAAATCTTCCAGGCATCCATGCTTTCAGCAAGAATTCTTTCATATATTTTTTATATGGGATTATCTCTTGAAGAGGTCACAAAGAAATTACTGCTTTTGACCCCTTTTCTTCAAGAGCCCAAAAGAGCAGACTATTCCTTATTGGTAAGTCATGCTCAAAATATCTCTAGGTTCCTTACTCGTGCTTCCCTAGACTCCTTTGAGTCTTTTAGCAGAACCTCTGCTATAGCCATAGGGGCACAACGTAAAGCCTGGCTCCAAGTTTCAGACTTGGACAAATGGGCACAAGAAAGATTGGGAAATACTCCTTGCACTGGAGAAGATCTTTTTAACAAGGAGTCTTTACTCTAGGTTGCTCAGTTAACCACTGGCATTCCTGTTTCCAGAGGCTGTTCTACGCTTTCCTCTTTCCCAGGTGGTAGGAAATGTCCTAGCAAACTTTCTTCCCCTAGGGGGAAAAGGTTTTATCCATCTTCTGCCCATCATACAGATGTTCCCAAATAGGGGAAACATCGCACTGGTCTACACAAACCACAACTTCAACAGGGTCAGCAAACCCAGCAGTCGCAGGGTTTCAGATAGATTATCATTACATCTCCTGTTTGGTGGTTAGAGTTGCAGTCTGCTTCTTTTCACTTGAAGCATCTACACTAATTTCATCCTAAATTCTCCTGGATCTCTCTTCACGAGACATCCTTTCTTTTGCTCTAAGAGTCTTTATGATGATCATGCCTATAGTTAACAGGTTTCTCTTCCTCCTTCTGGGAAAAGAGAAGTGACAACTATCCATAAGACAGTTTTTTCCCTGTACTAGCATGTATCATCTTACCTCTCAGAGACTTACTACATAGTCAGTCTCCTTCAACTCTGTCTTACCTCCCTCTTACTACAACAATCGGTTTGTAAGAGTGGCTCTATTACACTGGTAAGCCCCTATGGTCCTCTACCTATTCCACAAGGGGATTTTCCCTTCCAGAGTTGTCTCCTCTTTTTTTCTTACTTTAGGGCAGCCCCTCAGACAGTAAGGGAGTCTTACCACTCCTACTTATGTCTGTTCCTTCTTTTTCCCAATCTAAAAAAAAAAAAAAAAAGGGGACAAAGAAATTTTTTCTGCTGCCCTGGTAGTTGCTGCAAATGCAGCAATTTCTAGTGGTTAACCCACTGGTTCTGTTCACCACACAACCAGGGTTTTCTCCTCCACTAGCAATCCTTCTAGCCTCAGTGCTAAACCCCAAACAGGTTATCAACCTTTTTTGGAAACCCTCTTATCACAGACTTGTTGGTTGACTTCTTCACCCCCTTGTTTTGGCAGAATAGTTTGTTACCTACTGGCTTTAAGCAGCCAGTTTTTTCTTCTAACCAACCTGAAACATACTCTCTGCAACTCTACAGAGTAGCTTTGCACTATGGGCCCTTGCTAGAGAGCATTAGTATCTTGCCTAGCAGATAATCCCAGATGGTTAGGGAGGGGTTCACCCAGTCATGTTCCATGACTGGCAGGTGTTCCCTGCCCTTACCATCTCATCTAAAATCTCTTTTTGAAACAAAAGACACAGGCCTTTCATCACGTGAAAACCTAAAGAATGGCCAATCCCTGGCTTGGTCCATATCTCCTTTGGACTCCTCGCCAGGGGTAGTTTTCTTTCAGTGGCAGCTCAAGGACGCCTGATACCCTTTTTGCCCTTATAGGCGGGTCACTATGGTATCTTATTCCAGTGGCGTCCTCTATCCATTCACCATACTGCAGTTCTGGAGAGATCTGGACTTGCTGCCTGCAGACTGAAGTTATCCTCTGCATTTTTCACGTAGGCCATCCTGGTTATTCAAGAGCTCAAATTCTTAAAGGAATCTAGACTCCTTCTTGTCAGAGAGACCATTTCTCTAACTCTGTCAATCATAACCAGGGAAAGAAGATTCTCTATGCATCTATTCAAGCAGGTATCACCCTTCTTGCTATTAGATGTATCATTTTCTTCCTCCATATTCCTATGGGGATCTACTTATATAGGCATGTCTCCATCCACATATGTGGAGACGTGTCTATATGTCTACATATTTATATATGTTTATGTTTATTGGAATTTGATATACCGCTCAGACCCGAAGGCATAGAGCGGTTTACAATATTCTCCAGGACCAAGCAGGAAGTCAGTCCTCACTTATGGGTGACGTCGGCACCGACGGAGCCCTCGCGGAGCAATTTTCCCCAGCTTTCAAAGAAAGCCTTTGGGAATTGCAGCGCGCATGCGCGGTCGTCTTCCCGCCCGAGGGTGCCATCTTAGCCAGTCTTCCTTTTTCCGCGGAGCCCTACAGACGTCCCCGTCTTGTCCCCGCGAAAAAGTCGATTTTCTTCATTATTTTATTCTTATTTCCTTCGGTTCGACGCCGATCTTTTTCCCGCCCGGACTCGCGACGCCGGTCACGAGTCCTCTTACTTTTTTTCGGTTTTTCTGACTTTGTCAGCTTTCGTTTTCGATTTTCCCTGGCAGCCCGGTCCTTTGACCTCGCAGGGGCCCTTTTTCCCCCGATGGCTGCCAGTGGGTTTAAGCGGTGTGGTCAGTGTGACCGAAATATGTCACTAACTGACACACACGACTTTTGCCTCCGCTGCCTGGGCCCGGATCATGAGGAAATGATCTGTGGGCCCTGCGGCAAAATGTCCTCAAAAGCGTTGAGAAGTCGGCGGCATCAGCGTGATCGAATCTTCGCTGACCCCAGCCGTACCCGGACCTCGTCGGAGGCCTCCGCGTCAAAAGGCTCCACGGGGTTCTCCCTCCGGGGACCATCGTCGGAAGGTGAAACCCGCGAGGGCGGCGTCGGTGGACGCTCCTGGTTCCGCGAGGGCCAGGTCGCATAGCCCCGACAGCCGCCCCGGGTCCTTGGAGAAGGAACACCTCACGAAGCGACCTCGCCTGGAGTCGGAGACGCCTGCTCGGGTAAGTCCTGTGGTCCTTCTGGACTCGCCTCCGCGACAGCCGACGTCGGGCCCGACGCTGTCGGGGCCCGAGTCGGGGACTGCTGGGTCACCTGAGCTCAGACTCAGGTTGACGGCCTTGGAGAGCAGACTGTCTGCCTTCATGGACCAGCAGAGGGCACTGCTCGCTGGCGCCGCTGCCCCGATCGCCGGGACGTCGACGTCCAAGTCGACCCCGGAGACCGAGCCGATCCTCGAGTCGATGAGAACTCGAGTCGATCCTCGGTCGAGGTCACCCTCGGCCTCCCGTTCGGGACCGAGGTCGCCGACGCCGACTCCCTCGGCGTCGGGGCGGCAGACGCCGCGCCCTGCCCGGGCCGACCCCACCGAGTCCTCGTCGGAGTCGGTCTGGGAGTCTGAGGAGGAAGAGTCGCCTGATTCTTTCCGGACTCGGTGTGTCCCCTCGGACTCACCGGAGTCCGAGCCTCGGAAGCAGTCCCCCCCGGAGGATGCCCGGTTCTCGGACTTCGTTAGGGATATGGCCAAGGCTTTGGCCTTCCCTGCGGATCCCGAGGAGGAGCCTCGAGCCGAAGAGCTCGACGCCCTCCAGTATGACTCTCCCGCGAGGGAACACTTTACTGTACCGGTTCCTCCTATGCTGGAACGACTACTCTTCCGCATGTGGGAGAGTCCGGCCTCCTCGCCGGTCCTGAGCAAGCGGGTCGATTCTATCTATCGAGTCCGCAAGAGCCCTGGCTTTCAAAAGGCACAGCTACCACACCATTCCATGGTAGTGGAATCGGCCATGCATCGTCTTAAGAGCCAGAAGATGCACTCCTCGGTGCCTCCTGGCAGGGAGGCCCGTAACCTGGATGGCCTTGGTAAGAAGTGTTTCCAGGGCTCTATGCTCGCATGTCGTGTCCAGACTTACCAGCTATACATGGGCATGTATCTCCGGGATCTGGCTAAAGAACTAGCCGGATTCTCCGCTGGTTTGTCCGAGGAACCCTTGCGGAGGTTCCTGGCCTTCTCCACTGGCATTCGGGAATGCTCAAAGTTCATGTCCCGGGCAGCCTATGATGGCTTTGAAGCATCGGCTCGAGTGGCCGCAGCCGGCATCGGTGCCCGCCGACAGGCTTGGCTTCAGTCGTCAGACCTTGAGCCCTGGGTGCAGGACAAGTTGGTCGATGTCCCCTGCCGAGGCGAAAACCTCTTTGGCAAGCCCATGGCGGAAAAGGCTGCGCAAATTGAGACTGAGACTCTCACCAGGACCAGGCTTTCTAGGAAGACCTCCGCCCCTTCCCAGAAAAAGAAGGGCTCGGGGAAAAAGTCCTTTTACCCGAGGAAGGCGGCTGCCTACAAACAATACCCCCATTATCAGGCCCCTGCAGCTCCCCAACAGGGCCAGCAGGCCAAGGGACGGGGTAACGGGTCCCGTAGGCAGCAAGCCCCCAAGCCTGCACCACCAGCCCCTGCTCAGCAGGGTGGGGGCTTTTGACTCACAACGCATAGCCTCTCCCCCCCCGCTGGTTACTCCCAGCACCGGAGGCCGGCTGGTTCACTTCGCCCACAGGTGGTCCAGCATCACCACAGATGCCTGGGTGCTTCAAGTCGTGCGGGAAGGCTATCTTCTCCACTTCCACCAGGTCCCTCCCTCCTATTTTCCGGGAGAACCTCCACGACCCCCTCTGCACAGGGAATTACTCCTTCAGGAGTTAGCAGGTCTTCTACAGGAACAGGCGGTGGAACTGGTGCCACACCACCTGAGAGGTCAAGGCTTTTATTCCAGGTATTTTCTAATACCAAAGAGAACAGGGGGCCTCAGACCCATCCTGGACTTGCGCAACCTCAACAAGTTCCTTGTGCGGGAGAAGTTCAAAATGCTTACCCTTGGAATCCTTCTGCCCTACCTCCAGCAGGGAGATTGGCTATGCTCCTTTGATCTAAAGGATGCCTACACGCACATCCTCATCCACCCAAGCCACCGCCAATACCTAAGGTTTGTGGTGGCAGAAAATCATTACCAGTACAGAGTACTGCCCTTTGGCCTGTCCTCCGCGCCGCGAGTCTTCACAAAATGTCTCGCGGTGGTGGCGGCCCATCTCCGGCTTCACGGCCTCTATGTCTTTCCGTACCTCGACGACTGGCTCATCAGAGCAGCGTCCGCTCGAGAGGTCACCAACGCCACGCGCCGCACGGTGACTTTTCTGCAACACTTGGGCTTTGTTATAAACTTCGCAAAGTCCACTTTGCTCCCCTCACAGGATCTCGAGTTCATCGGCGCAAGGCTGCACACTCCTCAGGCGCGAGCATACCTACCGCTCGACAGGGCTCGACGGCTCATGGACCTAGCCGACCGCTTTCGCAGCCAGCCCCTGGTTTCCGCCAGGCGCTTCCTGAGACTGCTCGGCCATATGGCTTCCACCGTCCATGTGACCCCCAATGCCCGCCTGAATATGCGGCCTGCTCAATGGTGTCTCCGCCAGCAGTGGCGGCAAGCCACAGGCGGCCTAGCGGACCTAGTGCGCGTCTCCGAACCGCTGCTCTCGTCTCTCCGGTGGTGGCTTCGGCAGCCGAACCTGATATTCGGAATGCCTTTCCAGCCACCTCAGCCGACCCGGGTGCTGACCACGGATGCGTCCCTCCTGGGCTGGGGAGCACATTGCCAAGGGGCACGTACTCAGGGCCTCTGGACCACGTGGGAGTCTGCTCAGCAGATCAACTTCCTGGAGCTCAGGGCGATCCGCCTGGCTCTCAAGGCGTTCTCCCACCTGACTTCCCACCAGTCCGTCCTTGTCCAGACGGACAATCAAGTTGCCATGTTCTACGTGAACAAGCAGGGGGGCACGGGCTCCTTCCTCCTTTGCAGGGAGGCACAGAAGCTCTGCTCTTGGGCCGTCAGTCACGGCATTCTCCTCAAGGCGGTTTATCTCCCGGGCCAAGAGAATGGCCTGGCGGACAAACTCAGCAGGATCCTCCAGCCGCACGAGTGGCGTCTGGATCCCTTGGTAGTCCAGAAGCTCTTCCTAAAGTGGGGCCTCCCCACGGTGGATCTCTTTGCCAGTCCTCACAACCGGCAGCTTCCTCGCTTCTGCTCTCGTCAGCCACACCCCCTTCGGGTGGCGGCGGACGCTTTTCTAATTTCATGGTCGGGGAGCCTTCTGTACGCTTTCCCTCCCATCCCGCTAGTCTCTCGGACTCTTTTCAAGGTTCTCCGAGACAAAGCCTTCATGATCCTGGTGGCCCCTCGCTGGCCCAGACAGCCGTGGTTTCCGCTTCTACTGCAATTAGCGGTGGAGGATCCATTCCCTCTGGGGGTGCAACCGGATCTCCTCACTCAGGATCAGGGGTCTCTACTACACCCCAACCTCAGGTCTCTCAACCTCATGGCCTGGCTGCTGAGAGGGTAGTCCTTGCTCCCCTTCTTCTGCCGGCAGAGGTGGAGGAGGTCGTCTTGGCTTCGCGATGGCCTTCTACCCGCAAATGCTACGCCCTTAAATGGCGTCGCTTTGCCGTCTGGTGTACCCAACAGTCTCAGGATCCCTTCTCCTGCCCGGTGTCGGTGATCTTGCAATACTTGCTACACCTCTCTAATCTGGGACTTAAGTCCAACTCCGTCAAAGTTCACCTCAGTGCTCTTTCGGCACATCATGTGCCGGTGGACGGTAGACCTCTCTCCAGCGACCCTCTCGTAGCGAGGTTTCTCCGAGGTCTCCTTCTACTTAAACCACCTCTGCGCCCGCCAGCGCCTGACTGGGACCTGAATGTGGTTTTGCAGCGGATCACCTGTCCGCCTTTTGAACCTATGGCTACCTGTTCTCTCCGTTTTCTGTCTTGGAAAACACTGTTCTTGATAGCCCTCACTTCCGCTAGACGCGTAAGTGAATTGCAGGCCCTCGTGTCTGATCCCCCTTACACTCGGTTCTACAAAAATAGGGTAGTCCTACGGACTCACCCAAAATTTCTTCCAAAAGTGGTCTCCCCTTTCCACATCAATCAGGAGGTGGTACTTCCAACCTTCTTTCCCAGACCACACTCCAGCCGAGCTGAAACGGTCCTCCATACCCTGGACTGTAGAAGGGCTTTGAACTTCTACCTTGACCGTACGCGGGAGCACCGTAAAGCTGCTCAGCTTTTTGTGTCTTTTGACCCCAATAAATTGGGGCTCCCGGTCTCCAAGCGTACTCTGTCCATCTGGGTTGCGGACTGTATCTCTTGGGCTTATGGGGCAGCCGGACTCTCCTTGGACAGTCGAGTCACGGCTCATTGCGTTCGGGCAAAGGCTACGTCAGTGGCTTACCTCCGCTCTGTTCCGCTGGCAGACATCTGCCGGGCCGCTACTTGGTCTTCGAGCCAGACTTTTGCGGTCCATTACTGTCTCGAGAGGGAGTCCCGCAGGGACAGTGCTTTCGGACAGGCAGTCCTCCGTAATCTCTTTGAGGTCTGAGCAACTCCTACCCTCCATCCCGGATGTGGGCTACCGGTGGGTGATAATTCAGCGAAGATTCTGTCCTTCTGTGCTGCTGAGCTAGAGGGAGCTCATTTTTGTGCTTAGGGTCTCCGGTAGCCTTGAGCTTGGGAGTCCCATAAGTGAGGACTGACTTCCTGCTTGGTCCTGGAGAAAGCGTAGTTACTCACCTGTAACAGGTGTTCTCCAGGAGCAGCAGGAATCAGTCCTCACTACCCTCCCTCCTCCCCTTGGAGTTGCAATCGTCTGCTTATGTTCTTTTTGCAAATTTTTATGCTGTCTTTTTTAGCTATGTCATCTGACTGGCTAAGATGGCACCCTCGGGCGGGAAGACGACCGCGCATGCGCGCTGCAATTCCCAAAGGCTTTCTTTGAAAGCTGGGGAAAATTGCTCCGCGAGGGCTCCGTCGGCGCCGATGTCACCCATAAGTGAGGACTGATTCCTGCTGCTCCTGGAGAACACCTGTTACAGGTGAGTAACTACGCTTTACATCATTTAGGGAAACAAGAAAGGAACGCCATTTATAAGATAGGACAGAGTAGAGGACAGAGACAGTCAAACAGGCAAGATGAAGAGAAGGACATGGCACAGCACATTACCCTGATACATGGAAGGGCATCCATACTTCATCAAGGACTCCAGGAACAGATGCCACGGACCAATGCCTAAGGGCCACGCCAAAGGGCCCTCTGGCGAGGCCCTCAGGCGCGGGCCCACAAGGCACGGGCGCGCCCTGGCAACGGCGGTTTTTATGCCGTTGGGCCCCGATGGAAGGAGGCGGGCTGTGGGAGGAAGGGGGAGCTCCTGCTCACACCCCCGTCGAAAGCGCTGCTGCTCCTGGGCCCTGGCAACAGCGGTTTTTATGCCGTTGGGCCCCGATGGAAGGAGGCGGGCTCTGGGAGGAAGGGGGAGCTCCTGCTCACACCCCCGTCGAAAGCGCTGCTGCTCCTCCTGGGCCCTGGCAACGGCGGTTTTTATGCCGTTGGGCCCCGATGGAAGGAGGCGGGCTCTGGGAGGAAGGGGGAGCTCCTGCTCACACCCCCGTCGAAAGCGCTGCTGCTCCTGGGCCCTGGCAACGGCGGTTCTTCTGCCGTTGGGCCCCGATGGAAGGAGGCGGGCTCTGGGAGGAAGGGGGAGCTCCTGCTCACACCCCCGTCGAAAGCGCTGCTGCTCCTGGGCCCTGGCAACGGCGGTTTTTATATAATCTGTATCTTCTGCCCATGTATATCTCTGTATATATATATATATATATATATATATGCATATATACCCTATAGGTCTATAAATTTATGAATATATATATATCTACATATATATATATATATATATATATATATATATATATATATATATATATGTAGATATATATATATCTGTTGAGATATATTTTTTTAGGTAGATATGTATCTACGTACTTATCTATCTGTCTGTTTAGGTTCAGATATTCATATATTCCTATATGACCCTGACAGATGGGCACTACCCCTATCAATGCTGTACCAGCATGCTTAGGGTTCTACACATACAACCACTCCCTGTGGTAAATACCAAACCTTTTTCTTACCATAACCTCTCACGGTTAGGTACCTCTGAAGCTCCCCATGCACATTTTTTCTTTCCTATTTGACCCCATTTAGGAAAGACATGGTGGATCTTCAGTTAATCCAAAGCTGTAACGCTTCTTAAGTCTGTCCTTACTTTGTTATTGGATATAGGGGTCTCCATACCCCCTTCTCTCCTACAGGGACTATTTCCATTGTCAGTCCAAATCGGTCAGACTTAATTTTCCTTTTGGTCCTAGCATTGGACTGTTCTTCGAGCAAAAGGGCTTAAGTGCTTTCTAATAGTACCTTCTGCGTTTTCTGCTGAAGCCCTACCTCATTATACTACCCCAGTTTCCCCTGGGGCTATTTCTCACCCTGAAGGGTTCTGACCTCCACTTGTTTTTTCTACAGTGTATTACCTCTACTTCATAGTGAGGTACTCCTTGAGAATTTTATACTGGCTGTTCTAACAGATCCATATAAACCTCAATAGACTTTTTACAATGCCACCAAGGGAGGTCCATATTAGAATATTGCGCTCAATATTTTACTACTAAATGTCATCTATACAGGATCTTCCTCTCCAGAAGTCCTGTTCTAGTCCAGCTGTTCCACAGCACCTTTCTGCAATTCAACTCCTACCCTCCATCCCCAGGATGCCTGAGGTTCTGAGGAGTAGCATGGCTCATACTAGATTCGAAACATGCTAGGACTCCCTCCCGGCATCTTAGCTTGGGAGTCCCCATATGTAAAGACTCATTCCTGCTTGTTCCTGGAGATAGCACAGTTACTTACCTGTAACAGGTGATCTCTGGGAACAGCAGGAATAAGTCTTCACAACCCACCCACCTCCCCTAGGAGTTGCATTTCTCTATCTTTCCCTTTCTTTCTCTCTCTCTCTCTCTTTGTCTCAGCTTTAAAACTTAACTGAGGAGAGGCAGTTGGGAAAGGCTGGAAGGCAGCATGCAGGTGTGCTGGGATGCTTCCAAAAGCGTTCTGATTGGACGCTGGGGAGTGTTCCCGTGCAGACTCCATCGGTACCGACGTACCCATATGTGAAGACTTATTCTTGCTTTTCCCAGAGATCACCTGTTACAGGTAAGTAACTGTGCTTTGTGAAAGCTGGACAGTGAAAAATATAGACAGGAAGAAAATTGATGCCTTTGAATTATGATGCTGGCGGCGAATACTGTGTATACCATGGACTGCCCGAAGAACAAACCAGTCGGTACTAGAGGAGATCAAGCCTAAGCTTTCTTTAGAAGCTCAGATGACAAGACTTCAACTTTCATACTTTGGACACATCATGCGGAGAGAGAGATCATTAGAGAAAGACATCATGCTTGGCAAGATAGAAGGTCAACGCAAAAGAGGAAGGCCAGCAATGAGATGGATCGATACAATAACAGCAGCTACGGGTACCAGTCTGTCAACAATGAGCCGCCTGACTGAAGATCGAACACAATTTAGTATAGCTATCCAGAGGGTCGCCATGAGTCGACTCCGACTCGACGGCACTTAACAACAACAACAGGTGTTCTCCGGGGACAGCAGGAATCGGTCCTCACAACCCTCCCTCCTCCCCTTTGAGTTGCTCCTTTACCTTTATTTTGCTATCTTCAGCTATGTCATTTGACTGAGCAAGATGGCACCTTTGGGCGGACAGGGGACCACGCATGTGTGGTGGCATCTCCCAAAGGCTGAAAGGATCTAATTTAGAATTCTTCACAGAATAGCTATCCATTCCAGTTTGGATTTTGGTGGCTATTTTAGTTCTGCAGGAACAAGCAGGAAGTCAGCCCTCACAAAAGGGTGACGTCTGCACCAACAGAGCCCACAAAGTAATTTCTCACCAGCTTTCAAAGAAAGCCTTTGTTAGATCAACCACGCATGCGTGATTACCTTCCCACCCAAGGGAGTGATTTTTCTCTGTCTTAGTTTTTCCATGGAGCACATCAGACATATTGTCTGCACCCCGGAAAAAGTTGTCTTCTCTTGTGGTGAATTCGTATTATTTTCTCGCTTTTTTTTTTCTCAGTCTCATACCATCACCTTCTTGCATTCCTGGAATCGTTGCTACATTGATGTCATGTTTTTCTCGGATACTTCTTTTTCTTTTTCTCTCTAGGTGTGCAAGATTGTTCTCTCTCACCGTACTAATCAGGACATTGGAGCTTGACCTCGTGGGGGCCGTCTTTCCAGTTGTGTCCTCTATTAGTGGTTTTAAGAAGTGTGCTGATTGTGGCAGGACCATGTCCAATACATAAGAACATAAGATATGCCATACTGTATCAGACCAAGGTCCATCAAGCCCAGTATCCTGTTTCCAACAGTGGCCAATCTAGGTCATAAGTACCTAGTAGTCTCCCCAAAAGACACAGGTTCCTTAATGCTTGTATTGGGTCAAGCAGTGATATCCCAGGTCCCTTTTAATAATGGTTTATGGACCTTTCTTCCAGGAATTTGTCCAAACCATTTTTAAACCCAGCTACACCAACCGCCCTTACTACATCCTCTGGTAACAAATTCCAGAGTTTGATTACACGTTGAGTGAAAAAATATTTTCTCTTATTAGTCTTAAATAGGTTACCCTGTAGCTTCATTGCATGTCCCCTAGTCTTTTAATATTCTGATGACATAAACAATTGATCTATGTTTACTCATTCCACTCCATTCATTAGTTTATAGACTTCTATCATATTTCCCCTCAGCCGTCTCTTTTCAAGGTTGAAGAGCCCTAGCCTTTTCAGCCTCTCTTCATAGGAGTATCCCTCCATCCCCTTTACCACTTTGGTGGCTCTTCTCTGTACCCCCTCTAATAACGCTATATCCTTTTTAAGATACGGCGACCAGAATTGCACACAATATTCAAGGTGCAGTCGTACCACGGAATGATACAGAGACATTATAATATCCTTTGTTTTATTCTCCATTCCTTTCCTTGCGATACCTAGCATTCCAATTGCTCTCTTGGCCGCCGCTGTACACTGGGTGGAGGGTTTCAACGTGTTATCCATGACGACGCCTAAATCTTTTTCCTGAGTGGTGGTTCCTAGTGTGGAACCTTGCATGGTGTAACCATAGGTTGGGTGGTTCTTTCCTAAGTGCATAACTTTACACGTGTCCACATTAAATTTCATCTGCCATTTGGATGCCCAATCTTCCAATTTATCCTCTTGCAATTTTCCACAATCCTAATGGGTTTTAACAACTTTGAATAGTTTTGTGTCATCTGCAAATTTGATTACCTCGTTATTCCCATTTCCAGGTCATTTACGAATATGTTTAAAAGCAGAGGACCTAGCAGAGATCCCTGGGGTACACTGTTCACATTTCTCCATTGGAGAAATTGGCATTTAGCCCTACTCCCTGCTTTCTATCTTTTAACCAGTTCCTGATCCACAAATGTACACTGCTTCCTATCCCATGACTTTTTAAATTTTGTCAAAAGTCTCTTATGAGGGACCTTGTCAAAGGCTTTCTGAAAATGCAGATACACTATTGTCTACTAGTTTATTCACACCTTCAAAAAAACATAACGGGTTAGTAAGACAAGACAAGACCTTCCTTGGTTAAATCCATGTTGGCTGTCTCCCATTAAGCTATGACTGTCTACATGTTTAGTAATTTTGTTCTTTATGGTTTCTACCATTTTTCTCAGTACTGACGTCAGGGTCTGTAGTTTCCCGGATCACCCCTGGAACCCTTTTTAAAAATTGGCATTACATTGGCCATCCTTCAATCTTCAGGTATTACAGATGATTTTAATGATAGTTCACAGATTATTAATAGCAGGTCTGCAATCTCATATTTCATTTATTTATTTTTCTATACCGTGCTCTTTGGTATCAGCTTGGTTTACAAATAACATCAACTTTGTTCAGACACAGGTAAACGTCCGTGCTGGACTTACAGAAAACAAGGTTATTCAACTTGGATTAAGTGGGGAAACTATATACAAGATCTGGTATAAGATATTTTACATCTTCAAGATCTGGGATAAAGGTATTTTACATATTTCAGTTCTTTCAATACCCTTGGGTGTATATCATCCTGTCCAGGTGATTTGCTACTCTTCAGTTTATCAAATAGTTGTAATAAATCTTCCTGGAGTATCGATATTTTTTTCAAGTCTTCTGCGGCATCACCTTTAAATACCATTTCAGTCATGGGTAACATCCTTACATCTTCCTCGGTAAAAACCTAAGCAAAGAATTTGTTCAGTCTCTCTGCTATGGCCTTGTCCCCTCTTAGTACCCTTTTTACCCCTCTATCATCTAATGGTCCAACTGACTCTCTCACAGATTTTTTGCTACAAATGTTTTTGAAAAAGTCTTTATTACACATTCTTGCTTTCACAGCAAGCTTCTTCTCAAATTCTCTCTTTGCTTGCCTTATCAGTGCCTTGCATCTAACTTGCCAGTGCTTATGATGTTTACAGTTTTCGTCATTTGGCTCCTTTTTCCATTTCCTGAAAGATGCTTTTCTGACAACAGCAGCCTCTCTGACCTCACCTTTAAACCATACCGGCAGCTTTTTTGGACTTCCTTCCACTTTTCGTAAAGCGTGGAATACAGCTGGTCTGGGCTTCCAAGATAGTATTTTTAAACAACATCCATGTTTGATGTAAATATATAACCTTTGCAACTGCTCCTTTTAGTTTTTTCTTAACAATTTTCCTCAGTTTATCATAGTCTCCCTTTTGAAAGCTAAAAGGTAGTACTGTGGATTTCCTTACTGTCCTTTCTCCATTTATTAAATCAAACACGATCATGCTATGATCACTATTGCCAAGAGGCCTCAAGACTTAGGTTCTTTTTCTTTTTTTTTCTTTTTTACTCTTTTTCTCTTTTTTTCTCGCTTCTTGGCGTTTTGTCCACTCTGGGGATTTTTTCCCATCTGCGGTAATTATTGAGTTTAATTTGGCTGAGGCGGTATTTTTTGGCTTGTCTAAGCCAGCTGGTAGCTTCAAGTAATGCACCAAGTGTGGCATGATCATCTCTGTCACTGACTGGCACAATTGGTATTTACAGCGCCTTGTAAACGATCATCAGCCCGCAGCCTGCAATTTGCGCTTGCAGATGGTGCAATGGGGACTGAAGGGTCAGGAAAGATCTGTAAAAGCTGAAAGAATGGTCTAATGCTTGACAGTTAATTTTAATGTGAAGAAGTGCAGTGTCATGCACTTGGGATGCAGAAATCCAAGAGAATTGTATGAGATAGAGGGCAATAGGTTAGTGTGCACGGACAAGGAGAAGGACCTTGGATTGATTGTTTTTGAGAATCTCAGTGGTGAAACAGTGTGACAAGGCGGTGGCCAAAGCCAGAAGAATGCTGGGTTATATACAGAGAGGAATTAGCAGAAAGGAAGAGGTGCTAATGCCACTGTACAAGTCGCTGGTGAGGCTTCACTTGGAATATTGTGTTCAGTTTTGGAGACCATATCTCACAAAGGATATAAAAGACTGGAAACTGTTCAGAGGAAGGTGACCAAAATGATTTGGAGCCTGTGCCAGAAGACGTTTGAGAAGAGACTTGAAGACCTAAATATGTATACACTAGAGCAGGGCTTCTCAACCCTGTCCTCGGGACCCACCTAGCCATTCGGGTTTTCAGGATAGCCACAATGAATATGTATGAGAGAGATTTGCATACACTGCCTCCATTATATGCAAATCTCTCCCATGCATATTCATTGTGGTTATCCTGAAAACCCGACTGGCTAGGTGGGTCCTGAGGACAGGGTTGAGAACCCCTGCACTAGAGGAAAGGAGGGACAGGGGAGATATGATACAGACCTTTTTCTGTCGTCATTTTTCAATGTTTCTATACTGTTGTAGTTTATATGGAAGAACAGACTAGATAGGCCATGTCTTTTTCTGTCGTCATTTTTCTATGTTTTTATACTTAAAAAGTATTAATGAACAAACAAACCTTTTTCAAAGATGGGGAAGCTGTAAAACTAGAGGGCAAAACATGAAGCTGCAAGGGGGTAAACTTGAAAGGCAACGTCAGGAAATACCTTTTACTGAAAGGGTGGTGGATGCTTGGAATGCCCTCCCGATGGAAGTGGTGGGGGCAAATACAGTGACAGAACCAAAAATGGTATGGGACAGACACAGTGGATCCTTTTATAGCAACAGGATAAAATCAAAATAAACATAACTATCTCTTATATCTCACAAATAGGAGTGACCTGCATGGAGCAGTGGGACACCCCTAAACGAAGGCATAGGGAGGGGTGACCTGCACAGAGTGGCAGGTGCACCTACTCTTGCCACCTGCTAGGCAGACTAGATGGACCATGCTGGTTTTTATCTGCCGCCATATACTATCTGTATGTTACTATGTAGAAAAAACAGGAGTCGTCCCTACAGCTCATTGGATTCAGCATCCTCTACCCCAACACCGACACATCGCCTTCCAAGGCTTCTACTGAGACGTCCATGGGGAGGGAAGGCCATGCCTCATCAGAACCAGGGGGCCCGAGCATTGAGAGGAGACTTTCTGATGAGAAACCATCAAAGTTGAAGGGTGAACATCAGGATAAGGTCCAGGTGCAGCATCATTATTGCAGCCCTTCTCGATGCGATGTGGAGAGTGATGGCCAGGAAATGGCCTGCCAAGCTTCCCCGGCAGGCGGTTTTGACACCCCCCCCCCCCGAAGGGAGGAGTCACCCCTATTGCCCAGGAGGACAGCCAGTTTTCTCCCAGTTTACCATTCATCGTGGAGTCCCCGCCTGAGGTATCTATGCTGGTGACCGCAGCTGTGGAACCGGCTCCTCACAGGTGGTGGTGTTGGAGGAATGCCTTTGAGCCCTCAAAGCTCACTTAGTGGTTCTAACCTTATGGAACACAGGCTTTGTGGCACCAGCATCTTCGTCATGGCATTCCGTCCAGCCCTTCCTGGGGACCCATGAGCTGCCCGCCAAGGCAGGCGCAGCGGGTGGGAGGTTGGAATCGACACCGGTTCTGGCAGCCATCTTCCTGTCCATTGTATCAGAGTCTGCACGGGGCACCAGTGCTCGCACGCAGGGTGGCATAGGTTCCACCGACACCCGCCCTCCCCAACTACGGAGCCAATGGTGGGAGGAGACCTGGCACTATTTGACTTCCTTTCGGAATCCGAATGGGAGACCGAGGAGTAATAGCGTCAGACCTCCGGTCCCCTGACCCTCTTGTATGATCTGTCGCCTCCCCCTGAACAGCGTAATTCACTGCCAGAGGACATGTCCATTCAGGACTTTGTCAGGGACATGGTCAAAGCAATCCCATTCTCTCTGGATTTGGAGGAGGAACCCAGGGTGGAGGAGCTGAAGCGTCTTCAGTACCCTTCAGCCTCCAGGGAGGTGATGATGGTGTCCATGCCACCATGTCCTGCTCGGCTGCTGCTGCGGCTGTGGGAAACTCCTCTCACAGTTCCAGTAGTCAGCTGGAGGCTCACTCCCTGTACTGGGTCCAGAAGACCCTGGGCTTCGAGAAGCCTCAACTACCACACAGTTCTATAGTGGTAGAATCGGCCTTGAAGTCTATTTAAGAGCACAAAGACATCATGCTGGACTTGACAGAATTTTGCTGCCCATGTCCCCGCTGTCCACCTCGAGGCCTTCAGAGCCTGGTAGGCCCTGGAAAGGACTGCTCTAAATTTATGTTGCAGGGCGTCTATGATGCCTTTGAGTCTGCTGGTTGAGTAGCAACAATAGGCATCACCGCCCACTGGCTGGTATGTCTGCAGCCCTCCAACTTGGAACAGTGGTCCAGGACAAGTTAGCCAATGTACCTTGCTGGGGTGAGAACCTCTTCAGGAAGCCAGTGGAGGAGAAGGCAGAGGAGCTCAAGAAGGAACATGTGACCCTCTTTAGGCTGTCAAAGAAGACCACAGATCCTGTGTGGAAGAAACATCAAGGTAAAAAGACCTTCTACCCGCACCTGTGCTGATGCTACCCGGTCCAACTAAAGGTGCTGGCCCTCCTGCCAGCAGCAGAGAGAGAATGTTCCGAAGGTTCAGCTGGTCCCACAGCCCAAGCTGGGGATGGGCTTTTGACAGGTTCCTCAGGAGCATAGCCAGCCGGCCGCTGTCCACTGGGGTACCTCCTCAGGTAGGGGGGTGGCTCGTCCACTTCGTCCACAGGTGGTCCCCCATCACCTTGGATGCCTGGGTGTTGCAGATTGTCTAAAGCGGTTTTCAGCTGCACCTCACCCAGTTGCTGCCTCCATATGCCCCAGGGGAGTACCCCATAGACCCATCTCACAGGAGCCTGCCCTCTTAACTAGCCTAGCCATCAAGCTAGTTCCCCTGGCTCATGTTGAATGTGGCTTCTATTCCAGATACTTCTGGTTCCCAAGAAAACCGGCGGGTTCAAGCCCAACCCTGGACCAGCGAAACCTCAACTGGTTCCTGGTGCGCAAGAAGTTCAAGATGGTCTCGCTGGGGACGCTGCTCCCATACCTCCTACAGGATGATTGGCTATGCTCCTTGATTCTAAAATATGCGTGTACACACATCCCAATCCACCTGAATCACGCACAATATCTACGGTTCGTGCTGGGAGGCCAGCACTATCAATACCGATAATGTCCCTTCGGGCTTGCCTCAGTTTCATGGGTCTTCACAAAGTGTTAGGTGGTCAGGGCTGCCTACTTCCTGACCATGGAGATCTTTGACTTCCCGTACCTGGATGACTGGCTTATTGGAGGTCCTACGCCCGGTGGCTTGCCAATCTCATCATTCAGGTGCTCGAACAGCTGGGCTTTGTGGTCAGCTACCCAAAGTCCCATCTCCTACCTATGCAGAAGCTTAAGTTTATCGGGACCCTCCTCCATACCACTCAGGTGCAGGCCTTTCTATCGAAGACCGCATGCAGCGTCTGGTAGCAGTGATGGATGATGTGCAGCACCAGCACCACACAACAGGCAAGGGATGTTGAGAGTCCTTGCTCACATGGCTGCCACAGTGCATGTCATCCCTCAGGCCTGTCTCTTCATGCGGTAGGCCCAATGGACCCTCAGCATGCAATGGAAGCAGGCGATGGGCTGCCTTCAGGACAGAGCGGCGGTCACTGCACCTCTGGTGCAGTCCCTTGACTGATGGCTCCAGCCAGGAAATCTGTTGAAAGGCTTCCAGTTCCAGATGGCAGCCCTCTGCTTGACAGTCGCTATGGATGCGTCCAAGCTCAGCTGGGGAGCTCACCTGGATGGCCTGTCCACGCAAGGCTTGTGGTCCAAGCAGGAGAGCCTATTTCAGATCAACTTTCTCAAGCTTTGCACAATAGCCAGTGCCGTCTGCTTCTTCCAAGAGCACCCGGCCAGTCAGGTGGTCCTGATCCAGACTGACAACCAAATGGCGATGTTCTATGTGAACAAGCAGGGGGATACTGGGTCATATTGCCTCTGCTGGAAGACAATTCGATTGTGGAAGTTCACTCTGCTTCATGGCTTGGACCTGAGAGCGACCTAACTGCCTGGTGAGCTCATTGTCCTAGCAGACCAGTTCAGCTGCATGAGTGCATCCTGAACAGGGTGGTGGTGCATTGGATCTTTCAGGAGTGGGGCACTCCTGCGGTAGATGTTTTTGCCACAGCACACAATGCTTTGGTCGGTCAGTCTGCTCCCAGAGGCCAGCCAGCAACCGCTTGGCCTCGGGTGCCTTCTTCCCCTACTGGGGGGGGGGGGGCTTTCTCTATGCTTACCCTCTCCATCCCGATACCACTTGTGGAGAAAAACTCCTGAAACTCCAAGCCAACAAGAGCACCATGATCCTTGTCGTGCCTTATTGGCCTCAGCAACAGTGGTTCCCATTACTTCTGCAGCTCTTGCAGTGGGAGCCTCTCCACCTGGACTCCGTCCTGGACCTGATCTCTGTGGAGGGCGGAATCTTGCTACATCCCAGTGTCTGCTCCTTGGCCCTCATAGCATGGATGCTGAGCAGATAGTCCTCTCAGAGCTCATTCTAGCTAAGCGTGTTATGGACATCCTGCTGGCGTCTCAGAAGGACTCAATGCACAAGGCCTACACGCTAAAGTGACAGAGAGCCGCCACCTGGTGCGTGGGCAGGGCATTGGACCCCCTTCTCTTGCGCCATGGACCAGCTGCTGGAGTATCTCCTGCACCTCTTGGACTCTGGCCTGAAGTCCAAGTCAACACCCATTCACCTCAGTGCGGTAGGGGCATACCATTGCGGCTCCAGGGGGGAAGCCCATTTCGGCCTAGCCTCTCGTGGCTCACTTTATGTGAGGCCTGCTCCTCTTGAAGCCTCCTCTCAAGCCCCTTACACTGGCTTGGGATCTCAGCGTGGTACTCGCCCAGCTGATGAGGGCTCCTTTCGAGCCGCTGGATGCTTCTCCCCTGAAATTCCTGACCTGGAAGATTCTCTTTCTGGTGGTGGGTATGTTAGCCCGACACATCAGTGAGCTCCAAGCCCTGATAGCTCACCCAGCCTACATCAGGTTTCACCAGAATAGGGTGGTTCTCTGCACGCACGCCTGCTTTCTACCAAAGATGCTCTCTGTGTTCCACCTCAACCAGTTGATGGTCTTACCAACTTTCCTTGGCCACAGCCTAACAGAGGTGAGGCAGCGTTGCATACTCTGGACTGCAAGTGGGCTTTAGCCTTCTATCTGGAGCATACGAAGGCACACCGCCGGTCCACCCAGCTGTTCGTTTCCTTCGAACCCAGTAAACTGGGCTCTGCTGTGTCGAAGCGCATGCTATCCCTCTGACTAGCAGACTGCATCGCTCACGCTTATTCCCAGGCTATGGTGGCATTGGTGGCCAACCTCCATTCTGTTTCTGCAGAAGAAATCTGCAAGGCTGCTACGTGGTCTTCAGTCCATGCCTTCACAGCCTACTGCTGTCTGGATGGGGATTCCTGACGGGATAGAAATTTTGGCCAGGCCATGCTCTGGCATCTCTTTGTGTCTTAGTCAACTTCTGTCCACCGGCTCTTCTGTGTCTGTCCAGGCTACTTGCTAAACCCCTCAGGGTTGATGGCTGCTGAGGATGCTTAATCGGATGAGTCCCTCGGGGGACTACCTTGCTGCTGTTCCTGGTTTCTCCAGTTGGTTGCTCTTGCTGGGCTGTTGATCTTCTCAGGTTCCGGTAGCCTGTAACTTGGGAGTCCCATACATGAGGACTTATTTCCTGTTTGTTCACAAAGAAAGCGTAGTTACTCACCTGTAGCAGGTGCTCTCCATGAACAGCAGAAATAAGTTCTCACAACCCTCCCACCAACCCAGAGAGTTGCCTTGTTGGCTTCTGCTGTGTTATCTGACTGGAGAAGATGGAGCCGTGGCAGGCAGAAGACAGGGCGCACATGCTCGGGGTGCCTCCCAAAAGCTTCCTTTGGAAGCTGGGGACCGTTCCTGTGTGGGGCTCAGTCGGTGATGTCACCCATATGTGAGGACTTATTCCTGCTGTTCACAGAGAACACCTGCTACAGATGAGTAACTGCTTTCTTTGTGGACAGCTGCAGCAGGGTCTTCTGTCCACATCTTCACTGCCCATTACTGCCTGGATGAGGATTCCTGGCATGACAGCACCTTCTGCCAATCTGTACTCCAGCACCTCTTTGGAAATTAATGCAGCTCCTTCCCTCTGGCCCTTCTGTCTGTCCAGGCTACTGGAGAGTTGTTCTCTTGCTTGTTACCGGAGCCGTATGTTGACTCTCTGAACCTTTCAGTGCCTTTTCTGCTGTTCTTCACGGTTCGCTTTTTCTGATTGCCCCATTGGACGATTTACAGGTTTTTTTCAGTAGTCTGTAGCTAGGGAGTCCCATATGTGAGGACTGACTTCCTGATTGGTCCTGAAGAAAGCGTGGTTATTGACCTGTAACAGGTGTTCTCCGGGAGCAGCAGGAATCAGTCCTCACTACCCTCCTTCCTCCTGGAGTTGTTTTTATTCCTTTTGAATCAATTAAGCTATGTCATCATACTTAGATAAGATGGCTTTGTTTGGGTAGGAATGCAATCATGCATGTATGCTGGATCTCCCAAAGGCTTTTTTGTGAAAGCTGGGGAGAGTTCCCGTGTGAGGACTCAGTCAGTGACGCCACCTATATGTGAGGACTGATTCTTGTTGCTTCCGGAGAACACCTGTTACAGATGAGTAGCCATGCTTTTTGCCTGGTTGAGCACTGTAGCTGTAATGATCAGACTGAGTAAGTTGATAGGGGACAAAATCTCTGGGTGGTTGGAAATTAAGATTTCTAGTGCCAGATTCCATCTCTACTTCTGATTGGGCTGGAAGTCCAAAGGAGCAGACAGAAAAAATGCTAGGTCAGTATTAAAACAAAACAAAAACTGGACACCATAATTTGGATGCTTTTGTTACACATTTCAACACTTGAGGTGATATTTTTCCCCAACCCCTTTACTGAAATTTCTTTTAGGAAATTAGTACAAGTCTCTTATGCTGCCTCAAGGAGTTTCATTGTCAAACTTGCATAGAGGCTTCATGGACTTATATAGATTCTAGTCTCATGCACAACTTTTCAGACTCCATCTGTAATAATTTAGTATTGCAGTGTTTCTTGCTTATGTTAGGTAATGTTTTTTAAGGCATTATTTTAGGATGTAAAAACCACCCCCACCATTGTTATTGATATGTTGTGGTAAATGAGCAGGAACAGTGGACCGTGCTTTTTACTATATGGCCTCTTTGGTGTCCCAGTCTGAATGCAGGGGGTTTTAGGATCGGCTGAATTATAGATTTGGTGCACAGTGCTGTCCAAAAGAAGTTTGGGACATAGCTGTTGCACCCAGAGGAAGGTGTTGGAGACAGACCTATCAGACTGAGTGAGGCAGACAATGGCAGAAGATACGCCCACTGCTGGCAGGTAGATGAGGGAGGTGCATCTCAAGAGACCCTCTCCTGAAGAAAAACAACAAAAGAACACACATTCAGTGAAAGAAACAATTATGAAGAGATGCAGGACCACTTTAAAAGATGGCTTGTATAAAGCATGCCGCTCTCTCCACCATGTACAATCAAAGGAGGACACCTTTTATACTTGTTAAAGAAGATTTCTTAAAGATATAATTTAATGCATTTTTGAAAGGTGTTGATTCTTAGCTGTGCTGGAAATTGTTGGCTGATGTACATATTCTACTTAGAACTGTGTTAAAATCTTCTTAATGTGCCACTAAACTTTTCACTCATTCTGAGGGCAGTTTGGAAATTTGATAGCCTACAAACCGGTTTTCAAAGGGAAAGTCCCCACTGAGATTTCTTCCAAAAATCCAGTGCTGCAGTGTAAAGTAATCATGAGGATTTCAAAAAGAAATTTGTGCATGTCTTTTAGAATCACTGCCCCTCAACCCCATCCCAGGTGCTGCCCCTTTTTGCTGCAGGTAAAAATACACAAGAAGGTGGCATGAGTAGAAACCCAGTTACTAGCATAAATCTTTGAAAACTGCCTTCTCCCCTTGCCTGTGGGAGGAAAAGCTTAGATTATAGCTTTGATTTACTTTTGTATAAACATGGTTCTTTTAGTCTATATTAGTTTCTGATTCATATAAGGATGCTACTTCCAGTTAACCAGTTAAATGTAAAATGAATCTTGCATTCAAGATGTATTGGGACTTTTTTGTAACACTGAAATATATAGCGCGGTTTTAGAGTTTATATACAGTTTGCATAGGAGTCACAATCTTTATTAAATAGCTTCAAAATATTTTAATTTTCCAATATTCTATCTTTTTATACTTATCCTGCTTGGAACTAAGAATTATTTTGTTGCAGGCGAAGGATCTTGCTAGAAACTAGTGCCACCTCTTCTCATCTGTGTTGTGCACATTAACTTCCTCCATTTTCATTTTTAATTCTTTCCTTGTAATTAGAAACAGCTATATTTTTTCATTCAATCTTTGTTTTTACTGGCTGAAAAAAAAGCTGCTTATTGCACACCCCCACCAGCCAAGGAATATGGCAAAGGGTGTTCATATTGGTTATTCTTGCTAACTGCTGCCTTGAATTTGTTTAGTCTTCTAGCCATGTATTCACACAATGTTACCCTGAAGATACTGGAAACTGCAAAAGTGCTACAGTGGGTACGGTCCACAGCTCAGTTTTGTGATCCAAGCTTAGGCACTTGTGTGGGAAGAACAAACCTGCCACATCCTGCTGTCCTTAATAGCAGAGGCTTAGTAACATGGGGAACCCATTATTGAGCTGAAGCCTTCATAAGAAAATGGGGCTTGATGCAAAATGCTCAGTGAACAAAACTAATTTAACATTCATACTCATAAACTATATGTTGTCTTCATTTTATTGAGCATTGAACTTTTTCTTCAGAATAATTAAATATTTTAATAATGTATTACATCTCTAGCTTGTTGTTGGGAGGGAGCTGGGGAGCCAAGGGAATGGGAATAGTTTTCTGCCTTATTTGCTTTTTTGTTTGATTTAGTTTTTCCTTTGCCCTTCATTATTTAATCGTGCAGCTGTTGTCTGTCATATTACAAAAAACAAACCAAAAAAAGGGTTCCTTTCTAGCCATCTTTGGAAATGATTTCAAGGAGCAGGTAGCTTGTATGTTAAAGAAGATTTGTTTCTTGTAAGCGAGGCCTAAAAATCTAATGTACTACACTGACATTTTTTACATTGAACAATTTATACTTCTTTCTCACCTTCTAGCTGAATCTGGTAGGATCTTTGCCAACTCTCTTTTTTTCTGGTTTGCTTTCTTTTTATGAATTTGAGAAAGTCTAGTATTCCTCTTAAGCCTAAACAAGTATCAGAACCTTCCCTCCTTTTGAACAGTCTGTAGTTGAATGTCTGCTAGTGATGATCTTTTAGGGAAATCTGAGGATGGGATAACAAGGACTTGAGTTAGTCAGTTCATCTCATATTACCCTAGTGATCTCCAGGAACAAGCAGGAATGTAGTCTTCACATATGGGTATCGTCGGTACCGACAGAGCCTGCACAGGAACGCTCCCCAGCATCCAATAGGAACGCTTTTGGGAGCATCCCTCAGCACATGCGCGCTACCTTCCTGCCTTTCCAACTGTCCCTCTTCAGTTCTTCGTTTTCTGCGGAGCCGACAGGACTCATACCCTGTCACCGCAGAAAATTTCTTCTTTAATCTTGTTTTCTTGTGGTCACACTTGCCTCCACACAACGCCTACCAGTACCGACGGTTCTTTTCTTTCTTTTCTTCAAAAAAAAAAAATTCTGAATTGTTTCTCTTCAGAAACTTTCTTGTTCGGTGCTAGGCGCCATTTTGGGCACTAGGCCCCATTTTTCCTTAAGGATGGAAAAACCAGCTAGTGGTTTTAAAAAAAATGCACTAAGTGTGGCGGTACCATTTCCGTCACCGACACCCATGACTGGTGTCTTAAATGTTTAGGCCCTGACCATACTCCATCTGAGTGCCTCTCTTGTATGGGAATGACTAAAAGAGGACGACAGAACCGGGCTGCAAAGCTCGGTACCCTCTTTTCTTCGGATGCCAGGTCCATTGCATCGACTTCTTCAAGAGCCTCTTCTTCCTCCCATGGATCTCAGGTAACTAAACATAAAAGCCGGTCCTCAAAGGGTAGCTCTCCTGCAAAGCATGGAGAGGCCATTGGCATTGCCCTTGAGGGAACCACACCGGCAAAACAGCCCCGGCGGGAGGCTACGGCCTCCAAAGCATCAACGGGGTTCCAGGATGTTCTCAAGGCCTCCAACTCAGGAGAGCTCCTGGTGCCATGCTCTGGAATTCTAGCCCATCCTTCCGGTACTGATACCCAAGCATCAACAAGCTCTATGTATCAACGTATGCTGGCCATTGAACAGAGTCTAGTTAGTGGCGTCAGTACCACTCAAGTCATTGACAAGGTTCCATCATGACAAGGTAGTCCTTAGGACTCATCCACACTTTATGCCAAAGGTGATCTCGCCTTTTCATCTAAACCAAGCGGTCTACCTACCTGTGTTTTTTCCAAGGCCTCATTTATCAAATGCAGAGAGAAATCTTCATATCTTGGACTGTAAAAGAGCTTTAGCCTTTTACTTACAAAGAACACAGCAACATAGAAAGTCCTCTCAACTCTTTGTTGCTTTTGATCCTTCTCATTTGGGACTTCCAGTTTCCAAGAGAACACTCTCTAACTGGATTGCTCAGTGTATTTCCTTCGCCTATCAGAGTAAGAACCTTTCTCTGGAGGGCCATGTCACAGCTCACAATGTGAGGGCCATGGCAGCCTCAATGGCTCATCTGCACTCTGTGTCTATCGACGACATCTGTCGAGCAGCCACTTGGGCCTCTGTTCATACCTTCACAGCCCATTTCTGCTTGGACAAGGACTCCCGCCGGGATGCCTTGTTTGGTCAGGCTGTTCTCCAGCACCTGTTCCATACCTAATCAACTCCTACCCACCATCCCTGGTAGGATGCCAGAGATCCATGGGGGGAGGTGGAGCCCTATTCAGGGACACACAACTTCTGGGGTCTCTCTCCCTGGCACCTAAAGCTAGGGAGTTCCCATATGTGATGACTACATTCCTGCTTGTTCCTGGAGATAGCATAGTTACTCACTTGTAACAGGTGATCTCCGGGAACAGCAGGAATTTAGTCCTCACAACCCACCCACCTCCCCTAGGAGTTGTATCTCTCTATCTCTTTCCTTTCCCTCTCTCTCTCTTTGTCTCAGCTTTAAAACTTAACTGGAGAGAGGCAGTTGGGAAAGGCGGGAAGGCAGCACGCAGGCGCTGTGGGATGCTCCCAAAAGCTTTCTAATTGGACGCTGGGGAGCATTCCCGTGCAGGCTCCGTCGGTACCGACGATACCCATATGTGAGGACTAAATTCCTGCTGTTCCCGGAGATCACCTGTTACAGGTGAGTAACTATGCTTTCCTGCTTGTTCCTGGAGATAGCGTAATTAGTTACCTGTAACAGGTGATCTCCGGGAACAGCAGGAATTTGGTCTTCACAACCCACCTTCCTCCCCTAGGAGTTGTAGGGTTTCTCTCTAATCTCTCCTTTTATCTCAGCTACAAACTCAACTGAGGAGGGAGAGTCACAAAGGCAGGAAATCAGCAGCGAAGGCGCAGTGGGATGCTACCAAAAGCTTTCCTATTGGACCTCAGTGTGCTTTCCCGCGCGGGCTCCGTCGGTACCGATGTTACCTGTATGTGAAGACTAAATTCCTGCTGTTCCTGGAGATCACCTGTTAAAGATGAGTAACTACGCTTTCCCATTTAGATCTGGATGGTGATAACTATATTGTTCTTTGTTCCTGTTTAATGTCTTAACCTGATGCACAGGGACGTGTTTGCTGAATGTTATTGCGTGTTAAGTGCCACGGCAGCCCATTTGTATGACTGTAGCAGCATGTAACACATGGTAACATTTAGTAAACAGGTCCTATAGTGTCATGGTGCAGAAACAAATGCCATGATGCCCATTCCAGAAAGAGGCTGTTTGCATGTTTTTATAAACCAAATTGAGATTTTTTTTTTAGATGTAATGGGTTGTATAAATTTATTTATTTGTGTGGTTTTTTTATACCGCTATTTCAGGTAATCATAGTGGTATACAATTGAACAACATGTACATAGAACAGTTTAACAAAAAACTAGTGTTAAAAAATAACAAGTTTACATATTCAACTGAGTTAACTTATTTACATTTTTACATTATAATGGAGGGGAGGTGAAGGGGGGGGTATTATTGAATGGAGCTATTGTCAGTTGGAAACATGTTATCACCGAAATGTTCAGTAAAGAGGTAGGTTTTAAGGTGGGTTCGGAAGGAGGTTAGTTCTGTGATATTGCGAAGGTTATCTGGCAGAGTTCCAAAGTACTGGGGATATGTATTCGAAAGCTCTGTTGCTGGTACATTGTTTTGTATTGCAGTATTCTGGAGGGACAGAGAGGGAGTTGGACATTTGTTTTCTTCTCTGCCTGTCATCAGGTAAGGGTTTGACCAGGTGGGAGAGGGTTGTTGTTGTTAAGTGCCGTCGAGTCGGAGTCGACTCATGGCGACCCTCTGGATAGCTATCCTAAATTGTGTTCGATCTTCAGTCAGGCGGCTCATTGTTGACAGATTGGTACCCGTAGCTGCTGTTATTGTATCGATCCATCTCATTGCTGGCCTTCCTCTTTTGCGTTGACCTTCTATCTTGCCAAGCATGATGTCTTTCTCTAATGATCTCTCTCTCCGCATGATGTGTCCAAAGTATGAAAGTCGAAGTCTTGTCATCTGAGCTTCTAAAGAAAGCTTAGGTTTGATCTCCTCTAGTACAGACTGATTTGTTCTACGGGCAGTCCATGGTATACACAGTATTCGCCGCCAGCACCATAATTCAAAGGCATCAATTTTCTTCCTGTCTATCTTTTTCACTGTCCAGCTTTCACATCCATATGATGTTATTGAAAATACCATGGCCTGAACAAGTCGAATCTTTGTATGGAGAGAGACATCTCTGCTCTTGAGAATCTTATCTAGGTCTTTCATAGCCATTCTGCCAAGAGCAATGCGTCGTCTGATTTCTTGACTGCTTGTTGCTTCTTTATTGATAGTTGATCCAAGTAGGTTAAAGTTATTCACGATTTCAATTTCTTCTCCTTCGACGATGAACCTGTTGATTATGCCAGTTGTCATGATCTTTGTCTTCTTTACATTAAGGTGCAGGCCCATTTTGAGACTATGTTCTTTGATTGTGAGAAGCAAATGTTTCAGATCATCTTCACTTTCCGCCAGTAATGTGGTATCATCAGCATAGCGAAGGTTGTTGATGAGTCTTCCACCAATCTTCACACCTCTGTTGTCTTCATACAATCCTGCTTCTCTGATGATTTGTTCTGCATATAAATTAAATAGGTAGGGGGAAAGTATGCAGCCTTGTCTTACACCTTTGCTTATTTTAAACCATTCTGTTTCTCCTTGTTCCGTTCGAACTGTTGCTTCTTGATCAATGTACAGATTGTGCAAAAGAACGATCAGGTGTTCTGGTATACCCATGCTTCTTAATGTGGCCCAGAGTTTCTCATGGTTTACACAGTCAAAAGCTTTGCTATAGTCGATAAAGCACAAATAGATATCCTTTTGGTATTCTTTAGTCTTTTCAAGGATCCATCTCACATCCGCAATGATGTCTCTCGTTCCTCGCCCTTTTCTGAACCCTGCTTGCACTTCAGGTAGTTCTCGTTCCAGGTATGATTGTAGTCTCTTTTGAATAATCTTCAGTAGAATTTTGCTGGCATGTGGGATCAGAGCGATTGTGCGATAATTTCCACAGTCAGTTGGATCACCTTTCTTTAGTACTGGTATAAACACAGATCTTTTCCAGTCAGTGGGCCATGATGCTGTCTTCCATATTTCTTGGCAGAGCCTTGTAAGTACAGTAACAGCTGCATCAGATTGCTGTAATACGTCTATGGGAATGCAATCAATGCCTGGTGCTTTGTTCTTTGATAAGGCTTTCAATGCTGCTTCAACTTCTTCTTTCATCACCAATGGTCCCAGATCACAAGGTACAGGTTGAAACGGCTGTTGGTCCACTTGATCTTTAGCATATAAAAACTCTGTATATTCCTTCCATCTTTTCTTGATCTTCTCAGCATCATTCAACATAGAACCTTGAGCATCTTGTAACATTCCAATTCGAGGCTGGAACTTTTTCTTTAACTCTCGTAGCTTTAGGAAAGCTGATCTTGTTCTTCCTCTAATAGTTTCTGCTTCTATTTCCTTGCATGCGTCATTGTAGTACTTTTCCTTGTCCTGTCTTGCTGCACGTTGGAAATCTCTGTTGAGTTCTGTGATTGTCTTTCTTTCTCCTCTGGCTTTAGCTTCTCTGCGTTTCTGGGCAATTTTCAGAGTTTCTTCCGTCATCCATTTTGGCCGTTTTTTCTTTTTTACCTTTTGTAGAGACTTCTTGCTTTCTTCCAACACAACCTTCTTGATGTCATTCCATAACTCTTCTGGAACTCTATCATTTGTATCTAAAGCAGCAAATCGATTTTGCAGGCAGTCTTTAAATTCCAGTGGTATATTCTCAAGGTCATATTTTGCTGCATTCATGAGTGGTTTGCTCTTTTTCAGCTTTAGCTTGAGTTTGCATACTAGTAGTTGATGATCTGTACCACAGTCAGCTCCAGGTTTTGTCTTTGTTGATGTTATAGAGCTTTTCCATCGTTGACTTCCACAGATGTAGTCAATTTGATTTTTATACAATCCATTGGGTGAAGTCCATGTGTACAGTCTCCGCTTGTGTTGCTGGAAGAAGGTGTTCGAGATGAATAGATCGTTGGTCTTGCAGAATTCTATCAGTCTTTCTCCAGCTTCATTTCTGTTGCCAAGTCCATATTTTCCAACTACTTTGTCTTCTTCTTTGTTGCCAACCTTTGCGTTCCAATCACCCATGACTATCAGGATATCCTGTTTGCATGTTCTGTCAATTTCAGCTTGTACTTGTTCATAGAACTCTTCAATTTCATTCTCTTCTGCAGCTGTTGTTGGGGCATATACTTGAATTATAGTTGTGTTCATAGGCATTCCTCGTAGACGAATAGAGATTAAGCGTTCGCTGACTGCATTGTATTTCATTACAGTTCTTGCAAGTTTCTTCTTTATTATAAATGCAACACCATTTCTTCTTTGTCTTTCATTTCCAGCATAGTAGACCATGTGATCATCTGATGCAAAGTGCCCGATGCCAGTCCATTTCAGTTCGCTGACACCCAACAGATCAAGTTGTACACGTTCCATTTCATTCTTGACCACCTCCAACTTCCCTTGGCTCATGCTTCGTACGTTCCATGTTCCAATTAGGGAGAAGGTAGTGGGAGCAATTTTCCTGATGATTTTAAAAGTAATCATCAGAATTTTATATTTTATCCTGCTTTGGACTGGTAGCCAATGCAGGTCAAATAGGATTGGTGTTGTGTTCATTGCGGTAGGAATTGTGAATAATTCTAGCGGCTGAATGTTTGCCATGATAAGTGTGTGAAGGGAAACTTTAGGAAGGCTGTGTAGTAGACTATTATTACAATAGGCTATGTGGAGGGTAATTAAGGCTTGCATTACAGTTCTAAAATCAGAGGGCTGTAGTAGGGGTTTTAGGTGCCGCAAGAGTCGTATCTTATTGTAAATTGCTTTTAAGTTTTTGATGTGTGTCTGGAATGTAAAGTGTCTGTCAAGTGTTACACCTAAATATTTAACTTCTTTGACTTCAATTTCAAAGTCATCAACTACAACACTTTTTGGAGGTTTATAGTTTTGGTTCCTGGCTATTATCAAGATTTCTGTTTTTTTGTAGTTTATGAGAAGGCCAAAGTTCCTTAGCCTGGTGGCAATTTATTTGAAGCATGAGATTATTGCGTTAAAGTTGGGAGTTTTGATATTAAAAGGGGTGAACAACATTATGTCGTCCGCATATATAGCATAGTCGATCTTGAATTGTTTTATTATCTGGCATATGTAATTTAGATTATTATTGCTTACATGTGCTAGTTTGATAGTATAGGTAGGCTACAATACCTTGGAGTGGAGGAGTAGCCTACTGGTTAGAGCAACTGCCTAGTACCCAGAAGATCAAGGGTTCAATTCCCACTAGCACTCCTTGTGACTTTGGGAAAGTCACTTTACCCTCTATTGCCTTGGGAAGAAAAGGCTGGCAATCTACTTCTGGTGATACATTGCCAAGAAAACCCAGAGGTAGCTGGGTCACTATGAGTCAACACTGACTTGATGTCAGTAAAAGAAAAAATAATACCTTAGTATTTAATTTCCTAGTGTCTGTGATAAGATTCTGAGCCCAGTGCAGCAGTGCTAGGATTCATTTTTTCACCATCTTAAGTGATGTAAGAGTCACATCTCTATACTAGTCTGCTCCTGTTTGAATTGAGGCTGGATGAGTGCAGTAATATCATGCATAGGCTGGATCCTAGAGAAAACTGTGTTCTTTTTAGGTTGCCATTGGTAAGAATAATCCAAAAATGGTGGTGTTCGTAAGCTTTCAAGAACTACAAATTGTATATAACCATGTATATAGCCTGTACACCTTGGCAACTAATTCTGTACAAATTGTATATATGGGCCCCCCCCCCCCCAATCTACTGAAATCAAATGTATACCTTGATCTGTGTGCTTTAATCAAATGTGTATTGTATCCAAATGCTTGTCCTGTGTTACGTAATCATTGACTAATCAAAATGTAAAACTGAAATCTCAATGTACCGTACAATACATTATGATTCTGTAAAGTAAACCGCTGCTGATCGTAGGAAGCAGCGGTATACAAGTGTTTACTAAATAAATAAAATAAATAAATAACTACAGTATCTAATTCTTCTGTGTTGTAGGTTTGCCATTCTTTGTGGTCAGTTATCAGATCATGAGAGCATTCAGAAGCGTATTCAGATTGGATACATCTTTAAGGTGAGTAGAAAGAGAGAATATCAGAACCCTTCAGAGGGATAAGTGATGAGATATGGAAAGTAGGGTAGAGTAAGCATTCTCTGAATGGTGGACTGTGTGTCCCAAGCATTTGCAATTCTCTTTTTTCAAAGTGGAGTGCTCCCTGTTAGTTTATATTCTGTGAGAATATAAATGTTGCCATCTAGAACATCAGAATCCATGTGGCAGAAATGAACTAATGATGATGCCATCTGCTTCTGCAGATTTAGTTTAACCTTTTGGCCCAACCAGTTATTGGTGAGGTCATATATCAGCTATAAGAGTTCTGCTATATAATTGTTCCCTACTGAAACTCCTACAAACGAAGATAAAGGATATTTCTGCAAGAAAGGCATTATAGGCAAAAAACAATGATCAGAAATCGGAAAAGCTCTAGGACAAGCATAGTGAGGGCAAAGTATGACAAAATCAGTGACCAGTTAATATCTGCAGTATGATATTAGGAAGAGAAATGTGTATAACAATCTTCAACAAAAATCACCCAGAGTGCTCCTGGAGTGGGAAGCTATAGAGAGATATTTAGACTTCAGAGCTTGGCTATAAAGGCATAATGAGAAAAGACACTAGTAGAGGTCAAACATGCTGTACAAAAAATGAGAAACTGTTCAATTTATTCTATTATAGAACAATTCTAATGATTTTACTTCTCAGAGACAGTAATTCATTTCAGTATGATATAAAACCGCGCATTTTCTTTAGGAACACATTGATAAAGCAATTTCTCTAAAACCGGATGATGCCAAGTCTTACTATCTTTTGGGCAGGTGGTGCTACCAGGTAAGAGTGCTGTCTTCCGTTTATTCTTGCTTGCTCCATCTGACCATGTTGCAGAGCATTGGGTTCTTATCCATAGAAGCCATTCTTGCCCCCCCCCCCCCCTGTTTGTAGAGTGTTATAGTAATTTTTCAGTGCCTCAACAGAGGAAAGCAGTGTGGGAAGAAGAGTAGTTCACCATGTAAGTATTCCCTATCTGAAATGGTATTAGAAATGTGTTTGTGACTGCAAGAACTGAATGCGCACATGTGGTCTGCTCAACCTGTTTAGCTGAGGGCACCTAATTGCTAGTATGATTGTGCTCGCTTTGGGAAGATGAGGTAGGATATTTGCTAGAAGTCATTTTAACCACACCAAAAGTTGATGTACCACTTACATATTGCCAGATGAGATCCTGAATTAAGATTATCTTGAATATTTTTTAAATGAGCTCAGCCCTATAATGCTTTCTTAGGCCAGTGTTTACCACTTGTCATTAAACGGGCAGTTGTGCACCCATTGCTGAAGAATTCAGAGTTTGATAAAGGCAACCCTGCCCGTTTTCACCCAGTTTCTAATACAGTATATCTATCTTGGAGTAAAAATTACTGAGAAATATGTTTTGTATCAGCATTAGACAGGGTCATAGCACCAAGACATTATTGATCTGTGTTTAATGCCCTGCACCAGCATATTGATTGTGAATATTCTGTTACTAGTCTCTCTTGATGTATCCTCTGCACTGGATGCTGTAGACCAGGGGTCTCCAAACCAGTCCTGGAGGACCGCAATCCTGCCAGGTTTTCGAGATATCCCTAATGAATATGCATGAGATTTGCATGCACTGCCCCCATTTTATTTGAATTTATCTCATGCATATTCATTAGGAGTATCCTGAAAACCTGACTGGTTTGCGGCCCTCTTGGACTGGATTTGGAGACCCATACTGTAGACTGAAGGACTGTGTTTGCATGACTTAGTGGACTTGGAATTTTTAGAGACTGTGCTCCAGTGGTTTTAGTCTTGGAGGAAGGCAGATGCAGGTTGTGTCTCCTCTTGAAGTTACTGCAGATATTCCTCAGGGCTTCTCCCTTTCTTCTGCTCTTTGTTTAACATTTATTTGCAGCTATTTCAAGTTCTTTTGCAGTCTTTGAAGGTTAATTTCCACATATATGCAGATGATGTGCAGCTGTTTAACCAGAGGTGGTCTTTTAGATGACATTGCAGCAAAGGGTAAATTGTTTAGAGCAAGCTTGCTCTTGGATGTCAGTCATTTGACTAGCTTTAAATGCAGAAAAGTAAACTTAACGTTGGATGAGTAGGATGCCTTTGTTTGAGGGTCATCAAGTACTTCAGTATGGTGGCCTTGAGCTACTCATGTCAGTGGTGCAAATTCTGAGCAGTTTGATGGACACTCATTTGGCCTTGAAAATCCAGGTTAGGGCAGAAATTGCTTCCTCATTTTATAAAGTATGCCTGGTGCAAAGATTGAGGCATTATCTCCAGGAACAAGCAGGAATGTAGTCTTCACATATGGGTATCGTCGGTACCAACGGAGCCTGCGTGGGAACGCTCCCCAGCATCCAATAGGAAAGCTTTTGGGAGCATCCCTCAGCACATGCGTGCTCCCTTCCTGCCTTTCCAACTGTCCCTCTTCAGTTCTTCGTTTTCCGCGGAGCCGACAGGATCCATACCCTGTCACTGCAGAAAATTCCGTCTTTAAAATTGTTTTCTTGTGGTCGCGTTTGCCTGCCGCACGACGCTTACCAGTACCACCGGTTCTTTTCTTTTCCAAAAAAAAAAAACTTATACTTTGAACTGTTTCTCTTCAGAAACCTTTCTTTTTTGGTGCTAGGCGCCATTTTGGGCACTAGGTCCCATATTCCTAAAACATGGAAAAACCAACTAGTGGTTTTAAAAAAAAATGTACTAAGTGTGGCAGTACTATTTCTGTCACTGACACCCATGATTGGTGTCTTAAATGTTTAGGGCCTGAACATTCTCCATCTGAATGTCTCTCCTTTATGGGGATGACTAAAAGAGGAAGACAGAACCGGGCTGCGAAGCTCGGTACCCTCTTTTCTTCGGATGCCAGATCCATTGCATCGACATCTTCAAGGGCTTCCTCTTTCTCCCATGGATCTCAGGTAACTAAACATAAAAGCCGGTCCTCAAAGGGTAGCTCTCCTGCCAAGCATCGAGAGGCCATTGGCATTGCCCTTGAGGGAACCACACCGGCAAAGCAGCCCCGGTGGGAGGCTTCAGCTTCCAAAGCATCAGTGGGGCTTCAGGATGTTCTCGAGGCCCCGACCTCGCAAGGACTACCTGTGCCATGCTCAGGGGTTCCGGCCGTTTTCACCGGTACCGATACCCAGGCATCGGCAGCGTCGATAGACCAGAGGTTCCTCGCTGTTCAACGCAGCATCGCAGCTCTTCTCTCAGCTGCGATATCGTTGGTCCAACGGGCACCGGTACCGACATCGATACCGATGCCTGTACCTACGACGGTACCGACCCCGGTGGGAATTCTTCCCACGCCATCTTTGGCTGGAATCAACAGATCGGTACTGGATCAACTCGGTACCGACTTTGATCGTTACCGGGACCGTGCTTTGCATGAGCATCGTGGTCAGGAATACTTCAAATCCTCCGATTCCGAAGACTCTGACAATTCTGCTGGTACTAGAGGGTTTCTCCCAGAGGATCCCTTTTCTCCCCAACGCAGAATGTCACCTCCAGAGGACATGTCTTTTCAGGATTTTATTCATGATATGGCCAAGGGCCTTTCAATCACGGTGGCTCCTGAAGAGGAACCCAAAGCAAAGGGATTGGAAATTCTCCAATATCCTAAAGCTCCAAAGGAGGCAGCCACTCTGCCCATCAATGAAATTCTGCATAACTTGATGCTCAGAATGTGGGAGACACCTCTGACTACATCTTCTCACTCTAGGAGACTTGATACTATGTATCGAGTTCCGCCATGTCCTGGATTTCAAAAGACTCAGCTGCCACACCATTCAATGGTGGTGGAGTCAGCCATGCGTAGGATGAAAAGTGCAAAGAGGCATGCATCCAATCCTCCAGGTCGTGAATGCAGGACTCTAGACGCTTTTGGGCACTGAACTTTTCAGGCTTCCATGCTTTCAGCTAGGATCAGTTCATATATACTGTATATGGGAATGTTCCTCAAGGAAGTTACAGGAGATTTGGAGCTTATGAGCCCATTTCTCCCAGATGACAAGAGACAAGACATTCTTGCTCTAGTTAAGCATGCTCAAGATGTCTCCAAGTTTGTAAATCGTGCAGCCTTTGACTGCTTTGAATGCATCAGCAGAACCTCTGCTATTGCCATTGGGGCACGATGGATTGCCTGGCTTCAGGCATCAGACTTGGAGACTTGGGTACAGGACAAGTTAGGCAACATTCCTTGCACGGGAGAGAATCTCTTCGGCAAGAACTGGCAGGAAAAGGCTAATGAGTTAGATGCTGACAATACTACTCTTGATAGATTGTCAAAATCTACAGCCACTCCAGCCAAAAAGAAGTCTTATAAAAAACCCTCTTTCAGCAAAAAGAGGAAATTTTATCCTTCCTAAACCCAGCAGAGTCAATCTCAGGGTCAGGTTGCCCAAAAGGGACAAACTAGATAGCAAAAGAAGCCAAAAGGCCCCAGAGCCCAACCAGCTCTGCAGGTTCAGCCCCCTCAAGGGCTTTGACTCCTTCCTAGAGAGCTTAGCCTTCCTGACTCTGAGGGGTCCCCAACCCCCTAATATCCCTGGCAGGTTATGCCACTTTGCCAACAGATGGCATCAGATAACAGCAGAAGATTGGACTTTGTCCATTGTAGGAGAAGGGTACAAGCTTCATTTTCACAGCATGCCCCCTCCTACAACTCTAAAGCAATTCAATTCTCAAACCTCCGCAAACAATCTGTTAGATCACAAGTTCTCAACACTTCTTGCCCAGGGGGCAATAGAGGAGGTACCCATTTTTCAACGGGGCGCAGGGTTCTACTCCCCCTATTTTCTTATTCCAAAGAAAACAGGAGGACACAGACCCATTTTAGACCTCAGAGAATTGAACAAATACCTGTTTCGAGAGACGTTCAAAATGATTTCTCTAGGAACTCTTCTGCCATACCTTCAAAGCCAGGGTTGGCTTTGCTCTCTAGACTTAAAGGATGCATACACTCACATTCTGATCCATCCAGATCACAGGAAATTCTTACGATTCCTTTTCAAGGGAAAACATTTCCAGTACAGGGTTCTTCCCTTTGGTCTAGCTTCAACACCAAGGGTATTCACGAAATGCATGGCAGTAGTAGCTGCATTTCTACAAACCCTGGGGATATTCGTCTTCCCTTACTTAGACGACTGGCTCATTCGAGCCCCTACAGTTGCAGAGGCCAGCACTGCACTGTCTCGTACAATGCGAATCCTCCAATACTTGGGGTTGGGAATAAACTTCCCAAAATCCCAACTTGTTCCTTCCCAATGCCTAGATACCAGACAGGCAAGGGCTTTCCTTCCACAGGCCCGGTGTCTTTGCATAATGCAGCTAGCTTCTCAAGCAGCAGGGAAATCCTCCCTAACTGCTCGAGAGCTACTGCAGTTCCTGGGACATATGGCATCCATGGTTCATGTAGTCCCATATGCTCGCCTCCACATGCGAGCAGCTCAGTGGACCCTATCCACACAATGGACACAGGTCACAGGTCATTTATCGAACAAAATAATAAACTCTCAATGACTAATTTTGTCCCTCCAGTGGTGGCAATCCATAGAAAATCTGACAATGGGGTTTCCTTTTCATCAACCCCTTTTTCAGGCCACCCTAACAACAGATGTATCGCAGGTGGGTGGGGAGCACACCTGAATCATCTCTCTACGCAGGGAACCTGGACTCCACAGGAGGCTGGTCTACACATAAACCTCCTGGAATTAAGAACAATCTGTTTAGCTCTTTGAGTATTCCACACCCAGCTCAGCTACAAGACAGTCCTAGTCCAGACGGACAATCAAGTAGCAATGTTCTATGTGAACAAGCAAGGCGGGACAGGCTCTCTGTCATTATGCAACGAAGCTTTACGACTGTGGGCCCTCGCCAGAGAGTATCAAATTCACCTTCTAGTGGTATATCTTCCAGGCATTCAAAACCTTTGGGCAGACAAACTCAGTCGAGTATGGCTGCCTCACGAGTGGTCCCTCCACCTGGACCAGGTGGCAAAGATATTTCATCTCTGGGGGACTCCAGACATAGACCTCTTTGCAAATCCACTGAATGAAAACTTCCCGTGTTCTGTTCCAGGCTTCCGGCTCACAATTGTCGGACAAGGGATGCCTTCCTCCTTCACTGGGGTCAGGACTTCCTTTATGCCTTCCCACCCATTCCCCTCATCCCCAAAACACTCTTCAAGCTTCAGAGAGACAGGGGTCACATGATTCTCATAGCGCCACGATGGCGACACCAAGCGTGGTATCCCCTGCTTCTACATCTCTCTCAAGCTGCACCTCTGGAGTTAGGGCATGCTCCAGATCTCCTTTCCCTAGAGAACAGGACGCTATGGCACCCAAATCCCTAGTCCCTGCATCTCACGGCCTGGTTGCTGAAGGCTTAGACCTCCAGGATTTCAACCTGTCCCAACAGGTAAAGGATATCCTTCAGGCTTCTAGGAAACTTTCCACAAGAAGATCTTATGCCTTCAAGTGGAAACGTTTTACTATATGGTGCTCCAAAAAGGGGTTAAGCCCCCTTGGCATACCCTTAGAATCGATACTAGAGTATCTCCTTCACTTATCAAATTCTGGTCTAAAGACCAATTCGGTAAGAGTCCATCTAAGTGCAATTGCAGCTTCTTATAAGCCTCTGAATGGACAACCAATTTCCTCTCATCCACTCATATCCAGATTTATGAGAGGTCTTCTATTAACCAAACCTCCCATTAAGCCACCACCGGTTGTATGGGATCTAAATCTAGTTCTCGGGCAGCTCATGAAGCCGCCTTTTGAGCCTTTAGCCAGTACAGCCCTTAAGTTTTTGACCTGGAAGGTCATCTTCCTAATTGCAATCACCTCTGCACGTCGCATTAGTGAACTGCAAGCTTTAGTGGCTAATCCTCCTTATACTAGGTTTCACCATGATAAGGTTGTTCTTAGAACTCATCCACACTTTATGCCAAAGGTGGTTTTGCCTTTTCATTTAAATCAATCAATTTATCTTCCTGTATTTTTTCCGAGGCCTCACGCCTCTAATGCAGAAAGAAACCTTCATACTTTGGATTGTAAAAGGGCCTTAGCCTTTTACCTACAGAGAACACAGCAACATAGAAAGTCCTTGCAACTTTTTATAGCTTTTGACTCTAGTCATTTGGGACAACCGGTCTCCAAAAGACCTTTATTTAAATGGATTGCCCAATGCATATCCTTTACTTATGAGAGTAAGGGTCTTCCTCTTCAGAACCATGTCACAGCTCATAACGTGAGAGCCATGGCAAATTCCATGGCTAATCTCCACTCTGTATCTGTTGATGACATTTGTCGAGCAGCCACCTGGGCTTCAGTACACACCTTCACAGCCCACTACTGCCTGGATAAAGCCTCCCGTCGGGATGCCTTCTTTGGCCAAGCTGTTCTTCAAAATCTCTTTCAGACCTAATTCAACGCCTACCCACCAACCCTGGTGGAATGCCAGAGATCCATGGGAGGAAGGATTCCCACCTTTCCAGGGTGACACCTTCCTGGGGCTATCTCCCTGGCATCTTCAGCTAGGGAGTCCCCATATATGAAGACTACATTCCTGCTTGTTCCTGGAGATAGCGTAGTTACTCACCTGTAGCAGGTGATCTCCAGGAACAGCAGGAATTTAGTCTTCACAACCCACCCACCTCCCCTAGGAGTTGTCTCTCTATCTCTTTGTCTCTTTCCTCTCTCCCTCTATCCTTTTCACTCTGCTACAAACTTAACTGAAGAGGGACAGTTGGAAAGGTGGGAAGGCAGCGCGCATGTGCTGAGGGATGCTCCCAAACGTTTTCCTATTGGACGCTGGGGAGTGTTCCCGCGCAGGCTCCGTCAGTACCGATGATACCCATATGTGAAGACTAAATTCCTGCTGTTCCCGGAGATCACCTGTTACAGGTGAGTAACTACGCTATCTGTGCCCTACAGATTTTTGGTTAGTGCTCCAGGCTTGGTCCAGGTTGTGTAGACTAGCCGTGATCATTCCCTCTGCAGCTAAATTGGAATTTCGATGACGCACTTAAATAAGTAACTTCACCCCAGTGATATCTGCTGTAGTCCCATCCCACAAATTACACAAGTACACTACCAAAAAACTGCCTCCAGTTTTGCAACTGATTCCTATAGATTTTGGGGTGCTGAATCCAGGAAAAATAGTCAAAATGTTCCATCACGTCACGTTTTCTTGCAAAATTAGATTTCTTACCCATATAAGGAATGTTCACATAATTTCTTTTTAGCCGACTGCAGTTTATTTTCTTGGCCCAAAATAGAGGTTGTAATGGTTAACTAACTAGAAACACTCCCTCATGATATTTTAGAGTGTTTTGTATTCATTTTATACATTAACAGGACAATTGGGAGGCGGGGGGCTAAATCCAGTACTCGCGCTGGCGCATGTTCTTTCCTGTTCACCTCGCCTCGTTCGCTCGCTCAAACACGGTGGTTGCGACATGAACGTTCCTGTCAAATTTCAGTTTCTTGCAAGTTCATTATTACCTTTTGTTTGCTCAGTTGTAATCCAGCTTTATTCCGAAGTGGTTCACTACAGTTGTAGTTTGCAGTGCTGTGTATTTGTGATGGCTCACAGAGCCAGAGGTTGCGTCAACTCTCCGGACAGTTTTTGTTTTATTTGTGGGGAATATACCGTGAAAAAGCGGCAGAGGAACATTTCTGCATTTATTAAAAAAGTATATTTCGCCTATTTCGGTTTGAAGTTAGGCGATCAAGACAGACCGTGGGCTCCTCACAAAGTGTGCAAGACATGTGAGGAAGATCTACGCTTATGGATGAAAGGTAAAAAACAAGCATTTCGTTTCGGAATACCTATGATGTGGCGTGAACAAAGACCACAGCAGTGACTGCTATTTTTGCTCTTGCATTGTGAAGGGATACAACTTAAAAAATAAGAACGTAATAAGTTACCCCAACCTTCCCTCAGCAATTAGGCCTATGCCTCATAGCAACGAAGTACCTGTGCCTGAACCACCAAAATCTTTGGATCATGTTTGTGTGGACGGTTCTGATCATGATGAGACTCATCAGATGGCTTTTCCCGATGAGTCCAGTACTTCCGAGTTTGAAACTGAACCAGATCCGAAACCTGAACTTTTCTCTCAAGCTGAATTGAATGATTTAGTCCAGGATTTAGGACTCCCAAAAGATGCTGCCCAACTGCTAGGTTCTCGGCTTAAACAGAAAAATCTATTGTCACCAGGAACAACTTTTTATTGGTACTGCAACCGCGAGACACAATTTTTGAAGTATTTCAGCAAAGAGGAAGATTTGGTATTTTGCAACGATATATACGGAGTGATGGAAATGTTTAAACTCAAGTATGATCCTGCTGAATGGCGGCTGTTCATTGATTCGTCAAAAGACAGCATAAAAGGTGTTCTTCATAATGGCAACACATTCGCTTCAGTTCCTATTGCTCACTCTGTTATTCTCCAAGAAAAATACGAGAATTTGGCCCTGATTCTTCAGAAGATTCGTTATGATGAGCATAAGTGGATGATTTGTGGAGACTTTAAAATTCTATCCATGCTATTAGGGCAGCAATCCGGTTTCACCAAATATCCCTGCTTCCTTTGCTTGTGGGATAGCCGGGCCCGCGACCTACACTGGGGGGAAAAAGACTGGCCAATTCGGGAGTATTTGAGACCCGGTGAGAAAAATGTTCTTCATGAGAGCTTGGTACCTCGTGATAAAATTCTATTACCACCTCTCCACATTAAGTTGGGTCTCATTAAGCAATTCATCAAGTCCCTTCCAAAAGATGGTGAGTGCTTTCGGTACCTTTGCTCAAAGTTCCCCCGACTTTCTGAAGCAAAGCTAAAGGAAGGAGTGTTTGTTGGCCCTGATATAAGGAAACTCATTTCAGATGGAGCATTCGCTGAAACGATGTCTGAGAAGGAAAAAGAAGCCTGGGATTCCTTCAAGGATGTTGTTCTCAAATTCTTGGGGAACAGGCGGGATGAGAACTATAAGGATATTGTTGCCAGGATGCTCAATGCCTTCAAAGAACAAGGCTGTAACATGAGCCTGAAAGTCCATTTCTTGCACTCCCATGTGAACTACTTTCCCGAAAACTTGGGGGCGTACAGTGAAGAACAAGGTGAAAGGTTTCACCAGGACATCAAGGACGCAGAGAGAAGGTACCAAGGAAGATGGAACACCACTATGATGGCTGGTTGCTGCTGCGGGAAACCCCAGATGAAAAATACGCCAAGCAGCGCACCAAGAGAAGCATTCGGGGGAAGAAGAAACGGGCCCACCAGGAGATTGATTGACCCAAGAATGACTTTATAATCTAAACTGTGTTGACAAATATCGTGTTTTTACTAAACTTTGAAATAAAAATTTGCTAGTTATTACCACAGTGTCGGATCTCATTTATTAGAATTTTATTTTCACACCATCGGGTGTTTGTCTTCATGTATTGCAATGGTGCGGTTTGCGTTTTCTATTCTTACATACATACCTGTACAACATTTTTTGCACATTTCTTTGCTTTGCTTTGTGTCTAACCTCGCTCTTATATGCTCAATGTTTGTGCACATGTATGTGGCTGTTTTAAGTGCAGACAATTTTGCTACCATCACAGTGTGTTTTGTTGACATTACTCTATTCTTATGTGCTGCCTTGTTACAATTTTCTTTATTCTTATTTGAATAACTACTAAACAATTAGTATAAAGAATTCATCCAAGAAACTTTTATCTCGATCGCACTCAATCTGAAACGTTCACCTCAAACTGCTAACCCAATGTAGCAAAAAATCTGTACGTGATGGAGCAAATTGGTTACCAGATTTGGATTCAGCGCACCAAAAAACGTAAAAATCAATCGAAACATTAGAGGCAGTTTAAAAAAAAATTTTTTTTAGTGTACCTGTGTTATTATTAGCTTTCATAATAAACATCTTAAAAACAATTTGCCAGTAGGTCAATAATTAAGAATCAAGAGGGTTTGAACTCTTGACAATGATTTTGAAATATTTTCTAAAAATTTACATTATTGGTTTTAAGAATGTGGATATTTTTACAATGCATAAAAGATGGTTACACTAGAGCTACTATGTCAAATAGACTGGATCTTTTGAAGATATGAGAAAAGAAAAGGATAGGATAGTATGCCCTCTTGACTTTGTTCTGTCTAAGGATATTCACATTGTTACGGATGAATGGCACATTTAGCAAACTTTAGAATGCTTTAAAGAAAAAAGTTATCCTGATAGCCTATAGAAAGGGACTAAACCTGCATGATATCCTGGTCCCATCTGCCTTACCATCTGGAGACCTTGATTTAAGACCAGAAGGTCATTTTAGATGTGGCTACTACAGTATTTGTTCAGTGATCATGGAAATCAAAGGAAGGGATATATAGGTTAGCAGCATTCACTAATTGCGATACATAGAAGTTCTGTAAAAAGAAAAAGAATAGATAAATCTTTGGATGTATCGTTTTTGTTGACAATGTTTATTTGATGATCAGAGATTCTTTGTTTTTAAAAAGCTAAAATTGTTTTGGAGAAGTGGGAATACTGATCAGATTTAACCCTGGAATTACCGAGAGTTTTTGCACACACTGAATACCGTTGGGGTCATAAATGACCCCACGATGAATTTTAATTGTTAACCAAGAAAAATTTAAACTAAACAGACAAAATATTATTTTGAATTAATTATTTATTATATGAAGGTTAAATGTTTTGAAATTTAATGCTTTATCATAAAATTACATGATTAAGAGTTGCCATGAAAGCAGTTTTTGCATACATTTGATGAACACAGTAAAGTACTACAGTCATTTGCATGAGACGCAGACAATTTCTGAATGTTCTTTGCAAACATTGCGCTTACAGGAGGTGCAAGCTATGTTGCTTTTCTTGTCTTTTTCTCTGGAACAGCAGTGACACCTTGCCCATTTCTTTGGGATCCCGACATTGCATTCTGTGCCCTGTTTTGTCCGAGTTCCCTTCCTGTATATACTTGAAGACGCAGAACATATGACGTTCTAGAGGAGGTTACAAAAAACCTAGAGCTTTTGAACCCCTTCCTTCAAGATGATAAAAGAGCAGACCATTTATCACTAGTCAAACATGCTCAGAATGTCTCTAAGTTCATGAATCGTGCTACCTTTGACTGTTTTGAATGTATTAGCAGGACTTCTGCTATAGCTATAGGAGCACGATGGATTGCCTGGCTCCAAGCTTCCGACTTGGAGGAATGGGTGCAAGAAAAGCTGGGGAATATTCCTAGAACTGGAGAAAATCTTTTTGGCAAGAATTGGCAATCTAAGGCTAATCAGCTTGACACTGATAATGCCACTTTAAATAGATTGTCAAAAATTTCTGCTAACCCAGCTAAGAAAAAGTCCTTTAAGAAACCCTTTTTCTCTAAGAAGAAAAAGTTCTATCCATCTTCCACCCAACAGGCATATGTTCCCCAAAAAGGGCAACAACAGACGAGACAAAGAAAACCCAAACCTCAGCCAGCTCAGCAGACTCAGCCTCCTCAGGGTTTTTGACTTTTGTCTAGAGAACTTACTCATTCTTCCTGTGTTAGGCCCAGAACCTCTAAACATTCCGGGCCGTATCTGCCACTTTGCCAACAGATGGCAACAAATCACATCAGAGGCCTGGACTTTGTCCATAGTAAGTCTGGGGTACAAACTTCGTTTCCTCAGCTTGCCACCACCCACACTAGTAAAACAGTTCAACTCTCAACCTCTAGGCATAGACCTCTTGCTACAAGAAGTCTCTACTCTTCTAGCTCAAGGAGCTATAGAAGAGGTTCCTCTATGCCAACAAGGTACAGGGTTTTACTCCCCCTATTTTCTCATTCCAAAAAAACCAGGGGGTTTAAGGCCAATCCTAGATCTCAGAGAGCTGAACAAATATCTAGTCCGAGAGAAGTTCAAAATGCTTTCCCTCGGCTCTCTTCTGCCATACCTTCACAGGCAGGATTGGTTATGTTCTCTAGATTTAAAAGATGCCTACATGCATATCCTTATTCATGTAGATCACAGGAAATTCCTTTGGTTCCTAGTCCAGGGAAGACATTTCCAGTACAGAGTCCTTCCCTTTGGGCTGGCCTCGGCTCCAAGGGTCTTCACAAAATGCATGGCAGTAATAGCAGCATTCATGAGGACCCTGGGGATTTTTGTCTTCCCTTACTTGGACGATTGGCTCATCCGAGCACAGTCGTCTCAAGAAGTTCATCAGGCCCTATTGCGAGCAAAACAAATACTCCAGTATTTGGGATTGGTCATAAATCTTCCAAAATCCCAGCTCGCCCCATCTCAGACCCTCAAGTTTATAGGTGCTCGCTTGGACACACAGCTTGCAAGGGCTTTCCTGCCCCAACCACGCTGTCTGCGAATCATTGAGCTAGCATCTCAAGCAGCGCTGCAGACCTTCCTCACTGCTCAACATGCTTCGCCAACTAGGTCATATGGCATCTACCGTCCATGTAATACCTTATGCTCGTCTTCACATGAGAGCGGCCCAGTGGACCTTAGCTTCCCAGTGGTCCCAGGCCTCAGGAAGCCTTTCAGACAAAATCAGGGTTACCACATGCCTGATTCTGTCTCTCCGTTGGTGGCAATCTCTGGAAAACCTTTTAATAGGCTCTCCTTTCCAGCAGCCACAACCTCAGGCTATCCTCACAACAGATGCCTCCAAGATGGGTTGGGAGCCCACTTGGACAATCTATCAATGCAGGGCCTTTGGTCTTCGCAAGAGGCTCTTCTTCATATAAACCTCCTAGAACTCAGAGCCATCTCCAATGCTATTCGAGTCTTTTGCACCCAGCTCATAAACAAAACAGTTCTGGTGCAAACAGACTATCAAGTAGCCATGTTTTATCTCAACAAACAAGGCGGAACAGGCTCTCTGCATCTATGCAACGAAGCTCTGCAACTATGGGCCTTTGCCAGAGAGCATCAGATTCATCGGGCAGTCTATCTTCCAGGTGTTCAAAACGTTTGGGCAGACAGACTCAGTCGAGTACTCCTGCCACACGAGTGGTCACTACACTCCTATCATCTTGCTCGAGTTTTCGTGTCTGGGGGACACCAGACATAGACCTCTTTGCAAGTCCACAGAATGCCAAACTTCCCCCGTTTTGTTCCAGACTTCCAGCACAGAACTGTCAAACCAGGGATGCATTCCTGCTTCACTGGGGTCAGGATTACCTATATGCATTTCTACCAATCCCTCTAATCCCCAAAACCTTATTCAAGCTCCAGAGGGACAAGGGACGCATGATACTCATAGCGCCTTCCTGGCCGAGGCAAACATGGTATCCTCTTCTCTTGCATCTCTCTCAAGCCACCCCTCTGGAGTTAGGGAGTGCTCCAGATCTCCTGACCCAGGACAACGGATCTCTACTGCACCCCAGTCCCTACATCTCAAGGCCTGGTTACTCAAGGCCTAGACTTTCAAGATCTAGACCTATCTCAACAAGTGAAGGACATTCTTCTGGCCTCCAGAAAACCTTCCACAAGACGTTCTTACGCTTTTAAGTGGAAAAGGTTTTCTTCCTGGTGTCATCAGAGAGGACTTAATCCCTCTTTGGTACCAGTAGATTCTCTTCTAGAGTATCTCCTTCATTTGTCGGCTTCTGGTCTTCAGACCAATTCTGTTAGAGTCCATCTTAGTGCTATTGCTGCATCTCATAAGCTCTTAGATGGACAGTCAATTTCCTCTCATCCACTTATTTCTAGATTTATGAGAGTACGCCTTCTAACCAAACCTCCCATTAAACCACCTCCGGTGGCATGGGATCTTAACCTTGTTCTAGGTGTGCTCATGGAGCCACCTTTTGAGCCTTTGGCTACTTCGGATCTAAAGTTTCTTTCCTGGAAAGTTGTTTTCCTGATTGCCATCACTTCTGCTAGACGCATTAGTGAACTTCAGGCTTTAATGGCTGATCCGCCTTATACAAGGTTTCATCATGATAAGGTGGTTCTTAGGACCCATCCTCATTTTCTTCCAAAGGTGGTTTCACCTTTTCATCTAAACCAGTCAATTTATCTTCCCGTTTTCTTTCCTAGGTCTCATTCCTCCTCTGCGGAAAGGAAACTTCATACTTTGGACTATAAAAGGGCTCTAGCTTTTTATCTCCAAAGGACCCAGCCTCACAGAAAGTCTTCTCAACTTTTTGTGGCTTTTGACTCTAGCCATTTAGGACTTCCTGTCACTAAAAGAACCCTCTCTAAATGGATTGCAGATTGTATTTCCTATGCATATCAAAGTAAAGGAATACCACTTGAAGACCATGTTACAGCTCATAATGTCAGAGCCATGGCAGCCTCAACAGCTAACCTTCGTTCAATGGCTATTGATGAAATCTGCAAAGCAGCAACTTGGGCCTCAGTACATGCTTTCACTGCACATTATTGTCTAGACAAGGACTCCCGCCGGGATGCCTTGTTTGCTCAAGCTGTTCTACAGCACCTTTTCCACTCATAGTTCAACTCCTACCCTCCATCCACTTGGATGCCTGAGGTCCCCGGTTCTGTTCCAGAATTCCGGCTCAGGGTTGTCAAGCCAGGGATGCTTTCCTCCTCCATTGGGTTCAGGACTTCCTGTATGCCTTTCCACCCATTCCCCTAATTCCCAAAACCCTGTTCAAGCTTCAGAGAGACAGCGGTCATATGATTCTCATAGCTCCACGTTGGCCACGGCAAATGTGGTACCCTCTGCTCCTACATCTCTCTCAAGCTCCTCCTCTGGAGTTAGGATCTGCTCCAGATCTCCTTTCTCAAGAAGACAGGATGCTGTGGCATCCCAATCCCCAGTCTCTGCATCTCAGGGCCTGGTTGCTGAAAGCCTAGAACTTCATGGTCTTAACCTTTCCCAGCAGGTTAAGGATATCCTTTATGCTTCCAGGAAGCCTTCCACAAGACGCTCTTATGCATTTAAGTGGAAAAGGTTTACCATATGGTGCTCGCAGAAGGGTCTTAACCCTCTTGTGATACCTCTGGAATCATTACTGAAGTATCTCCTTCATTTATCAAATGCAGGGCTTAAGACCAATTCAGTGAGAGTTCATTTAAGTGCTATTGAAGCTTTTTTCAAGCCTCTAAATGGACAACCTATTTCCTCTCATCCTCTCATAGCGAGATTTATGAGAGGCCTTCTTTTAACTAAGCCTCCCATTAAGCCACCACCGGTCATGGGACTTAAATCTGGTTCTTGGGCAGCTCATCAAACCGCCTTTTGAACCATTAGCCACTACCTCTTTGAAATTTCTTTCCTGGAAAGTTATCTTTCTCATTGCAATCACATCAGCACGTTGCATCAGTGAATGCAAGGTTCCATCATGATAAGGTAGTCCTTAGGACTCATCCACACTTTATGCCAAAGGTGGTGTCACCTTTTCATTTAAACCAAGCAGTTTACCTTCCTGTATTCTTTCCAAGACCTCACGCTTCAAATGCGGAAAGGAATCTTCATACTTTGGACTGTAAAAGAGCTTTGGCCTTTTACTTGCAAGGGACACAGCAACATAGAAAGTCCTCTCAACTCTTTGTTGCTTTTGATCCTAGTCATTTGGGACTTCCAGTCTCCAAAAGAACACTGTCCAGCTGGATTGCACAGTGAATATCTTTTGCCTATGAGAGTAAGAACCTTCCTTTTGAAGGCCATGTCACAGCTCACAATGTGAGAGCCATGGCAGCCTCAATGGCTCATCTTTTCTCACCCCATATCAAATCCTCTTAGAGCCCCAAGCCTTAGAACTATAAACGTATGATTTCTTGCTGTAAATAGTTTGAATTCTTGTTATCTATTTAACCCCAGTTATCCATGTTCATTCCCTGTTATCTGTAAACTTAACATATGTTCATGCTTAAGTACAATTTGTTAAAATGTAAACCGCGCTGATGACGAAGAGTGCGGTATATAAAAGCTGTTAAATAAATAAATAAATAAATCTTCACTCTGTCTATCGACGACATCTGTCGGGCAGCTACTTGGGCTTCCATTCATACCTTCACAGCCCATTACTGCTTAGACAAGGACTCCCGCCGGGATGCCTTATTTGGTCAGGCTGTTCTTCAACACCTGTTCCATACTTAATCAACTCCTACCCACCATCCCTGGTAGGATACCAGAGATCCATGGGGGGAAGTGGAGCCCTTTCATAAGGGCACATAACTTCTAGGGCCTTCTCCCTGGCATCTGCAGCTACGGAGTCCCCATATGTGAAGACTACATTCCTGCTTGTTCCTGGAGATAGCATAGTTACTCACATGTAACAGGTGATCTCCGGGAACAGCAGGAATTTAGTCTTCACAATCCACCCACCTCTCCTAGGAGTTGTATCTCTCTATCTCTCTCTCTTTCTCTCTTTTGTCTCAGCTTTAAACTCAACTGGAGAGGGACAGTTGGGAAAGGTGGGAAGGCAGCACGCAGGCGCTATGTGATGCTCCCAAAAGCTTTCCTATTGGACGCTGGGGAGCGTTCTCGCGCAGGCTCCGTCGGTACCGATGATACCCATATGTGAAGACTAAATTCCTGCTGTTCCCGAAGATCACTTGTTACAGGTGAGTAACTATGCTTTATTGCGATTTCAATTTTTTATACTTTTTATTTATACATGTTTCAAATACATGGAAGCATAGCACAAGTTCAGGATGGAGAAATCCACAAAATGTAATTAAGAGCCAATATAAAAGGAATATAAAGAAACAACTTTGCTATATAATCCTCAGTAAAGAAGGACTTTGCAGTCCGAAGCTCACGGAAATATTGAGATTTAGAAAATCTGTTCTCATACTTTAGTTTGTTGCCATTTATCATTAGGTTGCTAATCTTGGATGGCTGGAGAGAAAAACAGCTTCTGCCTTGTATGAAACTCCGCCAATGGCTACTATTCAAGATGCACTGCAAAACTTTCTAAAGGTACTGAGTATTATGCTTAAAGGATACTTTAAACCATCTGTTCATAATAATGTTATAATTTTATTTTCATTTGAGGAGTGCAGTACTGCATGTTTACAGGATGCTGTCTGATAATATTTCTGATTTAGTTGAAGCCTTCTTGCAATAGACATACCCCCAGTAACTTATCACAAATCACTGATTAACTTCATTACCTAGAAAAGCTCCTGCTCTATATACGAGGTGTGATCAAAAAGTATTGAAACTTGTTGTTCAGCTTTATAACAGTACGTCGCACCACGATGCTATTAAGCATGCAGTGACCTAGTTATGTGCTCTGCATGTGCAGAATGTATCGTGGTTGCAGCACACCTGTATGTTTTTTAATCACATGAGGTTGGTATTGTGTAAAAGCAGTTCATCAAATTTACGACGAGTGAAAATATTGAACAGTGAATTTGCATTAAATTCTGCCAGAAGCTTGGGGATTCATGCAAAGAGACTTATGACAAGTTACAGCATGTGTATGGTGATGAATGCATGAGTCATGCTCGAGTTTGACTGGTACAAATGTTTTCAAGAGGGCCACCAAAGTGTTGACATTGACAAACATTCTGGAAGGCCATCTATGAGCAGGAATGAAGACAAAGTTGAAGACGTGCGTGCCGCAATTCGCTCAAATCGTTGCTTGACTATCAGGGAGCTTGCTGAGGACATGGACATCCAGTTCCTTAGCGTCACTCCAGTCTAGTCCCGAACCTTAGGAGTTGTGTACATCTTCTCGCAGCTTGGAGACTGATTATGTCACACTTTTGATGACACTAGTATAAGTATTCCAGGGACCACCTCCTTGCTCCAGTTCTCAGTCTCCAAGCAGCGGGAGGAGGTGTGAGTCCAGAGGCTCTGGACTCACTGCAGGAATCATTAAGTAGGATTTAGTTAGGGACTAGTTAAAAAAAAAAAAAAAGAAAAGAAGGCAAATCAAAATCTGATAAGGGGCTAACGTCCCTTTAAATTGGCAAATTGTAGGTTTCACACACATTTTGAAAAAGTATGTGAAGGAAAGCTGCCCCCCTTCTCCCCCCTCTCTGAAATAATTTGACTGTATGGAGAAGAGTGTGGGAGTCACGTTCAGGGCCTCCGGTTTCCAATCCCCCAAGGTGGGTGAGGAGCCGTCTAGGACTGCTGCTCGGGCCGCGCTTAACGGGAGAGCGAGCGGAGCAGCGACAGTGGGATTTCTTCGGCCTGGTGTAAGCCGCTGATGCTAGATGCTCGCAGATTGTGGAGCGGATCGGAGGAGAGCAGAGCAGCTGAGAGTGGGGCTGCCGGCTCCGGTGAGGTAAGCAGTGCAAGTGGTAGTGGAAGGCAGAGTTTGAATTTGTCGGTGTTTGGAAGTTCCGGCGGCCATTTTAGGGCCGCGTGGTTTTTGCGCGGGAGCCGAGAGCAGTGGCATTTACAGTTCTTCAGTTTTTCTGCTGGTTTGGAACGCGAGGGAAGGCTGTGGTTTTTGGATTAGCAGTGCAGGGTGAATTAGTGTTGGAATTGATTGAGGAATTTTGGTGTTAAAAAAAAAAAGGGGAAACTTTAAACTGTTTAAGTTTTTGATGTGGTAAGTGGTACATAGCTATTTATGCCTTCTAGGCCTCGCTGCCTCCTGTGTGGGGTCTGGAGAGGGTCCGTTTCAGAGGCAGGTGTGTGCAGAAGTTGTGCTCACGAGGCATCGCTGTCGGTCATGGCTGAGCACAGTGGGGCAGAGTGTGCAAAAGAGGTTTTGGGGACAACGGAGTCCCTTGAGGCCCCTGTGTTGCCTCAGGAGCCGGTGCCAGGCCCGTCATCGGCACCAGAGGTTCCTTTGTCCCAAACCTCTATGTAGGGGGGTTTGGGGACAATATTTTCTCAGCAGTTTATGGTGCTACTACAGCAGGCTCTTGGCGGAGCTGGGACTAACATAGCAGGATCCTGGGAATGAGGATACTCCAGGATCCAAGCGACAGGGAACTCCACTGGACATTGGGACGGGTGGCGTCCCAGTTAAAAAGGCTAGACTGTTGGCGGACAGAACTGACCTAGATTTGGCCCTGGAGGAGCAGTCCGGGGTCTTAGATGACTCGGACGTGGACCCAGATTTGGAGGAAGGAGAGTTGACCGAACCGAAGGACCAGGCGAGGGTTGTCAGAGTATTCCGGAGGGAGGAGCTTTCTGCACTGATTACAGAGACGATGAAGGCCTTGACTATGCCGGCCGCGGAACAGGGAGGGGATGCCTCTTTAGAGGATCCGTTATTGCAAGCTATACGGAAGTCTCAGCGAGCATTTCCGATTCATAGAGTATTTAAGGAAATGATACAGGAAGAGTGGGATACGCCAGAGGCCAGCCTCAAGGGTTCCAGAGTGTTGAACCAATTGTACCCATTGCAAGAGCCAGATAAGAAACTATTTAAATCTCCTAAAGTTGATGCAGCCGTTTCGTCGGTTACTAAAAAGACTACCATCCCGGTAGAGGGAAGTGCAGCACTTAAAGTTACGCAGGATAGGAGGTTAGACACGCTACTGCGGCAGGTGTTTGGGGTTAATGGTCTTTCCATGCAAGCTTCGATTTGTGGAGCTTGGGTGGTAAGGACGTGCCTGAGATGGTCCCAAAGGATTAAGGGATTACAGGGAGAAGAGGCGGTCGAAGAGGCAGCTCGGATGGAATCAGGAGCCGCATATATAGCGGATAGTCAGTATGATCTGATACGAGGTCTGGCGCCAGTAGTGGCCGTACGGAGATCCCTGTGGCTCTGTAATTGGGCGGCAGATGCGACGTCTAAAGCACGGCTAGGAAAGCTCCCCTTTAGGGGTAAACTTCTCTTTGGGGAAGATCTGGAGAAGTTAGTAAAGGATTTAGGAGAGTCAAAGGGGGGCAGGTTGCAGGAAGATAAACAGAAGCAGGGGCGTCCTGTGGCGCCTTCCAGGAGTCAACAGCGAGAGTTTCGGCGATTTGGGCAATTTCAGAGAGGGCGGTTTCAGTACAGAGCCTCGGGGTTTCGAGGGTTTAAGGGAGCAGGCAGAGGTTTTGGTGCCTCCTCCTCCCCAAACATTAAGAAACCTCAATGAAGCGAGGGGGGTCCAGGCTGGAATAGTACCCGTGTGAGGTCGCTTAAGGGAGTTCTTTCCAGCATGGGCCCAAATTACCTCAGATCAGTGGGTGTTGGAAATCGTGCAGAGAGGTTATGCACTCGAATTTCAACGTCCAGTGAGAGACGCTTTTGTACAATCTCCCTGCAGGGCGCGGTCGAAGCTTGTGGAAGTGCGGGAAACTTTGGAAAGGTTTCTAGTGCTAAAGGCGGTGGTGCCAGTACCGAAGGGCCAATACGGATGCGGTCAGTACTCCATCTATTTTGTGGTGCCAAAAAAGGAGGGTACCTTGAGGCTGATCCTGGACCTCAAAAGAGTAAACAGGTGTCTCAAGGTTTTGCACTTTCACATGGAAACACTGCGGTAAGTCATAATGGCGGTTCGGCAGGAAGAGTATCTCACGGCTCTAGATTTTTCGGAGGCGTATCTACACATACCGATCAGAGTAGAGCATCAAAGGTTTCTTCGATTTGCGGTGCCCATGGGACATTTCAGTTCCAAGCAATGCCGTTTGGATTGGCAACAGCACCAAGGACATTCACCAAGGTCATGGTGATGGTGGCAGCGGCTTTACGAAAGGAAGGGGTGTTGATTCACCCTTACCTGGACGATTGGCTGATCCGAGCGAAGTCGAAGAACGAGAGCGTGGTTGCTACCTGACGAGTGGTGTAATTTCTGCAGTCGCTAGGATGGGTAGTAAATATAGCAAAGAGCGAGTTACAATCATCACAGGAGTTGGAATATCTGTGGGCTCGATTCGACACGAACAAGAGCAGAGTGTACCTGCCGCAGGTCAGAATCAACAAATTAAGGCGCTTGGTTCATGCCTTCCTGGACAGAAGGGCTCCCTCAGCGTGGCAGTATTTACAAATATTGGGGACGATGGCAGCCACGCTAGAGCTGTGCCGTGGGCCAGAGCTCACATGAGGCTGCTGCAGAGGTCTCTGCTCAGGAGATGGTCACATCAGTCCGATCAGTTGTCGAAAAAGATGGTCTGTCCTCCAAAGGCGAGACAGTCTCTACAGTGGTGGTTGCTTCCAGGTTGCCTAGAAAAGGGGATGTCTCTGGAGTCCCCAGATTGGAGGGCATTGACGACAGATGCAAGCATGTTCGGCTGGGGAGCACACTTCGAGGGGCAGTATGCTCAGGGTCAGTGGACAGAACAGGAAAGGACTTGGTCAATCAACAGCTTAGAGTTGAGAGCCGTCACTCTAGCGCTGAAGACCCTTCAGCAGTGGCTGAGGGGGAGTGAAATCTGAGTATTTTCAGACAACGCCACAGCGGTGGCTTACATCAATCGTCAGGGTGGCACAGGCAACGTGGCGCTCGAAGAGGAAGCGGACGAGCTACTCAGTTGGGCCGAGTCGCATCTGGAGGCATTATCGGCGGCGCATGTAGCGGGAGTGGACAATGTGACAGCCGATTTTTTGAGTCGAGTCAAGGTGGACCCAGGGGAATGGGTACTCCATCAGGAAGTGTTCGACTTGCTGGTACAATGCTGGGGGCCTCCGATAATTGATCTTATGGCGACATGCGCATCAGCAAAGGTAGACAGATTCTTCAGCAGAAGAAGAGAAAGGATGTCAGAAGGTTTGGATGCCCTGATACAGAGGTGGCAGGAGGAGCACCTTCTATACATATTCCCACCTTGGGTACTAATAGGGCGAGTCCTACAACGCATAGAGTGGCACAAAGGACACATAGTCCTGGTGGCACCAGATTGGCCAAGAGGCCTTGGTATGCCGACTTAATGCGACTTCTAGTGGAGCCTCCGTAGAAGCTACTGGTCAGGAGGGACCTGCTTAGGCAGGGTCCGTTAAATATGCCTCAAGTGGATTGGTCCTCGCTTACGGCTTGGCTCTTGAAAGGGCAAGGTTAAGAGCCAAGGGGTACTCGACGGCAGTGATTGTGACATTATTAAGATCTAGGCGGAGATCCACTTCATTGGCGTACATCCGGAGATCCACTTCATTGGCAGATATTTGAGTCAGGGTGCGAAGACAGATGGATTAAAGCTTTAGGGGCCTCGGTGCCTCAAGTGTTGTCGTTTTTGCAGGATGGATTTGATAAGGGTCTAGCGGCAGCTTCTCTTAGAGTGCAGTTGGCAGCACTCTCTTGCTTTCGAGGGAAGGTATAAGGGATGCCACTTGGTTTGCATCCAGATGTGAAAAGATTTTTGAGAGCAGCTTCGCTGTTCACTCCATGCAGAATTTAGGTTCTGGTCTGGAATCTGAATGTAGTGCTGGAGGCCCTGGTACGGGACCCGTTTGAGCCCTTAGCTAAGGCGACAATGAAGGACCTTACTCTTAAGGTGGTGTTTTTGGTCGCTATCTCTTCGGCTAGGACAGGGGTGGGCAATTCCGGTCCTGGAGAGCCGCAGACCAGTCTGGTTTTCATGATGTCTCTAATGAATATTCATGAGATCTATTTGCATCCACTGCCTTCCATTGTATGGAAATAGGCCCATGAATATTCATTAGGGACATCATGAAAACCTGACTGATCTGCGGCCCTCCAGGACCGGAATTGCCCAACCCTGGGCTAGGAGGATTTCAGAGTTGCAAGCATTGTCATGTAGAGAGCCTTTTTTGGTCTTTGATGTCAACAAAGTGGTGTTGAGGACAGTTCCCTCTTTCTTGCCTAAGGTAGTGTCAGCATTTCACGTGAATCAGGTGGTGTCGTTGCTGGTGTTTGAGAAGGCAGGTAAAGACAAGGATAGAGGCCGACTGCATAGGTTAGATGTTAGCAGAGCCTTGAGAAAATATTTGCAGAGAACAGCTTCGTTCCGCAAGACCGACAGATTTTTCGTGTTTGGGAGTCCGAAGCGAGGTGAGCAGGTGTCTTAAGTCGTCTATTGCTAGGTGGATTAAGGAAACTATCACTTCAGCCTATCTGTTGAAGGGAAAAGTGGTACCAAATGGCTTGAAAGCTCATTCGACTAGGGCCCAGGCTGCTTCCTGGCTTTAGACAAGGAAGATCTTGTCTTACTAATCTGTTATGTTTTTTTGAAGGAGTGAATAAACAGGTGGACAAAGGTGAGTCGGTTGATATTGTGTATCTGGACTTTCAGAAAGCCTTTGACAAGGTCCCTCATGAGAGACTTTTGGCAAAACTAAAGAGTCATGGGATAGGAGGCAGTGTACTACTGTGGATCAGGAACTGGTTAAAAGATAGAAAGCAGAGGGTAGGGCTAAATGGCCAATTTTCCCAATGGAGAAAGGTGAATAGTGGTGTACCCCAGGGATCTGTGCTGGGTCCGCTGCTTTTTGACATATTCATAAATGACCTGGAAAGTGGAACAACAAGTGAGGTTATCAAATTTGCAGATGACACAAAACTATTTAAAGTTGTTAAAACCCAGGAGGATTGTGGAAAATTGCAAGAGGATCTTGATAAATTGGAAGACTGGGCATCAAAATGGCAGATGAAATTTAATGTGGAGAAGTGCAAAGTTATGCACCTAGGGAAGAACAACCCAAACTATGGTTACACGATGCAAGGTTCCACATTAGGAACCACCACCCAGGAAAAAGATTTAGGCGTCATTGTGGATACCTTGTTAAAACCCTCGGCCCAGTGTGCAGCGGCGGCCAAGAGAGCAAATAGAATGCCTAGGTATGATAAGGAAAGGAATGGAAAATAAAACAAAAGATATTATAATGCCTCTATATCGTTCCATGGTGAGACCGCACCTTGAATATTGTGTGCAATTCTGGTCGCCGTATCTTAAAAAGGATATAGCGATTTTAGAAAAGGTTCAGAGAAGAGCCACCAAAATGGTAAAGGGGATGGAAGGCTACTCCTATGAAGAAAGGCTAAAAAGGTTGGGGCTCTTTAGCCTGGAGAAGAGACGGCTGAGGGGAGATATGATAGAAGTCTATAAATTAATGAACGGAGTGGAACGGGTAAACGTAGATGGATTGTTTACCTTATCAGAATATGGAAAGACTAGGGGACATGCAATGAAGCTACAGGTTAAACTATTTAAGACTAATAAAAGAAAATATTTTTTCACTCAACGTGTAATCACACTCTGGAATTTGTTGCCGGAGGATGTAGTAAAGGCTGTTAGTGTAGCTGGGTTTAAAAAAGGTTTGGACAAGTTCCTGGAGGAAAGGTCCATAAACCATTATTAAGAAGGGACCCAGGATATCAATGCTTGAACCAGTACAAGCATTGTGGAACCTGTGTCCCTTGGGGAAACTGCTAGGTACGTATGACCTAGATTGGCCACTGTTGGAAACAGAATGCTGGGCTTGATGGACCTTGGTCTGACCCAGTATGGCATATCTTATGTTCTTATGATGGGTGAGTTTAAACCCTGGAAGTTTAAGGATACCACTTTAAGTACAGACATCGTTAGCTTCCACTACATCCCCTCCCCCCACCCTGCTGTGATCATCTCACCCTCCCTTCCCCTTCCTCTTCCTCTGTGCCCCCCAACAATCATTTTGAGTGCCTAACACAGGAGGTGGGATGGGCCTCTGTCCCTCACAGCCTGGCGGCTGAATAGGTATCCCTAGCCCTGCTGGACCTCCCCGAGGAGTTCCTCCTTGCGTCAAGGAAAGACGAGACAAGCTTACGCCTTCAAGTGGCGGCGCTTCTCGATCTGGTACTCTGGGCTCTAGATCGACCTCATTCTCTTGTCCTACCCAATGGGTCCTCCAGTACCTCCTTCATCTCTCGAAGGAAGGGCTGAAGTCTAACTCGGTCAGGATGCACCTGAGCGCCATCTCGGCGAATCACCTCCCCATCGAGGGTAAACCCCTCTCCGAGCAGCCCTTGGTCTCCCGCTTTATGCGGGGTCTCTTGCTTTCCAAACCTCCCATCCGGACTCCCCGGCGGAGTGGGACCTGAACGTAGTGCTCATGCAGCTTACGCGTTCACCTTTCAAGCCAACGGTGACGTTCTAACTTTGACACTTATCCTGGAAGGTGGTCTTCCTGTTGGCTTTGACCTTGGCCCGTCGAGTCAGTGAGCTCCAGGCCCTCTTGGCTGATGCCCCTTACACCAGGTTCTGTAGGAACAGGGTGGTCTCCGTACCCACCCCAAGTTCCTGCCGAAGGTTTCTCGGATTTCCATCTAAATCAGGAGATAGTCTTACCGACCTTCTTCCCGAGACCCCATGCCGACCAGGCATCGGCGGTTTTGCATATACCCGACTGCAGGAGGGCCCTTGCCTTCTAATCTGCAGCGCACCCAGCCTCATCGCAAGTCTGGCCGGCTCTTCGTGTCCTACGATCCCAATCACCTGGGGCAGGCAGTCACAAAACGCACGCTCTCCATCTGGGTGGCGGACTGCATCACCTTCGCTCATGTGAAGGTGGGCGCTCCTCTGGATCGGAGGGTCACCGCGTACGGCATCCAAGCCAAGGCAGCTTCAGTGGCTTAGCTGCGCTCAGTGCCTCTGATGGACATCTGCCGGGCTGCGACCTGGGCTTCAGCGAATACCTTTGCTTCACACTACTGCCTGGAGTGGGATTCCCGCCGGGACAGCGCCTTCTGCCAGGCTGTACTCCGTAATCTGTTTGGGGTATAAGCAGCTCCTGCCCTCCGACCCTTCTCGACAGCTACCGAGGGTTTCTCCCCAGGGAGCCGAGGACTCAGGCTCCTTTGGCATCGGCTTCTACTTGTGACTTCGCAGAAGTGTTTTTTGGTTACAGGTTCGGTAGCCTGTAGCTGGGGAGTCCCATAAGTGAGGACTGACTTCCTGCTTGTTCCTGGAGAAAGCGTAGTTACTCACCTTAACAGGTGTTCTCCAGGGACAGCAGGAATCGGTCCTCACTACCCTCCCACCTCCTCTGATAGGTTCCTGGATTTTTTATCCTTCCCTTGCCATCTATTTGGTAGAGCTCGAGCTAAGGGACCTGACTAAGCAAGATAGCACCCTTGGGCGGGAAGAGGACCACGCATGCGTGGCAGCAATCCCAAAGGCTTTCTTTGAAAGCTGGGGAATTGCACCGCACGGGCTCCATCGGTGCTGACATCACCCATAAGTGAGGACTGATTCTGCTGTCCCTGGAGAACACCTGTTACAGGTGAGTAACTACGCTTTCTGTGGGCTCTGTCGATTCGTAGATCTCTCCCTTCTAACTCCAGATCCTCTTTTTGTAGCAGAGCCTTTACTATATTCTGTACAGCCTATGCACAATCCTGGTGCTGTTCCCCTTCAGATATCCCACGGAAGCGAAGGTAATGGCATCTAGATCTGTTTTCCTTCCATTTTTGTTCTAGTGCAGCAGTGGCCTCTCCATGCTCTTCCAGGTACATTTCCAGTTCCTCCACTCTGTGTCTGAGATCCCCTAAGTCTGTGCTTACATCTTTTTATGCCACTTGCTAGTTCTTCCTGCACTAGATTTAAGTCTGCTTTTAAATCCCTTAACCATGCTCTCATCTTGCTCTGCAAATCTACTTTTCTGCCTTCCGCCATTGTTGTAGCGTCTTTTTTGCTCCCTTCTCCATTAGCATTGTTTTTTTCTTGCCTGGGCTGGTGCCTTCTGCTTCTCCCAGTTTTGCTGTCACCGCTGCCATTTTGTCCGCCAGCTTTCGGGGAGGTGTACTCGCTGTGGACATTATATAGTTATGTTTTACGCCATCCACTCTCGTTCCCCAGCTCCTGTTGGTGTTGGGGTGTCCATCACGCTGCAGTGAGGATTTTAGCCTATTACACCTTCGGCCAATCGGAGCTCCAGTTTAAGTGGCCATCTTGTTCTGTGACATCAGAAGCCTCCATCAAAAAGATTATTACTGTTGATGAATCATGGGTTTATGGTTATGACCTGGAAACTAAGGTTCAGTCCTCACAATGAACAGACTCCCCCAGATCCAAGAAAGCCCGTCAGAGGAGGAGCAATGTCAAGGTCATCTCAGTTTTCTTTGATTACTAGGGTATTGTTCTTCATGAGTATGCTCCAAAAAGCCAAACTATCAATAAGGAGTACTACGTCCAAGTTCTGAGTCGTTTGAGAGATGCAGTTCGTCGTAAGAGGCAAGAGTTGTACAGGAATGGTGAATGGTTGCTTCATCACGATAATGCCCCAACTCACGCATCGCATCTTGTCCACCAGTTCTTGGCCATACACCAAATCAAGCAAGTCCATCACCCTCCATGCTCACCTGTCTTCATACCCTGTGACTTTTTCTTGTTTCCAAAACTGAAATTACTATTGCAAGGAAGGAGATTCAACGACTTTGAGATAATTAAGCAAAATTCAACACAGCAGCTTCACAGCATAACAAAAGAGGCATTTCCAGCAGTGGCAGGAATGCTGCAGGAAGTGTGTTTTATTAGAAGGGCACTTCTTTGAAGAAGACTGAGTGCAAAACTGTCAGTGTTATACTACTTGTGTTATTGTACAAATCTCGATACCTTTTAATTGCACCTCGTATATGCAGATAAGATTGGAAATGTTGAGCACTTGCAGTTTCTATGCTGACACTCATTTTCAAAGTGGCATGATATGGCACTACTGTGAGGAGAAAAAGAGGAGGAGAAGCATCTGTAACCATGGAGTTATTTTCTCAGCCAACAAAGAAAAATTCTGCAATTACAGTAGGTCTCATTCCTCCTCTCCATCCCTGCCAGACTGGTTCTTTTCATTTTTCTCCTACTTCATTTTATTTAAAACAATGAAAACCAAACAGACAAAATTCAAAAAGGAAACAAAAACCAAAATAAAAATGTTAGGTCCCTGTCTCCACTGCAAATAAATAAATAAATAAACACATTATTCTCCCCCCTTCCCACCACCGGAACTATTTTATCCTACTAATCTCTCTTCATGTGATAAGTGATCCCCAATTGTTCTTGCTCTGCTGATGTAGCAGTTGAAAATTGCACTAGCAGACTTGGGCACTGCTGGTTTCTGCTGTACAAGAAAGTGGCCTCTATCTGCTGGTGCCTTTTGGAATTGCCATATTACTGGGGCAGGAGTGACCAGACATCTCTCTTACTCATGAAGAGAGATTAGGAGTAGAGTGGGGCAGAGCCCAAAAAGGATTTTTTTGTGATGGAAGCTAGCCTAATTTTTAAAAATAAACCAAATTTTGTTTCCATATCGTCCTGCTAGACCGTTCCAGACAAGTGGGTTGTGTTCCCCTCCAAGTAGATTGATGGAGACAAAGAACCAATGAAAAGCACAGATTTCAATGACATCACTCTTGTGCCTCTATTCACCTTAGCCACCAGAGGTCCCTTTAGTATTTCTTTGTCTCCAGCAGATGGTGAATGGATTTTCTCCTTTCTGAAGATTTGAGAGGAAAGATAGTCTCAAAATGCTTGTGAACGACAGCCGGCAGGTTAATCTCTCACTAGAGCATGACGTAGGAGGCTCTATAAGACTGCGGTCTTTTTTAGTAGCCATAGGAGGAGGGAAAATTGGTTCAGTTCCATGCTCTTACCCTGGATAAGAGCCTGTTGAGCAACCAGAAGTTGGAAGAATCTGGAAGAGTACAACTGCCTCATACAACCTCAACGCCCCCTCCCTCCTCTGTCCACCCCCCCCCCTCCAGCCTCCTGCTCTCTCCCGAAGATTGCAGAAAGATGTCAGGGATTTGCCTGCTAGCCACCTTAAGTGCAGTGCTGCACAGCCAGAGAAACTGTTCCTGGGAAGTAGAACTGAGCCTGGAAAAGTGTTTTTTGGCCAAGGGCTCTCATGGTGTGAGTACCAAAGCTTGACCTCGTCACTATCCTTGTTGGGGGCTCCCGATTCAGTCTGTCTGAGATGCAATTCGGGGTAGATCGTTGGAGACCGCTGGCACCCTGTTGGGGTTCCTGCCATTTTTTGCATGTCACAGTAATCGCATCTTTTCCTGTAGTGCACCGTGGTCTTTGAACACAATCTGCCCAAGCAGCTCTAATGCATGTTCCTTCCCTTGCGCTCATGATGCATGATGTAGTTTAAATGCAGTTAGCGCACGACCCTTAGGCTGACGCGGCCTTAGCACACACTGTTGTATTGCTTGCCTTAACACTATTTCTTCTTCCAGGAAACGTTGTTTGGCCTGTCGCAAGTGTGGTGTCTCATCTCCAGCTTCTGTACTCTGCTCTTCGTGCATGGCGACTTCGGAGTCATCCCTGGATGGTCGTCTTCCCCGCTCTCAGCTGAGGGATACAATTAATCCAGCCTTGCCTGCCTCAGGGCAGTAAGTGGTGGATGGCACTGAGGGTAAGGATATCCAGCTGGTCGGAATGTCTGGTGACTGTGCCGTCAGATCTCCTCATCCTCTAGGGGATCAGCGGCAGCAATGCCCCTTGCTGTTCAGGAGTCTCTTTGAGAAGTGAGCTTCCAGACTCCGGATTACCCTCCCTAGAATTCTTTTCCTTTTTACAATAGGCCTGGTTCTTCTGGCATGGAAATTCTGACCTTTCGGCCTCTGGGTGCCCCCGGATGCAGTTTCATGGGGGGCAGGCTGAATGTGCAAGCCCTGTACAACTGCTTTTGGCTAAGCATTCCTGACGAGGAGCATCCCCTGGAGATGGAGATCATCTCAGACCAGTTTGAGATTTGGACAGTGACTTGGATTCTGATGTCTTGGTGCTGGGCTCTGATGTGGACGAGTAAGTGCTCTCGCCTTCAGAGGACTGATGAGGCTGGGGTAATATGCTTATTCCAAAGAAGGAGGAACTGGCGGCGTTGATTGCCAGGGTTGAACTTGGCAGATGCATGGCGTGCGGAAATTCATTACTGGAGGTGACCAAGGATATGATCCGGTCAGAGTGGGATTCTTCCAGCTCCCCACCTCAGGGGTTAAGGGTATGTAAGAAGATGCATGCTCTCCCAGAGAAGGAGTGCATTGTGTGATTTGATATTCCCAAGGTGGATACGCAGGTCAAGGCGGTTACTAAATGAACCACCTTTCCTGTGGAAGGCAACTTGGCCTTAAAGGATCCTCCGGACTGAGTGGTGGATGCCTTGTTGAAGAACCAGTTCACTGCGACGACGGCTGTTCTTCAGTTGTCAGTATATGCAAGCCTGACTTCTCGACCCTTGCTTCAGTGGATTCCATCTCATCCACTAGATGATACTACCCCTCTTTTGTAATCTGCTGCAGCCTTCCTTTCTGATGCCATATATGACCTGATACGCTTGGCATCCAGGGACAGTGCCCTGTCTACTGTGCCACAGAGGTGGATCTGGCTCCAACACTGAGCAGCGGACTCCTCCTCCAAAGTCTGGCTAGCCCAGCTGGCCTTCAAAGGGAAACTTCTGTTTGGAGCCGATTTGGAGAAGCTGGTGAAGGACTTGGGTGAGATAAAATCTTACTGCCTTCTGGAAGACAGGTCCAAGGGGCCTATGAAGTGGGCAGGAGTCCCTTTCTTGTCCGTTTCCTCCCGTCCACTGCGGGTGCACTGGCAGGACTCCTGGGGATTTAAAAACTTTCATCATTACTAATCTGGAAAATCTTTCTTCTCTGCTTCAAGCTTGCTCTCAGTCCTTTCTTGAGGCCAGTGGTCCCAGGGACTGTCCCCTCCAGAGAAGGACCCTTCCGGACTGCACAATGAAGGCTTGGGGGCCCATTCCCTCATTTGGAGGCAGGCTTCACCTTTTCTTTCAGGAATGGGCCTGTGTCACCAAGAATCGCTGGGTGCTAGACACCATTCAGTTCAGCTATATCCTGGCATGCATACTTCTTCGTCATTTCCCCTTGTGGGTCTGTAATCAAAAGAACCCACAAGGGTCCACCTTGCAGAAGTTGCTATTCCTAAAGCCGTAGTGCCCAATCCCCCGGACGAGCAGTGTAAGGGCAGATGCTCCATCTATTTTGTGGTGCCAAAGAAGAATGGTTCTTTCTGGCCCATTCTGAACCTCAAGGGGATCAATGAGCACTTGCGCGTACTGCGCTTCATAATTCAAACAGTACGCCGAGGGGAGTTCTTGGCTTCTCTAGATCTGGCTGAGGCATACTTTCATATCCCGATCTGGGTGGATCAGCAAAAGTATCTGCATTTTTGCCATGCTTAGCTCTCACTATCAGTTCATGGCCTTCCCTTTGGGCTATCCACTGCCCCAAGGACATTCTCCAAGGTCATGGTAGTGGCGGCTGTGGCGCCAAGGGGTCTCTGTCCATTCATATCTGGACAACTGGCTCAGATGGGCCCATTAACTTTCAGAGGCATCTCGGGTGGCATCCCGAGTGGTGTCCTTTTTCAAGAGTCTCGACTGGGTGATCAGTCGGAGAAAAAAACCCATTTGTTGGCTTCCCAGTCCCTGGAGTTTCTGGGAGCAGGTTTCAACATTCATGTGGGCAGTGTGTTCCTGCCAGAAGGTAAAGTCAAAGGCTATTGGATTGCCTGTGCACAACAGATCCCCAGAGTCTGGTATTATCTTTAACTGCTGGGATTGATGGCAGAGACCATAGAGATAGTGCCTTGGGCATATACTCACATTAGACTGCTCCAGCGGTCCTTGCTGGCTTACTCCAGCAGTCCGTGCAGGCTCCCGTTCCCTTTGATGTTGAGGTCCAGTTGCAGTGGTGGCAGAAGCTGGGTTATCTGAAGAAGGGAGTGCCGCTGGACAATTTCTCCTGGATCCTCCTGACAACGGATGCCTGTCTCTCACGCCGCGGAGCCCGTTGCCAGGACTATAGGGCCCAGGGTCATTGGAAGCACAGGGAGGCAGTGTGGTCCATCAACTGCCTCGAGATGAGTGTACCAGGTTGGCTGTTATGCGTTTCTGGCCCCTGATCGAGAACCAGGCGGTTAGTGTGTTTCTCCAGGAACAAGCAGGAAGTCAGCCTTTGGGATTGCATCACGCATGCACTGTCCCCTTCCCGCCCAAGGGTGCCAACTTGTTCAGTCTCCCTTTTTCCGTGGAGCCCAACGGACGTAGTCCAACTTCCCTTGTGGAAAAAGTGCATCAAAACTACTGAAGATTCTCTTCTTCGGCCCGGTTCGACACTGGTTCCCCTTCCCACCTCGGTCTGGTACACCATTATCGAGTCCGGTCACTCTTTTTCACTTTTTGCCCTTAGTGCAATTCTGGTCGCCGTATCTTAAAAAGGATATAGAGTTATTAGAAAAGGTTCAGAGAAGAGCCACCAAAATGGTAAAGGGGATGGAAGGATACTCTTATGAAGAAAAGCTAAAAAGGTTAGGGCTCTTTAACCTGGAAAAGAGACGGCTGAGGCGAGATATGATAGAAGTCTATAAATTAATGAATGGAATGGAACGGGTAAACGTAGATCGATTGTTTACGTTATCAGAATATAGAAAGACTAGGGGACATGCAATGAAGCTACAGGGTAAACTATTTAAGACTAATAAAAGAAAATACTTTTTCACTCAACGTGTAATCAAACTCTGGAATTTGTTACCGGAGGATGTAGTAAAGGCTGTTAGTGTAGTTGGGTTTAAAAAAGGTTTGGACAAGTTCCTGGAGGAAAGGTCCATAAACCATTATTAAGAAGGGACCCAGGATATCAATGCTTGACCCAGTACAAGCATTGTGGAACTTGTGTCTTTTGGGAAAACTGCTAGGTACGTATGACCTAGATTGGCCACTGTTGGAAACAGGATACTGGGCTTGATGGACCTTGGTCTGACCCAGTATGGCATATCTTATGTTCTTATAGTGGCTAGCGTTCGCACTCTTTTTTATTTTTCACTGGCAGCCCGGTCGTTTGACCTCGCAGGGGCCCTTTTTCCCCTGATGGCTGCCAACGGGTTTAAAAAGTGTGATCGGTGTAAAAGATTGTCTCTCACCGACACACACGACTGCTCTATCTGCTGCCTTGGGCCCGACCATGACCCGAAGGTCTGTGGCCCGTGTGGCAAGATGTCTTCCAAGGCACTTAGAAGTAGGCAGCAGCAGCGTGAAAGGATTTTCTCCGAGTCCGCATCCACCCGGGTCCGGACATCTTCAGAAGCCTCGACGTCTCGGGAGCTATCTGACTCCGAGCATCGTCGGGGGTCTTCTGAGCGGGGTTCTCCCTCGCGGGAACACAGCAGAAAGAAGAAACCTGCGAGGGCGTCGTTGGATGCCTCTGATTGGCCTGGATCCTCGCAGGAGGGGTTTTTTGACTGCTAAAGCATAGTCTCTCTCCAACCAGGGGTGAGGTCCTGCACAGGAGGAAGGCTGAGCCTGTACGCCCACAGGTGACCAGCAATCACCATGGATACCTGGGTCCTTCAAATAGTCCAAAAGGGCTATTTGCTTCACTTCAACCAGGTACCTCCCTCCTACTCTCCAGGAGAGCCTCTCAGACCCCCTCTACACAGTGACCTCCTCTTGCAGGAGTTGGCCGGTCTAGAGGATCAGGCGGTGGAACCAGTGCCCCACCACCTGCAGGGACAGGGCTTCTACTCCAGGTATTTTCTCATACCAAAGAGAACAGGGGGCCTCAGACCCATCCTCGACCTGCGAAACTTAAACAAGTTCCTGGTGAGGGAAAAGTTCAAGATGCTTTCCCTTGGAATATTGCTGCCCTACCTCCACCAGGGAGATTGGCTATGCTCCTTAGACCTGAAGGATGCCTACACACACATCTTTATACATCCAAACCACAGACAATATCTCAGATTTGTAGTGGGAGGAAACCATTTTCAGTACAGAGTATTACCATTTGGCCTAGTCTCTGCTCCCAGAGTGTTTACCAAATGCCTGGCGGTAGTGGCAGCCTTCCTCAGGAACCAAGGGATTTTTGTCTTCCCTTACCTGGACGACTAGCTCATCAGCGCCCAGTCACCTCAGGAGGCCCAACAGGCCACAGCTCGCACTATCAACATGCTACAGCATTTAGGCTTTGTCATAAATCAAGCAAAGTCCACTTTGATCCCCACTCAAAACTTAGAGTTCATAGGAGCAAGACTAGACACCTTTTGGGCAAGGGCTTACCTGTCGGAGGACAGGACACAGAGGCTTCTGGCGCTGGTGCACCAAGTCAGCCACAAGTCTCAGATCTCAGCGAGACACTTTCTACGCCTCCTGGGCCACATGGCCTCCACGATACATGTGACCCCAAACGCCTGTCTCTACATGAGTACAGCTCAGTGGTGCTTCAGAGATCAGTGGACACAAGTCACTGGACGACTCCGAGACAGGATTAGAGTGTCCAAATGACTGATGAAGTCGTTGGCGTGGTGGCTTCAGCCACCCAATTTGCTCGCGGGAGTGCCTTTTCAGCCTCCCTCTCACACAAGAGTGCTGACAACAGATGCCTCCCTGCTGGGCTGGGGAGCCCATTGCCAGGGATCATGCACTCAGGAGGTTGCGGTCTCCTCAAGAGAGTACACACCAGATCAACCTCTTAGAGCTTCGGGCGATTCGCCTAGCTCTTCAAACCTTCTCATGTTCTCTCACATCAGTCTGTCTTGGTGCAGACCGACAGTCAGGTAGCAATGTTCTACGTGAACAAGCAGGGAGGTACAGGGTCCCGTCTCCTATGTCAGGAAACACTCGACCACTGCTCCTTTGCAATCCGGCAGGGTATGTCTCTCAAAGCAGTTTACCTGCCAGATCAGGAGAACTTCCTAGCAGACAAGCTAAGCAGGATTCTTCAGCCTCACGAATGACAACTAAATCTGGAAGTGGCCCAGCAGATTTTCTACTGCTGGGGGCATCCATCCATAGATCTCTTTGCAGTCTGCAAAATCACCAGTTGCCCAGATTTTGCTCCAGACAGCCACACTCTCAGAGGGTGGCTGCAGATGCTTTTCTGATCTCCTGGTCAGGGGGCCTCATGTATGCGTTTCCTCCTACGCCTCTGGTGGCCTGGACTCTGTTCAAAATCCTTTGGGACAAGGCCTCTGTCATTCTGGTAGCCCCCAGATGGCCAAGACAGCCTTGGTTTCCACTTCTCCTCCAGCTGGCAGTGGAGACCCCACTCCCTCTGGGGACGCAGCCCGACCTCCTGTCCCAGGAGCAGGGCTCGCTCTTACATTCCAACCTCAGGTCCCTTAACCTGATGGCATGGCTGCTGAAAGGGTAGTGCTGGCTCCTCTCATCCTACCTAAGAATGTTGAAGTGTTACTGGCCTCAAGGAGACGGTCCACTAGGAAAATCTATGCCTTCAAGTGGCGCAGGTTTGAGGTGTGGTGTACCCAGCACAATGAAAACCCTTTCTCTTGCCTTGTACCAGTGGTGCTGCAGTACCTGCTTCACTTCTCAGAATTAGGTCTTAAGTCTAATTCTGTCAGGGTCCACCTGAGTGCTTTGTCAGCACACCACTCTCCAGTGGAAGGGCAACCTCTTTTGGCTCACCCCTTGTTGTCCAGATTCCTTAGAGGTCTACTTCTGCTAACACCCCTGGTTCGTCCCCCGGCAACCAAGTGGGATTTGAATGTGATCTTGGAGCAGCTTACTTGCCCACCTTTTGAGCCAATGTCTACTTGCCATCTGCGCTTCCTGTCCTGGAAGGTGCTCTTCCTTTTGGCACTCACATCTGCCAGACGAGTGAGTGAGCTGCAAGCTCTTGTTTCGGATAGACTGTACACAAGTTTTTATAGGAACAGAGTGGTCCTTTGCACCCACTTCAAGTTCCATCCGAAAGTGGTCTCTTTGTTCCACCTCAACCAAGAGGTGGTTCTTCCAACCTTCTTTCCCAGACCACATGCCAGCCAGACAGAGGCTGCATACCCTCGATTGTAAGAGGGTGTTGACCTTCTACCTGGAATGTACGCGGGGACATCAAAGGGCTACTTAGCTCTTCGTCTCTTATGACCCCAGTAGGCTGGGGCTACCTGTCTCCAAGTGCACATTGTCCACCTGGGTGGCAGACTGTATTGCCTGGGTGTACAGGGCGGCCGACCTCCCCTTGCAGGGTCCAATCACGGCCCACCATGTCAGGGCTAAGGCAGCATAAGTGGCTCACTTTCGCCCTGTTCCGCTGGCAGGCATCTGCCGGGCCGCCACCTGGTCTTCGGGCCAGACTTTTGCAGCCCATTACTGCTTGGATAGGGAGTCCCGATGCGACAGTGCTTTCGGCCACACGGTACTCCGTAACTTATTTGAGGTATAGGCAACTCCTACCCTCCAGCCCTTTGGTGTCAGGCTAACGGAGGTGTTGAGTTCTTTGCTGAATTCCTATCACGGCTTCTGCGGCTCTTCTAGAGGGAGCCATTTTTCAGCTATGCGTTCTCGGTAACCTATAGCTAGGGAGTCCCATATGTGAGGACTGACATCTCCAGGAACAAGCAGGAATGTAGTCATCACATATGGGTATCGTCGGTACCGACTGAGCCTGCACGGGAATGCTCCCCAGCATCCAATTAGAACGCTTTTGGGAGCATCCCACAGAGCCTGCGTGCTGCCTTCCCGCCTTTCCCAACTGCCTCTCTCCAGTTCTTCTTTTTCCGCGGAGCCAGCAGGTCGTGTTTCCTGTCACCGCAGAAGAATTTCTTTTTTTCTTTATTTCTTTTTGTGGTCGCGTCTGCCTTCTTCGACGCTCTACCGGTACCGCCGGTCTTTCTTTTCTTATTTCTATTAAAAAAAAAAAATCTGTTTTCCATTTTCTTCAGGTGCACCCGCCTTTTTGGGCCTTAGGCCCAAAAACTTTCCTTAACATGGAAAAACCTGCCTCAGGTTTAAAAAGTGCACCAAGTGTGGCGGTACCATTTCCGTCACTGACACCCATGAATGGTGTTTGAAATGTTTAGGTCCTGACCACTCCATCACGGATTGTGTGTCCTGTGCCATGATGTCTAAAAGAGGTAGGCAGAACCGAGCTGCCAAGCTCAGTACCCTGTTTCCCTCTGATGCGGCTTCGGTGGCATCGACGTCTTCCAGGGCTGCTTCTTCCTCCCCGTGGATCTCAGGTAACTAAACATAAATCCAGCCGGTCCTCGAAGGGTAGATCTCCTTCTAAGCATCGAGATGCCTCTGGCGTTGCCCTCGAGGATTCTGCACCGGCAAAATTACCCCGGCGGGAGGCTTCAGCTTCCAAAGCATTATCGGGGTTCCAGGATGTTCTAGATGGCTCGGCCTCGACAGATCTCCTGGTGCCATGCTCTGGGGTACCTGTGGTCTCCGCCGGTACCGACATCCAGGCATTGGCAGCGTCCATGGTGCCCTTGGTACCGCGACAGACAACTCCACCGGTACTGGCACTGGCATCGGTACCAGTACCGATAACATCGGCATCGGTGTCTGCTATGCCGGTACTCTGTCCTCCGATGCCCTCCGGTACCGATTATTCCCGGTACCGACCTTGGTCGGTACGAGTATCGGGCTCTGCAGGAGCATCCGGACAGATGGTACTTCGAGTCCTCAGAAGAATCTGAGGATTCTGAAAGTTCTGTCGATGCAGCGATGCTTCTTCCAGAGGAGGAGTCCTCCCCTAAACGCAGGATGATGACTCCAGAAGTCATGTCTTTCCAAGACTTTATCAGAGAGGTGGCTCGGGGCCTGTCCATTACTGTGGCCCCTGAAACAGAGCCAAGGGCCAAGGAGTTGGAAATTTTGCAATATCCCAAAACTCCTAAGGAGGCAGCTACCTTACCCATTCATGAAGTTCTATATGATCTCATGTTGAGGATGTGGGAAACACCTCTTACCACCTCTCCTCATTCTCATAGACTAGATACTGTGTATCGAGTCCCTCCTTGTCCTGGATTCCATAAGACTCAGCTTCCTCACCACTCTATTGTGGTGGAGTCAGCTATGAGAAGGATCAGAAGTGCAAAAAGACATGCCTCTAATCCTCCAGGACGTGAGTGCAGAACCCTGGATGCTTTTGGACGTAGAGTCTTCCAAGCTTCCATGCTTGCTGCAAGAATCAGTTCCTATAGTCTCTACATGGGAATGTTCCTATAGGAGGTCACAGATAATTTACAGACTTTAAGTCCTTTCATTTCTGAGGATAAAAGACAGGACTTTCTCACTTGGGTCAAACATGCCCAAGATGTCTCTAAATTCTCCAACCGTGCAGCCTTTGACTGCTTTGAGTGTATAAGCAGAACCTCGGCTATTGCCATAGGTGCATGTAGAATTGCTTGGCTCCAGGCATCTGATTTAGAGCTCTGGGTACAAGATAAATTGGGAAATATCCCTAGTACTGGTGAGAACCTGTTTGGTAAAGATTGGCAGGAAAAAGCCAATGAAATGGATTTATTTATTTATTTTATTTATTTAACAGCTTTTATATACTGCACTCTTCGTCATCAGCGCTGTTTACATTTTAACAAATTGTACTTAAGCATGAACATATGTTAAGTTTACAGATAACAGGGAATGAACATGGATTACTGGGGTTAAATAGATAACAAGAATTCAAACTATTTACAGCAAGAAATCATATGTTTATAGTTCTACGGCTTGGGGCTCTAAGAGGATTTGATATGGGGTGAGGAATGAAGATGGGGGTGTACTTGACTAACCATGATCATTGGTTCGTGTTGGGAGGGAATGCCTTAGGGAGTTCATACTCTGAGGGAAGTGTTGTAGGAAGAGGTGTGTTTTTAGATCTTTTCTAAATTGTGAGAGGTCCTTTTGTGATCTGATGTTGGGTGGTAGCATGTTCCAACATCTAGGGGCAAAGGATGAGAATGCTCTTGTGCTAGTTGTCTGGTTGAATTTTGCTTGGGATTTTGGGATCACTAGTGTGTTTTCTGTTGCGGAGCGTCGGGATCTGGAACTTTGTGAGTAATGCAGGAGGTCAGATAAAGATGATGATGAGATTTGGTGAATTGCCTTGAATGTGATGAGGAGGGCTTTGTATAAAATTCTATATGATATCGGGAGCCAGTGAAGTTCGAATAGGATAGGAGTGATATGATGACTCCTTGGGGCTCTGTGTAGAACTCTGGCAGCCGTATTCAGGGCCAATTGTAAAGCGTACTCTTGGGTAGGCCCTGTAACAATATTAGCGTAGTCGAAGTGTGGGGTGACCAACGCTTGGAAGGTTGTTCGGAAGTCTTGTGGTTCAAGCATTGGTCTGAGGTGTCGTAGAATTCTGATCTTGTGATAGATGGCTTTAACTGTATTTTTTATATGATCTTTGAACTCAAGTCGCTGGTCGAGTATAACGCCTAGGTAACGTATAGTTGATTTGAGTGGTAACTCAGCATCTCTTGTTCTTAGAGTTGGTGGGGGTGAGAAGTCTTTGTTCCTTGTTACAATCAAAACTTCCGTTTTTTTAAAGTTAATTCGGAGGTTTTGTGAGAGCAGCCAGTCTAAGATTGCATTGAAGCAGGTAGTTAGTGTGGTATAGTCGGGTTTCAATACGTTGACTGGTGTGAATAGTAGCACATCATCTGCGTAGATGAGGCAAGATGTTCCAAATGACCGGCGATGTTGCAGATGGGCTGCATATAGATATTAAATAGCAGGGCCGAGAGGGAGGAACCCTGTGGTACACCTTGCTTCTGTTGGAAAGGCATAGATGTATTGTCACCCGTCCGGACCTGCTGCCAGCGGTCTTCCAGGTAAGATTTGCACCACTTCCAGGCCATTCCTTGAATCCCTTTTTCATGGATGTTGATAATTCCACCTTGGATAGACTATCCAAGTCCACTGCTGATCCTCTTAGAAAGAAGTTGTTCAAGAAAACATCTTTTTCTAAAAAGAAAAGATTTTATCCTGCTTATGGTCAGCAGGCATCTTCTGCAGGTCAGTTTTCAACCAAACGTCAGCAACCACCCAAACAGAAGAAAGCAAAGGCTGCTAGGCCTCCACCGGCCCAGCAGCCTCAGCCTCCTCAGGGCCTTTGACTTTCAGCTAGAGAACTTAGCCTTTCTGGTTCTGGAAGGACCAGAACCGTCCACCATTCCAGGAAGGTTATGTCATTTTGCCCCCAGATGGGGGCAAATAACAGCAGAGCATTGGACACTCTCCATCATAAAAGAGGGGTACAAACTTCATTTTTCAAGCATGCCCCCTCACACAATCGTGAAGCAGTTCAATTCTCCGACCTCTCTCATCAACCTGTTAGGTCAGGAGGTTGCCATCCTTCTTGCCCAAGGGGCAATAGAAGAAGTGCCTCTTCGTCAACAGGGCACAGGGTTCTATTCCCCTTATTTTCTTATCCCAAAGAAAACAGGGGGCTACAGACCTATCTTAGATCTCAGAGAATTGAACAAATTCCTTGTCAAGGAGAAATTCAAGATGATTTCTCTCGGAGCTCTACTTCCATACCTTCAGAGTCGGGATTGGCTTTGTTCTCTAGATCTCAAGGATGCGTACACCCATGTCCTCATCCATCCAACCCACAGAAGGTTCCTTCGGTTCCTTTTTTAAGGAAAGCACTACCAATACAGGGTGCTTCCTTTTGGTCTGGCCTCAGCACCAAGGGTGTTCACGAAATGCATGGCTGTGGTAGCAGCATTTCTCCGCACTCTGGGAATATTCGTCTTCCCTTACTTGGATGACTGGCTCATTCGAGCTCCAACACAGTCAGAGGCCAAGACTTCTCTATCCTGCACAATGCGTATCCTTCAGTATTTAGGGCTGGTAATAAACATCTCAAAATCCAGTCTGACTCTCACTCAGTCTTTAGTTTATAGGATCTCTTCTGGATACCACAAGGGCAAGGGCTTATCTTCCCCAGGCCCGTTGCCTTTGCTTGGTGCAGTTAGCTTCTCAAGCAGTGCTAAAACCTCATCTAACTTCACCAAAATCATACAGACCTATCTCAAGTATACCATTCTTAGCAAAAGTAATAGAAAAAACAGTACAAATACAGACACAGGAGTATCTAGATTCATCCTACCCTCTTGACGAACAGCAATATGGATTTCGTCCCAAACATGGAGTGGAAACATTCCTCACAGTTTTAACGGATGCTCTATTAAGAGGAATTGACAATCACAAACAAGCATTCATCCTCTTATTTATTGATATTTCAGCTGCTTTTGACAGTGTTCACCATACCATAATGCTCAACAGCCTGAGACAAATAGGAATAAATGCCACAGTTCATAAATGGTTCTCCTCTTATCTAAATAACAGAACCCAAAATGTAAGAATAGGCAATCAATCTTCTGATTCATACAAACTTGAAACGGGCTTACCACAAGGATCAGCGCTATCAGCACTGCTATTTAACATATACATAAAACCAGTTTGCAATATCTTTAAAAAATTTGGTGTACTCTATCATCTATATGCAGATGATATCATGATGTACATCCCGTTCACAATCCCCAACTTACCGATGCAACTCCTGTCAGATTGCTTCAATGAAACCACATCCTGGCTAAATGCCCATAATCTCCAAATAAACCACTCTAAAACTGAAGTGCTAATTGTTACTAAAAACCAATCCTATACTCCTCCAACACACATAACGCTTCAAAACCAAGAAATTAAAATAAAAAACGAAGTAAGATATCTAGGAGTTATTCTAGATAAACATCTTACATTGGATACCCATATTAGAAATACAACAAAGAAAATCTATTTCAAGCTTAAAATCCTTAAACAACTAAGACCCCTGGTATACATACAAGATTTTATCAGCATAATTCAAGCCACCATAACCCCCCACTTTGACTTCTCTAATCTAATTTTATTAGGTACTACAAAACTAAACATTAAAAGAATTCAACTTGCGCAGAATGCAGCAGCTCGGATAATAACGAAAGTACACTCACATCAACATATAACACCAATACTAGCATCCCTTCACTGGCTGCCAATACAAAGTAGGATAGTATACAAAACATTAATAACTGCATTTAAAACTCTAAATGATATGGCCCCAATCACCCTAAGTAACTTAATCAGTAAAGAACATTCAAAATCTACTCAAAGAAAAGGACAAGTAAATAAACTAAAAACTCCCAGACTTCATAAAAGCAAATAAACTTACAAACAACAGAGCTTTTTCGCATGCAGCTCCAACAATCTGGAACTCCCTCCCAGACAATCTAAGAATGTTAACCGAGATCATTGAATTTCGCAAAAAATTGAAAACCCATCTATTTACTAAGCATTACAACAATACAGATCATCCCTCAATAGATTTAGATAAAGGATAACCAGTTTTTTTTTCTAATATGTCCCAATGACCTAAACATATAGATCTATATAGCTGAAACTGTACTTTGCACAATGCTTAAGCCCTACTTAATGTGTATCTGTATATAATGTATATAGTTTGCACTGTTTCGTGCTGTTCAGTTTTAACATTTGTTGTTTACTTATACTATTGCCTTTGGTTATATGTTACATGTAAAACAAACTCTGCTTTGTTGATTGTTGTTTATTGTGAACCGCAACTGATCTATGGAAGATGCGGTATATAAGTGATTGTTAAATAAATAAAATAAATAAATAAATAAATCTAACTGCTCGAGAAATGTTGCAATTGCTGGGCCACATGGCATCCCCACCGTGCATGTGGTTCCATATGCTCGCCTCCACATGAGGGAAGCTCAGTGGACTTTATCCACACAATGGACCCAGGCATCAGGGTGCCTGTCAGACAAAATAGCAAACACAAGTCGCCTCATTTTGTCCTTCCAATGGTGGAAGTCCACTCAAAATCTGTTGCTGGGGTGCCCTTTTCAACAACCCTTACCCCAAGCAACTCTCAGAACAGATGCTTCTCCAAAGGGTCGGGGAGCTCATCTGCAAGACTTCTCCACCCAGGGCACCTGGTCTCCGCAAAAGACTTGTCTGCATATCAATCTCTTGGAACTCGGAGCAATTTTCCTGGCTCTGCGAGTGTTCCACTCCCTGCTCAGCTACAAGACAGTCCTCATTCATACGGACAATCAGGTAGCAATGTTCTATGTGACCAAGCAGGGGGGAACGGGCTCTCTGTCGCTTTGCAATGAAGCTTTGCAACTATGGGCCCTCGCCAGAGAGCATCAGATTCATCTGCTGGCAGTATATCTTCCAGGCATTCAAAACTCTTGGGCGGACAAACTCAGTCGAGTTCTCCTTCCACACGAGTGGTCTCTGCATGCAGACCAGGTGACCAGGATATTTCAACTTTGGGGAACCCCGGACATAGACCTCTTTGCAAGTCCGTGGAATGCCAAACTTCCCCGGTTCTGTTCCAGAATTCCGGCTCAGGGGGCTCAGGCCAGGGATGCTTTCCTCCTTTACTGGGGTCAGGACTTCCTGTATGCCTTTCCACCCATTCCCCTAATTCCCAAAACCCTCTTCAAGCTTCAGAGAGACAGAGGCCACATGATTCTCATAGCACCACATTGGCCACGGCAAGTGTAGTACCCTCTGCTTCTGCATCTCTCTCAAGCTCCCTCCCTGGAGTTAGGGTCTGCTCCAGATCTCCTATCTCAGGAGAACGGAATGTTATGGCATCCCAATCCCCAGTCTCTACATCTCAGGGCTTGGTTGCTGAAGGCCTAGATCTCCAAGATCTTCATCTTTCTCAGCAAGTGAAAGATGTTCTTTATGCTTCCAGAAAACCTTCCACTAGACGTTCTTATGCTTTCAAGTGGAAAAGGTTTACTATTTGGTGTTCGGAAAAGGGTCTTAACCCCCTTGCGATACCTCTGGAATCTTTGCTGGAGTATCTCCTCCATTTGTCTAATGCAGGCCTTAAGACAAATTCAGTAAGAGTCCATTTGAGTGCTATTGCAGCTTCTCTTAAACCTCTAAATGGACAACCTATTTCCTCTCATCCTCTTATAGCAAGATTTATGAGAGGCCTCCTTCTAACTAAGCCTCCCATTAGACCACCTCCGGTGGCATGGGACTTAAACCTGGTTCTTGGGCAGCTCATGAAGCCACCTTTCGAACCTTTAGCTACCACCTCCTTGAAATTTCTATCTTGGAAGGTTATCTTTCTCATTGCAATCACATCAGCACGCCGCATTAGTGAATTGCAAGCGCTAGTAGCTAATCCACCTTATACAAGGTTCCATCATGACAAGGTAGTCCTTAGGACTCATCCACACTTTATGCCTAAGGTGGTCTCACCTTTTCATCTCAACCAAGAAGTCTACCTACCTGTCTTTTTTCCAGGACCTCATGCATCAAATGCAGAGAGGAATCTTCATACCTTGGACTGTAAAAGAGCTCTAGCTTTTTACTTACAAAGAACACAGCAACATAGAAAGTCCTCTCAACTCCTTGTTGCTTTTTATCCTTCTCATTTGGGACTTCCAGTCTCCAAGAGAACACTGTCTAACTGGATTGCTCAGTGTATTTCTTTTGCCTATCAGAGTAAGAACCTTTCTCTGGAGGGCCATGTCACAGCTCACAATGTGAGAGCCATGGCAGCCTCAATGGCTCATCTAAACTCTGTGTCTATTGACATCTGTCAAGCAGCCACTTGGGCCTCAGTTCATACCTTCACAGCCCATTACTGCTTGGACAAGGACTCCCGCCGGGCTGCCTTGTTTGATCAGGCTGTTCTCAAACACCTGTTCCATACCTAATCAACTCCTACCCACCATCCCTGGTAGGATGCCAGAGATCCATGGGGGGAAGTGGAGCCCTTCTCAGGGGCACACAACTTCTTGGGTCTCTCCCTGGCACCTAAAGCTAGGGAGTCCCCATATGTGATGACTACATTCCTGCTTGTTCCTGGAGATAGCATAGTTACTCACCTGTAACAGGTGATCTCCGGGAACAGCAGGAATTTAGTCCTCACAACCCACCCACCTCCCCTAGGAGTTGTATCTCTCTATCTCTTTTCCTTTCCCTCGCTCTCTCTCTCTCTTTGTCTCAGCTCTAAAACTCAACTGGAGAGAGGCAGTTGGGAAAGGCGGGAAGGCAGCACGCAGGCGCTGTGGGATGCTCCCAAAAGCATTCTAATTGGACGCTGGGGAGCGTTCCCACGCAGGCTCTGTCAGTACTGACGATACCCATATGTGAGGACTAAATTCCTGCTGTTCCCGGAGATCATTTGTTACAGGTGAGTAACTATGCTTTCCTGCTTGTTCCTGGAGAAAGCGTAGTTACTCACCTGTAACAGGTGTTCTCCAGGGACAGCAGGAATTGGTCCTCACAACCCTCCCTCCTCCCCTGGAGTTGCAGTCTTATTATATTTTGTTCATTTTGCCGTCTCTTTAGCTATGTCATTTGACTGAGCAAGATGGCACCCTTGGGCGGGAAGGGGACCGCGCATGCGTAATGCAATCCCAGAGGCTTTCTTTGAAAGCTGGGGAATTGCTCCGCACGAGGGCTCCGTCAGCTCCGACGTCACCCATATGTTAGGACTGATTCCTGCTTTCCCTGGAGAACACCTGTTACAGGTGAGTAACTACGCTTTTCAGACAATGCCATGGCAGTGGCTTATGTCAACTGGCAAGGTGGCATGAGGCGTGCCGGGGTAGCTCTGCAGATGGCTCTCCTGTTTGCCTGGGCAGAGAAGAATCTCCTAGCTTTGTCGGCTCAGCCCATTGCCGTGATGGACAGTGTGGAAGCAGACTTTCTCAGCCAGCGCTCTCTGGATCCTGGAGAGTGGGAGTTGAGTCAGGAGGCGTTTCAGTTGATTCTGTGCTGCTGGGGTCACCCCAAAATAATAAATCTGTTGGCAACCCACTCCAGTGCCAAAGTTTCCTGCTTCTTCAGTCGTCACGCAAAGACTGTGTCTGAGGCCATTGATGCCCTTTGCCAAGTCAGTGCCTGCAGTATGTGTTTTCTCCATGGCCCCTAATGGGGCGTGTGATTTAGCATATAGAGCACCACCTGTGCAGGATTGTTCTAGCAGTGCCGTATTGACCAAAGAGAGCATGGTTTGGAGATCTGATGCAGCTCATGCAGGCGGGGCGCCTCTTTGGTTGTCTCTGTCTCGGGGCCTATTGCAGCAGGGGCTGATCATCCTGGGGGACCCAGTTTCCTTCTCACGGCTTGGCTCGTAAAGGAGCTAGCACATAAGGGTTACTCTTTAAGAATATAAGAACATAAGATATGCCATACTGGGTCAGACCAAGGTCCATCAAGCCCAGTATCCTGTTTTCAACAGTGGCCAATCTAGGTCATACGTACCTAGCAGTTTCCTCAAAAGACACAGGTTCCGCAATGCTTGTACTGGGTCAAGCATTGATATCCTGGGTCCCTTCTTAATAATGGTTTATGGACCTTTCCTCCAGGAACTTGTCCAACCTTTTTTATGTATAAATTTATTTATTGAACATAGCACACACAACAATAACACACCATAACAGCATCACACAAACAAGTCAATTAAAGAGCACAGCCAGAAGTCAAGATGCAACAGTAGCATACCCCCCCACCCCCCCCCTGTGGTATAGACGATCAATTCTCAAGAGGCGAGAGCAGCTGGGAAAGGCACTGCAAACCCCAACGCCACCCACCGTTAAAGAAGCGCAACACGCACATAGACTGCAGAAGACATGCCACAGCACAGACTTAGGCCAATGCCGTTACCCAACATAATCCACCATGGGTGCATCGACCTTCAGAACCCAGTGACCCCCCCGACCCACTAACCCACCCGCCAATCAGGGAGCCCCGTCCAACCTTTTTTAAACCCAGCTACACTAACAGCCTTTACTACATCCTCCGGTAACAAATTCCAGAGTTTGATTACACGTTGAGTGAAAAAATATTTTCTTTTCTTAGTCTTAAATAGTTTACCCTGCAGCTTCATTGCATGTCCCCTAGTCTTTCTATATTCTGATAACGTAAACAGTCGATCTACGTTTACCCGTTCCACTCCGTTCATTAATTTATAGACTTCTATCATATCTCCCCTCAGCCGTCTCTTTTCCAGGTTAAAGAGCCCTAACATTTTTAGCCTTTCTTCATAGGAGTATCCTTCCATTCCCTTTACCATTTTGGTGGCTCTTCTCTTTGGCGGTAGTCTCCACTCTGCTCGGAGCCCAAAGAAGATCTACCAAGTTAGCATATATGTGAATCTGGTGCCTATTAGAGCGATGGTGCGGCGCTCAGCAGTTGGATTCCGAGGCGGTCAAGGTGCTCTCTCTGTTGGCCTTTCTACAGAATAGCCTGGAGAAGGGTCTGTCCCTTAGGCAAAGCTACTACCTGAACTTTCAGGGAGCTTTTTTCCGAGGTCTGGTGGCTGGTAAGTCTCTAGTCTTGCACCCGGACACCTCGTGCTTTCTCCAGGGGGTTTGGCTCCTGCGTCCTCCCCTCCAGTCTGTGATTCCTTCTTGACATCTGGGTCTGGTGCTCAGGTCCCTAGGTCTGGTGCTCAGGTCCCTGATGGTGGCGCTTTTTCAGCTATTGAAGTGTACTACTTTAAAGATAGGTTTTTTTAGTTGCGATTGGTTCTGCAAAGCAGATTTCCTAGCTGCAGGCTCTGCCTTGCCGAGATCCTTATTTGTCTTTTTCAAAGAAGGCCATCCTTCTTGCCTAAGGTGCTTTCTTGCTTTCATGTGAATCAGGTGGTTTGCCTACCCTCCTCTAAAGAGCAGTGCTGGGGGAAGGATAAGGATCTCTGCCCTGTGGATGTCTGGAGGATGCTTCTCTGATATTTGGAGGTTACAAATTCCTTTCGTAAGTCCAACCATCTTTTTATGCTGTTTGCCAGCCCACGCAAGGGTGAGACAGGGGCTAAATTGAGTTTGGGGTGCTGGATTAAGGAGGTCATTGCCTCTCGTAACTGTTGCAGAACTGGCTGGTTCCAGAGGGTTTGCGCGCCCATTCTGTCAGAGCACAAGCGTCCTCTTGGGTGGAACAGATCTCAGTAGCCGCTGCAGATATTTGTTGGGCAGTGGCGCTACTCAGAAGGATTTTACGCTCAAGACAGTCTTCTTGGTTGCAATTTGTTCCACAAAGAGGATTCTGAACTACCAGCTCTGTCTTGCCATGATCCCCATGATCCTTACCTATCTTTTTCTGAGGAGGCTGTTTCCATTGGCCTGTGCCTTCCCCCTTCTCTGAGATTTCTCCTTTTCATGTGAACCAGGTGGTTTGCCTGCCCTTTTTCTCTAAGGAGCAGTGTTGAGGGAATGGTAAGAATCTTTGCCGTGTGGATGTCCGTAGGGTACTTTTCCGGTTCTTGGAGATTATGAATATTTTTCATAAGTCAGATTGTATATTTGTTCTGTTTGCTGGTCCGCGCAAAGTGATACAGCGGTTAAGTCTGCACTGGGGTGCTGGATTAAGGAGGCCATTGCCTCGGTGAATCTGTTATGGAGCCAGTCGGTTCCAGAGGGATTGCGTGCTGATTATGCCCAAGTGCAAGCATCCTCGTAGGCAGAGTTGAAGCACTGTAGCCCCGGCAGACAATTGTCGGACGGCAACTTGGCCATCATGTTCCACTTTTGTCAAGCATTTTTGCTTGGACGTCCACACTCAGTTGGACACAGCCTTTGGCTCTAAGGTTTTGCGAGCTTCTGTGTTGTCTTCCCGCCCCGTGTAGGCAAAGCTTTGGTACGTTCCACTTGTTTGGATTGGTCTAGCAGGACAATATGGAAGGTGACATTTTACTTACCAGATAATGTCCTTTCCTTGAGTCCTGATAGACCAGTCCAGGATCTGCTGCCTGGAACCTTTTTGCTCTGTTCTTCTGCAGCAGTATCCTTGGGTCCACTATGATTTATATACTTGGCTCTGCAGGTCCATCTTCTTCGGTTAGCCTTCTGTTTATGCTTTTCTTTACATAATTCTCTACTATTTGGTTACTCATTGTTGCCCACATTGAGGTTGTGTGAAGCTTGCCATGTTCTTCCAAGGCAGACTAGATAGGCCATGTGATCTTTTACTGCCGTCATGGTTCTATGTTTCATATGCTTTGTGATGAATACTGAAGAGACCTCTGGTGGCTGAGGTGGAAAGAGGCATGGGAGTAATGCCATTGAAACCTGGGTTTTTTATTGGTTCTTTGTCTCCACCAATCTGCTGGTAAGGGAATACAGCCCACTTGTCTGGACTGATCTTGCAGAACTCAAGGAAAGGACATTATCTGGTAAGTAAAATGTCACCTTTTTCTTTCATTTTGTTTAAAAAAAAAACAAATTGAAAGAAAACTTGAAATTTTGTGGAACTTCTCAGTTTCATTAACATTTCTAGTTTTGTTTCAAATGAAAGCACGTTGTTATCCAATACAGCCACTTTGAAAGGTTTAAACAGATCCTGGATTCTTTTCTACCATAAGTTGATTTATGAGATTCTGTGGTTTAGTGTAGTGTTTCTCATCCTGGTCGTGGAATTATCCCCTAGGCAAGCCTGTTTACCCCATACTGGCTTGAGAAACACTGGAGATCATTTAGTTAGTTAAATAAGATTATTTTTTTATATGAACTCTGTCTTATTTGTCATAACATTGCAATTGTGTTACCATGTAAAGTTAGAGTCTGTTAATTTGTAAATCGCTTTGATTAACCAATAAAGCGATTATATAAAAGTAGCTAGATAAATAAGAGGTTATGATTTTCTAAGCAGCCTCTGTTTTTAATATCAGCTTGTTATATATTATTTTTACTTCATCTTAATTTTGAATATTACAAAGTATACATTACATACAGATTTCCAAAAGCATGTAGAATAGTATAAAATTATAGCATGCCATCTCTTATCTAACCATCTTAAAACAAAGCAAATGTCATAAAAAGTATTAGATTGTCTTCATCAAATGGGTTTTTGGTTGTAGTTTTCCAAATAATTACCCTTTCTTAACTCTGTACACCAAAACCCAGTATATCAATCTGTAACCTTGCAGCAATGCTCCCCCAGTAATACATTCTCATTTTAATGTGGTACTGTGATATTCTAAACTTGTTTTCTGATGTCACTAGAGGAGCAGAGAATCGCACATAGGGGGACAATTTTCAAAAGGATCTATCTGACTAATTACTGAATTAGATGACTATATCCCATAGGAAGAAAAATTGGATGTTCTCAAAGCGCAGGGTTAGGGCAAGGGGCTTATTACCTGTCTAGTGCTGATTTTCAGTGACTTAACTGGTTAAACCTAAGTACAGCTGCTATTTTATTTACTGGATTTAGCTAGTGCCTTTCAAATAATAGGTTAAGACAAGGTCTCCATGGACAAACGGGAAGGTAAGTCCTCACGTATGGGTGACATTCCTGACGGAGCCCCCAGCTTCCATTGGAAGCTTTTGGGAGTCTCCACCACAGGCACACACATCTTCTCGTGGTATCATCTTCTCCCCGTGTTCTTTTTCCATGGAGGCCATAGGACATGTCCTGCCATTGATGGAAAAAGGTTGATTTTTTGACTCCCCTCATGGGTTGCTTTTTTCTCTTGCCCATAGCCTACTGTCATTTGCTTTGGCTCCAGGGCCGACTCTCCTTTTTTCGGTTGGTTTCTTCCCCTTTTTGATTTTTCTCTTTTGTGTTTTTTCCCATGGCTGGTGAAAGTAAGCTGTTTGACCTTGCAACAGCTGTGTTTCCGAACATGTCCAAGCCAGCCAGCAGCTTTAAAAAGTGCACTGTGTGCATGCAGAGAGGTATAATGCCCACCTGCAGTGCCTGGATCCAGCCATGCAATCTGTGTCTGCAGATGACGGGGAAGGGCCTAAAGGGCCGGGAGAAACAGAGGGAGTCCCTCTTCAGGCTGTTGGATTCAGCATCCCTATCATCGGCATAGACGTCTTTGCAGGGCTTTGCTGAGGTGTCATCATTAAGAGGTGCCCCAGCGCACTCTGAGCTGAGGGGCTGTGGCACCACTGAGCGGTGACTCTCCATCAACTTCTGGATGGAGCCCAGGAAGGATACATCATTGACTCAGTCAACATTAAAGGGGGGCGTCCAAGCACCGGACCAAGAGCCATGTGCATTGGCATCAGAGCCCTTCCTGATGTGATGTCGAGAGCAAGGGCTGGAAGTGACCTCTAATCTGCCCCCACATGAGGAATAAACTCTGTGCCCCGGAGGGTTTCCAGGTCCTCCCAATGAACCTACCATTGTGGAGTCCCTGTCACGGGTGCCGGAGTTGGCCGAAGTTGTCATCCCAGCCCTGATGCCTTTGGAGACATCAGTGCTGGAAGAACACCTTCGAGCCTTTGAGGCCCACATGGCTGCGGTGCTGGCCATGTGATAAGCTGACCCCTTGATGCCATCAGCATTGTTACCGCACTCCGTTCAGCCCATCCCGGAGACCCATGCTCTCCCTGCCGAGACAGGCACATTGGATCAGTAGTCAGAATCTATGCCAGTGCCTAAGGCCATTTCCCTCTCCAGCTTCTTGGGTTCAGATGCCCTGGTGCACCAGCACCTCCACTAAGTGCACCATCAGTTCCGCCAATGCCTGGCTTCTCCACCTGACCAGAGACAGTGTTGAGAGAAGGGTCGGCACTACTTTTGATATCCTCTCAGAGTCGGACTCCAAGGGTTGGGAGATCGATGAGGAATCATTGGTGGCTGACCTGGTGTCTTTGGACTTGCCTTCGGACCCCTCCCCTCTATATGAATGATGGAAGCCGCCCCCAGAGGACATGTCCTTCCAGGATCCTTCTCCCTTGAGTCAAAGGATGAGCTAAGAGTGAAGGAGTTGGAGGTCCTCCAATACAGATCGGCTCCCAAGGAGGCAGCTATGGTGCCTGTGCACTGCATCCTGCAATCATGTCACAGTGCCAGCCATCAACTGGCAGCTGGACTTTTATGTACAAGGTCCAGAAGGCCCTGGGTTTTAAGAAGCCACAGCTGCCCCTCAACTCCTTGGTGGTGGAATTGGCCATGAAGCAGATTAAAAGCACAAAGACCCATTCCTCAGTGCCCCTGGGCAGAGAAGCCAAGACCCTTGATTCTTTTGATAGGAGATATTTCCAGGACTCCATGTTGGTAGCCAGGATCCTTTCATACCCACTTTATATGAGTATGTTCCTTAAGGAAATCATGATAAACCTAGCCGACTTCGACTCCCTCATTCCTTCGGAGCACCTTGATTCCTTCCATGCCATGGTGGGCCATGGCAAGGGCTGCTCTAAATACATAGTTCAAGCATTCTACGATGCCTTTGAGTCAGCTGGCAGGGTTGTGGCTATGGGCATCAGAGCATGCTGTTTCACTTGGCTCCAGTCCTCTGATCTGGAACAGTGGGTCCAGGACGAGCTGGCAAACATGCTTTGCCAGGGAGAGGACCTCCTCAGGAAACAGGTGGCCCTCGCCAGGCTTTGAAGAAAGACCACTGAGCCCTCATGCAAGAAGTATCAGGGCAAGAGAGCCTTCTACCAGTGCAAGCGCTGGTATTACCAGAATGCACAGCCCAAGGTGTAGGTCCATCACCAGAAGCAATGAGAGACGCCTGAGAAGGCCCAGCCAGCCCCTCAGCCATAGCTGGGATCAAGTTTTTGACTGCTTCCTCAGGAACATAACCAATTTACCAGTACCCAAGAGGGTACGCCCTCAGGTTGGAGGCTGCCTTGTCCACTTTGCCCACAGGTGGCCTCTCATCACCTTGGACGCTTGGGTCCTGCAGATAGTCCAAAGTGGCTGCATGCTGCACTTTACCCATTTGCCGCCCCCCTTCTCCCTCAGGGAGTACCCTCTGGATCTGCTGCATTGCAGCTTGTACAGGAGGAGGTCCCCGCTCTTCTGACCGAACTCTCCATCGAGCCGGTGCCCCCGGCTCAGGTTGGGCAGGCCTTCTACTCCAGGTATTTCCCGATCCCCAAAAAGTTGGGGGGGGGAGGTGTTTTCCAGCCCATCGTAGACCTTCGGAACCTCAGTCGCTTCTTAGTGCGGGAAAAGTTCAAGATGGTCTCAAGGAATATTGGTTATGCTCCTTGGATTTCAAGGATGCATATACACATATCCCGATCCACCTTGTTCACAGAGAATACCTCTGTTTTTTTCTGGTAGGTCAGCATTAGCAGTACCGAGTGCTTTCATTCAGACTCGCATCACCCTCCCAGGGTCTTCATGAAATGCTTCACAGTGGTGGCCACGTATCTTCCAACCCAGGGGTCTTTGTCTTCCCTTACTTTAGATGACTGGCTCATAAAGAGCTCCATCCTGGACGGCGTCCGGCAGTAGGCTCACCTCACCATTCAGGTGCTCGAGCGCCTGGGATTTGTAATCAACTCCCCCAAGTCTCTCCTTCAGCCCTCTCAACTGCTGGAGTTCATTGGGGCAAATCCCGATACCACTCGAGCTGAAGCCTTTCTTTACACTGGTGGCTAGAGCCTCAGAACCTGCTAAAGGGTCTTCCCTTTCAGACGTCGATGCCCCAGAAGATGCTAACCACTGATGCGTCCAAGCTTGGCTGAAGGACTCATTTGGATGGCCTGCGCACACAGGGCCTGTGGTCCAATCAGGAGAATCTGCACCAGATAAACTTCTTCGAGCTCTGCGCCAAAGCGAATGCCTTCCAGGCACACCTGACCAACCAGGTTGTCCTGATCCAAACTGACAATCAAGTGGCAATGTTCTACATAACATCAGAACTTAATCTGCCTGGGGATGTAACAGACATCCTACTGGCCTCACGCAGGGATTCTATGTGTAGATTCTATGCATTTAAGTGGCAGATGTTCTCTGCCTGGTGTACTGATAGGGCTCTGGATCCCTTCACCTGTGCTGTGGGCACGTTGTTGGAGTATCTTATGCACCTCTCGGACTCTGGTCTTGTGTCTACTTTGGTCAGAGTCAATCTGAGCACGATTGGGGCCTGCCATTGTGGCTCTGAGGGAAAGCATATCTCAGCCCAGCCCCTGGTGGCTCACTTCATGCCGGGTTAGTGGCTTGAGATCTTAATTTGGTTCTGGCAGAGCTCTTTTCAGCTCTTTGAGTCGCTCGCTTCTTGTCCTCTGAAGTTCCTGACCTGGACAGTCTTGTTCCTGGTGGCAGTCACTTTGGCTTGCTGTGTCAGTGAACTCCAGACCTTGGTGGCCCACCCGCCATATACCAGGTTTCATCATAATAACATGGTTTTGCGAATGCATCTGCGTTTCTTGCCTAAGGTGGTCTCTGCTTTCCACCTCAATCGGTTGTTCTGCCCACCACCTTTCCCAGGCCTCACACCACCGTGGGGATACTGAAAGTGCACCCTAGCCTTCTCCCTTGAGCAGACAAAGGCATTCCATCCGGCTGTTCATTTCTTTTGATCCCAGCAACCTGGGTGCTAGTCTCTAAACACATGCTGCCGTTTGGCTGGCAGACTGCCTCTCTTTTCCTTATGCCCAAGCAAGCATGAGCCTTGATGGCCATGTCATGGCTCACAGTGTCCAAGCCATGTCTGCATCGGTGGCCAACTTGCACTCTGTCTCTATGGAGGAGATCTGTAGGGTTGCAATGTAGTTTTTGGTCCACACCTTCATAGCTCACTACTGTCTGGATGGGGATTCCCGACGCGACAGCAACTTTGGCCAAGCCATTCTCTGGCATCTCTTTGGAACTTTTCAACTCCTTCCACAGGCTCTTCTGTCCTATCTAGGCTACCCAAAAAGAGTCCTCTCAGTGTTGATATATGCTAAGGATGCTGAATCAGTCGAGTCCTCTGAGGGGACTACTCTCACTGTTTGTTCCGGTTCTCTAGTTGTTGCCCCAGTTGGGCTTTTGCCTCCCTGGTTTTTACTAGTCTGTAGCTTGGGAGTCCCATACATGAGGACTTACTTCCTGCTTGTCCACGAAGAAAGGTGTTCTCCGTGGACAGCTGGAATAAGTACTTGCAACCCTTCCACCAACCCAAGGAATTGCTTTTTGGCTATTGCTCCTATCTTGCACCCTCACTGCATGATTAACACACTCACTTTACCCGATTGTTTGCTGTGATACCACCTTGATTAATATGATAAGGCGGTTTAAAAATACTGTTAAATAAATAAATAAATAAAATATCTCCAGGAACAAGCAGGAATGTAGTCTTCACATATGGGTGACATCAGTACTGACTGAGTCTGCGTGGGAACGCTCCCCAGTGTCCAATAGGAAAGCTTTTGGGAGCATCCCACTGTGCCTGCATCGCTGCTTTCCTGCCTTTGTAACTCTCCCTCCTCAGTTCTTCGTTCTGCAGAGCCAGCAGGAAGCAAATCCTGTCACTGAAGAAAATTCCTTTCTTCTTCTTTTGTTATTTTTTGTGGATGCGTCTGCCTTCCCTTCGACATGGAACAGACATCCTCTATTCTCTTTTTTTTCTTTAAAAAAAAAAAAAAAATTTAAATTTCTTCAGCCTCATCAATGCCATTTTAGGCCTTAAGCCTTCCATCCAGTTAACCGACATGATGGAAAAACCAGCCAGTGGTTTTAAAAAACGTTCTAAGTGTGGTAGCACTATCTCTGCTACTGATACCCATGACTGGTGTCTTAAATGCCTCTGCCCAGATCACCAGCCATCCGAATGTCCTCTATACAAAAAGATGACAAAGAGAGGCCTACAGAATCAGGCTGCAAAACTCTGCTCTCTCTTTGTCTCAGATGCCGTTTCACTTGCTTCGACTTCAAGGGCGTTGTCTTTCTCTCATGGATCTCAGGTATCGAAACACAAGTCTTCATCATCTCCCAAGGGTATATCTCTATCTAAGCATAGAGATGCCTCGAGCGTTGCCCTGGAGGTGGATCGAGCGGCCAAACAACCCTTGCGGGAGGACCTCCACTCCAAAGCCACTGAGGGGTTCTAGGATGCTCCCGAGGCCTCCACCTAAGGAGAGCTCCTTGTGCCATGCTCTCGGATGGTAGCCTATGCTTCCGGTACCGATACCCAGGCATCGGCAGGCTATATGGACCAGCGTATCCTGGCCATTGAGCGGAGTCTAGCGGCTCTGTTGGCGGCACCTGTACCGGTTAGAATGTTACCGGCGGTACTGCCGGCAGTGCCGATGCAGTCAGCATCTGGTTTCATGGTGCACACTTGCCCGTGCCGGCCCTCAAGTCCATTCCCGGTTCCGAGGTACCAGTAAGACAAGTCTCTCGGATCGATACAGATCTCGATCGGTACCGGAACTTGAAAGAGCATGAGTATTGCTCACGCCGATACTTTGAGTCTATCGATTCTGATTCTTCGGATGATCAATCGATGGGTACCCGAGAAATGTGAAGTCTTCCAGATGAACCCTTACTGTCGCCGCAGTGGTGCATGTCCCCTCCCGAAGATGTCTTTTCAAGAGTTTATCAAGGATATGGCGAGGGGCCTATCCATTACACCTACATCTGAGAAAGAGCCCAGAGCAGAGGAATTGGAGATCCTCCAGTACCCTACAGCTCCTAAGGCGGTGACTACTCTTCCTATTCACCTTATACTTCAGGACCTCATGCTCCAGTTGTGGAAAATGCCTCTTACCATTTCTCCCCATACTTGGCGACTCGATACCATGTATCGGGTACCGGAAAATCCCGGTTTCCAGAAAACACAGCTTCCACACCACTCAATGATAGTGGAATAGGCCAAGCATCAAATTAAATGTTCTAAGACACACTCCTCTAATCGATGTAGGGAATCGAAAACCCTTGATGCCTTTGGGCGGCGGTGGTTTCAGGTTTTCATGCTTTCAGCACACAAGTTCATACATACTCTCTATGGGTATGTTCCTTAAGGAAGTAACTAGGGATCTGGAATCAATGGCTTCTCTTCTCCAGGATGATAAGAGGCCAGACTATCTTACATTTGTTAAACATGCCCAGAATGTTTCGAAGTTTGTCAATAGGCAACCTTTGACTGTTTTGCGTGCACTAGCAAAGTAACATCTATCTGCATAGGTGCATGTAGGATTGCATGGCTTCAAGCATCAGACCTTGAACAATGGGTTCAGGAGAAGCTGGGCAATATTCCCTGTACAGGTGAGACCCTGTTTGGGAAGGATTGGCAAGATGAGGCTTCTCAGTTACAATCTGAGAATACCACCCTCAATAGGCTTTCCAAAACTACTGCCAACCCTGTCAAGAAGAAAGCACCTGCAAAGAAAGTTTTCTATGGTACGAAGAAAAACCTTTACCTTTCTTACCCCCCAGTTTCTCAATACCAGCCTCAGGGTATTCAGAAGAGGCAACAGTCTTCCAAGCAACAGAAGAAGCCACAAGCTCCTAAATCAACCAACTGTGCAGACCCAATCTGTGCCTGGTTTTTGACTTCTTCCAGGAGAATATAGCCACCCTGCCTCTGGAGAACCCCCATCCCCTCCACATAGCAGGCAGACTTTGTCATTATGCCCACAGGTGGCATCTCATCACCTCAGAGCAGTGGACACTAACCATAGTGCAAGAGGGAACAAGCTTCATTTACAAAGCATACCCCCCTCCACCCTAGAGGAGGAATATCATTCTCATCCCCCTCTCACTGTTCTCCTGCTACAAGACGTCACTTCTCTTCTGTCACAGGGTGCCATAGGAGAGGTTCCAATATCCCAGCAAGGAATGGGGTTCTATTCTTCCTACTTTCTCATACCAAAGAAAAACAGAGGGTACAAACCCATCTTAGACCTCAGAAACCTAAACAGGTTTCTAGTCCAGGAGAAATTCAAGATGGTCTCAATAGGAACTCTTCTGCCATATCTCCAGAGTCAGGACTAGCTCTGTTCTCTAGATCTAAAAGAAGCCTATACTCATATCCTCATTTGTCCAGAGTACAAGAAGTATCTACGCCTCATCTTCCAGGGAAATCACTATCAATACAGAGTCCTTTCATTTGGACTCGCCTCTTCCCCAAGAGTCTAAACAAAATGCATGGCAGTCATAGCCGCATATCTAAGGACTCTCGGGATAGTCGTCTTCCCTAACTTAGACGATTGGCTGATAAGGGCAGCCACCTCACAGGAGGGTCATTTATCCCTCCTTTGTACAATGCAGATACTACAAGATCTGGATTTGTGATAAATCTTCCAAAACCCCATCTAGCTCCCACTCAAACACTAGAATTCATAGGTGCTTTTCTAGACACTCGGCGGTCAAGGACATTTCTATCCCAGTACCGTTGTACTCTAGTGCAACTTGCATCTCAAGTGCAGCTCAGAGATCATCTCTCGGCCAAGGAGATGCTACAACTACTAGGCCATATGGCTTGTACAGTACATATTGTTCCATATGCCTGGTTGCACATGTGAAAAGCTCAATGGACTCTTGCCTCCCAGTGGAAGAAGTCTCCAGGGCCCTCAAGGACCGGATCCAAGTCACAGAACTTCTCACCGAGTCCCTTCTGTGGTGATGTACCCCCAGCAAATCTCCTCGTAGGGTCACCTTTTCTGATGCCTCCATATCAAGGCATCCTGACAACGGATGCCTCCAAACTGGGTTGGGGAGCCCACTTAGGCCCTCTCTCCTCAGGGCCTCTGGATGGTACAGGAGTCACAGCTCCAGATAAATCTACTGGAGCTTCATGCTATCTTCAGTGCTCTCAAGATGTTTAATTACTACAGGGCCACAGCGTTCTCGTCCAGATGGACAATCAGGTAGCCATGTTCTATGTGAACAAGCAGGGAGGAATGGGCTCTTGGCCCTTCTGCCAGGAGGCTCTATCTTTGGTCTTTTGGCATTGCTCATCAGATATACCTCCAAGCAGTATATCTGCCAGGACAACAAAATGTCATAGCAAACAGACTGAGTCTGATCCTTCTTCCACACGAATGGTCCCTCCATTCAGAGACAATCTCCTTCATCTTTCAGACCTGAGGAACTCTGGAGATGCACCTTTTCTCCACTCCCCAAAATGCAAAACGTCCTCGTTTCTTTACCAGAACCCCGTTGTCCAGCTACCAACAGGTGGATGCTTTCCACCTTCACTGGGATCAGGATTTCCTGTATGTCTTTCCTCCCATACCCCTGATTCCCAAAACGCTCTTTGAGCTTCAAGCAGACAGGGACCACATGATCCTCAAAGCCCTGCGCTAACCACATCAACCATGGTTTCCTCTCCTGCTACGTCTGTCCCAGATTCGCCCCCTGAGTCTCAGGTCAACTCTCGATCTCCTCTCCCTTGAAGAGGGGGCACTATTCCATCCCAATCCGCAGTCTCTCCATCTCATGGCATGGCTTGGCTGCTCAAAGCATAGTCTTAACCTGACTCGAAGTAAAGGAGATCCTGCTAGCCTCCAGAAAACCGTCCACCAGACGTTCTTATGAGTTCAAGGAGCTTAATTCTTTCTCAGCCCCTGTGAAGGCTTTTCTTCAGTATATCCTACTACATCTTCATCTGGTCTCAAGACAAACTCGGTGAGGGTTCACCCTATTGCAATTGCTGCTTCTTACCATCCCTTGGTTGGTCAGCCTATCTCCTCACAGCCGCCTATGGCGTGTTTCATAAGAAGGCTCTTATTGACCAAGCCTCACATCAGGCCACCACTGGTGGCATGGGATCTTAATGTCGTCCTAGGGCAGCTCCTCAAGCCATCTTTTGAACCTTTCATGACAGTCTCACTAAAGTTTCTCTCATGGAAGGTTATCTTCCCATTTGCTTTCACTTCAGCTAGATTCATTAGTGGGCTTCAAATTTTGGCAGCAGATCCACTTTACCTCCAGTTCCACCATGATAAGGTTGTCCTTATGACTCACCCCCGTTTCATGCCAAAGGTGGTGTCTCCTTTCCATCTCAATCAATCAGTTTACCTTTCTGTCTTTTTCCCTAGACCGCATTCCTCTAGGGCAGAGGCAATCTTGTACACCCTTGACTACAAGCGTGCCTTAGCATTTTATCTTCAAAGTACTCGAGAGCACCGCAGAGCTGCACAGTTGTTCATTTCCTTTGACCCTAGTCACTTGGGTTTCCCAGTTTCTAAACATACTCTGTCCAGTTGGATAGCAGATTGCATCTCATTTTCTTATGCTAAGGCAGGTCTATCCCTTGAAGGACACATCACTGCCCATAATGTTCGTGCCATGGCTGCCTCTATGGCAAAACTACGGTCTGTGGCCATTGATGAAACCTGCAAAGTAGCTTCCTGGTCTTCGGTACATAACTTTGCTGCTCATTACTGTCTTAACAAGGACTCCCACCGGGATGCCATATTTGGTCAGGCTGTACTCCAGCACCTCTTTCAGACTTAGGGCAACTCCTACCCTCCATCCTGGAATTTAACAATACCAGACATCCATGGAGGATCCATGACCTCTTGATGCCTACTCTGAGGCAAATCTACCAATTCTGAGATCATTTTTCTGGCATCTGGGAGCTAGGGAGTCCGATATGTGAAGACTACATTCCTGCTTGTTCCTGGAGATAGCGTAGTTGCTCACTTCTAACATTTGATCTCCAGGAACAGCAGGAGTTTAGTCTTTACAACCCACCCTCCTTCCCTAGGAGTTGTAGGGTTTCTCTTTTCTCTCCTTTCATCTCAGGAGGGAGAGTTACAAGGATGGGAAGGCAGCGACGCAGGCGCAGTGGGATGCTCCCAAAAGCATTCCTATTGGACGCTTGGGAGCGTTCCCGTGTGGGCTCCGTCGGTACCGACATCACCCATATGTGAAGACTAAATTCCTGCTGTTCCCGGAGATCATCTTTTACTATCCCAGCAGGGCTTACAGTTTGAAAGCTTAATTCTAATTGGTTGTGATTAGCTGGCTAGATTTAAGCCATAATTCTATTCAACCGTGCTGTGACAGAGAATTAGCATAAAATAGCTGGCTCAAACTTAACCAGTTTCTTGTCTAAACTGATTCCTGAAATTTTAGTTTCTCCTCACTCAGTGTGTGCAAACGGCTGCTTGTGATTTGCTGTAGCATATAATGGATTTCAGATTTACTCCTCAAACATGATTTATGAGACATTCTCCCTTTTTTTTCTCCATTCTCTTCAGGCAGAACAGCTAAGCCCAGGATTTTCCTTGGCAACACGGGTGTACCTAGCCAAGGTGAGTGATTACTGCTTTTTCACTGTTGATAGTTTGTTTTTTCTCTAAGCTTGAGCATGTGATAGATGAGACAGATTCTCATTTTGACTTGCTCTGCATAAGTGCATCTCTCAGGCGGGCATATATGTTTCTGTTAAACCAAAGTAGTAGTATTATGTAAACATAAACTTGTATTAATTATTAGGTTCTAGAATAGGATGTGTTTAATAGACTTCTTGCCTCAGGCATCAGTATGATTTCCTGTTGCCTTGGGCATTGTCAGTAATATCTATAGGACAGTTAAGATGCCATTTGTACATGCTCATGCTTTGGTTTGTGAATGCATACATTTCTCTGTTGACAAGCAGAATGAAATCAGCCAGCCATTCAAGTGGGTGAGATCATCTGACAGCAGTGACAGTGAATTGCTCCTTGAGTTAGAAAACAAAAATATTTTCTGAGCATGCGCAGGAATACTCATGCAGATCATATAGCATGAGTCTCATCAGTATTTTTTTCATCCGCTGGAAATGTGGGTTTCTGCACTTCAGAAGACTTTTCATGCTGCCTCTGTGTAGGTGATGGTTGTGTTATTTTTTTAGGTGTTTTCTTTTTTGAGCCTTTCATAAAGAAATTACTTTTTTCAGAGGTCTTTAGCTACATTGAGGTTTTCTTTTTCTTTCTTCTCTTAAAAAAGGGAAGAAGAAAATTGAGTTTAACTTAGCAGCCCTGTTTCTGACTATGATGTAAAAACAGATTAGCAGGTTTTAATATGTCCTCCTTGCGACCAATGTTCCCTCTAATTTTCTGTCGGCTGTGTGCGCATAAAATATCAGCTGTGCAGCTTTTGAAGGAAGGTTAAATTTTTGTGTGTCACGTAACGACACTCAGAGTTATATACTTTAAAATTTGACTACACATCAGAATACAGTATGTACACCACATTGATTGCAATAGAAAACATTGTAGAACTTGTGAAAACTGTAAATACATAACAACTTTTAAATTTTAAGACGTCTGTGGTGTTTTCTATCAGAATCAGAATCGTAATTTTTGTGCGCTCTGTTGTAAAGTATGTGCGCTCGCTCGGTGAGGTGTGTGCGCGCGCACACGCGCACAGCTTAGAGGGAACAGTGCTTGCGACCCAAAAATGCCCATCTTGGATCACCACAATGTCTGACTTTGCTGTATGAGTTTGTTGCATATTTGCTTAATTGACCTGTACATGGCAGGATGCCTCCCAGGGCTAGAGAGATGAGAAAATTGTGCTTGAAATAGGCTCTGTCTTTATCTACATTTGCATCATCAAAGCAAAAGGAACTGAAGCTGAAAAGCACCAAAATCTCTGTCCGTAGTGAGTCTTCCCACTTCAAGAGGTTCTTTCTCCACATAATGTACATCAACTTTGTGGAGACTCTTCCTTTGATAAACAGAGAAGGGGAGCTATCAGGAACACTTCTTTGTTTTCAAGATCTACTAATTGGGTCTATGCTCTTGATAATGATTCTGGAAGCAGTCTGTTTCTTCCCATCTTCACATGTCTGATCTTAAACCGGCTTCAGCAAAGTTGATTTCAAAGTATTTGCAGAGTATATGAAAAATGTCTTCACCATAATATTACCTTCATCTCTACCAGAGGTTCAACAGGGACAAATTCATACAGGACACAATACAACACTTGACCATTACTACAGACGACCTGGAGGAACAAGTTTCCAGCTGGAACAGCATTTTAGCTAACGCCGCCAAACCATCTGGTGGCGGCCCCGAGAAACACCACCACAACAGGAGCCAAAACAAACCATGGTACTCAGCAAAAATACGACAGGAAAAGAGGGAGCTCAGGAAGATTGAACAGAGATGGAGAAAAAACAAAACAGACAGCCAGCATCTTTACCTAACAAGGCAAAAACAATACAACGAACACATCAACCAATCAAAGAGGGAATTCCACACAAACATGATAAATACTTCCATCAACAAACCCAGAGAGCTTTTCGAAATCGTAAAAATCCTCACAAAAGAGCAAACAGAAGGGGAAGTACAAGTAGATCCACAGGAATTCGCCGACCACTTCAAAGACAAATTTCACTCCACAGAGCGAACAACACCCAGCGTGACCACCAGGACAGACGTACACACCAAAACCTGGGGCACATTCTACTCACCCTCAACAGAGCAGCTATCCCACATCATCTCCACAATAAACACAAGCACTGCTCCTACAGACCCGTGCCCAGTGTCATGGGTCAAAGCCACCAAATCAAGCTTCATCCACACCATACACAACATGGTACACAACTCACTCACTCAAGGTCTCATGCCAAAGCAACTAAAGCTCGCCTCAGTAAGACCAATCACAAAGAAAACAACTCTCGACAAAAAAGATCCAGCAGCATACCGACCAATTTCCAGCATACCCTTCCTGGCAAAAGTCATCGAAAAAACGGTTCAACTACAACTACAGGAAAACATCGACAAACATGAAACACTTGATGACAACCAACACGGCTTTCGTCCCAACCATGGAGTCGAAACGCTACTAATCTGCCTCTTCGACAGCATCCTAAGAATAATTGACAACACCAGGAATGGAATCATAATGATCTTCATCGACATCTCCTCAGCCTTCGACACAGTGGACCACAACACGCTCCTGGAAAGACTAAAGAACACTGGTATACATGGTATCACATTGAAATGGTTCCATTCATACCTAACCGAAAGACAACTACAGGTCAAGGTGGGACACAACACCTCCCGACCCATAAATGTCCGTCAAGGAGTACCTCAAGGATCCGCACTCTCAGCACTCCTATTTAACATCTACATCCAACCAATATGCAACATCATGAAAGAGAACAACATTCAATACACAATATATGCAGACGACATCATGATATACACCCCGATATCAATCGACAACCCGGACTTCTCTAAGATAACAGACTGCCTTACCCAAATGACAAGTTGGTGTCAAAACAACAACCTCGCAATCAACTACAGCAAGACCGAAGCTTTAATCATCACTCGGAACCAAAGCTTCATACACCCACCAAATATAAAGATACAAAGCACTACTATACCGATAAGATCAGAAGTGAGATACCTCGGAGTTACTCTGGACAATAAACTCAATCTCAAGCCACACATAGACAAAACAATCCAAAAAGCCTACTACAAGATGCGAATCATCAGGAGACTGAAACCACTCCTCGCCCCTGAACACTTCCGTACCGTCTGTCAAGCACTGATAACCCCACTTCTGGGCTTCTGCAATCCGATATACCTTGGACTACCGAAACAAGCCCTCAAGCCACTCCAACTGGCACAAAGCACTGCAGCACGAATAATATCCGGAACTGCAAGACAGGAGCACATCACACCTATCTTGAAGGACTTACACTGGCTCCCAATCAGTGCACGCATCAGATACAAAACTATCATAAAGATTTAAGATAAATCAGCACACATCAGCCAACAGCCTGCACACCCTCATACAACCAGACACCAGCACACGTCCTAGAAGAAAACAAACACACAACCGAGTCAGCACCCCAAGTGAATACAAACACACACGCAAGGACACAACAGACAGAGCACTCTCCATGGCTGCTCCAACAATATGGAACAAACTACCGGACGATTTAAGGGCAACTACAGACCTCAAAGACTTTAGAAAACAGCTGAAGACCATGCTGTTCATAGAACACTATGGACACATCACATAACCTCAGAGAATGTATAACAGCACATGATACCTCCTAACACTGTATGTATAGAAAATGTTTTATAGCCCCACTGTATATAGCTCACATTGTACATAGCTCAAACCAATCTCGCACACAATGCAACATACACCCAACTAAGTTTCACCCTCACTGCATGTATAACACACTCACTTTACCCGATCGTTTGCTGTGATACCACCTTGATTAATAAGATAAGGCGGTTTAGAAATACTGTTAAATAAATAAACCAATGTTTGATATCCTGGAGCTACTGAAAAATTCAAATATGACCAGGGAGGGACCTGATAACAAACTTGGATCTAATACATTCCTTATTGTTCTTTTTCAATGCTGGCAGCCAACATTCTCCATAAGATGAACGGTTCTTCAAAGGTGTTATTACTCATGAAGAAAGCAAGACAAAATGCCAGGTTCAGCAAGCATCTGGTTTTGGCAAAGTTCAGTTACCACTCCAATTAGTGGTGGTAGAATCCTCATTGAAGTTCAAACACATGAAAGACCACTCTTCCATGCCATCAGAAAACTATCCCAGAATGCATGATCTGGTGGGCAAGAAATTCCAGAAAGCAATACTGAATTTGTGTGTTGCTGCCCATTAATTATATATGAGCCAGTACATGCACACATTGATACAGAAATTGCAAGAGTTCTAGAATTCCTTCTTCAGGGAAGTGAAGGATCAGATTTTGGATCAGATTCAGTAGACAGAAGATTACAAAAGACACCTAGTACATTCTGCTTATGCTTTTGACACCTTGGCAAGAATGTTCACTGTGGCCATAGGAGCCAGAAAACAGAAGGGGAGGCAACCTTTGCAAACAGCAAGGACCAAAGGAAGAAGCAGAGAAGAACCACAATTTTTATTTATTTTATTTATTTATCTATTTCTTCTATACCGCCCCTTCCAGAGATCAGGGGCGGTTTACATGGAACAATTGCATACGTTTGCATAACATTACATAGAACAAATCATAGAACATTACATAGAACAATCACACAAAAGATGTCTTTTATCTGAACACTAAATTGAAGACCCAACTTGGCCAAGTTTCGGCAACTGTATCTGCATCAGGGGTCAACATATAAGCCAGTTAATGTAATATCAAACAAAAAAGCAGCAAAATCAATAACCAGAAACGATCAATGTGCAACAACAGTGATTTTTGTCTGTTAAATCCAAAAACTGAAGCTATAAAGTAAGCTTCAGTTTTTGGCTGTAACGGCTGGAAATCCAGTGTGTGTTGTGCATTGTTTGAGATTGCATTGCTTGGCTTGTGTTGACACCTGATACAGGCACCATTGCTGAAACTTGGCCAAGGTGGGTTTTCAATAAAGTGTTCAGATAGATGATTTCTTTTGTGTGGTTGTGGTCCTTCTCTGCACCTTCTTTTGGTAGTTGGTGGTAATAGGAACCCATAGATTGGTATAGCTTTTTGCATCTGGGCTATGGGAGAAAATCCATCAAAAACTTGTTAATGCCCTATGTATGGAGGATAATTCAAACTGGCAGCTAATGAAGGCAATTTTTCTATCAGCAAAAAATGCTAGCCTCCACATTAATTCAGAAGACAACAGCTTTAATTACAAAGGTTGTGGCCAGAGGGAGGGATTGAGGATTGCTGATAATCTGTTTCCCACAAAGATGAAGAGTCACCCAGGTATCTGACTGCACCTGGAAAACTTAGTCATTCAATCTCATTATTGCAAGGTCCGCCAGTGGGAGGAAGATTGAGCAATTTCAGTGCTGGATGGTTTCTAATTGCTTCAGATAAATAGATCATAGAATCATGAAACAAGATCACCTTAATTTCTGCAGTCTTCCTCTTTTGCATGCACAGAAGGTTACTGTGCATTCATCGTCCATAGACCCTTGTTACAATGAGATGCTTTCTCACATATACAAATGCAATAGAGCAATTATTCCCATATCTGTTCTGAAGGACACCCCAGCCAGTCAGATTTTCAGGATATCCACTGAATATGCGTGAGATTTGCATAGACCTCCATTCCTTGCAAATCTGTCTTATGTATAATCATTGTGGAGATCCTGAAACATGACTGGCCTTTGGGAAATATCTGAGAAACACTGCAGTGGAATGTGTTCCATTTCAGGATAAGAATTAGGGACTCTGTTCCTAGTATTTCCTTACACCATACAAATGTTGTTAAGTGCCGTTGAGTTGGTGTCAACTCATGGCGACCCTCTGGATAGTTGTCCTAAACTGTGTTCGGTCTTCAGTCAAGCGGCTCATTGTTGACAGACTGGCGCCCATAGCTATGTTAATGTATCAATCCATCTCATTGCTGGCATTCGTCTTTTGCGGTGACTTTCTACCATGCAAAGCATGATGTCTTTCTCTTAATGATCTCTCTCTCTGCATGATGTGTCCAAAGTATGAAAGTTGAAGTCTTGTCATCTGAGCTTCTAAAGAAAGCTTAGGTTTGATCTCCTGGTTTGTTCTTTGGGCAGTCCATGGTATACACAGTATTCATCTCCACACCGTAATTCAAAGGCATCAGTTTTCTTCCTGTCTATCTTTTTCACTGTCCAACATTTGCATCCATATGACGTTATTAAAAATACCATGGCTTGAAAAAGTTGAATCTTTGTATGGAGAGAGACATCACTGCTCTTGAGTATCTTGTCTAGGTCCTTCATAGCTATTCTGCCAAGAGCAATGTGTCATCAGATTTTTTGACTGCTTGTCGTTTCTTTATTGATAGTTGATAAAGTAGGTTACAGTTGTCTACTATTTCAATTTCTTCTCCATCAACGATGAACTTACTGATTTTGCCAGTTGTCAGGATCTTTGTCTTCTTTACGTTAAGGTGCAGGCCCATTTTAAGACTGTTCTGTGATCTTGAGAAGCAAATGTTTCAGATCATCTTCACTTTCAGCCAGTAATGTGGTATCATCAGAATAGCAAAGGTTTTTGATGAGTTTTCCACCAATCTTCACATCTCTGTTGTCTTCATACAGTCCTGCTTCTCTGATGATTTGTTCTGCATATAAATTAAACAGGTAGGGAGTGTTGTACATCTTTGCTGATTTTAAACCATTCTGTTTCTCCTTGTTGCATTTGAACTGTTGCTTCTTGATCAATGTAAAAGTGGTGCAAGAGAACAATCAGGTATTCTGGTATACCCATGCTTAATGTGGCCCAGAGTATCTCCAGGAACAAGCAGGAATGTAGTCTTCACATATGGGTATCGTCGGTACCGATGGAGCCCACGTGGGAATGCTCCCCAGCGTCCAATAGGAAAGCTTTTGGGAGCATCCCACAGCGCATGCGTGCTGCCTTCCCGCCTCTGTACCTCTCTCACTTCAGTAATTCATTTTCCGTGGAGCCGACAGGACATGGTACCCTGTCACTACAGAGAATCTACCTTTATTTCTTATTTTTTGTGGTCGCGTCTGCATTCATTCGATGCCTACCGGTACCACCGGTTCTCCTCTTCTTTCTTTTAAAAAAAAAAAACTTATATTTTTCTTCAGGGACCTTTCCCTGTTTCTGGTGCTAGGCGCCATTTTGGGCATGAGGCTCATTTTTCTTCAAGCATGGAGAAACCGGCCAGTGGTTTAAAAAAATCCTTAAAATGTGGCAGTACCATCTCCGTCACAGACACCCATGATTGGTGTCTAAAATGTTTGGGTCCTGAACATTGTCCAACGGAGTGTCTCTCCTGCATGAGGATAACCAAGAGGGGCCGGCAGAATAGAGCTGCAAAACTTGGTACCCTTTTTGCCTCCGACACGATGTCGGTTGCATCGACGTCTTCCAGGGCTTCATCTTCCTCCCATGGATCTCATGTAACCAAAAGTAAAACTAGCCGGTCCTCGAAGGGAAAATCTCCTTCGAAGTATCGAGATGCCTCGGGCGTTTTCCTCGAGGACACTTCACCGGCAAAACAGCCCCGGTGGGCGTCTTCGAGCTCCAAAGCATTAACGGGGCTCCAGGATGTTCCAGAGGTCTCGACCTCTGCGGAACTACTGGTGCCATGCTCTGGGGTCGTGGCCGCATCCACCGGTACCGGCACCCAGGCATCGGCAGGATCAATGGATCACAGAATCCTCGCTTTCGAACGCAGTCTAGCGGCCCTCTTAGCAGCCTCGGTACCGCTAAGACCGCAACAGACGGTTCCACAGGTATCGGTACCGGTACCGACAACACCTGCTTCGACAGGACTGCTTCCCCCCATGCTGATGTCCGGTATCGGGGATCAGGAACCAAGACACTTTGGTACCAACTTTGAGCGGTACCGATACCATGCGTCACAGGAGCACCCGGTGCTTGAGTCTTCCGATTCTGATAACTCTGATGATTCTACCCGTACCAGAGTGAATCTATTAGAAGATTTCAACTCTCTCTCCTCAACTCAGGATGTCTCCTCCAGAAGATATGTCCTTCCAGGACTTCATGCATGATTTAGCAAAAGGCCTTGCAATTACTGTGATTCCAGTAAAAGAACCTAGGGCAGAGGAATTAAGAATTTTACAATACCCTATGGCTCCCAAGGAGGCAGCTATGCTTCCCATTCACAAGATCTTACATGATCTGATGTTGAGAATGTGGGAGACTCCTTTAACAATATCTTCACATTCCCGACGCCTGGACACTATGTACCGAGTGCCAAGTTGTCCTGGTTTTCAAAAAGCTCAGTTACCACACCATTCAATGGTAGTGGAATCGGCCATGCAAAGAATCAAGAGTGCAAAAACACACTCTTCTAATCCTCCAGGCCATGAATCCAGGACACTCGATGCCTTTGGCCGTCAATGTTTTCAATCCTCCATGCTGGGAGCCAGGATCAGTTCCTACATTCTGTATATGGGAATGTTCCTGGAAGAAGTTGCATTAGTCCTTCTGTCTCAGAAGAAAAAAAGAGCAGACTACCTTATTCTGGTCAAACATGCCCAGAATGTCTCTAAATTTATGAACCGTGCTACCTTTGACTGTTTTAAATGTCTTAGCAGAACCTCTGCTATATCCATAGGAGCCCATCGTATTGCTTGGCTTCAAGCATCAGACTTGGAACAATGGGTGCAAGAAAAACTGGGAAACATTCCTTGCACAGGAGAAAATCTCTTTGGTAAGGACTGGCAAGACAAGGCTAATCAGCTTCAATCTGACAATACTACTTTGAACAGATTTAGGAGCCTAAGCTTTAGGAAAAATGACCGCCACACCACCCTGAGTGTATCTGTTCTCATCAGCTAAACAGGATTGAGCCTGGTTAGTTACTTGGACAGGAGACTACCTTGGAATACCAGGTACTGTAGGCTTGCTGTTTGGAAGTAAGGCCTGGCAATCTACTTCTGGTCACATCTTGCCAAAAAAATCCAGGAGAATAGTCCCAACATGGACAACTATTCTCAGGGTTGTCAGGAGTCAACATCAATTGGACGGCACTTTACAACAAGCTTTAGAAGATATATTAAGTGAATTTTTAGTTGAAAAGTTAAGATCCTAAATTTGAAAATAAAATTTATTTATTTATTTATTTAGACAGTTTTGTATACCGCCTTATCCTTCAATCAAAGCGGTCACAACACAATTGGGGGATACATTTAACACATGGGGATATGAGACACATACACTAATACTTACAGGGAACATGGGCAATGGAGGGTTAAGTGGCTTGCCCAAGACCACAAGGAGCATCTGTGGGACTAGAAACCCCAGTCCTTCCGGCCCAAGGTTGCTGTCCTCTAGTGGGATTTGAACCCCTGACCTTCCGGCCTGAAGTACCTTGCCCCAACCACTAGGCTACTCCTCCCTCCCTATAAATAATAAATATAATAATAAAATAAATAAAGTGCCCAAATTTAGGGGCTTAGCCTTTTTTTTTTAAATATCAGTCTTCTAATGTTTAGTCACTCTAAGCTTAACCTTTCACCTTGCTACAGTCAGAGACAGTTTGCCAGTCCTGATTTTTCAGCTCACAATAGAAGATATTCTGGGATTTATTGTCGTATTTTTAATACTGATGGCAGGAGGACAAATCCCAGAATATTGAAGGCTGAAAAGTCAAATACCAGGCTGGCTTAGTGCGTCTGTTACACTAGTGTAAATTAATAGGCATAGCTGTGGAAAGAGAATTAGTGATCATCAGCTGAATAGGGTACCTCGTGCCTTGGGCATTTTTGAAAGAGGACTTGCTGTCCTCGTTTTAAAGATTTTATTTTTAATATTTTATTTTGACTATTACAACAACATAAAATGGGGACAGTTTTCAAACAGCAGCATAGAACTGCACGGTTGATTTCAATGCACATACTTTACTCAAATTTTCAGAGGGAAACTATGTGGATACTTTCTTTGAAAATTCACTTAAACTATGCACAACCTGCTCTTTTGTATGGGTGGTCAAGAAAGGAAAAATAGTTGCATGTAATTTTGAAAATTTCACTTGTAGAGGTGAAAGCTTTGGGTATAAGATACGCCTAGATTTGTGGTAACTGTTCCAGTTTTGGTCATGAACCTATTGGTACATATATAACCAGGTGTTAATATTATGTTCAGCTTTATATCTATACTGTTCGCTGAGTTTGGATGATGTGTTAGGGCAGCGAAAGCTCTAAGAGCTCTGTTGAGTTTTGTCAGATAATGAAGAGAGTACCTAAGTCTTGCACTTAAAGAAACCCAGTGACTCTAACTTAATTGTTTTTTGCTTTTGTTGATTACTGATTTCTATTTGCATCATCATTTAAAAGGCAAGTTTAAAAAAAAGAGGTCCTCGACTATTTCACAAAGCTGGATTAAGTAAACTGGAGTGCTATGATCAGAAGTACATGGAAGAATATTCTTGATACTTTCAGTGCATGAGTATATAATAAGCAACTAAACACTGACCTCTGGAAAGGAGAAAAAAGAGTTTATTTTAAGGAGGTGAGGTTTTAATAGAACGTGCACGCATGTTCTAAACAAATATTTAGCAGAAGAAACAATTTTGGCCAAAGGAAAAAGGAGACATAGGAATAAAACCAAACAAAGTTAGGGTGCAGATAGAGAAAATGCAAAGTTGACATTTTTTAGCATCTTAAATTGTACCACTGATATAAGGTAAACATTTATTAGGTTAGCAGCTTTTGGTACCATCGTGGACAGGAGAGGAAGGAAAGTTCTCTCAGCATGTAAGGAAACCTTATCTGAGGCATGGTAAGAAAAAGAGCTGCTTGTTTCAGCTATGCTAAGAGCTACAGAGAGATGGATTGAAAAAAAAAATATTTTTAAAAATGAAAATGTTGCAGCAGTAGCCAGATAGTAGCCATAATGAAGCAACATAGAGACAAAACAAATTTCACCATTTGATTGACATAGTAACAGATTGGTACATCTAGTCTGTCGTCTTCCGATACTCATCCTAGCAATAGCTCCCCACCCCCTATTTCTTTTATTTGAATTTTCAACACTTTTCCTACCACCTCACTCCACATCAGGTCCAAGTGTATCCAAAATCTGTTAAAAGTACTGTCCATTCCATGTTTATTTATTTAATGTCTTTTCTATACCACGCTCTTTAGAATCAGTGCGGCTTACAGTCAAAATTTGAACCTGCGCTGTCCTTACAATGAACAGGTGTTACAACTTGGGACTAACAAGGGTAATTATGTACAGTACAGGCTGAGCGATCCGGTCACAGGTGACCGGATCGGCTGGCAACTATTTACAGGTTGTTCATTCAGATCGCAGATGTACACCTTGACCGGGGATGCTTGGCGTCTATCTGAATATTAGAAGGCTATATACACATTGGTAATTATATACACATTGGCATCTATTTGCAGTATTAGAAACTATATACACGTTCAATATACTGGGTGTACTGTTACGCTAAAGGGTGGGGCTGCAACAGTGTGATGTGGGAGTGCTGGAGCGGTGACCTGGTATGGGAGTAGTGCTGAAGGAAGAGATGGTGCTAAAGTGGCTTCCTAAATTGGGCAAGGTCAGTGATGGCCCGGATGGTGGGTGGGAGGGCGTTCCAACATGTGGGTGCATAGAATACAAAGGCCCTGTTTCTTGTTGCTTGCGAGCATTTCGTTATTGCGTTTGGTATTATCAGCATGTTGGCGGCAAATGACCTAGTTCTGTTAGGGGGAGTGGGGCAGATGAGGTTTGTGAGGGCGGTGGAGGAGCACTTGTTGATGGCTTTCAAAGTCATCAATAGTATTTTGAAGGAGAGTCTGCAGTGGACCGGCAGCCAAAGGAGTTGTTTCAAGATTGGGGTTACGTGATCCCTCTTAGAGGCTCCGTGCAATATTCTGGCGGCTGCGTCCATTGCAAGCTGAAGTGGGTTCAGCGTGTTCCTCGGGAGTCCTTGTAGAATTGAGTTGGCATAGTCAAAGTGAGTGATTTCAAGGGCCTCATAGATTGTTCAGAAGTCATCTGGCTCCAGCAGGTGTCGTAAGTGTCAAGATTGTACATATTTTGTGGTAAATTGCCTTGACCGTGTTGCTTATATGGGCTTTCATGTCTAGCTGTTGGTCTAGTGTGACCCCTAGGTAGTGTACAGTAGGCTTGTTTAGGAGCTCGGCGTTTCATACTTTTAGTGAGGCAGGAGGAGTAAATGCTTGGTTTGTGGTAATGAATAGGGCCTCAGTTTTGTTGAAATTTATTCTGAGGTTTTGTGTATGAAGCCAGTCTGTGACAGCATCGAAGCAGATTGTTAGCAGCGAAAAATCTGGCTGGTCAGTTGAGAACGGCATGTAGAGCAGTACGTCATCGACGTATACCAGGCAGGCAATTTTGAAGGAGCGGATGAGAGCGCAAATGGGCTGCATGTATATATTGAAAAGCAGGGCTGAGAGTGAGGATCCCTGTGGCACACCTTGTTCTTGTTGGAAAGATTCAGAGGTCATGGAGCCGGTTCGCACATGTTGCCATCTGTCTGTCAAGAATGACTTGCACCAGCTTAGCGCTGTATCGTGGATTCCCTTCTCCTTGAGACGTGCCAGGAGTAGTTCATGGCTGACGGAGTCGAATGCCGCGGCAATATCCATGAAGATTAGGGCAAATCCTTGTCTGTTGTTGTCTATCCCGGTGGTTAAGGTGCTGAAGAGGGTGGTCAGGACTCAGGAGGGTCTCGATGCAATGTGATTCTCTGAATCCATGCTGACATGGGTCGAGAGGAGCGGTGGTCTCAGTGTGATGTTGGATTGTCTGCTGATAGGTCCTTTTCAGCCACATCTTATCTAATTCTTAGATGAACAATACTGAATCAAATACCAGGGACCCTTTTTGTGTTTTATTATCAAGTTTCTAATAATCTACATGGCTGCCAAACTAGTGAAGCCATTTGCCAAAATATTTGACCACCTCATGCTCATTTGAGCTTGTGTTTCAACCATGGTTCCTCTGTTAAGGTTTCCTCGGTGCCTTCTTGGAATGCCTGTCATGCCTACATATCTATTTGTATGAGTGAATTTTTCTTTGTAACTGTAATGTGCCTTGTTCAATGTACACCACAGTGATTCAGAATGAAAATATGAATTACCCGTTACCCATCTCTTGGTACTTTTTACAGCTGTATGTTCCCTCATCTGTCCTTGTTAGAGGTGTTCACAGCTGTTTTTTCTTGTTAGTGGTGACCATTGCTGCCTGACTCTTGGGTCATTGGGGTTGCCATGTGCTGTGAGCTTTGTTGCCAAATTAATTTCTCATTCTCTTTTATTTGCTTTTAGTGCTACAGAAGTCTAGGGAATGAAAGTGCAGCTACTAAGTGGTTGAATTTGGCTTCAAAACTGCCAATCAAATCAAATGAGGTACCAGTCTCTACTTGTTTTCTGCTCATTGGATATTTGTGTGTATTGTGTAGTTTCTTCCTATTTTGATGTTCGGTGACAGTGCCCTTAGGGCAGCAGTGCCTTGAGCCTTCATTTGGAGCTACCTGGGAGTTTCTCTATTTTTGTTATCCATCCCCACTTCCTTTCCAGTCCATCCATCATAATACATTCCTTGGTCAGAGCCACAGACTGCAGCTCCCTGCAAAACATAATACAAGTTAACCTTGAATCTGGTCACTAGATATATTATGCAATTACTGGGACTTCCACAGCATCCCCAGTCAAATTTAGGAAATCTCTCTCATGGCAATGTGTAGTACTGCCACTGAGCCATTGTGCTTCCCCTTTATGGGTAACATATAGCTGCTTTTCTGTGAAGAAGTAAAATTCAGATTCCAGAAATGTGACATCATGATGTGTGTTCACATGATATTCATAAGGAGCTTAAGTACTGTTAAATCTCTACAGATGATAGAAAGAGAGTGTTTTCCTTGACCCACCAACCAGTCTTGTAAATGCTCTGTTCTCAGTGCAGTTTATTTTTGTTGCATGCTCTTTGACTGTGGCTGGTGTTTTCTGAGGTGAAACAGATGTAAGTTGACTGGTGGCGGTAATGTTAGCAGTGGGAGAAAATGATTACAGGATAGTTAAAGGCTGCACAGTTTAAGTACTCCTATGGGTCCCAGGCAAAGTCAGCAGAACTTGATAAAAGTAAAGGGGGAAGGGGTAGCGTATAGTCTATAAAAGACAGATGCTAAATTTTGAAGAAGTCTGTATTGAACCAATAATTCTAAAGTGTTTTTTTGTAGGACCATTTTAGTATATAAACAATATCCATTCAGTGCAGCAGTGAATACATGCCATTCCAACCCATGCCATATTTGTGCCTTTGGTAGCATAATTTTATAAAGTTCCACTTAGTTAACATGCATTTTCACATGCCAGTGCCAGTCTATTTTATAAAGAAAAGTAGGTGTCTACAGGTTTTTTTTAATAGTATGGTTTTTAATATACTTTGAAAATTGTCCAGAAACGCAGAGAAGCTAAAGTCAGAGGAGAAAGAAAGGCTATCGCAGAACTCAATAGATTTCCAATGTGCAGCAAGACAAGACTAGGAGAAATACTACAATAACACATACAAGGAAATAGAATCAGAAACTATTAGAGGAAGAACAAGATTGGCTTTTCTAAAGCTACAGGAGTTAAAGAAAAAATTCCAGCCTCGAATTGGAATGCTACAAGATGTTCAAGGATCCATGTTGAAGGATGCTGAGAAGATCAAGACAAGGTGGAAAGAATATACAGAGTCATTATACCATAAAGATCAAGTGGACAACAGCCGTTTCAACCTGTGCCTTATGATCCGGAACCATTGGTGATGAAAGAAGAAGTTGAAGCAGCATTGAAAACCTTATCAAAGAACAAAGCACCGGGCATTGATGGCATTCCCATTGAAATATTACAGCAATCGGATGAAGCTGTTACCATACTTACAAGGCTCTGCCAGGAAATTTGGAAGACAACATCATGCCAACTGACTGGAAAAGATCTGTGTTTATACCAATACAGAAGAAAGGTGACCCATAAGAACATAAGATATGCCATACTAGGTCAGACCAAGGTCTGTCAAGCCCAGTATCCTGTTTCCAACAGTGGCCAATCTAGATCACAAGTACCTAGCAGTTTCCCCAAAAGACACACAGGTTCCACAATGCTTGTATTGGGGCAAGTAATGGATTTCCCGAGTCCCCTTTAATAATGGTTTATGGACCTTTCCTCCAGGGAACTTCTCCAAACCTTTTTTAAAACCAGCTACACTAATAGTTTTTAATGCACCCTCCAATAACTAATTCCAGAGTTTGATTATGTGTTGAGTGAAAAAAATATTTTCTCTTATTAGTCTTAAATAGATTACACTGTAGCTTTATTGCATGTCCCCTAGTTTTTCTATGTTTTGATGGCGTAAAAAGTCGATCTACGTTTACCCGTTTCACTCCATTCATTAATTTATAGACCTCTATCATATATCCCCTCAGCCGTCTCTTTTCCAGGTTGAAGAGCCCTAACCTTTTTAGCTTCTCTTCATAGGGGTATCCTTCCATTTCCTTACCATTTTGGTGGCTCTTCTCTGTACCTTTTCTAATAACGCTGTACCCTTTTTAAGATACGAAGAACCAGAATTGCACCCAATAATCAAGATGCGGTCGCACCATGGAATGATACAGAGGAATTATAATATCCATATCACGACTGACTCCGAAAATTATTGCACAATCACTCTGATCCCACATGCCAGCAAGATTCTACTCAGATCATTCATCAGAGACTATAACCACACCTGGAACGAGAACTGCCTGAAGTGCAAGCAGGGTTCAAGAAAGGGCGAGGAACGAGAGACATCATCGTGCATGTGAGATGGATTCTTAAAAAGACAAAAGAATGCCAAAAGATATCCATATGTGTTTTATTAACTACAGCAAGGCTTTTGACTGTGTAAACAATGAAAAACTCTCGGCCACATTAAGAATCATGGATATACCAGAACACTTGATCATTCTCTTGCACAACCTTTACACTGATCAAGAAGGAAGAGTTCGAACGGAACTAGGAGAAACAGAATGGTTTAAAATCAGCAAAGTTGTACGACAAGGCTGCATAATTTCCCCCTACCTCTTTAATTTATATGCAGAACAAATCATCAGAGAAGCAGGACTGTATGAAGACAACCGAGGTGTGAAGATTGGTGTAAGACTCATCACCATCCTTTGCTATGCTGATGATACCACATTACTGGCTGAAAGTGAAGATGATCTGAAATATTTGTTTCTCAAGATCAAGGAACATAGTCTTAAAATGGGTCTGCACCTTAATGTTAAGAAGACAAAGATCCTGACAACTGGCAAAATCAATAAGTTCATCACTGATGAAGAAATTAAATTAGTTGACAACTTTAACTTGGATCAACAATCAATAAGGAAAAGGACTAGCAGTCAAGAAATCTGGTGATGTATTGCTCGCTAGAATAGCTGTGAAGGACCTAGACAAGATTCTCAAGAGTAGAGATGTCTCTCTCTAGGATTCGACTTGTCCAGGTATTTTCAGTAACGTCATATGAATGCAAAAGTTGGACAGTGAAAAGATAGACAGCAAGAAAATTGATGCCTTTGATTATGGTGCTGGCAACAAATACTGTGTATGTCATGGACTGCCTGAAGAACAAACCAATCAGTACTAGAGGAGATCAAACCTAAGCTTTCATTAGATGCTCAGATGACAAGACTTTGACTTTCATACTTTGGACACATTATTTATTTATTTAGATAGTTTTGTATACCACCTTTCTCCAGGACCAAGCAGGAAGTCAGTCCTCACATATGGGTGACGTCGGCGCCGACGGAGCCCTCGCGGAGCAATTTGCCCAGCTTTCAAAGAAAGCCTTTGGGAATTGCAGCGCGCATGCGCGGTCCCCTTCCCGCCCAAGGGTGCCATCTTGCTCAGTCTTCTTTTTTCCGCGGAGCCCTACAGACGCTGTTTGTGATCGCTGCAGAAAAAGTTGATTTTATTTCTTATTCTTTTCTCGGTTCGACGCCGGATCCTTTTCCCGCCAGGACCCGCTATGCCGGTAACTGGTCCATTCTTTATTTTTCGGTTTTTTGTCCTTCGTGACAAGCGTTCGCGCCATTTTTTCTTTTCACTGGCAGCCCTGTCTTTTGACCTCGCAGGGGCCCTTTTTCTCCCGATGGCTGCCAGCGGGTTTAAAAAGTGTGATCGGTGTAAGAAACTTATGTCTCTTACCGACACCCATGACTGCTGCCTCCGCTGCCTCGGACCCGGTCATGACCCGATGATCTGTGGTCCGTATGGCAAGATGTCCTCAAAAGCGTTGAGGAGTCGGCAGCATCAAAGAGAACGAATCTTCTCTGACTCTGCGTCCGGCCGGGCCCGGACCTCGTCAGAGGCTTCGACGTCCCGGGACTCCGGTCCTGAGCATCGTCGGAGTTCCTCTGAGCGGGGATCTCCTGCCCGGGAACATCATAGGAAGAAGAAACCCGCGAGGGTGGCGTTGGTGGACGCTCCTGGTTCCTCGAGGGCCAGGTCGCATAGCCCCGATAGCCGTCCCGGGTCCTCGGAGTCGGAGAGGCCTTTGAAACATCCTCGTCTCAAAATGGAGTCTCCTGGACATGTGAGTACTGTAGTCCTCGTGGACTCACCTCCGAAGGAGTTGACGTCGGGGCCCGAGTCGGGGGCTGCTGGGTCTCCTGAGCTCGGACTCAGGTTGACGGCCTTGGAGAGCAGTTTGGCTGCCTTCATGGACCAGCAGCGGGCATTGATTGCTGGCCTCGCCAGTGCATCTGCCCCGGCCACCGGGACGTCGATGTCCAAGTTGACCCCGGAGACCGAGCCGATCCTCGAGTCCATGCGAGCTCGAGTCGATCCTCGGTCGCGGTCTCCCTCGGCCTCCCGTTCGGGACCGAGGTCGTCGATGCCGACGCCCTCGGCATCGGGGCGGAGGGCATCGGTGCCCGCCCGACCGGAGCCACTCGATTCCTCCTCTGAGGAGTCAGCCTGGGAATCGGAGGACGAAGAGTCCCCTGGTACTTTTCTGTCTCGGTGCGTCCCATCGGACTCACCCGAGTCCGAACCTCGGAGACTGTCCCCCCCCCGGAGGACACCCGGTTCTCGGACTTCGTGCGGGATATGGCCAAGGCCTTGGCGTTCCCCGCGGATCCCGAGGAGGAGCCTCGAGCCGAAGAGCTCGATGCCCTCCAGTATGACTCTCCCCCAAAGGAGGCCGTTACTGTACCGGTTCCTCCGATGCTGGAGCGACTTCTCTTCCGCATGTGGGAGAGGTCGGCGCCGGTGTTAAGCAAGCGGGTCGATTCCATTTATCGAGTCAGCAAGAGCCCCGGGTTCCAAAAGGCACAACTACTGCACCATTCCATGGTGGTGGAATCGGCCATGCATTGACTCAAAAGTCAGAAGATGCACTCCTTGGTGCCTCCCGGCCGGGAGGCCCAAAACCTGGATGCCCTAGGTAGGAAGTGCTTCCAGTGCTCTATGCTTGCTTGTTGAGTCCAGACCTACCAGCTCTATATGGGCATGTACCTACGAGACCTGGCAAAAGAAATTGCCAGGTTCTCTGCTGGTCTCTCCGAGGAACCTTTGCAGAGGTTCCAAGCCTTGTCCACTGGTATTCGAGAGTGCTCGAAGTTTATCTCTTGAGCAGCCTACGATGGCTTCGAAGCATCGGCTCGAGTAGCCGGAGCCGGCATCGGTGCCTGCCGACAGGCTTGGCTTCAGTCATCCGACCTCGAGCCATGGGTGCAGGACAAGTTGGTCGATGTCCCCTGCAGAGGTGAAAACCTCTTTGGCAAGCCCATGGCTGAAAAGGCTGCACAGATCGAGACAGAGACTCTGACCAGGACTAGGCTGTCCAGAAAAACCTCTGCCCCTTCTCAGAAGAAGAAGGGCTCGGGGAAAAAACCCTTTTACCCGAGGAAGGCGGCTGCCTATAAACACTACCCTCAGTATCAGGCCTCAGCAGCTCCACAAAAGGGTCAGCAGGCCAAGGGACGGGGTAATGGGTCCTGTTGGCAGCAGGCCCCCAAGCCCACAACACCGGCCCCTGCTCAGCAGGGTGGGGGTTTTTGACTCCATCAGCATAGCCTCTTCCCCTCCGCTAGTTTCTCTCAGCACAGGAGGCCGGCTGGTCCACTTTGCCCACAGGTGGTCAGCCATCACCTCAGATACCTGGGTGCTTCATATAGTTCAGAAAGGCTATCTTCTACACTTTCATCAGGTACCTCCCTCCTACTTTCCAGGGGAGCCTCCAAGACTCCCTGTGCACAGGGACTTACTCCTTCAGGAGTTAGCAAGTCTTCTTCAGGAACAGGCTGTGGAACCGGTGCCCCACCACCTGAGAGGTCACGGCTTTTATTCCAGGTACTTTCTGATACCAAAAAGAACAGGAGGCCTCAGACCCATCCTGGACTTGTGAAACCTCAACAAGTTCCTGGCAAGGGAAAAGTTCAAGATGCTTACCCTTGGAATCCTGCTGCCCTACCTCCAGTAGGGAGACTGGCTATGCTCCTTGGATCTAAAGGATGCCTATACTCACATCCTTATTCATCCAGACCACAGACAATATCTCAGGTTTGTTGTGGGAGGAAATCATTACCAGTACAGAGTACTGCCCTTTGGCCTATCCTCCGCCCCCAGGGTGTTCACCAAATGCCTAGCAGTGGTGGCGGCCTATCTCAGCTTCAAGGCCTTTTTGTATTTCCATACCTGGACGACTGGCTCATCAGAGCCCAGTCTTCCCAAGAGGCCACTCTGGCCACTCATCGCACTGTGACTCTGCTCCAGCACTTGGGATTTGTCATAAACTTCGCAAAGTCCACTTTGCTCCCCTCTCAGAATCTCGAATTCATAGGCGCACGGTTGAACACACTTCAGGCATGGGCCTTCCTGCCTCTAGACAGAGCACACAGGCTCATGGATCTCGCCAGCCACTTTCACAGCAATTCCCTGGTCTCTGCCAGGCAATTTCTGAGACTGCTCGGCCATATGGCCTCCACGGTCCATGTGACCCCCAATGCCCGCCTAAACATGCGACCTGCTCAGTGGTGCCTTCGCACTCAATGGCATCAGGCCACGGGGAGCCTGGCAGACTCAGGACAGGTATCCGACCTGCTGGTCTCTTCTCTGCGGTGGTGGCTTCATCTGCCAAACCTGGTGCTGGGAGTGGATTTTCAATCTCCTCCGCCTTCTCAGGTGCTGACAACCGATGCTTCTCTCCTGGGTTGGGGAGCACATTGCCAAGGGACATGTACTCAAGGCCTCTGGACTCCTTGGGAGTCTGCTCAGCAGATAAACTTCCTGGAGCTCAGAGCCATTCGCCTAGCTCTGAGAGCCTTCTCCCACCTCACTTCTCACCAGTCTGTGCTGGTCCAGACGGACAACCAAGTTGCAATGTTCTACGTGAACAAACAAGGTGGAACAGGCTCGCTCCTTCTCTGTCAGGAGGCACAAAAACTGTGCTCTTGGGCCGTCCACCATGGCATCCTCCTCAAAGCTGTCTATCTCCCAGGTCAGGAAAATTACCTGGCAGACAAGCTAAGCAGGATCCTCCTACCACACGAGTGGAGATTGGATCCATTGGTGGTTCAGCGGATCTTTCTCAAGTGGGGCCTCCCCACCATGGATCTGTTTGCCAGTCCTCTGAACCGGCAGCTTCCCAGATTCTGCTATCGACAACCGCATCCTCTCAGAGTAACGGCAGATGCTTTTCTGATTCTATGGTCCACAGGCCTCTTGTATGCCTTTCCTCCCACGCCACTGGTGTCTCGCACGCTCTTCAAGGTTCTCAGAGACAGAGCCTCAATGATCCTAGTGGCTCCCCGGTGGCCGAGACAGCCCTGGTTCCCGCTTCTGATGCAACTGGCGGTGGACACTCCTCTTCCTCTGGGGTTTCAACCCGATCTCCTGTCACAGGATCAGGGGACTCTTCTACACCCCAACCTCCGGTCCTTTCATCTGATGGCCTGGCTGCTGAAAGGGTAGTCCTTGCTCCCCTCTTGCTGCCTCGGGAGATGGAAGAGGTCGTCTTGGCCTCCAGACGGCCCTCCACCCGGAAGTCCTACGCTCTCAAGTGGTGTCGGTTCTCCGTGTGGTGTGCTCAGCAGTCTGAGAATCCCTTCTGCTTGGTGGCAGTGGTCTTGCAATATTTGCTTTACCTCTCCAATCTGGGCCTTAAGTCCAACTCTGTCAGGGTCCACCTCAGTGCTCTCTCTGCGCATCATTTATTTATTTTTTTATTTAGAGAGTATTTGTATCCCGCTCCTTCCAGCGATCAGAAGCGGTAAGATTATTATTATGAAACTGCCAGATCAAAGCAGGTACAAATTTTGTTTACATACAGATTATCAGATTATCATGCACCGGTGGATGGCAGGCCTCTTTCCAACCACCCTTTGGTGGCTCGTTTTCTCCGAGGCCTCCTTCTCCTTAAGCCTCCTTTGCGCCCACCAGCCCCTGAATGGGATCTGAATGTGGTCTTGCAGCGGATTACCTGTCCGCCCTTTGAACCTATGGCTACCTGCCCTCTTCATTTTCTTTCCTGGAAAACCTTGTTCTTGGTAGCCCTTACATCTGCTAGGCGCGTTAGTGAACTTCAGGCCCTAGTGTCTGATCCTCCTTACACTAGGTTCTACAGGAATAGGGTAGTCTTACGGACTCACCCTAAGTTTCTTCCAAAAGTGGTATCCCCTTTTCACCTCAACCAGGAGGTGGTTCTTCCGACCTTCTTTCCCAGGCCGCACGCCAGCCGGGCTGAAATGGTCCTGCATACCCTGGACTGTAGGAGGGCCTTATCCTTCTACCTTGACCGTACGCGGGAGCATAGGAGGGCTGTTCAGCTCTTCGTTTCTTTTGACCCCAATAAGTTGGGGCTACCTGTCTCCAAGCGTACTTTGTCCATATGGGTTGCTGACTGTATCGCTTGGGCTTATGGTGCGGCCGGCCTCTCGTTGGAGGGTCGAGTCACGGCTCATCGTGTTCGGGCGAAGGCTGCTTCAGTGGCTCATCTCTGCTCTGTTCCGTTGGCAGACATCTGCCGGGCCGCTACTTGGTCTTCAAGCCAGACTTTTGCGGCCCATTACTGCCTGGAGAGGGAGTCCCACAGGGACAGTGCTTTCGGTCAGGCAGTCCTCCATAATCACTTTGAGGTTTAGGCAACTCCTACCCTCCGGCCCTGATGTTGGGCTACCGGTCGGGGGCGTTTTCAGAGAAGATTCCTTCCTTCTGTGCTGCTGAGCTAGAGGGAGCTCATTTTTCCACTTGAGGTCTCCGGTAGCCTTAAGCTTGGGAGTCCCATATGTGAGGACTGACTTCCTGCTTGGTCCTGGAGAAAGAGTAGTTACTCACCTGTAACAGGTGTTCTCCAGGAGCAGCAGGAATCAGTCCTCACAACCCTCCCTCCTCCCCTTGGAGTTGCAGTCCTATCACTTCGTTTTTGCTAATTTTTGCTGTCTTTTAGCTATGTCATCAGACTGAGCAAGATGGCACCCTTGGGCAGGAAGGGGACCACGCATGCGCGCTGCAATTCCCAAAGGCTTTCTTTGAAAGCTGGGGAAATTGCTCCGCGAGGGCTCCGTCGGCGCCGACGTCACCCATATGTGAGGACTGATTCCTGCTGCTCCTGGAGAACACCTGTTACAGGTGAGTAACTACTCTTATCCTTCAGTCAAAGTGGTCACAACACAATTGGGGGATATATTTAACACGAGGGGATATGAGACACATACACTAATACTTACAGGGAACATGGGCAATGGAGGGTTAAGTGGCTTGCCCAAGACCACAAGGAGCACCTGTGGGACTAGAAACCCCAGTCCTTCTGGCCCAAGGTTGCTGTCCTCTAGTGGGATTTGAACCCCTGACCTTCCGGCCTGAGGTAACTTGCCCCAACCACTAGGCCACTCCTCCCTCCGAAGAGAGAGATCATTGGAGAAAGACATAATGCTTGGCAAGGTAGAAGATCACCGTAAAAGATGAAGGCCAGCAATGAGATGGATCGATACAATAACAGCAGTTATGGGTACCACTCTAGCAACAATGAGCCGCTTGGCTGAAGACCAAACAAAGTTTAGGTCCACTATCCAGAGGATCGCCAGGAGTCAACACAGACTCGATGGCACTTAACAATAACAACTAGGGTAAGAGGCCAAATACATTTGTTAATCTAAGGCACAATCATAACACCAGCCCTAGAACTGGTATAAATGCACACGCCTAGATTTATTCAAGAACATGCAGAAATTATAGTATTTTATAACACATGCGTTTACTTCTGCACTTTGCCCATGTTCTGCCCAAATTCTGCCCATGCACATATCCACAGTGAAAGTATGTATCATAGGCCCAGTGTGCATCTTTTCTTATAGCACCTGCTTCACTTACATGCGGAAATACATGTAACTTCAGGAATCAAAGTTGAGCCCAATTTTCAGCCACCATTTATATCAGAAAAAAAGGTTTTTTGTTAGACTCCAGTATATGAATTATGAAATTGAAACCTGCTTTATCCTTTATCAGCAGTCCATTTTACTAAATATATTAAAGTTTAAAGGAACTCACAGCAAAAATGATTTTTTAATATATGTTTTAAATGCTTTAAATAAAATGTCTGTTAATTGTTCCGCACCCTGACATAGCTTTATATTTTGGATAGGCAAAAAAAAATCTGACCATTCAGGATCAGGGGTGTAATCGGGGCTGGCCTGTCCACAGGGCGAACTAGGTAGTTGCCTAGGGTGGCATTGCTAACAACCTCCCCCAACCTCCCCCCCCCCCCCCCCAGGAAAAAGCCCATGTGCTTGCGCGCAGTCCTGGCCTTCTGCTCCTGTCCCTTCCAAGGAGGAGGGTGGTGGCATGGTAAATAGCAGTGCTGTCGGAGGGGGGCAAGTGGCACAGAGGGTCTTCCTAGGGTGGCAGAAACCCTTAGGCCACCACTGGATATAATAAAATACTTAACTGGTTCTAGAAACTAAAATCAGATATTAACAAAATATTAATATGCGAAACAACCAAATTCTTATCCCTTCTATAGGCCATTGGCTTTACTTTTGGTTATAGTAGTCTTTTATTCTATCTCCATATTGCCGATGTCTTTGTGCTGTACTTCCATTCTCAGCATAGAGTGAGGCCTGTTCCATTGGCTGTCACAAAGGCACTTCGAGTTCCATTTGAACTAGCGCCAAACTTTAAACAATGTCACAAAATTAATACATTGTATTCAAAGACACTTAGAAGTATATCATTATAAAAGAGAGTTCTATTCAGTATCACAATTCATACCACAGGCTGCAGTAGAGTTCAATTTGTAAATCCAAGATTGCTTATGAAAATCGAAAATACCATCACAGCTCTGCCCTCTGCCCCCTCCCCCCCCCCCCCCCCCACTGCCACCACCACACACACACACACACACACACCTAGGGACACTGATCTATTGCCCTCTGTTTAAGAAAATCAAAAGTATATTGTTTTTCCAGGCAGTGGGACACAATAGGAGATGACATCAAATGAGTCTTAAGACATAATTTATATTCCGCTGGTCTGATCTTCATGAGATTACTTGTCCACCCCACATACATCTTACAGTAGGACATGGGCAAACAATTATATCTACTACATATGATGAAATACAAGAAGTGTGATAATTGGCCCTATTATATTGTTTTTGTCAGTGGGTCTTGCCATGGAAGTCCTTGCTATGTTTGCGTACCATGATTTTCATGCAAAGTGACCATTGTTCCCCAACTCAGTAGGTACTTCTGGATCAGGTATATTAGAATTTATAATCTGGTCTGCAATATTCTTTCCTCTGGCACAAGTAAACAGCGGGGGTTCTGTAAATGAGAATAAATTGATAATGTTTTCCTGTGGTCTCTAATAATTTGTTTTCAATGAGTTAGCCCTATTAGAAAATGGCAAAATGTAGGTAAAGCGATCCATCTTAGGCTGGTCCCTTTATTATAGAAGCCACAATGAAGCTCATTTAGGACTAATAAGAGAAAATATTTTTCCAGTTCGTACTGCTAGACCAGTCCAGACAAGCGGGTTATGTCCCTCTGCTAGCAGATGTTTGAGACAGAGAAAAAACACTCCAGAGCTGTGATTGGTTGGGCTCTGGGTGACATAGGAGTGCCCCTAGAGGACCTAGTCAGTATTTTCTCTGTCTCTAGCAGATGAAGGTCTTAGACAAGTGTGTCTAATTATTTTCTTTTCTTCATTTTTATGTCCTGGATGCACCCAGAGCACACAAAAGAGGTGTTTCCCAGGCTTCCCTCCTTAATAGCTGTATTCAGTAATAAAGCAGGGTTTGAGCTCCTGATTTCACTGTCAGTGCAGCTCCCCTTCTCCCCATCTCTCCCCAGAAACACCTTCCAGCCCCTGCCATGAGGGTCTAAGTAGCTGGAGAGGGATCAAACTCTAATTTCCCTACCTTTCAGTCGCTGTATTTACCTTATACTGACTTTGAAAGTTTCTCTACTCCTCCATGTGAATTCAGCTCCTCTGTACCAGCACAGTGAGTAACTGACAGTTTCCTTCTCACCTCCATTTTTGGCGATTCGGTGTTAGTCAAGATTTGAATTTTTAAGTTGCTGGCAGCACTCCTTGCCTCTCCCCAACCAATTTCGCCGCGTTTTTGAAATTTTTAGAGCACAGGTTTTCTTTATTTTTCACTTTAAAGTTGCCGGTGGCCATTTTGAAAACGTGGAATAACGTTTTTTCTTCAGTATTTTTGGTGGAAGCAGCTCTGGGCAGTCATTTTCTGTACAATACTCACCAGAAAACCACTTGAGCCTTCCAGAAACGTTTCTAGGGGAGTTTTTAAGTTGATTTCTATATTGAAGTTTCTTTAAAAAAAAAAAAAAAAAGTTACATTTACACCATGCCTGCTTCTCTGCACAGATGTATTGTCTGTAACAAGAAGCAGAAAGATTTAGTTAATCGCTTGTGCTCTTTGTGTATAATGCATCCAGGTGAGTCCTCTTCCTCACTCTCCAATGTGCTGCCGGCTGCAGACATCAGCGCCTTGTCACCTCCTCCTCTGGAAGTGCTGCAAGCCAGTCCGCCTGCTGAGGGTTCCCAATCTGCTCCCATCTTGCTTTCACAACCCGTTGAAGTTTCTTCGGCTTCGGCCGACAGACAGTTCCTAGCACTTTTTCACCAGGCATGGAACCTGTGGCGCGCAGAGTCCTCCGCGATAACCTCCTTACCTGGTTCTCTACCGGAGAAGGATATTTTGGGATCTCGCAAGCGGTCTCATAAATCCGCAGACCTTAAGACTATGCGGTCTTCCAGAGACATTTCATGGGACTTGCGGGACGCTTCTGATGCCCATGAGGACCATAAATCTTCGGAGGTGAGTCCTGATTCATCTGAACAGGAAGATGGGGAATATTCCCTCTCAGATTCTTCAGTCACAGCTCAGGAGGACTCTCAAGATATCCAACTCTTTCGAAAAGAGGAGTTGCCGGCCTTGATTGCATAGGTGGTAGAGTTGCTACGCCTCGCCGACACACCTGATCCATAGAGTTCCCAGGCTCTTTTGCAGCCGGATCCTATTTTGCAAGGTATTCGTAAACCTTCCAAAGCCTTTTCCTTTCCAGCGGAATTGCAGCAAATGGTATCTCGGCAATGGGACTCTCCAGATTCTTCTTTATGCACCGCACGCTGTATTGATCAGTTGTATCCTTGGTCTCCCACTGACCTCGACCGTTGGCTGACATTTATTTATTTATTTATTTAACAGTATTTCTATACCGCCTTATCCTACAATCAAGACATACCCAAAAGTAGATGCTTTAGTGACCGGAGTCACTAAACATACAACTATTCTGGTTGAGGACGGAGCAGCACTCCGAGACCAACAAGACCGTAAGGTCAAGAGCCTACTTAAGACAGCTTTTTCATCCTCCATTCTTTCCCTGCAAGCTGTGGTTTGTGGAGGTTTAGCGGCTCGAGCCTCCTTCCAATGGATTCAGCAGCTTACAGACGAACCAGAGTTGGCGCATCTCGAATCAGTCGCTGCATTCCTGGCAGATGCCTTTTATGATCTTCTGCGACTGTCAGCTCGTTCCATGGCGGCGGTGACAGTGGCTAGAAGATGGCTATGGTTGCATCAATGGGCAGCGGATGTTGCCTCTAAGACCCGTCTGTCTAAGTTGTCCTTTAAAGGGAGACTCCTTTTCTTGCGAGGATCTTGATAAATTGGTTAAAGATCTGGGTGACGTGAAGCCACAACGTTTACCTGAGGACAGGCCAAAGTCATCCTCTCATCGTGGATCTCGATCCCATGGTTTTCGGAGATTTTCTAAATCTCAGAACTCACGAAGGTACCGCGCCTTTAAGCCAGGTGCTTCTTCCGCTTCTGCCCATCGCTTTGGACAGAGGGCTCAGTCCTTTCAAGGAGCCCGCAAAGGAACGGACTCGTACTCGGGCCCAGGAAAGTTCCCTGGAGCTTCTCGTTCTTCCCGCTGATGGGACGGTCCGCCCACTCAAGATCCTTCTGCCTATAGGCGGATGGTTGACCCTTTTTTCTCGACAGTGGGCACTCATAACTTCAGATCATTGGGTCCTCGATATAGTTTCTTACGGCTATTCTGTCGAATGTTACCGACCCATTCACGATGTCTTCCTGGTCTCTCCAGGACGCTTGGCGGAAAAATGAGTGGCCATTCAAACTACCATTCAGAGGCTCCTCTCCTTAAAAGCCATTTGTCCAGTCCCTCCGTTAGAAAGAGGACTAGGCCATTATTCCATCTATTTCGTGGTGCCCAAGAAAGATGGCTCTTTTCGTCTAATTTTGGACCTCAAAGGCGTAAATCGCAGCCTTCGAGTACCCCACTTCCGGATGGAGACCCTACGGTCAGTCATTCACTCAGTACGCCGGGTAGAGTTTCTCGCATCCTTGGATCTCGCGGAAGCATATTTTCGTATTCCCATTCGAGAAGACCATCAGCACTTCCTGCATTTTTTAGTCCTCGGCCAACATTTTCAGTTTCACGTAATGCCTTTTGGCCTAGCCTCAGCACCTCGAACCTTCTCAAAGGTGATAGTGGTTGTGGCGGCAGCCTTACGCAAGCAGGGAATCAGGGTACACCCGTACTTGGACGATTGGCTCATTCGCGCGGACTCACTTCCAGAGGCTCACAAAACTGTTTCCACAGTAGTTGCCTTCCTACAGCAGCTCGGTTGGGTGATCAACTGCACCAAAAGTTGCCTCCATCCGTCTCAAGAGATCGAATTTCTCGGAGTACACTTCGATACCTGTCAAGGGCGTGTATTCCTCACTCAAGCCCGTTTCCTAAAGCTAGTTTCTCAGCTCCAAAGTTTTTTGGCCCAAAGAGCCCCCCGGACATGGGATTATCTCCAAGTCCTGGCCGCCACCATCGAGCTCGTGCCTTGGGCAAAGGCTCACATGCGCTGTCTACAGGCTGCTCTACTTTCCAGATGGTCCCCAGTGACAGAAGACTACCAGATCTGTCTCCCGTTACAGCTCCAGGTCCAGTGCAGTCTACAGTGGTGGCTTGCGTCTCACAATCTCCTCAAGGGAGTACCATTGGAAAACCCATGCTGGATCTTGCTGACAACCGATGCCAGTCTGTCCGGATGGAGAGCGCCCTGTCGCACTTAGTGCAAGGAACTTGGACGACGTGCGAGGCATGATGGATGATCAAAAGGCTCGAGGCGAGAGCAGCCCGATTTCGCCTTACTGAAGTTTCAGTGATTCCTACAGGGTCAAGCAGTTCGGATCCTCTGCGACAATGCCACAGCAGTGTCTTACCTCAACCGCCAGGGTGGCACCAAGTGCGCAGGAGTATCGAAGGAGATGTCCCTTCTCTTCCCTTGGGTGGAAAGGAACCTTCAAGCTCTCTCAGCACAGCATATAGCAGGGACTAGCAACGTGAAGGCAGATTTTCTAAGCCAGCACACTCTCGATCCCGGCAAATGGAAACTGGCCCCACAAGCGTTCCAGACGATAGTTCAGAAGTGGGGGCAGCCGAAAGTAGATCTTATGGCGTCAGCCATGAATGCAAAGGTTCCAATCTTCTTCAGTCGCTGGAGGGAACACAGATCTCAAGGCATAGATGCCTTGGCGCAGCCATGGCCGAAACACCAGTTGCTCTATGTATTCCCACCTTGGCCAATGATAGGAAGAGTCCTGCAACGGATCAGGGAACACCAGGGCCCAGTAATCTTGGTAGCCCCGGACTGGCCCCGAAGACCATGGTATGCCGATCTCATAAGACTATCTTGAGTCCCTCCTCTGCGACTACAAACTCCCTTCAGACTTCTCAGGCAAGGACCTATCTCGATGGAAGATCCAACTCCCTACTTGCTTACGGCTTGGCTCTTGAACGCCGTAGATTAGCCCATAAGGGTTACTCTTCCAAGGTAGTGCCGACTCTCCTCAACGCTCGCCGTTTGTCTACATCGTTAGCATATGCTAGGGTGTGGCAAGTGTTTGAGTCCTGGTGTACGCAACATCATCTTTCTCCTTGGAGTACAGAAATTCCAGACATTCTTGCCTTTCTTCAAGAGGGTCTCGACAAAGGCTTAGTTCTTGGCTCTCTACGAGAACACGTTTCAGCACTGATGTGTTATAGGGGACCAATTTGCGGTCATTCTCTTGCGTCCCACTCCGATGTGTCGCCTTTTCTTAAGAGTCAAGCTTCTACGCCCTCCTGTCCATCCAGTTGTACCTGCTTGGGACCTTGTCTTGGTACTATGGGCTTTGATGTCTCCGCCCTTTGAGCCTCTAAATGAAGTTTCCTTAACGGATTTGACACTTAAGACGGTTTTCTTAGTGGCTATAACTTCGGCTCGTCGCATTTCGGAACTGCAGGCCTTCTCTTGCAGGGATCCGTATTTGTCATTCTCCGCAGAGGGAGTATCCCTTCGCACTGTTCCCTCATTCTTGCTTAAGGTGATTACTCCTTTTCATGTCAATCAGCCTCTTTTGTTGCCTGCCTTTTCTAAGGAACAATGTTCCGGACGTTACAAGAATCTCCGGGCGGTTGATCTTAAAAGGATTCTCCTTCGCTATCTCAAAATCACCAATTCTTTTCGCAAGACCGACCATCTTTTTGTGCTTTTTGCGGGACTGCGCCGAGGTATGGCAGCTTCAAAATCTGCTATCGCCAGATGGATACGCTGTACCATCGAATCAGCCTATATTCTGCAAGGCAAGCCAGTGCCTGCACACTCGACTTGAGCTCAAGCTACGTCTTGGGCCGGGCGATCACATGTAGTCCCTCTTGATATTTGTCGCGCAGCAACCTGGTCTGTCTTGTCCACTTTTGTCCAGCATTATCACCTGGATGTTCAGGCACGTGAGGACAGTCGTTTTGAGGCTAGTGTGCTGTCAGCTGCTCTCTCTGCCCACCTTGGGTTCATTAGCTTGGGTACTTCCCGCTTGTCTGGACTGGTCTAGCAGTATGAACTGGAAGGAGAAATTTCACTTACCGTTAATTTTCTTTCCTGGAATACTGCTAGACCAGTCCAGAACCCACCCCATTGTCGGTGTCACGACTGCTGGTGCAGAGGAGCCGACGTTCTTCTTACTTCAGACACAAGCAATTACATATTCTGGAGAAAGTCCACAACAGTGGATTCAGAGTTTTTCTCCAAGGAATGATGTTTGATCCTTCTCAACCCTTCCTGGTTCGAGTTGAGGGTTTTAATTGAATTAGTTGTTACCTGTACATAGTTGAGTTGGTTAGTCAAGTTTTCTCCTTATGTTGGTGCTTGTCAAAAGAATACTGACTAGGTCCTGTAGGGGCACTCCTATGTCACCCAGAGCCCAACCAATCACAGCTCTGGAGTGTTTTTTCTCTGTCTCCAACATCTGCTAGCAGGGGAACATAACCCGTTTGTCTGGAGTGGTCTAGCAGTATTCCAGGAAAGGAAATTAACGGTAAGTGAAATTTCTCCTTTCAATCAACAAGTAATAAAACTCTGGAATTCATTATTGGAGGATGTAGTAAAATCTGTTAGTGCAGCAGGCGCGAAGGAGAGTCAGCGATCCCGATGGGGGTGAGAGCGGGGGCTCCCCCTTCCTTCCTCCTCAGCCCAACCAATCAGCCTGTTCCAACGGCTGTAAAACCGCCGCTGCAGCAGGCGCGAAGGAGAGTCAGTGATCCCGATGGGGGTGAGAGCGGGGGCTCCCCCTTCCTTCCTCCTCAGCCCAACCAATCAGCCTGTTCCAACGGCTGTAAAACCGCCACTGCAGCAGGTGTGCCCGTGCCTTGCGGGCCCGCGCCTGAGGGCCTCGCCAGAGGGCCCTTTGGCGTGGCCCTTAGGCGTTGGACCGTGGCGATTCATATTGATATCTTGGACTGGATCGTGATGCCTGCATTTGTGGTAACTTGCTGTCTCTATTCTTCTTCTCCTCTTATCTGTTTACCTGTTTCTGTCTTCTATTCTGTCCTATCTTATAATGGCGTTCTTTTCCTGTTTCCTCAAATGATATTATTGTAAACCGCTTTAATGCCTTTTGGCCTAAGCGGTATATGAAATGATTAATAAACATAAACATAGGTGGGTTTAAAAAACGTTAGGACAAGTTCCTGGAGGAAAAGTCCATAAAGAGAAATCAGTCGAGTTGTACTTTGAATATATCATAAATGAAATTAAAACATATAAGTAAATAAAATCAGGAAGGCGAGAATAGCTAAAAATATATATATAAAATAACCATTATACACTACATAAAACCTCGTAAAAGGTACCCAAAATAAAACAGGAAACATGTATATAACTAAACTGATTAAAACAATATCATATAAATAAAAAACTGAAAAAATATATACAAATAATCCATAAAACATATAATAAACTAACTTTAAAAAATTAGCTTAAAAAATCATGTTATCTTTAAAGAAACAAAAGAAGAAACCTAAAACCAGACTTACATGCTGAAAGAACGATATGGTTTGTGGAGAAAGGGGTGCCACTGTGCAAAATAGTAAATCTAAATGAAATATAAAAACTGTATGAAGCATATAACAGGAAATTGTAGGCATCAGAATTTATAATACATATGAGAGAAGCTAATAAAAGCCAAGCTACATTCATTATAAATGGGACTGTATAGCATGGATTTATATGGAAAAATGACATGTAGAGTGGAAACCAAGACTAAACAAAGTAACTTTGTAAATGTGCTGTATCAGAAAAAAACCCGCTAACCCTATATTCAAATTTCTTATATTGAATTAGGGGGCCGAATAGGGCACAAGGAAAGAAGGATGGCTAAGCATTCAAAACGGTAGTATAATCATTAAAAAAATATTGGAGACCTATATACCAAAATAAATGAAATATGAAACAGTGGATACCTTAATGCAAGGACCGTGATTGTAGAGAAGGATTCCAGTGTATAGTGCTGAGCACAATCAGCATAGGCATTCAGAAGCATTGAGAGAGCAGGTACGCTGAGCCTATTCTTTAAACCTAAGTTTGGCACCAAAATACAGGGAAGTTGTCATAGCAACAGGATAAACAAAGTGAATGACCAGAATGTCATGGGAACTGTACTGTGATACTTAAAATATATGGAATGATGTAAATTTTAAAAAAGTGAATTAAGGGTAAAAATCAGCAGTCAGATGAAGCCAGTATCAGCTGTCCTTGACATAAGTCTCAAGCGGTAAAACCATGTACATAATGTAACGCTATTGTAAATGAACTTAAAAGTTAAAACTGGGGGCCCGCTGTTAAACCCCCGCCCCACCGAAACATACTGAGACTCGAGCAGTAACACTGAATAAACCGGAGATTGTGTAATGCCTGTAAAAATGACCCGCACTGGTAAGGGCAAAGGAGGACATCATAAGATGGCGGGGGAGCAACAGGAGCAGGTCTCTGCGATGCCAGAAGAAGCAGAGAAGGAACTTACTAAAATATTACCGCTTTGTTAGATGATAAATTGACTCACTTCCAGGCCTCCATAGACGACGTGAAAGGCACTGGAGACGCAATTAGCCCGATTAGTGACTGCAGAAGGGCAGATCAAACAAGAGGCCTGATCCAGGAGCATAGCCAGAAGTTACTGTATCAAGACCATAAATGGTGGTGTTAGATTTGTTGGACCTCAAGGCAGGGCTCACCCCAGAGATGGTTCAAGGTGTTGGAACCCTAGGTAAACTTTAAGCCCGGGGTCTCAAACACGCGGCCCGCGGGCCACATGCGGCCCGCAAGAGAGCTTTGTGCGGCCCGCGACGGAGGGAAACAAAAAAAACAAACAAACCCTGGCTTCTGCTGCTGCTGCTGCCACCGTGGCAGCGGCAGAATCAGCTATCCCCGTGGCCCCTTCCCCTCTGTCCGGAAGAGCCCTGAGTCTGCTCCATCAGCGGTGGGCTTTTCAAGCCGCGAAGAGAGTATTTCCCTCTCGCGTGGCTTGAAAACGCTTAAGCCGCGCGAGAGGGAAATACTCTCTTCGCGGCTTGAAAAGCCCGCCGCGGATGTAGCAGACTCAGGGCGCTTGCGGGCCGAGGGGAAGGGGCCGCGGGACAGCTGATTCTGCCACTGCCATGGCTGCAGCAGCAGAAGCCAGTTGTTTTTTTTTAATTGACAGTTGATTCTGCCGCTGCCACGGTGGCAGCAGCAGAAGCCAGGATTTTTTTTTTTTTTTACTTGGGCTGATGGGGGGGGGGTTAGGACTGGAAATGGGCTGATTGGGGTTAGGAAGGACTGGAGGTGGGCTGATGGGGGGGAGTTAGGACTGGTAATGAGCTACGGGGGGGCTAAGACTGAAATGGGGTAATGGGGAGTTAGGACTGGAAGTGGGCTAATGGCAGCGGGGGGGGGGGTTAGGACTGGTAATGGGCTATGGTGGGGGCTAGGACTGGAAATGGGCAGATGGGGGTTAGGGCTGGAGGTGGGCTGATTGGTGGGTTAGGACTGGTAATGGGCTATTGTGGGGCTAAGAATGAAAATGGGGTGATGGGAGGGTTAGGACTGGAAGTGGGCTGTTGAGGGGCTTAGGACTGGTAATGGGCTATGGGGGGGCTAGAAATGGTAATGGACTGGGGGGGTTGCTAGGACTGGAAATGGGCTTAGTGGGGGGCGAGCTAGGACAGGAAATGGGCTGATGGTGGGGCTAGGATAGGACTGGAAATAGGCTGATGCGGGGACTAGAAGGGAGCGGATGCTGGGTGGGGCTGGAACTAGAAGGGAGCTGATGTTGGGGGAGGATTAGAATGGGATGGGGCTGGGAGAGTGAAATGGAGAGGGGAAAAATATTTTGTGTGGGAGGGAATAAAAATCTACAATTGGCCGGGTATTGGGAGAGTAAGTGGGGATTGAGGATGGAGGGGTAAAATTTGAGTAGATGAAATAGGAATGAGGAAGGAGCAAAAGGAGAAAGATTAGTATGTTAAAGCAGATGTAGAGAGAGAATGGGAAAAAAACTAGAAGAGAGAAGAAAGGACAAATGGACAGCAGACGATGGAGAGTTAGCAGAAGACCCAAAGAAACCAGAAGAAAGTGGCTGGAACAATTGTAACTGAAAAAAATGCACAAAAGGTAGAAAAATATCTATTTTGAATTTATTAACTGGAATATGTCAGCTCTGGGAAATGTGCATCATTAACGTCTGCGCTTTGTATGGTAACATTATGCAAATATTTATGCAAATGAGGCCCCACGTCTTATGCGGCCCGCGGGTTACTTTACAAGTCCTCATTTGGCCCTCAAAGCAATTTGAGTTTGAGACCCCTGCTTTAAGCCTTATTCTCCAGGACCAAGCAGGAAGTCAGTCCTCACATATGGGTGACGTCGGCGCCGACGGAGCCCTCGTGCAGAGCATTTCCCCAGCTTTCAAAGAAAGCCTTTGGGAATTGCAGCGCGCATGCGCGGTCCCCTTCCCGCCCAAGGGTGCCATCTTGCTCAGTCTCCTTTTTTCCGCGGAGCCCGACGGACGTAGTTCGTTTTTCCCCGAGGAAAAAGTTGATTTCACTGTTTTTTCTTTTTCTCCTTCGGTTCGACGCCGGATCCTTTTCCCGCCTTGGCCCGATACGCCGGTATTGAGTCCACTCTCTCTTTTTTTGGTTTTTGTCCTTCGTGACTAGCGTTTGCTCCATTTTTCTTTTTTCACTGGCAGCCCGGTCTTTTGACCTCGCAGGGGCCTTTTTTCCCCCGATGGCTACCAGCGGGTTTAAAAAGTGTGATCAGTGTAAAACTTATGTCTCTTACCGACACACATGACTGCTGCCTCCGCTGCCTCGGACCTGATCATGACCCGATGATCTGTGGTACATGTGGCAAAATGTCCTCGAAGGCGTTGAGGAGTTGGCAGCACCAGAAGGATAGGATCTTCTCTGACTCCGCGTCCGGACGGGCCCGGACCTCGTCAGAGGCCTCGAAGTCTTGGGACTCCGGCCCCGAGCAGCGTCGGGGTTCCTCTGAGCGGGGGTCTCCTTCGCGGGAACATCGCAGGAAAAAGAAACCCGCGAGGGCGGCGTCGGTGGACGCTCCTGGTTCCTCGAGGGCCAGGTCGCATAGCCCCGATAGCCGTCCCGGGTCTTCGGAGTCGGAGAGGCCTGCCAAGCATCCTCGTATCGAGATGGAGTCTCCTGGACACGTGAGTGCTGTAATCCTCGTGGACTCTCCTCCAGGGGAGCCGACGTCGGGCCCCGATGCCGTCGGGGCCCGAGTCGGGGGCTGCTGGGTCTCCTGAGCTTGGACTCAGGTTGACGGCCTTGGAGAGCAGCCTCGCTGCCTTCATGGAACAGCAGCGGGCATTGATCGCCGGTCTCACCGGTGCATCTGCCCCGACCACCGGGACCTTGACGTCCAAGTCGACCCCGGAGGCCGAGCTGATCCTCGAGTCCATGCGGGCTCGAGTCGATCCTCGGCCACGGTCTCCCTCGGCCTCCCATTCGGGAACGAGGTCGTCGACGCCGGTACCCTCGGCGTCGGGGCGGATGGCATCGGTGCCCGCCCGACCGGAGCCGCTCGATTCCTCCTCCGAGGAGTCGGGCTGGGAGACGGAGGACGAAGAGTCACCCGATACTTATCGGACTCGGTGTGTCCCATCGGACTCGCCGGAGTCCGAACCTCGGAGACGATCCCCACCGGAGGATACCCGGTTCTCGGACTTCGTGCGGGATATGGCCAAGGCCTTGGCCTTCCCCGCGGATCCCGAGGAGGAGCCTCGAGCTGAGGAGCTCGAAGCCCTCCAGTATGACTCTCCCCCAAAGGAGGCCTTTACTGTGCCGGTTCCTCCGATGCTGGAGCGGCTGCTCTTCCGCATGTGGGAGACCCCGGCCTCGACGCCGGTGTTAAGCAATCGGGTCGATTCCATCTATCGAGTCCACAAGAGCCCCGGGTTCCAAAAGACACAATTAACGCACCACTCCATGGTTGTGGAATCGGCCATGCATCGACTGAAAAGTCAGAAGATGCACTCCTTGGTGCCTCCCGGCCGGGAGGCCCGGAACCTGGATGCCCTCGGTAAGAAGTGCTTCCAGGGCTCTATGCTTGCTTGCCGTGTCCAGACTTACCAGCTCTACATGGGCATGTATCTTCGAGACCTGGCAAAGGAGATTGCCGGGTTCTCTGCTGGTCTCTCCGAGGAACCTTTGCAGCGGTTCCAAGCCTTGTCCACTGGTATTCGAGAGTGCTCGAAGTTTCTCTCTCGAGCAGCCTACGATGGCTTCGAGGCTTCGGCCCGAGTAGCCGGGGCTGGCATCGGTGCCCGCCGACAGGCTTGGCTACAGTCATCCGACCTCAGCCATGGGTGCAGGACAAGTTGGTCGATGTCCCCTGCCGAGGTGAAAACCTCTTTGGCAAGCCCATGGCTGAAAAGGCTGCAGAACCCGAGACCGAGACTCTGACCAGGACTAGGCTGTCCAGAAAAACCTCTGCCCCTTCTCAGAAGAAGAAGGGCTCGGGAAAAAAGACCTTTTACTCGAGGAAGTCATCTGCCTATAAACAATACCCTCATTATCAGGCCTCTGCAGCTCCCCAACAGGGTCAGCAGGCCAAGGGGCAGGGTCATGGGCCCCGTAGGCAGAAGGCCCCCAAGCCAACAACACCGGCCCCTGCTCAGCAGGGTGGGAGTTTTTGACTCAGAAAGCATAGCCTCTTCTCAGCACAGGAGGCCGGCTGGCCCACTTTGCCCACAGGTGGTCAGCCGTCACATCAGATACCTGGGTGCTCCATATAGTCCAGAAGGGCTATCTTCTCCATTTTCACCAGGTACCTCCCTCCTATTTTCCAGGGGAGCCTCCAAGACTCCCTCTGCACAGGGACCTACTCCTTCAGGAGTTAGCAAGTCTGCTAAAGGAACAGGCTGTAGAACCGGTGCCCCACCACCTGAGAGGTAACGGCTTTTATTCCACGTACTTTCTGGTACCAAAAAGAACAGGAGGCCTCAGACCCATCCTAGACTTGCGCAACCTCAACAAGTTCCTGGAGAGGGAAAAGTTCAAGATGCTTACCCTTGGAATCCTGCTGCCCTACCTCCAGCAGGGAGATTGGCTATGCTCCTTAGATCTAAAGGATGCTTATACTCACATCCTTTTTCATCCAGACCACAGACAATATCTCAGATTTGTTGTGGGGGGAAACCACTACCAGTACAGAGTACTTCCCTTTGGCCTAACCTCCGCTCCCAGGGTGTTCACCAAGTGCCTGGCGGTGGTGGCGGCCTACCTGAGGCTTCAAGGTCTTTTTGTGTTTCCATACCTGGACGACTGGCTCATAAGGGGCCAGTCTTCCCAGGAGGCCAGTCAAGCCACCCTTCGCACTGTGGCCCTGCTTCAGCACTTGGGGTTTGTCATAAACTTCGCAAAGTCCACTTTGCTCCCGTCCCAGAACTTGGAATTCATAGGAGCAAGGCTAGACACTCTTCAGGCGAGGGCTTTTCTGCCAGTGGACAGGGCCCTCCGGTTGATGGATGTAGCCAGGCAGTTTCACAGCAATTCCCTGGTCTCCGCCAGGCAATTCCTGAGACTTCTCGGCCATATGGCTTCCACGGTTCATGTAACCCCCAATGCCCGCCTGCACATGCGGCCTGCTCAGTGGAGCCTTCGAACTCAGTGGCATCAGGCCACAGGGAGCCTTGCAGACTCGGTGAGAGTATCCACCCTGCTCGTCTCCTCTCTACAATGGTGGCTTCATCTTCCGAATCTGGTACTCGGAGTGGATTTTCAATCCCCTCCGCATTCTCGAGTGCTGACGACAGATGCTTCTCTTCTGGGTTGGGGAACACATTGCCAAGGGGCATGTACTCTCGGGGTCTCTGGACTCCTTGGGAGGCTGCTCAGCAGATAAACTTCCTGGAGCTACGGGCAATATGCCTAGCTTTGAGAGCCTTCTCCCATCTCAAGTCTCACCAGTCTGTACTGGTCCAGACGGACAATCAAGTTGCCATGTTCTACGTGAACAAACAAGGAGGCACAGGCTTCTTCCTTCTCTGTCAGGAGGCACAACGGCTGTGCTCTTGGGCCGTCAATCACGGATTCCTCCTCAAGGCTGTCTACCTCCCCGGTCAAGAAAATTACCTGGCGGACAGACTGAGCAGGATCCTGCAACCACACGAATGGAGATTGAATCCATTGGTGGTTCAACAGATCTTTCTCAGGTGGGGCCTCCCCACCATGGATCTCTTCACCAGCCCTCTGAACCGGCAACTCCCGAGATTCTGTTCCAGACAACCGCATCCTCTCAGAGTAGCGGCGGATGCCTTTCTGATTCTGTGGTCCCAAGGCCTACTATATGCATTTCCTCCCACGCCACTAGTGTCTCAAACACTGTTCAAGGTCCTCAAGGACAGGGCCTCAATGATTCTGTTAGCCCCCAGGTGGCCGAGGCAGCCGTGGTTCCCACTCCTGTTGCAACTGGCGGTGGACACTCCGCTGCCTCTGGGAATTCAACACGATCTCCTGTCTCAGGACCAGGGGTCTCTCTTGCACCCCAACCTCCAGTCCCTTCATCTGATGGCCTGGCTGCTGAAAGGGTAGTCCTGGCTCCCCTACTCCTGCCTAGAGAGGTGGAAGATGTAGTCTTAGCCTCTAGGCGGCAATCCACCAGGAAATCCTACGCTCTTAAGTGGCGTAGATTCTCCACCTGGTGTGCTCAGCACAGCATGAATCCCTTCTTGTGCTTGGTAGCGGTAGTATTGCAATATTTGCTTTACCTCTCCAATCTAGGCCTTAAGTCCAACTCCGTCAGGGTTCACCTCAGTGCTCTCTCAGCGCACCACTCGCCGGTGGACGGGAGTCCTCTTTCCAACCACCCTTTGGTAGCTCGTTTTCTCAGAGGCCTCCTCCTGCTTAAGCCTCCTTTACGTCCACCAGCCCCTGAGTGGGATCTGAATGTGGTCTTACAGCGGCTTACTTGTCCGCCATTTGAACCTATGGCTACCTGCCCTCTCCGTTTTCTCTCCTGGAAACCTTGTTTCTGGTAGCTCTTACCTCTGCTAGGTGAGTGAGTGAACTTCAGGCACTAGTGTCTGATCCCCCTTACACTAGGTTCTACAGGAATAGGGTAGTCTTACGGACTCACCCGAAGTTTCTTCCTAAGGTTGTCTCCCCTTTTCACCTCAATCAGGAGGTTGTTCTTCTGACCTTCTTTCCCAGGCCGCATGCCAACCGGGCTGAGATGGTCCTGCATACCCTGGACTGTAGGAGGGCGTTGTCCTTCTACCTTGACCGTATGCGGGAGCATCGGAGGGCTGTTCAGCTCTTCGTTTCTTTTGACCCCAATAAGTTGGGGTTACCTGTCTCCAAGCGTACTTTGTCCATATGGGTCGCTGACTGTATCACCTGGGCTTATGGGGCAGCCGGCCTCTCGTTGGAGGGTCGAGTCACGGCTCATCGTGTCAGGGCGAAGGCTGCGTCAGTGGCACATCTCCGCTCTGTTCCGTTGGCAGACATCTCCCGGACCGCTACTTGGTCTTCAAGCCAGACTTTTGCGGCCCATTACTGCCTTGAGAGGGAGTCCCGCAGGGACAGTGCTTTCGGACAGGCAGTACTCCATAATCTCTTTGGGGTTTAGGCAGCTCCTACCCTCCGGCCCTGGTGTTGGGCTACCGGTCGGGGGCGTTCTCAGAGAAGATTCCTTCCTTACGTACTGACGAGCTAGAGGGAGCTCATTTTTTCGGCTTGAGGTCTCCGGTAGCTTTAAGCTGGGGAGTCCCATATGTGAGGACTGACTTCCTGCTTGGTCCTGGAGAAAGAGTAGTTACTCACCTGTAACAGGTGTTCTCCAGGAGCAGCAGGAATCAGTCCTCACAACCCTCCCTCCTCCCCTTGGAGTTGCAGTCATATGATTTATTTTTGCTAATTTTTTGCTGTCTTTTAGCTATGTCATCAGACTGAGCAAGATGGCACCCTTGGGCGGGAAGGGGACCGCGCATGCGTGCTGCAATTCCCAAAGGCTTTCTTTGAAAGCTGGGGAAATGCTCCGCACGAGGGCTCCATCGGCGCCGACGTCACCCATATGTGAGGACTGATTCCTGCTGCTCCTGGAGAATACCTGTTACAGGTGAGTAACTACTCTTACCCCTCCTTCTTTCCCCCCCCCCCACTCCCTCATCTATTAGAATCTATTGTTTAGCTTTGAATGCCCTGTTCTTTGCCATTCCCGCTTCCCCAAAGTTTGCTGCCCTAGGTGACTGCCTAGTTTGCCTAATGGTTGGGCCTTCCCTTCCTCCAGAAGGCCCGCTTATCTCCCCTGCTTTTCAGACTTCCCCTGGGTTCTCACTGGTCACCAGCTATGCCCTTATTATAGCCCTTGAGCCAAACGGTTTGCCCATTCCTTCAGAATATGCTTCCCAGCTACAACTGCAAATCCAAGTGCTATCCCAGCATTTTCCTGGACAGTGAGTCTTGAGGGGACTAAAACTGGATTAGCACCTGAAGCACAAATACCTCATCACTCACTACATGGCTTAAGATTCTCCTGGTGACTACTCATATAGTATTGGAGCTGGTACTTTAACCATACTAGCAGTTACCTTTTCACTCCTTATCCCACGCTGGTATCATTTACTTTATTTGCCTATTTTGAGTTTTAAAATTTTGAATTTTTAGATTTAGATTTGATTACTTGCCATTCCAAATCTGAATTCAAGCGAATTACATGCAGTTGAAATAAACCCTAACAAAATTAGTTTAGTATTATATATCATAGTTTTTCTTAATTTTTTAATATGGCTGAAAAGCAATTTCTCCTAGGACAAGCAGGATGAGGCAATGGAAATACTCTCCATAGCTCAGGAGGCTTTGCCTTCTGAGCATGAGCCACAAGTCCAACCCCCTGGCCCGCCCCTAGCTAGTCAGTTTCAGTCTTTCCACCTTGCCTGCAAGATGGATCTCTCCACTCTCCAACTGATTCTATCTAAAAGAAAGGAAACATAACCCACTCAAGAATCTCTGAAGACCAGAAGAATAGGACATATCTGCAGTGCCGAAGCTGGGGTTTAAAAAGTGTTACAAGTACTCCAGGAAGATGAGCAACTTGGACACGCACAAACACTGCCTACGCCGCCTGGGTAAGGATAATCCTTTGGAGGACTGTGCGCTTTGTGCTCGGATGTTCCCGAGGGCCAGGAAGTCCTGCAGCCATGCGTTACAGGACTTCCTTGGGCAAGATCTCCCTTCAGCACAGCCTCAAGCTTCCAGCCTTCCTAGATAGACTCCTACTACCAGCTGTTCTAGAGAGACTCCAGCTCCAGCCCGGGACACACCTTCCGAGGCCTCCATCCCTGGCCGCAAGCCTCTGACTCCTCCTGTTGCTGCTTCTGCACTCCCCGGCTCTGTTCTGGAGCCTGCAGCCACATGAGACCCTGGCCATGCTGTCAGTGTGCTCCCCAGCATCTCTTCCAGCCTCCCCTCCAGTGCTTCCAGGTCTGGCCCCTGCCCCACAGATCTTCACCCAATGCAGAGAACCTCTGGAGCTCCTTCTGGCTCAGCACCAGGACCTTGGCTCCTCCCCAACGGCGTGGGAGCAGAGCCAGTCTCAGTCCTCATCGCTGTGTCAGAGAGCCCGCCCACTCTGTGCTGTCACGGCACGTGAGGACAGTCCTTCTAGCTCAACATGACACACGCACTGTGGCAGAAGAAGCCCTGCCAGCCACCGCAAATGCCAGCACAGCGTCTTTTCTAATGGCAGCAGCACCTCTACCAAGCACAGCAGGTACAGAAGCCCTTTCACATTCTCCTCACCTCAGGGCATGGCAGATAAGCAAGGGGACCAAGGCAGCCATCTTGAAGGTAACCCCCTTCAAGGGAAGGACAGGCGTCCCCACTATCCACCCGGGCTCCCAGATGGCCCCACCAAGATTCTCAAATTTCTCTCCAGCCTGATGCAGCATTGGGGTGCTGTGCTCATCACAGACAGTGCCACAGTATGCAGTGACACCCTCCCTACCTACTCTGCAGTGCACAGTCACCCCAACAGCATGCCCCTCCTGGGGACTCTTCTCCTGGACCTTCGCTCACACACTCCCCTCACCGGTCAGTGGCTCCTAGCAGTGGGAAAGAGGCCATGATCGAGCCATAGGACACCGGGGATACCTTACCTTGACACGGGCTACACCGGGGCTTTCCTTCCCCGCACACCCCAATCCCCTGGAGGACTTGATCTGCCTGAAATTTCTGCACAAAATCACCATCTCTCTATCCATCGAGACCTGTGACAACACAGACCGGCGTATTGGAGTACAGGGAACCCTCAAATTCTTGGAAGCGCCAAAGATGCTGACCTCCCTGCCGGTGCACCAGCTCCTCCACAACAACATGGTGAAACTGTGGCAGAGCCCCGCACCCAACCCCTCCTCTCCACACAAGCTGGATGCCAAATACCCAGTACAACCAGTGCAAGGCTTCAAAAAGGTGCAACTCCCCCACCACTCCATCGTCATGGAGTCGGCTCTCAAGCAGAGAAAGTCTTCTTGCAACACTGCGAACAACCCTCCCGGAAAAGACCACAGGCTCCTCGACAACATCAGTAAGTGGGTGTACCAAGAAGCCATGCTGAGCACCAGGGTGGCGGCCTACCAATTTCAACACACCTTGTACCAGAATGTCCTCATAGGAAACTTTAAAGCCTCCATCTCCGCCCAGCTCCCAGAAGCGCAACCAGCAACCACTGTGGCCTTGATGAACCTTGAGGACTGCACTGAACACCAGGCCCGAGAAGCCTACAATGCCTTCAAGGTAGAAACATAGAAATATGACGACAGAAAAAGTCCACATGGCCTATCTAGTATGTCCTTCCATATCAATAACTACAACAGTCCCCTTTTTTCCTTTAGAGATCTGCTTTGTTTGTCCCATGCTTTTTTCAATTCAGTTACTGTCCTCGTCTCTACCACCTCCACTGGGAGACTATTCCACGGATCCACCACTCTTTCCGTAAAGAAATATTTCCACATATCACTCCTGAATTTATCACCCTCATCCCATGTCCCCTTGTAGCAGAACTTGCTTTCAATTGAAAGAGGCTCTCCCCCAGAACATTTATGCCACGGAGGTATTTAAACATCTCAATCATATCACCTCTATCCCGCCTTTCCTCTAAGGTGTACATATTAAGATCCTTAAGTCTGTCCTCATATGCTTCATAATGAAGACCACTAACCATTTTAGTAGCCACCCTCTGCACCGACTCCATTCTGTTCACATCCTTTTGAAGGTGCGGTCTCCAGAATTGCACACTATACTCCAAATGAGGTCGCACCAAAGACTTATACAGAGGCACTATCACCTCCTTTTTTCTGCTAGCCATTCCTCTCCGTATGCACTCAAGCATCCTTCTAACTTTTGCCGTCGCCTTTTCTACCTGTTTAGCTACTTTAAGATCATCAGACACAACCACGCCTAGGTCCCGCTCTTCTTTAGTGGACAAAAGTACTTCACCCCCTTGTCAAGCCCCAGCCCTCCACCTAGGGCTCAGAGAGTTGGGGTTGCCATTATATGCTCCTTGCAGAAGGTGAGAGAAAACCTTTTGCTCCCGCTGTGCCTGCTGGGAGTGGTAGTTCTTTTGCCCTCTGATAAGGAAATAGTTGTGAGACCAGTGGTAAGGCAAAATGACAAGAATTTATTCCCCAACAAAAGATTCAGTGCAGATTAAATCAGGATACTCTTCAGGTGTTCGCTGGAGGATATTTACAGAACTTAAACTGATTGAGCTTCACACTCTTTGCTCACAAAACGTGCAATGCATATCACGTGTAACAGATAGAAAACATAACAGCTTCTTCTCACAAAGAAAAATATCTTCTTTCCCTTTGTTCCCACTCAGCTCCCTCATACAACTTTAGCAAAGGGATTCTATATCATCTGCCAAACACAGTGTACAGTCCATAGGCACTTCTGCTGAGTCACTCTCATTAAAGTCCTGTTGCATCTCTTCAAACTCTGGAACTATGGAGTTTGGCTTTAAGCTGTTATTATACGGCTTAGGATAATTTCCCCCTAAGACCTCTGGTGCTTCCTTTGGGCACAGTTCTATATGGTAAGGATTGGAAATACCTGAGGTTGTGGAGGTTTTTCCAGCTGTAGGGAAACGCTCTCTGATTCCCTGTTTGGAGTTCTTGTCTGGAGCACTGCTCTGGTTCCCAGTCCCAAACTGAGCTTTGCAAACTCCTGGGTTTAGTGCTAGGTTCCCACCTGTGAGCTCCTTGAAACTTTTTATCTGGCAATGAGGTCTGAAGGTCTCTCTGCTCTCTCCCTCTAGGCAGGTTTCTGACAGCAGTCTGTCCCTTCTCTCCTTCTGCTCTGTCTGCTTCAATTCCAGAACTGCAGCTGGGTTTCCTCGAAGGTCTCCTCCCAGCTCTTCTCCAACCGTCTCTCCAACCACCTCTCCAGTCAGTACTCTCACCAACACTCTTACCGGCTCTCTCAGCGAGACTTCAATCACCAACTCCTCCCTTGCTTTCTCCTAGCCAGGGTTTATATTCCTGTTCCCTGAGCCTTGGGTCTGCCTTCCTGAACAGGTGTGTGTAATTAGGTTCCAGGCTTGCAGTTACGTCAGAGCTTGGGTGTGTCATCCTAGCTCCTGTTTCCCTATGCTTGCCTCTCGCTTGCAAACGCTGAAACGTGTGTGCAGCCTGACTGTCAGTTTGTTTAAAAGTAAAATCATCCTTTTCTTCTACTTCCATATGTTTAGTATGGGCTTCTTCATCACACCCTATACTATATTGCTCCCTTGGATTGCTGCAGCCCAAATGCATGACCTTACATTTTTTAACATTAAATCCCAGCTGCCAAATTCTAGACCATTCTTCAAGCTTAGCTAGATCCCTCCTCATGTTATCTACACCTTCCTGGGTGTCTATTGCAGATTTTGGTATCATCCGCAAAGAGGCAAACCTTACCCAACAGCCCTTCCGCTATATCACTAATAAAGATGTTAAAAAGAATTGGACGAAGGACAGATTCCTGGGGCACACCACTGGTAACATCCTTCTCCTCAGAGTGAGCTCCATTTACCTGTACTTCAGCCACCCGAACCACATGGACAGCCATCTCAGCCCACAGACTGGCCTGGCTATGCGCATCAGTACTGCGTGATGACACACATGACCATATTGCTGATGCCCCTGTGCGGGTGATTCCCTCTTCAGGAACAAAGTCAAAGACACCATTAATAACATGAGGGAGCATTACACCACCCTTGCTGAGGAGGGCCTTGAAAGCCCAACCTCTAGCCGCAAAGAGGCCTACCACCATAAGACTGACTCAACTTCCAGACGTTACAACTCTTACCGCAAGTGGCAACCACCATGGTACAAGCAACAATCCTACCAGGCACCCTACCGCTTGAAGCCCCGCCAGCAAAAGCATAAGCAGCAGAAGTCCACAGCTTCTATTGTGGGGAAGGCCATCCCGATCTTTTGACAGGCTGCCCCACGGGCGGCCGGCTTTTGGCCTTCCTCATTCCTGGGAAGCCATCACAATGGACCAGTGGGTCCTCAGGATCATCAAGGAGGGGTACCGCTTCAGATTTTCATCTATGCCGGTGCAGCGCACCCCTCCCCCCAGCAATACTTCACCACACCTGCTCCTCTCCATGACAGTGGAACTACTTTCCCTTCTGGCATCATGCGCAATAAAGCCAGTCCCGGCCAATGAACTCAATACAGGTTTTTACTCCAGATACTTCCTTGTCCCCAAGAAATCAATGGGCATCCACCCCATCCTCGACATCAGGAAACTCAACAAATTCATCATCAAAGAGAAATTCAGGATACACTCCCTGGGATCCATCCAGCCGAAGGAATGGCTAACCTCCTTGGACTTACAGGATGCCTACACACACATGTACCCATGCACACGGCACACAGGAAATATCTGCGCTTCCAGGTGCTGGGGAGCCACTACCAATACTGGGTCCTCCCATTCAGACTCTCTCCTGCCCCGTGTGTGTTAGCCAAGTGTGTTGCTGTTGCTGCCATGTAACTCCCAAGAAGGGTATCTGTGTCTTTCCTTACATCGACGATTGGTTGATCTCTGCGCAGTCACTAGAGGAAATCCAGTCTGCAATCCAGACAACTACTTTCCTCCTTGGGCTTCCTGGTGAACCACGCAAAGTCACACCTACATCCATCCCAACACCTAGAGTTCATTGGAGCAGACATAGACACCACAATATCCAGGATGTTCCTTCCACCACATCGGAGGGAAGCCATAATCAGCCTGACGTGGAGTATCTCCAACACACAATATATGACAGCGAGGAGCCTTCTACACCTCCTGGGCCACATGGCAGTTTCCACGCACGTCCTCCCCCTGGTGAGACTGCACATGCGTCCCCTGCAATAGCACCTGTGCACCCATTGGAATCAACATCTGACTATATCTTAAGGATGCCTAAAACCCCACATTCCTCTTCCCCAGCATATATATCTCTCTGAACTCAACTCACACTGCAACAATAATAGTTTTTAGACAATTGTTAAATGTAACTGCTGAACCCATCCAATCTGCAACAATGTAGCTGTATATAATTGAGAAGTTAAATGTATTCTTTATACCCTATGTAATCCTCCAAGTTGTAACTCCCTGTTCTATGTAAAGCTTGTTGCTATAACCGTTATATGTAAACCGCTTTGAATTGATGATAAAGCGGTTTATAAAACCTGGTAATTAAATAAACATGCTCAGCCCCTCTCTACAGTCATCCCGCTGGGCGCGTGCGTGATGAGCTCTACACTTTGGTGGACACACGAAGCGAACCTTGCACAAGGCAGGCCCCTCTGGCAATTAATTCACCAACTGGTTATTACCACCAACGCCTCGACAATGGGATGGGGGGGGCACACTGCTTACAGCTCCACACTCACGGAGCCTGGTCAGCGAAGGAAAGAACATTCCACATCTACCTACTAGAGCTCAGGTGATCCGATACACTCTCAGAGCCTTTCAAGACCACATCTCTGGCAGGACAGTCCTGGTCCGGATGGACAACCAGGTGGCCATGTTTTATGTCAACGAGCAGTGGGGGGTGGGCTCCCACTCCCTCTTCAGGGAAGTCCACAGACTCTGGACTTTCACTCTTTCCAGGCAGTGCCTCCTGCCAGAATTTGCTGGCAGACCGCTTCAGCCGCCAGCTGAACCCACACAAGTGGATTCTCAACACCCAGGTGTCTGCTTCTTTCTTCCACCGGTGGGGCCAACCACAAACTGACCTGTTCACCACCAAGGAGAACGCAAAGTGCGCCTTGTTCTGCTCATGCCAGTCTGACAGCAGCATCCCCATGAATGCCTTTGCCTTGTCCTGGGGGGAGTGGTCTCTAGTGTACACCCCCCCCCCCCTTATATCAAGAACCATACAGCACATCATCACGGACAAAGTCCAAGTCATCCTCATTGCACTGCATTGGCTAAGACAGGTGTGGTTCCCCCTACCTCTGGCGCCTGGCCCTGGAACCCCCTGTACACCTCTCTCTAAGGCTGGACCTAATCACCCAGGATGGCAGCAATACCCTCCACCCCACCCTGCAGACACTGGCACTGACAGCGTGGAAGTTGAAAGGCTGACCCTGTCGTCCCTCAACCTGCCCTCCGATGTGCAGCAAGTGATACTGGTGGTGAGGTGCCCATCCACTAGGAAATCTTATGGCTTGAAATGGTACTTCAGTATTTGATACATATCATGGAAGCTGGACCCTTTTTCTTGCCCAGTGCCACGAATCCTCTAGTACCTGACTTTGCTCTTCAACCAGGGCCTAAAGACGCAGTCCATCAGCATGCACCTCTCCACTATAGCGACTGCACTAGTGATAGCTCCATTGTCACACTGCCGCTCATTGCACGCTTCATGAAGAGCCTAACAAACCTCCGTCCCACCATCTAGCCCCCTGTGCCCCCCTGGGACCTCATCATAGTCCTCAATCAGCTAACACAGAAGCCCTTAGAACTTCTGCAGTCAGCAGAGCTTAAGTACACCACCTGGAAAATTCTTTTTCTCTTAGCAATCACTTTGGCTAGGCAATCAGCGAACTGCAGGCCCTAGAGGCCCACCCTCAATACACACTGCTCTACCCTAAGGTGGTGTCTGCTTTATACATCAACTCCCTGCTTCCACCTGGAACCCCATGCCTGCCTGTAGGAGGGGAGGCTCCACACCCTGGACTGCATCAGGGCCCAGGGCATCTACCTGTATCAGACGGCTCCCCAGTGGAGGGGGTCACAACTCTTCATCTCATATGACCACCAACAAGCCGGGCTGCCCGGTCACCAAATGGACTGTCCTTGTGAATCTTCACCTGCGTTGCCTTCTGCCTAGCCCAGGCTGGAGCACAAGCCGCACCAAGGGTCAATGCACACCAACTCTGGGCGCCGGCAGCCACCATCGCCAGCCTGTGCTCCATACCAGTGCCTGACACATCTGCAAGGCCGCCACCTGGTCCTCTGTACACACCTTCCAGAGACATTACTACCTTGACCTCACAACATGGACCAGAGCATCCTTCAGCCAAGTAGTCCTAAATACAACAGAGTCTCCAATGACGCTCGAACATGAATTTCCAGCGGATTCCAGCTTGGACATACCTGACTAGCCCGGCGGCCGTTGGCTGCAGCTGAAGTGACATGTTAAGACTACCTCATGAACTTGCACTCTGTCGCTAGTGGTGCATATTGTTGCTGGTTCTATTGCACAACTGTTCTTGTTGTACATCTGTTGCTGTCTTTGCACATTAATCACAGTTCTTTTGCACAACTGTTATTGCCATTGCATGACTATTAATGCTATTGTGGCTAATTTTTTCTGATATCAATTGCATTGTTACTGCACGTTTGCACTTGTCACTGCCCTTTGCACCTGTCCACTGTTACGGCGCTCAGCGCTTCTACTCCAGAGTTGCCCTGCCACGTGTGTTCCTTGTATCCAATAAATGTTCCTCAATGATTCCCTGGGAAATGTCATCTTTGGACCTGGCCTCTGCTTCTCCCATCTACCTTCACGCACGTCTGCTTGGGAGGCACCAATTGTGGCTGACTCATCCTGCTTGTCCTAGGAGAAAGCGAAGTTACTTATTTGTTACAGGGGTTCTCCATGGACAGCAGGATAAGTCAGCCACACGTTCCCGCCCACCTCCCCTATAGGGGGTCGACCTCTGGCTCTGGCGCCCACCTACCTTAGCTACAAGGCGAGGTCTAAGCTGGGGACATACTGGCTAGCTAGGGACTGGTCAGGGGGTTGGGCTTCTGGAAAGTACTTCTGTCTACGGCACCATCGGATAACGTCACCAATTGTGGCTGACATCCTACTGTCTGTGGGAAAACTCCTGTTATATAAGTAAGTAGCTTTGTTTTCTTTGATATCTCATCACCTCATTTCCTGTTATCCCATCAACATTTCTTTCTAGCATCCAGTAGCACAGATAATACAAGGCAGCACACCTACTCCTGCAGGTTGATAATTAGATATCCCTTTTGTAGGAACAGTAGTCAGTATTAATCATATGATGTTATTTTCTAGAAATGGGGTCATTAAAATCTAGAAGTTCCACCATCAGATTATGGAATGACAATAAAAAGGAGCATCCTAGTAGTAGAGCAGTAGATTGAGAACCAGGGTTCAAATCATACTTCTCCCACTGAAGTTCCTTATGACATTGGGCGAGTTACTATATCCTTCATTGCTCAGGGTATCAACGTAGATTGTAAGTTCTCTCTTGGGCAGGGAGTTATCTACTGTACTGGAATATAATTTCTTGAGTTCATATTTGAAAGGGGAAATAATTACATCTAAAATATATCCCATTTAAGACTGGTAAAAGAAAATATTATCTCCAGGAACAAGCAGGAATGCAGTCTTCACATATGGCGAAACGTCACTGATGGAGCCTGCACTGGAACGCTCCCTATCATCCAAAAGGAAAGCCTTTGGGAGCACTCCACTGTGCCTGCATGCCTGCCTTCCCATCTCCTCTCCTCAGTTCTTTGTTTTCCGTGGAGCCAGTAGGATGCATCGTCCTGTCACTGCCAGAAAAATTCCCTTTTTTGTGCTCTACGGGGTACATTGTGCTTCTGCCTTCCCGTCATTGCTAGTTCTGTTGAATCAGACACTGGTCCCAATAATTATATATTTTTTTTTCTTTCTATTAATTTTCACTGCAGTTCTCACCGCTAAACTAGACCTTTAGGCCTCCATAGCCTTATCTTCAATCTCAAAGACAACTTTTTCAGACATGGAAAAGCCAGTCAGGGGTTTTAAAAAATGTACCAAGTATGTCAGTACCATTTCAGCCACTAATAAATATGACTAGTGTCTAAAATGTTTGGGTCCTGAACATCAACCCGATTCTCATTCTTTGTGCCAACAAATGACAAAAAGAGGCCTCAAGAACCAAGCAAAAGTCTGTGGCTGTTTCCAAATCATCGGCATCAATGACCAATACAGAAGCCAGGGAGAAGTCCCAGCAATAAGCATCACGACTCTCCTAGAGGTACTTCCAATGCAGACCGGCCAGCCAAACAGCCGCAGTGGGAGGATCTGTCCTCCAAAGCACAAGTGGGGCTCTGGGACGCTCCTGAGGCATCGACCTCTGGAGAGCTACCAGTTCCATGTTCTGGGGCAGTGGTTCAGAGCCCTGTAGGTGATTCTACCCAGACATCTGCCATCTCCCTAGACCAGCGTATGCTGGCTCTCGAGTAGAGTTTGGCAGTACTCCTGATAGCCTCGGTATTGATAATATCGAGAGCTTCAGGACTGCAGACTTCGGCACCGAGCCTCCAGCCAGGCATATCAGGTCTGATGCCGGCCCTGTAACCAGCATTGTCTTAGCACCCCATGTAGATTCCTTCGTTGGAACCGGTCGATGCCTCTGCTATCCAACAGACTCAGACCGCCATGGCTCTCGGTTCCAATATCTCTGAGTATGGTATTGATATCAGCATCGATCGTCGACTTCCATGAAGCGTCGAGACCAAGACTGCCAATACTTTGATTTCTTACCAGACTCTGATTCAAATTCTTCAAAATCTGACGGGGGAGTCACTCAATGTCAGAGAACTTTCTGACATCCCCTCAGACCTTCGCCACCTCAAGAACAGCGTCTGTCCCAACAGAAGATATGTCCTTTCATACTTCATACATGACATGGCAGCAGAACTCGCCATCACAATAGCCTCAAAAAAGAAATCGAGGGTGGAGAAATTGGAGATACTCCACAATACCCTCCCACACCCAAGGAGGCGGCTATATTACTGGTGCATGGAATCCTGCAGGATCTTATGCTCCGCATGTGGGAGGACCCGCTCATGGTTCTGCTTGTCAGCAAGAGACTCTATTCTCCATGACCAAGCAGGAAGTCAGTCCTCACATATGGGTGATGTCGGCGACGGAGCCCCCGTGCGGAGCATTTCCCCAGCTTTCAAGGAAAGCCTTTGGGAATGCAGCATGCATGCGCAGTCCCCTTCCCGCCCAAGGGTGCCATCTTGCTCAGTCTTTCTTTTTCCGCGGAGCCCAATGGACGTGAGTTCGTGTCACCTGGGAAAAGTTGAATTTTTTCTATGATTTTCACTGTGTCTTATCCGGTTCAACGCCGGTTCCCCTTCCTGCCTGGGCTCGGTACACCATTATCGAGTCCGGAGTTTTTGTTTTTGTTTTTTTTGTCCCCCGGAGGATACCCAGTTCTCGGACTTCGTGAGGGACATGGTCAAAGCCTTGGCCTTCCCTGCAGACGCCGAGGAGGAGCCTCGAGCCGAGGAGCTTGATGCCCTCCAGTATGACTTTCCTCCGAAGGAAGCCTTTACCGGTTCCTCCGATGCTGGAACGACTGCTCTTCCACATGTGGGAGGCACCGGCCTTGACGCCGGTTCTTAGCAAATGGGTCGATTCCATTTATCGAGTCCGTAAGAGCCCTGGGTTCCAAAAGGCGCAGCTACCGCACAACTCCATGGTTGTGGAATCGGCCATGTACCGTCTGAAGAGTCAGAAGATGCACTCCTTGGTGCCCCCGGCCGGGAGGCCCAGAACCTGGATGCCCTCGGTAGAAAGTGCTTCCAGGGCTCTATGCTATCTTGCCGTGTCCAGACCTACCAGCTGTACATGGGCATGTACCTACGAGACCTGGCAAAGGAGATTGCTGGGTTCTCAGCTGGCCTCTCCGAGGAACCTTTGCAGAGGTTCAAGGCTTTGTTAACAGGGATTCGAGAGTGCTCGAAGTTTCTCTCTCGAGCAGCTTATGATGACTTCGAGGCTTCGGCCCGGGTAGCCGCGGCCGGCATCGGTGCACGCCGTCAGGCCTGGCTGCAGTCATCAGACCTGGAGTCATGGGTGCAGGACAAGTTGGTCGATGTCCCTTGCCGAGGTGAAAACCTTTTCAGTAAGCCCATGACTGAAAAGGCTGCGGAAATCGAGACTGAGACTCTCACCAGGACAAGGCTATCCAGGAAGACTTCAGAAAAAGAAGGGCTCGGGAAAGAAGCCCTTTTTCCCGAGGAAGGGTGCTGCCTACAAATCCTACCCTAAATATCAGGCCTCTCCAGCTCCCCCACAGGGCCAGCAGGCCAAGGGGCAGGGGCAAGGGCCCCGTAGGCAGAAGACCCCCAAGCCGCCAGCTCCGGTTCCTGCACAGCAGGGAGTGGGACTTTGACTCCCACAGCATAGCCTCTTCTCCACAGTTGGCCCCACTCAGCACAGGAGGTCGGCTGACCCTGTATGCCTACAGGTGGCCAGCCATCACAGGGGATACATGGGTACTGAGCATAGTCCAGAAGGGCTACATGCTCCACTTCCACCAGCTGCCACCCTCCTACTTTCCAGGGGAGCCTCCAAGACTCCCTCTGCACAGAAACCTCCTCTTCAGGAGTTGTCAAGTCTTCTAAAGGAACAGGCGGTGGAACCGGTGCCTCATCACCTGAAAGGGAAAGGCTTCTACTCCAGGTACTTCCTGGTACCAAAAAGGACAGGAGGCCTCCGGCCTATCCTAGACTTGCGAAACTTAAACAAGTTTCTGGAGAGGGAAAAGTTCAAGATGCTTACCCTTGGGATACTGCTGCCCTACCTCCAGCAGGGAGATTGGCTATGCTCCTTAGACATAAAGGATGCTTATACTCACATACTCATCCATCCAGACCACAGACAGTGTCTCAGATTTGTAAACGCATAAAAAATTGATGTAAAAATAAAAAAACAAAGGATGCAGTAAACAAGTAAAAAGCAGGAGACGTTACCTATCAAACATGCCGGGCCATGCTATGTGAAGCACGAAGTATGGTTAAAACAGGAACTATTATAATATTATTGATAATAAGACAACTTTGATGTGATCAACAAAAAACACTAAGGGGCTTGTCTACAAAGCGGTGGCAGCGGCCCCCACCCAACACCGGAGCCACGGCCCCACCGGCCTTAATGGGGCCGCGGCTCCGATATTGGGCGTGGGAGACGTTACCTATCAAACATGCCGGGCCATGCTATGTGAAGCACGAAGTATGGTTAAAACAGAGCCGCAGTGCGTTTACTCTTTATGTTTTATTTTTAGCAATGTAATTGAGTCCGTGCACTTGAGGCTCTGATCTTCATTCCCTGTAATGAATCATTGAATCCGGTGGTGACGCTGCTCCTGTGTCTGGCGGGGGCCGCTGCCACTGCTTTGTGGACGGGCCCCTTAGTAAGGTTTTTTGTTTTCTGTTGATCACATCAAAGTTTGCTTATTATTAATAATATTTTATTAGTTTCAGAATTAATTTTGTCTGAAACTTCACCATTTGTTTTACACTAAATTTATTTCTTACTGTGAGCTATATCGGCATTCTTTCGTTTCTTTTCTTTTTGATCGCAGTGCCTGACGTTTCAAATTTATAATGTTTTTTGGCGATTCAGCACTGGATGTTTATTTTGGAATAGGTCCAATGTTTTGCTATGTCCTATTTTTAATTCACCTTTTTATAATAGTTCGTTGTGCTGCTATATATCCATTGTTTTTATGTATTTTATATTGCCTGGTTGTTTGTGTTTGGAATAGTGTTAATATTTTGTTGATACTCAGTATTTATTATCTTTTATTTGTGCCATGGACTCAATTTTCATATATACCATATTGCCAGTACAATATAAGGTATTTATACTTTAAGCATTCAATTCTTTTTTGCACTTTATATCATATCATAGGGCAATTTTATTTGAAACTTGCATTACAACATATGGTTTTGTTTTTATTTGGTCTTATTTGTCTCTGTCGACGTCATCAATCATGTGTTTATGGTTTACTCTCTATTTAATATATTTATGGTCTGTGAATTATACTTTCAATATATAATTCCTATACACAAAATACATAGTATGTTAGATTTTGTGTTTAGTTATTATTTTTTAATGTACACTTTTATACATATTATGAATTCGGTTTTCATGTTTTTACATTTGTTTTGCTTATTTGTACACCATAGATTGGGACGAGTGGTTTGGTCCACCCCTTAGACGTCTCTTGTTTGTCTTCTTTGGTAATGTATTATACAATTTTTAATGTATTATAAACTTTGTTTTTTGTTTTTAATTTGTTTTATGATTATTCATATTTTAATTTTATGTTCATGTTTGTCCTTAGACCCCTGAAGAAGGCCTAGGGCCGAAACTTATTAAAGTTGGGTCCACAATAAAAAGCTTTTTGGATATTTTCTCTTGTGTTTGGCCGTGGTTTTGTCCTCCGCTACCTCCATTGAACTCTCCTCACCATACCAGTCTGTTGCCTGGGAGCTAGTGAGTCCCATATATGAAGACTGCATTCCTGCTTGTTCCTGGAGATAGCGTAGATACTCACCTGTAACAGGTGATCCCCTGGAACACCAGGAATCAGTCTTCACAATTTGCCTTCCTGCCCTAGGAGTTGTAGGGTTCTTTTATTTTTTCTCTTCTTCTCAGCTACAAACTCAACTGAGGAGAGGAGTTGGGAAGGCAGGCACACAGGTGCAGTGGAGTTCTCCCAAAGGCTTTCCTATTGGATGCTGGGAAACATTCTCGCACAGGCTCCGTCTGTGACATTGACGCATATGTGAAGACTGATTCCTGCTGTTCCCACTTTTTCACTCATAGTAACACAGTAAATGACAGCACACTCAACACATAATCAAACTTTGGAATTCATTGCCAGAGGATCTAGTGAAAGCTGTTAGTGTAGATGGGTTTAAAAATAGATTTGGACAAGTTCCTGGAGGAAAAGTCCATAAACCATTATCAAAGAGGACCAGGGAAATCTACAGCTATCCTCTGGGACAAGCAGCATGGAACCTGTACTTTTTTGGGGACCTAACAGGTACTTGTGACCTGGATTGGCCAGTGTTGGAAACAGGATACTGGGCTTGATGGACCCATGGTCTGAGCCAATATGGCATATCTTATGTTCTTATCCAAATAACTCAAGGGTGTGTTATCAGGGACTATATGGACACAGCAAAACTGCACCATTTTCTGGCTGTTCTGCAATTTTTTTTTTTGAGCTTCAATTTTCTTTTTTTTTTCTCTTTTTTTTTTCTTTAAAGCAAATTTATTTAACCATGCTCTTTGCTGACTGCCCCCCTGAAGATAGTCTGGAAAATCTAAACTGCCCACGGCTGTGCACAGTCTGGGTCAAAATATGAAAGGCAAAACAGCAGGCAGGAAACGGTGTGAAAGCATTTACTAGTAAAGCAGGATGGAAAAGTTAGTAAGTTGTAGATAGATCATGTATTATTTCAATATGTTATGTACATAATAACAATGTTCTTTTGCTGTTTTAGGATTCAGAATGCCAACAAGAGCTGGAGGAAATGCTGGTTGTCTTTAACGAATAGGAAAATTCCAGTTGACCATTCTTTCTGTGATAAGTCCTGTGAGAGATCAGTTTAGTGCACAGATCTTAAAGTGATGAAGATTCATGAAGCCAAGAACAAGGGACCTGGAGCTGCGACTAAAAACCCACGTGCCCTCCCAGCCTTTTCCTGGATAAGCGAGTCTGATGGGGCTAGAACTGGGTTAGCACAAGAAGCACAAATATCTTATCAGTCATTGTACAGCTTAAGACACCTTCAATAGCTACATGCTATGTTTGCTTTGTTTTAACACAAACACACGTCCGTCACGATCTCCTTTCCACTTCCTTATGTCTTTGAACTTTCAAATTTTGTTTCTTTTTCCGTAACAATGTAAACATTACAGATTTTACAGGTTTTCTATACATAAGAGGTGTAAAATGAACACTTTATCTCCAGAGCTGCTGTCGGCCGTGTGCTCTTTCTAGGGAGGTTACCAGTTGCATAATGAAAAGTTCAACACACTCTAACTTGAAGACCCTACTGCAACTTACAAGCAGTCCTTATGTCTATGGATTTCTTTACAACTCCGACACAAACATGATATCTTGGACATTATCTCTCTTCAGGCATCATGGTATGATTTCTCCACTGTTAACTGTTAAATGTCAGCCCATAGGTCATAGGGAAGATTCTGACACAGGCATCATTCTCCATTAGTGGGACCACGGGATTTCTGGAAAATATACAGAATAAAAGATGTAGACATTTCACATTTCCACTCTCCTGGTGGGACGTAAAGGACTATTTAGTATCTAAATTCCTCCTGATTTTGTAGCACCTCCAACCAGGTCACATGTGTAGTGTTAGAGTCTAGATACTCTTGCTGCAGTTGGATGTTTAAATAGATGTTTTGTTGTATGATTTTTAAGGGTTAATTTATGTAGGGTTTTTGCAATTAGTGTGATAACAGCAATGCAAATGTGAGATTAGAAATGCTAAAGGAATGAAGCAACTTTTAACATTAGATTTTATACCATGCCACTATAGGTAAATATTTTTAGATTGAGTTTGCATATTCTCACTTGCTACAGTTGTTTGAGTTGTTTTGCTCATCATTCACCATCCCTATTTCAGATTGAAAAGCTGCCATTAGCTTTTCTTTCAGTTTTTTGAGCTGGCAATCTCCTCCTTGTTCCTTTGGCTTCTAGAACCAGAGCTGAGATCCTCTATTTTCTCCAGAAATAAGCAGGAAGTCAGTCCTCACTTATGGGTGACATCGGCACCGATAGAGCCCGAGTGGATTCACTCCCCAGCTTTCAAAGAAAGTCTTTGGGAGTTAGACCTTGTATGTGCGGTCACCTTCCCGCCCAAGGGTGTCATCTCAGTCGTCTTTTTCCGCGGTGTCCTGCAGGTGTCTTGTCTGGTGTCCCCGGTAAAGCTGATTTTTCTTCCCTCTTTTCTTAGTGTTTTTTGTGCACCCTTTTTAACAGTCTGTTCCCAATCACCTTCTTATCGCCCGAGTCCGCCCTCACCTCAGCATCACGTTTTTCTCGGATCCCTTTTTCTTTTCGTTGCATGGGCCTTTTCTTGTGTCCTCCATGACTGAGATGTTTGAATTTGATCTCATGGATGCCATCTTTTCTGCTATGTCTTCTATCAGTGGTTTTAAGCAAAGTGGCAAATGCCCTGGGCCCAGGTCCATTACGGTCCACCACAGTTACTGCATTAAATGCCTTGGTGTGGATCACGACGACTCCACTTGCCCACTCTGGCTGCCGATGTCGAGCAAGAGCCAGAGGAATCATGAAAAGCAGCAGGGGGAGTTGTTTGGCTTGAAGGCCTCAGCTGCAAGGCCGACATAGAGTATGGAATCACTGCCTTTGGAAACTGCATCCGACAGCTCGGCGTCATGCGCACATGCTCGATCCAAGCCCTGAGGTTGTGGAGCCTTGAGTGGGAGTCTTCTTTGAAGGACCTTCCCTGTAGGTCCAGGACTATGTCCCAGTCAATGTCGAAATCCGATCCCAGATTCGGGAGTAAGATCTCCGGTACCCAGCCTTGGAGTCTTCGATGCGATGCTGAGAGCAGCCTTCGAAGCTGCCCTGGCAGGAAGAGATTCCCACTGCGTCGGGGGATTGGGCCCGATCCACAAACATGATCAGCATCGGTGATTCCCCTTCGAGGGAGCCAGCTATGGGATCGATTACTTCAATATCTGAACCGGCCGTTGTGGAGCCTACTGGCATCGAAGCTAGGATGGCTGCCCTGGAACTCAGCCTGGCTGCCTTCCTCGAGGCGCAGTGGGGCACAATGCCTGGAGCCTCCAGGTCATCGGTGCAGACCATGGGGGGCCCTCCACTATGAGAACCTCCCTGGCATTTCAGCCATTTGGAACTGTGTCAGTTGGCATCCTCACTCTCCCTCTGCTTTGGCGATTCATCGACCCGATGACCATCCGGGACTCTAGGTCTCGTTCAGTTCAGAGCTGGGCTGGGAGACAGGTGACAAGTCTCCTGACGCCAAGTCACCTGACGCCGTGCTGCACAGGGATGTCTCTTCTGAATCATCTCCTCCTCGGGAGCACCGGAGGTCCCCCGCCTGAGGACCTCGCATTCCTCGACTTCGTCCAGGGGGTTTTACAGGATGAGCCTCGTGCTGATGACTTGTTCCTCCAGTATGAGGCCCCGCCCCCAAAGGAGGCACTGATGGTGCTGATTCCCTCCATCATCGAGCGCTTGCTGTTCAGGATGTGGGAGAGCCTGGTGACGGTGCCAATAGCAAGCCAGTGACTCAATTCTAAGTATTATGTTATTACTGTTAACACTGTTATATGTAAAAACAGCATGATGTTTACTGCCGTTCCTTGTAAAACAGCCTTGCTTGTTCATTGTTGTTCTTTGTAAACCGCAGCTGATCTATGGAAGTTGCGGTATATAAAAACCTGCTAATTAATTAATTAAATTAAATTAAATTAAATTAATTAAATTAATTAATTGAGTTGGCAAGCGCCCCAGCTTTCAGAAAACACAGTTGCCTCATAATTCCATGGTAGTGGAGTTAGCCATGGATCGAATTAAGAGCCAGAAGACGCACTCCTCGGTGCCCCCTGGTAGAGGGAGGCCTGCACCATGGACAGGTTTGGCAGGAAGTACTATCAGAGCTCAATGCTCCTGGCCCACATTCAGGCGTACCAGCTATACATGGATATATACCTGAGGGACCTGGCGAAGAAGCTCGCCGGGTTCTCAGATGGACTGACAGGTGAATCATTTGAATGCTTCTGGACCCTCATATCCCCTGTTAAGGACTTCTCCAAATTCCAGACTCATGCGGCCTTTGATGGCTTTGAATCCGCGGTTCGCGTAGCTGCAGTGGGCATCAATGCCCACCTCCTGGCTTGGCTACAGTTCTTGGACAGAGCTGTGGGTACAAGACAAACTGCGTGATATCCCCTGCCAAGGAGAGAACCTCTTTGGCAAAACAATGATTGACAAGGCAACTGAGTTGGAGACAGAGTTGTTGATCAGAACTAGGCTGTTCCAGAAGATGGCTGACCCTTCCCATCGGAAGGCTTCAGGGAAAAAGCCCTTCCACCCAAAGGCTAAAGAAGACTTACAATAAATATCCCCAATTTATGGCCTGTCAAGTTCCCCAACAGGGTCAGCAGGCCAAGGGCTAGGGGAACGGCCCCCATAAAAAGAAAGCCTCCAAGCCCCAATCAGCACCCCAGCCACAGTCTAGGGAGGGGTTGAATCCTGGGGCATAGCCAGTTTTCCACTAGAGGGTCAGGGTCCAAGGCACACGGAAGGATGTCTGGTCCACTTCGTTCACCTTTGGCCGGGCATCACCACAGACTCCTGGGTGCTGCGGGTGGTTCAGGAGGGTTACCTTCTGCACTTCAACCAGATGCCTCCTCCCTTCTTTCCTGCGGAACATTCCATGACCTCCCTCCACAGAAAGCTCCTGCAGAAGGAACTCGAGTCCCTACTCGAGGATTGGGCGGTGGAGCCAGCACCTCAGCCCCTCTGGGGCACGGGGTTCTACTCCCGGTACTTCCTCTTCCCAAAAAAGGCAGGCAGCTTCTGGCTCATCCTGGATCTGTGGGATCTAAACAACATTCTGGTCAAGGAGAAGTTCAAGATGCTATCCCTTGGAACATTGCTGCCCTACCTCCAGTAGGTTTAGGTTTAGGTTTATTTATTTGATATAACCGCCTTTCTGGGTAATCAAAGCGGTGTACAATCGATAAAATACATAAAAATTCATAAAATACATAGAATAAAATTATACAAATAAAATTATAAAATACATAACATAATTTATACAAATCATAAAAAACATATTACATAAAACTTTGGGCAAGCCAGAAAGGAAAGGAAATATACAATTTGTGTAGAATAGAAGCTGGTATGCAGAGAACACAAGACAGGATACAATAGGTAGGTAGGTACAGCAGGGATAGATTCACACAAAAGGGGTAGGGATATTGAAGGGAGGGAGATTGGCTATGCTCCTTGGGTCTCAAAGATGCCTATACTCACATCCTGATCCATCCCTGCCACTATCAGTACCTCTGCTTTGTCATCAGAGGCTGCCACTACCAGTACAGGGTGCTCCCCTTCAGCCTCTCACCACTCACCTCTGCATATTTGGGAATCTTTGTCTTCCCTTATCTGGACGACTGGCTTCTGAAAGCCAGCTTGTCGGAGGAGGCACGTCATGAGGCCCAGCACACCATATGGTTGCTGCAACATTTGGGGTTCATAATCAGTTTCCCAAAGTCACATCTGATACCTACCCAGCGCCTGGAGTTCATAGGAGCCCTTCTGGACTCAACCCAGGCTAGAGCCTTCCTACCTCTAGACCGGGCACAGCCCCTGGCCACCTTAGCAGGAGAGGTACAGGATCACTCAACATCATCTGCCTGTCTCCTGTTGCGCTCTTTGGGCACATGGCCTCGACGGTTCATGTAATCCTGCAGGCCCATCTCCGGATGCTACAGGTCTTTGGACCCCCAGCTGTCAATGGACTCTGGCCACGGGCCAACTGGAAGATCGAGTCCAGATCACCCAGCCTCTGGCAGCCTCTCTTGCCTGGTGGCAGAACCGACAAAATCTCATGATCAGCCTGCCCTTCCAGGCCCCACTAGCCCAATGCGTCCTGACCACAGATGCCTCCAAGTTCAGTTGGGGAGCTCACTGCAATGGTCTACAGTCACAGGGTGGACTTGGGAGGCAAATGCCCCCCAGATCATCCTCCTGGAACTCAGAACAGTAACGCACGCCCTTCGGATGTCCCAGGACCACCTGGTGGACCAGGCTGTGCTTGTTCTGACAGACAACTATGTAGCCAACAACAAGCGGGGAGAACAGGCTCGTACTTCCTCTGCTGGGAGGCGGCTTACCTGTGGACCTTCACCACAGAGCAAGGTATGATCCTCCAGGTGGTCTGTCTGCTGAGCCAGGACAATCTGCTCACAGATCGACTCAGCAGAGTCCTTCAGCCTCACAAGTGACGCCTCAACCCAGTGGTGGCCAACTCCCTCTTTTGACACTGGGGGGACTCTGATGTTGGATCTCTTCGCCAGCCCCGAGAACATGCAGCTGCTGTGCTTCTGCTCCTGGAAGCCGGCTCCAGAACGAGTAATGGTGGATGCCTTTCTCCTGTCTTGGTCTGGGAGTCTGCTATATGTGTACCCACCTACTCCTCTGGTTCCCAAGACCCTGCTCAAGGTTCAGTTGGACTGGGTCTCTGTAATCCTCATTGCCCCTCGGTGGCTCCAGTAGCTGTGGTTCCCTCTGCTTCTGCAGCTGTCCCGAGCGGCCATGATACCTCTGGGCCAGGACCCGGACGTGCTCTCACAGGAGGGCAGGACCCTTCTTCATCCCAACTGCCATAGCGCACCTCCACTTTTTCTCAGGAGATGGAGGACATTCTGCTGGCATCGCGCAAGGTCCCAATGCGACATGCATATACCTTCAAATGGCATAGATTCTCCATCTGGTGTTCAGACAGGAATCTTAACCCTGTCTCTTGCTCAGTGCAGGACATCTTGCACTATCTTCTGCGCCTATCCCAGACTAAAGTCCAGCTCCATCAGGATGCACCTCAGCACACTAGTGGCACATCACCACCTCGTCAACGGCCAACCCATCTCTGTGCTCCCCCTTATGGGCCGCTTTATGAAGGGGTTTCTCCACTTGCGGCCCCCCCGTCCACCCGCCACTGGTGAAATGGGACCTGAATGTTGTTCTCAGGAAGTTCATGGCTATGTGCCATTTCAAGTTCTTGTCATGGAAAGTGGTATTCCTGGTGGTGCTCACTTCAGCCAGGTGAGTTAATGAGCTTCAGGCATTGATGGCCCATGCGCCCTACACCAGGTTTCACAGAAACAGGGTCCCTTCTATGGACCCACCGGAAAGTCCTGTCTAAGGCGATGTCCACCTTTCACATGAACTAGGAGGGGGTGATCCTTCCCATCTCCTTCCCCAGGCCTCACACATCCCAAGCAGAGGCCTTACTACACACCCTGGCTTGCAAGAGGGCACTGTCCTTCTACCTTTAGAGGACACAGCCCCATCTCCGCTCGTCACAACTGTTTGTCTCTTGTGATACCAATAGGCTTGGGGTTGTGATCTCTAAGTATACCCTGTCTACCTGGGTGGCGAACTGTATCTCTTTTGCCTATGAACAGGCTGGACCTTCTCTGGAGCATCATGTTACCACGCATAATGTGTGAGCCGTGGCGCACTTGTGCTCGGTCCCCCTACAAGACATCTGCTGGGCTGCCACCTGGTCTTTGGTCCATACCTTCACAGCACATTACTGCTTAGAGGAGCGCTCATGGCATGATAGCGTCTTTGGCCAGGCAGTATTTTTTCACTCTCTGGAGAATGGTGCAACTCCTTTCCTCTGGCCCTTTTTGTCCAGGCTACTGGAAAGGTGATTCCATTGTCAATGTTGGGGCTGCATCACTGGATTTCAAGACACTCAGTGCTCCTAGCTGCCCTTCACAGTTCACCTTTTGGGTTGCCCATGGCTCCTACATTTTTTTTGGTAGCCTGTAACTTGGGCGTCCCATATATGAGGACTGACGTCCTGCTTGTTCCTGGAGAAAGCATAGTTACCTTTAAAAGGTGTTCTCTGGAGACAACAGGAATTAGTCCTCACAATCTTTACTCTTCTGCATGGAGTTGTTTTTCCTTTTTTTATGTTTGATTAAGCTAAGTCATCATATTGAGGTAAGATGGCACCCTTGGGCGGGAAGGTCTAACATGCGCGGTCTAACTCCCAAAGGCTTTCTTTGAAGCTGGGGAGTGAATCTGTGCAGGCTCTGTCTGTACCAACATCACCTGTATGTGAGGACTGATTCTTACTGTCCCCGGAGAACACCTGTGACAGATGCGTAACTACGCTTCATTTTACCCCCCATCTCCAACCTTAATCTAGTTATTACAGTGATGGACATGGACGGGAGTCTTGTTCCGTAACCCTGCAATCATGGTCCCTAAATCTGGCCACTGGTTTTCACCCTTAAGTGATCATAATGCCATCCCTTCACAGTATCCCCAGCTCCAGTTAATCTGAGGAGCTGAAGATCCACTCTGGGAATTTCTGCCATTTGGCCGCCCTCTTTCTTTATAACTATTTCTGAAAAACATCAGAGGTAAATCTGATGGGATGAAGGTGCTGGATTCTTTCATTGCACCAAATTTGAAATGGATTTAAATATAGCCATTGTTTGTCTGTTGGATCAGGGACTTGCTGCTAAACCCATTTTTCTGAAGGTGGATGGATTGTGTTAGCAATTTAGTGTTTCAGTGTTTACATCAAATGCAGGCTTCCAGCAATTAGCCTTTGTCAGTTTTACATTGTGCTTTTGTAAGAAGAGAACGTGCACATTTTAAGAAGAGAGGTGAGTTTGCAATTCTCTTGGATTCTGAATGAAAGCAGCAGAGGCTTTCTGGGAGGTGATTTTATAAGCGCTGCATTTAATAAAATCTAAGTATAGTTTTAGATGGAATTGCCACTTCTGTTTCGTATGTCTTTTAGCGCTATATAAATAATTAATAATAATAGTAGTAGAAAAGTAGATTGTAGCAAGACTCTGTTCTGCTTGCTTGTTTTTCCACTTTCTTAAATGCAGATGTGTTCTCATTGCTTCTGGGTAGAATTTGTTGCTGCTGGTTGATTCTTATCAAGAACTCTGCATTTGGAATGAATCTGCTGCTTTGTGAGAGTAGCAGGGTAGTACATGGCAGCAGGTAAAGACTAATTGGCTCATTCATTCTGCCTAATTATTCTAGTCCACACTGCTAAGGATCTATCCCATCTGCCTGCTATAAGTTTGATCGCTTGTAAGAGATTTCTTCTCTACAAGTCAGTTTTTGTTGGCTATGTTCTCTACCATCCTAATTAGATGAGCATACAAGTTCCCATACGTAATGTAGCTCCCAACCCCCATGTCTTACCACTGAGCTTTGTAATAAGCTAAACAGCTGTAAATACTAGGGAGGTTGTTTTTGTAAAATCTTACGGACTAGGTCCTGTGGCCTTCATAGATGGTGTTCTCCTCTCACAACCTGCTGGCATCGACCTGTTTGGTTTATAGAGAGCTGTAGCATGTTTGTACCAATCCAGCCACTTCATCGCCTGTGGTATGTATAAATTTGGGAGATGTACATCAGTCCTGGAGAATCCTTCTTGCAAGTTCAGTAAATATGAGCTGCGTTAATGCTTTGTGAGTGGGACAAAAGAAAGCTATTCCTGTTAAAGCCCATGTGCCGACCTGCTTGAGCCACTGTGGAACGATTGCCACTGCTGTCACTACTGTGGCGCTGGATCATGGTGGTCAGTTTGCTGCTGCAGCCACAGCTCAGGGAACTCCCTAACAGCAGTATGTAGTGAAATGAGCTGCTGTGTGCTCAAGATATCTTCTACCTGTCTGCAGTAAAGTGTATGCCACTGCTACCACTATAGTGGTCCTAGGTGCTCATTGTTGCTGGGCTATAGTGAACAGTGAGCTACGTATGTCAGCCTGGAACACTCTGCTGCTGGGAGGTAATGGAGGTTGAGCTGTCGCAGCCAAGGGTGCATCCTGCTGACAGACACAGCAAAGATGGGTAGTTGATGTCATGTGGAGGAGGAAGAGGATAAATCTGAAGGGAAGGAATGATAAGGGAAAGAAGACATTGGAAGTAGAAGGTAGAAGAGGGGGAGAGATGAAGGGAAGGAAAAGAGAGGTAAATAAACTAAAGAAGGAAGAGGGGAGAAAGAGACGGGAAGAGGTAGGTGAAGAGGATTATTTAAAAAAAAAACAATGCCAAATGAGAAAAGAACATGCCAGTGATTGAGTAGCACATGCTTTTTGTAGCATTGCAGGCATCAGAGTTTGGGAAAGGGGGATAGTGGTGTTTGTGCATTGGGGGAAGAGTTGGCTATTGCATAATAGTCCTAGCACTTCTCTGCAGTATAATTTGAGTTGTCACCAACAGAATATTCATAAAATTCTCAAAGAAAGACTTGTATATTTACTTGGATTATCATTTTATACTTTAGTATTTTTTTTAGAGTTACATTACTACTTTGGCTGAATAATTATTATGTTGACAAAGGTTGGAGAGAACCAATGAAGACATTGAATCATGTTTGTATTTTAAGTATTGCAAGAAAATTATACAATACATTACTAACGATATGTATCGCCCGACTAGGCTGTGTCTGCTTTACTTTTGAATCACAAATCTACAAGTATAAAAGGACTATATTAAAATGAATTGCTAAAGAGTTAGAGCAGTATCATTAGTGATTTTGCCACTATTGAATGTCTGCTATTCATTTTCAGGAAAAAAGGAATAGTGAATATGCAGAAAATTCTTCTCTGGTGCACTGAAATTGAAAGCTCCAATTTGCTGATTTCCACATTTTGCAGTGTTTTTCCCTCCCATCATATGATTTTTGTTTTCTCTCGTTTCATTTTTCTCTTCTTGCAAGCTTCCTGCTGTGCACATATGCTCAGGCTACAGGAGGCTTGTGCATCCAGAAACAGAATTGAGTTCTGGATAGTGTTTCTCAAACTGGTCCTGGAGAAACCCCTTAGTATGGTTTTCAGGATATCCACAGTGAATATGCATGAAATAGATTTATATGCCTGATCTTCATTGCCTGCAAATTTATGTTATGCATATTCCCTGTAAAATTCCGGGAAATTAGACTGGCTTAGAGGTATGCCAGGACCAACTTGGGAAACGCACTAGCTTAAGAGGCTGAATATCAATTTCCCCATTTGTAAGGTGACAGGGATTCCAGCATCAAAATAAAGAAAATTTAAAAAAATCTACTGTAAGTAGTAGGCATTCCTTGTGGCCCTAATGATTAGGTGCTGAGATTGAAGTATTTCGTTTTTAAAAGGTGCCGTCGTATACAGTTGGCAGAAAGCTGCGAATGAATGGTTTTATATGCCTGGACATCTTAGGCCATGCCGTCATGTTTCTATGTTAATATAATAATGTCTAATATACTATCTAGTCTGCCCTTCCATATCAACTACATTAGTCCCCTTTTTATCTTTAGAGATCCTCTGTTTGTCCCATACTTTTTTTGAATTCAGATTATGTCCTTGTGTCCACCACCTCCACTGGGAGACTATTCCACGCATCTGTCATGCTTTCTGTAAATAAATATTTCTGCATATTACTTCTGAGTTTATTCTCTTTCACTCTCATCCTATGTCCTCTCGTAGCAGAGCTAGTCTTCAATTGAAAGAGACCCTGCTGTGCATTTATGCCACAGAGGTATTTAAATGTCTCTATCATATCGCTCCTATCCCGCCTTTCCTCTAAAGTATACATATTAAGATCTTTGTCCTCATATGCTTCATAACGAAGACTTAATATACCACCTTAAATTGGGAATATCAAAATGGTTTAGAAATGCTAATAAGAAACGGAAATGAGAAAAAAACTCCAAAACAGGAAAGGGAAAGTAAGAAAGAAAAGGACTAGAGGAGCAGTAGAGGAGTCCCAAGGCTACATTCCAAGCAAGAACATAGTCTTAGGAGCATCAAAGGTAATCAGAGCTCGAGTGAAAAGACAGGCCTTTAGCCCTGAGCTAAATTTTGTGTAGAAAGCCTCAGCTTACCAGTCAGGGAGAAGTGTGTTCCAAAGCCTTGGAGCTAGAAAAAAAGAAGGCAGACTGTCTGGTGGTTTCTAAGTGGGCCTTAGACACAGAGCATGTGGGTGAGCTAATGTATGGAATATGAACACAGAGTGCAGATGTGCAGAACCTTATAGGTTAAAACAAGTATTTTGAACTGAATATGCTAAAACTACTGGGAGCCAATGATGTTCATGGTGTGACACAGTCGAAATTGTGGGCATGAGAGAACAATGGGACAGCAAAGATCTCCAGAAACAAGCAGGAATGTAGTTTTCACATATGGGTATCGTTGGTACTGATGGAGCCTGTGCGGGAACGCTCCCCAGCGTCCAATAGGAACGCTTTTGGGAGCATCCCTCAGCACATGCGCGCTGCCTTCCCGCCTTTCCAACTGTCCCTCTTCAGTTCTTTGTTTTCCGCGGAGCCGACAGGACCCATACCCTGTCACCGCAGAAAATTCCGTCTTTAAAATTGTTTTCTTGTGGTCGCGTTTGCCTCCGCACGACACCTACCGGTACCGCCTGTTCTTTTCTTTTCTTTTTTCAAAAAATTTTTTATACTTTGAACTGTTTCTCTTCAGAAACTTTTCTTTTTCGGTGCTAGGCGCCGTTTTGGGCATTAGGCCTCATATTCCTGAAACATGGAAAAACCAACTAGTGGTTTTAAAAAAATGTACTAAGTGTGGCGATACCATTTCCGTCACTGACACCCATGACTGGTGTCTTAAATGATTAGGGCCTGAACATTCTCCATCTGAATGTCTCTCCTGTATGGGGATGACTAGGAGAGGAAGACAGAACTGGGCTGCAAAGCTCGGTACTCTTTTCTTCGGATGCCAGATCCATTGCATCAACATCTTCAAGAACCTCCTCTTCCTCCCATGGATCTCAGGTAACTAAACAAAAAAGACGGTCCTCAAAGGGTAGCTCTCCTGCTAAGCATCGAGAGGCCATTGGCATTGCCCTTGAGGGACCCACACCGGCAAAACAGCCCCGGCGGGAGGCTTCGGCTTCCAAAGCATCAATGGGGCTCCAGGATGTTCTTGAGGCCTCAACCTCGCAAGAACTACTGGTGCCATGCTCAGGGGTCCCGGCTGTTTTCACCGGTACCGACACCCAGGCATCGACAGCATCGATAGACCAGAGGTTCCTCGCTATCCGAACGCAGCATTGCAGCTCTTCTCACAGCTGCGGTACCATTGACGCTGTCACCAGTAACCTCCCCAGAGCCAAGGCATGTAGGGTAGGTCAGCCTGGGATATCCTAACTTAGGAAGCAGGGCAGTACACTTGATCATGCACTGCCTTCTGGGAGTTGTATTTCCTCGTACTCACTAAGCCAGGAATAATTGTAGTCGAGTGGTTTCAGGCAAAACAATGACAAGGTTTTATTTCCCTTTCCGGGCGGATTAATTGCAAATGAAACTTAGGACAAAATTAGCCATACTTCTGGCATAAAGAAAACATCTCAGGAACTTATAATACAAAAGCAGCTTCTTTGGCTTTCAGCTTCAAGCATACAGTGCTCAGAACAAACTTAAAGGTAACAGTCCCTTTTTCATACAAAGGCAACACTTTGCTTCTTCCACTGCTGTTCAAACAGCCTTGTTAACAGCTAGCTCAGCAAAGTGATACAACGTGATCAGCTAGTGGTAGCGTGCAGTCCATTTGCTCATCTGATATCTCTTCGGTAACAGACCCTGTCTGCATTTCTTCACAGTCACTCTCAGCTGGGCAAGTTTGTGCACAGTTATACAGTGTTTTAAAATACAGTCCCTCTCTATTTCCCCGAGGCCTCTCTTCACAGCACTCTAAAGAGCAGGGTTGAGCATTACCGTATATATGGGATTTAGCATAGGGAGAGTCCAGCAAATCTTGGCAATCACAAGGAAAACTTTTAGACCTAGTTTCCTCTCTATATGGTTTATACAGCCTACCTTTTGGCTTTTTCAAGGAAGGACTTCTTAGCACGGCTGGGTCAGCAAGGATTCCAAACACTGGCTGTGTTTTCCTGCCTTTTAGCTTCTCCTTTTCCTCAGACATACAAATATCATCTGGCCAGCACCTCTCTCTCTCAGGAGTTTCCGAGTGCTCCCAAACCAGCCTCCCTCCAGCTGCCTTCCCGATAGGGCTCCCGTCGTGGGCTGCTCCCACCTGGCTTTTGGGCATGGGCTCTGTGAATCTTTGTTGCTCTGGCTTCCTGAGCTGAGTCTCGCGTTTCTCTCTCAGCTGCTTTCTCCCAGGTGCTTGTTCCTGTCCTCGTCTCTCTTGCCTTTCTTGCTTCTCCACCAGCTCCTCCTCTCCCTCTGAATCTGAAGCTCAAGCTATCACTCAATTCTAGTGAGTACTTTTTATATCCCCTGTTTCTGAGGGCTTAACTGCGCCCCTCCCCCAACCAGGTGTTTCTCCTTAATCCCTGAGCTCGGGGCTACGTTGCAGCTTGGGTGTGTTTGCTCCCCTCGTGACTCACTCTGTTTATGTTTCCCTTGGCAACCCTGGGCCATGTGCTCTGCCTGCCTGTCAGTTTCTGAAGCAAACTCTTCTGCTTCAGCCAGTTCCATAGTCTTGGAAGGATCTTCTACATGACAATGCCTATGGTTCAATGGGCACCGGTACCGATATCGATACCGATGCCGGTACCTACACCGGTACAGACACTGGTACTGGTACCAACGGTACCGGCCCCGGTGGGAGTTCTTCCCATGTCATCTTTGGCTGGAATCGACAGATTGGTACCGGATCAACTCGGTACCGACTTTGATCGATACTGGGACCGTGCTTTGCATGAGCATCGTGGTCAGGAATACTTCGAATCCTCCGATTCCGAAGACTCTGACAATTCTGCTGGTACCAGAGAATTTCTCCCGGAAGATCCCTCTTCTCCCCAACGCAGAATGTCATCTCTAGAGGACATGTCTTTTCAGGATTTTATTTGTGATGTGGCCAAAGGCCTTTCAATCACGGTAGCTCCTGAACAGGAACCCAGAGCAAAGGAATTGGAAATTCTCCAATATCCTAAAGCTCCAAAGAAGGCAGCCACTCTGCCCATCCATGAAATTCTGCATAACTTGATGCTCAGAATGTGGGAGACACCTCTGACTACATCGCCTCATTCTAGGAGGCTTGATACTATGTATTGAGTTCCGCCATGTCCCGGATTTCAAAAGACTCAGCTGCCACACCATTCAATGGTGCTGGAGTCAGCCATGCGTAGGATGAAAAGTGCAAAGAGGCATGCATCCAATCCCCCAGGTCGTGAATGCAGGACTCTGGACACTTTTGGGCGCCGAACGTTTCAGGCTTCCATGCTTTCAGCTAGGATCAGTTCATATATACTATATATGGGCATGTTCCTCAAAGAAGTTACAGGAGACTTGGAGCTTATGAGCCCACTTCTCCCAGATGAAAAGAGACAAGACTTTCTTGCTCTAGTTAAGCATGCTCAAGATGTCTCCAAGTTTGTGAATCGTGCAGCCTTTGACTGCTTTGAATGCATCAGCAGAATCTCTGCTATTGCCATTGGGGCACGATGGATTGCCTGGCTTCAGGCATCAGACTTGGAGACTTGGGTACAGGACAAGTTAGGTAACATTCCTTGCACGGGAGAGAATCTCTTTGGCAAGAACTGACAGGAAAAGGCTAACGAGTTAGATGCTGACAGTACCACTCTAGATAGATTGTCAAAATCTACAGCCACTCCAGCCAAAAAGAAGCCTTATAAAAAACCCTCTTTCAGCAAAAAGAGGAAATTTTATCCTTCCTATACCCAGCAGAGTCAAACTCAGGGTCAGGTTGCCCAAAAGGGACAAACTAGACAGCAAAAAGAAGCCAAAAGGCCCGAGAGCCCAACCAGCTCCGCAGGTTCAGCCCCCTCAAGGGCTTTGACTCCTTCCTAGAGAGCTTAGCCTTCCTGCCTCTGAGGGGTCCCCAACCCCCCAATATCCCAGGCAGGTTATGCCACTTTGCCAACAGATGGCATCAGATAACAGCAGAAGATTGGACTCTGTCTATTGTAGGAGAGGGGTACAAGCTCCATTTTCACAGCATGCCCCCTCCTACAATTCTAAGGCAATTCAATTCTCAAACCTCTGCAGACAATCTGCTAGATCACGAGGTCTCAACACTTCTTGCCCAAGGGGCAATAGAAGAGGTACCCATTCTTCAACGGGGTGCAGGGTTCTACTCCCCCTATTTTCTTATTCCAAAGAAAACAGGAGGACACAGACCCATTCTAGACCTCAGAGAATTGAACAAATACCTGTTCCGAGAGAAGTTCAAAATGATTTCTCTTGGAACTCTTCTGCCATACCTTCAAAGCCAGGATTGGCTTTGCTCTCTAGACTGAAAGGATGCATACACTCACATTCTGATCCATCCAAATCACAGGAAATTCTTACGATTCCTTTTCAAGGGAAAACATTTCCAGTACAGGGTTCTTCCCTTTGGTCTGGCTTCAGCTCCAAAGATATTTATGTTTATGTTTTGTTTTATTAAAATTTGATATACCACCCACACCAAGGTAGGCATCTGGGTGGTTCACAATTAATTAAAATTACAAGCTGCAGAGATTGTATTCACGAAATGCATGGCAGTAGTAGCTGCATTTCTACGAACCCTGGGGATATTCATCTTCCCTTACTTAGACGACTGGCTCATTCGAGCCCCTACAGTTGCAGAGGCCAGCACTGCACTGTCTTGCACAATGCAAATCCTCCAATACTTGGGGTTGGTAATAAACTTCCCAAAATCCCAACTTGTTCCTTCCCAATGCCTGGAATTCATAGGGGCCTGTCTAGATACCAGACAGGCAAAAAGGCTTTCCTTCCACAGGCCCGGTGTCTTCGCATAATGCAGCTAGCTTCTCAAGCAGCAGGAAAATCCTCCCTAACTGCTCGAGAGCTACTATAGTTGCTGGGAGATATGGCATCCACAGTTCATGTAGTCCCATATGCTCACCTCCACATGCGAGCAGCTCTGTGGATCCTATCCACACAGTGGACACAGGCCACAGGACATTTATCAGACAAAATAGTAAACTCTCAATGACTAATTTTGTCCCTCCAATGGTGGCAATCACTAGAAAATCTGGCAGTGGGGTCTCCTTTCCATCAACCCCTTTTTCAGGCCACCCTAACAACAGATGCATCGCAGGTGGGTTGGGGAGCACACCTGAATCATCTCTCTACCCAGGGCACCTGGGCTCCACAGGAGGCTGGTCTACACATAAACCTCCTGGAATTAAGAGCAATCTATTTAGCTCTTCGAATATTCCACGCCCAGCTCAGCTACAAGACCGTCCTAGTTCAGACGGACAATCAAGTAGCCATGTTCTATGTGAACAAGCAGGGCGGGACAGGCTCTCTGTCGTTATGCAACAAAGCTTTATGACTGTGGGCCCTAGCCAGAGAGCATCAAATTCACCTTCTAGTATTATATCTTCCAGGTATTCAAAACCTTTGGGCAGACAAACTCAGTCGAGTACTGCTGCCTCATGAATGGTCTCTCCACCTAGACCAGGTGGCAAAGATATTTCATCTGTGGGGCACTCCAGACATAGACCTCTTTGCAAATCCATTGAATGCCAACTTCCCCGGTTCTGTTCCAGGATTCTGGCTCACAATTGTCAGGCAAGGGATGCCTTCCTCCTTCACTGAGGTCAGGACTTCCTTCCCACCATTCCCCTCATCCCCAAAACACTCTTCAAGCTTCAGAGAGGCAGGGGTCGCATGATTCTTATAGCGCCACGATGGCCACGCCAAGCGTGGTATCCCCTGCTTCTACATCTCTCTCAAGCTGCATCTCTGGAGTTAGGGCATGCTCCAGATCTCCTTTCCCAAGAGGACGGGATGCTATGGCACCCAAGTCCCCAGTCCCTGCATCTCACGGCCTGGTTGCTGAAGGCTTAGACCTCCAGGATTTCAACCTGTCCCAAAAGGTAAAGGATATCCTTCAGGCTTCTAGAAAACTTTCCACAAGAAGATCTTATGCCTTGTGATGAAGCAGATGCCAGTAAACCCATGGAGGTAGAAGAAAACACTGATCTCTTTAAAGGAAATGATATACATAAAGTGCAATTAGTGAGAAGTGCAGCTAGACGGAGCATGCACAGAGATTCAGAAGGTAGGCTGACACGCCCAGGTTGGAATGATGCAAGAACTAATTCAAAGCATAATCAGATACACCTGGTCAGAGGGACAGAATCCTTACCTAAGAAACAACTTTATAAGCAAAGCATAGACAAGCCAGAAGGGAGAAGAGCGGCACGAGCCGCAGCAGCTGCTGATAGAGAAGAAAGAGAAAGGAGACGGCTCCAAAGAGATGAGAAAAGGCAGTTGAACTTGCAGCCCTTACAGAAAAGGAACAAGTTCCAGGAGAGCCAGTTTCAGGCTGGGAAGCTCCAGAAGGAAGTCTTCAGGAAGGACAGAAGGAGAACCAGGAGAGTGCCTGGTAGGGACAATACCAGAGACACAGACCCAAGAGTTCAGAGGTACCTTCATGCTTCTTTCCCTGTATGTGAGCCACAAGGAGAGTTCAGAGGTGGGTGAACCAGACTCAGCCCAGGAGTCTAAGAGAGACAGATCTGAACCAGGAACTGAGGCCAGGTCACAGAAAGGCCTGGAAGCCAGGGAGCCGTAAGAGCAGCCAACGCAGCTAGAGAAAGGCTTGGGAACCTATAGAAAGAGTGCTTACCAAAAGTCCTGTTGCATATTTGCCAGACCGGGTACAGCCAGGGTGGAGAGCCTTAGAAAGAAGTTCTGAAGTAAAATCAGGAATATATGGGGAAAGCTCAGGGGCAACAGATATCTCAGCAGAACAGGAGGCTATGCAGCTAGACCCTTCTGAACCTGACCCTTTGCTAACTGAATGCCCTATGGACTGTACGCTTTGTTGTACTGGGAGTTTAGAATCCTTGAGAGAAATATAGCATGCAGGATATACTTTTGAAACACAAGCTGAAAGAAGAAGCATTGCTTTTGTTTGTATAACCTGTTTTGTTTGAACTCTGCATAACTAACAAAGACTGTGAAGCATATCCAAGTTTTTGACCTATGTAAATACCTTATGTGAAAATCCTGAACAAGCTGAAAATCTTCATTTGAACCTTTTGTGCATTAAGGGAATAAAACCCTATACTTTACCATTCACATGGCTTACACAACTATTCATTATGAAGAGAAGGACTACTAGTACCAGAATGCTTCTGGGCTAACAAAAGTTTCTACCTTCAATACAACAATAATGTCCACCCTGACCTTTAAGCACATGGCTAAAGGGGTGGGGTTGTGACAGCCTTCAAGTGGAAACGTTTTGCTATATGGTGCTCCAAAAGGGATTAAACCCCCTTGTCATACCTTTTGAATCAATACTAGAGTATCTCCTTCACTTATTGAATTCTGGTCTAAAGACCAATTCGGTAAGAGTCCATCTTAGTGCAATTGCAGCTTCTTATAAGCCTCTGAATGGACAACCAATTTCCTCTCATCCACTCATATCCAGATTTATGAGAGGTCTTCTATTAACCAAACCTTCCATTAAGCCACCACCGGTGACATGGGATCTAAATCTAGTTCTCGGGAAGCTCATGAAGCCACCTTTTGAGACTTTAGCCACTACAACCCTTATGTTTTTGACCTGGAAGGTCATCTTCCTAATTGCAATCACCTCTGCACGTCGCGTTAGTGAACTGCAAGCTTTAGTGGCTGATCCTCCTTATCCTAGGTTTCATCATGATAAGGTTGTTCTTAGAACTTATCCACACTTTATGCCAAAGGTGCTTTTGCCTTTTCATTTGAATCAATCAATTTATCTTCCTGTATTTTTTCCAAGGCCTCACGCCTCTAATGCAGAAAGAAACCTTCATACTTTGGATTGTAAAAGAGCCTTAGCCTTTTACCTACAGAGAACACAGCAACATAGAAAGTCCTCGCAACTTTTATAGCTTTTGACTCTAGTCATTTGGGACTTCCAGTCTCGAAAAGAACTTTATCTAAATGAATTGCCCAATGCATATCCTTTGCTTATGAGAGTAAGGGTCTTCCTCTTCAGGGCAATGTCACAGCTCATAATGTGAGCCATGGCAGCTTCCATGGCTAATCTCCACTCCGTGTCTATCGATGACATTTGTCGAGCAGCCACCTGGGCTTCAGTACACACCTTCACAGCCCACTACTGCCTGGATAAAGCCTCCTGCTGGTCATTCCTCTCCTTATGCACCCAAGCATCCTTCTGGCTTTCGTAGTTGCCTTTTCTACTTGTTTAGCCACACAGTAAGACATTTTCTCTTCCTTATCATCCCTCCAGCCAGTCCCGTACCTCTGGTAGTCAACCCCCACCAGCAGCTTGGAGACTGAGCATCTCATCTGTTGATGACATCAATATACTTAGGCAGCTGGCACCACCTGCTGGTCCCAGTAAGCTCAGTCTCCATGCAGCTGGAGCGGGTGATCCCAGAATTCTAGACTCACTGTAGGGACAACTAAGGAGGTTTTTCTTATTTTGGTCTCTTGCTTAGGATAGAGATAAGGGTTTCCCTTGGCTGGGCAGTCAGGGGTTAGGATTCCAGGGGCATTTATAATCAGACACATTAACTTTGAGGGAAAAAAAAAGCTACCGGGGTTTAAGCAGGGCAGGGGCTCTCCCTCCAGAGGAAGAGGAAACTCCTGGTCCTGGTCAGGTAGTAGCAGCGACTCCTGAACCTGTCATTGGGTGATGAGCCACAAGGAATCCGGCACCTGCTGAAGCAACTCTCCGGAGGACTCGCGCCAAAGTCAGCAGGAAGGGCTGAGCGTGAGGTGAGAAGAAAGGAAAGCAGTCTACTCTTTGGTGGCTTTTGTAAAAGCTGTGGATTAAGTGCAGTGGTGGCCGGTGCATTTCCTTTGCGCAGTTCAGACCGAGAACCTGTCGCTATGTGACTCCTTTCGTGGTTTCTCTGCCAGGTGGGAACTCATGTCATTTTCTAGCTTCAAGCCCATGAGGTTTGTTGCATGGGGAGGGATCCACAGTCTGGGCCTATGCCTCCACTATTTTTTATCTCTTGGCCAGCTGATTAGGTGACTTATTAGCAGGGAGTATTTAAGGAACGGTGGACAGCTACCATTTATTTAAAAAAAAAAAAAAAAAAGCCAGCAGGTTACAGTTGACTGGACTGCAGGAGCAGAGCCTTGCCTATCCTCCAGTCTGCCCATGCCTGCCAGGCCACAGTGTGGGGCTTGTGGGGCCTGGCAAGGAATGGTCATAGTGATGGGCATTTTCTGAGGATGCAAGATAGAAGCCTGCACAGTAGAAAAAGAGCTGCAGGAGGATGGAGCAGACACCTCAGGGCGAGCAGGGCTCTCGGAGACTGCCGGGGCGGCTCACAATGCAAGGCGGGGTCTGGACCCATCTGCAGGAAGAGCTGGATCCGCCCCTCCGCTGTTAGAACCGTACAGTGGGGAGCACACCTCACCAGAGCCCTCGCTATGGTTCTCAACCTCTCAGGGACAGGGGAGTGAGTATGCCCCTGGGGTTTTTCACCCGAATTAGTCATCCTCATGCATGAACCACAAGGGACAGAATGCCCTTCCTCCATATCTGGACAGCTTAGAAAGAGGCCGGCAACAGACATGGAGCAGGCAACAGAGAAGGGGCCGGTCTTCAGGTGTAGGCTCGAAGGCAGTTCATTAGAGGAGGTGTGGGTCCTCTCACTCAGAGGAGCCAGAGAATTTGAAGAAAGCAGAATTGGGCACAGACGCGGATGAGCTGGAAGAAGGTGAGATCCTGCAGGAAGAGGAGTCTTGGATAATCCATGTCTTCCACCTGGAGGAGTTGACAGAACTCATAGTGGAGTCATTGAAAACGCTTAATATGCCAGCAGGGCAGCTGCCGGAGGAGTATGCACTGGAAGATCCACGATTTCAGGCTGTCTGAAAGCCACAGAGGATGTTTCCCTTGCATCGGATGATAAAGCAAATGATCCAGGATAAGTGGGACCTCCCGGAGGCCGGTCTGAGGGGTACTGGGACCAGGACCCACCTTTACCTGCTGCAGGAGTAGGAGATGCTGCATTCCCCGAAGGTAGACGCCACAGTCTCAGCCGTGACTGAGAAGACCACAATCCCTGTGGAGAGCAGCACAGTGCTGAAGGATGTGCAGGATAGGAAGTTGGATACCTTGCTGAAGCAGGCATTAGATATCAATGCCCTATCTTTACAGGCATCCGTTTGTGGTGCATTCATGGCCAGGGCCTGCTTGCGGTGTGCACAGGGGATACTGGAGCCAACCAAAGAAGCCCAGGAACCTTCAGCAGCAGTGGACGCCTTCTATGATCTCATCCAGAGGTCTTTTGAAGAGCCATGGTATCGGTAGTGGAATTGGGCAGCATATGTCTCCTCCAAGGCCCGGTTAAGTAAGCTACCATTTAAGGGTAAGCTTTCATTTGTGGAGGAGATAGAAAAGTTGGTGAAGGACCTAGGAGAGTTGAAAGGGGGGATGCCTCCTGGAGGACAAGAAGAAGGCAGGTGCGGTCCTCTGCTCCGGCATGGGGTCAGTCGAGGGACATCTGATTCCGTGCCATGAGGTTTGCACTTTACCAGAGGGGTCATTTTACCACTAGGATGAAAGCTTTTGGGGGATTTTGAGGAGCAGGGCAGGGCTGCTATTCCGCCGCCACTTCCTCTCGCCCGAAAAAGACACAATGAAGCGAGGAAGGCCCAGGTGGGGTACAGCCGTGGGAGGTCATCTGTGGGAGTTTTAGCCCATCTGGGTCCAGATCACATCGACCAGTGGGTCTTAGAGATTATCCTGGAGGGTTACGTGTTGGAGTTTGCCAGGCTGCTGGCTCCCTCCTTTTTGCAGTCTGCATGCAGCAAGGCCAAGGCCAAGGCCATGCAAGACACTCTGGTGCGGCTCTTGCAGTTGGGGGCCAGTGCGGCTGCAGGCAATACTCCATTTATTTCATGGTGCCCAAAAAAGAAAGTCTCTTTTCGGCCTATCCTCGATCTTAAGTGAGTGAACCGGTATCTATTTTTGATTTTGCATTGTCTATTTTTCTCACAATGGCCAAAAATGAAACAAGCAGCATTAAGCATTATCCTAGTTCCAGTTTCAGATATCCATTACTGATAGTTACAAAACCTGCATTATGTTGTCTAGGACTAGTGCACATTTTCTGGATGTCCTTCAGAGCCATCAGTATCCAAAGAGATTCAAAATTACAAGATTTTTTTGTCAAGATAAAGTTCTGTGCAGCTACACTGACACCAAAAGCATTTACATGTGGAGGGTAATTTTATAACAAGGTGCTTCCATTGGCACTATTTTATAAAGAGAAATAAGCACGTGTTTGTCTTTGTAAAATACTAGCATATGGGGCAGAGAATGTGCCTTGAATGTATATGTGATCACTTACAATCTGCTTGTGAGCAGGGGTAAATTAACATGTGTACTTTAAATACATATGCACATAGAACAAGTTATGTTATAATCTAGGTGCGGTATGTGCTTGTGCTTTGCCCAGACCACATCTTAGGTACACCTACTGGCAAAGTACGCATCTTCATGCCAAAGTGCATACTGATATGTTCATTATTTTGTAAGAGGTCATTTACCTGTGTATGTGGCCTCATACTCATAGGAATGACTATAAAATTATATCTCCAGGAACAAGCAGGACTGTAGTCTTCACATATGGGTGACGTCTGTGCCGACGGAGCCCGCACGGGAACGCTCCCCAGCGTCCAATACGAAAGCCTTTGGGAGCATCTCACTGCGCCTGTGTTGCTGCCTTTGCAACTCTCCCCTCTCAGTTCTTTGTTTTCCACAGAGCCAGCAGGAAGCAAATCCTGTCACTTTAAAAAGTTCCTTTAGTCTTATTTTTTTTTGTTATTTGAGGTTTGCGTCTGCCTTCCCATCGACACCAGAACAGACATCCTCAATTCTGTTACTTTCTTCTTGAAAAAAAACAAATTAAACTTTCTTCAGGCGCATCGATGCTATTTTAGGCCTTAGGCCTTCCACCCAGTCTACCGACACGATGGAAAACCCAGCCAGTGGTTTTAAAAAATGTTCTAAGTGTAGTAGCACTATCTCTGCTACTGATACCCATGACTGGTGTTTCAAATGCCTCTGCCCAGATCACCAGCTGTCCAAATGTCCTCTATGTAAAAAGATGACAAAGAGACGCCTACAGAATCGGGGCGCAAAACTCTGCTCCCTCTTTGCCTCAGATGAGGTTTCACTAGCATCAACTTCGTCAAGGACATTGTCTTCCTCTCATAGATCTCAGATATGGAAACACAAGTATTCATTGAAGATAGGCCGTCCTCCCAAGGGTAAATCTCTATCTAAGCATAGAGATGCCTCGAGCGTTGCCCTGGAGGTGGATCGACCGGCCAAACAACCCCTGTGGGAGGACCTCCCCTCCAAAGTTACAGAGGGGTTCCAGGATGCTCCCGAGGCCTCCACCTCAGGAGAGCTCCTGGTGCCATGATCCGGAACGGTAGCCCATGCTTCCGGTACCGCTACCCAGGCATCGGCAGGCTATATGGACCAGTGTATCCTGGCCATTGAGCGGAGCTTAGCAGCTCTACTGGCGGCATCCGTTCCAGTCAGAATGTTACCGGTGGTACTGCCAGCGCTTCTGATGCAGTCGGCATTGGGTTTCATGCTGCTCACCGCACACTTGCCCATACCAGCCCTCAAGTCCGTTCCCGGTTCCGAGATACCAGTCAGACAAGTCTCTCGGTCCGATACTGATCTCAATCGGTACCAGAACTTGCAAGAGCACGAGCATCACTCACACTGTTACTTTGACTCTACCGATTCTGATTCTTTAGTTGATGAATCGATCGGTACCCGAGGACAGCAAAGTGTTCTGGAGGAACCGTCACCGCAACAGCGCATGTTTCCTTTGAGGATATGTCTTTTCAAGAGTTTGTCAAGGATATGGCGAGGGACCTTTCTATAACATCTACATCTGAGAAAGAGCCCAGAGCAGAGGAATTGGAAGTTCTCCAATATCCTACAGCTCCTAAAGAGGCGACTGCTCTGCCTATTCACCGTAAACACCAGGACCTCATGCTCCGGATGGAGGAAACGCCTCGAACCATTTCCCTCCCATACTCAATGACTTGATACCATGTATCAGGTACCGGAAAGTCCCGGTTTTCAGAAAACGTATTTTATTTATTTATTTATTTATTTATTTATTTATCGTTACTTTTATACTGGTCCTTCCTGAGATCAGGGGCAGTGTACAATGAACAACATTATTACATAGAATAAATGTTAACATTCTAACAGTTTGAACTAATTACAAGGCAAAGTGTGTGCTTTCACACCACCTAATGGTAGGGGAATCTACTAAGGATCGAATTAAAAGTTCTAAGACACACTCCTCCTAGATTTCAGCAAAGCATGAAAGCCTGAAAACACCTGCGCCCAAAGGCATCTAGGGTTCTCGATTCCCTACCCAGGGGATTGGAGGAGTGTGTCTTAGAACTTTGATACTGTTCCTCATAGGAGGCCTATCAATAAACTCAACAGCTTGGGGATAGGTCCCAAGGTGATGAACTCGATTAGAAATTGGTTGACTGACAGGTTGACAGAAGGTGATGGTAAACGGAACTCACTCAGATGAAAGGAAGGTGATTAGCGGTGTGTCCCAGGGTTCGATCCTGGGACCGGTACTCTTCAATATATTTGTGAGTGATATTGCTGAAGGACTGAATGGAAAAGTCTGTCTTTTTGCAGATGATACAAAAATTTGCAACAGAGTGGACTCCCCTGAGAGAATGGAGAACATGAGGAAAGATTTGCAAAAGCTGGGAGAATGGTCTAATGCTTGGCAGTTAAGATTTAATGTGATGACGTGCAGTGTCATGCACTTGGGAAGCAGAAATCCAAAGGAATTGTATGCGATAGGGGGCGAGAGTTTGGTGTGCACAAATCAGGAGAAGGACCTCAGAGTGATTTATTTATTTATTTACAGTCTCTTTTATACCGCGCTATTCAACATCAGTGCGGTTTACATGACAACAAAAACGTATACGGTGCAGGAATCTGCTCCGCATTACAAAAAACAGGTGCTTAAACTTGGCTAAAACCGGGATAACTATTTACATATAGGCATCACATCAAGTCGAGTCCAGAGTAATCGTAGTGTGATAGTGTGGTGGTAATAGAGGGGGGGTAGCGGTTAATAGTGTGCGGTCGTCCGGGTAGTGTTTGAGGAAGAGGTGGTGCTTCAGAGCCTTCCGAAATTGTGTTAGGTCAGGGATTGGCCGGATGCTAGGTGGTAGGGCGTTCCAGCACCTGGGCGCGCAGAACCTAAATGCCCTGCTTGCTGTTGCCTGGGTGCATTGTGTTACTGCTTTCGGGATTACTAGTATGTTAATTGCTGCAGATCTTCTAGCTCTGTTGGGGGGAGTAGTGTGGATAAGCTCCGAGAGTGAGGTGGAGGAGAGTCCGTTGATGGCCTTGAAGTTCAGCAGTAGGGTCTTGAAAGAGATTCTGCCGTGGATAGGGAGCCAGTGGAGCTGTTTCAGGATAGGTGTCATGTGTGCATGCCTGGAGGCACCATATAGGACTCTAGCCGCGGTGTTCATTGCGAGCTGGAGCGGACCCAAGGTGGATTGTGGGAGCCCTTGTAGGATTGCATTGGCATAATCGAAGTGTGGGATAATCAGCGCTTGAAAGATTGTCCGGAAGTCGTCAGGTTCTAGCAGGGAACGTAAATGTCTGAGTGTCCGGATTTTATGGTAGACTGCTCTTACCATGTTGCTTATGTGCGCCTTCATATCCAGGCGTTGGTCTAATGTGACTCCAAGATATCAGATTGTGGACTTAGTTTGCAGCTCCGCTTCCTTGACCCTTAGGTAGGATGGAGGGGAGAGGTTCTGGTTCCTCGTGATGAAGAGAACTTCTGTTTTCTTGTTTCTGAGGATCTCAAGGTGGTGAAACAGTGTGACAAGGCAGTGGCAAAAGCCAGAAGGATGCTGGGTTGCATACAGAGAAGAATTACCAGCAGAAAGGGAGAGGTACTAATGCCACTGTACAAGTCGCTGGTGAAGCCTCACTTGGAATATTGTGTTCAGTTTTGGAGACCATAACTCGCAAAGGATATAAAAAGGCTGGAAGCAATTCAGAGGAAGGCGACCAAGATGATTTGGAGCCTGCATCAGAAGACTTATGAGAAGAGACTTGAAGACCTAAATATGTACACTCTGGAGGAGAGGAGGGGCAGGGGAGATATGATTCAGACCTTTAAATATCACCTCTTCCAAAGACAAGGAAGCTGTAAAACTAGAGAACATAACATGAAGCTGCAAGGGGGTAAAATGAAAGGCAACATCAGGAAATACTTTTTCACTGAAAGGGTGGTAAACAGTTGGAATGCTCTCCTCATGGAAGTGGTGGGGGGCAAATACAATGACAGAATTCAAAATGGCATGGGACAGACACAGTGGATCCCTTTATAGCAGCATGATAAAATCAAAATAAACATAACTATCTCTTAAATCTGAAAAATAGGGGTGACCTACACAGAGAGGTGGGTACACCCCTAAACAAAGGCATGGAGAGGGGTGACCTGCACGGAATGGCAGGTGCACCTACTCTTGCCGCCTTGCTGGGCAGACTAGATGGACCATACTGGTCTTTATCTGCCGTCTCATACTGTGTTACTATGTAAAATCCCATCTAGCTCCCACTCAGACACTAGAATCCATAGGAGCTCTTCTGGACACTCAGCTTTCAAGGACATTTCTACCCAAGGACCGTTGTACTCGCCTCATGTAGCTCGCATCTCAAGTGCGGCTCAGAGACCATCTCTAGGCCAAGGAGATGCTGCAACTTCTAGGCTATATGGCCTCTACAATGCATGTAGTTCCATATGCCCGTCGTCACATGTGAACAGCTTAGTGGACTCTTGCCTCCCAGTGGAAAGCAGGTCTCTGGTGCCCTCAGGGACTGGATCCAAGTCACAGACCTTCTCACTGAGTACCTTCTATGGTGGTGTACCCCAGAAAATCTTCTTGTAGGGTCACCTTTTCAGATGCCTCCACATCAATGCACCCTGTCAACGGATGCCTCCAAAATGGGCTGAGGAGCCCACTTAGGCTCTCTTTCCACTCAGGGCCTCTGGACGGAGCAGGAGTCGCGCAGCTCCAGATAAATTACCGGAGCTTTCTGCTATCTTCAGTGCTCTCAAGGTGTTTCAACAACAACTACAGGGCCACAGAGTTCTGGTCCAGACGGACAATCAGGTAGCCACATTCTATGTGAACAAGCAGGGAGGAATGGGCTCTTGGCCCCTCTGCATGGAGGCTCTACATCTTTGGTTCTTTGCCATTGCTCATCGGATAACCTTCAAACGGTATATCTACCAGGACAGCAAAATGTCCTGGCAGACAGAGTCGGATCCTTCTTCCCCCTGAATGGTCCCTCCATCCGGAGACAATCTTCTTCATCTTTCAGACCTGGGGAACTCCAGAGATAGATCTTTTTGCCACGCCACAAAACACCAAACTTCCTCATTTCTACACCAGAACCTCGATGTTCAGCATCCAACAAGTGTTTGCTTTCCACCTTCACTGGAGTCAGGATTTCCTGTATGTCTTTCCTCCCATACCTGCCTTACCTGATTCCCAAAATGCTTTTCAAGCTCAAAGCAGACAGGGGCCACATGATCCTATAGCCCCGCACTGGCCATGTCAACCATGGTTTCCTCTCCTGCTACAGCTGTCCCAGACGTGCCCTCTGAGTTTCAGGTCAGGTCCCGATCTCCTTTCCCAGGAGGAAGGGATGCTACTCCTTTCCTCCTGCTTCCCAATTAGGGCACAGCAGCAATTTTAAATCGGCGGCTCGCCTGGAACAAAGCCTTTCCTCCTACTCTCCAGTGGACCCTGATCCTTCACCTCTCACAGGAGGGGCTGAAATCCATCTCGGTCAGGGTGCACCTGAGCACCATCTCGGCTAACCACCTCCCTGTTGAAGGTAAAGCCCTCTCGGGGCCTCCTACTTTCCAAGCCTCCCATCCAGCCTCCACCGGCAGAATGGGACCTGAACATCGTGCTCATGCAGCTTACGCAGCCGCCCTTCGAACCAATGGCAACGTGCTCGCTTTGGCACCTCTCCTGGAAGGTTGTCTTCCTGGTGGCTCTGACCTCGGCTTGGTGAGTCAGCAAACTCCAGGCCCTCATGGCTGAGGCCCCCTACACCAAGTTCTGGGTAACACAAGGAGCAAGAGACGTGTAACGGTCACAGGAGCATTTATTTGAAGAACCCCATCACGTTTCGGCAACGCCTTCCTCAGGGGGTATGCAGCTTATAAAATAAAATCAACATGTATATATATTGTGGTAAGGAGAGTGCAGCTCAGCATGGAAATAAAAGAGAAAGAAGAACTTTTTCTTCTTTTCGGGGGATGGGTGCACTAGAACACATACACCACAGCAAAATCCCTGAGAGAAACCAAGAGGGTAGAGCTAGGTTTAAGCCACTCCCAGATGCCATGACAACCCCAGGTAAGAGTAGGAGGTACAAGTGGGTGGAGTCAGAGAGGGAGGTGCCCTGCTCAACGTTTAAGTTTGAGAAAACAAACAAAGTTGGGAGAAGCAGTCAAGGGAGAAGCAGTCAAGCCAGAAGCAGCCAAGAGAGAAGCAGCCACAAAGAGAGCAGCAGCAGAGACAAGAGCAGCCAGCACTGCAGCCAAGGAAGCTACAGAGAAGGTTCCAGGCAGAGGACCAAACAGACTGGCAAGAGGGAGAGAGAGAAAAGGTTGGCTTTGAGAAGGCTAAGGCAAGAGTGCTTAGACTCCTCTGACGAAGGGTCTGTCTGCAGGCAGCAGAAGCCCCAGGAAGGGAAGTGGAGGTCTGACCCTGATTCCCGGTCTAGCTCAGAGGCAGAGAGAGTCTCAAGCCACAGAAGCCTCAGCCAGGAAGGTGCTGCAACAAGACTCCAAGGTAGGAGAAAGAAAGCAGTAAAGCCAAAATCCTGTGTTTCTTGCTCTGACTCTGAAGAGAGGTTTAGGCCTGAGAAAACCCGGATTAGGAAGAAGGGGTTTTCAGGAGAAACTGAACAGGAGAAGCCCGTTGAAGTCCTACCTAGAGGAGAAGGGGCCATTCAGTGGAATAACCTGTTATTTAGCCTTTAACCTGTTAAAGAACATTAAGCATAAAGTGCCTGAGCGTTTTCAAACTTTGCCAAGATACAGCTCAGCAGAAAGCATGGAGGTAGAAGGTAAAGAAAGTGACCTGACTTCAGCTTGTTCTGAGATGGACTGTGATATGTGCATTGTGGCTAAGTAATGAAAGCCTGAGAGCAGTGAGAAGTTAGGAATTGTAAATACATGTGCTTTATGATTACGGAATTGAGAAGCATCATAAAGGGAAAAGAAAAGAAAGCCTGTGTAAATAATTCTACTACAACACTGGTTGTAAGCTTTGCTTTAATAGGAGAAGATTATCCTTTATTTTCTTTGACTTGAGTGTACAACTGCTTTAAAGATTTGTTATCCGCTTGCCACGGAAGCTAATAAAATTCCTGTGTGCTTTGAAACAACCACTTGGTTCATTTATCTCTATACACAACTACAATCCTTGGTAAAGAGGAATTCAAGATGGCTTCCCGTCCCTACTAGGCGACCGCCTGATAGGGGCGCGACCGCCACAATATATAACATCCATACAATCAAAACAATATATTAAAAAACCCTATTGTACACTCAAAACTGAAACATGAATACAAATATAAACAAACTAGTGTTATGGAACTCCTAAGACTATCAAAGTTGAAATGTAGTCTTCAAAATCTTAATATTGTACCTGTTAGTAAAATCCTAGCCTCATGATCCAATTGCAGCAAGTCCTGGGTGTATTGTCTTGAAAAAGTTAAAAAACTAAAAAACTGTTTGCTCATGGTAAAGTAAATATGTATACATGACTGTATAATGTAGATGATTAACACCAACTTGTTCTATGTAAAAATCAAGATGTCTCTTATAGAAGCGATCATTTAGAGAAGTAATCTATAAAAAAATTGTCTTAGAACTAACTTCGATCATTCAAAATGCAAAGCGGAATGCAAAAAAGAACCAATACTTAGTGTAGAGGTTGCGTAGGATTGAGATACAGTGTTTTAAAAGAAGGAAACCAATACTTTGTAGAAACGTTATGTAGGACTACGGTACAGTGTTTAAAGAATTAGAATACAGTGTTTTAAAAGAAAACTTTTGTTAAAGGTAAATTGCGTTTTGTTTATTCTTATGGTTTGTTTATATTTGTATTCATGTTTCAGTTTTGAGTGTACAATAGGGTTTTTTTATATATTGTTTTGATTGTATAGATGTTATATATATACATTGTTGATTTTATTTTATAAGCTGCATACCCCCTGAGGAAGGCGTTGCCGAAACGCGTTGGGGTTCTTCCAATAAATGCTCCTGTGACCTTTACACGTCTCTTGCTCCTTGTGTTACCCGGTTTCTACTGCAAGAGTATTCGCTCTTCTGTGTGTTCAACCCCTACACCAAGTTCTACAGGAACAGGGTGGTCCTCCATACCAACTCCAAGTTCCTACCAAAGGTTGTCTCGGACTTTCATCTCAGTCAGGAGATAGTCTTGCCGACCTTCTTCCCGAAACCTCATGCCGACCACGCATCGGCAGTTCTACATACACTCGACTGCAAGAGGGCTCTCACCTTCTACCTTCAGTGCACCCAGGGTCATCGCAAGTCCGATCGGCTCTTCGTTGCCTACGATCCCAACCGCCTGGGACAGGCAGTCATCAAGCGCACCCTCTCCATCTGGATGGCAGACTGCATCACTTTCACCCAGGCAAAGGCTGGGGCCCCACTGGATCGGCGAGTCACCGCACATGGCGTCCGTGCCAAGGCGGCTTCGGTGGCTTCACTGCGCTCAGTGCCTCTGACGGACATCTGCCGGGCTGCGACATGGTCTTCAGCGAACACATTCGCTTCACACTACTGCCTTGAGAGGGAGTCCCGCCAGGACAGCGCCTTTGGCTAGGGGTATAAGCAACTCCTGCCCTCCGACCCTTCTTTTGCGGATATTGAGAGCTTGACCCGAGGACTCGGGCTCCTTCGGGCATCGGCTTCTGCTCACAGCCTCGTGGAGGTGTTTTTGACCTACAGGTTCAGTAGCTTGTAGCTGGGGAGTCCCATAAGCGAGGACTGACTTCCTGTTTGTTCCTGGAGAAAGCATAGTTACTCACCTGTAACAGGTGTTCTCCAGGGACAGCAGGAATAAGTCCTCACTACCCTCCCACCTCCCCTTAAGAGTTGCCATATTGTTTTTTCTTCCCTTGCCATCTGCTTAGTAGGGCTCTAGCTATGGGACCTGACTGATCAAGATGGCACCCTTGGGCGGGAAAAGGACCACGCATGCATGTCAGCAATCCCAAAAGCTTTCTTTGATATCTGGGGAATTGCTCTGCGTGGGCTCCGTTGGTGCCGATGTCACCCATAAGTGAGGACTGATTTCTGCTGTCCCTGGGGAACACCTTATAGGTGAGTAACTGTGCTTTCTTGTTCTGTCTGATGCGTTTCCTGTAGAAATGCAAAGTCTGCGTGTTTATGGCGTTTGATGGGATTGCCTAAGCCACATGCATTCCACAATATAAAACACATTTTCTCTATATTATCCATTTTTGCCCTTGTTTGGCTGCACAAATTTTGCAGGTCTGTTTCTTTTCTCTTTCATAGGGATAGTAGGACCCCCCCCCCCCCCCAAACACACACACACACACGTCCATTTCTTTCATTGAACTAGTGTATTCTAGTCGTAAGGTTTTTACTGCCATTGCAAACAAAGTTTCAGCTTCCCCCTCTGACTCCGGATGACCTACCCCTTCCCCTTGCTCGCCAATCTTTTGACTTTTAACAAAATAACCCATCCTCCCGTCCCCTCCCCTTACCAACTTCACTCCTTTTCTCTCCTTTGTGGAGACCTCCATGTTAGGACACTATGATGGCGTAGGGCTCCCGCCCTATGAACCTAATGCCCTATTCCCCCTTCCTCCACCGTTTTATCACAAGTCTATTGTAACCTACTCTATCCGTTCTTCTTGGATTACCAAATATTGCTTAATTAATTTGGAGACTGAGATTGAATACCCACACCTACGTGATATCCCTTCACTTCTATAATATATTTTATCTTCTTCCCTCCCTTGATGTTTGAAGACCTTTAACTTTAACCACTCCCCTCTCCCCCACCATCCCCCTGCTCCGGTGACCCTCCCCCAACTGTATTCTGTACCTATAGGCACTCCCTATCTACCTACTTTAACAGTATCATACAAATCTCTCCCCCTTTTCTCTCATCTAACCAAAATGCGGTATCCGAGTGGGGGACTGCCCAAAACCTCCACTTGCTTGATGCCAACTTTAACTCCCCTCTGATTGAGGTCCAGGATAGATACTACCTCTTATTATGTGACAACAATATTTTTTGACATGAAGTTGTTATACACATTAATATACAACCGTAGTCTGATACATCTTCCCGTTAATATCTACTATCTTGAAAACACCACCACTGAATGATCTATGCATTGAAATCAGATACCATATATATATATATTGATCCTCCTAGTGTCAGCAAAATACAAGTTATTTGGAGAACAATTTACTAACAAAGAGGAGGTCCGGTAAGCTTACCCTGTCGACCTTGTTCACATCAGCTCATCCCACTGCCCACCCCCCCCCCCCTCCCGGAAGCTGTATTGCCAATTGGAAGGAAAAGAAAATTAGTAGGGAGGCAGAGGTTGCAAACAAAGAAAGAAGAAATACAAAAACATGTTATCGGCCTGGTCAGGTAGTGTTCTAAAAGTAAACAGTTTTAACCAGCAAGTATATTCCATAACCTGCACCTCTCCATGAGGCGATCAATAGCTAGTCTTTTCATGATCACTTCCTCTTTTATTCCAATTTCTGTCTATTCCGTCGCAGCCTTAGCTAGTTCAGTTCCTCAGCCCATCGGTACTCATCATTGTTAGTGGTATCATGTTGTTCATCTCTCCTGATGAGCACACCAATTTAAACTCCCCCTCTCCCTCCGATCCCTGGCCCAATAAATCCACAGATGTTAACGTTTCCACAAAGGTCCGAGCCTCCTTGGGGGAAGTGAAAAAGCACTGTTGATTCTGGTAATCCACTCTCAGGTGGGCTGAGTACAATAATGCAAACCGGAGGCCTCTCTTTATCAGTGCGCTGCAGGTCTCTGAATATTCCCGCCGTTGTTTGCTCACTGATGGAGAGTAGTCCTGAAAAACCATAACATTTTTCCTGCTGCTTCCCACTGCTCGATCTCGCTGTGATCTGGCTGACCGCAAAACCACCTCCTGTGCGAAGTTGAGAAATCTAGCAATTACCGCTCGTGGTCTGTCCATTTCTCTTTTGTGTGGGCCCAAACGGTGCACCCTCTCAATTACGATCGGCCCTATGGCTGAGCTTAGAGGGAAATTAAGAGGCAGCCAAGTATCCAAATATCTGCGTAGCTCTGCATCTGCCACTGTCTCAGTGATCCCGATAAATTTTAGGTTCTTCCTCTTTCCCCGGTTTTCCAAGTCATCTATCTTATCTCCTTGTTGTTTTATAATCTCCTCCATTTTTTTCAGTTCCTTGCTGTGTATTAGCTGTGTGTCTTTGACTGCTGAAATGCAGCCTTCTGCTTGCCCTATGCGGTTACCGATCTCTGCTACCGCCTGATTTACCTATTGCAGTTGCTCACATATTATTTGGAATCTTCCCTCCAGAGCCACCACCACCACATTAGATACCTCATCCACCATGTTGGAAAGTAGGCTGTTCTGCTGGCTTTTTGGGGTTGCGTTGACCATTTTAGTGTCTGTCACGCAGCTTTTCTCCTTCACCGATTTTGTGGCCATCAGAGGTGAAACGTCGCAAAATATCTTCTCTTTGTCAATGACTGATGCGCACCTTCCCTTTGGTCAAAGTTACCCAGTAAAGCGGGCTTTTTAAGGTGTAAAATTAATTAAAGCAAGCGGGAAATCCCAGAGCCAAGCAAACTCACAGCCGCCTGGCTCACCGCATCACGTGGTCCCCCCCTTTACCTTTATGAGATCTGTCCAAAAGAAACCAAACTTACTAAAGAGGGTGCCAGTGAGCCAACACAGCAGACTTGTGATAATGGTGATGTATAGTGGTGACCTTGAGCTTTAGCCTTCCACTTGCTCGATCATCCATGTGAATTAGTTATGGATTATATACAGTAGAGTGAACTCATCTCATGTGCTTTTTGCTTTTAGCATGTTTGGCTTCTTTTTGGACAGACCTTGAATACAATTCCAACACTCTTGGACCCACTTCTTTTTTTTTCCAACCATTTTGCTGCCACCACTATTCTTGCAGCCATCAACAGTAGCTCAGCCAATCTTAAGTTATATCTCATTTCATTTATTTTGTATTTATATGACATAATGTCCAAAATGTTTTGTATGGCTTAGAATTAAAAAAAAAATCTAAATTCTACACATGCAAGACTGAACAACAAACACCCACCCCTAAGTCAATAGCTTTGAATTCCTTCACGAGATTATGAATTTCTTATTCTTATGCTATGCTGCTCTAATCTTAATCTTATCTTCAGGTTGTTGGGGTTTTTTTGTGTGCTGTATGCTTGAATAAACGAATGCCTTCAACAGTTTCCTAATTGTTAAATAACTTCTACAACTACATAGTGAAATTGGCAAAGTATTCCGGAAAATAGAAATAAGCATACTAAACAGTAACAGGAAGGACTTCCAACTGTCATGTACCATTAGATTTAATTTGAGCCAGTACTCCCCTCCAAAATTTTGAACAACCCTGCAATCCTACCATATATGAAAAAAGATGTCCACTTCCCCGCATCTTCTCCAGCAAGTCCCCAAGTCCCCCACTGCCACTTTTGAGGGAAAGACTGGTATCGGATGTAAACTGTATTGCGTATGCTGCACACTGTTGAGGCTGAGCAGCACTATCCCTTCTCACAGAGCTCCCTCCACTCCCCCCCCCCCCCCAAGGTCTCTCCTACCAGAAATTCCAGGCCTTAAGGAAAATGTATGTTAATGAATGCTCTCTAAAAATTAACACCTTATATGTCCTTGAGAGCGCAAGCCCTGTGCATAAAAAAACTCAAGTCCATTTGTTCCCTAATTCTCTGCTTGCATCTAAAAATGTCACAGATATTGAAAGAAAAGAATTCTGTGTCCTACCTTCTCTTCAGTTTGCTGCATGGACATAAAGATCCTGCCTTGTTCCAAGTCTGAAAAATGCTCTATTCCATTGATTCACCATTCCTCCCTCTTTAAAAAATTAAAAAGCCCAATCCCAACAGGAAAAAAATCTATTTTTTGACTGAAAAAGATTCCCAACTTCCCACATTTTCCCCATGTTGCCTTTCATATCCTAATGAGAGGCAGCAAACTCTACTTTTCTCCATGCCCCCCTCTACCAGATCAAATGCTGATCCCGAGACTGTGCAGCATTATCAGCCATTTTTGGGAGGAAGTTGGCAAGGAGGATTCTTGAGGCCTTCACTTATCAACTCAGACAGGTGGAAATGTCATCACTGAGCAATTTAGCACCAAATGTGGTGTTGAATGAACCAGTCCTCAAAACCTATGAACACTTACCAAGCAAAAACCTATGAACACCTATCAAGCAGATTGCCACTGACATCATCATCTCTGTGTTGAGACTGGGCAGTGATGTATTTTATACAATCTCGAAGCTGAACAACTATGGAGAGGGAAATTTTACATCATTCAGTCCTGGCATTACAGAATTGTCAAAAATACCTGTTGCATTTTATTTATTCATTTGATACACCACTCAATGCAGATTAATGAAGCAGTGCATAGAATACAAACAAAAACATTAATAAGTATAATAAAACAATATTGCACTATATAAAAACAAATAATTAAAAGAACAAAAGTAGCCATAATATCTTCTTTAGACCTAATTTCTCAGATACTGGGTAAATAGCTAGGCATTTTCCAACTGCAGCTCTAGAATCTGTACTGTTTCAAATTACCTGGGCTGGATGGGACCCTTAGTGCATGAGACAGCTAGTAATGGTATCTTTAGAACACCTTCAACATCGTATTTAAATGAATTCTCTCAGCCATTCTTTGCTCAAAAACAGGAAGGAAATTAAGGGTCCGAAGAGGGGCTAGAAGTACATGCTCCTTCAAAATCAGATTCTTCAGACCTATGCAAACAATCCCAGGGCAGAAATTTGAAACAGCACAGAACCTAGAGCTTCTTTAAAATTGAAAAGTATCTGAAGGAGGAGCTGACAGGCTGGGAGGAGAAAAGGGAAGTGGAAGGGCAGTGGGCTAAACTAAAAGAGACTATAGAAGGGTAAGGGTTCTATATGTAAGGAAAGTAAATAAGAGGAAAAGGAAGGCTACATGGTTCTCCAAATAAGTGGCTGCACAAAGAAAAGCAAAAAAAACAGCTTTCGCAGAACTCAGAAGATCACAGAAAAGAACATTGGTTAAAGTTGAAAGAGGCAAACAGAAATAAGAACGTAAGATATGCCATACTGGAGGAGGCCAAAGGTCCATAAAGCCCAGTATCCCGTTTCCAACAGTAGCCAGTCCAGGTCACAAGTATATGTCAGGTTCCCAAAAGGTACACAGATTCTATGCTGCTTGTCCAATGGGTAAGCAGTGGATTTCCCTAGTCCTATTTAATGATGGTTTTTGGACTTTTCCTCCAGAAACTTGTCCAAACCTCTTTTAAATCCAGCTACACTAACAACTTTTACTACATCTTCTGGTAATGAATTCCAGAATTTGATTACGCATTGAGTGAAAAAATATTTTCTCCGATTAATCTTAAATGTGCTACATTGTAGCTCCATTACGTGTCCCCTAGTCTTTCTAAACAGCCAGTGTCCATTCCATTCATTATTTTATAGACTTCTATCATATCTTCCCTCAGCCGTTTCTTTTCCAAGTTGAAGAGCCCTAACCTTTTAAGCTTTCCTCGTAGGGATATCCTGTACCCTTTTCCATTTTTGTCGCTCTTTTCTGTACTTTTTCTAATTCTGCTGTATCCTTTTTAAGATATGGTGCCAGAATTGCACACAATATTCAAAGTGTGGTCGCACCATGGAGTGATACAGAGGCATTATAATATCCTTGATGTCAAGGATGGCAAAAGCAAACAATTGCAGAAAACATGGCTAAAGATGTGATGTGAGGAAAGAGAACTTTTTTTGGGTATATTAGGTAAAGAAGGTTCCAGGGATCCACCCCGACCATGCCTTCACCAAGCCCCTGTTCAAATGTGGACGTTCTCAGAGCTGGCTTCTAAAATGGCTCTGGAGAGGTCTCTGTGCTATGGACATCTTTCTGCCTGTTTTTGTAGGCCTAAAGCATGAATGGGGCTTCAAAAATGACCCCCTTAGTGTATTAATGACCAAATGAACCTTTTTCAAAGAAGGGGAAGCTGTAAATGAGAGGGCATAAAATGAAGCTGCAAGGAGGTAAACTTAAAAACAACATCAGGAAATTACTTTTTCATGGAAAAGATGGTGGATGCCTGGCATGCCCTCCTAATGAATGTGGTAGGGGCAAAAAACTGTGCCAGAATTCAAAAAGGCATAGGACATAGAGGATCCCTCTATAGGAAGAGGATGGAATCAAAGCAAACTTAAATAAATAAATTTTATACTTCAACAAATAGAGGGGTACAACCAAGGCTAGCGCAAGGAGGTGAGGCATCCTAGATGAACCTCATCCCTTGCACTCCCCTCCAGTGCCCATTGTGACCATTTGTGCCCCTCTCCAAGACGTACAGCAATGGCAATGGGCACAAACAGCCTTGTGACACCTTTAAACCTCTGCATCGCTGCACTGTTTGCTTCTGCCCTCTCTCCAACGCTCAATGCAGACTTCCTGATTGCAGCAGAAAGTTGGCATCAGAGGAGCGTAAGCAAACAGTCCTGCGGCACCGAAGCTTAAAGGTAAGTGCTGTGGGGCTGTTTGTGCCCACTGTTGCTGCTGCCTGTCCCAAGAGGGGCAAAAGCAGTGGTAGTGGGCACCTCCGGAGGACCTGTGCTCTACGCAACCGTCTAGTCTGCCTAATGGTAGCACCAGCCCTGGGTATAACTCTAAACAAAGACATCACGGGGATAATCTCCAAGGAATGGCAGGCACCATTCTGGCCATCTTTATTGGGCAGACTGTTTGGACTATACTAGTTTTATCTGCTTCAGATGTTTGTTTTTATGAAACTACTGGAAACATTGTTTTTTTGAAGCAACTTACGGTCTTTCTCACCATGAACCTTGATTCTGAATCACTGCCACAAAGAACTACAGACTTCCGATATGAGAAATTTCCCCAAGTGCCTTAATTATCACTTACCCACCTACAATGACTAGTGCCTCTAGATTTAACATAAGATGTTCCATACTGAGTCAAACCAAGGGTCCATCCAGCCTAGTATCCTGTTTCTAACAGTGGCCAATCCAGGTTACAAGTACCTGGCAGGTTCCCAAAAGATATATAGATTCCATGCTGCTTGTCCCAGGAGTAGGCAGTGGATTTCCCTGGTCCTCTTTAATAATGGTTTATGGACTTTTCTTTCAGGAAGTTGTCCAGACCTCTTTTTAAACCAGCTACACTAACAGCTTTTACTACATCCTCCGGTAACAAATTCCAGAGTTTGATTACATGTTGAGTGAAAAAAATATTTTCTCTGATTTCTCTTAAATGGTCTACAATGTAGCTTCATTGCATGTCTTTCTACTTTTTGAAGGAGTAAACAACTGATCTATGTTTACTCATTCCACTCCATTCATTATTTTATAGACCTCTATCATATCTCCCCTCAGCCAGCCATCTTTTTTCCAAGTTGAAGAGCCCTAACCTTTTAAGCCTTTCCTCATAGGGGTATACTTCCATCCTCTTTGCCATTTTGGTGGCTGTTCTCTGTACCTTTTTGAATTCTGCTATATCCTTAAGATATGGCGATGAGATTTGCATACATTTCAAGGTGTGATCACACCATGGAGCATGGTACATTATACTCATTCCTAATATGATATTTATTACCTTTGATGTGTCCACTGAATTCTTTCATCCTCACTAGAATTTGTATTCCTTCAATGTGCATTTAGTTTTCATCTTTGCTCAGCTGGCTCAAACCTTAGACCCAAATCTATTTATAACTTACTTTTTAAGCTCTTGTGTAAAACGTGCAATAAATGACTGTTGCGCTCCCTCTTTTGTTTGAGGCTATTCTTAGCTAGGGAATTCCACTTGTATGATTGATTCATTCTACTTGTCCTGCGGGAAAACAAAGTTGCTTACCTATAGGTGGTGTTCTCAGAGAACAGTAGGATATTCATCTGCACGTTTCCATGGTACTTCTTTTATGGAGTTGTTTGAGACATTTGAAGTAGTTCTATAGGACTGATGGGATTCTATAGTGGAGTGTGTGCAGACATTTTTGCAAATGCCAAGGATAGACTGTAAGTTTTTTTTCTGAACTATATGGGAGAGTGGCCAGGCCATTGCCATCGAATGAATTATATCCACTTGTGTGGCAGATTTATCCTACTGTCCTCTTTGCAATAAGCTCCATCTATCCTTCAAAATTAGGTGCTTCACTTTCCTTTGCTGTCCCAATGTGCATTCCCATTTTACATAAATTAATTCAGATCTGCTTTTCATTTCAATACTTTTTTTCTGGTATCCACTGTTCTTGTGAATCATATCCACTGTTTTCCAGGAACAAGCAGGAAGTCAGTCCTCACATATGGGTGATGTCGATGCCGATGGAGCTCTCACAGAAGCATCACCCCAGCTTTCAAAGAAAGCCTTTGGGAGATGCCACCATGCAAGCGTGGTCCCCTTCCCACCCAAGGGTGCCATCTTGCTCAGTTTCCCTTTTTCGGCGGAATCCTACAGATGTTCATTTTTCTTCCCCGGAAAAAAGTTGATTTCTTTGTGCACTTCTGTGCATTCTCCAGTTAACACCGGTCCTTATCCCACCTCTGAGCCCTGTTGCCCCAGCTTCGGGACTCAGAACCTCTTAGGGTTTTTTTCCATCCAGCACGGTTTTGCATCCTTTTCAACCGCTGGCCACGTCGAAGGTCTTCAACCTTGCTGGGGCCCTTTTTGCCCCAGTGGCTACCGGGTTCAAGAAGTGTGATTGGTACACTTAGATCATGTCCCTAACTGACACATATGACAGTTGCCTCAGGTGTCTGGGTGCCGACCACAACCCACAGGTGTGTTCCCTGTGTAAAAAGATGTCTGCTAAGGCCATCCAGAGTTGCCAGCAGAAGCAGGAGGACATCTTCCACAGGTCAGACTCAGCCCCAGTATCTCCAGTAGCCATATACTCTAAGGCTCCGCATGGATCTTCTGAATGATGTAAAGCCCCTGCGGTGCCCAAGCAGGCACGCAGACACTCCGATCAGGGTTCCCTGAGTGAAGGTGCAAGAAAAACGAAATCTTCGAGGACCCCTTTCTGGAAAGCAGATACGCATGGCAAATCCTGTGCACGATCCCACAGCCCCCGGAGGGTGTATGAGGAGTCAGAGTGGGAGAGGCTGGTGAAGGTACCCAGGACAGATGCTGAGACCTTCTGCGACAGATCTCAGACTCCCGAGGCCTGTCCCATCGAGGGCTCCCTCTCCTCCCCAACATCTAACCCGGTTACCCCAGCGTCTCTATCAAAGGCTGCAACCCTCAAGTGGGGACACCAGGATTGGTGTTGGAACGCAGACCACTGCATTCCTCGCCTTGCAGCAAGCATCGATACCTGGCCCCACTGGTGCACGTGCTGAGATCGCAGGGACCTCAATGTCAAGGACTCCCTGAGCCACTGAAGAGATCCTCGAGAGCTCCATGCCTTGAGCCGACCTCAGTGAGGGTTTCGATCCCGCTCCTGGTTCTCGAGCAGTAGGTCCAGGAGAAAAACTCCTCGACATCCCTTGCCTCGGTGAAAACCTCTTCGGCAAGCCGATGGAGGACAAGGCGGCAGAGATCGAGACAGAGTATGTCACCAAGACTTGACTCTCGAGGAAGACCTCCACTCTTCCCAAGAAGAAATCATTGGGGAAGAGGCCCCCCTTCCACTGGAAAGACCAGTCTTTTCAAGGCTACACCCCATACCAGGTCCCCCCAGACCCTCAGCAGGGTCATCAGGGCAAGGGAGCAGGCCAGGGCTCACGTAAGCCTAAGGGCCCAAACCACCAGACACCAGCTCCAGCCCAGACTGGGTTGGGGTTTTGACGCCCAAAGCATAGCCTCTCTACCCACAGGGGATCGGCTGCCAGTAGGGGTACACCTGGTTCATTTTTCCCACCGGTGGGCTGCCATCATCACTGACTCCTGGGCACTTCAGGTGGTCAGGGAAGGTTGCCTTCACCTTTCTTTCCAGGAGAGCCCCTTCGGACTCCTTTGTACCAGGCCCTGCTGTTGCAGGAACTTGCAACCCTTACCACATCACCTAAAAGGAAAAGGGTTCTACTCCAGGTACTTTTTGGTCCCAAAAAGAACTGGAGGCCTAAGGCCCATTCTGGTCTTGAGAAACCTGAACAAATTCCTGGTGCGGGAGAAGTTCAAAATGCTCTCCCTTGGAATATTGCTGCCCTATTGAAGAGACGGAGAAAATGGAAAAGGAGGAGGAGTAACCTTGTATGTCAAAAACAATATTAAAGCTACTGAAATGCAGAGGGCATGGGGAAAATAAGTGCTCTGGATTGTGTTGGAAAGAGGAGATGGCACTGTCATCCGTACTGCTGTAGCCATAAGAACATAAGATATGCCATACTGGGTCAGACCAAGGTCCACAAGCCCAGTATTCTGTTTCCAACAGTGGCCAATCTAGGTCACATGTACCTAGCAGTTTCCCCAAGAGACACAAGTTCCACGATGCTTGTACTGGGTCAAGCATTGATATCTTCGGTCACTTCTTAATAATGGTTTATGGACCTTTCCTCCAGGAACTTGTCCAAACCTTTTTTAAACCCAGCTACACTACCAGCCTTTACTACATCCTCCGGTAACAAATTCCAGAGTTTGATTACACGTTGAGTGAAAATATTTTCTTTTATTAGTCTTAAATAGTTTACCCTGTAGCTTCATTGCATGTCCTCTAGTCTTTCTATATTCTGATAAGGTAAACAATCGATCTATGTTTACCCGTTCCACTCCTTTCATTAATTTATAGACTTCTATCATATCTCCCCTCAGCCGTCTCTTTTCCAGGTTAAAGAGCCCTAACCTTTTTAGCCTTTCTTCATAGGAGTATCCTTCCATCCCCTTTACCATTTTGGTGGCTCTTCTCTGTACCTTTTCTAAAATCGCTATATCCTTTTTAAGATACGGCGACCAGAATTGCACACAATATTCAAGGTGCGGTCTCACCATGGAACGATATAGAGGCATTATAATATCTTTTGTCTTATTTTCCATTCCTTTCCTTATCATACCTAGCATTCTATTTGCTCTCTTGGCCGCCGCTGCACACTGTGCCGAGGGTTTTAACATGGTATCCACAATGACGCCTAAATCTTTTTCCTGGGTGGTGGTTCCTAATGTGGAACCTTGCATCGTGTAACCATAGTTTGGGTTGTTCTTCCCTAGGTGCATAACCTTGCACTTGTCCACATTAAATTTCATCTGCCATTTTGATGCCCAGTCTTCCAATTTATCTAGATCCTCTTGCAATTTTTCACAATCCTCTTGGGTTTTAACAACTTTAAATAGTTTTGTGTCGTCTGCAAATTTGATAACCTCACTCGTTATTCCACTTTCCAGGTCATTTATGAATAGGTCAAAAAGCAGCGGACCCAGCACAGATCCCTGGGGTACACCACTATTCACCTTTCTCCATTGGGAAAATTGGTCATTTAGCCCTACCCTCTGCTTTCTATCTTTTAACCAGTTCCTGATCCACAATAGTACACTGCCTCCTATCCCATGACTCTAGTTTTGCCAAAAGTCTCTGATGAGGGACCTTGTCAAAGGCTTTCTGAAAGTCCAGATACACAATATCAACCGACTCACCTTTGTCCACCTGTTTATTCACTCCTTCAAAAAAACATAACAGATTAGTAAGACAAGATCTTCCTTGTCTAAAGCCATGTTGGCTGTCTCCCATTAGGTTGTGACTATCTACATGCTGAGTAATTTTATTCTTTATGATGGTTTCTACCATTTTTCCGGTACTGACGTCAGGCTCACCGGTCTGTAGTTTCCCGGATCACCCCTGGAACCCTTTTTAAAAATTGGTGTTACGTTGGCGATCCTCCAATCTTCAGGTATTAGAGATGATTTTAATGATAGTTCACAGATTACTGATAGCAGTTCTGCAATCTCATATTTCAGTTCTTTCAACACCCTTGGATGTATACCATCCGGCCCAGGTGATTTGCTACTCTTCAGTTTATCTAATAGTTGTAAGACATCTTCCCGATGTATCGATATTTCCTTCAATTCTTCCGCACCTTTAAATACCACTTCAGTCATGGGTAACATCCCTACATCTTCCTCAGTAAAGACCGAAGCAAAGAATTCATTCAGTCTCTCCGCTATCGCCTTGTCGCCTCTTAGTGCTCCTTTAACCCCTTTATCATCTAATGGACCAACTGACTCTCTCACAGGTTTTTTGCTACGAATGTACTTGAAAAGGTCTTTATTTCACATTTTTGCTTCCGCAGCAAGCTTCTTCTCAAATTCTCTCTTTGCCTGCCTTATCAATGCCTTGCATTTGACTTGCCAGTGCTTGTGCTGTTTCCATGTTTCGTCATTTGGCTCTTTTTTCCATTTCCTGAAAGATGCTTTTTTGGCAACAACAGCCTCTCTGACCTCACCTTTAAACCATGCTGGCAGTTTTTTGGACTTCCTTCCACTTTTCTTAAAGCGTGGAATACAGCTGGTCTGGGCTTCCAAGATAGTATTTTTCAACAACACCCAAGCTTGATGTACGTCTTTAACCTTCGCAACTGCTCCTTTTAGTTTTTTCTTAACTGTTTTCCTCATTTTATCATAGTCTCCCTTTCGAAAGTTAAAAGGTAGTACTGTGGATTTCCTTACTATCCCTCCTCCACTAATTAAATCAAAGGCGATCATGCTATGATCACTATTGCCAAGTGGCCCCAACACCCTTATCTCTTGCACTAGATCTGGTGTTCCACTAAGGACTAGGTCTAATATGGCTTCCCCTCTGGTCGGTTCATGAACCAGCTGCTCCAAGAAGCAGTCATTTATTTCATCTAGGAACTTTATCTCCCTAGCATGTCCTGACGTGACACTGACCCAGTCGATACCGGGGTAATTGAAATCACCCATTATTATTACTGCGCTGTAACCTTTGTTAGCTTCCTTGATTTCTTTGAGCATTTCATCATCCATTTGGTCATTCTGGCCAGGTGCTTGATAGTACACCCCCACTGCCATCGCCTTCCCCCTTTTATATGGAATTTCAATCCATATAGATTCTACAGCAGATTTTGTTTCCTGCAAAACTTTAATCCTTTCTGAGTCAATACCCTCTCTAACATAGAGCGCAACCCCTCCACCAATTTGATCAGCTCTACCATTACGATATAGTTTGTACCCAGGTATCACAGTGTCCCACTGGTTGTCCTCCTTCCACCATGTCTCTGATATTCCAATCATATCTAACCTTTCATTTAGTGCTCTATATTCTAACTCTCCCATCTTATTCTTTAGACTTCTAGCATTTGCATACAAGCATTTTAGAGAATGTATTTTATTCATGTTAATTTGGCTATTGTTAGACATGGGTAAATTGGGATCTTTAATCTCTGTCTGCTCCATACTTGAGGGCATTTGGGCTACTTTACTCTTTTGTGGAACCTCTCTGCTTTTGGTAGTATCCTTCAAGGATACATTCTTCCGAACCATCCGCTCTTGGGCGACGGTCGGCTTTCCCCTAATATCTAGTTTAAAAGCTGCTCTATCTCCTTTTTAAAGGTTAATGCTAGCAGCCTGGTTCATTCCCGGTTAAGGTGAAGCCCATCCCTTTGGAAGAGCCCCTCCTTTCCCCAGAATGTTCCCCAGTTCCTAACAAATCCAAAACCCTCATCTCTGCACCATTGTCTCATCCACGCATTGAGACTCCGGAGCTCTGCCTGCCTTTTGGGTCCTGCGCGTGGAACAGGAAGCATTTCGGAGAATGCTACCCTGGAAGTTCTGGATTTCAACTTCCTACCTTGGAAGTTCTGGATTTAGTCTACAGACCTCCAACTCACATTGAAGAGATAGATAACAAATTGATTATAGATATTGCCAAGATAGCCACAAAGGGGGAAGTGATCATATTGGGTGACTTTAATCTACCCGATGTGGATTGGATTACTCCTTCTGCAAATCTGGAAAGAAGTAAAAAAATTGTGGATGGGTCTCCAAGATGCGTTACTTAGACAAATGGTGATGGAACCAACCAGGGAAAGCTCAACGCTGGATTTAGTGCTCCCCAACGGTGATAGCGTGTGGAATGTCTGGGTGGGTGCCCCTGTGAGCAACAGTGATCATCACACGGTGTGGTTTGAGATAAAAGCCAAGGTGCAGTCCAATCATAGCAAGCTAAACTTCAAAAACATTGACTTCAATAAAATGGCCGAGTACCTAAAGGAGTAGTTGACAGGGTGGAAGGAGATAAGGGAAATGGAATTGCAATGGGCTAAACTAAAGGTGGCAATAACAGGGGCAACAGATAAATATGTAAGAAAAGTAAATAAAAACAAGAGTAGAAGGAAACCTATATGGTTTTCCAAAGACGTGGCTGCTCAAATAAAGGCAAAAAACACAGCTTTCGCAAAATTCAAAAGCTTGCAAACAGAGGAAAACAGAAATGAATACAGGATCAAACTCAAGGAGACAAAAAGAGAAATAAGGATAGCAAAATCAAAGGCAGATGAAAAGATGGCTAAAGATGTTAAGTGTGGCGACAAAACTTTCTTCAGGTATATTCGGGAAAGGAAGAAGATCAGAGGTGGAATTGCAGGACTCGGAAGTGCTGAGAACGGACTTGCGGAAAGTGACATTGAAAAAGCAAAATTGCTAAACAGATACTTCTGCTCTGTTTTTGCTAAAGAAAATCCTGGAGGAGGACCACCTGTGACTCCCAAATATAAAAATGGGAACGAAATAGATACCGCACCATTCACAGAAGATGGTGTGTTATAACAACTTGCAAAACTGAAAGTGGACAAGGCAATGGGACCGGATGGGATACATCCCAGGATACTGAAAGAGCTCAGAGAGGTTCTTGCAGGGCCGTTAAAGGATGTTTTCAACAGATCCTTGGAAACAGGAGAAGTTCCTCAGGACTGGAGAATGGCTGATGTCGTGCCTCTACACAAAATTGGTGACAGGAAAGAAGTGTCAAACTAAAGGCCCGTGAACCTTACCTCTGTGGCAGGAAAAGTAATGGAGACACTCCTGAAAGAGCAAATAGTGGACTTTCTCAAAACCAACAGGTTGCCAGATCTGAGGCAATATAGTTTTACCGAAGGACGATCTTGCCAAACAAATCTGATTGAGTTATTTGATTGGGTGACCAGAGAACTAGATCAGGAGCATGCGATGGATGTCATCTACCTGGATTTCAGCAAAGCCTTTAATACTATCCCTCATAGGAGGCTTATCAATAAACTCAGTACTTTGGGGATGGATCCCAAGGTGGTAAACTGGATCAGAAATTCGTTGACTGACATACAACAGAAGGTGATGGTAAATGGAGCTCACTCGGATGAAAGGAAGGTGATTAGCGGGGTGCCCCAGGGTGTTCGGTCCTGAGCCCGGCACTGTTCAATGTATTTGTGAGCGATATTGCTGAAAGACTGAATGGAAAGGTCTGTCTTTTTGCAGATGACACGAAAATTTGCAACAGAGTGGACTCCCCCGAGGGAGTGCTTAACATGAGGAAAGATCTACAAAAGCTGGAAGAATGGTCTAATGCTTGGCAATTAAGATTTAATGCAAAGAAGTGCAGTGTCATGCACTTGGGTAGCAGAAATCCAAGGGAAATCTACACGATGGGGGGCGAGAGGTTGATGTGCATGGATCAGGAGAAAGACTTTGGTGTGATTATTTCTGTAGATCTCAAGGTGGCAAAACAGTGCGACAAGGCGGTGGCAAAAGCCAGGAGGATGTTGGGCTGCATACAAAGAGGGTTTACCAGAAGAAAGGAAGAGGTAATAATGCCACTGTGTAAGTCACTGGTGAGGCCTCACTTGGAATACTGTGTTCAGTTTTGGAGACCATATCTTGCAAAGGATGTAAAAAGAATGGAAACTGTCCAGAGGAAGGCGACCAAAATGATTTGGAGCCTACGTCAGAAGCCTTATGAGAAGAGACTTGAAGACCTAAATATGTACACTTTGGAGGAGAGGAGGGATAGGGGAGATATGATTCAGACCTTTAAATACTTAATGAGAAATAATGAATAAACAAACCTCTTTCAAAGACGGGGAAGCTGTAAAACTAGAGGGCATAACATGAAGCTGCAAGGTGGTAAATTGAAAGGCAATGTCAGGAAATACTTTTTCACTTAAAGGGTGGTGGATGCTTGGAATGCCCTCCCGATGGATGTGGTGGGGGCAAACACAGTGACGGAATTCAAAATGGCATGGGACAGACACAGTGGATCCCTTTGCAGCAACAGGATAAAATCAAAATAAACTGAACCATCTAATTTCTCAGCAAATAGGGGTGTCCTGCATGGGGCGGTGGATTCACCCCTAGACGAGGACATGGGGAGGGGTGGTCTGCACGGAATGGCAGGTGCGCCCCTAGACAGAAACATGGGGAGGGGTGCACGTACTCCTGGTAGGTGCACCCCTAAACAAAGGCATAAGATATGCCATACTGGGTCATACCAAGGTCCATCAAGCCCAGTATTCTGTTTCCAACAGTGGCCAATCTAGGTCATACGTACCTAGCAGTTTCCCCAAGAGACACAGGTTCCACAATGCTTGTATTGGTTCAAGCATTGATATCCTGGGTCCCTTTTTAATAATGGTTTATGGACCTTTCCTCCAGGAACTTGTCCAAATCTTTTTTAAACCCAGCTACACTAACAGCCTTTACTACATCCTCCAGTAACAAATTCCAGAGGGGAGGGGTGCACCTACTCCTGCCATCCTGCTGAGCAGACTAGATGGACCATGCTGGTCTTTATCCGCCGTCATTTACTATGTTAGTATGTTACCTCCAGAAGGGAGATTGACTATGCTTCTTGGACCTAAAGGATGCTTATACCCACATCCTGATCCACCCCAACCACAGGCAGTACCTAAGGTTCATGGTCAGAGGCGACCACTACCAGTACAGGGTACTACCCTTTGGTCTGGCCTCCACCCTAACAGTCTTCACCAAATGTCTAGCAGTGGTGGCCGCCTACCTCCATCTCCAAGGGGTCTTCATCTTCCCATACCTGGATGACCGGCTAGTAAAAGGAGACACTGCCTCAGAGGTGCAACAGGCTACGGCCTGCACCATCAGGATCTACAACATCTGGGATTTGTGATAAACCACCCCAAATACCACCTCACTCCAACACAGGACCTGGAGTTCATAGGGGCTCTCTTGGACACCCTCCAAACCAGGGTCTTCCTTCCCCAGACAGGACGGATCATCTCAGGGCCCTGGCAGCTGAGGTGCTGCACCATCACACCGTGTCGCTGCGGTCCATGCTCCGCTAGGCCACATGGCTTCCACAGTCCATGTGGTCCCCATCGCCCATCTCCACATGCAGGCAGCTCAGTGGTGCCTCTGCTCACAGTGGTCTCAGACCAAGGGCAGGCTCTAGGACAGGATCTCGGTCCCGTCAATTAGCAGAGTCACTCAATTGATGACAGGATACACAGCACCTGCAGACGGGCATGCCCTTTCAACACCAAAACCCCCAGAGTGTCCTCACTAGGGATGCCTCCTTACTGGGCTGGGGGGCCTATTGCGAGGAACTGCGCATGCAGGGCAACTAGGGGAGAGCCAGCAGCAGATCAACCTGCTGGAGCTCAGAGCCATTTTCCTGGCAATCAGGGCCTTCCAACACCACCTGCAGCACCAGTCTGCTGGTCCAAATGGATAACCAGGTCACGATGTTCTACCCAAACAAGCAAGGGGGCACAGGGTCTTACCGCCTCTGCCAGGAAGTGTAGTAGCCCTCTGCTCGTACACGATCAGTCAGGGAATGCTCCTCAGGGCAGTATACCTTCCAGGCCAAGACAATGCCCTGGCAGACAGACTGAATAGGGTCCTCCAACTGCACGAGTGCGCTAGACCCCAGGGGGGTGCAGCAGCTCTTCAGACTATGGAGAATTCCAAGTTTGGACCTCTTTGCCAGCCCAGCCAATGCTCAGCTGCCCCGCTTCTGTTGTCCCCAACTGCACCCGTCCTGGATAGCGGTGGCCACCTTCCTCATCTCATGGTCGGAGGACCTTTGAAATACCTTCCCTCCCACACCACTAATTGCACGGACCTTCTTCAAGGACCAGCAGGACAAGGCATCCATGATACTGGTGACCCCGTGATGGCCCAGACATCTTTGGTTTCCCCTTTTGCTCCATCTCTCGATAGAGCTCCCGGTCCCTCTAAGGAGTTCCCCAGGACTCCTGACCCAGGAGAAGGGCTCGCTTCTCCACCCCAACCTGGGACCCCTGTCGCTAACAGCATGGCTGCTGAATGGGTCACCCTAGCACCCTTCAACTTCCCCAGGGAGGTGGAAGAGGTCCTCCTGGCCTCTCATAAGAACTCCATGAGATGTACCTATGCCTTCAAGTGGCACAGATTCTCTCAGTATGTTGTGTGGAGCAATGGGTTGACCCATTCTCCTGAGAAACACATACAAACATTTCCATTTTGGAACATGCCAGGTGCTCCATTGTTTTTAAATGTTTTTAACTGTTTTATAATTTTTATCATCATTCTAATTATGTATTTATTTTGTTTGCCAATTAAGTGATAATTGGAGACATTCCCCCTGATGAAGGCGTTGCCGAAACGCGTTGGGGTTCCTCTACAATAAAGAAGTCTCGTTTCATCCAACTTCTCCTGCCTCTTGTGTTTCTCTGGATTACCTGCAGGAGGACCTGCTCCTCTTTGTTTGACCCATTCTCCTGCCAGGTGCACACGGTGCTGCAATACTTGCTGCACCTTACAGGCCAGACTCAAGTCCTAACTCCATCAGGGTACACTTGAGTGAACTCTCCGCACACCACACATCATAGAGGGCAAGCCTCTTTCTGTGCAGCCCCTCGTTACTCGATTCATGCGGGGCTTGCTGTTCTCTAAGCCACCCATCAGACTGCTGCCGGCGGAATGGGATCTCAATGTAGTTCTGATACAGCTTGCCAAGCCGCCCTTTGAGCCTTTGATTACTTGCCATCTGTGTTACATATCTTGGAAGGTTGCCTTCCTGGTGGTGCTGACCTCTGCCTGCAGAGTTGGCAAGCTTCAGGCCTTGGTGGCCAAGCCACCCTACACCAAGTTCTGTAAGTTCTTCGCACCCACCCAAAATTCCTGCCGAAAGTGGTATCCGCCTTCCGCCTCAACCAGGAGGTGGTGCTCCCTACCTTCTTTCCACAGCCCCACGCAAACAAGGCAGTGGCTGCCCTCCATACTCTGGACTGCAAAAAGGCCCTGACCTTCTACCTGCAGTGTACTCAGCCACCGCAAAGCCTCACAGCTGTTCATTTCATACAATCCCAGTCAACTGGGGGAGGCGTTCACCAAGCAGACCCTATCCACCTGGGTGGCAGACTACATCGCCTCTGTCCACAATCGGGCTGGGCTATCATTGGAGCGCTGGGTCACGGCACGCAGCATCAGGGCTATGGCAACCTCAATTGTGAATCTCTGCTCTGTCCCTATGGCGGACATTTGCTGAGCCGCCACCATGTCCTCAGTCCATACTTTTGCAGCCCACTACTGCCTGGAGAGGGAGTCCTGATGGGACAGTGCCTTTGGCCAGGCCGTACTCCATAATCTGTTTGGGGCTTAGGCAACTCCTGCCTTCCGACCCTTCTTGTTCAAAGGTACTGGAGCCATGGTTCTCCCTGGACACTGGGGGAGTCTGTCCTCTGATGCGCTTGCAGCTGCTTACAGCTGGGCTGAGTTTTCTCTACAGGTTCTCCGTAGCCTGTAGCTAGGGAGCCCATATGTGAGGATTGACTTCCTGCTTGTTCCTGGGAGAAAGCATATTTACTCACCTATAACAGGTGTTCTCCAGAGACAACAGTAATCAGTCCTCACAACCCTCCCTCCTCCCCTTGGAGTTTCTGTACATTTTTGGCCATCTTTTGTTGTTCTAGCTATGTCATCTGACTTTGCAAGATGGCACCCTTGGGCGGGATGGGGACCATACATGTGTGGTGGTATCTTCCAAAGGCTTTCTTTGAAAGCTGGGGAGATTTTCCATGAGTTCTGTCGGCGTCACCCATATGTGAGGACTGATTCCTGCTGTCCCTGGAGAACACCTGTTAGAGGTGAGTAACTTCGCTTTCTTTGAACTCTAGCACATCTCTTTGGTTGTGCTGGATTCTGTCCTCTTCCAGGTATGGTGGGTGATCATTTCTATCTGATGTTCCTCTCTTGCTTTAGAAATATTTTAATTAAATTAATCCCCAAGGGCCAAAAATAAAAGGTGATAATTTCCACACAGTGCAATCTTAGAGACCTCTATTTTACTACTACTCCAGTCTAATATCCAGCATCTAAGACAATATTTGTCAGGCATAAAAAAGAGGTTGCTGTTGAGCAGCTTCCCCCAGTAAGTCAGTTTTTCTCTTTTTAAAAAATATGATCTAAAGTGCATTAATACAAAGTCCCATTCAAGCCCAAAAATACCAGTGTGTTTCAAACTTATCTGATTAAAGTTCTGCTTCAGGGTAAACACATTCACTGATGGGTTACAATTTCATTTCTGCACATTATGGAATCCTCCATACATTCTGCAGCTTAGTCGGCTATAAGCAAAGAAATGGCCATGGCGTCTTTTAAGCTCAACTAACTCCTCCCACAAGCAGATATAAGATGGGGAGATCCTTCAGCTTACAGTATACCAGTCAATCGGTGCATTTAACCCATGTGGATGAAGTGAATTCAAATAAAAAAAATTCAGAACTGTTCCCTTTTATTCAACAGTGCCTCCCTGTCCACCTCGCCAATGTGGAGTAACATGTTGCAATATATGCCATCAAAGTTGGTCAAAAGCATGCTGATATTGCAAACCGTGTTCCACCAATGGGACAGTCAATGTTCTAGTTTTCAGTCAAGATTTGTGCTCATACAAACATGTCTTCATAGATCGGCGTGTATGACCTATATATAACTTCGCGCATGGGCACATAAATACACCACATACATTGTATCACAAGTGGTATGTTCTGATGACTAAAGATTTTTCTGAGATGTTAGATCTTGCCTACTGCACCCTCTATGGTAGAATCATAAAAAGGGCAACCTCCACATGTATAGTGGCCTTTTGGTCTTTGATCACTCACAGCTGTAGACCAAGTCACAGCAGGGCTTACAAGATTAGCAATATTTTGCCCTCATTTAAAAGCTACAGTTAAGGTTCCCTAAAGCAGTCGTGTAACTCTAAAACTGCCCAATGCTTATACACAATCGAGGCAATATGGGAGGCATAAACCAAAACGAGTAAAGAACAAATTAAAGGTTTGGTAAACAAACCAGAAGTTGGCAATTTTTCTATCATATATAGATTCCATTGCACATACAATCCTCATAAGTAAGCACTTTTTACTACTTGATACAGATATCCTTGTTCCTGGTATTTTTGAAACTATGTTTTACATTCCTGGATGTAATCATCTCTCTCAGAGCAAATACGGCGTAATCGTAGAAACTAACTGATCGGTAAGCCATTTTACAATTTTAGTAGGATGATGACTGGAGTAATGTAGTAGGTTATTCTGTGCAACAGGATTCTGATATAAGGTAGTACAAATACGATTGCCTTCACATAGGATCAATATATCAATAAAAGCTAATCGAGTTGCATGACATGTCCTTTCAAATTGTATATTGGGCTTCAAGGTATTCAACCAATTAGTAAATAGCTCCGGTGAGGATTAAACACCCCCCCCCCCCCCACACACACACACACACACACAGGATGTTATCTAGATATCTTTTCCATAATAGGATTTGTGACATTCAGGAGGAGGGATATAGAAAATTTGTCTCAAAGTGAGCCATATGTAGGTTAGCTACAGTAGGAGTTACCATAACACTCATGGCCACCCCATACTTGTGATGGTAAAAAAAAAAAAAGAAAAAAAGTTCATTGAAGTAGAAAAAATTATTTAACACCAACTGCGCATGAAATGAGAGTCAGAAGCTGTAAAGATGTCTTATGCATTGGAACATGGAACGTACGAAGCATGAACCAAGGGAAGTTGGAGGTGGTCAAGAATGAAATGGAACGTGTACAACTTGATCTGTTGGGTGTCAGCGAACTGAAATGGACTGGCATCGGGCACTTTGCATCAGATGATCACATGGTCTACTATGCTGGAAATGAAAGACAAAGAAGAAATGGTGTTGCATTTATAATAAAGAAGAAACTTGCAAGAACTGTAATGAAATACAATGCAGTCAGCAAACACTTAATCTCTATTCGTCTACGAGGAATGCTTATCAACACAACTATAATTCAAGTATATTCCCCAACAACAGCCGCAGAAGAGAATGAAATTAAAGAGTTCTATGAACAAGTACAAGCTGAAATTGACAGAACATGCAAACAGGATATCCTGATAGTCATGGGTGACTGGAACGCAAAAGTTGGCAACGAAGAAGGCAAAGTAGTTGGAAAATATGGACTTGGCCGCCTTCGACTCGGTGGACCACAAGATACTCCTTTCTCGCCTCGCTGAGAAGGGCATCCATGGCAATGCTCTATCATGGTGCGCATCATACCTGAGTAACAGATTGCAACATGTCCGTTCCGGCTCCGCATTATCAGACCCTTTCCCACTAGAAAAAGGCGTTCCGCAAGGCTCATCCCTCTCAGCCCTATTATTCAATATCTATATGCAGCCCATCTGCAGCCTTATCAGGTCCTTTAACATCAACTGCCTAGTATATGCTGACGATGTCCTAATGTTCACCCCGATAGACACAGACCATCCAAACCTTGACCAGCTCTCCTCATGCTTCAACGCCGTCTCAGACTGGCTACACAACCAAATGCTCAGGATAAATCTAAAAAAGACTGAAGTCTTATTCATTGGAAGAGACCATTCTTTCACTCCCCCCTCATCAATCAAGGTGAACAATGTAGAACTCATCTCCAAGACAACTATCAAATACCTAGGCGTAACACTTGATCAGCACCTGGACATGCATGCTCATATAGAACCCTCATGCTCATGGAGTTCTTAGGTATTTCCCTGTTTGCTTTTTTGTTCATAGGCTTGGATGTTTGGGTTTGGCATAGTAACCAGCTTGTTTTTGATTGGCTCCCCTGTTTTAACCCCGCCTTTATATTTTTGCTACGACGCATGCGTCGGCGTTTGGGGAGGTGAGCCATGAGCCGGCGATTACCACAGCGTCTTTTGGCTGTTATATTTTTGCGTTTCATTTTCCCAAATCCAGCACACAGGGTTTGTACTTGCATATTTATTCAAGTGGGTCTGTTATAGGGTAGATCCCAGTTTTGTTTTATTTTGTTTTGCTACATGAGTCACTTTTCTTTTTCTTTTTGTTGTTTTCAGCTTTTTTGCTCCGGGGCTTCGTTCTATCGAGTCACATAGTTGCACGGTGACAAGTGATTTTTTGCTCCCTGAGGAAGCCATAAAGGCGAAACATTGGATGTCGGAGTTCCTTATCACCTAAAATACCGTATTGAAAATCACATACTCTGATACGGTTTCTAGACCATCATTGTTTGATCTTCAACATCTCCATCATCTTCATCACATCTTCATCACATTGTGACTGTTACCATCAAAAGATAAGTGTCCGGAGCTTTTTCTGTTAATGTTATGTGACGGTAGCACTCAACTGCTCGGAAGCCTGCTGGTTGCCACCTGGTTTTTTTCCAGGTTGGCTGGAGGTTTTTTTGTGACCATTGATGTAATTCCTAGTCTGTTCTGTCTTCTTAGACGTTTGGGCGTCTGCAGACAGACTTGATTCCTGTCACTGTTTTGTGCAGGAAGATACTGAGGTCTTTTTTCCTCCTTCACTGGTGGACGGGCAGTTTTCAGTTTTTTTGTGTTTGTGTTTTATTTTTTTGGTTTTTTAGGTTATATTGATTGGGGTTGTATCTGTTTTGCTCTACATATAGACAATACCATCAGGACAATCTACCATAAACTACAGACACTACGCCTCATAAAGAACACTCTGGAACCAAATGACTTCAGAACAGTCTTCCAGGCCATAATCATGCCCCACTTCGATTACGCCAATTCCATCCTACTTGGCCTCCCAAAGAGCTCGATAAACCCCTTGCAGCTGGCGATGAATACCGCAGCTAGAACCCTCTATGGAGCGTCTCGCAGAGACCATATCACCCCCATTCTGAATAGCCTTCACTGGCTCCACATCCAATACAGGATCACATTTAAGATCCTAACCATGACCTTCAAAGCAGTCAACGGTATCACCGCAACTATCCTATCAGACCTGATTAAAACTACACCAGACAACAGATCAAGAAGAACCACATCCTGCAATACCATCCTCCTTCCAAAAGCCATCACAAAATGCAACAATTCCACTAGAAAGCGTGCCTTTGCCTTGTTTGCCCCCTCATGCTGGAACTCCCTCCCAACAGAAATCCGGTCCATAAACAACCTCCCCCAGTTCAGAAAAGCCCTCAAACAGCACCTATTTATACAACACTTTTGTAACTCTGACAGCATCACCTAGACGGCATCACACATCTTTACAGTCTCTCAATCCAATGCTGCCTAACCAATCTCATATGACAACTCTCCACCTCACCCAACCTTCCCCTTTAGGGCCTGTATCATAAACTCAGCTATGATGCAATCCCCTTTTGTATATAATGTATAAAGTTCAATTGTTATCCATGTTTAAATTCCCCTTGTGTATATTATGTATAAAGTTCACCTGTTATCCATGTTTAAACTCCCTGTTTTATGTAAGTTCAATGGATGGCTTTTCCACATTGTACCAGCTTGTTCCTTGTAAACCGCGCTGATGCCGAATAGTGCGGTATAGAAAAGCGTTAAATAAATAAAAATAAATAAACAGAAATGAAGCTGGAGAAAGACTGATAGAATTTTGCAAGACCAACGATCTATTCATCTCAAACACCTTCTTCCATCAACACAAGCGGAGACTGTACACATGGACTTCACCCAATGGATTTATAAAAATCAAATTGACTACATCTGTGGAAATCAATGATGGAAAAGTTCTATAACATCAACAAATACAAAACCTGGAGCTGACTGTGGTACAGATCATCAACTACTAGTATGCAAACTCAAGCTAAAGTTGAAAAAGAGCAAACCACTCATGAATGCAGCAAAATATGACCTTGAGAATATACCACTGGAATTTAAAGACTGCCTGCAAAATCGATTTGCTGCTTTAGATACAAATGACAGAGCTCCAGAAGAGTTATAGAATGACATCAAGAAGGTTGTGTTGGAAGAAAGCAAGAAGTCTCTACAAAAGGTGAAAAAGCAAAAACGGCCAAAATGGATGACGGAAGAAACTCTGAAAATTGCTCAGAAACGGAGAGAAGCTAAAGCCAGAGGAGAAAGAAAGACAATAACAGAACTCAACAGAGATTTCCAACGTGCAGCAAGACAGGACAAGGAAAAGTACTACAATGACGCATGCAAGGAAATAGAAGCAGAAACTATTAGAGGAAGAACAAGATTGGCTTTCCTAACGCTATGAGAGTTAAAGAAAAAGTTCCAGCCTCAAATTGGAATGTTACAAGATGCTCAAGGTTCTATGTTGAATGATGCTGAGAAGATCAATAAAAGGTGGAAGGAATATACAGAGTTTTTATATGATAAAGATCAAGTGGACCAACAGCCGTTTCAACCTGTACCTTATGATCGGGAACCATTGGTGATGAAAGAAGAAGTTGAAGCAGTATTGAAAGCCTTATCAAAGAACAAAGCACCAGGCATTGATAGCATTCCCATAGAAGTATTACAGCAATCTGATGCAGCTGTTACCTTACTTAAAAGGCTCTGCCAAGAAATATGGAAGACAACATCATGGCCAACTGACTGGAAAAGATCTGTGTTTATACCAATACTAAAGAAAGGTGATCCAACTGACTGTGGAAATTATCGCACAATCGCTCTGATCCCACATGCCAGCAAGATTCTACTGAAGATTATTCAAAAGAGACTACCAACCATACTTTTTATATATAATCGTTTTTCTAAAATGTGAAGGTTGATATTCAGAACCCTTACTAGTCATCCTACGGGAGGCTGGCCAGCTAAATATGCTGACCGTGATATTCAGTGGCACTCTCTGGATAGTGCTGTTGAATATCCCAAGACTATCCCAGTAATAACTAGTTATACAGAGGCGGTCTATGGGCAGAGAGAAGGTATGGTGCTAACCAGATAAGTGCTGGCACTAATCAGGTTAGTGCCCCACAGCCAGGATATTCAGCAGTAGTTCCAGTGAAGATATGGTGCTTAATATCCTGTCATAACACCAGTGGGATTTAGTCTTACGCTTCTTAAACGGTTAACTCAAAGGTAATAAATCATACAAGCCGTTTAATAATTTAACACAGCAACGTAGAAACTTTCTAACTTATCACATGAACACAGGTCTCAGAAAAAACTGACGGCACTCAAACATGGGCACACGGCCCTTTTAACAGTGCCAGTTTTCACATCAATGACCAGGTTCCATGTTTTTTTTTAAAGTTTACTCTTATATAAAACTCAAAAATATCCTCGATTAAAAGTTCTTGATGATAAACATCTCAATAGAGGAAATGTAAACTTAGCTTAGAGGAGTTAGCCAGATGACTAGAACAGGGCAATTCCAACGCCTTCAATCAGGCACCCCAAGCGTTTCACTTTGATAGTTTCTTCAGGGAATTGTCCATTCGGCTTATAGTTGGATGCTGCCGGCGGCGTTCTTCTGAGCAGAAATTTTCATTCAATATGACTGTTATGTTGGAACCTGGTCATTGATGTGAAAACTGGCACTGTTAAAAGGGCCATGTGCCCATGTTTGAGTGCCGTCAGTTTTTTCTGAGACCTGTGTTCATGTGATAAGTTAGAAAGTTTCTACGTTGCTGTGTTAAATTATTAAACGGCTTGTATGATTTAATATCCTGTCATGGCATTTTAAATATCAGCCACTCTGAGTCAGCCCCTGATGTTTATTTTGTTTCTTAAAATGAAACTAATCAAAATAAACATCAGATAAAGCAAATTAAATGAAAGAAAAAAACAAAATGAGAAAATAAAATGAATTATTTTTATCATGTCTCTACTGAGGAACCAAATTGCTCCCAGTATCATGAAAGCTACTGAACTATGCCATAGCACCCAAATACTGTGACTATGTGACATTTGATGAAGAAATGAATTACTTGGTGTATGGGAAGGGAAATCTGGATTTAGCTCACACCTTTTCCAGTAGTAGTCAAGGTGAGTTGCATTCACGTATGGTGGATATTTTCCTCTCCCCTGAGGAATTATAATCTAAGTGGGGGATATTCAAAGCGAATAATGTGATTAGCAGCCCCGCTAACTGCATTAATCGTGCTGACAGGATATTCAGTTGCACTAATGCGGTTACTGCTGCTGAATATCCCTGGGTGCCACTGCTGAACATGGCTAGCATTGCGGTGTTCCCGGGGCGAAGCGGAGGCGGCACCTGGCAATAACAGAGCAGCAGCGATATTCAGCCGTTGCCTGGTTATTGCTGAGCGGCAAAAGTTAGGCACCTTAAAGGATGTCTTCACTTTTGCTACTGAAACTAGTCGGGCAGCGGGTTGAGTATTGTTGCTGCCTGGCTAGCTTTGCTGCTTTCTGGCTGATCTGGATATGAAGTTCAGCGGTGACGACTGGCCACCCCTGCTGAATATCGGGCCCTAAGTTTGTACCCATGGCAGTGGTGGGTTAAGTGACTTGCACAGGATTGCAAAGGATGGCAGTGGGATTTTATCTGATTCTTTTGTTCTCAGTCCGCTGCTCTAACCATTAGGCTACTCCTACTTGAAGTAATTTGTGAATAGAGTACTTGGATATTCCAAACTTGGATTTGGCGTATTTGTGAACACTGTGAACTTGCTTATGCTTACATGGAACCAAACTCCCTGCCCCTTGATGAGTCATTGAACTAACTGGACTCATTACTAAGAGACTCTGAACTATCTACCTGTGAGAGCTTGCATTTGAGCTTTGAATCCCTGTAGTGAAGATAGCCTTTATACTAGTTTGTTAACTCTGTTTAAAATATATCCTCCTTTAAGTACACTTCCCCTCAGAACCTGACAATATGTGTTAATTTCATCTTGGGACAGCAGCAAAGAAAGGTTGATTAAAGCAAGTGGGCCCCCTTGCCAAGTTCGTTTCTGAGAAGCATTAGAAAACTTAAATTGCAAAACCTACAAGGGAGTATGACATCGGTTTGATTTTGTTGCCTTGGTGGTGTTTCTGCACCATGGATGTTAGTGAAACCATTTCTGTTTCAGTGTATTTAAGCACAAGCAATGGCTAGAATTGCATTTTGAGACATAATCTGATACTTAGCCCTAGCAGTTTTTAAATTTACTTTATTTTTAGCAAGTTATTGACTCAGAATAAATACTGTAATTCAGTTGTAATCTATTAAACATTTTACAGAGTGGTGCAGTGAAAAGGGAGAAGTTGTACATATAACAAACTGGAGTTATTACTAATAACTTTGGCCATTTGTTTATACTGGCAAAAATGGATAGGGTGTTAGGATTTTCTAATTGTCAGATTTTCCAAATAAGGTTGCTGCTTTCCTCTTAATCACGCCATGGAGATGTCCATTTTCGCTGTTGGAATTCAGAGCAAATGTATGGACCATGTGCTTGAAAATTAACACACTGCATATTCATCCATGAGCTGCCTCGGTCTCCCTGTTAACTCACAGTGGTTACCTAAGTGGCTCGGATAAGTAGGCAATACTGTTATGCACATCTCTGTATTACAGCCTCCAAATACATGCAAAAGTTTGTCTGAAATGAAGTATGAATGTTTCAATATATTTCACATAGCATGTAATATACTGCCCAGAAAGAGAGATGGGAGGATGGCAGGATGGATCCATCGAATTCTCATAAATTTTGTAAATCATGTTGCACTAGTATGTGGAATCCCTTCAGGACATTTTAGCGCATTAGCTGAGCTCTAGAACAATGCAATATTAATTTCTTTTATTTGTTTGATATATAGCTTTTCTAGTTGCAGTCAATGAATCTTGCTGTGATCATTCCAAAAACACTGCTATTTGAGGATACATGATGCTTGTAGAAAGGACTTTTCATTTCACTAAGAGAGAAGGTAGAATCTCAACCTACTCTGCTCCTTGCTAAGCACTTGAACAAACATTGAAGCTATACTTTGCAACAGAAGGCAATGTTGAAGAAGATATAGGTATTTAACTGTTGTCAAATTCATTGTCCAGTCTTTTTTCTGCTTTTTGACAAATTTATTTATTTATCATGTAAAATGCGCACTGAAAATAAAAACTTTGAAAGATCACAACCTGATATAAACAGTGTATTTTAAATAAAATTGAAATTATACTTTAAAAATGTATTCTCAAATTCTTGCCCCCCGATTAATGTAAAATGCAAAAAAATAAAAAATCTAGAACCCTCCAAATGCCAGTAGGATGCAAGTTTGGAGAGAAATTATTTCAGGGGACTCATTTAACAAATATCTGTATTTATATTCTTCAGTAATGTCTGGATGAACATATCAGTAAACTCTGGGTGATAGTCCTACTTCTGTTCTCCCCACTCAAAAGAGATGTTCTACGTTGTGCCTGTGTACTCTCTCTTTTTATACTATAGTTTGTTCTCTGGGAACAAGCAGAAGTCAGTCCTCACATATGGGACTCCCAAGCTACAAAAAAAAAAAGCCCTGTAAAAGCCACGGGTGACCCAAAAAGTGAACTGTAAAGGGCAGCAGGGGACACTGATTGGCTGGAAGTTTGACATTGCAACAGCAATGCCCAGGCCCATCTTGAATTAACCCGTCATGCCGCTTTCTTCTTTTTAAGTCCCGCCCTTTGGAATTCCCTCCCACACTCCCTCCGTACTGAATCATCTTTTCCCTGGTTCAAGTCCCTTCTTAAGACCCACCTTTACTGTCAGGCTTATGATCATCTCCAGGAACAAGCAGGAATGTAGTCTTCACATATGGGTAGTCGGTACTGACGGAGCCTGCGCGGGAACGCTCCCCAGTGTCCAATGGGAAAGCTTTTGGGAGCATCCCACAGCGCCTGCGTGCTGCCTTTCCCAACTGTCCCTCTCCAGTTTTTCGTTTTCCGTGGAGCCAACAGGTCGCACATCCTGTCACCGCAGAAAATTCCATTCTTATACTTTTTTGTGGTCGCGTCTGCCTTCCCTCGATGCTATACCGGTACCGCCGGTTCTTCTTTTCTTTCTTTAAAAAAACAAACAAAAAAAACCTTAGTTTCTGGAGTCTTTCCTTCAGTAACTTTCTTCTGTGGTGCTAGGCGCCATTTTGGGCACTAGGCCCAATTTTTTCCTTAAACATGGAAAACCCTGCTTCGGGTTTTAAAAAATGTTCTAAGTGTGGCGGTATCATCTCCGTCACCAACACCCATGAGTGGTGCCTCAAATGTTTAGGTCCTGACCACTCTATTTCAGAGTGCCTCGCCTGTGGAATGATGTCTAAAAGGGGCAGGCAAAACCGGGCTGCTAAACTTAGCACCCTTTTTCCCTCCGATGCGGCATCCATGGCATCGCCGTCCTCCAGGGCTTCATCTTCCTCTCATGGATCTCAGATAACTAAACATAAATCTAGCCGGTCCTCAAAGGGTAGATCTCCTTTTAAGCATCGAGATGCCTCTGGCGTTGCCCTTGAGGGATCTTCACTGGCAAAATTGCCTCAGCGGGAGGCTTTGGCTTCCAAAGCACTAACAGGGCTCCAGGATGTTCTCGAGGCCTCAACCTCGACAACTACGGGTGCTATGCTCTGGGGTTCCAGCTGTTTCAACCGGCACTGATACCCAAGCATCAGCAGCGTCGATAAACCAGAGATTCTTGGCTACTGAACGCAGTCTGGCGGCTCTTCTCATGGCCTCGATGCCCCTGAAACCGCTTCAGACACTTCAACTGACACCGGTACCGGTACCGACTGCATCGACATCGGCGGCTATACCACCGGGACCGAGTCATGCGTCTCTATCCGGAATGAACAAGTCGGTACTGGACCACTTCGATACCGACTTCAATCGGTACCGGTACCGTGCCTTGCATGATCACCGGGATCTGAGATACTTCGAATCCTCGGATGAGTCTAAAGACTCCGAAGACTCTGCCGATACCAGAGTACGTTTTCCTGAGGATTCCTCTTCTCCTCACCGTAGGATGGCTCCGCCAGAGGATATGTCCTTTCAGGATTTTATCCGAGATGTGGCCCGAGGTCTTTCCATCACAGTGGCTCCTAAAAAAAGCCTAGGGCAAAGGAATTAGAAATCCTTCAGTACCCTAAAGCTCCCAAGGAGGCAGCTACTTTACCTATTCATGAGATCTTGCATGATCTTATGTTAAGGATGTGGGAAATGCCTCTAACCACATCTCCTCATTCCCGAAGACTCGACACCATGTATCGAGTTCCTCCTTGTCCTGGGTTTCAAAAGACTCAATTTCCACACCATTCCATGGTGGTGGAATCAGCCATGAGACGGATGAAGAGTGCAAAAAGGCATGCATCTAATCCTCCAGTAGGTGAGTGTAGAACTCTTGACGCCTTTGGAATTCGATCCTTCCAGGCTTCCATGCTTTCTGCTAGGATCAGTTCCTATATCTTGTATATGGGGATGTTCCTTAATGAAGTCACAGGAGACTTAGAGCTTATGAGCCCTCTTCTTCCTGATGATAAAAGGCAAGATTATCTTGCTCTTGTTAAACATGCTCAGGATGTTTGCAAGTTTGTGAATCGTGCAGCCTTTGACTGCTTTGAATGCATAAGCAGAACCTACCAATACAGGGTTCTTCCTTTTGGCCTGGCTTCTGCACCAAGAGTGTTCACAAAATGCATGGCTGTGGTAGTAGCATTTCTCCGCACCCTGGGAATATTCGTCTTCCCTTACTTAGACGACTGGCTCATTCAAGCCCCTTCAGGGCCAGAAGCCAGTTTTGCTCTGTCTCGCACAATGCGCATCCTTCAGTATTTGGGACTTGTCATAAACTTCCCAAAATCCAACCTTGCTCCCACTCAATCCCTAGAATTTATAGGAACTCATCTGGATACCAGACAGACAAGGGCCTTCCTTCCACAGCCCCGCTGTCTTCGCATTGTACAGTTAGCTTCCCAAGCAGTGCTCAAACCTCATCTCACTGCTCGGGAAATGTTACAGTTGCTGGGCCAAATGGCATCCACTGTGCATGTGGTTCCTTATGCTCGTCTCCATATGAGGGCAGCCCATTGGACCTTATCCACTCAGTGGACTCGGGCATCAGGTTGCCTGTCAGAAAAAATAGCAAACTCAGATCGTCTTATTTTGTCCCTCCAATGGTGGCAGTCACCCAGAAACCTTCTGGTGGGGTCTTTTTTCCAGAAACCCCTACCCCAAGCCACTCTAGCAACAGATGCTTCACAGGTGGGTTTGGGAGCCCACCTGCATGACCTCTCTACCCAGGGTACCTGGACTCCACAGGAGGCCTGTCTTCATATCAACCTCCTGGAACTCAGAGCAATTTTCCTTGCTCTTCGAGTGTTTCACACCCAGCTCAGCTACAAGACAGTCATAGTTCAAACGGACAATCAGGTAGCCATTTTCTTTGTGAACAAGCAGGGGGGAACAGGCTCTCTGTTGCTATGCAACGAAGCTTTGCAACTATGGGCCCTCGCCAGAGAGCATCACATTCATCTCCTTGCGGTGTATCTTCCAGGCATTCAAAACTCTTGGGCAGACAAACTCAGTCAAGTGCTGCTTCCACACGAATGGTCTCTCCATACAGACCAGCTGGCCCAAATTTTTCAAATTTGGGGAACCCCAGACATAGACCTCTTTGCAAGTCCGCTAAATACCAAACTTCCCAGGTTCTGTTCCACAATTCAGGCTCGAGGTTCTCAGGCCAGGGATGCTTTCCTCCTTCACTGGGGTCAGGACTTCCTGTATGCCTTCCCACCCATTCCCCTAATTCCCAAAACCCTGTTCAAGCTTCAGAGAGACAGAGGTCATATGATTCTCATAGCTCCATGTTGGCCACGGCAACCGTGGTGCCCTCTGTTCCTACATCTCTCTCAAGCTCCACCTCTGGAGTTATGATCTGCTCCAGATCTTCTCTCACAAGAGGACGGGATGCTGTGGCATCCCAGTCCCCAGTCTCGGCATCCCAGTCCCCAGTCTCTGCATCTCAGGGCCTGGTTGCTGAAAGCCTAGAACTTCAGGATCTTAACTTTTCCCAGCAGGTAAAGTACTAATAACCCCGAAGTCCTTGACTAAATGCAACAACACAACGGCAAATAGGGCTTTCAGTCTTTACGTCCCCAAATGCTGGAATGCACTACCACCAGACATTCGAGCTATTGTAGACCTATCTCAATTCAGGAAGGCAATCAAATTTCACCTCTTCCTCCAATTCTACCCAGCCAGCAACCAAATCTAAGTAACCCCACCTAAGAAAACACCCATCCCTAGTGTTCTTATATTCCCAGCCTCCTTCCTGCAGATCAGGCGCATACTGTATTTCATATAGATCTTTGTAATTATTATTTAATGTATATAGTCCAATCCTGTTGTTGCAATTTATTATCTCATGTATATAGTTCAATCCTGTTAGCCAAGTTGGTACTCCTGTTCCTTGTAAAACCAAACAGATTGTTGTCTTGGTCGTTTGTTATATTGTAAACCGCACTGATACCGAATAGTGCGGTATATAAGCAACTGTAATAAATAAAAATAAAATAAATAAAGGATATCCTTCATGCTTCCAGGAAACCCTCCACAAGACGCTCTTATGCATTTAAGTGGAAGAGGTTTACCATATGGTGCTCACAGAAGGGTCTTAACCCTCTTGCGATGCCTCTGGAATCATTACTGGAGTATCTCCTTCATTTGTCAAATGCAGGGCTTAAGACCAATTCAGTAAGAGTCCATTTGAGTGCTATTGCAGCTTCTTTCAAGCCTCAAAATGGACAGCCTATTTCCTCTCATCCTCTCATAGCGAGATTTATGAGAGGCCTTCTTTTAACTAAGCCTCCCATTAAGCCACCACCGGTGGCATGGGACTTGAATCTGGTACTTGGGCAGCTCATGAAACCACCCTTTGAACCATTAGCCACTACTTCTTTGAAATTCCTTTCCTGGAAGGTTATCTTCCTCATTGCAATCACATCAGCACATCGCATCAGTGAATTGCAAGTGTTGGTGGCTGATCTTCCTTATACAAGGTTCCACCATGATAAAATAGTTCTTAGGACCCATCCACACTTTATGCCAAAGGTGGTTTCGCCTTTTCATTTGAACCAAGCGGTTTACCTTCCTGTATTCTTTCCGAGGCCTCACGCCTCCAGTGCAGAAAGGAACCTTCATATTTTGGACTGTAAAAGAACTTTGGCTTTTTATGTGCAAAGGACAAAGCAACATAGAAAATCCTCTCAACTCTTTGTTGCTTTTGATCCTAGTCATTTGGGACTTCCAGTCTCCAAAAGGACACTGTCCAACTGGATTGCACAGTGTATATCTTTTGCCTATGAAAGTAAGAACCTTGCTCTTGAAGGCCATGTCACAGCTCACAATGTGAGAGCCATGGCAGCCTCAATGGCTCATCTTCACTCTGTGTCTATCGATGACATCTGTCGAGCAGCTACTTGGTCTTCGGTACATACCTTCACAGCCCATTACTGTTTAGACAAGGACTCCCGCCGGGATGCCTTGTTTGGTCAGGCAGTTCTTCAACACCTGTTCCAGACTAATCAGCTCCTACCCACCATCCCTGGTAGGATGCCAGACATCCATGGGGGGAAGTGGAGCCCTTTCACAAGGGCGCACAATTTTCTGGGGCCATCTCCCTGGCATCTGCAGCTAGGGAGTCCCCCATATGCGAAGACTACATTCCTGCTTGTTCCTGGAGTTAGCATTGTTACTGACCTGTAAAAGGTGATCTCCAGGAACAGCAGGAATTTAGTCTTCACAACCCGCCCACCTCCCCTAGGAGTTGTATCTCTTTATTTCTCTCTCTTTCTCTCTTTCCCTTGTCTCAGCTATAAACTCAACTGGAGAGGGACAGTTGGGAAAGGCAGGAAGGCAGCACACAGGCACTGTGGGATGCTCCCAAAAGCTTTCCTGTTGGATGCTGGGGAGTGTTCCCGCGCAGGCTCCGTCGGTACTGACGATACCCATATGTGAAGACTAAATTCCTGTTGTTCCCGGAGATCATCTGTTACAAGTGAGTAACTATGCTTTCCCAATCATTCCATATTCCCCCAGACAGGTCCCCCACTTGCAACGACCTCATGATCCAATTTGTTTACATCTGTCACAGCCCCCCTTTCCTCTCCCACCCTTAGCCCCTTATCATGTTTAATATTCATGGTGTCTTTTGTCCATTGCTGTCCCTTGCTATCCTTCTCCCTGCCCTTCCTATTTGCTCTCCTATAAATTTGATGGTGTTCTTTTTCCTCCTTTGTTTCCAGCAGTTTATATTTTTTTTATTGTACACCGCCATGACACTTCGGTAAGGGCAGTATATCAAATGATGCAAATAAAGATAAAGCAGCATCGAAGATGAATCCTCACTCTGGTAACCTGGACATCATGGGTTGGAGGGAAGGAGTTGCATTGTTCTCCAAAGCGGTGAGGAGTTTGGCCTGGCTGAAGGCACTATGCCTCGAGGAGGTCTCTTCCAAACAGTAGTGTGCAGGCAAGATGTGCACAGAGGAGCAGGTCGCAGACCTGCAGATGTCCAGTAAGGGCACCAAGCGTAGGCTTACTATTGAGGCTGCCATGGTACGCACATTGTGAGCCATCACATGATACTCTTGAGAGAGCCCCGCATGTTGATAGGTAAAGGAAATGAAGGTCCCTCATGAGAGACTGTTGGCAAAATTAAAATGTCATGGCATAGGAGGCAGTGTACTATTGTAGATTAGAAACTGGTAAAATGATAGAAAACAGAGAGTAGGGCTAAATGGCCGATTTTCTCTATAGTGCAAGGTGAATTCTGGAATACCCCAGGGATTTGTGCTGGGCCCACTGCTTTTAACATATAAATGACCTGAAAATGGGAATTATGAGTGAGGTGATGAAATTTGCAGATGACACAAAATTATTCAAAGTTGTTAAAACACAAGAGGACCATGAGAAATTGTAAGAGGACTTTGATAAACTGGAAGACTGGGCATCCAAATGGCAGATGAAATTTAATGTGGGCAAGTGGAAAGTTATGCACGTAGGGAAGAACAACCCAAACTATGATTACACGATGCAAGGTTCCACTTTAGGAACTACCACCCAGGAAAAGGATTTAGGTTCATTGTGGATAATACATTGAAACCCTCTGCCCAGTGTGCAGCAGCGGCCAAGAAAGCAAATAGAATGCTAGGAATCATAAGGAAAGGAATGGAGACTAAAACAAAGGATTTTATAATGCCTCTGTAGCATTTCATGGTGCAACCGCACCTTGAATATTGTGTGTAGTTCTGGTCACGATATCTTAAAAGGGATATAGCAGAATTAGAAAAGGTACAGAGAAGAGCTACCAAAATGGTAAAGGGGATGGAAGAATACCCCTACAAAGAAGGGATTAAAAGGTTAGAGCAACTTGAGAAAAAAGACGGCTGAGGGGAGATATGATAGAGGTCTATGAAATAATGAATGCAGTGGAATGGGTAAACATTGATTAGTTGTTTATTCCTTCAAAAAGTAGAAAGACTAGGTGACATGCAATAAAGTTTCAATAAAGAGCATTTAAGACTAATTGGAGAAAATATTTTTTGCTCAATGTGTAATCAAACTCTGAAATTAGTTACTGCTGGATGTAATAAAAACTGTTAGTATAGCTGGGTTTAAAAAAGGTTTGGAGAAGTTTCTGGAGGAAAAGTCCATAAACCATTATTAAGGAGGACTAGGGAAATCCACTGCTTACCCTAGGATAAGCAATGTGGAATCTGTGCACATCTATGGGAACCTGACAGGTGCAGTACTTGTGACCTTGATTGGTCGCTGTTGGAAACAGAATACTGAGCTTGATGGACCCTTGGTCTGACCCAGTATCTTATGTTCTTATGAGATGGCTTGAAAGCTGCAATTCTTTGTGAACAAGCAGAAAATTAAGTCCTCACATATGGGTGATGTCATCTATGGAACGCTCCCAGCTTCCAAAGGAAGCTTTTGAGAGTACACCACACATGCATGCCTGCCTTCCTGCCTGCCACGGTACCATATTCTTCAGTCTTCATTTTTCCATGAAACCCCTAGGGTGTGTTCCTGCAGTCCAGAAAAAACGTTTTCTTTCTTGGCCTCGTGGCTGGGATTTTTCTCTTTTATTTTTCCTGCCTGTCTTCGGTTAATTATTTTTCCCGTTTCTAGGGTTTGTTTTTGTGTTTTTCAGCACTTTTGCATGTTTTTGCCCCTTTCAAGTTAGTTTCCCATCCATATTGACTTTACCAAGACAGTATTTTTCAGCATGTGTAAACCAGCTAGTTGCTTTAAGAAATGCATTGTGTGGCAAAACTATCTCTCTCACAGACCATCATAATTGGTGCTTGCAATGCCTTGGTCCTGACCATGAGCTGGCATCTTGTGAACTCTGCTTGCAGATGAGACGCAGAGGGCTAGAAGGTTGGGAAAAGCAGGCATCCCTCTTCGGCTCATCTGATTCAGCATCCTCAGCCCCGACCCCCCCCCCCCCCCTCATCTACACCTGCAAAAGGTTCAGAGACAGCCAAGGCAAAGGAGCAGCGTGCTCTATCAGAGTCCACTCCCAGTGCCCAGGAGGGCAGTCAGATGTCTCTTGATGCTCCTATCATTGTGGAGTCCCCACCCGAGGTGGCATCACCGATGGCTGCGGCCTTAACCACCCTCAGGTGACGGTTCTGGAAGAAAGCCTTTGAGCCTCGGAAGCTCACTTGATGGTGGAAGCCTTGCAAAGAATGCGTTCTCACCACACTCATTCCAGCCTATCCCAGAGACCCTTGCCCTACCTACGGAGGCTGTGACATCAGGTGGAAGATCAGTATCGACCTCGATCACCAGAGCCATCTCCCTCTCCATTGTGTCTGAGTCAGAGGCCCAAGGTCATCGACGCCCACCCTCTTTAAAGTTGCAGAGCCAGCAAGACAAGGAGACTCGACAATGTAATGGGAGACCGAGGCAGAATCAACTGCATCAGACCTTCAGTCCAATCCATTGCCTTCACCTGAGAGGCACAAGTCTCCCCCGGAAGACATTTCCTTCCAGGACTTTGTTCTGGACATGGCCAGGGCCATTCCATTTTTCCTGGAGGAGGAACCAAGGGTGGAGGAACTGGAACTCCTCCATTTACCCCTCAGCCCCCCAGGAGGTGGTGATGGTTCCCGTCCACTATATCCCACAGTAGCTGCTGCTGTGGCACTGGGAGGCACCACGCATGCTGCCTGTCATTAACTATTGGCTTGATTCCCTATACCGGTTCCAGAAGGCCCCAGGGTTTGAAAAGCCACAGTTACTCCACAATTCCATCATGGTTGAACCAGCCCTGAAGTGCGTAAAGAGTGCTAAAATGCACTCCTCGGTCCCACAGAGTCATGAGGCTCAGACCCGGGACTCCTTCAGGAGAACGTGCTTCCAGGGGTCCAAGCTGATTCCCCAGATACTGGCCTACCAGACCTATCTGAGTATGTTCCTCAAGGATGTCATGCTGGACCTGGATTTTGCTACCCTTGTTCCTGAGGACCATCCCAAGTCCTTTTGAAGCTTAGTGGTTCATGGAGCACGGTTCATATGATACTTGAATCTGCTGGCAAAGTGGCAGAACTGGATGGCATGGTTAGTCTTTAGACCTGGAGCAATGGATCCAGGACAAGATTGCTAACATCCCTTGCTGGGCGAGAACCTCTTCGGCAAGTCCATGGAGGAGAAAGCTGAGGAGCTGGAGAAAGAGCATCTAACTCTTCCCAGGCTTTCCAGGAAGACCGCTTACCCAGTGCGGAAGAAAAATCATGCCAAGAAGGCCTTCTATCCATATTCGCACCAGTACTTCACAGCCCAGCCAGGGATGCAGCCTAAAGTGCAGACCCCCTGCCTCCAGCAGAGGGAGAAGACCCCCGAAGGCCCAACCCATCCCCCAGTCCAAGCTGGGTGCAAGATTTTGACAGGTTCCTTAGGAGCATAGCCAATCGCCCATTACCTGTTGAGGTGCCCCCACAGGTCAGGGGGTAGCTTGTACACTTTGCCCACCGGTGGCCTCTCGTCACCTCGGACACCTGGGTACAGCAGATCGTCAAAAGAGGATATTGACTGCACTTTGCCCAGTTGTCGCCTCTGTACAATCATGGGGAATATCCCATGGATCCCATGCACCAAAGCCTCCTGCAGACCAAGGTCAAGGCTCTGCTCTCTAATCTTGCAATCGAGTCGGTTACCCTGGCCCCGATCGGGCAGGGCATCTACTCAAGGGTACCTTCTGGTAACCAAGAAACCGGCGGGTTCCATCCTATTCTGGATCTGTGAACCTCAACCGATTCCTGATGCACGAAAAATTCAAAATGCTCTCATTAAGGATGCTGCTTCCATATCTCATACAGGACAATTGGCTATGCTCCTTGGATCTGAAAGATGCATGCACATACATTCCGATCCACCTACATCACAGGTAATACCTTTGATTCGTGCTGGGAAACCAGCACTGCCAGTACCATGTGCTTCCCTTTGGGCTGGCTGCAGCCCCCTGGGTCTTCATGAAGTGTCTGGTGGTCGTGGCCACCTATCTCTGGACCCAGGGAGGTCTTTGTCTTCCCATATCTGGATGATTGGCTGGTCGTTTGGCAGTCTGTTGCACTCACAATTCAGCTGCTTGAGGGTCTCTGCTTTGTGATCAACTATCTGAAGTCCCACCTCCATCCGATGCAGCAGCTAGAGTTCATCGGGGCCCTCCTTGATACCTCTTGAGTGCGAACCTTTCTGCTAGTGGACCGCCAGCAGCGCCTCATCGAGGTGGTGGGCACACTGCAGATCCAGTGCCATACCATGGCCTATGGGCTGTTGAGGCCCCTCAGACACATGGCCGCCAGAGTGCATGTCACTCTTCAGGCCTGCCTTTCCATGCAGCAGACCAAATGCACCCTGTCCACACAATGGACAGAATGGTGGTCACCGTACTGCTGGCAAAGTCCCTGACATTATGGTTTCTCCAGGAACAAGCAGGAAGTCAGTCCTCACATGGGTGATGTCGGCATCGACGGAGCCCGTGTGGAGCAATTCCCCAGCTTTCAAAGAAAGCCTTTGGGATTGCTGCCACGCATGCATAGTCCTCTTCCCGCCCAAGAGTGCCATCTTGCTCAGTCTCCCTTTTTTCGCGGAGCCCATCGGATGCACGTCCTTGTCCCTCGGAAAAAGTTTTGGTTTTTGGGCCTACAGGCCTTTTTTGTTTTCCGGTTGCACCGGTCCTCTACCCATCCTTCCCCTGCTCTACTTTCTTCGATCTATAGGGGATAGACTTCTCCTTTTCATTTTTTGTTATGGGCTTCGTGCCCTTTTTCTCCTCTAACCGCTGGCCTCGTGGGTCTTCGACCTCGCAGGGGCCAATTTTTCCCCCATGGCCACCAGCTTCAAAAAATGCAATAGATACTCGAGGAACATGTCGCTTACGGACACTCACGACTGTTGTCTGCGATGCCTTGGAGCCAACCATGATCTGGAGCTCTCTTCGCTCTGTAATAAAATGTCCTCTAAGGCCCTGCTCAGCCGTAAGCAGAAGTCCGAAGACATTTTCCGAAAGGCCGCCTCGGAATCCCCAGTGGCACCCTCAGTTGTCTGCCCCCCCCCCCCGCGGCCCCACGCTCTCGGCGGCACTCCGATCAGGGGTCCCCTGAGGTGGAGCGGCGCAAAAGAAGGCGGCCTCGAAGTCGCTGTTGGCAGCTCTGGACAAGAGCGAGTGATCCCGCACTCAGTCGCTTAGCCCCCTTCAGCGTTCCCGAGAGTCGGACAGGGAGTGGCCCCGCAAGGTGCCCCACACAGAAGCGGAGGCCTCCAGTGAAGGCGTCCGATCTCCTGAGGACCGTCCCGGTGAGAACCCCCTCTCCTCCTCAACACCCAACACCCAACCCGGTGACCCCGGGATCGGTGTCACAGGGGTCCACGCCCGTGTGGGAGTCCCGCATGCTGGCACTGGAACGCAGCGTTTCTGTGTTCATTGCTTCTCAGCAGGTGTTCACAGCCAGCTTTGCTGACTCGCATCCAGAGACCGTGGGTTTCTTGCATGAGACACTGAAATCCGTCCAGGAAGCCCCCAAGAGCGGGCCTCGTGGTCCTCGACATCAGTTTTGCTCACCCTCCCGTTCCTCGGAGTAGAGATCTTCCAGGGCCTCCGGCTCCAAGCGGGCACCGGCCATTGGATAGGGCGATCTGCCTGGCTCGGACTCCTTGACCGATTTCATGGAGTGGGAGTCCAATGGGGACACCTCCCCGGAAACCCGTACCCACCGGGATCTTCCTTTGGACCTCTCCCTGCCCACGTTCCAGCAGCGCTCGCCACCCGAGGACAACTCCTTCCTGGTGTTCATTCGGGACATGGCACGGGCCCTTAACCTTGCCACTCAGGCCGAGGAGGACCTTTGTGCTGAAGAATTCAATATTCTTCAGTATGAGTCCCCACCCATGGAATCCATCACTGTGCCGGTTCCTCTTAGTCTATCTCGGCTGCTGCTCCACATGTGGGAGACCTCCCTGTATCGGTCCCCATTGTGAAGTAAGCACATTGACGCTTCTAGGTCTGGTGCTCGAAGCTCCAGATCGGCCCTTTCTCGTGCCCCATTCATTAGATCCTCCAGTACCTCCTCTATCTCTCGAAGGAAGGGCTGAAGTCGAACTCTGTCGGGGTACACTTGAGCGCCATCTCAGCGAATCACCTCCCCATCAAGGGAAAGCCCCTCTCGGGGCAGCCGCTAGTCTCCCACTTCATGTGGGGTCTTCTGCTTTCCAAGCCACCCATCTGTCCTCCCCCGGTGGAATGGGACCTGAATGTGGTGCTTATGCAGCTCACCAGTTCACCTTTCGAGCCAATGGCAACATGCTCATTCTGACACCTGTCCTGGCCATCCTGGTGGCGCTGACTTAGGCCCGCTGAGTCAGTGAGCTCCAGGCTCTCATGGCTGACGCCCCTTACACCAGGTTCTATCGAAACAGGGTGGTCCTCCGTACCCACCCTAAATTCCTGCCTAAAGTCATCTCAGACTTCCATATTAACCAGGAGATAGTCCTGCCGACTTTCTTTCTGAGGCCCCACGCTGACTAGGCGTCGACGGCTCTCCATACCCTCAACTGCAGATGGGATCTCGCCTTTTACTTGCAGCGGACCTAGACTCATCGCAAGTCTGGCTGGCTCTGTGACCTACGATCCCAATAGGCCGGGGAAGGCAGTTACCAAACGCACCCTCTCGGTTTGGGTGGCAGACTGCATCTCTTTCGTTCATGCAAAGGCAGGCGTCCCGCTGGATCGTCAAGTCAGCGCACACGTGGTCAGGGCCAAAGCAGCCTCGGTGGCCTTGCTGCACTCCGTGCCCCTGATGGACATCTGCCGGGTGGCGACCTGGTCTTCCACGAATACTTTCGCTGCCCACTACTGCCTGGAGAGGGAGTCCTGCTGGGACAGCGCCTTCGGCCAGGCTGTACTCCATAACCTGTTTGGGGTATAAGCAACTCCTGCCCTCTGACCCTTCTTCACGGCTACCGAGGACTTCACCCCGAGGACCTGAGGATTCAGTCTCCTTCGGGCATTGACTTCTGCTCACAGCCTCGTGGAGGCGTTTTTTGGTTACAGGTTTGGTAGCCTGTAGCTGGGGAGTCCCATAAGTGAGGACTGACTTCCTGCTTGTTCCTGGAGAAAGCTTAGTTACTCACATGTAACAGGTGTTCTCCAGGGACAGCAGGAATCAATCCTCACTACCCTCCCGCGTCCCCTGATGAGTTGCTGAATTTTATCCTTCTCTTGCCATTTGCTTGGTAGGGCTCGAGCTAAGGGACCTCACTGAGCAAGATGGTGCCCTTGGGCATAGCAGCAATCCCAAAGGCTTTCTTTGCAAGCTGGGGAATTGCTCCGCACGGGCTCCATCGGTGCTGATATCACCCATAAGTGAGGACTGATTCCTGCTGTCCCTGGAGAACACCTGTTACAGGTGAGTAACTATGCTTTAAGCGAGACAACCTGCTGTGGGGCCTTCCATTTCAGCTGGCAGCCCCCTGCAAGCTGCTTATGATGGATGTATCAAAGCTTGACTGGGGTGTGCATCTGGATGGTCTCAGTATGCAGAGGCTGTGGTCTACACAGGAGAGTCTCCATCAAATCAACTTTCTCGAGCTTCGGACCATCGCGAATGCCCTCCGTCCTGGAGAATCAGGTGGTGCTGATTCAGACACAATCAGGTGGCAATTTTATATGTGAACAAACTGAGGGTTTGGGATTGTACCTCCTGTACTGGGAGGCTATTTGTCCTGCTCCACGGCATCAACCTCAGGGTGACATCTGCCCAGCAAGCTCAACGGTCTGGCGGATTGCCTCAACCAGGTACTCCAGACTCATGAATGGACTCTCTAGAAGAAAGTGGTGGATTGGATTTTCTGGGAGTGGGGCACTTCGATAGTGGACCTCTTTGCCATGGAGCATAATGCCCAGGTGGCTCAGTTCTTCTCTCGGAGGCTGACCATCGGTCACCTGGCCATGGATGCCTTTCTCTTCCACTGGGAATAGGGCCTGCTGTATGCCTACTCCCCAATATCACTTGTCATGAAAACTCTCCTGAAGCTCCAGGCCAAGGGGGGGCTCCATGATACTTGTCGCCCCATATTGGCCTAGACAGTTCTGGTTCCCTCTGCTTTTGTAGCTCTTTGTCTGGGCTCTGACTCTGTCATCATCTTGCAGAAGGACAGCTCCCTCTTGCACCCCAACATCTGCTCCCTGGCGCCCATGGTGTGGATGCTGAGAGGGTAGTTCTTGTGGAACTTGATTTCCACAAGGGTGTTACTGACATCTTGCTGGTGTTCTGCAAGGACTCGATGTGCAAGGCCTATGCGCTCAAGTGGTGGAAGTTCACCATCTGGTATGCAAGTAGAGTCCAGGACCCCTTCTCCTGTCAGGTGTAACAGCTGTTGGAGTACCTCCTGTATCTCTCCAACTCCAGGTTGAAGTCTAACTCTGTGCAAGTCCATCTCAGTGCGATTGAGGCTTACCATCTTGGCTGTGGAGGAAAGCTTGTTTTGATCCAGCTACTGGTGGCCCGGTTCATGAGGGGTAGTCCAATGAATAACATGCTACACTCACCAAAGAGTCCAACAAAACCAATTCCACAGCAAGGTAAAAAAAACAACAATTTTATTAGGAATGATACCTTTGTTTCTAATAAAACATGTTTTGTTACCTCACTGAGGACTTTGTTTTGTCAGTTCACGATGGGCCTGCTCCTTTTGAAGCTTCTGCTACAGTCACTTGGAACCTCAGTGTGGTCCTTGGCCAGCTGATATGGGTCCCCTTCAAACCCCTAGGCTTGTGCTTGCTGATGCTCTTGACCTGGAAGTTCCTCTTTCCGGTGGCCTTCATGTCAGCGTGACGTGTCAGTGAGCTCCAAGCTCTGGTTGCTCACCCTCCATATACCAGGTTTCACCAGAACCAGGTGGTGCTCTGCACACATCCCCACTTTCTGCTGAAAGTGGTTTCAGTGTTCCACTTCAACCAATCCATTGTCCTTCCAACATTATTTCCCCGGCCTCACGCCCGCTGGACTGCAGGCATGCGTTGGCTTTCTATCTGGAGTGCATGAAGGCACACCATCAATCTACCCAGCTGTCCGTCTCCTTTGACCCGCAATAGGCAGGGTGGTGACAGCTCAAAGTGTACACTATCTCTCTGGCTAGCAGATTGCATCACTCATGTGTGTACTCTCTGGCTGGGCTGAGCTGAGCTGAGCTGAGCTTTAAGGGTCATGTCACGGCTCACAATGTCCATGCAATGGCCTCATCAGTGACCATCCTCTGTTTGGTGTCTACAGAGGAAATCTGCAGGGGTGTGATGTGGTCTTCTGTCCATACCTTTGCAGCACACTACTGTCTGGATGGGGATTCCTGACAGGACAGCAATTTTGACCAGGCCATGCTTTGGCATCTCTTTGGGTCTTAGAATCAATTCCTACCCAACGACCCTTCTGTTCGTCCAGGCTACCTGCTAAAAATATCCCTTCAGGTCAATGTCAGCTGAGGATACTGAATCAGATGAGTCCCTCAGTGGGAATACCTCTCTGATCTTCCTGACTTCTTGAGTTCTTGTCACCCAGTTTAGCTGCTCATCAAATCGGATTCTGGTAGCCTGTAGCTTGGGAGCCCCATACATGAGGACTTATTTCCTGCTTGTTCACGGAAAAAAGCATAGTTACTCACCTGTAGCAGATGTTTTCCGTGAACAACCCTCCCGCCTTCCCAGGGAATTGTCTTTGACTCCTGCTATGATATTTTGCTGGAGAATATGGTGCCGGGGTGGCAAAAGGTGCACATGCACAGTGTCCCTCCCAAAAGTTTCCTTTGGAAGCTAGGGAGTATTCCGTGTGGGGCTCCATCGGTGACGTTGCCCATACGTAAGGACTTATTCCTGCTGTTAACGGAGAACATCTGCTACAGGTGAGTAACTACGTGTTTCTTCACCAGCTAATTCAGCCCTCTCCCCCACCAGTTACTCTGTTACCTTTAACCGCCTCCCATAGCTAAGCAGTATGGGCTTTTGGGAGGTTTTGTTCTACAAAAATACTGACTCGATTTTCCTGGTTTCCAAATTCATCTGATATATTCCCATTTTCCTTCAACAAACCCCAAAGACTAGGTTTACTAAAATGTGTTAACACCTATGTGTTAGTAAATTAATCCTTTTGCATAAAATGGGACCTGTACTAAATAATACATCTTAATGTGTGTTAGTGTGCAGTACACAGTAGTGCCTTCTAGTAAATCTGCTCCCAGATCTGTTGATTTTCTGTAACCTTGGAAGAGTTATTTTGATCACCCAGGGCAGATGTAATTTTTCCAACATTTCTATATGTCAGACAGCATAAAAGTTATCATAAATCTTATTTCTATTGAGCATGGATGGTGTGTTTTCCTGTGGCTCTTTGACAATCTGAGCCCATCCTCCTCATGCATATTATATGTTGATCTAAATTCCACAAAAAAATCCTTCTCTTCTATAATCAACACAATATCTTGCTCCCATAAATCACAAAGGGGACACCTCTATGTGCAAAAAATGTGAAGAGATATATGGAACCATCAGAAGGGAGCCATGCTGGTGCCAGTATCACCTTGCAATCTTGCTCCCCAATTTCAGTCATCAGTTCTTTAATATACCTACTGTATGTGTCACCACCAAACCCTGTGAACATTTTTTTTGAGTTTCCTATTATTTTCTTTTTTCTTATTCTTATTCTTATAATTAAAAGCAGGCAACATTAACCTTTCATCGAGCCTTTCAAGGCAGAATGGTGGCCCCACTCTTATACTCTCTTAAGGAGCAGGTAAACCTTTTGCTGACCGCATGGGTTCATATCCACACAGTTATATTGACATTCACGCCATAGTATGCATACTTCAATTCCACTTGCGAAACGCAATAGTGCGCTAATTTAGATATTTGTATATAAGTTGAAAACATTCAAGTACTGCTGCAAAAATTTGAATCAAACATTTCAATTTGCATGCAAATGTTTCATCTGCATGCACTGGTTCCACCCAAGCTGCTTGCAGGTTTTGGATTTCTGCGTTGGGTTCAGCGGCAGAAAAATGAGCTCAGAGCAGAAGTTTGAAAATCAAAGTAGCAAGCTTCAGCAGCAATGGTGGAGTCCTAAGGCAAACAGACACCATTAAATCATATCAGAGTTTAAACGTCAAAGTCACATGGCCAACGTGGTGACATCACTGAAGCAGAAAGATGGAAACCAAAGATTAAATAATAGAGTTCCATTCAATATAATCATTGAGTCCATTAGGTTTCACTGTTCCAAAGGTAAAGATCCAATATTGTTCTCTGTATGTAAATAATGCCCTCTGATCTCCCCTACTCCTGCACACAGGCACATGGTCAATAACATTGAACTGGGGAAAAGTATGGTTCTCTGTCAAACAATGTGGCACTAAAGGAACAGACTCCAGCTTTTATGTTCCATTGATTAGATCTTAATCTGTTATGTAGCTTTTCCCACATATAATAAATTGCAGGGGCACTTGATGACATGGGTGATAAATGAAGATGTACAGTTTGTGCTATGTTTAAAACTCTGTTTTGACAGTCAATTCATGTCCAACTGGCTCCCGACATTGATCACAAAAGGAGCAGTGATTGCAAAGATAGTGTTCAATGTTAGATGGAACAAGGGGTACTTCCCTGACATGAGCATCTACCACCATATCCTTGATATTTGGGCCCTGCTTAAAAGCTATACAGGGTTGTTCCTTGAAAAGGTCATGTAACTCTAGAATAGACCAATGTTTATGAATAGCTGCCGCCACCTGGGGAGCCAAATTGGAAAAATGCAAAACACATATTTGATTACTTTGACTAGCTCTTTTCTGTGGCTGTAATAGTAAATCACAGTTGACATATAGGGTCCACAAATATGCCTGACGAGTAATATGTGCTAGGTATTCTATTTGTGAGAGGTGGTGTCTCAGTTGGCTGGCATGATTTTTAAATTCATCTGTGGTAGAGCAAACTTGAATTTGCAAAAATTGGCCAATAAGTAAAGACTTACAAAGGCCAATAGGATGATGACTAGAATACATCAAAAGGCTATTACAATCCATGGGATTCTCCAGGACCAAGCAGGAAGTCAGTCCTCACTTATGGGTGACGTCGGCGCCGACGGAGCCCTCGCCGAGCAATTTTCCCCAGCTTTCAAAGAAAGCCTTTGGGAATTGCAGCGCGCATGCGCGGTCGTCTTCCCGCCCGAGGGTGCCATCTTAGCCAGTCTTCTTTTTTCCGCGGAGCCCTACAGACGTCCCCGTCTTGTCCCCGCGAAAAAGTTGATTTTCTTCTTTATTTTATCCTTTTTTCTTTCGGTTCGACGCCGATCGTTTTCCCGCCCGGACTCGCGACGCCGGTCTCGAGTCCTCTTACTTTTTTCGGTTTTTCTGACTTTGTCAGCTTTCGTTTTCGGTTTCCCTGGCCTTTGACCTCGCAGGGGCCCTTTTTCCCCCGATGGCTGCCAGTGGGTTTAAGCGGTGTGGTCGGTGTGACCGAAATATGTCACTAACCGACACACACGACTTTTGCCTCCGCTGCCTGGGCCCGGATCATGAGGAACTGATCTGTGGGCCCTGCAGCAAACTGTCCTCAAAGGCGTTGAGAAGTCGGCGGCATCAGCGTGAGAGAATCTTCGCTGACCCCAGCCGTACCCGGACCTCGTCGGAGGCCTCCGCGTCGAAAGGCTCCAGCTCGGACCGTCGCCGGAGCTCCTCCGACCGGGGTTCTCCCTCCGGGGACCATCGTCGGAAGGAAAAACCCGCGAGGGCGGCGTCGGTGGACGCTCCTGGTTCCGCGAGGGCCAGGTCGCATAGCCCCGACAGCCGCCCCGGGTCCTTGGAGAAGGAACACATCCCGAAGCGACCTCGACTGGAGTCGGAGATGCCTGCCCGGGTAAGTCCTGTGGTCCTTCTGGACTCGCCTCCGCGACAGCCGCCGTCGGGGCCCGAGTCGGGGGCTGCTGGGTCACCTGAGCTCGGACTCAGGTTGACGGCCTTGGAGAGCAGACTGTCTGCCTTCATGGACCAGCAGAGGGCACTGCTCGCTGGCGCCGCTGCCCCGACCGCCGGGACGTCGACGTCCAAGTCGACCCCGGAGACCGAGCCGATCCTCGAGTCGATGAGAACTCGAGTCGATCCTCGGTCGAGGTCACCCTCGGCCTCCCGTTCGGGACCGAGGTCGCCGACGCCGACTCCCTCGGCGTCGGGGCGGCTGGCGCCGCACCCTGCCCGGGCCGACCCCACCGAGTCCTCGTCGGAGTCGGTCTGGGAGTCTGAGGAGGAAGAGTCACCTGATTCTTTCCGGACTCGGTGTGTCCCATCGGACTCACCGGAGTCCGAGCCTCGGAAGCAGTCCCCCCCGGAGGATGCCCGGTTCTCGGACTTCGTTAGGGATATGGCCAAGGCTTTGGCCTTCCCTGCGGATCCCGAGGAGGAGCCTCGAGCCGAAGAGCTCGACGCCCTCCAGTATGACTCTCCCGCGAGGGAGCACTTTACTGTGCCGGTTCCTCCTATGCTGGAACGACTACTCTTCCGCATGTGGGAGAGTCCGGCCTCCTCGCCGGTCCTGAGCAAGCGGGTCGATTCTATCTATCGGGTCCGCAAGAACCCTGGCTTTCAAAAGGCACAGCTGCCACACCATTCCATGGTAGTGGAATCGGCCATGCATCGTCTTAAGAGCCAGAAGATGCACTCCTCGGTGCCTCCTGGAAGGGAGGCCCGTAACCTGGATGGCCTTGGCAAGAAGTGCTTCCAGGGCTCTATGCTCGCTTGTCATGTCCAGACTTACCAGCTATACATGGGCATGTATCTCCGGGATCTGGCTAAAGAGCTAGCCGGATTCTCCGCTGGTCTCTCCGAGGAGCCCTTGCGGAGGTTCCTAGCCTTGTCCACGGGCATTCGGGAATGCTCAAAGTTCATGTCCCGAGCAGCCTATGATGGCTTTGAAGCATCGGCTCGTGTGGCCGCAGCCGGCATCGGTGCCCGCCGACAGGCTTGGCTTCAGTCGTCAGACCTTGAGCCCTGGGTACAGGACAAGTTGGTCGATGTCCCCTGCCGAGGCGAAAACCTCTTTGGCAAGCCCATGGCGGAAAAGGCTGCACAAATTGAGACTGAGACTCTCACCAGGACCAGGCTTTCTAGGAAGACCTCCGCCCCTTCCCAGAAAAAGAAGGGCTCGGGGAAAAAGTCCTTTTACCCGAGAAAGGCGGCTGCCTACAAACAATACCCCCATTATCAGGCCCCTGCAGCTCCCCAACAGGGCCAGCAGGCCAAGGGACGGGGTAACGGGTCCCGTAGGCAGCAAGCCCCCAAGCCTGCACCACCAGCCCCTGCTCAGCAGGGTGGGGGCTTTTGACTCGCTCAGCATAGCCTCTCCCCCCCCGCTGGTTCCTCCCAGCACCGGAGGCCGGCTGGTTCACTTCGCCCACAGGTGGTCCAGCATCACCGCAGATGCCTGGGTGCTTCAGGTCGTGCGAGAAGGCTACCTTCTCCACTTCCATCAGGTCCCTCCCTCCTATTTCCCGGGAGAACCTCCGCGCCCCCCTCTGCACAGGGAGTTGCTCCTTCAGGAGTTAGCAGGTCTTCTGCAGGAACAGGCGGTGGAACCGGTGCCACACCACCTGAGGGGTCAAGGCTTTTATTCAAGGTATTTTCTGATACCAAAGAGAACAGGGGGCCTCAGACCCATCCTGGACTTGCGCAACCTCAACAAGTTCCTTGTGCGGGAGAAGTTCAAAATGCTTACCCTTGGAATCCTTCTGCCCTACCTCCAGCAGGGAGATTGGCTATGCTCCTTGGATCTAAAGGATGCCTACACGCACATCCTCATCCACCCAAGCCACCGCCAATACCTAAGGTTTGTGGTGGCGGGAAATCATTACCAGTACAGAGTACTGCCCTTTGGCCTGTCCTCCGCACCGCGAGTCTTCACAAAATGTCTCGCGGTCGTGGCGGCCCATCTCCGGCTTCACGGCCTCTATGTCTTTCCATACCTCGACGACTGGCTCATCAGAGCAGCGTCCGCTCAGGAGGTCACCAACGCCACGTGCCGCACGGTGACTCTGCTGCAGCACTTGGGCTTTGTTATAAACTTCGCAAAGTCCACTTTGCTCCCCTCACAGGATCTCGAGTTCATCGGCGCAAGGCTGCACACTCCGCAGGCGAGAGCGTACCTACCGCTCGACAGGGCTCAACGGCTCATGGACCTAGCCGACCGCTTTCGCAGCCAGCCCCTGGTCTCCGCCAGGCGCTTCCTGAGACTGCTCGGCCATATGGCTTCCACCGTCCATGTGACCCCCAATGCCCGCCTGAATATGCGGTCTGCTCAATGGTGTCTCCGCCAGCAGTGGCGACAAGCCACGGGCGGCCTAGCAGACCTAGTGCGCGTTTCCGAGCCGCTGGTCTCGTCTCTCCGGTGGTGGCTCCGGCAGCCGAACCTGATATTCGGAATGCCTTTCCAGTCACCTCAGCCGACCCGGGTGCTGACCACCGATGCATCCCTCCTGGGCTGGGGAGCACATTGCCAAGAGGCACGTACTCAGGGCCTCTGGACCACATGGGAGTCGGCTCAGCAGATCAACTTCCTGGAGCTCAGGGCGATCCGCCTAGCTCTCAAGGCCTTCTCCCACCTGACTTCCCAACAGTCCGTCCTTGTCCAGACGGACAATCAAGTTGCCATGTTCTACGTGAACAAGCAGGGGGGCACGGGCTCCTTCCTCCTCTGCCGGGAGGCACAGAAGCTCTGCTCTTGGGCCGTCCGTCACGGCATTCTCCTCAAGGCAGTTTATCTCCCGGGCCAAGAAAATTGCCTTGCAGACAAACTCAGCAGGGTCCTCCAGCCGCACGAGTGGCGTCTGGATCCCTTGGTAGTTCAGAAGCTCTTCCTCAAGTGGGGTCTCCCCACGGTGGATCTCTTTGCCAGTCCTCACAACCGGCAGCTTCCTCGCTTCTGCTGTCGTCGGCCACACCCCCTTCGGGTTGCGGCGGACGCCTTTCTGATCTCGTGGTCGGGGAGCCTTCTGTACGCTTTCCCTCCCATCCCGCTGGTCTCTCGGAGTCTTTTCAAGGTTCTCCGAGACAAAGCCTTCATGATCCTGGTGGCCCCTCGCTGGCCCAGGCAGCCGTGGTTTCCGCTCCTGCTGCAACTGGCGGTGGAGGATCCAATCCCTCTGGGGGTACAACCGGATCTCCTCACTCAGGATCAGGGGTCCCTCCTGCACCCCAACCTCAGGTCTCTCAACCTCATGGCCTGGCTGCTGAGAGGGTAGTCCTTGCTCCCCTTCTCCTGCCGGCGGAGGTGGAGGAGGTCGTCTTGGCTTCGCGACGGCCTTCTACCCGCAAATGCTACGCCCTTAAATGGCGTCGCTTTGCAGTCTGGTGTACCCAACAGTCTCAGGATCCCTTCTCCTGCCCGGTGTCGGTGATCTTGCAGTACTTGCTGCACCTCTCTAATCTGGGACTTAAGTCCAACTCCGTCAAAGTTCACCTCAGTGCTCTTTCTGCACATCATGTGCCGGTGGACGGCAGACCTCTCTCCAATGACCCTCTCGTAGCGAGGTTTCTCCGAGGTCTCCTTCTCCTTAAACCACCTCTGCGCCCGCCAGCGCCTGACTGGGACCTGAATGTGGTTTTTGCAGCGGATCACCTGTCCGCCTTTTGAACCTATGGCTACCTGTTCTCTCCGTTTTCTGTCTTGGAAAACTCTGTTCTTGATAGCCCTCACTTCCGCTAGACGCGTAAGTGAATTGCAGGCCCTCGTGTCTGATCCCCCTTACACTAGGTTCTACAAGAATAGGGTGGTCCTACGGACTCATCCGAAATTTCTGCCTAAAGTGGTCTCCCCTTTTCACATCAATCAGGAGGTGGTACTTCCAACCTTTTTTCCCAGACCACACTCCAGCCGAGCTGAGACGGTCCTCCATACCCTGGACTGTAGAAGGGCTCTGAACTTCTACCTTGACCGTACGCGGGAGCACCGTAAAGCTGCTCAGCTTTTTGTGTCTTTTGACCCCAATAAATTGGGGCTCCCGGTCTCCAAGCGTACTCTGTCCATCTGGGTGGCGGACTGTATCTCTTGGGCTTATGGGGCAGCCGGATTCTCCTTAGAAAGTAGAGTCACGGCTCATTGCGTTCGGGCAAAGGCCACGTCAGTGGCTTACCTCCGCTCTGTTCCGCTGGCAGACATCTGCCGGGCCGCTACTTGGTCTTCGAGCCAGACTTTTGCGGTCCATTACTGTCTCGAGAGGGAGTCCCGTAGGGACAGTGCTTTCGGACAGGCAGTCCTCCGTAATCTCTTTGAGGTCTGAGCAACTCCTACCCTCCATCCCGGATGTGGGCTACCGGTGGGTGATAATTCAGCGAAGATTCTATCCTTCTGTGCTGCTGAGCTAGAGGGAGCTCATTTTTGTGCTTAGGGTCTCCGGTAGCCTTGAGCTTGGGAGTCCCATAAGTGAGGACTGACTTCCTGCTTGGTCCTGGAGAAAGCGTAGTTACTCACCTGTAACAGGTGTTCTCCAGGAGCAGCAGGAATCAGTCCTCACTACCCTCCCTCCTCCCCTTGGAGTTGCAATCGTCTGCTTATGTTCTTGTTGCAAATTTTTATGCTGTCTTTTTTAGCTATGTCATCTGACTGGCTAAGATGGCACACTCGGGCGGGAAGACGACCGCGCATGCGCGCTGCAATTCCCAAAGGCTTTCTTTGAAAGCTGGGGAAAATTGCTCCGCGAGGGCTCTGTCGGCGCCGACGTCACCCATAAGTGAGGACTGATTCCTGCTGCTCCTGGAGAACACCTGTTACAGGTGAGTAACTACGCTTTATGATATAATGTAGTTGCTAACATAAAGAAATATAGATCCATCTGCACATCCAAAAAGTGCAGTTTGCCAAAGTGAGATGCATATGTAAACTTCAAATTGCTATCCAAAGAATTCAACCATGTTACAAAAAGACAAATTCTGTTCTGTTGAGGTCCAGATACAAACATCATCTATAAATCTGAACCAGACTAAAAGATGAGTACTCCAATGCAATGTGTATAAGAATTTTTCTTCTAAACAAGACATACAAAGATAGGTGACACTAGGCGCCATTGCTGTACCCATCGCAGTGCCATGTATCTGCAGATATCATTTGTCACCGAAACTGATCTTCTAAATTCAGCAGTGTTGACTGGAAAGATGCATGGACAGATTTTTGTTTAAGCAGCAACCCAAGATGACATCTAAGATTGATTTTTTTTTTTTAAGCATACTGTGGTAAGCAGTGTGAGGCTAAGGTGGCAGATGCATTAGGAGAGTTTCTGGTGCTCAGTGATGGACTGATTGTAGTGCACACGCTGGAGGATAAATTTGATAAACTAGGCAAATTACTTTAGTATTGCAGACTCAAGGAATATATGACTCAGGTGATAATGGTTCAGCAATGAGTCTTGGAAACGGACAACAGTGTACAGAGCCTGCAAATGCAGTTCAAGTTACTGCAGAGTAAGGTAGTGCAATATGAAGCAAAAATTGATCTTGAAAACAGGTCAAGTAGGAGCAACTTTTGATTTGTGGGCTTACTTGATTTGGTGGCTGAGGCGGAGTTAATTGGATTCCTGAGGTGTTAGCTGCCTGATGTCCTGCCTATTGATCAATGCCTGGGTAGAGTGCAGGTGGAGAAAAGAGTGCTAATATCTCAAGATCTGGACATGACTGCCCAGAGGGAAGCCAGTCCAGTGGTGTGCAATCAGCTGGTGAGTAGGAAGGTTCAGTTCATGTTACAATCCTCTACTAAGCTATGAGTATGGAGCAACCACAAGTGTTGGCATCTCCAGATGAGGCACACTTAAATCAATGGGGCCGCGGCTGCGATCGCGATCGCGAACCACTACCGCGGCTTTGTAAACAAGCCCCTTAGTGTCTGGAGCAAACAGAAACTATGAAGGATACTAGGGCACAGTAACTGGTTGTTGTGGAGCATGGTGCCAGTGATTGGTGATATCGTCTGATGGAGTTAGCAGCCCTACAAGGGTGAATTATTTCGAGATACTGTTTCTGTTATTCTTGTGGGGCTTTGTGCTTAGAGTGGCTAGCATGGCTTGCACTGCTTGTGGTAGATGTTTTAAGACATTAATACTGTTGTCCCCGTGAACTGCGTATTTTTAAGCTTTTAGGTAAAGACTTGCCCAGTGTGAGACAGAACCAATGGGCCTTCTGAGTGGTGCTAGAGAGAGGACCTGTTGATATGTGGGGCATTTTTTTATCCAGCTGTCCCCCGAGGACTTAGGTTGGTTGCAAAAGATGCAAACATAGCGAGAGTGGTTTGCACAGGAATATGGATTTCAGTGGGGCCATCCTATGTAGAATGGATTTGAAAATCTTTGGCCTGGGACTGACTTTAGAACATTAAAACCTGTTTCCCCTTACTTGGTTTGTAGTTTGCCATGCTGTGAGGGCTTGTGTGCATCAATGATGCTGATGGGTAAGCTATTGGTAGCTTAACTACTGGCAGGGTCTCCCAAGATAGACAGGTCTCAGCTGAGGTGCCAGACCAAGACAAACCATCCATCTGGGCAGCAGCAGAAGGATCACATTTCTGTGATAACAGTAACAATACTAAAATTAAACTGCGCAGAAGAAAGGCCTGGCAATCACTAATATATCTTGCCACGAAAACCAAATGAATAGTCACAACAAAATGCATTGTATTATAGTTGCTGTACCTCTACACAAAAGTGGTGACAAGGAAGAAGTGTCAAACTACAGGCCCGTGAGCCTTACCTCGGTGGCAGGAAAAGTAATGGAGGCACTCCTGAAAGAGCGAATAGTGAACTTTCTCAAAACCAACAGGTTGCAAGATCCGAGGCAACATGGTTTTACCAAAGGACAGTCTTGCCAAACAAATCTGATTGAGTTTTTTGACTGGGTGACCAAGGAACTAGATCAGGGGCATGCGATGGATGTCATCTACCTGGATTTCAGCAAAGCCTTTGATACTGTTCCTCATAGGAGGCTTGTCAATAAACTCAGTAGCTTGGGGATGGGTCCCAAGATGGTAAACTGGATTAGAAATTGGTTGACTGATAGACATCAGAAGGTGATGGTACATGGAGCTCACTCGGATGAGAGGAAGGTGATTAGCGGGGTGCCCCAAGGTTCGGTCTTGGGCCCGGCACTGTTCAATGTATATGTGAGCGATATTGCTGAAGGACTGAATGGAAAACTCTATCTTTTTGCAGATGACACAAAAATTTGCAACAGAGTGGACTCCCCCGAGGGAGTGGTTAACACGAGGAAAGATCTACGAAAGCTGGAAGACTGGTCTAATGTTTGGCAACTATGATTTAATGTGAAAAAGTGCAGTGTCATGCACTTGGGTAGCAGAAATCCAAGGGAAATGTACGTGATACAGGGCGAGAGGTTGGTATGCACGGTTCAGGAGAAAGACTTTGGTGTGATTATTTCTGTAGATCTCAAGGTGGTAAAACAGTGCAACAAGGCGGTGGCAAAAGCCAGGAGTATGTTGGGCTGCATACAAAGAGGGATTACCAGCAAAAAGGAAGAGGTACTTATGCCACTGTACAAGTCACTGGTGAGGCCTCACTTGGAATACTGTGTTCAGTTTTGGAGACCATATCTTGCAAAAGATGTAAAAAGACTGGAAACTGTTCAGAGGAAGGCGACGGAAATGATTTGGAGCCTGCGTCAGAAGCTCTTCCTCAGGCTGTAAAGCTGAGTGGCTTGAAACATTGATTGGTGTAGCGTGAACCTTGCTTTTGCTGAATTGTGGCATAATTTTGTTTTTGGAGGAGTTTCCAATTCGTCTGAGGAGATTTCAACGGATTATACAATATTGAACAGCCTGCTATTGAGACTGTGTCTGGCCAGCGTGGAAATGGAGGCTGGGCCAGGGAACACACGTCTATGGTGATTTGTTCACCTCCTTGGAGGCGTTTTTCCAGCTAAGTTCTCTTTCTAAGTGCCTTAATACAACGAGATAAGCTGGGTTACGATAGGCATTGTATAAGGAGGAGTCTTCAACTTGTTTGAGATAATTTCAGCGGATTACATAACACCAAACAGCATGCTATCGGGACTAAGTATGGCCAGCATGTTAATGGATGTCGAGCTGGGAAGCATATGTTTGTAGCGATTTGTTGGACTCCTCTGAAGCAATTTTCCAGCTAAGCTCTCTTTTTAATTTATTAATACAAAGGGATACACTGGGTTATGATAAGTGCCATTTCAAACTGATTTACGAACTTATAGTTCGGGAGTTTAAATAGTAATGACATCAATGTTATGCTGTTTATTCTGTTTTAAGACCAGTATAAGGTCGGTTATAAAAGATTAAAATGGAGGGCTCACTTCGAGAGAGGGAAGGTTTCTTCTCATGGTGAGTGATCCAACAAAAACAATAATTTACTCTTTAAAATTTGACCTCTCATTTGGAGGGTTTATATGTTTAAGGTAAGAGTTAAGATATAATGGTTCCTGTAGGTATGAAGGTGGGTGAAATCAAGTGATATTGGGATCTTGATTTAACTTGGCAGAGAGAGGCAATTTCCCCATACTAATGCTGGGAAACTTTAATTTGGTCACGGATGCAACTTTAGGTAGGTCTCCCTTTCATGGGTTGAGAATCTCTAGTAGTAACTGAGAGCTTCCCATTCTATGTAAAATTTGTCTTATTGTCTGCATCTTATGATGGACCAGCTGCTGCATGCAGCTCGACTCTCCCAAGAAGAATTCACACCTCTGAAGGACCAGCTGCTGAATGGAACCCGACTCTTTCCCAACAAGATTCTCCCTTGACCTGATGGTCATCTTCAGGTGAAGAGGCTGTCCAGGCTCAGAGAATAGCATGTTCTGCAGACTGCATTCTCTGAAGAGAGATTTTATGCATGTCCCAAGGGCACATGATGCATTGTTTCATATTGATTATGTTTGTGTCAGTGCTGGTTCTCTAGCATGATAGGAACAGAGATAGACCTGCTAGCAATGTTGGCTCAATCATTAATGTGCGTGGACATTGAAGAACGTAGTGGATTTCAGGGTGGTAGAAGAAGAATGTTTCCTAGACAGCTATATTATGATGAGCAGTTCTGGTCTGTTTTGTTAAGTGGGAGAATTTTTTCACCAATAGTGAAGATCCATTTTTTGGAAACAGCAAAGGCGGCTTTAAGAGGGAAAGTGATTTATTTCATGGCAAAAAGCTTTGGAAAATTCTATCTTGAGATTGGAAAAGCAATTGAGCTTGCATAAGAGAATTTTTGAGTAATGCCTTACAAGAGATGATAAGGATAAATTTCTGGCTATCCAAGTGATTTTGAATGCACTCTTCAAGCAAACAAGGAAGACATTGACATTTAAGAAATGGTAGTTTAGACCAGGAGAATGTTAGCACATATGATAAAACCCTGATTGGGTCCTAGTTAGTTGAAGGTTTGACAGGGTGTATGTCCTATCATGGAAGACCTGACAGAACCTTCAGTTTAAGCTAACCACCTGGGTATAAGGGGCACCCATCTCACATTCTGATGAGAGAGAATCACTTAATATCTGCGGGTGGGTGGTTGTAGTAGACCAGGGATCACTCAAAATATGGTCGTGTCATAGAGGGTACTATCATATATGAAAATAAATAAAAAAGCACAAGCCCTCAAAACCAAAACTTCCGGCTATGATCTATCTCATTTTAGTAACGTGATATGTATTTCACAGTAAAAAAATTTTAAGGAAGGGAAAACAGGTCTCAGACTTTTGTTAAACACATTCCTGCAAACTGTGACAAAGAATGTGTATTACATTTGCATCAACGACCCGTTGTTTTCACTCCTTTACATAAGTTTTGCCAGACAGAAACCTTTTCAATTGAAAACTATTTCAAAAAAGAGTATTCGCTTATCATTTGTGTTTGCCCCGACGCCGTCTTCCGGCTGCCGTTCCGCGTTTCACAGAAGCTGATGTGTTTCTTCAGGGGGTAAGCTTTGAAATGTCCAGTGGATATCAGCGAATCCAACTTGAAGCTGATGTGCGTTTTACAAAGACTGGCACTGTTGATTCAAAAAATTACTTTAAAAAGTGGTTTCATGCCGTGTGCGAGGAAAGAACAAAACTAGGAGAATATGACCAACATGCAGACTGAAGGAGTAGACCAGGGATGGCTATGTGGATGATGCCAGGTAGGGCAGACCAGGATTCGGTCTGACCCATCTGAGGCATAGTGATAGTAAATCCCTGAGTGTGGGGCTGGTGGTGGCAGACCAGCGAAACAAAGAGGAGTGGATTCTGGGTCAGGAGAATATTTTCATATTATCTGCATGGACTGAATGAGTTGTGAACTCTCCCTGGGGTCCTTCCCAGAAGGGGAGGTAAAACTCCCTCAAAAACCCCTTTGTAAGTTCCTTGGGGGGAAGGGTACAGAAGAGGGGAGGGCTAACAACAGTCTATCTGTGGGAACCCCATAACTCACCCCAAATGTACCGGGGACTCCCAATAACTGCCACCTAGCCGGATGAGCCACCAACTACCTTTTGGTGTTGGGGCTCTTGATATAGCTGATTGCTGAACATGGGATACTAGAGAACTCTGGGACCTGGATGCTGGACATTTGGTGTCAGGAGTGGGATCAAGAAACCACCTATGACTGGACGACAGCAGATTGGCAGAGCGAAGACTCACCTGTGTGCAAGGTAAGGTATACCTAGGCATATAGGAGGAGAGTCTGTTGGGCCATTCATTGCATAGGAGGAGAGGCTGTTGGGCCATTCATTGCACTTGAGTGTCCTTTCTTCTGTTTTAGGGATGGATCCAGGTGAGGCCTTCAAATGGCTGGTGGATCAGCAGAAGCTTCAGCAGGAGGTACTGGATCTTTGGTTTGCCCAAGCCCTATAATAACAATGGAGGCAGCAGCAACCCATCCTTCAAGTTTTAGAAACACAGATGAAGGAGATCCAGTGCTTGGCAGATGGTATACACCGGGTAATGGCGCATCAGGATGCAGAGGTGGGCCGCACACAACAGACTAGAGCAAACCCCAGAAGACTGGACTAGGGCACTAACCCTTACTAAGTTGGGACTGGGGGACAACCCAGAGGCTTTTCTAACAAGTTCCGAGAGGGTAGCCACCATAGCTAGATGGCCATTTGGTTGGCCCCTTATTTTACGAAAGAAGCCCAAGGAGCCTATCGGGCATTAGATGCCATCAAGGCCCTGGATTATACACATGTAAAGGCAGATATACAGGAGAGGCTGGAGTTTTCCCTGGAACAATATCTGAAAATTCCAAATTAGGAAGTTTAAAAAGGGGGAAAGCCCTAGGGCCGTGTCGCAAGCCCTGTTAGATTGTGCTACACACTGGCTGGAGCCAGCCCTGCAATCTGCAGGAGACATAGTAAGACCGATTACCATGGAACAATTTTTGACTATTCTTCCCCCCCCCCCCCCCCTGTGAGAGCCTGGGTAACATGAAAGGGCCCAAGGATTCTGGAAACAGCAAAGCCACAGCCATAGCCTTCACTGAGCAGTATTTGGAGTCTCAGGACAGCTGGCAAGGGAAGTAGGGAGAGGTCTTCTCTAGAAAATTCCTACTGTCAGAGGACCCAAAAGTCTTACAAACCAAAATATCCCAAGAGGAGAAGGAGAGCAAGGGAGAATGAGGTTCTGGGATTTGGGGAAAGTCCGCTGGAATCCCATGAATAGTACACCCCACCCGAACAATAGGGCCCCTCTTAGGTGTTTTTCCTGTGGAGAGGTGGGACACTTTAAAAAGGACTGTTCTTACCTGGACTGCTCCTTTTTAGGGATGGGAGTAGGTCTTCTCACTATAGAGGGGAAGATGGATTATGCATTGATAAGAGGGATATGGGTGGGGGGTGTAGACTTTATAGCCCTTCTGGACATGGAGCAGCCAGTCCCTGGATCTGGACCCCTTGCTGAGAGGCTGGGCATTGGAAGCTCTATAGGGAATTTTAGTGGCATAGTGAATGTTTGGTGAGTGCGTGGCAATATAATGATAGAGCCCACCTACGAAGTTGGGGTAACTTGGGAGGGAAGGACCCTAGCCCCAAAGGTAGCAGTAGTCCAGCGGCTACTGGATATTGGAGAGAGAGTGGGAGGGGATGGGAGGCAGTGTTTTCTCCCAAGGAAGGGTAGGTGTCCACCAGGGCAAAAGATTATACTACTGAGAAGGAAGAGAGGTTCTGACTTGGGGATATAGTTCCCTTTTCGGATAAAGAGAGAGTTGCGGAACTGGAAAAGATTAGGAAGGCCAAAAATGCAAAAAGGCTAGAAAAATGGAAAGAGTTGGTTCCCCCTAGGCAGGTGGAAGCGGTAGGAGAGGAGGTTATGCAGAATTTCCATCAGTTTGCGAAGGAGCAGAAAAATGACTGCTCCCTAAAAGTGTACTGGGAAAAATCTGAAGAATATACTTATCCCCTATGTCCTGTTTGCTTATAGGGAACTGTCCCAGGTCTCCTTAGGATTCTCTATTCAAGCTGATGTTCAGCCGCCAGCCCTGAGATCCATTAGACATAATAAAGATGACCTGGGTGGATGAGGAACAGGTGGTCACCTCAGTTCCTGACTACCTGCCGGAGCTAAGGAAGAAACTGGTGGAACTTATGGAACAAATATGTAAACACCAAACAGGTTCCTCCCCTATTAACTTCATATGTATATAGTTGCCCCCTCTCTCCAAGTTTCATTCCCTGTTCAATGTAATGACCAGACATTGTATAGTGTCGGATGTTGTTGTTATATGTAAACCGCGCTGATCATAAATAGTGCGGTATATAAGAATTGTTAAATAAATAAATAAATAAATAAACTTTGGGAGGCCGTGAGAAAAAAAACTAAAGAGGGCCCAGGCCCACCAGAAGGTGTATTATGACCAAGATGCTAGGAAGAGGGAATTCCAACCCTGGGACCGGGTACTACTGTTGGTACCCACCTCTGCTAGCAAGTTGTTGGCCCAATAAAGGGGTCTGTTTCTTGGGAGGAGGTGGACCAAGGCCATGGTACCTACCCGGTCTACAATGTAAATCTGCTAAAGCCTTGGATAAGCTGGGATGGGCTAACCAGTGAGGCGGTGGCCAACAAAGGAGAATATTTAGGCCCTGATGTGGGGACGGTATGGGACACCCAACCCCTGAAAATCGGTGAGTTCCTGACACCCCAGCAGAGAGTGCAGTTAAACCATGTGATAACCCAATTTCAAGATGTGTTTTCCCCTCTTCCGGGCCGCACTCACCTGGGCATCCATCGAATTGAAACCATCCCTGGGAAAGTAGTTTGGCAGAAGTCCTATCTGCTCTTGGATACAAAACAGAAGGAGATAGAGAAGGAAGAAGCAGAAATGCTGCGATTGAAGATAATCAAAGAATCCTCTAGTGAGAGGGCTAGTCCCATAGTCTTCGTCTCAAAACCAGCAGGGTCCATGAGATTTTATGTGGATTTCCGGGAGATTAACACCATTTCCCAGTTTGATGCCTATCCCAGGCCGAGAGTGGGTGAAATAGTGGAACAACTAGGAGGGGCCCAGTCTCGATCTAACTAAGGGATTTTGGCAGATCCCACGAGAGAAAAAGTCTAAAGAAAAGACCACCTTTATAACCCACTAGGGCCTATATCAATTTAGAATGCTCCCCTTTGTGCTTCATGGGGCCCCTCACAACATTTCAGAGAATTATCAATCAAGTATTATGACCACATCTGAGTTATGCTCAAGCATATTTGGATGATATGGTCATCTTTTCCCCTACCTAGGAGGCTCACTTAAAACACCTAGTGGCAGTCTGTCAGGCTCTTCACCAGACAGGACTGACGGCAAACCCGAAAAAGTGTGCCCTAGAACAAAAGGAGAGTACAGTACTTCGGACATTGTATAGGGGAAGACTGGGTGAGACCAATGCCCTCAAAGATCCCAGCGATCCAAGAGGCGAGAACCTCACAAACAAAAAAGCAGCTATGAATTCTCCCTGGGGTCCCTCCCAGAAGGAGAGGGAAGAATCCCTCAAAAACCCTTTTGTAAGTCCCTTGGGGGAAAGGGTATAGAACAGGGAAGAACTGGCCATGACCTATCCATGGGAACCCCAGAACTCACCTTAAATATACTGGGAACTCCAAATAAGGGAGTCCCCGGTACATTTAGCCAGGAAGCCCCATTGAACTGGAGGTTCCATAGCTGCCTTTTGGTATTGGGACTCTGATAAAGCCTGTTGCTGAACATGGATTACTGGATGCTGATTGCTAACTATTGGACACTGGACACAGACTGCTGGGTGCTGAACAACCCCACTCAATAGGAGGCAATTTGTGATTGAAAAGGCCATGTGACTAATGTTAGCAAAGTAAGGATATAGCAAAAAGGTTTGCTGATTATTTTTCATCTCTTTATTCCACTGGGATTGTTAGTGCATGAAATGTAAAGGAGAGTTTTGATGCAGTGAATTTAAGCTGCATGTTACTAGAAGAGATGGAGGTTTTCAGTACCCCCGCCTCCATGGGGGATATTTAGAAAGCCATCCGAACAATTTAAATTTCTTAAGGCACCAGGACTTGATGATGATATTTACAGGAGAGTTCTTAAAATCGAGTTTATAGTTGTTTGGTCCATAGGCAGTGCACTAAAGGGGCCTCCCAAAGGGGCCAATTTTGCATTGTTAACTTCTCCCTAAGCTCTCACATCTGCCTTAGTAAAGATCAAAGCAAAGAATTCATATCATCATAGTCTTGTCCTCCCTGAATGCCCCTTTTATGCCTCAGTCATCTAGTGGTCCAATTGACTCCCTCTAGTTTCTTGCTTTGAATGGACCTAAAAACGTTTTTATTATAAGTTTTTGTCTCTATAGCAAGTTTCTTTTAAACTCGTCACCTTCCTTATCAGTGCTTTGCATCAAACTTACCAGTGCTTATTCTGTATGGTACTTTCTTTATTTTGTTCCTTTTTCCATTGTTTTGAAATACGTTCTTTTGGGTCTCATATCCTCTCTCACCTCACTTTTTAAGCAGGCTAGCTGGTGTTCGGCCTTCCTTCTGCCTTTTCTTGGTCTGGGCTTTAAAGATGATATTTTTAACAAAGTCTATGTCTGATATAAAAACTTGCAACATTTGCAGCCACTTCTTTTATTTTTTTTCTTACGATTTTCCTCATTTTATCATAGTCTCCCTTTTTAAAGTTAAATATCAACACAGTAGATCTCCTTAGTGTTCTCAGTCCAGTTATTAAGTCAACTTTGTTCATATCATGATCACTATCGCCAAGAGTTCCCAACGAAGCTCTCGTACCAAACCCTGCATTCCACTAAGGACTAAGTATGAAATTGTTCCTCCTCTAATCAGTACCTGAAACAGCTGTTCCATGAAGCAGTCATTTATTTCATTTAGACATTTTACCTCCCTAGCATATCCCAACATGTTTATCTAATCAATATTGAGGTAATTGAAATAATCTATTATTGTGTTAGCTTCCCTAATTTCTGTTGACATTTCATCACCTGTCTGCTCATTCTGGCCAGGGGGATGGTATTATACCCACAACCCCTATATTAAGACATAAAGTAACAGCTTTATTGGTTATTTTCCGTCTTACTAACATTATGTATACTTTATTGTGAACCATATATATATATCTGCCCCCCTCCCCTCCCATTTCCACTCTCCCATCCTTTCTGCAAGGAAGAAAACCTCTACAAGTAATGCGAATCACCATCAACTGTCCCTCTGCAAGCAAGAGAAAATCTCTACAGAGGCGTCTCCAGGAGCTCCAATGAAACTTCTCACTGACCAGAACAGATATTAGAAGAAGGAAAACATCTTCACTCAGAATATGACCACATTCACAGTGAGTTAAGACTGATCTAGTATAATTAATAATTCAGGATCTCACCAGTTCTCTCTTTACATATTCATCTTGCATAATATCCAAAAAGAAAAATATATATGCATATAGCTGAATGCCATAATTCTTTTTAAACAAAACTGATTTCCAACTAAGAGAATCTTGTCCTTGATTGTATTTTATTCATTAATCTGCAATGCATGTTTTCAATGAAGGTTAGTGAATATTCTCTCAGATAATATTTACATAGTAACATAGTAAATGATGGCAGATAAAGACCAACATGGTCCATCTAGTCTGCCCAGTATGATGGCAAGAGTAGTTGCACCTGCCGCTCCATGCAGGCCACCCCTCCCCACGTCTTTGTTTAGGGGTGAACCCACCACTCCATGTAGGACACCCCTATTTGTTGAGAATTTAGATGGTTCGATTTATTTTTATTTTATCCTATTGCTGTAAAGGGATTCACTGTGTCTGTCCCATGCCATTTTGAATTCCGTCACCGTGTTTGCCCCCACCACTTCGATCGGGAGGGCATTCCAAGTATCCACCACCCTTTCAGTAAAAAAGTATTTCCTGACATTGCCTTTAAGTTTACCACCTTGCAGCTTCCTGTTATGCCCTCTAGTTTTACAGCTTCCCCGTCTTTGGAAGAAGTTTGTTTGTTCATTATTTCCCTTTAAGTATTTAAAGTCTGAATCATATCTCCCTGTCCCTCCTCTCCTCCAAAGTGTACATGTATAGGTCTTCTAATCTCTTCTCATAAGGCTTCTGACACAGGCTCCAAATCATTTTCGTCGCCTTCTTTTGAACAGTTTCCAGTCTTTTTACATCCTTTGCAAGATATGGTCTCCAAAACTGAACACAGTATTCCAGGTGAGGCTTCACCAGTGACTTGTACAGTGGCATAAGTACCTCTTCCTTTCTGCTGGTAATTCCTCTTTGTATGCAGCCCAACATCCTCCTGGCTTTTGCCACCACCTTGTCGCACTGTTTTGCCACCTTGAGATCTTCAGAAATAATCACAACAAGGTCTTTCTCCTGATCCATGCACACCAACCTCTTGCCCCCTAACGCGTACATTTCCCTTGGATTTTTGCTACCCAAGTGCATGACTCTGCACTTCTTTGCATTAAATCATAATTGCCAAGCACTATGCCATTCTTCCAGCTTTTGTAGATCTTTCCTCATGTTAACCACTCCCTCGGGAGTCCACTCTGTTGCAAATTTTTGTGTCATCTGCAAAAAGACAGACTTTTCCATTCAGTCCTTCAGCAATATCGCTCACAAATACATTGAACAGTGCCGGGCCCAGGACCGATCCCTGGGGCACCCCACTAATCACCTTCCCTTCATCTGATTGAGCCCCATTTACCATCACCTTCTGTCGTCTGTCAGTCAACCAATTTCTGATCCAATTTACCATCTTGGGATCCGTCCCCAAGCTACTGAGTTTATTGATAAGCCTCCTATGAGGAACAGTATCAAAGGCTTTGCTGAAATCCAGGTAGATGACATCCATCGCATGCCCCTGATCCAGTTCCCTGGTCACCCAGTCAAAGAACTCAATCAGATTTGTTTGGCAGGATCGTCCTTCGGTAAAACCATGCTGCATCGGGTCTGGCATCCTGTTGGTTTTGAGAAAGTTCACTATTCGCTCTTTTAGGAGCGTCTCCATTACTTTTCCTGCCACCGAGGTAAGGCTCACAGGCCTGTAGTTTGACACTTCTTCCCTGTCACCACTTTTGTATAGAGGTACGACATCAGCCATTCTCCAGTCCTGAGGAACCTCTCCTATTTCCAAGGATCTGTTGAAAATGTCCTTTAACGACCCTGCAAGAACCTCTCTGAACTCTTTCAGTATCCTGGTATGTATCTCATCCGGTCCCATAGCCTTGTCCACTTTCAGTTTTGCAAGTTGTTCTAACACTTCATCTTCTGTGAATGGTGTGGTATCTACTTCATTCCCATTTTTATATTTGGGATCACATGAGGTCCTTCTCCAGGACTTTCTTTAGCAAAAACAGAGCAGAAGTATTCATTTAGCAATTTTGCTTTTTCAATGTCACTTTCTACGAGTCCGTTCGCAGCACTTCTGAGTCCTGCAATTCCACCTCTGATCTTCTTCCTTTCTCGAATATACCTGAAGAAAGTTTTGTCACCACACTTAACATCTTTAGCCATCTTTTCCTCTGCCTTTGATTTTTCTATCCTTATTTCTCTTTTTGTCTCTTTGAGTTTGATCCTGTATTCATTTCTGTGTTCCTCTGCGAGTTTTGAATCTTGTGAAAGCTGTGTTTTTTTGCCTTTATTTGAGCAGCCGCTTCTTTGGAAAACCAAACAGGTTTTCTTCTCCTCTTGTTTTTGTTTACTTTTCTTACATATTTATCTGTTGCCCCTTTTATTGCCACCTTTAGTTTAGCCCATTGCAATTCCACTTCCCTAATCTCCTTCCACCCTGTCAGCTCCTCCTTTAGGTACTCGGCCATTTTATTGAAGTCAGTGTTTTTGAAGTTTAGGACTTTGAGCTTGCTATGATTGGCTTCTACCATGGCTTTTATCTCAAACCACACCGTGTGATGATTGCTGCAGCTCACAGGGGCACTCACGCAGACATTCAACACGCTATCACCATTGGTGAGCACTAAATCCAGTGTTGAGCTTTCCCTGGTTGGTTCCATCATCATTTGTCTAAGTAACGCATCTTGGATAGCGTCCACAATTTTTTTGCTTCTTTCCAGATTTGCAGAAGGAGTAATCCAATCCACATCCGGTAGATTAAAGTCACCCAATATTATCACTTCCCCCTTTGTGGCTAACTTGGCAATATCTATAATCAGTTCGTTATCTATCTCTTCAATTTGTGTCGGAGGTCTTTAGACTACAGCAGTATGGATGACAGTGCCATCTCCTCTTTCCAACACAACCCAGAGCACTTCTTCTTTTCCCCATGCCCCCTGCATTTCAGTAGCTTTAATATTGCTTTTAGCATCCAAGGTTACTCCTCCACCTCTTCCATTTTCTCCTCCACCTCTTCCAGCTAGGGCTATATCCCAATTATGTGATTCATTAAACCATGTTTCTGTAATGGCCACAATGTCCAAATCCATTTCCACCATTACGGCTTCCAGGTCCGAATCTTTGTTGGCTAAGCTTCGAGCATTTGTGCTCATTGCTTTCCAGTATTTAACTGGTTTGGGTGTATTTTGCATTGATTTTGTTCTGCCTTCATCTTCCCATATGTTTTTGATGTGTGGTTTAAAAGTGTGGCTGTTTCTGATTTTAATCTGCTTTTGCAGGGGTTGACGTCCAGCTTTTACTATCTTAACTCTCGAGACATGTTTTTTGTTTGACTTTACAACTTTCTTAGCAGTTGACAGGGATAATTTGTTAGCTATCTTCATACATGGGCTGTCCAACTTCTGCTAAGTATTAAGGCCAGTTTCTTTGTTAGATCTGTCAGAATAACCTGGGGATAGATTTGTAGGAGTTCAGCAACAACTATCTATCTGCCCAAAGTAATACAAACTCACAAGTGCAGTGTTTACTAGGGACTCCCCCTTACACGTACCATACTCTTTAACTTTATTGTTAGTCTTTACAAGTTCAACACTTGTAAAAGAAAATAAATGCAGTGCAGCAAGTAAAGAAACAAATATTCTGAAATACTGTTCAGATGTAAGCATTTAAACAATGACCACAACATAAAGAAGGAGAGATCCGGTTCACATGAGAGCGCACACTAAAATAAAATAAATCAAAAAAGGAAATATGGAGAGAGGTTAAGAAAGATTATATTAATTCGCAGTCAACCTTAGTTCCAAATTAATTTAGGAAGCGTCAGCCGCAGCTCCAGAAGGCTTAGCCTGATTCTTCCAAAAATTTTCAAATGATTTGGGTCAGAAAAAAATATATATTTTACCCTGATATTTAATATTACAAATACAAGGCGATTTCAGGTTGAAGATGACTCTGAGGACTATCACCTCCTGCCTCATTGCAAGCAATAACTCGCGTCTCTCCTGGACTATCTTGGATACATCCAGGGCAATTGGTCCATCCAAGAAAGTCTCCACCAGATTAATTTCTTGGAGTTCAGAGCCATAGCAAACTCTCTAGGGGCTTTCTGAGATTGACTGTCCAACCAAATTGTTCTAATTCAGACAAACTATCAGGTTGCCATGTTCCACATTAACAAGCAAGGAGGAACGGGCTTGTATCTCCTGTTTTGGGAAGCAGTCAGGTTGTGTAAGTTTGCCACCGTACATAGGATGGACTTGAGAGCCATGTACCTACCAGGCAAACAAAACACCCTGGCAGACAATTTGTCGAGTTCTCTAACCACATGAGTGGACACTGGACAGAGAGTTTACTTCTCACATCTTTCAGGAGTGGGGCACCCTTTCGATAGATCTGTTCATGACCCCCGCACAATGCCCAAAGTGGATCAGTTCTGCTCCAGAATAAGATCACACAGCAGACTAGCACTGGATGCTTTCTTCCTACCTTGGGGGGGGGGGGGGGGGAGGGTCTTCTGTATGCGTGTCCTCCAATACCTCTCATTCTGAAGACCCTTCTGAAACTCAGAACAGACAGGGGCATGATGACTCTCCTCCTACTCTCCCAAATAGCTGTGGTTCCCCCTCCTGCTGTAGCTCTCCAGTAGAGAGCTGCTCTGACTTGGCCATGCACCAGATCTGATATCGCAGAATGACGGGATGATGTTGCACCCCAGCTTCCGGTCCTTGGCCCTCATGGCATGAATGTTGAGAGGCTAGTGTTTTCTGAGCTTAACCTGCTGGACAGAGTGACCAAAGCCCTTCTGGCCTCCAGGAGGGCCTCTATGAGAAAGTCTTATTCTTGCAAATGGAAGAGGTTTGCTGTCTGATGTGAGGGCCAGGCCCTAGATCCTTTTATCTGTTACACACAAAAAATGCTTGAGTATCTCCTACACCTTTCTGAGTCTGGACTCAAGTCCAACTCTGTCAGAGTCCACCTTGGTGCAATTGGAGCTTATCATTGAGGTGTGGCAGGAAAGTCTATCTCGGTACAGCCTTTAGTTGTTGACTTCATGCAGGGGCTGCAACTCCCAAAGCCTACTGCGGTGTCTTGGGACCTCAATGTGGTTCTTGTGTAGCTCATGAAAGCTTCCTGAGCCGCTTAATTCCTGTCCTCTGAAGTTCTTGACCTGAAAGGTATTGTTTCTGGTAGCAGTCACTTCAGCACACAAGGTGAGCAAGCTTCAGGCCCTAGTAGTTCATCCACCTTACACAAAATTCCATCATAATAGAGTGGTCTTCCGTACTTATCCTAAATTCCTTCCAAAAGTGGTATCAGATTTCCACCTTAATCAGTCAGTTGCTCTTCCAGCATATTTCTTGAGATCTCATGCCCACAAGGGGGAGGCTGCATTGCACATCCTGAGCGGTATATCAAATGTAATAAACATAAACACACCTTGGACTGCAAGTGAGCCTTATCCTTCTACTTGGAGCGGACAAAATCCCAGAGAAAGTCCATCCAACTTTTTGTTTCTTTTGACCCCAATAAGCTAGGGGCTGCCGTTTCCAACTCTCTTTCAATTTGACTGGCAGACTGCATCTCTCTTGTTTATGCCCAGGCAAACCTGAGCCTTGATGGTCATGTCACAGCTCACAATGTCAGAGCTCTGACTGTGTCGGTGGCCAACTTACACTTTGTCTCCATGGAAGAGATCTGCAGAGCTGCAACGTGGTCTTCAGTCCATGCGTTCACATTTCACTACTTTTTAGACAGGGATTCCCATCATGACAGCAACTTTGATCAATCTGTACTCCAGAATCTGTTTGGGAATTAGAATCCAACTCCATCCCCCCTAGGCCCATTCTATTGTGTCCAGGCTACAAAAAAAAAAGGGAAGAGAGAATTACTGTTGTTATACATAATTGATTGTTGAATGGTTATGGCATCTCGCCATGGAGTTGAGTTTTGTCCCTGTCTTCTCAGTTTTCGGTAGCCTGTAGCTTGGGAGTCCCATATGTGAGAACTCATTCCTGCTTGTCCATGGAGAAAAGGTAGCTATTAACCTGTAGCAGGTGTTCTCCATAGACAGCAAGAATGATTCCTCACAACCCTCCCACCTCTATGAGGGGTTATCTTCTGCTACAGCAATGGTTCTCAACCCAGTCCTCTGGGACCCCAGGCCAGTCAGGTTTTCAGGATATCCACAGTGAATATTCATGAAATAGATCTGCATGCACTGCTACTATTGTATACAGATCTATCTCATGCATATTCATTGTGGATACCCTAAAATCTCAACTGGACTAGGGGCTGAGAACCACTGTGCTACAGCTATATTATCAGACAACAGCATCATGGCACCATGGTGGCAGGTGGGAAGGAGGCGCATAGGCATGGTGGAGCCTCCCAAAAGCTTCCAGTAGAAGCTGGGGAACATTCCCGCGTGGGTCTCCATTGGGGACGTCACCCATACGTGAAGACTAATTCCTGCTGTCCATGGAGAACATCTGCTACAGATGAGTAACTACCTTTCCCTACTAGCCTCAGAAAATGCCCAAGCATCAGGCCATGAGAGTGTGCATCATGCTCCTTAACAGTCTTTACTGCGTGAAGCATCCAAGTTCAGCTGCATCCTTTATCAACACCAAGTTAAACTCTTCTTGGAAGGTGTAGCACATATGGGATCATCATGAGTGGCTTATGATGGCTCTGTTAAAACAATATTTATGGAGCAAGCTGGATGTTGCTGCTGCTGCTATCAGACACTGCAACACATGCTTGATTGGACCCACCTATCAACAAAATTCAAGTGCCTGAGATGGGATTGCATATAGATGGTAGGTCACATCCCTAGCAACTTGTGTGGTAGTTAGCAGCACCCCCCCCCCCCCCAATCAGTTTTTTTTCTTTCAGGTCACCACAATACCATCATGGTGGAGTCAGTTCCAATCTGGAGGAAATTTAACACATTCTGAGATCCCTACATTTGATCTACCACCTGTGGGATACCTAAATTATTGGATACTAATTGGAAGCTGGACATGAGGTTTGTATAGGCATGAGAAGTGGCTGGGTTGCTGATTAGAAATATGTCAAGAGGAGGCAGAAATCAGTGTTAGCTATCAGGGTGTCCTACCCATGTTCCCTCCCCACTATAGCTGCACTATCAAGAGGTATATCAAACTAAGTAAGCCTAAGGGAGCAAGGCATCATTTAAAGAGCCACCCACTGGACCTAAGTGATTATGAATCCAGTGGAATTTGGCCAGTTTTTTTTAAGTAACACTGTTCTACAGCGAAAATGCTTCTAAAATAAATTCAGTCACACTTTACTAAGTCTGGGTCACTGAGAACGAAGTGCTAAGAATATGCGCGTTATAATGGGAAGGGATCCCAATTTAAACCATAAATTACTAAAATACATGCACATCTTAGACAGGATTTGTGATAAATCTATGTTTTTGTTTGGACAGTACTTACTTTTAAGGCAAAATAATGAAGGATGCAATTTGAAGGTGCTATTGCATCATACATGATATGCATTGCATCATGTTATTCCGGAAGTCATAGATGATACAATCCTAGCTTAGCTGAATTACATCATTCTGCAAAACAAACGGCACAACATTTTTTTTTTAATGTACATGACGTGTCAGTAGTATTTTGGCTGTAGACCAGTCTTCTCAGTGTTTGATTTTTTTTCCATTTAACCAACATGAGAGATGCCTCGTAATTGTTTGAACAATGCAGATCACTTCTGTTACGTTTATGGTGAAGTGGCTTTTGCATCACAAAAACACAGTATAACCGCTCTGATTAAAAAAAAAAAGCTTACTACCTTTACTTTGGCTGCAAAATTGGAGATCAGGACAAGAGCTGGGCCCCATGCATATGCTGCAACACTTTTACAACAAATTTCTTCCAGTGGTTGAATAGAAAAATGAAATCCATGACTTTTGCAGTGAAATGATTTGAAGAGAGCTAACAGATCATATCAGCAATTGTTACTTCTGCATGATGCTTCCTGTTAGGAAAGGTTTGTTGAAGAAGAAAAAATGGACTCTGCAGTATCCCAACATTCCATCAGCTATATGCTCGGTATTCACGGAGAAGGACTGTCAGTTCCTGATGCTCCAGAATCATTCTCACTTGAGTCATGCAAGGAAGGGGGTGAAACTAATGGTCTTGAACAATTAATGTCACATGACCTAGATTTTCTCCCATTCTCCTCCTCTGAATCACACCTCATAACACAAGGTGAACTGAATGACCTTGTCAGGGATTTGGAACTACCTAAGAATAAGGCAGAGCTGTTGGGCTCCAAACTGCAGCAGTGGAATCTCCTGTCAGGTGATGTTAGGGTTTTCATGTTCCATGAACATCAAAAGGATCTTGTTACATTCTTCTTCGGGGAAGATGATGCAACATCAATAGCCTGACATCGGCCCTCAACATCATTTATCATCCAGATGAGTGGAAACTATTGATCGATTCATTGAAGATGAGTCTTAAAGCTGTTTTGCTGCATAGTGGCAATGTTTTACCATCAATTCCAGTTGGTCTCGCAGTCCATATGAAGTAAAGCTATGACAATATAAAACAGCTATTGAGACGCATAAACTATGACCATCAGTGGCAGCTTTGTGATGATTTGAAGTTGTTGCTCTGTTGCTCGGTCTGCAGACTGGAAACACAAACCACTGCTGTTTTCTCTATGAATGGGATAGTTGTGCAAAAGATTCCCACTACATCAAGAGAGATTGGCCACTTCGACAGTCATTGGAGCCTGGAAAGAAAAGTGTACAGCATTCACCACTTATTGAATCAAGGAAGATTTTGTTACCATCCTTACACATTAAGCTGGGTCTAATGAAAAGTTTTGTTAAGGCCACTGACAAAACAAAACCAGCTTTTAAGCATCTCGGCGGGAAATTTCTAAGAGTAAGTGATAAGACCTAGGTTTATATTAATTTGCTATGAAAACTCTACTACCAACACACTATATATACACGTAAAATGGAAAAGCTTAAATATCTTGGAAACAGTAGCCAATCAGCAGTTTTAATTGTAATTTTTGAATTCAGCACATCAAAATGCCTAAGAATTGGCAGATTTTGCCTCTTAAGCAGACAACTTTTAAAAAATTGTAGACAAGTGAATATGAACATGTGTGGAAAAGGTCTTTTCATGAATGGGCCAGCTACCTGGTTCCAGTCTCATGTCAGCTGCAATCGGGTGGTACACATCAGTAAAGTGAAATACAGACACTCTTCCTGGCTGTGCAATTAAATAGGAGATCCTACTAGGAGATTTTAATATATTGGATGAGGACATCTACCTTATGCATTTAAAAGTAATCTCCAGCCAGGCACTGTGTTCTCCATGCAAACTGATAAGGAGGGGGGGGGGGGGTGGTAACTGTAGCAGATGGTGATTTGCCCCGTGCAAGAGCTTTTTCAGTGAGCTTAATGGGGTATTTTAATGAGGAATGATTACATCTGAAGGTACCTATCTGTCAGGTTCCCAAAAGGTATATAGATGCCACACTGCTTGTCCCATAGGTAAACAGTGGATTCCCTGGTCCTTTTTTATAATGGTTTGTGGACTTTTCCTCCAAGAATTCATCCAAACTTCTCTTAAATCCAACTACACTAACGAGTTTTATTACATCCTTTGGTAACAAATTCCAGAGTTATGGTTATGTGTTGAGTGAAAAAATATTTTCTCTGATTACTCTTAAATGTGTTACATTGGTGCTTCATTGCATGTCCCCTAGTCTTTCTACTTTTTGAGGAGTAAATGACCAATCTATATTTACCCGTTCCATTCCATTCATTATTTTATAGACTTCTATCATATCTCATCTCAGTCATCTCTTCAACTTGTAAAGAGGTAATTTATCTTTTAGAAGTTTCATCTTTGGCCATTATATCTCTAACCCTTTCATCACAATTAAGCCATGCCTAATGCCCATATAGACCTGCCGAGGAAGACTTCCATACATTCTGAAGAATTTTTTTTGGGGGGGAGGGGGTGTTTAGCCAGAGGCTGCTTTAACAATGATGGTAAGGTAATCTTCTCCCCAGTGGGGATGGATGGCAGGGTTGTAACTTCCCAAGCTTTAGGTTCTCAGTTTCAACCAAAATGCCAAGAAGAGGCCCTCATAACTGAAACCTTTTACTTGATCTACACTAAAAGTCAAGAATCATTCACTAGGCTTATCCTGCTTTAAGCTCAACCTCCCTTGCTCCACCTCCAAACCTGGCGAGGGTTGTTTAGGCCAAACTGGCACTAGGAGACAGCTGTCTGGGGGGAAGGCCAACTTAGAGCCTTGTTACTTGTACTCTCATGATTGGGGACTTTGGGAATGTCAGTTGGGTAGGATCAGATACCACATTAATGGCTTTGTTTAAAGTGCTTGAAGGATCTGTTACTGAAAAATATATCTGGTACATACAAAAAGCCCAACTTCCAATGATTTCAGCTCTGCTCGAGCCGAGTTCCTCACAAATCTACAAATACCGCTGAGAGAATTTTTCCTGTGGGTATATCCGGGACACCTTTTCTAATTGTATCTTACAAATCTTTCTTATACTCTGTCATGTTTCATAATTCACTTCTGAGATGACTGAAATTACTCTCAAGTGAAGATCGAGTGCAGATGTTTTCTCTGGTGTGCACGAGGGATGGAGCTCTTGCTCTTGCTCGTGTCTGCTGCACATCTGACATCTGGGAGGTTTGAGAAAGAGGAGTGTCCATGGCCCACCACAACCAACACAGAGGAGTACTGCTGGCTTCTTTCCAGAGATATTACAGGAAACTGAACGTATGATTATTATGGCCACAGTGGGGATGGACATAGCTCAACTTTAGATGTGCCCCTTTTTGGCTTGAATTTAGGGGGAATGAGAAGGAAAACAGAAGGTGCAGATTTAGACAGAATGAGGTTTATGGTAGTGATGTTGGAAAGAGTTCCTGATTTGGGTCCCCTCCCTCTGTACAGGGCCATGCCAAGGGTTGTGCAAGTGGTGCGGCTGCATAGGGCATACAGAAAGTGCTAATATCATCACTCGGCTTTCAGGAAACTCAAAAAGAGTTAGTTATTGCATGTGGTTGGGGTGGAGGGGGTAACTAGCTATGTTACCCTCAGGGTGCATTTCTAGCTTGGTACAGTGTTGCCTCTGGGTCCTCTCCTCTTCTTCCCCCCCCCCCCCCTCCCTCTCCAATTCCCCATGCCCTCTCCTGAGTCCTCTTCCTCCTAAACAACTCTGCTCTCTAGTGTTTTCATCCTCTTTCTTCCCTGGGGTCCTCCCCTTCACTGCCACTCTCTCTATCCCAGGTCCTCTTCTTGCTGTCTCACTGACCTCTTTCTGGTCATCTGTTGCTTATTCCCTCCCCCTTGGTTCTTTTCAGAGAGATATATAGGGGAAAGGGGATCAGAAACATGAATGAAAGGGACAGAGAACAGCACAGAGAGATAGGGGGAATAGGAATGGAAAAGAGCGCAGACACATAGTGGGGATATAGAGAGGAAAGAGTGAGAAGACAGAAATGAGCATATAAAGGGAGGCAGGGGTAAGAGGTGAAACAAGCAGAGAAAGACATATAGAAAGGAAGAGAAGTACAGGAACTTTAGAGGGCAGAGAGGACAAAAGGCACCTAAGGAAGGAGGATGAGGAAGAGCAGAGACAGAGGGAAGGAAGAGGCCGCAAAATGTAAAACAAAACAATCTTCTTTAACAAATTGCTAAAACAGCAAAATAATAAAATCAGATCCCTGTTCATGGTCCTGTGCACAAACACCAAGGGAGGTCCATCCCAAAGAGTGAGTGAGACTGAAGGCTAAAGACAGATATTTGCCTTGGTGTCTGCAGACTATAAATCTGAAAAGATTTATTTTAATGTTTTGCAAATGAAAGAAGCAATACAAATACTGAACTTTGGATTTATTTCAATTGTTTGCGATTCTTTCATCCCATTTGAAACGAGAGTGGAAAGGCTACAGGCACCTGAGGACACAACCTGGGGCAAGGCAGCCCATACAGGCTGAAGACCAGCTCTTTCCTGCCTAGAGGTTCACATTCCCCCAGCTGATGCCATGACAGTTCCAATGGGAGACAGAATTAACTTGTTTCTTATGATAGATATTTGGCTGTATTTTATGTCACATAAGCACAATTCAATGTTGGAGAAGTGCTCATACAAGACAAGACTTCCCAAACCTTCCCTAGTCACCTCACATTCAGCTGGGTTTTCAGGATATCCAGAATAAACAGGCATGAAATAAATGTTCATATGTAGGGTCTCCAATGCATGCAAATGTAGTAGCCTGAAAACCCAGCTGGATATGGGGGTCACATCTCTTCTTGCATTGCTTTCACGCGGGGATAGTGCAAGGGTATCAGATACTCTAGGACGGTGAACCTTCAACCTTGTGCTCCCTTGCAATTAACTATAGACCTCTATCACCCCACCCTTAGATTTTGATAATTTATCATAATCATTTCAATGCCATCTCTCTCTTAACAATCCTATAAAAACACATATTTGGGCATCAGACATTAAACTTTGTTTTGTAAATATGTACATAATGAGGAAGATTTTCAAAAGCCATTTAAGAGGGTAATGGACTATTTGCAAATTGTCCTTTCTTCTTCAGTTAAAAGTATGTACTTTGTATGGCTGTTAGGACTCGGGGGAGGTTTGGGGGGGTTTTTTGTAGCTGCCCTTTGCCTAGGGCAGTAGCTTCAGCAATCACCTAGTCTATCTAGTGGTTGGGTCGGCCCTGACTTCATCAAGACAGGTTTCAGAAGATTCTATCAAAATGGTCCTGTTATTGTAGGTCTTCTTGAACTGGTATGCAAATTACATGCGTAGCATGAGGTGTTAATGTGCTGTGTATCAGGCAGCTGCAACAACTTAAGTACATTTAAAGCGATGACCACAAAGAACATGTTTTAAGAGGCGGTCAGCAATGCAGCACTAAAAACAATTACATGTTAAATTGGCTTGGAAACCTGTTGGCTTTTTTCCTCCTGGGCACTGTTTGTTCTCAGCTATATGGGGAATTTGCCAGAGAGAACATTTCCTCTTTAAGCAAAAATAAGTGAAAATAAAAATAGGATAATCTCCTGTAGAACACTGGGATTTTTTTTTCACAATTCCTTCCTTATTTATTAGGATCCAGAAAGTTGTCTGATTATTGGCTTCGGAAGATAGCTTGAAAAAATACATAGGTTTGGTGTACCAAAATCTATATGCCAAACTGCTGTATTTATACCTCCATTACCCCGATGCACAAGCACACTAATATCTAATACCAGCCCAGCTACTCCTAATTGTGCTTATAGGTGGGTCCTATGGAGCATGTATCCCAATGTCAGATAGCAGCAACAGCCAGCTTACACCATAGATATTATTTTAAAGGAGCCATCGTAAGTCATCCATGATGACACCTGAATGTGTTACATCTTACAAGAAGAGTTTATCTTGTTGTTGATATGGGTTGCAGCTGTACTTGGATGTTTCATGCAGTAAAGGCTGTATAAAGCATGGTGAAATCTCTCATGGCCAGATGTTTGGGCATTTTCTGGGACAAGTAGGAATATTACTTACAGGGTCGGTGTTACGTTTTTGGCTGCCCTGTGCAAATGATTACTGTGCTACCCCCACCCCAGTGGATTCCAATGGAGGCCTTCACAAGCCTCTCTTTGTCCCAACATGATGAACATTTTTCTGAGGGCTAGCTGTGTTAGTCTGGAATAGCAAAAATGACAGAAGCAAGTGGCATCCTTATATTTATTTAACATTTTTTTTTAGACTGCTTTATCATTTAGTCAAAGCGGTTTACATTGTAACTTAAACTTGGTCATGTAAATTAAGCAGGGACATTGATAACTTGGATTCTTCTGAGGCAATGGAGTGACTTGTCCGAGGCCACAAGGAGTGCTAGTGGGAACTGACCCCTGGTCTCTTGGTTCCCAAGCCAGTGCTCTAACCACTAGGCTACTCCTATTGCCCATGCCACAATAAATTGGTTAGTCTATAAGGTGCCACGTGCCTCTGTCATTTTTGTCTGAACATCATTTGCATGTGCAATGAGGTTAAAGAGAGGCTACCGTATTTCTTCCCTCCAGCGCCAACTACCATATACATGAGGAGGTACTATAAAACCCTGCAAAAAGACCAGTCACAGTCCATAGCAAACCTGCTATAACATAACAACAGGACTCACACAGCGCTAAGGGCCCGATATTGCAGGGCATTTGCATGGTTTACAGAGCTGTAAACTGTGTGAATGCCCCTAAGCGGGCTGTTTGGCAGCACTAGCACAGTTAATGCTGCTGAATATCTCCAAGGAATGCCACTATACGCCATGATGCTAACTGCTTCGTATCAGGGTGTGTTGGGGATGTTCCAGGGATGGTAACTAGGGATAACCAGTTAGCGGTGATATTCAGTCACTGCCCGGATATTCCTCAGTGGTGAAAGTCAGGCATAGCAAAGCCGCCCTAACCTTTGCCGCCAAAGCTAACTGGGCAGCAGCTGAATATTGCCGCTGCTCAGTTAGCTTCTGTGCCATGCGTGGCTGTGCAGCAAACGCAGATATTCCGTGCCGGCGGCCAGTTATGGTCCCAGCATTGAATATTCAGGTTAACTCTTCAGTGGTGATGGGTAGGCACTGTACTAGCACTAGCTGCTGATGATGATGAATATCGGGCCCTACATGGTTGGAGCCCAGGACAGTGGATTATGGATGAGATGGTTTACAGCGAGCATTGAGAAAACTGGCAAAACGGACATGTGTTGATTCCCTAAGAACGACCTGGAAACGGTGACTCACCTCTTAACTGGCTGTGAAATTCTGATGGTGGACAATTTCTATACAGAAAGGCATAACAAATTAGCACTTCCTATCCATTGGAAACTCTATAAACACTACAGCATCATTGTGCCTGAAAGACACTGGGATCATGACTCTAAAGAATTACAGAGAATGAAGAGGTTATGATCACCTGGGACATTCCCATTCTGATGAATAAGAATCTGGATGCGAGGAAATCCGACATAATGATAAAGGAAAAAAACACCAGAACAACATTGATAATAGAGGTATTGGTTCAAAGTGATTATTCTGTGAATCGTATCGAGAGAGAGAAGATTCTGAAGTACAAAGAAATGCCGTCATAGACCAAGAAAATGTGGCAGAAAAATAAGTATTGAAGACCACAAGCCTGATAAAGAACTTCCAAGCACATCTAGACAAACTACCCATATATGTTACATCTTATGAGCTCCAGAAGGAAGCTCTCTTTGGCACGATGCAAATACTACGGTGAGCATTAGCGATACATTTGAGAGACTGAGATCATACACCCTAGCTTAGGAGAGAAGTTCATGATTATCATGGTATGCACAAAACTAACCCATTTGGAGAAATTGCCCTGAGACACACCAGTCCTACCTATGAAAAAGGCAGTACTACAAATATTAAACCAATACAGTTTAGAAAAGATGAATAACATTTCTTTTATTTAAAAGGATTTCTATACTGCCTTCTCCTGTAATCAAGGCGGTCTACACAACAAACAATCGAAGAAATACTGACTTTTGTGTGTTCATGCAGTGGAAAACAGTGAGTGCGTGTGTGTGTCGGGTGGTTTTGATTCATGGTGGGCTATTTACAACGTGCGCTATTATACAATACTATGTACATGAATGAAAAGGGAGGGGGGTTGGTCTGTAGTTCTGGCTGGTGGGCAGGTTATGTGACGTCACTGTAGTGTTCGATGAAGAGGGTCATTTTTAGCTGTTTCCTAAAGTCTTTGATGTCTGTTTGTACAAGTGGGACTTCTACAGCTATCTACACAGAAACCACATGCTAACAGAATGCTATACCTCAGTCATTCTTATCAAAGATAGACCAGAATCTCACCAAATACAAAACAAAGGACCACAAATCAGAAATAGAAAGACAATAATTGAACAGGAAACCCCAAGAAGTCAAACTCACATCACTATCAGTGTTCTTGTTAAGTGCCATCGGTGTTGACTCATAGTGACCCTCTGGATAGTTGTCCTAAACTGCGTTCGGTCTTTAGTCAGACAGCTCATTTTTGACAGAGTAGCACCCATAGCTGCTGTTATTGTATCGATCCATCTCATTGCTGGCCTTCCTCTTTTGCGTTGACCTTCTACCTTGCCATGCATGATGTCTTTCTCTAATGATCTCTCTCTTCGCACAATGTGTCCAAAGTATGAAAGTCAAAGTCTTGTCATTTAAGAAATAAAAATAGAAATGCATTTCCTTAACAAACACAGACATCAGCAATGCACTTTTCCAAATGTTAACATATTCCAGTTAATAAAATTGAAATAAAATTATTTTTTATACCTTTCTTGTCTGGGAATTGTATTTGTTCAGTCACAATGTCACCAATCTCTCTTTAGCTACCGTCTGTCTTCTCTTAACCCTCTTTCCAGTGTCCATGTGCCATTTCTCTTTGCTTCTTCTGTCTTCTTCCATCTCCTCTCTACATCTGTTTCTGAGATAATGATTTTTCCCTTTTAGCTTCTTTCTCCATGTGTCTTTACTTTCTCTTTATCTACTCAAATTTCACCCTCTGTCCACCCCTCAGAGCCCAGCATCTTTTTCTGTCCACCCCTCACCATCTGTTCACCTCGCAGAGTCCAGCATCTCCTTCTCATCCACCACTTGAGTCAAACATTTCTCCCTCTGTCCACCCCTCAGAGCCTATCATCTCTCGGCCATTCCCCCATATCTCTGCTCTCTGTCATAAGAACATAAGAAATGCTATACTGGGTCAGACCAAGGTCCATCAAGCCCAGTATCCTGTTTCCAGTAATGGTCAATACAGGTCACAAGTGCCTGGCAGGTTCCCAAAAGGCACACAAAATCTACAATGCTTGTCCCGGGGCAAGAAGCGGTTTCCCAGGGTCCTCTTTAATAATGGTTTATGGACTTTTACTTTTTGATGGTGTAAACAACCAATCTATGTTTACCCATTCCATTCATTAATTTATAGACCTCTATATATCTCCCCTTTATGGTAAAAGGAATGGAAGGATACCCCTTTGAGGAGACTTAAAAGGTTGGGGCTCAACTTGGAAAAGAGATGACTGAGGGGAGATATGATAGAGGTCTATAAATTAATGAATGGAGTGAAAGAGGTTAACATAGACCAAAAAGTAAAAGACTAGAGGACATGCAATGAAGCTACAATGTAACCCTTTTTAAGAGTAATAAGAGAAAAAAACATTTTTCTTAAAGCGTAATCAAACTCTGGAATTCGTTACCGGAGAAGGTAGTAAAATCTGTTAGTGTAGCTGGGTTTAAAAAAGGTTTAGACAACTTCCTGGAGGAAAGGTCCATAAACCAGTATTAAAAGGGACACAACGATATCACTGCTTGACCCAATACAAGCATTGAGGAACCTGTGTCTTTTGGGGAAATTGCTAGGTACTTATGACCTAGATTGGCCACTGTTGGAAACAGGATACTGGGCTTAATGGATCTTGGTCTGACCCAGTATGACATTTTTTCTCTTCTCTATCATATGTCCACCCCTGCAGTCCAATATCTCCCCATCTTCTATAACAGAGGTAGTTCCCTATGACAAAATAGATTTTTGAAGTTTGTCCTACCTTTGTAACTTGCCTTTAAATGCTGATATTGTGGGGGGGGGGGGGGGAGTGGCTAATCTTAAGATGGCAGCAGAGACATTATGCCTAAACATAAAGGCAAGCCGCGAGCTTTCCCCGCGGAGCCTGTGCCTGCCAGTGTGGGGCCCATGGACCAGTTCGTATGGCTCACCAAGAACCAAGTTGGGGAGATCCGAGCAGGCTTGGTTGTGCCAGCTGAGGAGCTTGCGGCGTCTTCCACCTTTGATGTTTCTCTCTCCCCCGATGAGCGTACTCCTCCTGTTCTTCCGGGTCTTCTGGTGACCTCTCCGTCAAGCGGAACTGCAACCCCTCCTGTTGAGGTTGGGGCTGTAAGTCTGGAGTGGGACTTGCTTGTCGAGACCTCCGGTGGGCAGCCAATTGGAAGTGTGGCTGCAGACTCGGTGAAAGTTACAGAGGTAGGTGATTCCGCTCATGGTTTGAGTGGTGCCAGTGGAGGAAAGATTTTCTCTGAGGTTGTCAGACCTGAATCCTCCTTTGTTTTTACACTATCACATCCTGCCTCAGTGACTTTGGACATCATATGGGAGGCAATAACACAACTCTCACAGGTACTAACTCAGCAGTTGTCTTTTTCCACTTCTAGGATATCTAAGCTTGAGGAAATGGTCTCTAACAATGTTACTGAGATTGTGGAGATAAAGGGGAAAATGGATGTTTCTGAGCAGAAGCTTACTCAAGTTTCTGACTTATCCTTATCCTTGGTTAAAGATAATATGGCCTTAAGAGCGAAGCTAGAGGCATTGGAGAATGCTACCAGATCTACCAATATACGTTTATTGAATTTTCCGATGGTTCCTGCGGTACCGCCTCTGGATTTGTTCAAGAAATATCTTCAGGAGTCTCTTTTGGTTCCACCTGACTTGTTTTCTCCTATTTTGAAAGCTTACTTTTTGCCAGTGGGCAGGAAACACGGGAAGATGAATCGCCTGTCTCCACTATGTTAGTATCATTTGCTTTGTCATCAGATAGAGAGTGGATTCTTAAGTTATACAGTACTATAAAACGAGAGCTCATTTGTTTATGGGTAAAAAAAATATCGCTTTTCCCTGATGTTGCCAGAGAAACTCAGAAGCAACGTAAAGCTTTTTTACTTTTGCGACCTGGGGTGATTCAGATGGGGGCATCCTTTGTATTGAGATTTCCTTGTAAATGTATTGTTGTTGTTTTCCAATTGCATAAGAATGTTTTCTTTCAGCCTGAAGATTTGTCTTCCTTCCTTAGCACTCATATTGTGACATCTTCTCCTTCCTGAGCTGTTCCTCATCTGTTTGTAAGATGTTCTTGGGCCTCTGCCGTCCTCTTTTTGTGGGTAGTATTGTTACCTTGTGAGTACTGGGGGGTCTCCTGCCCTCAGAATCCTTTATTTTTGTTGCTCCCCTTCATTATTGGTACTCCTGTTAATTTGTTTCCTATCTTGTTTCTTGTATTCTTTTTTGTGCAAGTTTGTATCTTTGCTGTGCAAGCAGTGTTGCTTGATATTTTGTAAAAAATTATAAATATAAAATAAAAATAAATAAATGCTGATATTGCACTTATACTCTGCCTGTGCAGGTTCTCAAGTGATATAACCTTCCATCATCAACCAGTATAGAAATTATACATGAAAGGATTTATTCAAAGTTTATTGCATTTCTCAGTGCTTTTCCCCAGTAAACAGAACTAGCTAATGTTTACAATGTTAAGACTTCACCTCTTGCTAGAAATGCTGGGGGGGGGGGGGGGCACATCTGATTCATCATCATCCCTATGGAGGTCTGCCATGGTCCCTTATGAAGTGCCCTCAAAGCTTGGATGCTATCAATGGTGATTTTCCTCCCGATCAGCACCCCCAAAACCTTTTTGAACTTGCTTCCTTTTCCCCATTGCAGCTTCTGTCTCCCTTTCCCTGCTGCATCTCCCCCTTACTTTATCATTTACCATCAGCAATTTGAAAAACAACAAGTTGAAAGTTTACACTAGCAGTGTAACACAATAGCATGTTTCCACCATTTCCAGAATCAGGCAGGTGTTCATCTGTGTGTCTCTTCACTACAACAACATAGATAACCCTTCACTCGATTTAGATAAAGGCTAAACAGGTACCTGACTGTATCAAATAAAAACCCTTTCACCCAAACGGATAACATACATAGTTGAAATTATATGATGATCCAATGTACTAATACTTCCAAATGTATATAGTTTTATTCTGTTCTGTATTGCCTTACGCTGTTTAGATAATACATTCTGTTTAGTTATTACTATATTCTATATTTACATATGCTGTTTAGTTAATACATTGTTTGTTTATTATAAGACGTTCCATGTAAAACAAACCTTGCTGTGTTAATTGTTGTTTATTGTGAACCGCAACTGATCTCTGGAAGATGCGGTATATAAATGAATGTTAAATAAATAAATAAAGTGTCAGGCAGTATTAGGGGCTAGGCTGGAGCGTGTGTGTGTCAAGAGGAGTGTTGGGCTGATGTGTGTGTGTGTCTGTCATAGGATGTTTTGGGAGCTGCATTGTGCATTATGGGGAGCTTGCATGCATGCAGGGGCGGCCCAAGGGGGGTGCGGGGCCATGTGCGGAGACTCGGTGCGGGGCCTCATTTGCATAAGGTGCCTCATTTGCATAAATATTTGCATAATGTTACCATACACTAACTTTTAGTAAACATGCCTCTTAATGAGTATATGGATAAAGAAAGACTAAAAGGTTTCTACATTACTATAATCCAGTACCAACCGCCAGGCACATTAGGAACTACTACAAACACTGCCCATTTAGAACCCATAGCAAACCCGCCGTATCCTAACAGCACTACCAGGACTCACAAAGCACCATACCCTAACTATCAAAAGGCAACACTGCAAATATTAAACCAATACATTTCAGAGAACAATAATACATGACCTACTGGGGAAAGAACAAGTGGCAATGTCAAATAGGAATTACATAAACAGTATACCTCAGCTCAGTTACACATGCAGAACATAGACCATCACCAAACAAGGAATCACAATTTAGGAACAGGAAGACCATAATTAAACTGGGAACCCCAAAAGCCAAACTTGGAATATACAGCAACACTGTAGAAATAAAACTATAAATTAATTTCCTCTTGTACTAAACAAAGCGCAAAAATTAATGATGCACATTTCCCAGAGCTGACATATTCCAGTTAATAAATTCAAAATAAAGAGATATTTTTCTACCTTTTGTGCATTTTTTTTCAGTTGCAATTGTTCCAGCCACTTTCTTCTGGTTTCTTCGTGTCTTCTGCTAACTCTCCATCTGCTGTCCATTTGTCCTTTCTTCTGTCTTGTTTTTTTTTTTCCATTCTCTCTCTACATCTGCTTTAACATGCTAATCTTTCTCCTTTTGCTCTTTCCTCATTCCTATTTCATCCACTCAAATTTTATCCCTCCATCCTCAATCCCCACTTACTCTCCCAATATCCGGCCAATTGTAGATTTGTCTTCCCTCCCACGCAAAATATTTTTCCCTCTCCATTTCACTCTCCCAGCTCCATCCCATTTTAATCCTCCCCCAACATCAGCTCCTTTCTAGTTCCAGCCCCACCCAGCATCTGCTCCCTTCTTGTCCCTGCATCAGCCCATTTCCAGTCCTAGTCCCCCATCAGCCCATTTCCAATCCTATCCTAGCCCCACCATCAGCCCATTTCCAGTCCTAGCTCCCCCATCCATTTCCAGTCCTATCCGAGTCCATCCATCAGTTCATTTCCAATCCCAGCCCCTCATCAGCCCATTTCCAGTCCTATCAGTTCCTCCATCAGCTCATTTCCAATCCCAGCCCCCCATCAGCTCATTTCTATTCCTTTCCTAGCCCCACCATCAGCCCATGTCAAATCCTAGCTCCCCTCCACTCAGCCCATTTCCAATCCAAGCCCCCCCATGAGCCTACTTCCAGTTCTAGCCCCTCCATGAGTCCATTTCCATTCAAGCCCCCACCACAGCCCATTTCCAACCTTAGCACCCCCAACAGCCCATTTCCAGTCCTATCCTGGCCCCTCCATCAGCCCATTTCCTGTCCTAGCCCCCCCCCCACTCAGCCCATTTCCAGTCCTAGCTCCCTCTCCTCACAGCCCATTTCCATTCCAAGCCCCCCTCCCCATCAGCTATTTGCAGTTCAAGCCCCCTTTCCACTCAGCCCATTTCCATTCCAAGCCCCTGTCCCCATCAGCTATTTGCCGTTCAAGCCCCCCTTCCTCTCAGCCCATTTCCAGGCCTAGCAACCCCCCATCCCATTACCAGTCCTAGCTCCCCCATCAGCCCACTTCCAGTCCGAACCCCCTATAGCCCATTACCAGTCCTAACCCCCCATCAGCCCACTTCCAGTCCGAACCCCCTATAGCCCATTACCAGTCCTAACCCCCCCCATCAGCCCACTTCCAGTCCTTACCCTCCCATCAGCCCATTTTCAGTCTTACCCCCCCCCATCAACCCATTACCAGTCCTAACCCATCAGCCCACTTGTAGTCTTAGCCCCCCCATAGCCCAGTACCAGTCCTAACCCCCCCCAGCCCATTACCAGTCCTAACGCCCCCCACAGCCCATTACCAGTCCTAACCCCCTATCAGCCTACTTGTAGTCTTAGACCCCCATAGCCCATTACCTGTTGTAACCCCCCCATCAGCCCATTACCTGTCCTAACCCCCCCATAGCCCATTTCCAGTCCTAATCCCCCCATCAGCCCACTTGTAGTCGTAGCCCCCCATAGCCCATTACCTGTCATAACTTCCCCCATCAGCCCATTTCCAGTCTTAGCCCCTCCATAGTCTATTACCTGTCCTAACCCCCCATAGCCCATTCCCAGTCTTAACCCCCCCCCCCCATCAGCCCACTTCCAGTCCGAACCCCCTATAGCCCATTACCAGTCCTAACCCCCCCCCATCAGCCCATTTACAGTCCTTACCCCCTCCCCATCAGCCCATTTACAGTCCTCCCCCCCTCAGCCCATTTACAGTCCTCCCTCCCTCCCCATCAGCCCATTTACAGTCCTTACCCCCCCTCCCCATCAGCCCATTTACAGTCCTTAACCCCCCTCCCCCCTCCCCATCAGCCCAATTACAGTCCTTACCCCCCCTCCCTCCCTCCCCATCAGCCCATTTACAGTCCTTACCCCCCCCCCCATCCGCCCATTTACAGTCCTTACCCCCCTCCCTCCCTCCCCATCAGCCCATTTACCGTCCTTACTCCCTCCCTCCCTCCCCCCCCCCCTCAGCCCATTTACAGTCCTTACCCCCCCCTCTCCCCATCAGCCCATTTACAGTCCTTACCCCCCCTCCCCATCAGCCCATTTACAGTCCTTATCCCCCCCTCCCTCCCTCCCCATCAGCCCATTTACAGTCCTTACCCCTCCCTCCCTCCCCATCCGCCCATTTACAGTCCTTCCCCCCCCTCCCTCCCTCCCCAACAGCCCATTTACAGTCCTTACCCCCCCCCCCAGCCCCGCTAAGTTTAAAAAAAAAAAAGACCCAGAAACCGGCTGCTGCTGCCGCTGACGCCGTGGCAGCGGCAGAATGGAGAATCCCGCGGGGCCCCCCTGTCCGGCAGTCTTTGATGCGGCCTCAGCGCGGGCTTTTCAGAGACGCGCGAAGGGAGAGTTTCCCTTTCTCGCGGCTCTGTTAATTTCCCCGCGGCGTGATTAACAGAGCTGCGAGAAGAGAAGCTTTCTCCGCGCAGCTCTGACAGCCGACGGAGGCCACAGAGAAGACTGCCGGACAGGGGGGCCCCGCGGGATTCTCCATTCTGCCGCTGCCACGGCAGCAGCGGCAGCAGCAGCCGGTTTCTGGGGTTTTTTTTTTTAAACTTAGTTGGGCTGATTGGGGGGGGGGGGGTGGTAAGGACTGTAAATGGGCCCCGCGGAATTCTCCATTCTGCCGCTGCCACGGCGGCAGCGGCAGCCGTAGCCGGTTTATGATTTTTTTTAAACTTTAATGGGATGCAAGATGTTTTTTGCGCGGGGCCCCCTGAAACGCGGGGCCCTGTGCAAAAAACATTCTTGCTCAATGGACGGGCCGGCCCTGCATGCATGTATGTCTGTCATGGGAAGTGTCAGGGACTGCATATGTGTGTGTGGCATAGGGAGTATTATGGTCTCTGTATGCATGTGTGTCTCTTTCTCTCATAAGCCCCTTCTTAGTCTTCTTCCAGTCTTTCTCTCTCTCATGACCCCCATCCCAGACTTCCCCAGTCTGCTTCTCTTTCTCTTTTACCTCCCCCCAGCCATCACCCAGTGTGTGTGTCTGTCTCTTTCTCTCTCTCTCTCTCATATCCCCACCCAGCCATCACCCAGTGTCTCTGTCTCCCTCTCTTTCTCTTGTAACCCCACCTAGAGATCACCCACTCTCCTGCAGCACCCCCAGCAAATCACCCAGTATCTCTCTCCCTCCCTCTCTCTCTCTCTCTCTCTCATTGAGTCACTCAGCCATAGCCCAGCATCTCTCTCTCTGTAATAGCCTCCCTCCCCCACCATAACTTGGTGCATCTCTCTTCATTCCCCACAGCCATCAGCCAGTTTCTCTCTGCCATTGCTCTCCCCTTGCAGCCATCACTCTCTCTCTTTCTCTCTCTCTCTCTCTCATATTGGCCCCCCACTGCCACCACCCAATCTCTGTCTCCCTTCCTTTCTCTCATAGCCCCCCAGACATCACTCAGTGTCTTTCTCTCATTGCCCCCCATCCATTAGCCAGTTTCTTGAAGTGCCCCCCTGCAGCTATCACCCAATCTTTCTTTTTGCTCACCCACCCTCACCCAGTGTCTCTCTCTCCTTGGCCCCTCCATAGTCATCACCTGCAGGGCCGGCTCATCCATTGAGCAAGAATGTTGTTTGCATGGAGCCCCACATTTCAGGGGGCCCCACACAAACAACATCCTGAAAACTGGCGACAGGCAGGGTGGATTTAGAGGGAACTGGAGAGGCCCCGGCTCCTTCTAACAGCTGCCGAAGTGAAGCACGTCTTTTCCCTTCACTTCGGCAGCTGTACTAATGTTTAGAACGCTGCCGCGCTGAGCATGGGGAACAGGAAGTTCCCTTTGACCTCAGTGCAGCAGCGTTCTAAATGTCAGTACAGGTGCCGAAGTGAAGGGAAAAGGCGCGCTTCACTTCGGCAGCTGTAGAGGTGAGCCGGGGCCTCTCCGGCTCCCTCTTAGCTAGCCGTGGGGCTCTTTGGGAGGAGAGGGGGGGCGGTGCCTGGACTGGAAATGGGCTGGGGGGTTACTAGGACTGGAAATGGACTGGGGGGATTACTAGGACTGGAAATGGGCTGGGGGGGTTGATAATACTGAAAATGGGCGGGGGGGTTGCTAGGACTGGATATGGGCGGTGGGGGTTTGCTAGTACTTGATATGGGCTGTGGGGGGTTACTAGGACTGGAAATGGGCTAGGGGGTTACTAGGACTAGAAATGGGTTGTGGGGGGTAGCTAGTACTGAAAATGGGCTGGGGGTTACTAGGACTGGATATGGGCTCTGGGAGGTTGCTAGGACTGGAAATGGGCTGAGGGTTGCTGGGGGGGTTGCTAGGACTGGAAATGGGCTGTGGGGGGGTTGCTAGTACTGAACATGGGCTGTGGGGGGTTGCTAGGACTGAAAATGGGCTTTTGGGGGAGGGTAACTAGGACTGGAAATGGACTGGGGGGGTTGCTAGGGCTGGAAATGGGCTGAGTGGAGGGGGGCTTGAACTGCAAATAGCTGATGGAGAGGAGGGCTTGGAATGGAAATGGACTGAGTGGAGAGGAGCTAGGATTGGAAATGCGCTGATGGGGCTTGGAAAGGACTAGAAATGGGCTGATGGGGGGCTGGGATTGGAAATGAGCTGATGGAGGGGCTCGGATAAGACTGGAAATGGATGGGGGAGCTAGGACTGGAAATGGGCTGATGGTGGGGCTAGGATAGGATTAAAATGGGCTGATAGGTGGCTAGAAATGGAAATGGGCTGATGCGGGGACTAGAAGGGAGCAGATGCTGGGTGGGGCTGGAACTAGAAGGGAGCTGATGTTGGGGGAGGATTAGAATGGGATGGGGATGGGAGAGTGAAATGGAGAAGGGAAAAAATATTTTGTGTGGGAGGGAAGAAAAATCTACAATTGATGGGTATTGGGAGAGTAAGTGGGGATTGAGGATGGAAGGGTAAAATCTGAGTGGATGAAAAAGGAATAAAGAAAGAGATGGAGGAAAGAGCAAAAGGAGAAAGATTAGTATGTTAAAACAGATGTAGAGAGAGAATGGAAAAAACTAGAAGAGAGGACAAATGGACAGCAGACGATGGAGAGTTAGCAGAAGATACGAAGAAACCAGAAGAAAGTGGCTGGAGCAATTGCAACTGAAAAAAATGCACAAAAGGTAGAAAAATATCTCTTTATTTTGAATTTATTAACTGGAATATGTCAGCTCTGGGAAATGTGCATCATTAACGTCTGTGCATTGTTTAGTACAAGAGGAAATTAATTTATAGTTTTATTTATACAGTGTTGTACATTCCAAGTTTGGCTTTTGGGGTTCCCAGTTTAATTATTGTCTTCCTATTTCTAAATTGTGATCCCTTGTTCTTTGTTTGGTGATGGTCTATGTTCTGCATGTGTAACTGAGCTGAGATATTCTGTTTATGTAGTTTCTATTTGACATTGCCACTTGTTCTTTTTCCCCAGTAAGTCATGTATTGTTATTCTTTGAAATGTATTGGTTTGATATTTGCAGTGTTTCCTTTTGTTAGGTAGAGTATGGTGCTTTGTGAGTCCTGGTAGTGCTGTTACAATACGGCAGGTTTGCTATGAGTTCTAAATGGGCAGTGTTTGTAGTAGTTCCTAATATGCCTGGCGGTTGGCACTGGATTACAGTAGTAGAAATATTTTAGTCTTTCTTTATCCATACACTAACTTTTAGTAAACATGCCTCTTAATGAATATGTTAACATTATGCAAATATTTATGCAAATGAGACCCCTTATGCAAATGAGGCCCCACACCAAGTCTCTGCACATGGCCCTGCACCCCCCTTGGGCCGCTTCTGATCACCTGATATTTTTCTCTGTCTCGGTCCAGGCCTCAGCCCCCCACAGCCAACACCTGATCTCCCTCTCTTTCTCTCATTCCCCCCCTCCTCCACCCCCTGGAACCAGCACCTGCCATCTTACCAGATTTCTTTCCCGGTGGCGTGGCGGACAAGGTAAAAAAACATCATGGGGCTTTAAAACCAATGCTGTGCGGCTCAAGCTACATGCGTACAGCAGGGTTGAAATGCCCCTAAAAATCAGCACAGGACTTTGGATCCATGTGCTGTATATGCAGCATGCGCATGGGCTTCAAAGCCCCATGCTGGGTTTTTTTAATCTCTTTTCTGCCGCTCACCCGCTCCATAGATGGTGCTGATTGGCTCACTGTGCCAACCGTGCCACTCTGCCAAGGATGCTGCCCCATGTGAATGCACAGTGGGTTGCGCCTAGCCCTGATTACTTTCCTGTATCTTTAAAAAAACATTGACTGTGAATTGAGGGCCGAAATATGTATGCTGCTCCCTGACACACGAGTGATTTTCAAAACATGATTCATGTCAGAGAGCGTGATTAAAGCAACTGAAGATAAGTAGTTATGCATATTGTCACGCCGCCACCCACTCGCCTCTAACTTAGAGGGGCATGGTTATTAGAGGAACTTTCTGCTATCAGCTTTAGTAAACTATTTCCCCGCAGTGTCCTCTGGGAAATGTAGTTTTTGTTTAGCTGTATGGGTGCATCAGGCAGAAAGTTGTAGTCAGGCTCAATGAGGTAAGGCAAATGACAGAAATTTATTTTGCACACAATGGATCGAACATACAACATACAGGATTATTTGTTCAGGACTCTTTGAAGTAGAGCATTGTCCAAAAACAAACACAAACACAAAAATGGCTGTTTAAAGGTTCTCTATAGTTCAGGATATACAGTCTTTAACAGCAAGGATATCGCATTCCTTTTTAGCCTTGCTGGCTAAAGCACAAAAACAAATCACATTTAATGTCTGTGGTAGTTTAGCTTCTATTCAGCTTCAACCCTTTCTTGGCTACCTTCCAAGTAAAAAGATATAAACCAGGGGCAAAAGAAAGCTTTGTTCTAATAGCTACTTTAGCTTACCCCAGTGTCATCATTCCAGCAGCAGGTGGTTAACAACTTTTATCACAGTTCCAGGCTTGCTCCTTAGTCCCCGTAAACTTCCCCTTTACAAACACGTGGGAATCACGGCCACCCTGCTTGTGGACTATGGGTACCGTTTTCCTGGAAGACTTTCTTTCAAGAGTGGCTTGTTTTCTCTACGTTCCCATGTTTAAAGCTTGGCAAAAGGAACAATCCATGGGAGTGTCCTCATCATTCTGCTTCACCTCGGGCTCTCCCAGCTGCATGGGTTCTGACTTCCCGTCTTGCTCACAGTGCTCAGCTAACAGCCTCCCGGGGGATCTTGGAGTCTCTCTTGTTCCTGGCCCCAAACTCACCTGCAGCCGTACTATATGCCAATTAGCACTTTCTTCTCCTGGAAGCTCAGCTCCTCTGCTCAGCACTAGTCAAGCTTCCCTTGCTTGTATCTGTGCCTCTGCTCGTGGCAGCCTGGCTTCCTGCTTCTCTTCCTCCTCTCTCATACTCTGGCCTAGGTTTATATTTCCAGGGCTCTAGCTCCAACTCCTCCCTTCCCAGGTGACGGTAATCAGCCCGATTTCGAGTACCGGAGTGCTTGGAGAATTCCTTGCCATAGGGGTTCTGGGCCCTATATCCTCTCTCCCTTATTCCACTAGGGGGAGCATGAAATGTGGGCCACGTGGAGTTTTTTGATTCCTGGAGGTGTTTGTGGCTTTCCTACCCTGACCTGGGTAAAGGGGGCCCTTTACTAGGGTGAATTCCCTGTCTCTTTGTCCTCCCCCGGACTCCGGATAGGCCTCCTTGCCACAATATGCAATTGATATTAAGTGACATATAAAATATATACAGAAAAAATGGACCAATGATGAAAATTGAGAGCTAATGAGTTGAAGTGCTCTCTTGCATATTTTAATGGGCTTCAAACATTTTTCTGAAACTAAAAAACTAAAACTTCTCTAATGTGGGTGAAAGGCTGTACTATGCAATTGCTGAGCCCAAATTACTTAGTATTCATCTCATTTGCCTTTTTAAATTCATGTGGTAGAGTTCCTAAATTACATTCTGCAAGTTATAATAACACTGTAGCAGGATCTCTCAATTTAGGGTATGTTTCTGCAAGCTTGAGCATTCTCTATCTTGTTTCAACAGTTACGGTACAGAAATTTCAATTTGTGATCTATTGGTTACACTAGCTTTGTTCTAAAACAAATTCTGAGAAATAGCTTCCAACTCATTCAGGACCAGGAATGCTATTTTATATCTTCCCCCAGTTTACTTTTTTGCTCTCATTGTAGCAATTCTTCTTGGTCAGGGCCAAGCATGAGGAGGTTTCTGTCCTCCCTGAGTTTGCCTTAGGACACCTGTGTTTGACAGGTGTACTGCCCCAGTCAAACTCATACATTCGTATATCTGCCCTATCAACGTTCAATGGTACTTTCTGCACCTACCATGGTGGCCATGGGTAATGGGGAATCGGGATTGGATTCCAGAGAGGAAACCTGAGAATCGGCTACCACATCCAAGGAAGGCCGTAGGGGCGCAAATTACCCACTCCCGACTCGTGGCGGTAATGATGAAAAATAACAATACAGGACTCTTTCAAGGCCCTGCAATTGGAATGAGTATACTTTAAATCCTTTTAACGAGGATCCATTGGAGGGCAAGTCTAACAAGCAGCTGCGGTAATTCCCGCCCCACTACACTCCAGGGCTGGTGCAATCCAATAGATGAACTAAGCAGTTGCTTAGACTGCCACTGTTCCCGGGGTGTTCACTGCTATTGCCCCTTTCCAGGACCTGCAATGGTGGCAATGCCATTTAAAAAGCAACACAGCGCCTACCCAAACTCTCCAGCACTGCAGTGTCCTTCCTGCTCTCTGTCCTGCTGTTCCACCCCTTCCAACACAGACTTCCTGTTTGCATGGGGTAATTACTGTGTTGCCATTTAAATGGGATTGCAGATCTCATAGGGGGACGGCAGCAGTGGCAATGGGGGTAAGGGTGGAAGTGGAGAGGCAGCAGGATTGAGAGCTCACCTAGAGCGCCTCATATGCTTGCACTGGCCCTGCACCCCTCCCCTATAGAGTTGCCTCATTTTCTCTTGAGAACTTCAGTGATCTTACTGCTTTTATTCTGGTTTTATGCTGTATGAGTTATTCAATGTTCGTTTTTACTCTCTTTATCTTTAGAATGTCTGATAGCCACAGACATACAAGAAACAAACCATAAAAAGCTATCAATAACTTTTAATTTGATTTCATTCCCTTGGCACTGAGTGGACAGGTGCTGGGGAGTTTCAAAAGTGACAGAGGAATTTCCTTCTGGCCGGCATACCACCCTATGAAAATAAGACAGTGGGGCAAAGAAGGGGTTAGATCAGGAGGAATTTTAAGGCAATGTGCTGGGAAAGCAAGCAAACCAGAGTTGCTGCAGCTGGTGGGACTTGGCTGAGCTTAATATGACCTGTCATAAATCTGGTCTTATGTGTCCATCTCACAGCCATAATAATAAATATCTATGCATAATATGGAGTGGAGGAGTAGCCTAGTGGTTAGAACACTGGCTTGGTAACCAAGCAACCAGGGTTCAATTCCCACTAGCACTCCTTGTGGCCTTGGGCAAGTCACTTAACCCTCCATTGCCTCGGAAGAAAGGCCTGGCAATCTACTTCCGGTGACACTGCCAAGAAAACCCAGGAGCTTCTGGGTCGCCAGGAGTCAGGACTGACTTGAAGGCACACATTGCATTTTGCATGCATAATATAGGCCTCATGTTGTACTACAATCTACTGCTAGCTTTTGCAATTGTTTGTTGTCAAAATATCCCATTTTTGTCATGTTAATAGAGCTGTGACCAGTTTCCAACATATTAACTCTAAGGGTGCGATCATTAGGTGAACTAGGTGGTCGCCAAGAGTACCAGTGGTTAGAGGGCGCCTATAGCTGCCACTGCCACCCCTTTCCAGGATGTATAAACTGGCACCAAAAGTGCCGCAGTTACCTTCTCCTCTGCTGTTGTGGTGCTATTCTTGCTCCGCCCCCTCCGATTCCACTTTTTCTTGCAAACAGGAAGTGGTATTGGATGGGGCAGACACGAATGGCACTACCATGCTGGAAGAGAAGGTAATTGTGGTGCTTCAGTGCCATTTTAAAAGTATTTCCACCTCTGCATATCCTAGAAAGGATGGCAATGGCAGCAATAGGAACTGGGGCAGGAGCAGGCGTGGTTTACCTAGGACTTCTCATATCCTTGCACTGGTCCTGATCCACAGGATGTGTCCAGCTGCCCAACTTATGGCTTGATCATCTGAAAGCAGGTTCAGTCAAGAAGTTAATTTTATCTATTGCTTGCAGCACAGGAACTTATTAAGATCATAAGAAAAGTCGTGCTGAGTCAGACCAAGGTCCCTCAAGCCTTAATGTCCTGTCTCGGCATGAGACAGAAAATGCCTCGTTTACCCTCAGCACCGGCGGGCTCAACTTTAACAGAGCTGTGGGAAAGAAGGGAAACACTGTTCCTTCTCGCGGCTCTGCAAAGGTAAGTCGGGTTACCGATCAGGAAGTACAGGGCTCTTCCAGGGCAGCGGGGGGGGGGGGGGGGCACGGAGTGGTTGATGCTGCCGAGAAGCAGTGGCAGCAGCCTGTACACCCCCTTTTATTTGTTTAAATTTTAAAGGCAGAATGAGGCAGCCTTTTTGGGGGCATTTTTTTGCTGCCCCCCAAAATTTGCCACCTGAGGCGAATGCCTCACTCATAGTAACATAGTAGATGACAGCAGATAAAGACCAGCATGGTCCATCTAGTCTGCCCAGCAAGATGGCAAGAGTAGGTGCAGGCCACCCCTCCCCATGTCCTTGTTTAGGGGTGAACCCACCACTCCATGTAGGACACCCCTATTTGTTGAGACGTTAGATGGCTCAGAAGTTATGTTTCAGTTTATTTTGTTTTTACCCTGTTGCTGTAAAGGGATTCATTGTGTTTGTCCCATGCCGTTTTGAATTCTGTCACCGTGTTTGCCCCCACCACTTACATCGGGAGGGCATTCCAAGCATCTACCACCCTTTCAGTGAAAAAATATTTCCTGACATTGCCTTTCAATTTACCACCTTGCAGCTTCATGTTATGCCCTCTAATTCTACAGCTTCCCCATCTTTGGAAGAGGTTTGTTTGTTCATCATTTCTCTTTAAGTATTTAAAGGTCTAAATCTTATCTCCCCTGTCCCTCCTCTCCTCCAAAGTGTACATATTTAGGTCTTCAAGTCTCTTCTCATAAGGCTTCTGACGTAGGCTCCAAATCATTTTGGTCGCCTTCCTCTGAACAGTTTCCAGTCTTTTTACATCTTTTGCAAGATATGGTCTCCAAAACTGAACACAGTATTCCAAGTGAGGCCTCACCAGTGACTTGTACAGTGGCATAAGTACCTCTTACTTTCTGCTGGTAATCCCTCTTTGTATGCAGTCCAACATCCTCCTGGCTTTTGCCACCGCCTTGTTGCACTCGGCCTCATTATAGAGCCGCCCCTGCTCCAAAGCCATCAAGAGGTCCCAGGATGCTCCCAAGGCTTCGACCTCCAGAGAGCTATTGGTGCCATGCTCCAGGATGGTGGTGCAGGTATTCGCCACCGATACACAAGCATCAGCAACATCGATGGACCAGGACATACTGGCCATCAAACGGAGTTTGACAGCTCTCCTGGCAGCCTCAGTACCTATAAAACCATTGGTGCCAGGCTCCACCCTGTCTCTACCGGTACCAACATAGACACGGGTGGCAGGTATGCCCATGCAGATGCCATTGACATCGCTGCCACCCATGCCCTCTCTTGAGTCTATCACTGATAGCAGTACCCAGTCAAGCCGGCTTACCAAGGCCAATACCTCAGAGCATCGGTACTGGAATTGAGCTTCGGCCGAGCACCATGCCCATCTATACTTCAAGTCCTCCGATTCCAATTCCAGTGTTTTGGATGCAGAGTCACTCAATTCCCGGGGGCCCTGGGACCTTCCCTCGGAGCCTTCCCCGCAGCGAAGCATGTCACCTACGGAAGACATGTCCTTCTAGGAATTTGTTTTAGCTAAGGGTCTCTCCATCACCGTAACATTGGAAATGGATCCAAGGGTATAGGAATTGGAGATCCTCCAATACCCAACAGCACCCAAGGAGGCAGCCACTCTGCCGGTGCACCGCATCCTACATGATCTTATGTTCCGTATATGGGAGACTCCTCTTACACTCTCACCTTACAGTTGTCGACTCAATACCATGTACTGGGTACTGGAGTGTCCAGGCTTCCAGAAGCCATGGCTTCCACACCACTCCATGGTAGTTGAATTGGTGATGTGCCAAATCAAAAGCTCAAAGAATCACGCCTCAAATCTTCCAGGTAGGGAATCGAGGACTCTCGCTTTTGGGTGGTGATGCTTCCAGGCAACCATGCTCTCGGCCAGGATTAACTCCTATATTCTCTACATGGGAATTTCTTCAAGGAGATATCCAGGGATCTTGAGACCTTTGTTCCTGTCCTCCCAGATGACAAAAGAGCAGACTATCTTGTCCTAGTCAAGCATAGCCAAAATGTATCCAAATTTGTCAATAGGGCCACTTTTGATATCTTTGAATGTACAAACAGGGCCGCAGCCACATGCATCGGGGCCCATAGAATTGCATGGCTTCAGGCCTCAGATCTTGAACTGTGGGTTCAAGATAAGCTGGGCAACATACCCTGCATAGGTGAATACCTTTTTGACAAAGACTGGCAAGATAAAGCCTCTCAGAGTCAGAAAACACAATCTAAAGAGACTGTCTAGAACAACAGCTGACCCTGCTAGGAAGAAGACATTGCAAAGAAGTCTTTTTACAATAAGAAGTAGTTTTTCTCTTCTTATCCACCTGCTTCTCAGTACTAGGGTCAGGCCCCACAAAAGAGGCAGAAGCCTCCTAAGCAAAAGAAGAAGCCACAGGTGGCTAAATCTCAACCAGCTGCACAGCCACAGTCTGCACCTGAGAACATTGCCACCCTGCCTCTGGAGGAACCCCACCCCCTCCACATAGCAGGCAGACTATGTCACTATGCCCACAGATGGCACCTCATCACTTCAGAGCAGTGGACACTACCCATAGTCCAGGAAGGGCACAGACTACATCTACAGACTCTGCCCCTCCTTTACTTTCACAGGGGAATATCAAACGCAACCCCCACGTATTGCTCTCCTACAGGACAATGTCCTCTCCTCTATCTCAGGGTGCCATAGAAATCATCCCCACATCCCAACAAGGAATGGGCTTCTATTCTCCCAACTTTCTCATCCCAAAGAAAATGTGAGGGTACAGACCCATTCTGGACCTCAGAAACCTCAACAAGTTTCAAGTTCACGAAAGTTCAAGATGATCTCCCTCAGGACTCTTCTTCCCTGTCTCCAGAGTCAGGACTGGCTCTGTCTCCAGATCTAAAAGAAGTGTACACACAAATCCTCATCCACCCAGGACACAGAACGTTTCTATGCTTCACTTTTCAAGGAAAACATTACTAATACAAAGTCCTCCCTTTGGACTCGCCTCTGCCCCAAGAGTCTTCACAAAGTGCATGGCAGTCGTAGCCACATAAGAACTCTGGGGATATTTGGCTCTGCAGAAAAAGAAGAGCTGAGGAGAGGGCTTGGGAGATTGGGAAGGCATCAGCGCAGGTGCAGTGGAGTCCTCCCAAAGACTTTCCTATTGGTAGCTGGGGAGCTTCCCACGCGGGCTCCGTCGATACCAGATGTCACCCATATGTGAAGACTAAATTCTTGCTGTTCCCGGAGATCACCTGTTACAGTTGAGTAACTATGCTTTATTCACCATTATCCACTTGTTTAGGCCTTCAAAAAAAATCTATTGGTAAGGCAAGGCTTGCCTTTACAGAAACCATACTGACTCATTCCCATTGAGCCATGTCTGTCTATATGTACGTTAATTGTGTTTTTAGTATAGCTTCTACTATTTTGCCTGGCACCTGCTTTAAGTTCACAGGTCTATAATTTCCCAGATCACCTTTGGAGCCCTTTTAAAAAATTGGCATTACACTGACCACCCTGCAATCCTTGGGTATCATGGCCATTTTGAATGACAGGTTACAGATTACTAAAACATGTTAACAATTTCTTGTCTGAGTTCTTTCAAGACCCTGGAATGAATATTGTCTGATCCTGGCGATCTGCTGCTCTTGAGATTGCCAGTTTGACTAAGACATCTTCTAGACCAGTGATCTCCAAACTACTGCCCATGAACCCAAACCGGGCTGCAGACCTGGCCTATGACAATGCCATCAAGGCCGAACTGTTACCAGCCCATGCCACCATTTTCCTCAGTCCTCTCCCACAGTCCAGAATCTCTTCCTTTCCCACCCTCCCCACCACAGTCCTTTCACTTGCTGTTACGTTCAGATCTGGCTGGCAACAGCAGCGGTTTACAAACACTGCCTCTTGCTGGCCCTAGAGCAGCAGTTCTCAACCTGTGGGTCATGAACCCCATGGGGGTCGCCACAGGATTTAGTGGGGGTCGCCTCACTCCGCCGTTAAAAAAAAAAAAAAAAGTGCACAATTTGCTGCCGCTGCCGAGTCCACTTCTCGGCAGCGGCGGCAAACTCACCGCTTCCCTTCTAATGCAACCGCGGCTCCCTGCCTCTTAGGGAACCATGACTGTGCCTGCGAAACCATTGCGGAGCCTTCCTGTCTCTTGACGGGCTCCGTGCAGCATTGTCCCGCCTCCAAAGGAAGTAGTTTACCACGTCCGTTGGAGGCGGGCCAATGCTGCACGGAGCCGGGCGAGAGACGGGAAGGCTCCGCCACGGGTTAGCAGGCACCGCCGCGGGTCCCGACGAGACCGGGACCCGCGGGGGCAGAAGACCAGGGCACTAACAGGGCGAGGGGAGGAGGGGGCTGTGGGCCGGGAACCTGCAAGGGGGTTGACATGGAGGGATGGATGGAGGGAGGGGGACTGACATGGACAGCAGGGCTGACATGGAGGGGAGGGAGGGGAGGGCTGACATGGAGGGGAGGGATGGGGGCTGACATTGATGGATGGGTGGAGGGAGGGAGGGGGCTGACATGGACAGAGGGGGGCTGACATGGAGGGATGGATGGATGGATGGATGGAGGGAGGGAGGGGGCTGACATGGATGGAGGGGGTCTGACAGGGATGGAGGGGGCTGACATGGACAAAGGGAAGAGACAGGGGGACATACTGGACAGACAGGGATAAATGCAGGACAGAGGAGTGAGACAGTGAGGGTTACGATTATAATGGGCAGATGGGGGGGCTAGGATTGGTAATGGGTTGATTCGGGACGGCGAGGACGAGGAAGGGCCGGATCAAGGTGGGGGTCGGGACTGGTAATGTGCTGATAGGGAGGTAGGACTGGTAATGGACTGATGGGGGGCTAGTATTGGAAATGAGCTGATCGGGGAGGTTAGGACTGGAAATGGGCTGATGGGGGGGTAGGACTGGTAATGGGCTGATTAGGGGAGCCTAGCACTGGTAATGGGGTTGAGGACGGACTAGCACTGGAAATGAGCTGATTAGGGGAGGCTAGGACTGGTAATGAGTTGATGGGGGGGTAGGACTGGTATTGGGCTGATTAGGGGAGGCTAGCACTGGTAATGGGGTTGAGGGGGGACTAGCACTGGAAGTGAGCTGATTGGGGCGCTTCGACTGGGAATGGGCTGATTGTGGGGAGGGGAGGATAGAGCTGCTGGACCTGGAAGAAAACTGGGGGCTAAGGCTACAAAAGGGCTGATACGAGGGGATGGGAGAATGGAACTGGAAGGGAGTGGATCTGAGACGGGCTGCCATGGTATTTGTACTAGAAGGGACTGGTCAGTGGGGAAGGAGGGGGACTGGAAGGGAGTGGACACCAGTAGCAGTCATGGGAATGCAAGTTGACATTGGAAGGTACTGAGAGGGAGGACTGGAAAGGGGCTGATACTGGGGAAGGTTACTGGGACTTGAAATAGGCTGATGGAAAGAAGTGAAGAAAACGAAAGAAGAGATAAGAAATGGCAGATGGACCATAGACCACAGAAAGAGAGCTAAGAGAAGACAGGAAAGAAGAAGCCTCAGTTCGGGATCAGCATGATCAGAGAATAAATTGGTCAGACAACAAAGGTAGAAAAAATAATTATCTCCAGGAACAAGCAGTAATGAGTCTTCACATATGGGTACGTCGGTACCGACGGAGTCTGCGCGAGAACGCTTCCCAGTGTCCAATCAAGAGCTTTTGGAAGCATCCCAGCACGCCTGCATGCTGCCTTCCCGCCTTTCCCAACTGCCTCTCCTCAGTTTTCATTTTTCCACGGAGCCGGCAGGACGTCCTCCGGTCACCGCAGAAAATTCTTGTTCTTATTTCTTAGTTTTCTTGTGGTCGCGGCTGTCTTCCCGACGCAACTGGTACTGCCGGTGTTTTCTTTTCTTTTCTTGTAAAATTCTCCTTTTCCATGGGATATTTTTTCTTCATAGTGTCCCACGGTCTCTTAGGCCTTTTAGGCCTCTTCTTTTTCCTTCATGGAACCGCCAGACACTTTCTCCAAGAAATGTTCAGACTGTGGCGGTACAACTTTATTTTTAGACCCTCGAAGTCGGTATCTAACCTGCTTGGGTCCTGACAACAGTTTGGTGAGAAGACGTCTTCAACATCGAGGTTCCCTCGATACACGGTTGCCCTCCAACTTCGGAGCACCATCCCCTTCTTCTTCCACACAGGATCAGGTAACCCACAAACAGTCTGTTAAGACTATCCAGTCCTCGAGTGGTAGGTCTCATGCACAGCATGTAGACGGCTCTGGCCTTGCCCTCGACGGCCCACTGGCTTCAAAACCCCGGCGGGAGTCTTCGGTCTCCAAAGCGTATAAGGGGTTTCAGGTTGTTCCTGGGCTTCACCCCCCACAGAACATACCTAAGCCGTGTACGGTGGTGGCATCCGCTTCGAGCGGTACTGATACCCCGGCATCGGCACTGGTGTTGGATGAAACACTCCTCACCGGGGATCATCATCTGGCGTCCTCGGTGCCTTCGGGACCGGTGGATACTCCCCAGATTGACTTTCCATTATCGGTACCAACACCGATACTACCACCGACGTCGGTACCCTCCAGATGTGCATCGACAGCCTCGCTTCCTTCGATGCCGAGTCTGGAATCGATCTCCAGTCTGGAGGACTGGGTACTGACTCATCTTGGTACCGTCTCGCGGCAGTACCGAAGGCTCGGTTCCGATGACTCGGATCCGCAACTCTCGGTTCCCCTGAGGCCGATTGAGTTGCCACTGGTTGACCTTCCTTCACTGGTATCAGACACGGTACCGATGTCCTCATTACCCTTACGGTCGGTGCCTTCCATGCTTCGCTTATCAGGCTCTCTGCCCTCGATGCCGAGTTTGAAATCAATCTCTAGTCTAGAAGACTGGGTACCAATAGGTTTTGGTACCGACACCGATCGATACCGGTGCTTCGGTACCGAGGATAGTAGCCGGAGGTTTTTGGTTACCTCGGTACCTGTTGAACTGTCACCGATGACTGCTCCGATGTCTTTGTCGGGCTCGACTCCGACATCGGTACCGGTATTGCCATCGGTACCGGTATCCACAGTAGCATCGTGGCCAACTCCTGCCATGCTTTTTTCAACAGGATCACTCCATTCTATACCAAGCTTGGAGTCGATACCTGGCATGCACAATGTGGTCAGGACGGTTGCTGCTCCTGACAGCCAGTACCAGCAACCATCCCTTAAGCATTCCACACTGCACTCTGCAGGATCTTCTATTCCTATATATTTGGATAACTCTGTGGGTGCTCAGGCTAGTTCTTTAGATCTAACTTGTCCAAGGGAGATTCCTGTTTGGGATCCCTCTTTTCAGAGTTTCCTCCTGGATATAGCAAGATCCCTTGCCATTCCTATTCCAGGACATGATCCTGCACCAGGCTCTGTTTCTACCAAAGCAAAGGACAACATAATGCTTCCTTTGCATCATTCCTTGCAGGATCTCCTTCTAGGAATGTGGGAAACACCTTTAAGGGTATCCCCACCTCCCAGGGCAACTGATCTCTTATATCAGGTGCCCCCCTCTCCAGGGTTTCAAAAGACTCAACTTCCTCATCATTCCATAGTAGTGGAATCAGCAATGAGGCGGGTAAAGAGTAAGAAAAAGCACTCTTCTTATCCACCAGGTCGTGAGTCTCGGACACTAGATGCCTTTGGATGTCAAACCTTCCAGACATCTATGCTTTCTGCAAGAATTCTCTCATATATTTTTTATATGAGTCTTTCTCTTGAGGAGGTCACAAAGCAATTACATCTTTTGACTCCTTTCCTTCCAGATTCCAGGAGTACAGACTATTCCTCACCGCTTAAGCATATCCAGAATATCTCTTGGTTTCTTTCTCGTGCTTCCCTAGACTCTTTTGAGTCTGTTAGCAGGACTTCTGCTATAGCTTGTCAGACAGCTGCCTGGGTGAGAATCTTCACACTCTTGGCAAGTGCATATTTCTATATGATTTGCAAGGTATTGTGGGCAATGTAGTTCATTCACACCAGACACTGCTGCTGACAATAATTTAGTTGTGCTCTTGGGTAAAGCCAATAAGATATTTATTTATGGGGTTATTTCTCCCAACACAGATATGCTTGGTAGCACATAAATTAGGTTACTTGCTTTCAGTGTTAACTTGGAAAAACAAAGTCAAAAATCAGGAAAACAACAAATGAAAAGCCACAAAGAAAGAAACAAACTGTTCTTTTCAGGTTAACTTCTGATTACTTCCCACATAGATACAGAAGTGATTCTCTCCTAGCTCACAAGCAATTAGGTAAGGCTTAATTGCTAGCAGTTACCAGCTGAAACCCCTTAGCTGGCTTGCCTTCCACTGTGTGGGTCAAATCCTGCTTCAGGAGCTTTTCTGAGTAGATTAAAGAACAAATTTGTATTTCTTTGTGATGGTTGCTGTACTTTATAACAGAAAGTTACTGAAGAGCTTACTTGACCCTCTCCTCACCAGTAACCTCACTGGGCTCTTGAAGCTACAAAGAACTACATTCACAGACAATGGGAAGGTTATCAAATACTCAATAAATACACACAGTTCTATAGAAAAATACACCAAAGCTTTGCGGAGAGAAACTGAGAGACACACATTCTCCCTGTTTACTCTAACTTCTCAGCCATGGTTCACTTTATTTATAAGGCTTTTGTAGATGATACAGCATAATTTCACTTTATCATTATACGTCATGTATGTTTATCATATTGTAGGTCAACTTATTCGGTGTGGGTCAATGTGGAGCCATAAATGAAGTCCAAGACATAATTGTTTACTGTTACATGGCCATTATAAGGAGTCATACAGGAATCCAAGATATAGAATGACCTACTTGACATAATTGTTTACTGCTAATACCTCTTGATATCTACTAATTACTAACCCTGAGAGTATTTTAGTTAATAACTCTGAGACTGCTATCTGGTATCCCTGAGTCAGAGAGGCTGGGGTACAACCTGCCCTTTCTTTATTTATGTAAACCTTCACCTAGTAAGCTAATATATGAAGTTTTATTTCTAAGCAAGGTTCTGAACAAAATTAACTCTTTCTCAGATTTATTCAGTCTAATAGTATATGGTACCCCATACTAATATATATGCTTTCAGTTACCAACGGAGTTTAGATAGAGAGCAGTCCATATAAACAGGATCCTCATCTGCTATTATTCCCCCTTGTTCAACAAGCATGGGTTCAATATCATGGATTGGCACAGATGAATCTCTCAATGGAGCATTTTATTTATTTATTTATTTTATTTAGCAAGCATTTGTAGCCCGCTCCTTCCAGCGATCAGAAGCGGGTAGGATTACTATTGTGAAATTTTCAGGAGAATACTTGTTTCCCTGCTGTCTTTCAAGGTTATAGCTAGGGCATAGATCAGTGTTCATACCTGAGCTTCCATTGCTGCTAGAGTTCCTCTCTATATAGCCTGGCCAGTATGTAGTCCAGTTCTTATGTCCAGCCTTCCAATCCAGATCCCTGGACACTGGATCTCTCTTCACATACCTTCTGCCACAGGTCTTAGGGTCCCTTCCATGTGCAGCCATCTCCCTCACAGGTAGCCTCTGGTGATTCCTAGCTCTGCAGCACCATTCCTCTGGCTTTCCCCAGTCCAATGGTGTATGCTGGCCCTTGGAATACCTCCCAGTATACGTACTGCTTTGGACTCTTCTAGACCTCTCAAAGGCTTTTCTCTTCCTTCTTCCAAAGGGTCTCTTTCCCTCTCTGTCCGTCCGGTTTGGCTTCTGCTTCTGATGATCCTTCAGATGAAACTGATGATCCTTCTCTGAATATCCAAGGTGATCATGAAGAGGGTCATCTGTAGAATAAACTCTACTCTTATTCTGCTTAGATGAGTGCTCCTCCCTAACACAGCGCAGCTGTGCTGAATCAGGCCCTGCCCTTTGAGATGAGTGCTTAGGGATTACCTCATAGCCCTCCTGATTGAACACACGTTTCCCCACTTCAGCTCCTCTAATGGCTGTTGGAAACCTGGTGCATTCTGGGACTGGTAGTCTTTTATGGGAAAATTCTGTTTTCTTATTTCTACCAGAACTGACAGGTTGCTTGTTCAGAGTCACTTCACCTTTTCTATAGCTCCTTCCTGAGCTATGATAAGCTTCCTTATCACAAGCTATAGGGGCATGACGTAGAGCCTGGCTCCAAGCTTCAGACTTGGACAAATGGGCACAACAACGGCTGGGACATACTCCTTGCACTGGAGAAAATCTTTTCAACAAGGAGTCTTTACGTCAGGTTACTCAGTTGTCCACTGATTTACCTGTTCCTCAGGGTTGTTCTACACCTTCTTCTGTCCCAGTAGGTAGGAAATGTCCTACCAAACTTTCTTCCCACAGGAGAAGAAGGTTTTATTCATCACTTGCCCATCATACAGATGTTCCCCAACAGGGGAGGCATCGTCCTGGTCTGAAGAATCCAACCTCTCACCAGGCTCAGCAAACCCAGCACCTGCAGGGTTTCTGATCAATCATCATCAGATGCTTGTGACTCTTGGGGTTAGAATCTACAGTTGCTTCTTCTCAACAGAGGCAATCCACTGCTTCATTCTAACCCCTACACATGGATCTCTTTCCAAAAGACATCCATTTTTTCTATATTTCTATGAGCTGTCAGGATGTTCATGCCTATAGGTCACAGGTTTCTCCTCTTTTTCCTGCTAGGGAAAGAGGTCTCACCACTATCAATTGATAGTTCCTGTGCCAGCATGTATTTTTCCTTTCTATAGACTTACTACTTGGTAAGTCTTCTTCAGCTCCATTCTCTTCACCCTCTTACCACTGTAAGAGCGGAATTACTTGCTGGGGGCTTTTTCTTCAGCCTCTCTAGTTTTTGTCACTTTCCAGTGCGGAGTTTTCCTCTCTGAGTTACCTCCCCTGTTTCAGTCTTACTTTGAGGCAGCTTATCAGACATGTCCAGAGTTTTCTACTCCTGTTCTGTCTGTTCTTTCTGTTTTTGAACAGTAAGATTCTTTCTGCTGTCTTGCTAGCAGCTGCCTCTGCAGGAGCCTTAATGTTTGGTCCACTGGTTCTTGTCCACAAACAACCAGATTTGTTCTCCACTAACATTCTGTCTAGTCTTAGTAGTGGCTCCAAGTCAGTGCTTTCATCTATCTTGGAGATTATCTCACTACAAGCTTTCTGGATTGGTCTTCTATTTCTGCCATCTCCATTCCCCTGGGTTTGGCAGCATAGTTGGCAGAGATACTGGCTCTCTAGCAGCCAGTTCTATCTCCTCATTCTCCTACATCATGCTCTCTGCAATTCTACAGAGAAGCTTTCCACTATGGGCCCTTGCTAGAGAGCATGGGGTTTTTTTCTCCAACAGCTATCCTAGATGGTTGGAAAAGGCTTTTCAGTCATGTCTCCCATGACTAGAAGGTTCTCCCTTCTTTTACTATCTCCTTTTGATATAAAGGACATAGGCTTTCTCTTACGTAAAGGCTTAAGGAGTTGCCAATTCCCTGCTTTGGTCCATAGCATTCCCAATCGGGGATATGCTCTTTCTCCTTGCAGCTCGTCCTCATGGTAAGAATGCATGATACTTTTTGCCCTTAAGCAAGTCAACATGGTATCTCATCTCTGTGTCTTCTGTCTACTTACCATGCTAGAGTCCTGGAAGACTCGGGACTTCCTGGCTGCAGATTGATATTATCCTCTGTTTTTCATGTAACCAGGGGGAATAGATTCTCTATATATCTTCTCAAGTAGGTTCCACCTCCTTGTTATTAGATTAATCTTTCCTCTCCACATATCCTATGTGAATACCATGCTGTAGGCATATCTCTGTCTGTTTAATTGCAGACACCCATATTTAGGCCTACATATTCATATTTATCTTTTGTGTGTATTTTATGCCCCTCCATATCTCACTATCTATATATCTATATGTATATATATATATTTGTATCTGTCAAGATATTTCATTATAGATAGATATGTCTCCACATACTTATCTATCTGACTGTCTATGCTCATATAGCTATATGTTTCTGACAGAGGGGCTTTACCCATACCTATGCTATCTAGCAGGTTTGGGGTTCTACGCACACAACCACTCCTGTGGTAGTCAACAATTTTTATACCATAACCTAAGGGTTTAGGTACCTCTGAAGATCTCCGTGCCCAATATCTCTCCTAGCTTACCCCAGTTAGGAGAGACATTGTGGATCTTCAGTTAATCACAGGCTTTAACGCCTCAGGCATTTGTCCTCTCTTTTTGGGATACAAGGGGTTCCCATACCCTTTCTCCCCACAAGGACTGTGCCTGTTTATCCAAATCGGTTAGCCTTTCTCTTTTTGCTCCTAAGAGTGAGCCACTCTGCCGCCAAAAGAGTTAGGTTTTTGTCATACAGCCTTCCGCTGAAGGCCCACCGTTTTTGTACTACCCCAGTTTTTCCTACTGGGGTTATCTGTTACCTTTCAGAATTCTGACCTCCACTGTTTTCCTACAGGTTTATTACCTCCACTTTACAGTGATGTCCTTCTCAAGGTTCCTCTACTGGGTTCCCCAGTAGATTCCATGAACCTCCATACTTCTCTGAAGTCCTGTTAGGGGAGGTCCATATTGAAATATTTTTTCTTTGCAATATCATTGATGACAATTATCGTCCACACATGGACTCCTTGTCTGCAATCCTGTGCTAGGTTAGCTGTTCCACAGCATCTTTCTTTCTTCAACTCCTACCCTCCATCCTCAGGATGCCTGGTATTCTGGGAGATAGCATGTTCCAACCTATGACATGCTGGGACTCCAGGCATCTCAGCTTGGGAGTCCCCATATGTGAAGACTCATTCCTGCTTGTTCCTGGAGATAGCACAGTTACTTACCTGTAACAGGTGATCTCTGGGAACAGCAGGAATAAGTCTTCACAACCCAACCACCTCCCCAGGAGTTGTCTCTCTATCTATATTTCCTTTCCTCTCTCTCTCTCTTTGTCTCAGCTTTAAAACTTAACTGAGGAGAGGCAGTTGGGAAAGGCAGGAAGGCAGCACGCAGGCATGCTGGGATGCTTCCAAAAGCTCTTGATTGGACGCTGGGAAGCGTTCCCGCGCAGACTCCGTCGGTACCGACGTACCCATATGTGAAGACTTATTCCTGCTGTTCCCAGAGATCACCTGTTACAGGTAAGTAACTGTGCTTTATTTCATATTAGAGATTTGACTACAAAATCATCATAATTTTGAAATCAAATATTGTTACTTGTTATTGTGATTAATTCTTGTGGTTTAAATAAGTAAATTTTATAAATAAAAACATATTGCAAAGGCCTATAATATATTAATAATTCAACAGGTGATTACAGCGACAATGCGTTCACGGTAAGGAAGAGAGACGCATTTGATTTTATCATTGGGGGTCACCACAAGTTGACCAATGGTAAAAGGGGTCACGGTACAAAAAAGGTTGAGAATCACTGCCCTAGAGCCTTCCCTCTGCTATATTCCCCACCTACAATAGGAAATTGAGTCAGAAGAGATGACGGGGTTGGATACAGCAGAGGGAAGGCAAGTTACATACTGCTGCTGCTGGCACCTCTAGAAGTAAAGGCGAGCGAAAGGGCCATGGAGAGAGGGGGAGGTCGAGAAGGGAGATTCGGGGCCATGGGGATGGAGAGGAGAAGAGATGCTGCACCCTGGGGAAGAGGAGGGAGGGAAGATAGAGTTGCTGTGAGACATACTGCACCATGGGGAGAGGAAAAGGGAGGTGGCAACGGTTGCCAAACTATTGCCTCAAGATTCTCAGCAGCATTTGTTGGATGGGGCTGTGGAACAAGAGGTTGGAGGTACTACATTTTTAGGGGCATGGAAGAGGAGGGGGGTTACATAAGAATGTAAGATATGCCATACTGGGTCAGACCAAGGTCCATCAAGCCCAATATCCTGTTTCCAGCAGTGGCCAATCCAGGTCACAAGTACCTGGCAGGTTTCCAAAGAGGCCACAGGCTCCACAATGCTCAACCCAGAGCAAGCAGTGGATTTCCTGGGTCCTCTTTAATAATGGTTTATGGACCTTTCCTCCAGGAACTTGTCCAAACCTTTTTTAAACTCAGCTACACTAACAGCTTTTACTACATTCTCCGATAACCAATTCCAGAATTTGATTACAAGTTGAGTGAAAAAATATTTCTCTTATTAGTCTTAAATGGGTTACATTGTAGCTTTATTGTGTGTCCCCCTAGTCTTTCTACATTTTGATGTAGTAAACAACCGATCTGCGTTTACCTATTCCACTTCATTAATTTATAGACCCCCATCATATCTCCCTTCAGCCATCTCTTTTCCAAATTGAAGAGCCCTAATCTTTTAAGCCTTTCCTCACAGGGGTATCCTTCCATCCCCATTACCATTTTGGTGGCTCTTTTCTAATTCTGCTATATCCTGTTTAAGATATGGCAACCAGAACTGCACACAAAATTCAAGGTGCAGGTGAACCATGGAACAATACAAAGGCATTATAATATCCTTAGTTTTATTCTCCATTCCTTTCCTTATGATTCCTAGCATTCTATTTGCTTTCTTGACCGCCACTGCACACTGGGCAGAGGGTTTCAACATATTTTCCATAATGACCTCTAAATCCTTTTCCTGGGTAGTGGTTCCTAATGTGGAACCTTGCATGGTGGAACCATAGATTGGATTGGTTTTTCCTAGGTGCATAACTTTGCACTTGTCCACATTAAATTTCATCTGCTATTTGGATGTCCAGTCTTCCAATTTATCAAGGTACTCTTGCAATTTTTCACAATCTTTTTGTGTTTTAACAACTTTGAAATTTTTTACGTCAATTGCAAATTTGATCACCTTGCTCATTATTCCCATTTCCAGGTCATTTATGAATATGTTAAAAAGCAGCAGGCCCAGCACAGATTGCTGGGGTACTCCACTATTTACCTTTCTCCACTGAAAAATTGGCTGTTTAGCCCTATTCCTTGCTTTCTATCTTTTAACCAGTTACTGATCCATAATAGTACACTGCCTCCTATCCCATGACTTTTTAATTTCGCCAAGTCTTTCATGAGGGATCTCGTCAAAGGCTTTCTGAAAATGCAGATACACAATATCAACAGGCTCACCTTTATCTACCTGTTTATTCACACCTTCAGAAAAATGAAATAGATTAATAAGACAAGACTTTCCTACACTGAATCCATGTTGGCTTTCTCCCATTAAACCATGCCTATCTACATGTTCAGTAATTTTATTCTTTATAATGCTTTCTACTATTTTGCCCAGTACTGACATCAGACTCACCAGCCTGTAGTTTCCTGTATCACCCCTGGAACCCTTTTAAAAAATTGGTGTTACCTTGGCCATTCTCCACTCTTCAGGTACTACAGATGATTTTAATGATAGATCACGGATTACTAATAGTAGGTGTGCAATGTCATATTTTAATTCTTTCAGCACCCTCAGATGTATACCATCTGGTACAGGTGATTTGCTACTCTTTAATTTATCAAATAGTTGTAATGCATCTTCCCGGTTTATCACAATTTTTTTTCAATTCTTCTGATACATCACCTTTATATACCATTTCAGGCATTTCATAACTTCTTCGGTAAAGGCCAAAGCAAAGAATTCATTCAGTCTCTCCACTATGGCCTTGTCATCCCTTAGCATCCTCTTTACTCCCTATCATCAAATGATCCAATTGACACTCTCAGGTTTTATTGCTACGAATGTACTCGAAAAAGCTTTTATTGTGCGTTTTTGCTTCCACGGCAAATGTTTTTTCAAATTCTCTCTTTGCCTGCTTTATCAATACCTTGCATCTATCTTGCCAGTACTTATGTTTCCTGTTTTCATCATTTGGCTCCTTTTTCTGTTTTATGAAAGATGCTTTTTTGGCTGCAACAGCCTCTCTGCCCTCATCTTTAAACCATGCTGGCATTTTTCTAGCCTTCCTTCCTCCTTTCTTAAAGCATGGAATATATGTGGTCTGGGCTTCCAAGATAATTTTTTTAAACAACACCCATTCTTGATGTAAACCTTTAATCTTTACAGCTACTCCTTTTAGTTTTTTCTTAACTATTCTCCTCATTTTATCATAGTATCCCTTTTGAAAGTTAAAAGGTAGTACTATGGATTTCCTTGCCATCTTGCCTCTATTTATTAAATCAAATGTGATCATGTTATTATCACCAGAAAGCCAAGTGTCCCTAACACAGTTATCTCTTGTACTAGATCCTGTGTTCTCCTAAGGCAAGGTTCTCCAACTCTGGTTCTGGAGAGTACCAAACCAGTCAGGTTTTCAGGATATCCCTAATGAATATGCATGAGATATATCTGCATGCACTACCCCCATTGTATTCAAATTTATCTCGTACATATTCATTAGGGATATACCAAAAACATGACTGGTTTTGTGCTCTCCAGGACTAGAATTTGAGAACCCTGCCCAAAGGACTAGGTCCAAATAGCTTCCCCTCTTGTTGGTTCATGAACCAGCTGCTCCAAGAAGCAGTCATTTATTTCATTTAGAAACTTTATCTCCCTAGCATGTCCTACTGTGACATTGACCCAGTTGATACCAGGGTAATTGAAATCTCACATTATTACAGTATTGTAACTCTTATTAGCTTCCCTGATTGTTTTTAGCATTTCATAGCATTTTAGCATTTCATCATCCATCTGTTCATTCTGGCCAGGCAGACAGTAGTACACCCCCACTGCCATTGCCATCCCCTTTTTTTCATGGAATTTTTATCCATAGAGATTCTACACTGTGTTTTGTTTCCTGCAAAACTTCTATCCTGTGTGACTCAATGCCCTCTCTAACATAGAGCACAACCTCTCCACCAATTTGATCTACCCTATCATTGTGATATAGTTTGTACCCAGAAATCATGGTATCCCATTGGTTGTCCTCCTTCCACCAGGTCTCTGAGATGCCAATTATATCTAACCCTTGCTCAGCAAAATCAACCCTTTCAGAGATCTGAAAGGTCCAATGTGACCCCTAATCTGAAACGTTTGGGGACTATTGTTCTAGACTTATAGTGATGTGCTTTAGTTGCTCTAGATCATCACCATCAAAGAAGGTTTCTGGTGAAGATATGACCCAAATAGTCTCCTCTTGAAAGACCAAAGCAAAGAAATCATTTAACCTTTTTGCTATGACCTTATCCTCCATGAGCACTCCTTTTACGCCTGCATCATCCAGTGGTTCAACTAATTCCGCAATGGGCTCTTTACTTCAAATGTGTACTGGTTTTTGCCTGTTCAGCAAGCTTCTTTTCAGTCTTTCTTGGCCTGCCTGATTACTTTTTTTGCATCTAACCTGGCAGTGCTGTGCTCATCCCTGTTTTCTTCATTAGGGTCTGCTTTCTATTTTCTGAAAGAGTCTATTTTGGCTTTCACCACCTCTTCTACCTCACCATTTAATCATGCTAACCATCATTTGGCCTTCTTTCAACCTTTTTGGTGTATGATGTATATTTTGTCTGGGCTTCCAAAATTGTATTTTTTTTTTTTTTCAATATTTTATTTTGAACCATCAAACAGAACATCAAATACAGAGCATAAGACAATCGCTCCCTGGGGTGGGCTCTGATCCCCAAGGTGCAGGATACATAGATGGTTACATAGTTTTTAAGATAATACCCCTATTTCCCCCCCTCCCCCCCCCCGCCCTCCCCCCCCACCACCCATACGCAAAACCCACCCGGACCAGCATATATATCAGTACCGAACCTCTGTAAGTCTCTACATACATCCAGGGCTATCAACAGCCTAATTGCAGGGTTACATTACGTGTCCGAGGACTCAACTTTTGAATATAGGGCTCCCACAGTAACCAGAAAGCAGACCATCGCTTCACATGACCTCGTGCAGCCCGACATTCCAGGAGCATAAGTTGATGGAAGGAGTTCCGCCACTCCCAAAAAGAGGGAGGGTGGCCGTCCCTCCACCCACGTAGAATGGGGCCTTTACCCACCAGACATGCCTTCCGCACCAGCCAACGACTCCATTTCCCCTTTGGAGAGGTGAGACCCAGGAGATCCAAGACGATCAAGGCCGCATCCCAGTATACAGGTTGTCCAAGGAGGTCGGCCATATAGAGGGCAATTCTATGCCAATAGGGGCGTATGCGCCGGCAGCCCCACCACATATGGTACAAGGTCGCCAGGGGCTCCGCACAGCGGGGACAGCTACCATCTGCGGTTAAATGGCAGCGAAGGGCTCGCCGCGGGGAGAAATGAACCCTAGTTAAACACTTAATTTGAATTTCTCGCCAGCGAGCACCATCCGCCAGGCTCGCCACCCTCCGGAGAGCCACCAAAATAGTACCATGGGGGATCTCTCGACCCAACTCCACCCCCCAGGCTCTTTCCACACCGCTGTAATCCGGCTGTGGTCGAAACTGCTCCAACCGAAGATGGAAGGTCCGAATAGACGGCCGCTCAGCGTCGCCAAACCCGAAAAACGCTATTATCTGGGCCGAGCGGTCGCCACAGAGTTCCGACCGTGGAAGGGAAGCCACGTAATGGGCCACTTGCATGTATGCAAAGAAGTGTAGCGGCCCCAATTTATATTCGCGAGATAGCATGGGAAAGGGCTTAGGTTTACCCGCCAGGTCCACCACATGGCCCAGCGCCCGCACTCCGCTCTCCCCCCACTGACGAAACGCTGCCGTGTCAGTCCCCGGGGTAAAATTGGCGTTACCCCAAATAGGTAGCCAGCTCGACACCTGCCACCGGCGGCCCCAATAGACATTCAATTTCCGCCAGGTTTTATACACCGGGGCCAATAACACGCTGTCCGCTAAATGCGTAGGCCACCTACTCACCTCCAAATGCAAAAGGGCCCGTAGAGAATGGGGTGCCACGTACGCCTCCTCAAACGCTCTAGGGGTATAAAGATCATTATCCCCGAGCCAGTCCCCCAAATGGCGGGCTTGACAGGCCAGCACATAAGCACCAAGATCTGGAAGCCCCCATCCCCCCCCACGGATCCTCCCCATGAGTCTACGGTACGAGACCCGAGCTCTCGACCCCCGCCATAGAAAGCCCCGAAATTCCGCCTCAAAGCACCTGATATCCCGACGAAGGATCCACACAGGGAGGGTCTGTAGCCAGTATAAGATCCGCGGCAGGAGGACCAATTTGATCGCCGCAATCCTCCCCATAAGGGATAGGGGGAGGGACTGCCACGCCTGCAGCTGAGTCCTCACCTTGGTCAGCATCCGTCGCAGGTTAGTCCTATATAGGCGACCCGGCTGACAGGACAGTACAATTCCCAAGTATATGAACTGGCGCTCAGCCCATCGGAGGGGAAAGTCGCCCACCCAGCTACCCCGAAGTCGGCCAGAAACATCAAGGGCTTCAGACTTATCCCTATTGATACTAAACCCCGCAATCTGCCCAAAAACGCGGAACTCCTGCAACAGAGGGGGTAGGGAATCCCCGGGAGAAAGCAAGTGCACCAACAGGTCATCGGCAAAGGCCGAAATCTTAAAGACCTGAGGGCCAATACTTACGCCCCGGATTGTCCGCATACCCGCCACTCGGCGTAGAAGAGGGTCCAAAGAAAGAACAAAAAGGAGAGGAGAGAGGGGGCAGCCCTGACGGGTCCCCCTCTGCAAAGAAAAAGGCTCGGAGATGACTCCATTACAGAGTATCGCTGCGGTAGGGTTGGCATATAAACTGTCGACCATGTTACAAAACAACGGCCCCAAACCATACTGAGGGAGGATGAAGCGCAGATATTGCCAGTCCACCCTGTCAAAGGCTTTTTCTGCGTCAAAGCTAATCAAGAGGGAGGACAGGTGTCTATACTGAACCCATTCTAAAGACGCTATGATCTTACGTAAGTTGCGGACCGCGTATCGCCCCTTAACAAAACCGACCTGGGACTCATGGACCAACTGCCCCAAAAACTCCGCCAGGCGGTCTGCCAAGATCTTGGCCATTAATTTAAGGTCGAAGTTGAGCAAGGAGATCGGACGATACGAGGCTGCAGAAAGAGGGTCTTTGGCCGGTTTGGGGATAAGAACAATATGAGCATGATTAACCCCCCACCGAAAAGAGCCCTGCTGCGCGCGCCGATTATGTACCGCAGTCAGCGTTGGGGAAATCTGTTCCTTGAGGATTTTGTAGAATTCGGCACCTAGACCATCGGATCCTGGGGATTTGTAGCAGCTGGCCTTGGAGATGGCCCCGTGCAGCTCGGCCACCGTAATTGGCTGATCCAACTGAGCTCTTTGCTCATTGGAAAGGCAGGGCAAGTCTAGTCCCCTCACATAATCCGCCATCTTCGCAGGAGATGTCGCCTCCGCAGTGTAAAGTTTCTGAAAGAAAGAGCGAAAGACCCGCGCTATCGCCGGGCTGTCTCTGCAAAATCCCAAGATCATCTCGCAAGGCGGGCACCAATTTAGAGCCCCGGGGTCCACGCAGGCACCGAGCCAATAACTTTCCCGGCTTGTCCCCATAACGGTACAATTGATAGCGATAATACAAGACTGACTTCTTTGCTCTCTGGTGTAACAGTTCGTTTAATTCCATTTGAGAATCCCATAGCTGCTTTTTTAAGCCCGCAGTGGGAGTATGGGCCCAGCGTCGTCGCAAGTTCGTCACCAATCGCTCTAAGACCATAATACGTTCGGCCCTTAATCGTCGTTTTCTAGCAAGAAACCCAATTATGTCCCCCCTCAGTACGACTTTCGCCGTTTCCCAGAGCAATTCGGGGTCATCTTGATGACCCCTATGGTCGGCCTCGAACTCCTGCCACCGCCGCTGTATAAATGCACGAAATTGGGCGTCTCTGTATAATTCCAATGGGAAACGCCATTGAAAGGCCCGTGACGTACTCCCACTCCAGAAGACTTCCATCCAGACAAATGCATGATCAGATATCTCTACAGGCCCTATCTGGGCGTCCCCCACCTTGGCAAACAGCTCAGCGGATAACAACAAATAGTCTATACGTGCACTTGTGCCGTGGGCCCGGGATTGATGTGTGTGTAATCCCGCTCGCCCGGATGTAGTAATCGCCAGGGGTCCACTAGCCCCAGCCTGGAACAGAAACGTCGCAGTGCCTGCACCGTCGCCCGTCTTTCCCTTTGCTCCCCCACTTTAGAGGTATCGAGATCAATATCCATGACCCCGTTGAAATCTCCCCCCAAAATAACGGGGTGCTCCGGCAGCGTCTCAAGTGTGGAGGCAAGGCGCGCATACAGGGACAAATCAAGTACATTGGGACAATACACGCTACCAAGAACTACTGGCCTCCCCTCAAGGACGCCCTGCACCAGTACATATCGGCCCGTCGGATCAACGAGTTCCTTCACCACCTCCATCCTTACCCGTTTGTGAATCAAAAGCACTACCCCACCCTTCTTACCAGATGCTGGGGCCCCCCAGACCTGTCCCACCCACTCTCGGCAAAGTTTACGGTGTTCGTCGGCAGTCTGGTGGGTTTCCTGAAGCATAGCGATGTCTGCTCCCTGCCTAGCCAAGGCCTGCAAAATTTTTGCCTGTTTAATCGGACTACCCAGGCCACAAACATTCCAAGAGATTATCTTAAGTGGCATACATCATTAAACTGGGCACACAAATGTCTGCTAAGTACCATACAAAATATAGGGAAGACACCCCCCCAGCCCGGGGTCCCCCCCCACAGCCCTTCAAAGACCGTCCTCGGCCCGTCACTACCTCAACTGGTCCCCAAAAATACAATGTTCCGACTCCCCCCCTCCCCCTACCCCTCTTCCCCCCTTCCCCCCCCTTAGCTTCTACCTCTCCCTCTCCACCCCTCCCCCTCCCTCCCACCACCCCCCTTCGATTCCTTGATTCTACTACCATCCTCCGCTCCTCTTCAGTGAATTCCTAGATGCGTGCGGTACCCCCCACTCCTCCAACGCCCCCATTCCACTACAAACCACCCCTCCCCCCCGGCCCCCCCCAAAGACACAGCCACCACCCGGACTACTCCCCACCCATCCCCCACACCCAAAGGAAACCAACATTTCTACTGAAAGCAGTCAAGACAATCCCAGCAGCCCTCCACCCCCACAACAATTACCATCACCATCACTTTACAGTCCAAAGCAAGTAACTCTTAGCTTGTTCATCAGGGCATTAATCTTCTCCTCCGATCCTCAGGACTCGGCTGCCACTGCGGCCCTCCGCCGTATCTCCTCCACGTAGGGCGTTGCTGCTAATGCGGAGTCAAAAGTCCGACGGATCCCGTCGTGGGTGAAGACCAATCGGGCGGGATATTGCACCATGAACTTAATATTATTGTCTATCAGGGTCTGGCACAGTGGTCCGTAATCACGTCGCCGCTGTCCTAGGGCTGCTGAGTAATCCTGAACAATACGTAGCCGGGCATTGTCCTTCTGAATGGTCCCTGTCTTACGCGCTGCACGCAAGACCGCTTCTTTCTGTGGAAATCTCAGGAACCGTGCTATTGTCACCCTGGGTCGGGTATCGTTAGTCCTCCGGGGTCCAACCCGGTGCGCTCTCTCTATTTGTACTGAGGCACCTTCGGGTTCATTCGCCAGTAGTTGTTTCACCAGATCTTCTAAGTATGGGCGCAGGTCCCGATCCTCGACGGTGTCTGGGATCCCAAGAAATCTCAGGTTGTTACGGCGGGATCTATTTTCTAAGTCATCTAGTTTTGCTTCCTGCCCCTGAAGCAGTTTTTTCACCCGAACCATCTCCCGCTGTAGCTCCAGCACGTGCTCCTCGGACTGCTCTATCCGGTGCTCTGCCTCCTGTAGGCGGCCGCCCAAGGCCTCCACTGAGGTCTGGACAAGGTCCATACGGCCCCGTAGGTCCTCGAACTGAGCAGACAGCGCTCCCGCTACAGCTATGGAAATTTCGTCCACCATCGCTGCTGTGGTCTTGGCCTCCCCCCGCAGCGGTGAGGATTGCTCCCCCCCCCTGGGCGGCAGGGGAGTCTTCTCCTTCTCCACCCGACGACCTCCCTTTGCCGCCATCACCAAGGCCTCTGTTGGAACCCACGCAGGGGGAGGGGGGGGTCCGCTCCACACGCCTGGCGATGAGGGCCTCCTTCGTCGACCTCCCTGGTTCGCAACACAGTCCCAGATCCGAGCCTCAGGTGTCGCCGGGCTACTCAGGCCTCTGTACACAGGAGATGTAGTATAAGTTCAGGGCTCTGAGGCACTAAATGAAAGGCAAGGATCCCAGTCGGCGGCGCTCTGGAGGGAAGGCCTGGGCCACGGGTACTGACGCCCCGTAGTTAGGTACAGTTCTGAGGCCCCTAGGTGTCAAAGGTGGGGCAGTGCGCTGAAGAAGGAACACCAGTCCCGGGCCCCTACACTCAGCGAGGTATAAGCTTCAGTCTCGGGCGCCTAGACACCGGAGGCCAGGTGCAGGACGCAGGTTACAGACTCCTCAATGGTGAGAGCAGGGCTCCGGTCAGAGACTCCAGGATGCCAGAGGCAGGGGGGGCAGGATGCAGTCCAGTATATCCCAGTGCAAAAGGACAAATCTCAGGATCCCAGCTGGCAGAAAGAGGCAGGGGTCAGTGGCTCCGATGGAGGAGAGAGGAGGGCTCAGGTCATAGCCACTCGGCCCCTTGCAGGCCCTCTGGGGTGGGGGTGGAAGCAGGCAACACAAAGGGCATTTCACAGCCGGGCCCCATAAGGGATCTTAGCCTCCCCCGATCCCTCCCGCGTCAGGCAACCACACGGGGCACAGGCTGGAGACAAACTGGAGGCAAAAACAGGGGGGGGGAGGAGCACCAACCGTAAGGCCGCGGCCGCCGCAGGGATCTCCCTGCAATCCCGGGCAGGTTGTCTTGGGTCGCCGACTGCCTACTCACCCCACCACGTGGCTCTCAGCGCGGCGCCTGCAACATGGGCCGCGCTGGTCCAGGCCGCCTCCGGAATCTTTAAGCGCAGGTGAGAGGGGAGCGCCGGATCATCTCTCCCTGCTGCGGCTGGTGTAAGGGAGCTCCGGGGGGTGTGTGGAAACCCCGATTTCAGCCCCGAACGGGCATTTGGCGGCGCCGGAGGAGCAAGGGGCCCAGAGCTCGAGCGGCGTGCGTCCGCTCGGGTTCACCGCATCACCGGAAGACCCCAAAATTGTATTTTTAAATAATGCCCATGCCTCAAGCAAATTTTTGACCCTGGAAATCTCTCTTTTTAGTTATTTTTCTAACTAATATATTTTAGTCTCACTTTTTAAACTAAAAATGCTACAGCAGGAATTTATTTTAGCATCTTCAACCCAGTGATGACACATTTGATAGCACTGTAATCACTACTGTCATGCTGCCGCCCCAGAGGCCAAGGTTGGTATGGGCAGGTCAGATGAACACGAGAGTTTTTATATATTTTTGAATTTGGTCCTTCTGTAAGAGGTCTTGGTAATGTTCCCAGGACCTTCCGGGGGCCAAAGTTCAAGAGAACACACTAGCCAGAATGTAGGGAAAATAAGGCTTTATTTCCCTTTAAGCACAATGGTTCAAATTATGGGAGACTACTTCAACCAACTGAAAGAAACCTTGCTTCAGGCAACAAAAAGAAATTATATTCACACTTGCTTTGTTTAACTGTTGCTTTCACAGTGCTAGGCATAAACAAACTTTACAGGCATTCGCTACTGTTCACTATTTTATGTTTCATGCACAGACCTTAGGCTACCTGCCTGACAGTAGCTACAGTCCATCGGGGTTTCAGGTGGGTCTTCGTTGAATTCCACCTGCATGGGCTGAGTATCAGACAGCTGTGAATCAGTGTCAGTAAACTCTTGAGGAGTGTACTGAGGTTTCTCATATAACACATTTACTAGCTTCCAATGTTCAGCATTCAAGTCAGGGCCGCGCCCATGTGAGTGTTTGTTATGGCAGTTACTTCCCCTTGCAGGCTGCCTTATGTTATACAGTCTTTTTACCAAGGGCTTGTGCTTGGTTTCACAAACAGTTTGATAGGGAGGATATACTCCAGTATCTTGTGTTTCCTGTCTTCTTAACTTATATTGCTTATCAGAATAAAAAGGTATTTTACCTTGTTTAGTTGAGTCCCACGGCCTGGTCCTACTGTAGTTCAGCCTGTCTTGAGCAGTAGGCTTTTCACACTCCAGCTGGCCTTCATGCAGAGTCACCACTCTCTCACATTCACACCTTTTACCATTTGAATAAGGAATATTACCATTTGCAGCAAAGACTTCATCCTTGCTCAGATAATGCTCACTGTGTCTTGCATTTACTGCTGCCGGTTCTTCACACCAAACTCTGGGGTTTATTTCTCCCCTTGTGCCTTTCTTTCCAGTACCTCTCAACCAAGGACTCCTGGAACTCTGTGGCCTCGGATTCACTATGCCCTCCTGCCAGGAACTCCTTCCTCTCTGGTGCTCTGGACACTCCTTATGGTGCTCTCCTTCTTGGTTCCTTTCCAGAAGCTCTCTGTGGTGTGACTCTCCGTGGTCTGCTTTTCCTTGATAAGCCTCTTCTTGGTATGCCTCCTTTTGGTAGGCCTTCCTTGGTATGCCTCCCCTTGGTCTCTCTCTCCCTGGTCTCTCTCTAACTTGTCCTAGTTCCTCCTTTTCAAGTTCCCAGCCTTTCTTCAGGGGAACTCCCCCTTTTCTCCATTGGCTGTTAGGTTGCATTACCTCATCAGCTCTGAGGTGCAGTTCTCTGGGCCTTGGAAGGTCACTCCTGCTCCCTCTATTGGGCTCCTCATAACATTGCAGCTGATGATAAAATCTTTTTTCAGGATTTAAAACCCTTTTTTCTTCATGAATAGGCTCTGCGGTACCACACTACCTAGCGGCCCACCATCAATACCCCTTGCATCTCTGTACTAGTAATGACTAGATCTAAAGTACTTTCCCTTCTGGTCAGTTCATGCATCAACTGCTCCATGAAGCAATCATTTATGGCAACCAGAAACTTTATTTTCCTGGCATGTCCTAATTAAATATTTACTCAATCAATATTGGGGAAATTGAAATCTCCCATTATTATCATTGTGCACCTACTCTTGTCATCTTACTGGACAGACTAGATGGACCATACTGGTCTTTATCTGCCGTCATTTACTATGTTAGAAAGAAAATTGATGCCTTTGAATTATGGTGCTGGTGAAGAATACTGTGTATACCATGAACTGCCTGAAGAACAAACCAGTCAGTACTAGAGGAGATCAAACCTTATCTTTCTTTAGAAGCTCAGATGACAAGACTTCGACTTTCATACTTTGGACACATCATGCGGAGAGAGAGATCATTAGAGAAAGACATCATGCTTGGCAAGATAGAAGGTCAACGCAAAAGAGGAAGGCCAGCAATGAGATGGATCGATACAATAACAGCAGCTTCGGGTACCAGTCTGTCAACAATGAGCCGCCTGACTGAAGATCGAACACAATTTAGGATAGCTATCCAGAGGGTCGCCATGAGTCGACTCCGACTCGACGGCACTTAACAACAACATGTTACCCTTAACATATAGCTCTACCCCTCCACCATTTGATCCACCCTGTCATTATCATATAATTTGTACCTGAGTATCATAGTATCTCATTGGTTGTCATTTTTCTGTTAGGTCTCAGAGATACCTATTATGTCTAACTCTCCATTTACTGCTATTCATTCTAACACTCCCATCTTATTTGTTTAGTCCTCTAGCATTTATATACAGACCATTTAAAGAATGGAATTTGTATTCATATTTACAGCCTGCATTGCAGGTGATGGGAGTATTTTGGAATAATTTCTTTCTTTCTGTTCTTTATTTAAATATTCCTGGACAAATTCAGCTTTTATTATAACTTCTCTATCAGGATATTCTGACTTCTGTATTTGGCTAGTATCTCTTGAAGATACCTTACTCTAAACCATGCACTCCTGAGTGACTGTTGGCTTTCCACCAGTTTCTAGTTTAAAAACTGACCTATCTCCTTTTTAATGTTTGCACCAATAGCTTAATTCCATCCTGGTTAAGGTGGAGTCCATCCTTTAGGAATAGGATCCCCCTTCTCCAGAACATTGTCCAATTTCTAATAAATCAAAATCCCTCCTCCCTCTACCCCTCATCTCATCCATGTATTGAGACTCCAGAGCTCTGCCTATCCATTGGGTCTTGCACATAGAATGGGGAGCATCTCTGAGAATACTACCCTGGAGGTTCTGGATAGCATCATTCTATCTAAAATCCTAAATCTGGCTTCCAAAACCTCCCTCCAACACTTTCCTATGTTGTTGGTACCCATATGTACCAAGACAGCTAGTCTCTCCCCAGCATCATCTAAAATCATATCTAGGTGATGTGTGAGGTCTACCACCTTCACACCAGGCAGACAAGTAACCAAATGATCCTCACATCCACCAGCCGCCCAGTTATCTACATGCCTAATGATTGAATTTCCATCTAAAACTTCTATCCTAACCCTTCTCTCCTGGGTATAAGCTCCCAGAGACATATCCTCTGTGCGACAGGTACTAGCTACAAGATCACTTCCTGTCCCAAGATGATGCTTTCCTTCAGGTGACCTTTATCCTACATGACAATATAGAGGCTGTCAGAGTAGAAATGGGTCTCTTCTAAATACCTCAGCTCCTCCTACTCCAGAGACCAGATTTGTCCTCTGAAAGCCATGAGCTCTTTGCACCATGCACACATATGACCTCTCACCAGCAGAGATAATCATACATATGGCATTTAATGCAAAAGACTGGATAGCCCCCATCTTTCATCTGGACTATATTGGTGAGTTGTTTAGTTATTTAAAGTTTATAAGGATTCCTACTGTGTACTAATATAAAGGCCCTTAAGATTATTTGGTCTATTTATGCTATTATTTTGTGTCTGCTTTTCAATGCACTGCAAATAATCTGCTGTTAGGCTTAATCACTTGCTGATAATACTCTTTGATGAAAAAATTCCCTCTTTTCCTCTGAATTGGGATAATGGACTATAAATTAAGGGATGTGTCTGGGGAAGGAGGGAGGATGGAAAAAAACTAAGAACACCTAGGACAAATTGATTTTAGACACTTTAAACAAACTAATAATTAATGTTTAGCTTTTAATTAAATTCAAGAATTTATCAGTAAACCCATAACATATCTTCTATCCCAAGTTTCGAGTTACCAAATTTCCCAACAATAAAAGTATAACATCTTGATAGGCAATTAGTCATGAAGAAACAAAATACTGCCTTCTATCAATTATATAATTTGCATTATCTTATTTATTTTCCTCTCCTGATTATCTGTATCTGCAAACCAAGGTAGGTCTTTTCTATATACTAAGTTGTTTTGTAAGGTCTAGCGTGAGAACATATGTCTTTAGACTTGCCTGCCTAGGGCAGTCTGTGTTGTCTGGGTCATTGCATACAAGAAGCTAACATTTAAGTACTTCACAGTCTTCTTTCTTGGACCCTTTTTGTTTGGCACATTTATTTATTTAAAAGTTTTCTATGCTGCCTTATCAGTCAATCAAAGCATTTTACAAGTAATATAACTTAATTCTGTTATGATGTAATTGTTTAACTATGTACATCAAAACAGTGACTAACTATGTACAGTATAACTAGTTGTGCTTACTAATGTTCAATGACTTTTTGCATATAGAGATGAGGGTAGATATCTACAATGCGGATAGCAGGAACATTGAATGGGTCGAGTGTATGGTACACTTATGTAGGGTATGTGCCTGAATCTGCCTGGTGTGTCCCATAGACCTCTGCAGTGTTTTGATACTTTTTCAGAAGTCCACAAGGTCTCTTATATACCTTATTTTTGATGGGAGGGAGCTACATAGTATGTGAAGGCTCTATTGCTCGTTGATTTGTTGGTTTTGCGGAAGTCAGCTGGGAAGGATAAGGGGTTTTGGGTGTATCCCCTCTGTCTAGTGTCTAGGATCCTGTTTGTTAAGGTGGTAAGGTGAGAAGGAGATATGTTATGCAGTAACTTAAAGATAATGACTAGATTTTTGTACTTGCTCCTACTAGGAATAGGAAGCCAATGTAACACATATAGGATTGGAGTGATATGCTCAGATCTTGATGCTCGCATCATTACATGAGCTGCTGTGTGTTGTGCCATCTGCAATTGTGGTAATGCCTGTTTGGATAGACCCTGCAATATATTATTGCAGTAGTCTATGTATGGGTTAATCATGGCCTGCAAGACCAATCTAAAATCTGATGGGTCCAGTAGGGCTCTTAAATGTTGCAACATGTTAATCTTCCTGTATATAGCCTGAGTAGTCCTGCCTGCGTGTGATGCTAGGGTCAAAGTTTTATCTAGGAAAATGCCTAAGTATTTTACTTAATCTTTTACTTCTATTGTGGCTTCTCTAAGCTGAATGTGCGGTGTGGGGGGGGGGGGGCTGAATTCTTTGTCCCTGGTAATAAAAATTGCTTCCATTTTATTGAAATTTACATTTAGGTTGTTCATTGTGAGCCAGTGAGAGGCTTCATCAAAGCATGTTACGATTTGTTGGGGGGTTAGTTTTTTTAGTACTAACTAGTAAATAAATCATTATATCATCAGCATAAATGTGATAATTCACTTTATGCTTTTGGAATATGTTTCAGATTGGTTGGAGGTGTATGTTGAACAATAAGGCTGAAAGAGTCGAGCCTTGAGGAATTCCTCATGTTGACTGAATGGGTTTGATGTGGCTTGGCCAATTTTAACCTGTTGAGTATGGTCCTGCAAGTATGATATGAACCAGCTGAGGGCAGTTCCACTAACTCCAATTTGCTGCAATCTTGTTAACAGTATATTGTGGCTGATCAAGTCGAATACTGACGCGATGTCAGGGAATATCAAAATGAATGCTTGCTTAAGAGCTTTGATTCCTTTAATCAGCTTATCAAAGAGGGCTATGATGAGGGTTTCTACCCCATGGTACAATCTGAAGCCGTACTGATGTGGATCCAGTGGGGTCTTGGCATCTAAGTGGTAGTGTAGCTGGTTTTGTACTATTTTTTTTCTATGACTTTTGCTATGTAGGGGAGGCTCGATAATGGGCGGTAGGAATTTGGTTGTAGTCTATCCAAGGTCTTATATTTTAGAATTAGGCGAATAGAGGCTTGCTTCAGGGTTTTGGCATGTAGCCCTGGGATAATGATAAGTTGACGATTTTTAGTATGGCTGGTGATAGTTCGTCTTGGGACATTTTTAAACAGCTGATTGGGCATGGATCACCTGGAGATGTGGTAGTGTTTATTGCTGTAATTATTTGATCCAGGTGTTCTAAAGTGACTGCGATGAGGGATTGCTAAGCCCAGATGTTAGAAGGAGGTCCTGATTTATTTGTTGCTAAATCGCAGGAATGTAGTCCCAGCTTGGTGCTGAGAAGTTGGCTAGCACCTGTGGGCTGATGCAGGTGGAGGGATCCTCTCTGTTTGGAGATTGAGTTAATGATTTCACAATCTCAAATAGCTCTCTTGGTCTATTCAGAGACTTCATTAGTATTCTAGTGTGTTTTTTTTCTCTTAAGGTTATTAATGGTATCTCTGTAGGATCGAAGTGTGTTCATATATTGGTTCTCCTCCATTTTCGTTCTAGTTTGTGCGGGCTCTCTTTAGGGTTCTAAGTTCATTGTTGTACCATTTATTAGATTTTCTAGTACTTCCTTTGCATGTGTTTGTGGAGGCAGCTGCAGCTTTAGATAGTACTGAGTTCCAGTTATTCAGTAGAATATTGAAATCGGAGGTCTCATGGTTCAGCTGTGGAAGTATTTCTTGTAGGAATAAGTCTTTGTTGTATGTTTTAAAGCGTGCATTTGTAGTGGAATTGTTACTTTGCCTGCAAGCTGTGTTTGTTTATTCCTAAAGGTGATGCTAAAATGATCTAAGGGACAACTTGGATTTAGTAGTAGGGGGGGACTTGCTTATCGAATATCTGGGAGGAATATTAGGTCTAGAGTTTTTCTCTTGTTATGCATAGGGGAATTTATAATTTGTATATAGTCCATGTCACTCATGGCTCTAAGGAAGGAGCATGCCTGTGAATTATGGATTGAGGCAAGATTAAAGTCACCTAGAAGGCAGTGTGTGAGAGCATACTGTTTCAAGGATTGCACTTGGAGTCCTGAGTTGGGGGTCTATATACCAAGCTAAATACGGCATGTTTGGTTTCAACTAGGAGAATGCCCCGGCCTTCACTGCTACTATTAGTTATTAGGGAGGGTTTTAGTTCATTTTTTTTTTGCCAGGATCAGGACTCCACCTCCATGTCTGCCTTCTCTGGGAGTGTGGGAGATCTCACTATTAGGTCTCTTAATTTGATTTAGAAGGACTGTATCTAAAGTCAGCAAGCCATGTCTCGGTGATCAGCGTCGTATCTAGCTCCTTTTCATGAATGCAATGTAGAAGGATCGGGATTTTATTTTTAACTGATCTAGCATTAACTAGGAAGTTGTAGGTCTAGGGCTATCGGTTATCCTGATATCTGGAGCAGGGCAGATTGCTGTAATGTGGATCAGCCTCTTGTTTGCGTCATGTATTGTACCTGAACATTTACATCTCGTTGTTGCTCCTTTCGCGCGATGCTGCTGTTGAATTATGGGAATGTTATAGTGTTGTTGAGTTATGGGAATGTTATAGTGCTGTTGGGATGGATCAATTGCAAGTTCATAGCAGGCATAAATAGCATCAGGGCCGTACCGATGGCGAAATGCTCCCTGTGCGACGTGCACATCGGGCGCCCCCCCCCCCTGCACCCTTACCTAGCCACTTTATGGGTGCGGGAGAGAAGAGGCGTGGACCCAATGTGCAAGCCGCCCGCCGCTGGCACGCTAAGCAGGTCTGGGCCCTCCCGGAGAGAGCAGACCTGCTTAGTGTGCCGGCGGGAAGACTTCAGGGGTGCCGTTGCCTGCCGCCCCTGAAGTCTTTGCGCCCTGTGCAGCCACACCGCTCGCACAGGGCTCGGTACGGTCCTGAATGGCATTGCTATAAAGAGAACGGTCATTCATGTCTTCAATTCCATTTTGGTACTCTTAAGGTTTACAGCAGACTTACTCAGAATTATCAGAATTAAAGGAGTTCTCTTACAATTATTTTGATGTGTGGTACATTAGATCAGACAATCTGAGCTATGTGGGGTTCATGGTAATATACAGATGTGAGTCAGTATAATCTGCATTAAGTAAGGTTGTTGACCGATTTGGCTACAGTTAGTTTAGGGATAGCATATCGTCTGGAACTTGTGATGCTGCGCTGCTGTATATTTAGGATGGCTGTGTGTCCGCTGGTTGTTTTTTCCTTTGTGAGTGGCTTCCTGTAGTTGTTTGAGTCCCTGCCCAAGGACCACATTTAGATGATTTATTGGTATTCATATAGATATTTATGTTGAAAATTAGACATTGGATGTTTACCTCAAAATGGTGTGGTGCATATGACCTTATGACTGTAAGGTACAACTGAGAAATCATCTAATAAAGAAATATATTTCTATAAAAGGAACTAATAATAGTTTGAGTGGAGGAGTGGCCTAGTGACCAGAACAATCAGGGTTCAAATCTTACTAGCACTCTTTGCCCCCTTAGGCAAGTCGCTTAACCCTCCATTGCCTCAGGTACAAACTGTGATTGTAAGCCCTCTGGGGGCAGGGAAATACCATGTACCTGAATGTAACTCACCTTGAATTACCACTGTAAAGGTGTGAGGAGTCCTCCATACGTGCTGCACTATCACATTTTCACTGCCTGCTCTTTGCAACTAAAAACACCATATCACAGCTTCTCCTCTCACTTGCAGCAATGCAGGTGAAGGAATCCTGCAGAGCTTTGCAAGATCACTGAGGGCGGATGTTCAGACACAAAGGTTCTCATGCAACCCAGGTGTACACATCGAAGATCTCTAATTCTAAATCCCAGAGAACTGTGCTTATATTTATTTGGCTCTTTTTATAGACCACTTTAAGAGTCAAAGCTGAGTACATACAAGGGAACTTTGAACATTTACATATAAGACAAGGAAGGGTCAGCTTGGATTGATGATGTCATTGAGGTTCTATAACTTGAATTACAACTTGAATGTTACAGCATAAGGTGCGATGATTTAGAATTAACTATGACACATTTGCAAACTAGAGTGGGCCAAAATATGATCACATATCCACAAAGGTATTCCAGTCTAGGTGTTTGCATGTCGTTTTCAGTTTTGAAGAAGCATTGCCACATTACAGTCTCAGAACACCCATAAAGTTGAAAATGTGCCCAGCCATAGGCAATGCTGAAGTATGGCTCCATACCTGCTCAGATGAAGAAATTATTTTTAAATTATACCTTGAGATATGGCACTTGACCCATGCCCAGAAGACATTTGTCCCTCTGAAACATGAATATTAATTTCCTGTTCTGGAGAGCTGACACTAGATTATTTTGTCACTGGATATCTATCATAGGCAGCAGAACAGGGTGGGCCCTCCGGAGCCATGTCCTGACCAGTAGTTTTCCCCACAACATCAGCAACTAGAGAGCTTGAGGATGGGGTAGAGGTTCGTTCTTTTGTCCCTTCAATCAAAAATGGTGTTCCATTGGTATTCACAATGAATATTCATCAGACATCTTTATAGACATTCAGGTTAATTTCTTGGTTGCAGTTATTCAGAAAACCAGAACTGGTTGTGGATCTTCAGGAACTCTAGTGAAGATTGTTGTAATTGAGGATTGCCATAGTGAATGGCCTTGTGCTACAGGCTTGCAGAACTTGGCAGGAAGCCACTGATTGACTGTACAAGACCTGAAATGTGACATGAATGAGCATTTAGCTATTTTCTCCCTTTGAAGGTCTACATCATATTTTAACACTACATATTCTTAAGCATAGGAACTGGAACTAGGAGTTGTAGTTCTGTGGTAGCACCCCCTGGTTTGAAGTACAGGGCTGGTGGTTTCTTTTGTTCTGCAATGCAATGCGTGCCTTTGAGTCAATGCTAACTCCTAGCGACCCAGCAGCTCCTGAGCTTTCTTGGTGTTGTGGCTGGAAGTGGATTGCCAGGCCTTTCTTCCATGGCAATGGAGGATTAAGTCACTTGCCCAAGGCGATATGGAGTGCTAGTGGGATTCAAACCCTGCTCTCTTGGTTAACGTGCTAGTGCTCTAACAACTAGGCTACTCCTCCACTCCTTTTGTTCTACAGAGAGATCAAACGAGGCGCTCCGCATACCCATTATAAAACCTGTTCCAACATCTCTGCCTTCCAGAAGCATCCCAGTTTTCCCAACTATCTAGGTCAGCAGTGTTGAAATGCTTTTATATTGGTTTAGTAGTTTCCTTGCCCTTTATTTTTCAGTTGAATAGGAGTCGGGGATGGGACGCTAGTACCAGAAATCTTCATTCAGAACTAGCCAGGCTGTTCTTGTCCATTGTTTGTTTGTAGCATTATCCTTACCCTCAAGCTGTCCGTTACAGCAGCAGCCTTTGGCCAGGGACACACAGTGATGGTTCCTTTGGAACATACAGTACAGTTACGGTTCCTACGTCTAACCACTGAGAATTGCTATTGAGCCATGGCCAAGGCTTCCATCTTACCAGGATTTTGTGTACAGGACTGTCCTTTTGTGAGAATTAGTGACTACCCCAGACCTTGTGCTTTGGGGGTCCCCATAGCTCCATCCCAGTGCAATAATTTCCTGTTAATGCAGCCGTGCAGTGATCCCAAGGCCCTAATACCTTTGGTTTGCTTCTAGTCAGTCCTGTCTATAAACTGCCTCTGTAACATTCCAGGTATGCCTCTTGAACACGTTGATATTGCTTTCCTAATCCTATTCATGGGGAGAGACTTTGGTTTGATTCCTGACTCAGGTCTTTTGTTCTCCAGGTTAGATGGGGAGGCAGTCATGGACATGCTAGTGGCAATATCTTAAAAAGGAATTGAATTTAGATCATGCTTTTCTCGGAGGTTCAAGGTAAATTACAGTACAGTAGATATTTTCCTGTCCCCAGAGAGTTTACAATCTAAGTTTGTACCTTAGGCAATGCAGAGTTAAGTGATTTGCCCAAGATCACAAGGAGGGGCAGTGGGATATGAACTTGGCTTCCCCATTTCTCAGCCCACTGCTCTAACCAGTAAGCTACTCCTTCAGATTTGGGTCCCATGATTGCAGGATTCTGGAATGAGTTCTTGAAGCCGCTGCAATGAGAAAAATAAAGAAAGCTCTGAGAAGATATAAAATAGCAGTTTTGAATGAAGACGTCTGGTGCCAGGTGACAGCTTATTTCTAAATGAGTTGGAAGCTCAAGAGAGGAGAAAACTACTAAGGAAAACAAAAGGTTTTATTATATTTGTGAATTTGTATAATAAAGCTAGTTGACAGCAAAAACTATTTTAGTCATTTTTTTATTAAAAGTAATAATCAAATACAAAAGAAAAATAAAAACAACTATCATAGGTACAGAGAAGCATTAAACATATTAAGCAAATGCCAAGCTTTCCTACTATAATACCAAAGTATTGAGTTCTTCCAGAACGCTTAGAGGTATAAACCCTTCCCAAGATACATCTTCCACCCAAGTGAAATGACAAAAAAGAGGCAAAGGATAACAGAAATGTTTAAAAAGGTTGCATGGATTGTGAAGCACTAACTTCCCTGCTTCCAGCCTGATTCTGAAAGTCAGTTTCTAAAACCTGTTGTATATTTACATAGCATGTAACACAAGTGTCACTGATATACGTGAAGGCCCACTTTACAAAGGATGTCCAAGTGGGAACATCCAGAAAGATGGTAAATATGTCCAAGTTCAGGTATGATGTCACAAAGGTGAACATGCCCGACAGATGCCTACATAGACACCCCCGGTATAGTATTTCATACCAGGGATGCCTACAAGACATACAGTGATGGTGCAAACACACAGCATATCATTATCATTGTCATTGTGAAGAATGCTGAGAATAGTGTAGCGCCAACTTCTGAACGCACTCCAGAAAGTGCCGAAACAAGCACGTTTCCACTCCCTCTTTGTGCCTGGAACAAGTCTAAGTTTGGATGCGGGCACAGACACCCTAAGGGTTCTAAGATTGATTGGGAATGTCTGTGGTCATAGCTCCATCACAAACATGCCTTTGTCACACTCCCTGCACCGAAGACATCCAAAAAGTAGATATTATATACGGATAGAGCCCTACTGTAACATAAAATCCTTCCCGAGCTAAGTGTTCACCAGTTTTCTCCAACAGCAGTAGTTTGAATGTGGTAAATCTCAGATTTTCAGGTCGTACCCTACTGGCAGTTTGCTTTGCTTTTTGCTAATTTTTCTTTCCTAGTTCTCCACTCCCAAGGGAACTTCATGTTTCTATTTTCTGGTTTAGGGTGTCTTAGGGATGATCTCTGAGTTTTCCTCCTCCTAGACACAATGAGAAAATAAACTCTGCATCTTGTCCATATTAGTGTTTGGATGGCAAAGAGACACTTCATTGAGATTTGAACTGGGGTTGGAGCATCTCCAGGCATTTTGCTCTACATCCTACCTATGTATTGTTTGAAGTCTATCACTAGTACAAATCAGTGGCAAGGAAACTAGCTTGATTAGGGTCAGAAGATTAAAAATCTTTAGAAGGACCGAAATTTAACAATGGTGACGAAACCATCTTTAATGTATGCTGGCTCTGTTCCAAGTAAAACATGCAGAAAAAAAGTCATTTATTCAATTCTTCAAGAGAGAAACTCATAACCTACTTCAGTTCATGCAGTATTTCTTTAATCCATTGCATTTATATTCATAGTCAAGCTTCACTTATAGTAAATTAAGTGCCGCGGAGCTCATCCATCGGCAACAAACTATCGCTTTTGCTGCCACATCTGAATCTTTCAACATTGTTCCAAAATACTCAACGGAATGTTTTTTTCATAATTGCACTTCTTATTTTCGATGTTGAATTCATTGTTCTTAAAACACTAATTTCCGTGTTCAAATTCATTGTTCAAACCATTAATTTCAGTTTTCAATTCATTGTTCCCAGTAGCAGATACAGAGCTTATGTCAACGACAAGCTAAACTAAACTTGTTTTAATCCCACTGTATCCATAGAGATGACTAACACAGTTTTCTTTCGAAAAATCAACTATTGATTTAAGGATATCAGCACCACTTGTCCATGCGCCCAGTTCCACTCTCCCTGCCATGAAACTGTGGTCACCTGTACTGAGGCCCCTTAACCATGACACAAGCACATGAAATGTATACAAAACAATTCAGACTTTGGTATGCAAAAATATTATTCCTGATACAGACAACATGGCTAAAAATACATTTGAGCTAATATAGGCAAAGAAGTCACGCTTATTAGTGACGTGAATTTACATGGCTAATGCTAACGCAGCTTGTCAGAGAAGCCTGTGTGAGATCAAAGAGCACTCCTCCGCCCGCAGCAGGAGACGCAAAGTCACTGGACCGGGATTTGCAGCTGGGGCACAGAGTTCTCTTCGGTTGCCGGTCGTGCCAGCAGGGGGCGCGCTGATGCAGCTCAGGGCACTCGCCGGCGCGCCACCACGGACAGGCTGAAGGGCCGGGGTTTCAGCGAGAGCCCGTTGATGCAGCCCAGGCTCAGCTCCTCGGCGGGGTTGGCTCGGAAGGCGCACTGGTGCAGGAGGATGGCGGTGAAGAGGAAGAGCTGCAGTTTGGAGAGCTGGTCGCCGATGCAGCGCCTCTTGCCCAAGGAGAAGATGAGCACGCTGTTGGCCAAGTCGCGGTCCACGTCCCCGCGCTCGTTCAGGAAGCGGCCGGGGTCGAAGGCGTCGGGGTCGCGCCACTTGCCTCGGTCGTGATTGACCGACCACTGGTTGACGAAGACCACCGTGTCCTTGGGGATGTGGAAGCCGTTGACGGTGGCGTCGGCGGTGGTGCAGTGAGGGATGGTGATGGGCACGAAGCTGCTGAAGCGCAGGGTCTCGTAGATGAAGGCCTCCAGCAAGGGCAGCTGGCCGCGGTCCTCCCAGGCGGGCAGCCTCTCGGGCCCCACGGCGCGCTCCAGCTCGTCGCGCAGCCGCCTCTGCAGCCGCGGGTACCTGACGAGCAGCAGCAGGATCCACGTCAGCGCCGTCGAGTTGGTGTCCTGGCCGGCCCCGAAGATGTCCGTCACCGTGCTCTCCACGTGCTCCCGGCTGAGGCCGCCCCCGGTCCCGGCGCCGTGCTCGATCTGCCGGATGAAGGCGTCGCTCATGTCTCGGGTCACCTCGGGGTCGTAGGTCTGCCGGTGGTGCGACACCTTGGCCTTGACGAACTCGAAGGCTTCTCGGTTGAGCTCCTTGAAGCTCCGGTAAAGGCTACGCACCGGGTTGGGGAACGCCTGCAGCCAGGGCAGCACATCGACGAGGCTCCCGGCGGCCACCGTCTGCCCGAACCTGTCGTTTCTGCCCAGGAGGCGCTTGAACTCCTGATCCTCGTGGCTGTAGCGCTGCCCGAAGCACAGGGCGCAGATCACATTGGCCACCGCGACGGTGCACTCGCGGGAGGGGTCGAAGTAGCGCCCGTGGGCGCTGAGGCTGACGAACACCTCGATGAGCTCCCTCGCCTCGTCCGCTATGTGGCGCTGCAGCAGCCTCTTCATGTCGGCGTTCGCCGTGGAGAAAGCGAGCAGCGTGGAGTGCGCGATCTTGCGGTGCACCTTCCAGGGCTCCGTGTAGCGGCCGAAAGCCATGCTCTTCCCTCCCGAGACCACCTGGAAGGAGGAGAAGCGCGGTCTGCCCGCGAACTGCGCGCTCTGCCCGAGCAGCGCCCGCCGGATCGCCGACTCTCCGTTCAGCACCACCACGGCGCGGCTGCCCAGGCGGATCTGGAAGACGTCGCCGTACTTCTGGGCCATCGTGCAGAAGGTGAGATGAGGCAGCTCGCCCAGTTGCATGGCGTTGCCCACCAGCGGCCAGGCGAACGGACCCGGCGGGCCGCGTTTGCGCCTCAGGCTCCGGACCCATAGAGCTGCCTCTAAGCAGAGCAGGAAGAGCAAAGAGGCGGCGAGAGCCGGCTGCACCTGGTCCTTCCACGCCTTCGGGGGCTCGCTGCGGTCCAGCTCCGGCATCCTGCTCCCCGTTCTTGACATTTGGCACTAATGTTCTCTTTGGTGGATCTATTGATTATTAATCCTAAGGATCTTAGCATCAGTCCTCTGAGGTTAAGCGATAAACCTTGCAAATCTTACTTTTCTTTAGACAAACCAAAAAATTGATTTAAAAACTGTTACTGAAAAAAATGATAATTTAAGCTTTTCCCGGGACCCTTTCTCTGTTTTATTGAAGAGCCATTCTTTGGTTTCGCTCCCCTCTCGGTTACTCTCTTTTATAGCAGCCGGCATTAAAAGAGGGCTGAGTCTCTCCCCTTCCCTGATGGTGGTCCCAGAGCCCCCCACCCCCACCCGACTCATATAAGAGGCGTGATTCCATCCTAGAGAGAATTGCAGGACTAATCTTTTGGCGTAAAGAGCCCCAATTACCCAAATCTGTCTAAACTACAGTATGTCCCGCAGGAAAGGGGAAATCCATGTGCGTGACGCCGCTCCCACTCCTCGAGATCTGGAGGCTCACCTGCCGCCTGCACAGAAGGCTCCACGTGGGCGCCCCACTGTCCTGATAAACTTGAGAGAGCAGTTCCTTACTCTCGGCTTCTGCAAGTTATTCTGCCTTCTTCTCCCTTTCCCACAATAATTCCCGTCTCCTCACTATTCTGCAAGTAGTGCAGTTGTCTAAAGGGAGTGCGAGTGTTTTTCTTAAATTGCAGCTTAAATTGTGGTTAGGGTGCCCTGCCGGAGCTCTGTGCGTTGCTTTTCTCCCCCCCACTTCACGTACCTAGTTTAATCTGTTCTAATCCCGTCATTTAAAAGACGTCAGCTTTCTGGAGAAGCAGTGCAAGGGGAACGGTAGGTAGGGTGTAAGTTTCTATCCCTTGTGCTGCGTGCAAGACGCGGTCAGGGACGGACTAATTCACTGTGACCCCCCGCCGTTCCTTGGGAAGTGAGCACTGCGCACCTGCGTTTCAGATGCTTTGCACTGAGATCTTGCAAGCGGTTAGTAAAAAGGCAGTGAAGGTTGCCGGTCAGTCCTTCTGCGTTTCAAGCTCCAGTTTCAGCGCGCCCAGAGAGATGCACGTATAGGGAATAGCTCGGCTGTTTTAAGTTTCTTTACAATTTTGCTGTTGCTGCTGCTGCTGTAATTGCTCCGGATGAGGGTTGAAGAGAGAGAGAACCTCGAGGACCATAGGAACCTGCTAGTGTGTAAACTGAGTGTGTCAGAGAAGCAGGAGGACAGGCGTGAGGGAGAAACCGAGACTGTGTGTGTCGGTGGGTGGTGTGTTGTGCACGCGCTAAGAGAAGGGGAAAGGAGCAGGGCTATGTCTTAGAGAAAGTGGAGAGTATGTGTGTCAGACAGATATTCAGAAGTAGTTATATATTTGATGCTGGCATCCAAGATATAACTGCTGTAAAAAAATATCCAGTGGCACTATAGATATATACATAGAAGAAAGCGTCTGGGCTTGATGCATTCCAGAGGCAGACCCACTTACAGGAGCTTATTTTAGAAGTCATATTTGCATTTTAAATGTGGATGTGATGCCAGAAAAGTGGGCAAACCACAGCCACAACTAAAATGTATTTATTTATTTAACCGTTTTTTATATCGTCTTATCCTCTAATCAAAGCGGTTTACATTAAACATGAATTATACCGTATAACAAGTGAAAGGTAAAGCAATAACTGTTACAATAAAACCAAACCATGCAACAATGTGGAATTTATATACAGAGGAACTCATATACAGTAAAGAAGGGTGGGCATTAGGCTATGAGAGATCAGATTGGAGGTAATCAGGTATAATGTGAGCTGCTGTATCAGGGTTAGAGAGTGAAATATTTACTTAAGTAATGTGTCCAAAACTCTGGATAGGTGCAAATGAAGGCTCATGGTACTATGGCGCAACAGAACCTGGTTCTGATTGAATTAGAAACCCAAAATAAGCAGGACAAAACTGTCAATAAAAAAACACTTTAAAATTTATATATATATTAATAATCTTGGAAATGGAAAGGGTAGGGTTACCAGATTTTTGGAGAGCATATCTGGGACACTGAGCCAGATTGGGAAGGGCAGGGGTTCTCCCTCCTCAAGCATCTTTTCCACATATATATTAAAATGATCAGCCTAAGTAGCAGTCAGTAATTTCCAAACTTTTAAAAAACACAGTAGTGGCCCTTCTTGAGTTAAAAGCACACATACTGTACAAATACATACAGTATATGCTTAAACTTTATTTTATTTTATTAGATACTTCTATACTGCCCCTTCCAAAGATCAGGGGCGGTTTACAAAGAACAGAACATTTTACGTAGAACAGTGGTATAACATTTTACATCATAAACTTTGTAATTACAGTTAACAACAATTTACATTTTGTTTAGAAAAAGGTTATAAACTATGTACATACATATAGATAAATGTTCTATCTTTATTTTACACTTGATAAACCGCTTTTGTCAGGACATTAAAGTGGTGTACAAATAAAATAAAAGGCAGCACTGCAAACGACAGAAAAAGAACGCCAAAAATAATAGGAAAGAAAGAAAAAGAATAGCACAAAAACCTTATAAACGATAAACAATAATCAACAACCAAACACAGACAAAAGACAAACAGCACAACCAACAGAGACAGACAAAGGGGGTAGCAGGACCAAACTGAACTAGGACAGGACAGCAACCTAGAGCGATATCAGGGAGGGAAATCAGGAGGGAGATCAAACACTTTCTGAAACAAATGGGTTTTGAGTGAGGCTTTGAACTGAGGGTAGGAGGGTTCTAAACGAAGGGACGGAGGCAGGGCGTTCCACAGCCAAGGACCAAGAAAGAAAAATGCAGCGTGACGGGTCTTTTCTAGATGTGCATGAGACGGGGACGGTAAAGCCAGACGATTTGCTTGAAGGGAGCGGAGCTGATGGTAGGGTGTGTGAAGAGAAATTAAATCAGCCAGGTATAGAGGATTATTAGTGTAAATTGCACGATGAGTGAGGATAAGGAGTTTATAGTGAAACTGAACACGGAGGGGCAACCAATGAAGACGAATGAGAATGGGGGTAATGTGATCGAAGCGACGGGCGAAAGTAATAATACGGGCAGCTGTATTCTGAATGAGTTGAAGGCGTTGAAGTTGGTAATTGGGAAGATTAGCCAAAAAGATATTACAGTAATCAAGACGACTAACGATGAGAGCAAGGACGAGAGTAACCAGGGAACCGAGAGGAAGAAGTGAACGGACAGCCCGAAGCCGGCGGAGGATAGCGAAAGAACGCCTAGTGAGGAAAGAGATATGATCACGGAAGGAAAGGGAGGAGTCAAGAATCACCCCGAGATACCGAAAAGAAGATACCAGAAGAATGGGAATAGAATCAATCATAGAGGCAGCAGACGGACACGACCCACTCAGTGATACCCACATAGCAGTGGACTTAGAAGGATTAAGACGGAGAAGGTGCTGAGAGAGCCAAGAGGCCACATGAGAGAGGCAGGAGTTTAAGGGGGAGAGATCCAGAGATCTACAGAGCTAAAACACACATAAGAACCCTTCCCCACCCTCCACTCACCTAAGGGGAAAGGAGAGATGACATTGTTAGCAGTAAGCATCTGCCATTAGAACATACGATATGCCATACTGGGTCAGACCAAGGTCCATCAAGCCCAGTATCGTTTCCAACAGTGGCCAATCCAGGTCATAAGTACCTGGCAGATTCTCAAAAAGGTACATAGCTTCCAGAATGCTTGTCCAGGGGTAAGCAGTGGATTTCCCAGGTCCTCTTTAATAATGCTTTATGAACCTTTCCTCAAGAAACGTGTCCAAACCTTTTCTAAACCCAACTACACTAACAACCTTTACTACATCCTCTGGTAACGAATTCCAGGTTTGATTACACATTGAGTGAAAAAATATTTTCTCTTATTAGTCTTAAATGGGCTATATTGTAGCTTCATTGCATGTCTCCAAGTCTTCCTACTTTTTGATGGAGTAAACAACTGATCTACTTTTACCCATTCCACTCCATTCATTATTTTATAGACCTCTATCATATCTCCCCTCAGCCATCTATTTTCCAAGTTGAAGAGCTCTAACCTTTTAAGCCTTTCCTCATAGGGGTGTCCTTCCATCCCCTTTACCATTTTTGTTGCTCTTCTCTGCACTTCTATAATTCTGTTATATCAGTTTCAAGATATGACAACCAGAATTGCACACAACATTCAAGTTGCGGTTGCAGCATGGAACAATACAGAGGTATGTTACATAGTAACATAGTAGCTGATGGCAGATTAAGACCAGCATGGTCTAATCTAGTCTGCCCAGCAAGGTGGCAAGAGTAGATGCACCTGCCACTCCGTGCCATGTCATGCCATGCCTTTGTTTAGGGGTGTACCCACTGCTCCATTTAGGTCATCCCTATTTGTTGAGATAAACATAACTATCTCTTATATTTTGATGTTAAACCTGTTGCTATAAAGGGATCCACTGTGTCTGTCCCATGCCATTTTGAATTCTATCACTGTATTTGCCCCCACCACTTCCATCGGCAAGGCATTTCAAGCATCTAACATCCTTTCAGTGAAAAAGTATTTCCTGACATTGCATTTCAGTTTGCCCCCTTGCAGCTTCATGTTATGCCTTCTAGTTTTATAGCTTCCCCATCTTTGGAAGAGGTTTGTTTGTCCATTTATACTCTTTAAATATTTAAAGGTCTGCATCATATCTCCCGTCCCTCCTCTCCTCTAGAGTGTACATATTTAGGTCTTCAAGTCTCTTCTCATACGTCTTCTGGCGCGGGCTCCAAATCATTTTGGTCACCTTCCTCTGAACCATTTCCAGTCTTTTTATATCCTTTGCGAGATATGGTCTCCAAAACTGAGCACAGTATTCCAAATGAGGCCTCACCGGTGACTTGTACAGTGGCATTAGTACCTCTTCCTTTCTGCTGGTAATTCCTCTCCATATACAACCCAGCATCCTTCTGGGTTTGGCCACTGCCTTGTCAAACTGTATCGCCACCTAGAGATCCTCAGAAACAATCAGTCCAAGGTCCTTCTGGTCCATGCACACCAACCTCTCTTTCCCTATCACATACAATTCCCTTGGATTTCTGCATCTCATGCATGACACTGCACTTCTTCACATTAAATCTTAACTGCCAAGCATTAGACCATTCTTCCAGCTTTTGTTGATCTTTCCTCATATTATCCACTCCCTCAGGGGAGTCCACGCTGTTGCAAATTTTTGTGTCATCTGAAAAAGACAGACTTTTCCATTCAGTCCGTCAGCAATATCACTCACAAATACATTGAACAGTACCGGTCCCAGGACCAAACCCTGGGGCACACTGCTAATCATCTTCCTTTCATCTGAGTGAGTTCCATTTACCATCACCTTCTGTCGTCTGTCAGTTAACCAATTTCTGATCCAGTTCATCACCTTGAGATCCATCCCTAGACTGATCAGTTTATTGATAAGCCTCCTATGAGGAACAGAATCAAAGGCTTTGCTGAAATCTAGGTAGATCACATCCATCGCATGCCCTTAATCTAGTTCTCTGATCACCCAGTCAAAGAACTCAATTAGATTTGTTTGGCATTATTGTTTTTTGGTAAAACCATGTTGCCTCGGATCATGTAACCTATTAGTTTCGAGAAAGTCCATCATTCTCTCTTTCAGGAGCACCTCCATTACTTTTCCCGCCACCGAGGTAAGGCTTACTGGCCTGTAGTTTGCCACTTCTTCCCTATTACCACTTTTGTGAGGAGGTGCATCAGCTCTTCTTCATCCCTGTGGAACTTCCCCTGTCTCCAAGGAGTATTAAAACACTCTTTAAAGGCTCTCTCAGTATCCTGGGATTTATCCTGTCCGGTCCCATGGCCTTGTCCACTTTTCATTTTGCAAGCTGTTCAAACATCATCATCTTCTGTGAATGGTGTAGTATCTACTCCATTCACATTTGTATATTTGTCAATCATAGGTGGTCCTTCTCCAGGATTTTCTTTGGTAAAAACAGAACAAAAGTATTTGTTTAGCATTTTTGTTTTTTCAATGTCACTTTCCATGAATCTGTTCTCCTGTGATTCCACCTCTGATCTTTCTCTTCTCCCAAATATACCTGAAAAAAGTTTTGTCTCCACGCGTCATATCTTTAGCCATCTTTTCTTCTGCCTTTGATTTTGCTATCCTTATTTCTCTTTTTGTCTCTTTTAACGTTATCCTATATTTTGTTCTGTGTTCCTCTGTTTGTGAACTTCAGAATTTTATGAAAGCTGTGTTTTTTGTCTTTATTTGTGTAGCTATTTATTTGGAGAAACAAATAGGTTTCCTTTTCCTCTTGTTTTTATTTACTTTCCTTACATATGTATCTGTTGCCCCTTTTATTGCTTCCGGTACTTTAGCCCACTGCAATTCCACTTCCTTTACCTCCTCCCACCCTGTCAATTCCTCCTTCAGGCACTTGGCCATTTTACTGAAGTCAGGGTTTTTGAAGTCTAGGACTTTGAGCTTGTTGTGATTGGACTCTACCTTGGTTTTTATCTCAAACCACAGCATGTGATGATCACTGCTGCTGACATGGGCACCCACCCGGACATTCAATACACTATCTACATTGGTGATTACTAAATCCAGCATCGAGCTTTCCCTGGTCGGTTCCATCACCATTTGTCTTAGCAATGCATCTTGGAAGGCATGCACAATTTTTTTACTTCTTTCCAGATTTGCAGAAGGAATACTCCAATCCACATCAGGTAGATTAAAGTCACCCAATATGATCACTTCCCCCTTCATGTCTATGCAGTATCAATAATCAAATCCCTATCCATTTCTTCTGTTTGAATTGGAGGCTGTAGACTACACCAGTATGGATGATAGTGCCATCTCCTCTTTCTAACATAATCCAGAGTGCTTTTTCTTTTCCCCACCTCCGCTGCATTTCAGCAGCTTTAATATTGCTTTTGACATATAGGGCTTCTCCTCCTCCTTTTCTACCCTCTCTATCTCTTCTAAATAGATTATAGCCGGCTATTGCTATATCCCATTCATGTGACTCGTTAAACCATGTTTCTGTAATGGCCACAATGTCCAAGTTCATTTCCACCATTAGGGCTTTCAGGTCAGGAACTTTGTTGGCTAGGCTGCGAGCATTTGTGCTCATTGCTTTCCAGCATTTCTTGACTGGCTTACCTGTATTTTTCATGGGTTTTGTTCTGCGTGCCTCTTCCCGCTTACCATTGGTGTATGGGTTAATAATGTGGTTGTTGTTATGCTTTTGCTGGGAGTGACATCCTGAACTTGTTCTTCTCCATCTTTCACCCCCTTTTCCTAATTTAAATGCCTGTCTACATAAAGCCTGAATTTTTCACTTAGGATCCTTTTCCCTGCTGCAGAGAGATGTAGTCCATCAACACAATATAGACTCGTTGTTCCATCTATTTCCCCAGTCACTAAAATATCTAAATCCTTCTTGTTTGCACCAGGTTTGGAGCCATGTATTAAAGCTGTTTATGCGATGCAGCCTTTCCCCTTTACCAAGAACAGGTAGAACTTCTGAGAATGCTACAGTGTTAACAATGGGCTTGAGTTTCTCTCCCAGAGTCTGGAAGTCCCTTTGAACTGTAGAGGCACTGTTTCTAGCCCGGTCATTTGTACCCAAGTGGATGACATCAGTTTTGGAGTGCTCACTTTCTGCACTAACTATGCCAACAATTTGGTTTGTATTCCTGCTGGCTGAAGAGCCTGGGAGGCATTTGACCATCCTCTCTCCTTTGAACTGTGTTCCCAAGTTGGTGCCTCTGATGATGGAATCTCCAAGTAGTAGTAGTTTCCTGTTTTGTGATTTTTTTTCTTCATGTTTGATGAATTACCAGTAGATAAGGCATTTACTTTCTCATTTAAGGGCACTTCAGTTTCCACTAATTGGGCACTCTAATTTTCCAAGGCAGAGAAGGCATTATGCAGGGATATTTCTTGATGGAGAGGGTGCTCTCCGTATTACAGGTCGCAACCTACCAGAGCCCACTGTGATCAACGGAGTTACTTACCTGTAACTGGAGTTCTCCGGGGACAGCAGGATAAGCCAGCCACACTTGGTGTCGTCATCTGATGGTGCCGAGACAGAAGTACTCTCCATAGCTCAGAAGGGCTTTCGCCCTTCTGAGCATGGGCCAACTGGCCCCACCTCCCTGCCCGCCCCTAGCTAGCCAGTACGTCCCTAGCTGAGCCTTTTGCCACTAGGAGGCGGGCACCAGGACGTAGGTTGACCCCATCCCAGGGGAGGTGGGTGGGTATGTGTGGCTGACTTATCCTGCTGTCCCCGGAGAACTCCAGTTACAGGTAAGTAACTCAGTTTTCTCTTAGGACAAGCAGGATGAGTCAGCCACAGTTGGTGCCTCCCAAGATCAGTCATGCGCTGTGGTGTATGGGGAAAACCGAGATCCTCCTTCAGGTCAGCACGCACCCTTGGTACAGCACGTTGCGAGTTGCAACAAAGGCATATAGGCCTGTAGTGCGATGCACGCATGTGCAGCGCTCGCGTTGTGAGAGGGTGCAGTTAGCAGGCACCGTACAACAGCTTGCAGTCGTGATGCACGCATGTGCAGAGGGTGTAGTTACAAGGCACCTCTGTGTGGTAACAGAGCAGTCACGATGCACGCATGTGCAGAGGGTATAGTTACAAGGTGCCTCTGTGCAGTAACAGAGGCTTGCAATCACGATGCACACATGTGCAGCGGGTAGAGTTACAAGGCACCTCTGTGCGGTAACAGAGGCTTGCAGTCACGATGCATGCATGTGCAGAGGGTATAGTCATAAGGCGCCTCTGTGCGGCAAGAAAGATGCAGGCCCAACGAGCAGTAGTGGTGTGGGAGTCACCGCAATGCAGAAGCATGGCATCAAATTGCTGGCCACGAGAGTGGTGCGAAATGGGGCATTAACACATCAGTAATAAGGGGTTTGTTTGTTTTTTTAACGTGTAGTCAACTCTGGAGCTTGTTACCGGAGGATGTTAGTGTAGCAGGATAACAGATACAGGGACTGGTAAGTTGCTGCTCGGCCCAACACATACATTGGGGAACCCGTGCATTGGCGAAGACATAATCTAGTTTGGCCACAGTTGGAGACAGGGTACTGGACTTGATGGGCCTCCTGTGACCCAGCATGGCGTCCCATTGGGTATATGCTCTCAGTGAGGTGAGAGGTGCGTGCCGGGATAGCAAGGCAGCATCGGCTATGCTATAAGAGTGGTATGAGGTGGACCACTAAGGCCACAGTGTCCACAAGTCAGTTCCGAGCTCGTGCAAGCTCGGGCGGCATGCGGAGGTGGCAGTCCAGATTGTTAAGGCTGCTTGGTCACCACAAACTCACGACCTTGATGGTGGCAGTCCAGATTGGTAAGGCTGCCTGGTCAACAAGAACTCATGCCCTTATACTTCTCAGTGAGGTGCACCCATTACCGGTGGTGCCCCTGGACGGTGCGTGACAGTGCACGGGTGATGTGATAGTCCCTGTTGCAAGGTCTTGTGGCCTTGCAGATGTGTGCTACATGAGCAGGGCTTGCGGATGTGTGCTACATGAGTAGGACGCAGGGAGGACCTCTGGGGATGCGTGCATTGTGTGTGCATCCTTGGCTTGGCTTGGGCCCTTTCCTGTACCTGAGCAGCTGTGGTCATAGCTGCTGTGATCTGCCTGGACCACAACAGTGATTTACCCGGCCACAAGGAGTGCCAGTGGGATTTGGGCCCAGATCGCTTGGGTAGTAGACCGCTGGACTGCTGCCCCAACTGGACTTGGACCCAGATCGCCTGGGTAGTAGACTGCTGGACTAACCACTAGGCTATGCCTACTTTAGGCGGAGATGCAGGTGGAGTCCCTAGGGGTGTAGTCTGCTGGGACTGGGCTGTCTCGTGCACTGTTCAGTGTATATCTTGGGCATACTGGAGATCTATTCTAGACAGGATCGTGCACATACTGGAGATCTACTGGACATCCATTCCAGGCCATTATGTCCTGGTACGGCCGCAGGCTGTCAAGATCAATGGTTTTGAGGAGGCTCCCGCTCGTTCGTGTGCAGCCGTTCCGTCGTGCATTGGTGGGTAGCAAGACCACATGGATCCCACTCTGTCGACAGGGTCTCACAACATGTCAACAGGGTCAGGTGTCAACATGGTCATGCTCTTGGGGGAGAAAGACGCACTGGTGCAGTGAGTCCCACTGATGGAGGATGCATCCTACATGATTCCAAGGGGAAGGACTACTAGGAGCATCCATTCCGTCACCGTCCAGGCCCTGGAGTACAGAGCCGTAGGCATTGCTTACTGTGGTGATGCGTTGTAATTCCCCAATATGGTCCTAAGTTAGGTTTGAACCTGCGACCAGCTGGTCAGATACCCTGCCTTTATGCTCGCTGAGGCAGGGTGCTGCCCTCGAGTTGATCATAGGGAAGATCCAGGCTGGAGATCCCAGGCTGGTCGTGAGCCTGTCACTCTGTCTATATGCATCCCGTGGCATTAGGATTAGTGCCACAGATCTCAATGGAGCAGGTGCTCTCCGCAGGGTGGAGAAGATGACCCACGCCATGAAGATGATGGTGATTTTATATTTATGGAAGCATTGCCTGGATCTTGAGATGGTGTTTTTCCCCATTACGGGAGTGTCTTACTTCAACAAAGGCTAACACCTTGTAATGAAGACGTGCAGTTTATTTACAAACAAAGTAAGAAGACATTCAGAAGGACAAGTAATTCTCTTAGTTACACATGAGTAGTTAGAAAAGATAACTAGAATGCACACTTAATTACAGTACTGAAAGAGTTATGAGAGAATGCAGCTATGTACAAAGAATATACTTCACCAAACTTGTCATAACCCCTTTACACATCAGCTGGGAGCGCTCAGCGAGAGGAACTGATGACAGTCTAGGATACTTCATGCTTGGCCAAGCAGATCTACGCTCTGTCTGTTCTGGATATTCTCTGTACTTATATAGGCACAAATGTGTTGCAGCCAGCTCTCACCCATGAGCTTCTCTCCACCCCATCCACCTTTTTTGCTTCGGTTTCCGGGCAGGCTTTTGATTACCCCCCTTGGTGTTAGAAGCTCAAACTTACACAGTCAGACATGGTCAGACATCTGAGAATGCTCAAAGGACACATCCTCCATGGCCTAAGTGTTCTTTTGTTATCATTAATGGGTCTCTGTCAAGGGAGACACCCAAAAGCATCTCAAAGCTTTTACATTATAATTGATGAATTCTTATCCTGTCCAAGAGAATTGTTCAAAGGCCAAAGGAAGAATTCTGTCTCCCTCTCTGGCCTCTTAACACTCCCCAGGCTAGATGTGTAAAAATCTCTCATCTCTGGAGCAAGTTGGCTCAGATAAAGTACAATATCCTTTGCTGATCCAAAAATCCATATAAATCTTTAATTAGTAATACATTCCACCCTTGGATCAACAAGGATATTGTACGTAAGCAATGGCTGAATCGCATTTGTAATTCATTTAGAAATACAATAATAACAACATGGGCTTAAACATAGTGGATAGCATTAAGGCAAACGCTGGAGGGGACAAGCCTCAGTGTAATTTGGGTGATATTTTCCCATTCCCCCCCCCCCCCCTCAGCATTACAATTGTCAAAGCCAAATGGCTTGTAGGTCTCAGCTATCTTTATCAGTTCCCCATGCAGTGGGGGACTCATTTCACCTGCACATTCAGAACTTTTTCCCACTGTACATCTGCCCCATAGACTCTAATAACTAAAATCTGGGGAACAGGTGACATAAGCAATTGGGCACATGATGTTCAGCAGAAAAAATCTGAGATACTAAAATTACAGTTACTTTCCAAGGAAACAATAACAATACATAAGAAAAAAAAAATCATTCACAAAAGTCCAATAGTCCTTTTCCTATTTTCAGATAATTTGGCCTGCTTCTCAGCAGTTTTTCAGGACTCCGTAGCGTCATTTTCACCTTTCTCTGAAGTTTAAACTTGGCCTCTCTCAACAGTTGAACCTCTCATTCTCGTAGGTGGACATCTTGGCCTTTCTTTCATTGCGACACATTGAAGTAGATAGGGACTTCCTCACACGTTTCTGCGGTGTGTAGTCCAGATCTCTCGGGATGGTCTGCTCCATCTGGACTCTGGTCAATTCCCTCCGCTAGACTCTCCGGCTTGCAGTTGGTGACATGGCTCCAGGCCTCATTCAGAAGAGCAGTGCCAATATTAAATGAAAAGACTAAAAAAATTCTAGGTTAGACTTTACAATAAGACAGACTTAATTTCATCTATATTTACTAAGATCATATCCTACAGATAATAAATATTGCTTTTATAAACTTTCAGTGATCTATTAGTAACTATCTCGTATGGTGTCAATCTTATCTCGCAGTTTGATTAACTCCTTGTCTCTCTATCACTGGAAATTCATTTTGCTTGTAGGAAATATTCCATTTTGCCCTTGAATGACCTTTACATGTTTCAGATCAGACAATCTGCACATACGTGTTCTGCAATTTTGACAAGTTTTAGAATTATACCCAATTGTGTGAGAATTTGTCATCAAATCATCCCCCTTTGCCTCTGCATGCCTGGCCAGGACATACAGAGGAAAAGTGAGGCACAAAGCATCCAGAAGTACCACATGGCCAGTGTGGGTTTTCCAAAGCTCATCAGGGTGCAAGGTGCACCTAGCCTGTCTCCAAATATCTATTTCTTCCAATTGTTGAGTATGACTTCCTGAATTGAAGCTTCTGGAGACGGCATAGTTGAATGAAGTGCTCATAATTTTTTTTTGTTTACATATTCATTAGGCAGATACATCACTTCAAATTACCTTCATCAGTTTCTTGTCTATCACAGTTTCCCCTTTAATATTCCACTTCATCCCTCATAACACAACACTTTTTCATCACCTGCATCATTCCACCAACTACTTACATAGGTCCTTTTCCTGTTTCTTTTATACCACACTAATGTATCCTTATTTGGCAAGGCTGCTAAGAATATCAAACAATTGTTAATAACTTAAATTTAGATTCTTCTCAATAAGATAACAGTATGAGTAAACAGTGTCCCTTTCCCATCAACTTAATTGGTCCAGTGCTAAGTAGACATATACTCATTCTAAAATAGGAACAATCTGGGTAAAATCCTTACAATATAAAACTATTATTTTGCAGCATTCTATAACATCAACCCCAATAGAAAGAAATATGGCTCATCTCTCACGTATAACTAGAATCTATCGTATACCCTGTCCTCAGTGAGAGTGCTGTTAGACTGATTTTAAAATTGCAGTGTTCACAAGGATTTGTATAAGCTACTCATTAATTATGGTGTCAAAAAGAGATCCTTTTGAGGTGAGAGATCCGAGAGGGTACAAGGCATTGGTGGCTAGGCCTCATCTTCAGGTCCTTCTTGGATTGCAAGGCATTCATGACTATCCTCGGGTTCTTCTCGGCCTATGCTCCCCCTGCCTATTTATGTCTCTTCAGAGGCATAAATATGCAAGGTTCCTGTTCTTCAGGCCTTGTGGGTCCTCAAGGAGTCTTAGAGCTTGGTAGCCCAGATCATCACACTGGAAGCAGCACATTTAGCCTAGGCTGTGGCCTCACCTTTCTGCCTCTCTCTCTCTCTCTCTCTTATTCTTTTTCTCAAACCTCTCCCGGATCATTGCTGACAAGCAAGATTTGGTTTTATCCAATCAACTCAAGTTCTCATTTTCTGGGAACTCAGTTCCATCTTTAATCTATATTTGTTCTATATAGCTTGAGAACAGAGCAATTTCATACCAGCCTCTGTCTAAAATTTCATCAAACTTATTAATATTTTAATTGCTGTGTGTGTACTGGACCTCTGCGTAATGTACTATTACCACAAGTGTCATAAGTGCAAGTGTATAAACTACCAACTTAATATCTCACAATGCTGCAACATATATCTGTTTTATATCTATTTTCTCAGGAACTGTACTGAAAATGAAATATAAACTTTTAGAACAAAGTACACTTTTTCTCTAAAATTCAAATACAGGAAAACAGGTGTCCCTCAGTCGTTAGCACAAAGCTTAAAGTAATTATCTTGAACCTCACAGTTCAGGCTCAAGTGAGGTGAAACTTCTAAGAGGTGAAAATTGTTCTTGGTTACATTTAAATTAACATGTTATCTTCAACACAGCCAGTAGAACAAACCATTGTCTTTTGTCCTTCTGGCAGATGTGACTGAACAATTAACCTATAGTTATAGCTGTTTATGTTTAACTATGCCCCCTGGGGTGCTTGCCACAATTAAAAAAAAAAAAAAAATCCTCCTTTAACTTTTAGGTTTGCCTGGTAGCATATACAGTCAAAGACAAAGAACAGATGCATAACATATTAATGATAAAGATCACCCTCTCACTTACTCAGGATTCAATGCCCCACCGTCCTGTCAGGATTCTCAACCTCCACTTTGGAGGAAAAAAGTTTGCCTTGTTTATTTGAGCTAGTCACTTCAGCATTCAGGGACTATAAAATCTACTGGAGTAGCCAGTAATGAAAGAAAAACAGTTTTAAACTACAAACATTTGAATACAGAACAAATCAAAGCTTACAAGTGCTTTATACCGGATCTTGTATCAGTGGGTCAAAACTAATCAAACAGAATTTCTTATCACCATGATCTATCATTAATCTCTTGTTGATTAAAATCCTCCACAGTATCTTCTAGATTAACTCCTCCAGGATTTTGGGGAGTACTCAGCACTTTCCTCCTATAAATTGCTTAGCAATAGACGTGCATTTTCTTTTTCTTTCTTTTTCCCCGTCTCCTACGGTATTTATACTGAGCCACCCTCTCAGCAACTTGCTGATAAATGTCTATTTTATCTGTCCATGTAATCAAATCTAATTTGCTAGAATTTGTCTGATGCATCTTACAATATGCAGACAACAAAAGCAATCTTCTTCTCCCTAAGGTACTCAATTCTGTTCCTTTTTCAGCAGGTAATTTTTTTTGCAAGCATGTAAGGGCATTTACAGGTTCCGCATCTTTTAAAACAGATTTCCAATTCTCACTTAGTTCTGAACCGCAAGACCATTCTCTAGCTAACATTTCATAAGGCGCCTGATACCCGCTATGAATATTTACAATATTCACAGTATTTACACTATTTTCTTTTCTTTTCAACATTGTCCAAGCCTTTTTTCCGTACCCCACTTCTGGTACCAATTGTCTTACTTCAACAAAGGCTAACACCTTGTAATGAAGACGTGCAGTTTATTTTCAAACAAAGTAAGAAGACATTCAGAAAGACAAGTAATTCTCTTAGTTACACATGAGTAGTTAGAAAAGATAACTAGAATGCACACTTAATTACAGTACTGAAAGAGTTATGAACAGGGAGGGTTACTCTTTACACAGAGGTGAGTTGCCCACGTGATTATGGTTTTGAGGGCGCAGGGTGGGCCCTTCTGCCCAGATGGAGTTAGGTAGGGTAGGGATCCCATAGGGTTTCCGTAGAGTTTTCCCTACAGGTTAGGGGTATGTGGTCAGGCAGCCCCGGCCAGCATGAGAAAGGCTGTTATTTGGCAGGGAAGACAGCGCTGCTGAGTCCGAGAAGTAGAGGGAGGGCAGGGCCCAACCTGATGGCGGGGTTGTGTTTAACGTTGACCTTTTGCCAGGTGGGGTGCACAGGGGGCCCATGCAAAATACCCATGTCCCGTCAGATGCCGGGTCTAGAATGCGCCATCGAGCAGATGCTCCAGGGCTGCCAGATCAATGCATTAAGATCAAGTTGACGCTGCTTACTGGTTCTTAAGGTCATGCACTAACCAGTGGGCGATGGGGTTCTTCCACTGGAAGTTCCTGTGGGAACGGTGGGCCATGAGGTACGCCTTCACACCCTCAGATACGCCTTTACACTCCCAGATGCAGGTAGTGGCCAGAGGGTACCTGGTCATGAATGGTCATGCCCGCAGTCAATGCTGGTTCTTAGCCCCTTGGCTGAAGAAGGGCATGGAGTGTAGGATCCACAGCTGGGATCCAAACCCGTGCCCTTCTGTCTGGCGACGCATTGACTATGTGTACTTGGCTATGTGTACTGCACCACCCTGTTGCCTCTGCAACCGGTGGTGGAATGTACGGCTTCCTTTGGGCCATTACTGGAGTCCACGAGGGGTGCAGCTCACCCAAGTGTCCTAGTAGTTAGTGTCTTGGTAGTTAGGGGTGCAGTTCATCCAAGTCTCCTGGAAGGGAGTGGACCCCTTAGTCTTTGGACTACTTTTCGGGTAGGCACCCAAGACTTGTGCATTCGTAAGGATTCTTCCTTTCTAGCTGCTGCTCTGGGTACCGCTGGCAGTCGGTTAGAATTGATCGCACAAGCTATTCTGGAGCAGAAGCTAGTGCGAAGCTGCCAAGAAGGCACATGGTGTCATGCCTTGGAAACCAGCCCCAGACCCTTTGAATAGTGATCTGTTGCAGAAGGGCCTGATGTTTAGGCATGAGGCGCATGAAGTTAGGAAGCCCAAGGTATCTGCTCCTGGGCTACCCGATAGTGTAATCAGTAGCATGCTGTTGGTACCATGCAAGTGTGTGCCCAGGCCCCTTTAAGAGAGGACCCCTCCAGCTACACCAAGCCTGTAAGGAGGAGTAGGAGGTGCTGAACTGGTAGCATGTTTCGCTTATGAATTGGCAGTGGCGTTGCTGGAGTGGTTCCCTCATCAGCGCCAGCATTGTTGTGCTCTGTGAGGGGGCTGAGTTGACCGCCTTCTGTGAGCTGGAAGAGGCTCCCTCTGTCGGCGCCGATTGCGATTAGGCAGGGGGACTGCAGAGGCTCAGTTTGGGGTAGTGAGCAGACCTCTCTGGTGACCTAACCAGTCTGAGGTAAACACGGGTGACCCCCATGTGTTTCTGTGCACAATGAAGAAGAACCCAGGAGGAATTTGCTTTTGTGCACCTAGGGGCAAAATCCGTAGCCCTACAGATGCTAAGGTTGAGCAGAGGAGGGGAAGGGGCGTGTGGCCACTCCCACGGGAGCCAAGCACCATGCTAGCCTTCTCTCCTTTCATACCAAACTTGTTTGTATGTCACGGCCTGAACTGATGCCACTTTCATCAGCGCCCAGGGCAGCAGGTCATCTGGGTTTGGGAGACGTGTGCCGAGTGCCCGGAGAAATGACGAAGCACCGGAGTGATGGTATCTGCAGGGTGCTGGGCCTTCTCGCTGGAAGAGCCTCCCTGCCCTCATGAAGCTGACCTGTGGGTGGAGCGAATGCGATAAGCATGCACACCAGGTACCTTGGGGGAAGACAGGCAGCTCGGGAAACTTTCTGCGCAGACAGCCATGCCGTGTCAGAGTGATCCCATCCAGCAGTTAGCTCGGCGCCGAGGGCTCTGCATGCAGTCAGTCACGCCGGGAGGGATTTCATTAGGCGGTCATCTCGGTGCCGAGGGCTCTCTGTGGTTGGTCGTCAGTTTGCCTTTATAGGCCATATGGGCATGGCTGGAAGGCTGACGGGCTGCACAGTGGACTTGTAGCGCCGAAGAGGAGCCTGCCGGGCCAGCCGAGAATCACAATGGGGCCGAACAGAATCGCCTCTCGTCGGTGTGGATCGGAGACTTTGCTGGTAGCCATGGCGCCAGCAAATGGCTACGTGCACCAGTCAATTGCGTCGAGGGGTGGAGCAATGTAGAACCCCTTAGCCAATCAATTGTGTCGCGGGGCGGAGTTTGCAGTAGTGAACTCCCTTGCTTCCTCGAGATGTGGCTTGGAAAAGGCAGCACGGAGGAGCAAGATGGCCGCCCCCATGTCTCCACGTGTGCGGAAGGTCTCCGGAGCGGCAGAAGAGCGGAGGCCGGGGACGGAGGCCGCCTTAGGCATGTCCTGGGCTGCCGCGAGGCTTCCACATTCAGAGCTCCTGGGGTGCCGCGTCTTGGGAGGGCATCAATCGTTGAAGCCTGCTGCGTCCATCGTTTAAGCCTGCGGCTGGGGGTGGAGGCCCTTAGGCACACACTGAGCGGTGGTAGGAGCTGGCGGCGGTGCCCCTCAAAGGCACGTGAATCACGTGCCCCTAAACCCGTGGGCAGCAGTACCGATAGGTATTTCGTGTCCTCTGCTGGGGCATATGGCTGGTGGGAGCTCAGTTCAACCCCAAGAAGTTCTGTTTCCAGTAGAGGGGTTTTTAGCCCCTGGATCTTTGGTTGAGAGGCAATCTGAAACAAGAAGCTACTGGACAAGTATTAATAGTAAGTTAAAATTGATATATACATACGCTGTAAGTGAGAATTGATCTTAGTCGTTTTAAGAGGTTAAATTTTGGTGGAGAGTAGAAAATCCGTCTTGCTGGCAAGACGGAAGAAGTTGAACTGGCTAGCTAGGGGTGGGCAGGGAGGTGGGGCCAGTTGGCCCATGCTCAGAAGGGCGAAAGCTATGAAGAGTACTTCCGTCTCGGTGCCGTCGGATGATGTCACCAACTGTGGCTGACTCATCCTGCTTGTCCTAAGAGAACATTTGTTCCTGGGCTGTTTGATTGTTTATGGGAGTGATGGTGCATTTTTTTCAATTTATACCTTGGTGGAGGTGTGTTTAATTGCAGCTAATTGTTCCCTTAATAGATTCAATTCTTATGCATAGCAGATAACTTGAGACATATAGGGCAAGCTCTTAGGCTCCAAATGATTCTTCTTAGAATGAAGGCACCACAGCTATTACATTGAATACACAACATGCTGATGAAGATGGTTATAAAGCAATTCAAGTATAAGGAGAAAAGATGGGTGTTACACCTAATTGAAGGACAGATGTCAATCTATATGACGACTATATAGGCAATGCAACCCTGGGGTGGGTAGGGTGGGTGAGAATTTAGTGTCTCTGGCCACTAGACCTTATATTAACTGAGGGCACATTCATATTTCTGATTTATAAAGGCTATGCAAGGAATGCAGGCAAGCTAAAGTTTCCTAATCTTATAACCAAAATTTAGGTTGTTTGCCACAAAGTGGCTGTGAACAGATAGAAATGTGATAGAGACAGAAAGATAGGAGAAGCAAGATTTCTTTTATTTATTTATGGTTCTTTTGTGTTTGTTCCCCTCCCTTGGTGCAGTTACCCTAATACACCACAGTGCCTAAGAAATATTATAAGAGAATAAAAGAGGTATGCAATAGGCAAGGAAAATGTATATTAAAAACAAAACAGCCAAATAGTAAAATTAGAAATCTTACATGAAGTTGTGATGGCAATTACCAGATCAGATCGCTTCCCCAGGCAGCAGAAGCTGATTTAAATCAGCCATACCCTTAGAGGCAGGCTTGTACAGAACAATGAAACTTCAAAAGGTCAAAATGAAATCGTACTTCTATGTATCATCCTTGGTTTTATTCTCCATTCCTTTCCTTATGATTTTTAGCATTCTATTTGCTTTCTTGACCATTGCTGCACACTGGGCAGAGGATTTCAATGTATTATCCATAATGACGCCTAAATCCTTTTCCTGAGTGGTGGTTCCTAATGTCGAACCTTGCATCGTGTAACCGTAGTTTGGGTTGTTCTTTCCTAGGTGCATAACTTTGCACTTGTCTACAATAAATTTCATGTCCCATTTATCAAGGTCCTCTTGCAATTTTTCACAATCCTCTTGTGTTTTAACAACTTTGGATAATTTTGTGTCATCTGTAAATTTGATCACCTCACTCGTTATTCCTGTTTCTAGGTCATTTATGAATATGTTAAAAAGCAGTGGGCCCCGCACAGATCCCTGGGGTACTCCACTATTTAGCTTTCTCCATTCAGAAAACTGGCCATTTAGCCTTACTCTCTGCTTTCTATATTTTAACCAGTTCCTGATCCACAATAGTACACTGCCTCCTATCCCATGACTTTTTAATTTCGCCAAGAGTCTCTCATTAAGGAGTTTGTCAAAGGCTTTCTGAAAATCCAGATATATTATATCAACCAGCTCACCATTATCTGTCTATTTACACCTTCAAAGAATATAACAGATTAGTAGAACAAGATCTTCCTTGGCTAAATCCATGTTGCTTTTCTCCCATTAAACTATGACTATCTACATGTTCAGTAATTTTATTCTTTATAATGGTTTCTATCATTTTGCCCAGTACTGACGTCAGGCTGTTGCAGGCCTTGCCATGGTTCCTAAGCAAAGAGTAATCACTAGGAAGGACAACTTCTGCCAGTGGGAGGTAGAACTCCTGTTGTGGGAGATGATCAGGCACCAAAAGTGCTCCTAGGCCATGAAGGGGTGCGTGTAAGCACCTACTAAAAATAGAAGCTCTGGCTGGGCATCTGCCAGAAGCTTAGTGCTGTATACTATTGCAACCATGAGCTTGGAGACTTTGAATGTAAATGGAAGGAGGGCTTATGCCTTTAAGTGGCGTTGGTTCTCAGTATGGTGCTCGGAGGTACGAGCCAACCCATTCTCTTGCCCCACCCATGTGGTCCTGCAGTACCTACTCCATCTCTCGCAGGTGGGCCTGGAGTCCAACTCAGTCAGGGTCCACCTGAGCGCGATCTCAGTCAACCACCACCCAGTCAAGGGTGGACCCCTCTCGGGCCAGCCGCTGGTTTCCCGCTTCATGCGAGTGCTGCTTCTTTCCAGGTCTCCCATCCGTCCGCCTCCAGTGGAGTGGGATCTCAATGTCATCCTCATGTGACTAACCCAACCGCCCTTTGAGCTGATGGTATCCTGCTCACTTCAGCACCTTTCTTGGAAGGTGGTTTTTCTAGTAGCTCTTGCCTCAGCCTGCAGGGTCAGTGAGCTCCAGGCCCTGATGGCTGACATTCTCTACATGAAATTCTATGGGAACCGGATGTTCTCTGAACGCACCTCAAGTTTCTCCCGAAGGTTGTCTCAGACTTTCACCTCAACCAGGAGATAGTGCTATCGACCTTCTTCCCGAAGCCCCACACCAACCGAGCTTCGGCGATCCTCCACACCCTCAATTGAAGGAGGGCTCTCTCCTTCTACCTGCAGTGCACACAGGCCCACCTAAGGTCCGAGGGGCTCTACGTTTTCTACGACCCTACCCATTTGGGGCTCGTGCTCACCAAGCGGACCCTTTCCCTCTGGTTGGCGAATTACATCTCATTCACCCAGGCCCAGGCTGGGCTACCGTTGGACTGCTGACTCATGGCACATGGTGTTCATGTGAGGGCAGCGACAGTGGCACATCTGCGCTATGTGCCCCTGGCGGACATCTGTTGAGCCACAACCTGGTCGGCAACCGACACCTTCGTGATGCATTATTGCCTGGAGAGGGAGTCCTGTTGGGATAGTGCCTTTGGCCAGGCCATGCTCTGTAATCTGTTCGGGGTTTAGGCAAGTCCGGCCCTCCAACCCTTCTTCTGCGGCTATTGGGATTGTGGTCTTCAGAGTCCCGGAGTCCTCGAGCTGTCTTCGGTTACTAGTTTCTGACCACAGCTCAACATGGCATTTTTCTACATTTCCTCAGTAGCCTGTAGCTGGGGATTCCCATATGTGAGGACTGATTTCCTGCTTGTTCCTGGAGAAAGCATAGTTACTCACCTGTAACAGGTATTCTCCAGGGACAGCAGGAATCAGTCCTCAAAACGCACCCACCTACCCTAAGAGTTGCCCATTCTTTTTTTGGATTTTTATTCTTTGCCGGAGCTATGTCATCTGATTGATCAAGATGGCACCCTTGGGTGGGAAAGGGACCATGCATGCGTGGTGGCATTCCCAAAGGCTTTCTTTGAAAGCTGGGGAAATGCTCCGCGCGGGCTCCATCGGTGCTGATATCTCCCATATGTGAGGTCTGATTCCTGCCGTTCCTAGAGAACACCTGTTACAGGTGAGTAACTATGCTTTCCCTTCCCAAGCAAGGATGTTTATTCAGTACATCAGATCCAGGGGCAATTTACAAAACAAGGTATTTCTTACTGTGAATGACGGTGCTTGGCTGAGGACGAATCTCTTAGAAATGACAGATGATGTTGAGATTCCGGATTTTAGGGATTTAGAGCACACAAAAGAGTAATGTCTCCCAAAAACAATTTTGTCCAAAAAGCGATATAAAGTTTATTTTAATGCACTCCAGATTTTTTATTTTTTTTGCTGGTGAAAAAGTAAGTTTTAGCCCCTCAGAGAGCAGTATATGAAGTTTCATATTCTGTTGTTGTCTCTAAGCAAAAATCAGGAAGAGGCCAGGAAGTTGGGGCAAACTGAAGTGACCAGATAGTTTCACCTTTACCTGGACATTTTTGACTGACCCTGGTTGTTTAAAGCTGTATGAAGTCAGACTTCCGGTTTGGCAAATGAGCTGATCGGCTGCACTCTGGTCAGCTCCGGGTAGCCTACCCTGCAAATCTGCAATTAAAGCCCGCTTTACGTGGAATTCCCTGCTACCTGAGACGGGGGTGTGCAGTAGGAGGCAGTGAGTCCGGGAAGGTGTGCCGGTAACACGGTAAATTGCCAGATGACATCGAAGGCAGTGCGGCGGGAAAAGCCACGAGCACCCGAACCCAAGATGGCTGAGGGGACGCCTAATAGCCCAGGATCAGGGGGCGCCCAGGGGCTCGTTGCGGAGGTGTCGGCGGCAGTGGTCCAAGCGCTCGATATCCGCTTCCAGGACTTGAAGGAGCAGATCCGCGCGGTTGATCAGCGCGTGGTCGAATTCACAGGGCGGATGGAACAGGTGGAGACACGCGTCTCCACGGTGGAGGATATCCTACATCCACTGCAAGCCAAGGTGGAGGCCCTGGAGACCCTTGTCAAGCAACAAGGAGAAAATTGGACGACCTGGAGAATCGCGGGAGGCGCAAGAATCTGCGGTTCGTGGGCATACCTGAAACGGTGCTGGATAGTGCGCTGTACGGATTCCTGCGGGACTGGATTGTGAAGCTTCTGGGAGGCCAGCGGGACGACTCTGTGCGACTGGAACGGGTCCACCGGTTGGGCCCCCGGCGAGATCAAGCGCGACGCCCGCGTGTTGTACTCGCCCGCTTCCTGGACTATAGGCAGAAGGAAGACGTCCTCCGGGCGGCGCGGGGTCGCAAAGGGCCCAACCAGGAGACCGCACAAATTCTGGTCTTCCAGGATTATTCTGCCCTGGTTGGTCAGCAGCGTCGGGCCTTTTCCCATAGCTGTGCGCAGCTGTTTAAAAAGGGAGTGCGCTTCTCTCTCCTCTACCCGGCCCGGCTGAGGGTGGAGTATCAAGGCCAGCCACGCTATTTCTCGACTCCTGAGGCGGCGGCTACCTTCTTGGAATCGCTGAATGGATCTGCAGATTCTGTCTCCTGAAATACAACCTGGACTCGGTGAATTGTCTCTGAGGTTATGGAGGGCGCCGGGAGAAAGGACCTGCTGTGAGGAGCACGTGGCGGGAGCCTGGACACTGCAACATGGACAACTGTTGGGAGGCCGGGCTGCTCGCTCCCTCTCTTGGGTGTTTGTCTTTAAGGTTTTCCTTCCTTTTTGTCTCTTACTTCGTGTTTGTTACTAGCTTATCTTCTTGCTACTAGCTGGGGTGTATTATAATGGGGATGAGAGGGTTACTGTTGCAGCGGGCAAGATACTTGGTTGCATTTGGGCCTGTAATAGCAACAACGTAACCATTGGTATATGTCTCTGTGGTTAATTACATTGTTATTTTCGGAATGGGGGACTAGGTAAGTGCACTTTCCTTCCTTCCTCATAGCTGATTCTTACCCATGGAAATTATCGGGAAAGAAGGGTTGGGGGAGGGCCTCAAGGGGGGGGGGGGTAATGGATGTGGATTGTTCCCTGAGGTTGGGGGTGAACGGCATGGGTAGTTGTGGGGAATCTGTATGTGGGATAAGGAGGGCAGTGGGGTATTACACCGCCGGTCCATTAGTAGAGGCCTGGCTCTTCTAGCTAGGGTCTGGGGAGGGGGGTGGGGGCGAGGCTCCTTAGCAGGGGGGGTATGCCAGATGGGAGTAGGGATATGAGGGAAGGCAGGTAGAGGGGGGTGGAGAGAACTAAGGGTAGAAAGGGACCGGGGGAGGACAAGGGCGATGGGTAAGGGGAGAGCTGTACGCTAATCTAGCTGGGTAGTGGGGACTACTGAAAATGAACATGGGACAGGGATGGCCCCGATTGCCAAGGGAAGCGTCCGACCTGATGGACGGACCTTTTGGGGTAGAGGGGCGTGGGGGGGAGAGGGGGGACAGGGGGGGGAGGGGGGAGGGGGGGATATCGAAGGAGGGGAGGGTTTACACTCTGGGGTTTCCGAATTGGCAGCACAATACTATTTTTGCAGAAGAACACGGGGGGTTTCAGGCTGGGGGAACCCCTCTGGTACGTTTGGCTTTGTCCTTTTGGAGGAGCCTTGACACTGCCCCATCACCCTGAGGGTTATTACCTGGAATGTCTGTGGCTTGGGTAACCCCATTAAAAGATTTAAAGTACTCCAGGCGTTGGCCCGGCATGACTGTGATATAGCTCTGCTACAAGAAACCCACCAGACGGCCGAGGAGCACAGTAAACTTTGCAGGTCCTGGGTGGGGCAGGTATGGGGGTCCCCGGCGACAGGGCACAAGGGGGGGGTAGCTCTGCTGGTTCATAAGAGGATTCGCTTTGTGGCGGAGACTGTTATCGCGGATGCCGTGGGTAGGTCTCTTTTGGTCCATGGTCAATTAGACGGGAAACCGGTGATTTTAGGGGCCCTCTATGGACCTAATGTCCCTGACCCGGGGTTTTATAGTAGATTGGCCTCCAGCTTGGAGCAACTTCCCGAGTGCCCCTTGATTTTGGGAGGGGACTTTAATGGGGTTATGGATGTCAGCTTAGATACTTCGCGGGGGGAGGAGACGAGAGAGAGGGGGATGTCCTCTCGGTTACTGCAACGCTTTTGTAAACGTCTTGAGTTGGTGGATCCCTGGCGACTGTTGCATTCTACCGAAAAAGACTGTACCCACCAATCCAGAGCGCATGGTACCAGTGCCCGTATCGACTACTTGTTTGTGTCAAGGGGGTTGTTTGCTCAGACGGATGGGGCCCAAATAGGTCCCCTGGAGGTATCCGACCATGCATTGGTCTGGCTAGATTTGAATTGGGGGAGGGATGTGGCTCGGATGCGTCTTTGGCGATTTCCTTTGGGGTTGTACTATGATATGCAGTTCCGTCAATTTCTGCGTCAAAGGTGGGCTGAGTTCGCCAGCGATCATCAGGTTCACGAGGACGACCCCGAATTGATATGGGAAACGGCGAAGGTGGTTCTCAGGGGAGATATCATAGGCTATGCCGCGCGGAAGCGTCGGATACTCGCGGAACGTATCATTACACTAGAGCAACGGGTTACTCAACTTCGACGTCGGTGTGCCCAAACCCCATCGGCCGAGAATAAGAAGCGGCTATGGGAGACTCAAGTAGATCTTAATGAGCTTCTGCATCAGAAAGCCAAGAAATCAGTTCTTTATTACCGCTACCGGTTGCATTGTTACGGCGATAAGCCTGGGAAACTGTTGGCCCGATGTTTGCGGGGAAGGCGAGGCTCCACTCGGGTGGCGGCCCTTCGAGATGATAGGGGGACCGTGTATAAGGAGAACGGGGACATTGCCAGAGTTTTCCGGGGGTTCTTTCAGACTTTATACAAAGCAGAGCCGGGGTCGGGTACACCCCTGCCGGACTATTTGCGGGATCTTAATCTGCCGCGGCTTACAGAGGAGCAGAGGGGGGCGCTGGATCAGCCCATCACCTCCCAGGAGATACAGTCGGTTATATCTGCGGCAAACTGCTGCAAGGCCCCAGGACCGGATGGCCTGGGGGCGGAATTTTACAAGATACTGGGTGACTGTGTTAGTCCTGTGTTACGGGAGGTGTTTAGTATGAGGGCGGACCGGGGGGCCTTTCGTTGGGGGCAGAACCGTGCCCATATTACTCTGATTCCCAAACCGGGTAAAGATCCGCTGCTCGCGGCCTCTTATCGGCCGATTTCTCTCCTCAACTTTGATCTAAAGGTCCTTGCGAAAGTTTTGGCTTTGCGGCTGGCTGATGTATTGGGGAACCTCGTACATGGGGCGCAAGTGGGGTTTGTTAAGGGGAGATACGCCGTTCGGAATCTCCGAAAAATCTTGGCCTCCTTAGAATGGGTACACGCGCGACAGATACCCTCGTTACTTGTCAGCTTTGATGCTGAAAAAGCATTCGATAGGGTGAATTGGCAATATCTCTGGGGGCTGCTGCCACACTATGGAATAGGGGATGCTTTTTGTAGCATGGTGCGGAGTTTGTATATAAATCCGACGGCGGGGATACTGTGCAACGGAGTGCTCTCGGAAGGGTTTGCCTTGGAGAGGGGAACGCGTCAGGGCTGCCCCCTATCTCCGTTGTTATTTGTTCTTTCCCTAGACCCCTTGATTCGCCAGGTTGAGACTTCGGATGCGATTAAGGGAGTGGAGATGGGCTCGCAGGCGTTTGTTATTTCGGCTTTCGCGGATGATCTCTTGGTCCATGTGACTTCCCCGGTTGCGTCTCTTCGAAGTCTGTTGGAGGAATTTGGGCGCTTTGGGGCCTTAGCTGGACTCCGCATCAATCAAGAAAAATCTGAAGCGTTAGATACGTTGGGGGGTATTCGTGGGGCCTGGGGGGGGCTATTTCCCCTCCGGTGGGCAGAGGAGGAATTTCTTTACTTGGGGATAGTGCTGCCCCGGCAACCTCAAGTGCTCTATAGGCGCAATCTTGATCGTATTTTGCGGCGTTTGATGGCACAGTTGCAAGCCTGGGAACCCCTCCCATTGTCCTTGTCGGGTAGAATTGCGGCAGTACAGATGGTTATCTTACCACGTATCTTATACTGGTTACAGACTCTGCCCGTTTGGCTATTATGTCGGGACTTGAGACGGATTGAAGCTTTGCTTAAGGGGTTCCTTTGGAGAGGGAAGCGGGCTCGGATTCCATGGGGTAGGTTATTGGGGAAGTGGAAGGACGGAGGTATGGGGCTACCTGACCTAAGGATGTACGCGCTGGCGTGCCAAGCGCGGCATCTGGGAGATTGGTTGGGTGGGACGGACGCTTATACCCCTCGGGCTATGGAAGAATGCGTGGTGGCTCCATGGACCCTATTGGGGGTATTGCATGGGCGATATAGTGACTTACCGGAGGCGGTACAGAAGAGCGCCTTAGTGGATTCGGTTAGACGTACTTGGCAACAGCTTAATAAATTCTGGCTTGCACCTTGGGGTGTTTCCAGTTGGTTACCCCTTCGAGGGAATGTTCAGTTCGCCCCGGGGTCCGAAACAGCGGCGTTTAGAGACTGGTGGGCGCGTGGGATACGGACGGTGGGTCATCTCGTAGAACCCTCGGGGCGCTGCAAGTCTTTTCTGGCCCTGAGTCGGGAGTACGATTTGCCTACTAAGCATTGTTTTGCATATATGCAAGTTTCCCACTATGTGGCCTCGTTACAGAGGGAGGCACTGCACATCGACCGCTCCGCCAAGATCTTGGAATTTTTTGGGATAGGGGAAGAGAGTCCCCCGTCCATTTCTCAATTGAAGGGTCGGTTGGATTGTTACCGGGTCTTGCCCGATTATCGTGGGGTCGAGTTGGCCTGGGCTGTAGAATTGGGCGGGGAAGTGGCTTCGGGGTCGGTCAGCAAGGCTTTGACGCGCATTGTCTGTGTGGCGCAGGGGGCTCGTTGGAGAGAGCTCCAATTTAAGTGTGTGACTAGAGCTTATTTCTCACCGCGGAGGGCTCTTCGAAGTCGATTGGGGGCGGATGGTAGCTGCCCTCGCTGTGCGGAACCCCTGGCGACTTTGCTGCACATGTGGTGGAGTTGTCGCAGAGTGCGGCCTTACTGGGCGAAGATAAGGGAATTCCTCAGCCGGTTGTTGCGGCAGCGGGTAAGATGGACTAGCTCCTTTGTGGTTTTGGACCTGCTGGCCCCTCCCGGGCCTGCGAAAGCAGGGGAACGACTGCTCCTGAGGAAGGCCTGTCTGGTGGGTAAGGGGCCGATTCTCCGATCCTGGCGGGAACATCAACCGCCGACCTTCAATGAGTGGCGGAATAGTTTCCATCAGGTGATGCTGCTAGAACGATGGCATGCAAGGGGCAGTGTCAAGCGCTGGATAGGGTTCATGTCAGTCTGGGAGCCCTATATTCAGCAGTTAGGGGCTCGTAGCCGCAATGAAATCCTCCAAATGGGGTGCTGAATGGTTATGGGGGAGATGGGGTGGATAGTTGGTGCTTCCATTCCTTGTTCTAGGTTTGATTGGCTGCTGCGGGAGTATGGGGCGGGGGGGGGTGGATGGTGGGTGGGTGGTTGGGAAGGGAGGGGGGAGGGGAAAACATGATAAAAAAGCCACCTGGTATATTCTTTTTCTGTTGACTTCCAGGGGGGATAAGAGTACACCCCTTGTGGATGGTCTGTTTATTGTACCATTTTGGTTTGCTTGTAATCTTGGTGGATTTAAATAAAGTATTTAAAAAAAAAAAAGCTGTATGAAGTGACCCAGTGTTTGTAGTTCTACTTTAGCTAAAGAAAATCAAGGAAGGAAGGGAACATAGGCTTATGTATGGATTTTCTAGCCCTTCTCAGTTTGACTGTTGAAAATTACTTCATCAATAAAGCAGGTGCCAGGCCCATGCTCGACCTCTTTTCCTCCCCCTCCTCGCCTCCAAAAATTAAAGGAGCCATAGAGAGTTACACACCATTTACATGTGTAAATCATGGATTTTTAGTGATTCACGTGTGTAAATGAATCTTTCAATGTGCACTTTAACTGGTTGCTATTCTATGGGGGTCTTTTACTAACAGGTGCTAAGGTATTGCACCTAATGTGCCAATAATGTCGACACCATGACACAGAGGGCAATGCTATAATCTCATGCGCAGGCAAATCGCATTGCTGCACATGTATTTATGGCCGTTCTATGAAGTAAACCATGCATGGGCTCTGCTGTATGGAATAGGGGCATATAGATGCATCTGAGTCTAGTCGCGGCATGCCTGCTCTAGGATTGGTGTCCCTGCCTTTGCCTACATGGTGTGGTGACATGCATAATTCTTAGGATTTTATAACTTATGCGTGTATTTTATTTATTTAACAGGTTTCTTATACCGCTTTATCATTTCAATCAAAGCGGTTTACATTATAACTTAAACTTGGTAATGTACATTAAACAGGGACATTGATAACTTGGATTTTTCTGAGGCAATGGAGGGTTAAGTGACATAGGCTGCACCTGTGTTCCGCCGTCATGCACACCCCAACTGAACATACACACGAGACTTTTGAGCACACTTGCAGAGAGCAACTGCCCAAAGCACGTCTTTAGCGGTCCCTTCATGCATGTACGTCCTTCAGAATAGGGGCATGTGCACATTTCAAGGACGTAAATCTCTGTGCACCCTATATAGAGTCAGCCTCCAAGTGTTTACTGTAAGTCCTTTGGAAAATTCCCCCCTGAGGGCTCATTTGCAAAATATTAGCACAAGATCATAGGGATTAGTGCTGGTGTTAACATCATGAGCATATTTACAAAGCCACGCTAAAAGCTGAAAATCGCACTGAACCTTTAAGCAAAGACTAATAGTTTCATTGCCTGAAGTCATTGTACCTTCATTTTTGAATGTGGAGCAAAGACCATTTTTGAAAAGTAGGGCTGTATATTCAATGCAGAAAAGGCTGCTGCCACTAGCATGGGCACCAGCACTGAGTTTGAGCACAATGAGCCTGATATTTAGCGGTAGCAGCTAGCGCTGATAGTGGCCAGTCACTGCTGCTGAACCTGAAACCTGGATGCTGGAGTTGGCTGCCTGTATTGCTGGGAAGCTAAGCGGGCAGTGACAATATTCAGCTGCTGCCCGGTTAGCTTTTGTGGCAAACGTTAGGCCAGTCTTTAAGCACCGGACTTTCTCAACTTTGCGATAACTGGGCAGTGGGTCAATATTGCTGTTGCCTGGTTATCAATTGGTGCTATCCCCCCAGGATGTCCTGATGCTAACTGGTTAGCTTCTCTGCGGGCAGCAGCAGCACCTGCGGATATTCAGCGGCACTAAGTGTGTTAGTGCTGGTGAATATCCCCGAGAACAGCATTAATATGGTTAGCATCCCCCCCCCCCCCATGTTTCTGTGCTAGCATAAGCACAGAAAGCGGGAAGGGGTTTGTGACAACCCTAATCGCTGTGCGGATGCCTTCCCTAACGGCAGCGCACAGCACATGTAAAATCATTCAAAATAGATGGCAATGCAGCAGCTAGCTACGCCTCCCTGATGCTGAGAAGTGCGTCGAAGAGCAGGAGGCGGAGCTCAATGCCACGACTTTAACGCCAGATTGGAGGAGATGTAGGAGTTCTGCGGTCAGTGATGATGAGGAATTTATGCCTGTTTCTTCAGCGGACAACCCCTGCGGCTTTTTCTGGGCTTTGCTGAAGTGAGTGAGACCTGAAAAAGAAAAATGTCAGGGGAACTGTGCTGGAACATGGATGTGTATGTGTTGGAATGCTATGTGGCACATAAGAGCAATCGTTCTGCTCAGAATAATATCAGTGTTCACAGATGGCGATATTCTGAGCAGAATGATTCCAGAGCATTGTAACTAGTGCCTTGTGCCCAGGCTCCAGGTTGCTGCTAATGCAGACACTATCTATATGACTGCGCAAATGTCTGCAGTAAACCTGCTTTTGGAAACCCTGTGCTAGACCTTTAGCATTGGACTCTAGTTCAGGGTTTCTGCATCAACTTATTAGATTGTAAGTCCTTTGGCGACAGGAAAACTGTGTTTCCTCTTATGCCTAAATGTAAGGGAAAGGCTAGGTTGCCATCCTCGGGGCCTATGCCTATTTCTGGACCTATGGACCGGTTTGTCGAGGTGTCTGGGGCTGCAATGGCTGGAATAAGGTCAGGCTTGTCAGGAACAAGTTTGGAGAATCAAGGTCACTGCAACAACTCTAAAATGATCTAGAGAGCATAAAGGAGTCTGATCTGTGGAAATTGGTGGAACATTGGCAGCCGACCACACTAGTCCTGGACCCCAGAAAGCTGAGAGCGAATGAAGCCTTTGTGAGCAAGTGATCGTTACTTTGCTGGCAAACTTGGTGAGTTAAAGCTCGGGGAAGAGGGGAGCTTGTGGGTTTATTTCAAAAAGTCTGGTTTTGATTCCATTAAAAAAGTAAAACTAGTTCTCAGTTTGCTTGAGAGGTTTTAAGTATCTAATACATCAAAATCTTCTGCTCAATGTGGAGTGGCAGCTAAGAAAGCTGATAGAATGTTGAGGTTGCACCATGGAGTGATTCAGGGGCATTATAATATCCTGTGTTTTATTCTCCATTCCTTTCCTTATGAGAATGAAACAAAGAATATTATAATGCCCCTGAATCGCTCCATGGTGCTACCTCACCTTCAGTATAGTTCTGGTCACCACATCTAAAAAAATAAATAGCAAAATAGAAAAGGTACAGAAGGGTGGCCAAACTGATAAACGGTTGAAGGGAGACATTATACAGGTTTATAAAGTAAAGAGCAGAGTAGAATGAATAAACATGAATTGGTTGTTTATGCCTTATTCAAAAAATATAAAGACTAGGGAACATGTAATGAAGCAACAAAATTGCACATTTAAGATTAATGGGAGAAAAGGAACTATCAGGATCCTTTCCCATGTCAGCAGGTTTGATTACATTAACCCCATTTTGATACAACAACACTGGCTTCTCATAGTCTTTACCATTCCAGGCAAGGGCGAAATTACCCATGTTAAATTTAACACCAAAGGTTAAAAGTATGATAATTAATATGAACAAGGCCATATCCTGTATAAAGGGACCATTTATTGACATCACCAAATTAAAGTGAATACAATGTTGTGCAGCTGAAATTATTACTGCAAGAATACTACCAACTAAAATGCAAGGCCAGAAGAAAAAGAGAACAGTAACAGTTCCTCCTTGGAAAGAGCGCATTGAAGGAAAAATACATTCATTGCGTGCAGAGGTATCCCTGATAGACAGGTATCTAAAAGGATTAAGATCATCAAAAATAGTAAGGAAGATCCAAGACATCAAGCTGAAGCATGCTGCATTAACAGAAGACGACCTGAAGTTTATATGTTCCTACAATAAACTGAAAGTAGCAACAGAAGTGCAAAAACTGAGAAGATATAATGGAAACAGAAACAAAAGATATCGAAATAAACTATTTAGAGAGAGTCCAAAACAGTTCTACAAGGAATTGGGAAAGAGCATTAACATGGTAAAAACACCACCAACCAAAGCTGACAGAAACCTTCTAGAGAAAACTATACGAGGACCCCATAGAGCACAATCAAGAAGCAGAATGGTTACCTGCATACAGGAACATTTAGAAAAATCAAACATCAAACCTATGGAATGGTCTGTAGTAACAACAAAAGAGCTGGAAAGCAGGTTAAAATGAGCCTCCAACTGGAAGAGCCCTGGCCCAGATGGAGTGACCAACATATGGCTCAAATAGTTAACATCACTCCACCAAGACCTGGCAAACTGCAAAAACCAATTGATCAAGCAGCCAAACTTAACACTGCAATGGCTTATAACAGGAAGAATATTTCTCCTTCCAAAGGGAGACCTAAGTAACATTCCCAGAAATTACAGGCCAATAACTTGTCTACGTACAATCTATAAGCTGTTTACTGCAATAGATGCAGACAGAATGATCATATTGAGTCCAATAATATGGCAATAGAGTAAAAGGGCAATAAGAAGGGAGCGTATGGAACCAAAGACCAGTTAATTACGAACTCTGGAAGGAAATTCTCTTTGGCACGATGTAAATACTACGACAAGCATGGAGTGGAGGAGTGGCCTAGTGGTTGGGGCAAGGTACTTCAGGCTGGAAGGTCGGGGGTTCAAATCCCACTAGAGGACAGCAACCTTGGGCCGGAAGGACTGGGGTTTCTAGTCCCACAGGTGCTCCTTGTGGTCTTGGGCAAGCCACTTAACCCTCCATAGCCCATGTTCCCTGTAAAATAGTTATCTCCAAGTTATAATGCCCTGTTCAATGTAATTTCAGTTTGTTCAATGTAAACCGCACTGATGCAGAATAGCGCGGTATATAAGAGAATGTAAATAAATAAATAAATAAATAAATTTGAGAGACTAAGATCATACTCCATAAACCCTGGCTTAGAGGTGAAGTTCATGACTGTCATGGTATGCACAAAACTAACAATATAAAAACTGCTCTCAATTCCAAATTCGAAACACAAAAATATTTCAACACTAATGTCCACTTCAAAGAATTTTCGTCAGGCAAGTGGACATTAGTGTTGAAATATTTTTGTGTTTTCGAATTTGAAATTGAGAGCAGTTTTTATATTGTTGGGTATCCTTTTCTGCTCTTCACAGCGGTTTTTTTGTATGCACAAAACTAACCCATTGGAGAAACTGCCCTTCACTTGTTGGAGTTGAAGTTGTACCCTTTGGCAAGAGAAGTCCAGAAGAGGCTGGAAGAGTGCCCTTCAGGCATGTCTAACGAACGAAAATAAGGAAAGAGCAAAGAATAGGGGTTCTCTAAGATTATTCTCTCAAAATTGTCTTTCCATACATGGCAGATGTTTAGGGTGAAGAAAATGGAATAACAGAACATAGGATTCAATTTCTGCAAGGCTTCATCTCTCAAAACTTGTACATTATTTCAGATAATTGTTTCCACTAAACTATATTTTTGTTTGTTCTTTTTGAAAGAAGATTAAGACCCATTTATATTCTCAGGTATTTGTGTCGTAGTGTACTCACTCATTATTAGCCGTACTCCTTTTGGACTCCTATTTGTCTGTAAATTTTGCATTGATGTCTTGTTCTGATTATTTCTAATGTTTTTGATGTAATCCACTCAGAATGGTAGATGTAGCAGTTTAAGTGCTTAGAAGAGAGATTTCAGTTGAAACAAACTTAAGAGCTGTATTGCGTTGCATTGAATCCCAAACGTTCTATAGGGACCTCCACAACTGGGACATGGGAGAAGAATAAATAATTTGGAAATTCCTGCTTTTTAAGAATTAACAATAAAATACATCTTGACTCTACTAGTAGTTTCTATTTGTGCTAACCCAACATTAAAGGAGCACAAGCTTGGGCTGAGACATTTTTATGTGTGAGTCAGTATCTTGAGCCAAGTTTCAGAGCACTCATTCAAACCACCCCTCAGTTGCTAATTGAGCCCACTTTAGCCAGCCAGTAAAGCTTTTCTCTTCCTAATTATTCCCAGTTCTCTTGGTCTCGGGTCTGTACTTGTGTGTGTGTGTGTGTATTTAATCACAGTGTCTCCTCTGTCAGAGCATTTTCGGAAGATAGTGATTCAGACTCTTTCACCTCTACGCCCACTGCTGGGCATTACTTGTAAAAGGGGATCTGACCCAGAGAGGACATCCCATTGCCAACTGAAATTGCATGTGAAAGTTTTGTACATGGAGGAGCTGAAGACCACAGTCACGAAACGCAGGATCGTCATTATTGATCGAATGGTCTGTTCGTTTCATTCTTTTTGTTTCTTTTAGGTCCTGCTATGCACTAATAGCAGGGATTGAGAGAATGCTTATGTTTTCTGCAGGAAAATTCAGTAACGAGGTTCATATGCCAAAAGAAGAAATAGGTATTTATTGAACAGATTGGTTCTCCTAGCTCTCTGTATGTCATTGCTCACAGTGAACAAGAGGTACATGTAAGATACTCCTTGATCTCAAGCTTGTTTTGAAAGAAGCGTCCATATGTGCAATGAAAAGGTAACACTTTAATATTAAAATTGCCCAGACATAAGCAGTTTGGATCCCAATGTCCATATACTTCTATGGATAAAGAAATGTTTCTTATTTTGAAGAGAATTAGAAATGAAACTACATTTTGAATTTTCGTCTTGTGAAATCCATCTAACTGTCCTAATGAAAGATAACTTCTGTGAAAATTCACCCTTTGCTCTGTAAGGCCAGTGTCATGAAGTGGATGTGGAAAGAGAGAGATGAACCAAAAATATATGCTGATGAGAGGGAAGGGAGAAAGGGAACCCAAGGAAAAGTGAGATAACACCACCAACAGGAAACCTATTGCAGAGTGAAAGAATTCTCTAAAATGATGGCTTCTGTGGGTGTACACGCAGCCTTCCACAGGGTGCACACTATTTACTGGATTGAGAGGAGACAGTAGAGTAGACAAGCAGTGGGTATAGATTTCATTTTCAAATCTATAAGTGTATTTCTGCAAATCTGCACGCACAGAAAAACCAAGAACAAAAAACCCCATCTGCATAGTTTCCCTTTGAAAATTAGCTACAGGGTCTATGCATATAAAATACATGCACATAGGGATGACCTGAGAGGGGTGCAGAGGGAAGCGGGACCATGTGCAGAGACCAATTTCAGGGCCTCATTTGCATAAGTCAATAGGGGTTGAATAGTGAGGCTGAAAAGCAGGGCTAAGTGCAAAGAACACAGTCGCTCAATGGAAGAGCCGGCCCTGCATGCACACTCTGCAGCTGGGCAAGTTGTCTTCATGTCCTATTCTGCTTTTTGGTCTTGTGAGCAACCTTGAAGTTAATTTCTGACTTCATTTTTCTCCAAATTGTTGCCAGAGATTTTCTTGTAGAGTCTTTCCAAAAGAGTAGGTTGAAGGTTTCCAGTATCAGCTGCAGAATGTTTTCTCGCATCTGCCTCGGTCTCTGTGACTGCTCTTTTCGCCTTCTCAGCTGCCACCTCTACCAACTCTGTAGACGTAGGAGGCATATGCTTTGGACATCCTTGCCTCCTTGATGTCTCTTCTCTTCCCCTTCTACCCTATGTTCCTTCCCTTGTGTCTGATGGGTCTGACCTGGACTATAAGGGCTTTCTTCTATACCTCTCTAAACTAACTGCTTCTGCCTTCTCTCCACCACTCTCTCCCCTCTTTCCCTGTCTGCCTCTATCTCCTGTTTATTACAAAGGTTCTCAGTCTCATATTAGGTTTCCAACCAATGAGTTATACATATACCAGATTACAGAAGAGTAAATGGTATAAGGAAGACAGCGTCTCTTTTTGATGTTTAAAGCATAAAGAACATAAGTATAAGCAGGAGAAGACTAAGTAATATGGTCAAGACGGGCTGAGAAATGTGGGCTCAAGCCATCTTATCACCATCAAGCTGCAAGTCACCAGGAGATCACCTGCTCAAGGGCCCTAACATAAAATAATCTGTTCTCATGTGTTGCACACAGATTACATGACACAAGACTATACACATTTTTCTATCAGATAAACTTGGGAAACACATTGAACCACACTTGTCTGAAAGGGGGAAATTAGTGGACCTGAATGGCAAAGGACAGGAGTTCATGAAGTGTAGTGAAGGCAGATTTTAGATAGGAGAAGGAGAGGACACTTTAGATGCCCAGGTTCAGACATGGAAAACCCCCACAGTATTTTAGAGGAGGCTCTGTTAAATGTAACACCCCCTTGTAAAACGTGCAAGGACATGCAGGACTATTTGTCGATATCTTCCCACATACAGTGTGAGCACAATTAAAAGAGCTGCACATGGAGAAAAAGTCTTTAACACCACCACACGTGTGCATAGAATAAGCTTTTTAAAATTACTACTCCCTGATTTGTTCACACTCTACTTGCTCAATAGCACACACTATCACACAATAGCACGCACTATTACTCAATAGCATATACTATCACTCAGTAGGGGGCACTATTTGCCCACAGCATTCATTATGGCTTAATTGAGCAATGTTGTATATTATTAACAACATTTCTCCTGAAAAAGTTTATTAAAAGAAACAAAATGAAACAAAGAAGTCCTGCAAATGACATGAGAAACTAAACAAAATGAATTTTTTTTGGCCTGTACAACCCTACATATCATCTGAAGATCCCCTCCCCATTAGCATGGGGGGAAAGGATTAATCTTCAGGTGGAGTACTTTTTGGGGGACCGATTTTTATGGGGAGTGGTCTGGCATGGATGAATCTTTAGGTGAATACTGATGTGATCGACTGTTGGGAGGCGCAAGGGGCGTTATATTATGAATTTGGGCGGCACATACCCCCCCCCCCCCAAACCTGTCAATGTGATCTCTATACTCTGTGAGTACTGATGTGACCATTTGGGGGAGACAAGGAATAGAAAGGTCATATTGAGAGAACACAGCCACCTATGCCCTCCACCCACCACTATGACATCTGTGTCCTACTTATTGATGTCATAATGTAGTATAACCTCTGACTGAAGGCTGGTACATAGATTCAGTAGTTGCGGATGACGCTTAAAGGTGAGCTTTCCATAGCCTCACACAGAGATGGGCATAGAGTTCAGCTGTATGCACAGACCCGAGACTTAGATGGAATTTTTCAAATATTTAAAGCTGACCACATTATGCATGTAGTTACAGCTATTTATTTGTATATCTCTTGTTAAATGATAGATTTTTAAGAATCATCTATTTCGAGTTTATTGGCAGAGTGTCCTGAGTATACCTGGATGTGAAATTGCATCAAAAAGGAATTAAATGCATGTGTATAATTACATTGATGCTACATTTCATTCACTTTAACAGCTGCTCTGATGCATTAATTGAATGTGAAAGACCAGATCTTCAGCATATTCATATGTTTTCAATTGTCTGAAAATGCAATAAATGACACTGGAAATATAAAATTCTCCCAACTCGAAATAAACATTTATGAAAAATACGTATAAATATACTTATGATTCTGCATGCCAATGCCAAAACATACCCATGCATATTGCAGCTTTGTTTATTTATTTCTTTAAGTGGTACACTGCCATCCGACAGGTCAGTGATTTCACGGCGGGTTACATCAGTAAGTTAATTGGAAATCTGACAATTTGACCAATTTCCTAAAACACTACGACAAGCAGACATAATATTATTAAAATTTGAATACACACCAGGGAGGGACTGCACAGAAAGCGAGGTTACTTACCTGTAACAGGTGTTCTCCGTGGACAGCAGGATAAGTCAGCCACACCTGGGTGATGTCATCCGATGGCGCCATGGATAGAATACTCTCCAATAGCTCAGAAGAGTCTAAACTCTTCTGAGCATGTGCTAGTAGCCCCCACCACAGTGCCCGCCCCTTCCTCCTCAGTCTATTCTATCCGCCTGGCCATGCGGACGGATTCTTCTACTCTTAGAATAGACTGAGGAGGAAGGGGCGGGCACTGTGGTGGGGGCTACTAGCACATGCTCAGAAGAGTTTAGACTCTTCTGAGCTATTGGAGAGTATTACGTCCATGGCGCCGTCGGATGACGTCACCCAGGTGTGGCTGACTCATCCTGCTTGTCCATGGAGAACAACCATTTTTAGGCTTAGACAGATTGTGGCACACATCAGAAGGAAAACGAAACAGCTACAGAGGAATTAAGAAAACAGGATCTGCAGCTATAAATGTTTTGCTTATGAACATTGATCTAAGCACATTTTTAGGGCTTTTTTTCTAGAATGTTTTATATGAGCTTTCAAGCTATATATCAAGAGAGAGAGAGTTCCAAAGGCAAGGAGCTACACAGCCAAAAGCAGAAGTTCAGGTCCTTTTTTTTAAAAAAAATTTATTTATTGCAAATTTTAACATGCATTCCAAGAAATTGCAACTCTTGTTACAGAAAACAAATAAGAGAAACAAAGTAACAGCCTTTTTCAACAAGCTACATGATCAAAAGTATCTCTTCTTATACCATTTTTCCCCCGTTATCCCAACTTTGACGCCAGTCTTGAAAGACTACCGCTACTGCTGGGAAGAAATCTGCACTTGTAAGTATTTACCTGTTTGGAAATTCTCTAATCTTGGGGAAAAGGGAAATCTTTAAGAACCCCCCCCCCCCCAAAAGGTGGGTATTTGAGAGTGTGTGAATAATGTAGACACAAAGGTAAATGGTCACTGAATGCTGCTGAAGAGGTGGCTGCTGGGGAGGTCAGATGAGGGACATTAAGGGAACAGTCTGCTGTGCTAGCAGAGCTGGAAAGTAAACATTTAGGGGGATATGCAATTCACTGAAGGAGCAAGGGTAATATTTGCTCACATTTATATCTATACTTTTTAACTTTAAATCTATAGGAAATAGTATAGGGGAATTAAGTTGCATGCACTGGACAGAGGGTGAAGAAGTAAATATTGGGGGCCAGTGCAAATTGCTCACCCTAAGAGTAATGGTATCAGATAAACAGGTGCTGGTACTAAAAAACCCTTTGAAAAGGAAAAAAGAGCTTGAGAAGAAATGAAGGAATTCTAGAAAATGTCCTGAGCGTAGGTCGGCTCAGAATGAAAATGCCAGCAGAGAGTCTTCTACAGATCCAATCGAGGGTAGGGGAGAAGATGGGATGGATGGTCTTCTCCCAACCCAGGGAGTGGAGATGGCAGTGAAGAGACTCTGGAGAGTCTAATCCAGGCTTGGGCCTTCTACAGACCCTCAGAGTGAAGATACCAGCAGAGAGCCTCTTCTTACAGACCCAGTTGGGGTAGGAAACATAGAAACATGATGACAGAAAAAGACCAAATGGCCTATCTAGTCTGTCCTTTCATATCAACCACTACAACAGTCCCCTTTTTTCCTTTAGAGATCCTCGGTGTTTGTCCCATGTTTCTTTGAATTCAGATTCTGTCCTCATCTCTACCACCTCCACTGGGAGACTATTCCATGGATCCACCACTCTTTCTGTAAAGAAATATTTCCGCATATCACTCCTGAATCTATCCCCTTTCACCCCTATCCATGTCCCCTCATAGCAAAGCTTGCTTTCAATCAAAAGAGGCTCTCTGTTGCATTTATGCCACGGAGGTATTTAAACGTCTCAATCATATCACCTCTATCCCGCCTTTCCTCTAAGGTGTACATATTAAGATCCTTAAGTCTATTACTATTACTACTATTTAGCACTTGTATAACGCCACCTACAAGAGGCAGCCAGTATACACGAGACAGTCCCTGCCCGTCAGAGTCATGCTCATCGGAGCTTACAATCTAGTCAGAACAATAGAGAGCATTGGTCAGTTTAGCGCAAGTCATGGTATGGTCTATACAATTGGTCGTGAGAAATGACGGGGGTTAAGATAAGATAAGGATAGAAGTCAGGATCTGAAAGCAACGGTGAAGAGGTGGGTCTTCAACCTGGATTTGAAGAGGGCCAGGGAGGGTGCCTGGCGTATGGACACAAGTAGGCTGTTCCAGGCGCAGCAGGTCCTGCAAGGTGAAAGGAGCAAAGTCGGAAGTTAGCGGTGCAGGTGAAAGGCATAGATAGAAGTAATTTGTTAGTGGAGCGCAGGTTCCGAGAGGGGACATAGGGAGAGATAAGAGATGAGAGGTATAGAGGGGCTGTAGAGTGAATGCATTTATAGGTCAGTAGGAGAAGCTTGAATTGGATGTGGAATTGGACAGGGAGCCAGTGATGCGACTTGAGAAGAGGAGTAATGTGGGCATGGCGGGACTGGTGGAAGATTAATCGAGCAGCGTGATTTTGTATAGATTGAAGGGGAAGGAGGCACTGTTCCCTCTAAGCTGTGCACATGTGTGCGCGCACACACCTCGCCGAGCGAGCGCACATACTTTACAACAGAGCACACAAAAATTACAGCTCTGATTCTGATAGAAAACAACACAGACGTCTTAATTTAAAAGTTATGATTGTAATTACTAGAAATTTCCCACTTCATTTAGTAATCGTCTATTTTCATTTAATTTGATTAAAATCAATGTGGTGTACATACTGTATTCTGACGTGTAGTCAAATTTTAAAGTACATAACTCCAAAGTGTCGTTATGTGGCGCACAAAAATTTAACCTTCCTTCAAAAGCTGCACACAGCTGATATTTTATGCGCACACAGCCTACAGAAAATTAGAGGGAACATTGGAAGGAGATAGCTGATGGGGAGACCAGCAAGGAGCAGGTTGCAATAATCGAGGCGAGAGGAGACTAAGGAGTGGATAAGCGTTTTGGTAGTGTGTTCAGAGAGGAAGGGGCGGATTTTGCCAATGTTGTACAGGAAGAAACGGCAGGTCTTAGCTACAAGCTGGATATGTGCGGAGAGGGAGAGAGAGGAGTCAAAGATAACCCCTAGATTGTGGGCCGAGGGAACAGGAAGGATAGTAGCTCCATCCACATAGACTGAGAAAGGGGGAAGAGGAGAGGAGGAGTTGGGGGGAAAGACAAGGAGTTCAGTCTTGGCCATGTTCAATTTCAAACGGCGATGAGACATCCAGGCAGTGCTGCTGGAAAGGCAGGCAGAGATCTTGGACTGGGTTTCTGGAAAAATATTAGGTGCAGAGAGGTAGATTTGGGAGTTATCGGCATAGAGATGGTATGGGAGGAGGAGCATGGGAGAGATAAGTGCACCAAGGGCTTGGGTATACAGAGAGAAAAGGAGGGGGGCCAAGATGGATCCCTAGGGTACACTTATATGGAGCGGGGTAGGGGAGGAGGAGGAGCCGCCAGAGCATACACTGAATGAGCGATGGGAGAGGTAGGAGGAGAACCAGGATAATACCGAGTCCTTGAAGCCAAGGGAGGAGAGGGTGGTGAGGAGAAGATTGTGGTCAATGGTGTCAAAGGCAGCAGAGAGATCAAGAAGGATGAGGATAGAGTAGAGGCCCTTAGATTTAGCCAGGAACAGGTCATTGGAGACTCTTGCGAGAGCCATTTCAGTGGAGTGAGGGGACGGAAACCAGATTGTAGTGGGTCCAGGAGGGCCTGGGAGGTGAGGAAGTCGAGGCAGTGGCGGTGGACGGCTTGTTCTAGTAGTTTAGATATGTTTATGTTTATTGAATTTGATATACCGCTCAGACCCAAAGGCATAGAGCGGTTTACAATATTACATCATTTAGGGAAAACAAAGAAAAGAACGCCATTTATAAGATAGGACAGAGTAGAGGACAGAGACAGTCAAACAGATAAGAGGAAGAGAAGGACATGGCACAACACGTTACCCTGATACATAGGTAGGGCATCAATACATCATCAAGGACTCCAGATACAGATGCCACGGACCAACGCCAAAGGGCCCTCTGGCGAGGTCCTCAGGCGCGGGCCCGCAAGGCACGGGTGCGCCCTGGCAATGGCGGTTTTTAAGCCGTTGGGCCCCGATATGAAGGGAAGGAGGGAGATGGGCCGATATTTGGAAGGGCATGTGGGATCGAGTGAGGGCTTCTTGAGGAGGGGTGTGACAACAGCATGTTTGAAGTCAGTGGGGACAGTTGCAGTGGAGAGTGAAAGGTTGAGGATATGAGAGATGGGGGGACAATGGTGGGGAGATAGGGTGTAGGAGATGGGTGGAGATAGGGTCTGATGAACAGGTGGTGCGTTTGGAGGAGGTAAGAAGGAGTATGGTTTCTTAGTCAGAGATCGGAAGGAAGGAAGAGAAGGTGGCAGAGGAAGTATGGATGGGGGATTGGGGAGGGGGGAGGTAGCTGAGGGGGTGGGGAATTGGAGGGTGATCTTGTGGATTTTGTCGTGGAAGTAGTCGGCTAGGGTTTGGGAAGAAAGGGAGGGTGGGACCGGGGGGACCTTGAGGAGAGACTTGAGAGTATTAAAGAGACGGCGAGGGTCAGAGGCAAGGGAGTTGGTCAGATGGATGTAGTAGTCTTGTTTGGCAAGTGCTATGGCTGACTGGAAGTAGCCAAGCATGAATTTGAAGTGTAGAAGGTCCTCCAGGGAGCGGGATTTGGACCAGGCACGTTCAGAAGCACGGGCACAGGTGCATAGATAGTGGGTAGTGGGCAAAAGCCAGGGCTGGGGAGTAGATTGTTTGACTGGATGTGGGGTGGGTGGGGCAAGAGCTGAGAATAGTGTAGCATTGTAGGACGATAATGCCTTGTCGATGGATTTAGAGGATATAAAGGAGGAAAGAGATGGATAAATGGTGGAGGAGAGAGTCAGGGGATCAATATTATGGTGGTTTCTAAATAGGTCGGAGGAGACAGGACAAGGTTGAGACGGCGGAAGCTGAAGAGTAAAGGTTAAAAGGTGATGGTCAGATGAGGGAAGGATTGAGTTGCGGAGGTTTGAGGGAGAGGAATTAGAGAAGAGTATCAGGTCAAGGCAATGGCCATGCAGGTGGGTGGGGGCAGTGGAGCAAAGTTGGAGGTCAAACGAGGAGGTGAGGGTGAGGAGCTTTAAAGCATGGGGATTGGAGGGGTTATGATTTTCTCCCAGATGGAGCTTTAAAGCTTGGGGATTGGAGGGGTTATGATTTTCTCCCAGATGGTGAGAGGTCTTACTTGTGCACTAGGTGCGTAAGTTTGAGGGAGAGGAATTAGAAAAGAGTATTAAGTCAAGGCAGTGCCCATGTAGGTGGGTGGGGGCGGTGGAGCAAGGTTGGAGGTCGTACGATGAGGTGAGGGCGAGGAACTTTGAGGCATGGGGGTCAGAGGGGTTGTTGACGTGAATGTTAAAATCATCAAGAATAAGAGTGTGGGAGGAGGGATCCACAAAGGCGGAAAGCCAGGGGTCGAAATCGGTGAGGAAGGTTGATTTGGATTTGTCGGGTTGGCGATAAATAACAGCTACTCGGAGGGGAAGTGGTGTGAGGAGGCGAATGGAGTGGACTTCAAAAGAGAGGGGGGAGGGTGACTGAGGTAGCAGGAGGGGTTGGAATTGGCAGGAGGAAGCAAGTAGGAGACCAACGCCGCCACCACAACCAGTGGTTCGAGATATATGGGAGAACTGGTAACCCCCATAGCAAAGAGAAGCAATGGATACGGTGTCATCTGGGGGGAGCCAGGTCTCAGTCAGGGCAAGAAGTTGTAGGGCATAAGAGATAAAGAGATTGTGAATAAAAGGAAGTTTGTTAGTGACTGAGCATGCATTCCATAGGGCACATAAAAATGGGAGAGAAGAGGGGGGAAGGAGAGGGATATGGATAAGGTTAGATAAGTTACGTGAGGATTTCTTATCAGTGTAATGTGAGGCTTTATTTCTAGAGTAGTGCAGAGATTTAGAGGGAGCAAGATGTGGGTGGATATGTCTGGGTCTGTGTGCCCTCCAAGAGGGATTTGAGGGAGGGGAAGTGAGGGGTGAATGACGGGTGATATTGCTGGTATCAGATAGGTTATGTGAGGATTTCTTTTTGGAGATAAGGTTGGGGTTGATGTCTCTGGATAAGTGATTGGGGGATGAGTGAGGGAGGGCAGAAGGGGGGAGGAGCGGGATGTGGATGAGATTAGATAAGGTACGTGAGGCAGGACCGGATTTACCTTGAGTGAGGCCCTACGCCAACAAAAATTGTGGGCCCCCAGCAGGGGCGGCCCAAGGGGGGTGCGGGGCCTCATTTGCATAAATATTTGCATAATGTTACCATATACTAACTTTTAGTAAACGTGCCTTTTAATGAGTGTATGGATAAAGAAAGACTAAAAGATTTCTACATTACTATAATCCAGTGCCAACTGCCAGACACATTAGGAACTACTACAAACACTGCCCATTTAGAATCCATAGCAAACCCGCCGTATCCTAACACCACTACTAGGACTCACAAAGCACCATACTCTACCAATCAAAAGGCAACACTGCAAATATTAAATCAATACATTTCAGAGAACAACAATACATGACATACTGGGGAAAGAGAACAAGTGGCAATGTCAAATAGGAATTATATAAACAGAACACCTCAGCTCAGTTACACATGCAGAACATAGACCATCACCAAACAAGTAATCACAATTTAGAAACAGGAAGACAATAATTAAACTGGGAATCCAAAAGCCAAACTTGGAATGTACAACACTGTAGAAATAAAACTATACATTAATTTGCTCTTGTACTAAACAAAGAGCAGACGTTAATGATGCACATTTACCAGAGCTGACATATTCCAATTAATAAATTCAAAATAAAGAGATATTTTTCTACCTTTTGTGCATTTTTTTCAGCTGCAATTGCTCCAGCCACTTTCTTCTGGTTTCTTTGTGTCTTCTGCTAACTCTCCATCGTCTGCTGTCCATTTGTCCTTTCTTCTCTCTTCTAGTTTTTTTCCATTCTCTCTCTACATCTGCTTTAACATACTAATCTTTCTCCTTTTGCTCTTTCCTCATTCCTATTTCATCCACTCAAATTTTACCCCTCCATCCTCAATCCCACTTACTCTCCCAATACCCGGCCAATTGTAGATTTTTTATCCCTCCCACACAAAATATTTTTCCCTTCTCCATTTTACTCTTCCAGCCCCATCCCATTCTAATCCTCCCCCAACATCAGCTCCCTTCTAGTTCCAGCCTCACCCAGCATCCATTCCCTTCTAGTCCCTGCATCAGCCCACTTCCAGTCCTAGCCACCCATCAGCCCATTTCCAGTCCTAGCAACCCCCCAACCCAATACCAGTCCTAGCCCCCCATCAACCCACTTACAGTCCTAACCCCCCATCACCCCATTTTCAGTTTAAGCCCCCCCTATAACCCATTACCAGTCCTAACCCCCCATCAGCCCACTTCCAGTCCTAACCCCATCAACCCATTTCCAGTCAGCCCCATAGCCCATTGCCAGTCCTAACCCCCCCCCCATCAGCCCACAGCCCATTACCAGTCCTAACCCCATCAGCCCACCTCCAGTCTTAACCCCCCCAGCCCATTTCCAGTCCTAGCCCCCCATAGCCCATTACCAGTCAGCCCACAGCCCATTACCAGTCTTAACCCCCCCCAAAGCCCATTACCAGTTCTAAACCCCCCCAACAGCCCATTACCAGTCCTAACCCCATCAGCCCACCTCCAGTCTTAACCCCCCCAGCCACTTTCCAGTGCGAGCCCCCCCATAGACCATTACCAGACAGCCCCCATCAGCCCACAGCCCATTACCATTCTTAACCCCCCCCCCCAAAGCCCATTACCAGTTCTAAACCCCCCCAACAGCCCACAGCCCATTACCAGTCCTAACCCCATCAGCCCACCTCCAGTCTTAACCCCCCAGCCCATTTCCAGTCCTAGCCCCCCCAGCCCCTTTCCAGTCCTAGCCCCCCCATAGTCCATTACCAGACAGCCCCATCAGCCCACAGCCCATTACCAGTCTTAACCCCCCCAAAGCCCATTACCAGTTCTAAACCCCCCCAACAGCCCACAGCCCATTACCAGTCCTAACCCCATCAGCCCACCTCCAGCCTTAACCCCCCCCCCAGCCCATTTCCAGCCCCAGTCCCCCCAATAGCCCCTTACCAGTCCTTCCACCCCCCCCCTCGGCCGCTTGTAAAATTTAATTTTAAAAAAAAACTGCGGGCTGCCGCCGCGGGGCCCCCTCTGCTGCCGCGGCAGCATGGACTGACCCGCGGGGGCCCCCTCTGCAAGCTGAATCCGTCGGTCCGTCGGTCCCTCCCTCCCTCCGTGCAGGCTGTGAGAGGCGCGAAGGGAGAGTGTCTCCCTCGCGTCTCTGTTAATCCCGCAGGGCCCTAACAGAGACGCGAGGGAGACACTCTCCCTTCGCGCCTCTCACAGCCTGCACGGAGGGAGGGAGGGACCGAAGGACCGACGGATTCAGCTTGCAGAGGGGGCCCCCGCGGGTCAGTCCATGCTGCCGCGGCAGCAGAGGGGGCCCCGCGGCAGCAGCCAGCAGTTTTATTTTTTAATTTTATTTTTAAAAAAAGCTAATTTGTTCTATTTTTGTGGGTCCTTGCCAGCTGTGGGCCCTACGCCATGGCGTACATGGCGTATAGGTAAATCCGGCCCTGACGTGAGGAACTCTTTTTAGGGTGAGAAAGAAATCGAGGGGGGCCAGGGTTAAGGTTGATATTATCTGATGAGAGAAGGAGGAGGAGTAGTAGAGAGCGTGGTAAAGTTGAGACAGTACGGCGGAAGCGAGGGTGGGGTTGCCTTAAAGAGAGAGGGGCTGGCTGAATGTGGGGGATGTTGTGCTGAAGCTCAAGAACAGATGCTAGGCTAGAGGACATAATGGAGGGAGAAGTGAGGAAGGTAGGGGGTAGGAGGAGAGGAGGGAGGGTGTTGATAGGAGGGGAGGCAGCTGGGGAGGATGAGGAAAAGAAGAACAATGTGATGTGGGGCCATGGCAAAGGCAACAATTTCTATGCAGGCAATGGGTAGCAGGTTCTATGCAAACAATGGGTAGCATGTTCTATGCAAACAATGGGTAGCAGGTTCTATGCAAACAATAGGTAGCAAGTTCTATGCAGGCAGTGGGTAGCAAGTTCTATGCAAACAATGGGTGGCACATACTATGCAGGCAGTGGGTAGCAAGTTCTATGCAGGCAGTGGGTAGTAAGTTCTATGCAGGCAGTGTGTTGCAAGGTCTATGCAAACAGTGGGAAGCAAATCCAAAGCAGAGTTATTTGCAGGTAATGGGGTGGTGATCGTGAGAAGGTTGGGGTTAGGAGGCAAAGTGTGGAGGAGCGATCGTGCCTGCTTGGCTCCCCGGCAGCTGCGGAGATTTGATGGAGCTGGGTTATCGGCTCATGCTAGAGTGCCCTCCGGGCCCGCACCTAAGGGCCACGCCAAAGGGCCCTCTGGCGAGGCCCTCAGGCACGGGCCCGCCAGGCTTGGGTGCGCCCGGTGGAGCACGCGGCTGTTTAAAGGGCCGATTGCCCTTGCGCTCGGTGGGTCAGATGGCGGCATGGGCAGCGCCGATGCACCCGATGTGCCTGGTGGAGCATGCGGCTGTTTAAAGGGCCGATTGCCCTTGTGCTCGGTGGCTCAGATGTCCTGATATGCTTTATAATGAAGACTACTTACCATTTTAGAAGACACCCTCTGTACGGACCCCAGCCTGTTTATATCCTTTTGAAGGTGCGGTCTCCAGAATTGCACACAATACTCCAAATGAGGTCGCACCAAAGACTTATAAATCCCCTATCAGTAGCACTTCCCCTTTCCTAGCAATGCTGCGTATGTCTTCAATTAACTCTCCATCCACCTCTTCCTCCTGTGAGGGAGGTCTGTATATCACACCAATGCAAATAGATTTCTCTTTCCCTCTTTCTAGTTTAACCCACAGTGCCTCCTCTCTACCTTTTATGCTCCGTAGTGCCAACGTTTTAATATTATTTTTTACATATAGTGCCACTCCTCCTCCCCTTCTTCCTATCCTGTCCTTTCTGAAACCTGGTATAGTTATATCCCAGTCATGGTTTTCTGTGAACCAACTCAGGGAGTAGAGATGGCAGTGGAGAGACTGGAGAGTGGATGAGTTTGAGAGAGCTACAGCAGCAGAGTCCATTCCAGACTAAGAGTCACAAGATCTAGGGGGGCCCAGCAGCAGATCAACTCAAGGGAAAGCTGCAGGCAGAGAGTCCGTTCAGAACTAAGAGCCATAAGACCCAGTGATGTCCTGCAGCAGATTAGCTAAAGAGAGAACTGCAACAGTTGTTCCTTATTGGACAGGAATGTAAAACCCTCTCCGGATTGGAGGAGAGCTCAGAGGAGGTAGAGTCGAGGCTACAGCCTTAGTGATTGGACAAAACTACAAAACCTCTGTATTCACAAACAGTCACCGGTCCAGAGCTTCAGCAGTGGTAAAACTTGGGGCTGGTGGGCAAAGGGAAAGGGAGGGGAGTTATGAGACAGTTAATAAAGTTAAATCCATAATCTTTAAAGGTTTACTTCAAACAACCAACTATACTCTTATATGTAGTGACTTAACTGCCTTATCTCTTATCCTGTATTGCTATTTCACCTTACCTGCTTGAACCACTTATCATAACACGGGTTGTACATACTGCATTTTTTTATCACAATACTTGATGTATATATTTTGTAAATAAATTGTAAATACTATTTAAACCAGTCTTGTAACAGCAGTGTTTTTTGAGAGGTTTCCTGGAGTGAAAGGAGGGAAATCCTCCCGGTGGAGGCACCAGGCACCAAACGGACAAGGACCAACAAAGCCCGCCCTCAAGGGGACTCCAGCCAGGAAAGTCCTGGATTCAGAAGTGCATCCAAAGGGGTGCTATATTTTGGTTAAAGCTGATAAATTCCATGTATTTTAAATTTCAGTGTTTTAAGTCAGTCAGGGATCACTGCCACCAGAGAGCTTTCATTTAAAGTCTCTTTCAGGGCTTAATAATACAAGATAGCTTTCAGTTGGTGTTTATTTTCCTTCCACCCACCCCAGGCATAATCCTAGATTTATAACCTCCAGTAAAATGGAAAGAAGTGATCTTAAGCAGTAAACCTGAAAGTGAGTATCTAAATCAGCAAATTATTGGGCCTTAGGAGTAGATTAATTAAGTCCTGCAGTTCACCTTGGATTGTAAATTAAAAGTCCCTTATACTTATTAGGTATAATTGTACTGGTTCAAATATCCCTATTCCCCTAGGAATTTTAAACAACTGAACAATTTTAAATAACTAAAATAAAATCTTTAATTCTAAGATGCAGATAGCAGTCCAGGAGCAAGATGGGGGTTAGCCAGTCTTGCACAGAATCTTATATGTATGATTTTCTCCAAGTTGGTGAGAGGTCTTATGTGTACACTAGGTGTAAAGAGCTCTTTGCTCTCAGGGAATGAGTCTGATCTCTGGAGGCTAGAATAGCAGACTTGGAGCAGCTGAGGCAGAGAGGTATATAGAAAAGACCTATAGGCGGGTCCCAAGATAGCGGCGAAGGAGCAGACACCGAAATAAGAGGTCTGAGCTCCGCGAGCCTGGTTTGACTACATGGGGAAGAAAAGGAAACAACGAGCAGCAAAGCCCCCCGAGGCCTCTTCACCTGCAGCTGGTCTGATTCAGGCTTTGATTCCGGCATTCTTCTCTCCTATGGCGGCATCTTTGGCTTCGGCGGATCCGTCAAGGTCTTCGGCGGATCTGAGCAATGGGGTGGTGTTGAGCCCCTCACAGGATTTGCCGCCGCAGCCCGGAAAGAGTATCGTGGAGAGGCTGTCTGCAGGGGATTCCCTGGTATTCCGGGATTCGGATGCAGGTGGGGGCGTCTCCGCGAAACGGAGCTCAAGTTGTCCTGGGGTTCCATCTGGAGGAGGAGAAGCGTTGCAGATGGATGGAACAGGCGGAGGGGTTGACCCGGTGTCCTTTGGGTCCCCTGCAGCTCTGGGAGCCCCGGTGCTGTCATGCTTGGCAAAACCGGCAATTGTTTCATTAGATAGCTTATGGGAAGCTATCTCTGCCCTACAGAAGTCCCTCTTGCCTGTGGTGGGGGTTTTGTTCCAGGAAATGTCTGTGTTAAAAGTTCAGATTGGAGTTTTGGACTCTAATTTGGCAGAACAGACCACTAGAGTGACACAGCTGGAAGCCCTAGTGGAAGAGCTAAAGAACTTGGGAGATACTCAGGCCAAGGATCGTCTGATTGCAGTTCGGCATATGGAGTTTCTTGATAATCAACTTAGGAAGAACAACTTGAGGTTTTTAAATTTCCCTCGATCTCCATTGCTGGATTCTATGGTGCTGCTCCGCAAGTATCTTACTGGGGTACTTCTCATGCCCTCTTACTCAATACCTCCAATTGTTCGTGCCCAATATGTATCTATTTCTTCTGGTTTGGAGAGCAGGGAGAAGGGCTCGGAAGGAGCTGCAGTGAATGACCAGTTAGATCTTTCAGACTTTTTGGAAAGCTCCTTGGAGGTAATGACCAGTCGTGCTACTCTTCTGGTTTCATTTGCTTTTGAGTCTGATCGAAACTCTGTCTTAAGATTATATTTCCTTAAAATGTCTGTTTCTCAATTTATGGGTTCAAAAATATTGAATTTTCCCGATTTAGCAAGGGATACCCAAAAAAGAAGGAGAGAATTCTTGGCTTTACGCCAGAGGGCTCTCGATTTGGGTGTGCAATTTAAGTTGAAGTACCCATGTAAATGTGTTGTGTTACATAATACTAAGCAATTTCTTTTTTTTGAACCCCAACAATTGATTGTATTTCTTCAGGGAATGGATCGGGCTGGGGTGTGAGTCCCTTACCGGCTGCCACGTATTAACATTTGTGCTCCTGATAAGGTCTATTACATATGATCTTTGTTTATTTCTTTTTATTGCTTTTCTTTTTTCTTGGGACCATATTGTGGTTTTTCTTATTTTGGGGTCTATACCAGTTGGTTGTTATTTCTTTAAAGTGTAGTGTGTAATGCATTTCTGTATTCATCCATATTCAGTTTGTTCTGGATTATACTGGAAAATTAATAAAGATTAAGTGAAAAAAAAAGACCTATAGGGATGTAGTAGAGAAGTCTTGTCTGGCAGCCTTTCTGCTGCCATGGAGGAGAGAGGTCACGTGAAAGGAGACCATCTCCTTGGTGTGATCCTGTAGCTAGGACCTGTCCCCCAAATGATGTAGTACCCTCTCATATCAAGGATGTGTCTCCAGGACCATATGTCCATGAGGGAAGGGTTCAGACGGTCATTATAGTCAGCGATCCAATCATTAGATATGTAGATAGGTGGGTGGCTAGTGGTTGTGAGGATTGCCTGGTTATCTGCCTGCCTGATGCAAAGACAGCAGACCTCATGTGCCACCTAGGTAAGATTTTTAGATAGTGCTGGGAAGGAGCCCACAGTCTTGGTACATATTGGTACCTATGATAAAGGGAAGTGTAGGAGAGAGGTTCTGGAAGTTAAATTTAGGCTTTTAGGTAGATAGTTGAAATCCAGAACTTCCAGGGTAGCATTCTGAGTGATACTTTCTGTTCCATGTGCAGGACCCAAGAAGCAGGCAGAGCTCCAGTCTCAATGTGAAATGAGACGGTGCAAGGAAGAGAGTTTGGGATTTCTTAGGAACTGGGCAACATTCTGGGCCTGGGAGAGGGGCTTTTCCAAAAGGACAGGCTCCACCTTAACCAGGGTGGAACAGGCTGTTGGCATTAACCTTTAAAAAGGAAATAGAGCAGCTTTCAAACTAGATAATGGGAGAAAATAGACAGTAGCCCAAGAGCGCATGGTTCAGAATGATGTATCTTTCAAGGATGCTATCAAAACAGGAAAGTTAGGGCATCACGATAGAGAGGTTCCAGTTAAGGTAAAAGCAACCCTAGTGCCTTTAAGTAAAAATCAGACTGAGTTGAAAGATTCCAAATTACCCCTGTCAACAATAGCCAGACTGTTAATATGAACAAAAAACAAACTTTGAAATGCCTGCATGCAAATTCGAGAAGTCTTAAAAATAAGATGGGAGAGTTAGAATATATAGTACCAAATGAAAGGTTAGATATAATTGGCATCTCAGAGACCTGGTAGAAGAAGAATAACCAATGGGATGCTGTGATACCAGGCTACAAACTATATCATAATGATAGGGTAGATCACATAGGTGGAGGAGTGGTGCTATATGTTAAAGAGGGCATTGAGTCCAACGAGATAAAGGTTTTGCAGGAAATTAAGTACACTCTAGAATTTCTATGGATAGAAATTCCATGTAAAAAGAGGAAGGGAATGGTAGTGGGGATGTACTACCATCCGCCTGGCCAGAATGATCAGACAGATGATGAAATGTTAACAAAAATTAGGGATGCTAGCAAAGTTGATAATACAGTAATAATGGGAGATTTCAATTACGTAGTATTGACTCGGTCAATATTACATCAGGCCATGCTAGGGAGATGAAGTTTCTAGATGAAATAAATGACTGCTTCATGGAGCAGCTGGATCAAGAACCAACACAGGGGGGAAGCTATTTAAGACCTAGTCTTTAGTGGAACGCAGGATCCAGTGCAGGTAACGGTGTTGGGGCCACCTGGCAATAGAGATCATAATATGATCACATTTTATTTAATAAACGGAGGGAGGATAACAAGGAAATTTATTGTGCTAGCATTTAAATTTCAAAAAGGAGACTATGATAAAATAAAGAAAATGGTTAAGAAAAAACTAAAAGGAGCAGCTGCAAAGGTGAAGAGTTTACATCAGATCTGGACGTGGAAGCCCAAACCAGATGTATTCCACACTTTAAGAAAGTTGGAAGGAAGGCTAAATGACAGCCAGCATGGCTTAAAGGTGAAATCAGAGAGTCTTTATGGCTAAGAGAAAATCCTTCAGAAAATGAAAAAAAGGAGCCAAATGATGAAAACAGGAAACACCACAAGTACTGGCAAGTTAAATGTAAGGCGTTGATATGGCAGGCAAAGAGAGAATTTGAAAAGAAGCTTTCTGTGAAAGCAAAAGCACATAATAAAACTTTTTTTCAAGTACATTCATAGCAAAACACCTGTGAGAGAACCAGTTGGACCATTAAATGACAGAGGAGTAAAAAGGGCACTAAGAGAGGACAAGGCCATAGTGGAGAGACTGAATGAATTCTTTGTTTCAGTCTTTACTAAAGAAGATGCAGAAAACTTACCCATGCAGAAATGATATTTAATTGTGATGTATCAAAGAAATTGAAAGAAATCTCAATAAATCAGGAAGATGTAATACAGTTATTTGATAAATTAAAGAACAAAAAATCACCTGAGCAAGATGGCATACATCCCAGGGTGCTGAAAGAACTGAAATATGAAATTGCAGACCTACTTTTAGTAATCTGTGAGCTATCAATGTAATGCCAATTTTTAAAAAGGGCTCCAGGAGTGATCCAGGAAACTACAGACTGGTGTTCTTGACGTCTCTACTGGGCAAAATGGTAGAAATAATTATAAAGAACAAAATTATTGAACATATGGATAGTCATGGCTTAATGACAGAAAGCCATCATGGATTTAGTGAAGGAAAATCTTGTCTCACTAATCTCTTACATTTTTTGAAGGTGTGGACAAACAGGTAGATAAAGGTGAACCAATTGATATAGTGTATCTGGATTTTCAGAAAGTCTTTGACAGGGTCACTCTTGAGAGATTCTTGTGGAAATTAAAATGTCATGGGATAGGAGGCAATGCACTACTGTGGATTAGGACTGGTTCAAAGATACAAAACAGAGTAGGGCTAAATGTCCAATTTTCCCAGTGGAGAAAGGTAAAAATTAGAGCACCCCAGGGATCTGTGCTGGGCTCACTGCTTTTTAACATATTCATAAATGACCTGGAAATGGGAATAACGAGTGAGATGATCAAATTTGCAGATGACACAAAATTATTCAAAGTTGTTAAAACACAAGAGGATTGTAAAAAATTGCAGAGGACCTTGATAAATTAGAAGACCGGGCATCCAATTGGCAGATGAAATTTAATGTGGACAAGTGCAAAGTTATGCAGTTAGGAAAAAACAACCCAAACTACAGTTACATGATGCAGAGTACCATATTAGGAACCACCACCCAGGAAAAGGATTTAGGCTTCATCGTGGATAATACGTTAAAATCCTTTGCCCAGGGTGCAGCTATAGCCAAGGAAGCAAATAGAATACTAAGAATCATAAGGAAAATAATGGAGAATAAAACAAAGGATATTTTTATGCCTCTGTATTGTTCCATGGTGCAACCGCACCTTGAATATTTTGTGCAGTTCTAGTCACCATATCTCTGAAAGGATATAGCAGAAAAGGTACAGAGAATAGTCACCAAAATGGTAACGGGGATGGAAGGATACCCCTGTGAGGAAAGGCTTTTAAAGGTTAGGGCTCTTCAACCTGGCAAAAAAATAAGCTGAGGGGAGATATGATAGAGGTCTATAAAATACTCAATGGAGTGGAACGTGGAAACATAGATCAGTTGTTTACCCCTTCAAAATGTAGAAAGAGTAGAGGACACACAATGAAGCTGCAATATAGGCCATTTAAGACTAAATATTTTTTCACTCAACACATAATCAAACTCTGGAATTCGCGATTCCAAGATGGCGGCGGCGGCGTTGCTCTGAGTATGCCTAAGCGTAAAGGTAAACCTAGGGCTTTTCCCGCAGAGCCCTCGGTTACAACTGTGGGACCAATGGATTGATTTGATCAGCTTTCTGAGAATCAAATTCAGGGGATTCGAGAGGGCTTGGAGGTTCTGGCGGAGGAACGTTCGGCGGCCTCCGCCTTAGACATCTCTCTCTCCCCGAATGGGCATATCCCTCCGGTCTTACCTGCCTCCGCGGTGTTCTCTTCGCCGAGTGGAGCTGCGAGTTCTCCTGAAGTGGATGTTTTCCCGGCTCTGGAGTGGGACGTGACGGCAGAATTCGCTGGAATTCAGCTTGGGAGGTCCCAGGCTGATGTTGCTGGTGAGACGCAAGTGTCAGCATCAGGGACTACCGCTCAGGGCGTGTGCCGTGCTGGTGAGGTAATGAAGGCTTCAGATAAAGCTGCAATTTCTACAACTGCTTTCTTGTTTGAGATAATATGTCCAGCTTCTGTGACCCTTGACTGTATTTGGGAAGCAATTACCCAGCTATCTTCTGTAGTTGGTCAACAGTTAGCTCCTTCGTCAGATAAAGTTTCAGCTCTAGAGGAATCGGTATCAAAGTTGCAGACTGATACGTTGGAATTAAATACAAAATTAACTGTTGTGGATCAGAAGCTTCTTCAGGTTTCTGAGATATCTCATTCCTTAGTTAAGGATAATACTGCCCTACGGGCGAAGATTGAGACATTGGAGAGCATGGCCCGATCTTTCTTGCTATTATTGTTTCTTGATTTTTGGTTTTTCTTCTTTGTAACTTTGGTGCAAGTTGTATCTTTCTGTACAAGCTATTGCTTGATTTATTTTGGAAAATGTATAAATAAAGAATAAAAAAAAAAAACTCTGGAATTCGCTACCGGCAGATATAGTAAGAGCTGTTAGTGTAGCTGGGTTTAAAAGAGGTTTGGACAAGTTCCTGGAGAATAAGTTCATAGTAATCAAAAAATACACACCACTTTCAAAGGTGCCAAAATGTAAAATGTAAGCCAAAAGTCTATTGGGACCCACAACAATATGAATACAAGACTATTATTATTCCAAGCTTTTATTCATCTTCAACTTTTTAAAAAAAAAATCCAACAATTTTTCCCCAAAACTCTTCTTCTTTACAAGTACAATGTGTCAATAATCTTCACAATTTGTGCAAAATGGACATAGCTCCATGAAAATACAACTTTTCTGTATCTTCACATGTTGTGTATAGTTGTTTAATCCATCATTTTAAAACAATCAACATCAGCCATAATTCATGTATCAAAATGGCTTCACCTGGAGGTTCACAGAAACTGACTCCGGCCGCTGGTTTCGCTTTCTACCAAATGGCTTTATCAAAGGGCTTTAGCGCCATCAGCTGAAAATCAGCCTGTAATGGCCCACTGCTTAATTGCCCCACTCAATCATTGGATTTTTTTAAAAAAGTTGAAGGTGAATAAGTTCATAGACCATTATTACAGAGGACCAGGGAAATCCACTATGTACACTGGGATAAGTAAAGTAGAATCTGTGTACCTTTTTGGAAACCTGACAGATATTTGTGACCTGGATTGGCTGCTGTTGGAAACAGAGTACTCGGTTTAATTGACCCTTGATCTGACCCAGTATGGCATCTTTTATGTTATGTTCTTTTGTTCTTATCTCTCAACTCTTCCTCAAAACTTCATTAGAACTGTCCGGTCTTTGTCAAACTTTTCGTCACCGTTATGCTGCAATACCATTAAATTTTCCATTTTCACCACTCTCCTTATTCCACTGGTAGGTTAGCTCACATCTCGCAGCTAGAAGACATGTCAGTATTGATCTCTGATGTCATCTAGTCACCACTTTAGGCCACAGTCCAAGCAGAGTCAGTGTGGAATTCTGCTTCACATTAAACTGATAAATGTCATTAACATAGTAACATAGTAAGTAATGGCAGTATGGTCCATCTAGTCTGCCCAGTAAGATGGCAAGAGTAGTTGCACCTGCCGCTCCATGCAGGCCACCCCTCCTCATGTCTTTGTTTTAGGGGTGAACCCACCACTCTGTGTAGGACACCCCTCTATGTTGAGAAATTAGATAGTTAAGTTTATTTTGATGTTATCCTGTTGCTGTAAAGGGATCCACTGTGTCTGTCCCATGCCATTTTGAATTCTGTCACTGGATTTTCCACCATCACTTCCATCGGGAGGGCATTCCAAGCATCCACCACCCTATCAGTGAAAAAATATTTCCTGACATTGCCTTTCAGTTTACCCCCTTGCAGCTTCACGTTATGCCCTCTAGTTTTACACCTTTCCCATCTTTGGAAGAGCAGCCTCCGCCTACTCCCAAAACTTAACTATCTTCTCACAGGTCCATGAAATATGGAAAAGGGCCCCCTTCCCTCCACAATCCCTCCAACAATTCCTGGTGGGTACCTTATCAAGATATAATACCAACACATCATAATTTTAGAACTATTCTCTTCAATTAGAGCAGAAGTCGAGGAATGAATCACCCCATCAATAATCCCCCCTTTTCTGAGAAGTTTTGTAGGAGAGCTTTTTTTTAATCGTTTCCTTGAAGACATGCAGGTATCGAAAGCTGTAACACTATAGCGCTAGATGAAATAACAAGAAATGAAATGAATAACTAAAAATACCTGTGAAAAGCCTTGAGTGATACCACTTTTTTGTCAATGAATAAGAAGATGATGTATTTTATTAGATAATGCATTTTTGGACCAATTTTTGAAGGTTAAAACCTTCTTCCTCGGGTCAGGACAGTGTGAGCAACTGATGACAATACCAGAATATATAAGGGGATCACAAAAGCATTCTGGTGATAGTTGCTGGTGAAAAAGGCATGTGCATGTGGGAGGGAGGGAGAAATAGTGGGAGAGATGGATGAAAAGGCAAAGCAATAAAAATGTGATGTGACAGGAAAGCCATATCTTTGTTGAAACATTTCTGCTCAGTCTGGAAGTTTCTTATCATTTTGCCATTTAGGGGCATGTTTACTAAACCGCGTTATCTGTTAATGTGGCAGATAGCGTTTGCCAAGCACACCACATTAACAGCTAACATGGATCAACTGTAGATAGTGCAGAACATTTCTGCTCTATCTTCAGGATGCGCATTAGCTGCGCGCATGGGCGAGGTGTGTCTGCCCCATCTGGTTACCATAGGTGTATCCAGTGTGCAGAAACCGTCAGTCTTGCAGACAGCACGGTGCAACTAGCGTCACATAAATGAGTCCCGGCTGCTCTGACGTTTTGGTGTGGTATCTGCTGGGTGAATGCTGTACATGCCCCCAACAGATACCACGTGGCTTTTGCAGCTAACACAGCGCGATGTGGACTAACACGCCACATTAACTGCAAAAGCCTAATGCGGTTTTGTCAACATGCCCCTAAGTCTTATGTTCCTGGATTGCTTTGAACATTTCTTGATTGTTTTGAAATTTCCTCTCAGGTATCACCTTATTTTCTTTTTATTTATCAACCATTAAAACAGACTAATATGGCAACTACATTGCTTTTTTTTTCAAGCGTACTTTTTTGTAATCTGGCTTCTTCTGATGTGCATTATTCTGAATACACATTTTTTTTCAGCACTATATGTACTTTATCAAAAGCTTGGGTTCAGCAAGTCTTTTATAAAATACTATCATGGATTATGTACAGACATTTAGGTTCATGTTTTCTGATTTAGACACCCTATACAAAATTATCCTCCAGTTCAGACACTAGAAGAGCAAAGGTACCCAGGAGGAAATGACATCACTGGTCAGCGCAGCAGCCTAAAAACGGAGCTCTGTGAATGCGGGAGGTGAATCGGCACTAAAAACACACTCCGGGGAGTTGGAGAGTCAGAAAAAGCGGAATAAACTGCGGAAAGCAGGCACGACTGGCTATGAAGAAGGGAGGTGCAGAACTGAAAGCATTTGTTTACAAAAACGCGGCGACGGGAGCCGCGGGGAAATCCAAGATGGCTACGGTGAGTGCTGGCATTGAGGAGGAGGTCATTGCAATGGAGAAAAATGTGGGAGGAGAAAGAAATGGAGGTGCTCAGAGGAGAGCTAAAGGGATGGTTTACCACCCTTAGACAAGATCTGTCCCTCTTTAAAACGGATGTGCAAGGTTGGATGGAAGATCTGAGAGGTGAGGTGAGGTGAGAGAAGTGGGCCAACGGGTGGAAGACCTGGAAAATAAAATGGAGGCACAAGAAACTAATGTGCAGAGAGCGTGAAGATTTATGGACCAAGATGGAAGATTTAGAGAACCGGTTCCATAGGGCAAATATACGCTTGAGAGGGGTACCTGAAAACATGGAGAGTTCTGACTGTGCAATGGTAGTGGAAAAAATCTGTAAGCAGATCATGAAAGCAGCAGGCCTGAATGAGGCTGGACTATGTTGGAAAATAGATCGGACCCATAGGGCGTTGGGCTCAAAAAAGGATGGATATAATAGAGATATGATAGCCTGTTTCCATGAATACACCACGAAAGGTGCTGTGGTAGAGGCTGCAAGGAAACTAAAATGTTTCAATTGGGAAAATCAAAAAATTGAAATTTATGCGGACCTGTCAGCGATCACGATATGCAAGAGGAGAGAATTTGCACAGATTACAAAGAAGCTGAGGGACGGTGACATTAGATACAAATGGTTATTCCCATTTGGGTTACAATTTTGTATTGAAGAGGTAACCTTTTATGTTAAAACAACAGAGGAAGCGGTGAAAGCAATGAAACTGGCTGGGTGGACTGAGCTACCAGAGATTCAGAGTCCAACAATCGCAAAGACACCGAGGAGACCCACTGGTGAAAGTGGATGGAGGAGGGCACAGCAAGGAGATCGGCAGTTACGTCGGCAAAAGCAGAAATCCACAATGGACTTTGAGAGCTGAGAAGGGAACGGGGACCTCAAAGGAACAGGATTTGTTTGTGGAAAATTATGTTAAGATGGAAAAAACCATAAGGAACGAATTGGAAAGCTGGGGAAGTAAAGAGCTGTCGTGGTTTGGGAGGATGTCTGCGGTTAAAATAGTAATCCTACCTAAGTGGCTGTATCTTTTTTTCAGCTTTACCGATTTGGGTATCTAAGAAGTATCTGGAGAGATTGCAAAAGATGCTAATGAAGTTTATCAGGGGGGGGGGGAATAGAGTAGCATGGAAAATTTTGACAAGATGGAAGGAGCAAGGGGGGGGATGGCTGTCCCGGATTTAAGTAAATACTGCGAGGCAGCCCAACTTTGTGCAAGTGTAGAATTGTGTGCGGTGGAGAAAAAAGAGTGGGTAAGGATGGAATCAAATGGAATTGGAGGGGGGCAAATTGGAGATCTCCTATGGTTGCCCAGGGATGGGAAGAGAGGTGTCCAGGGCGATAACCCATATGTTAGTGTGACATTGAATATTTGGAATAAATGGAAGCGTATATGGTTAGGAAGAGAGGCAAATTCTAGACTAATTCCATTCAGGGGAAACTTAGCGTTTTCACCAGCAATTGGGCGAAAGACATTTGTGCAATGGGAAAGGAAAGGTTTAGTACAAATAGGACAGCTTTTAAAAGGGAAGACAATAAAAAGTTTTCCAGAATTAAGAGCTCAGTTTGAATTGGAGAATAATGATGTCTTCCAATATAGTCAGACACAGCATTATCTACAACACAAGGTTATACCGGGATTAAGGGGAGACCCTACCGAGGTGGAGAAAATATTTCTCGCAGGACAAAACAAGAAGATCCTGGCTAGTTTCTATGCTATGATGAGGGGGGAGGGACACGAGAAGCCTTCCAAAGAAAGTGGGAGGAAGATCTAGGGGTAAAGTGGGAGGATTCCACTTGGAAACAAATCTACCAAACCAGATATAAAGAGTTGTTGGCGATAAATTTAATTGAGAATAATTATAAAATTATGTATAGATGGCATCTGACACTTGTTCGATTGAAGAGTATGTATAGTTCTGAGTGATAAATGTTGGAGAGAATGTGGAGAACATGGTACTTTTCTAAATATATGGTGGGAATGTAAAGTTATATATAAGGTGTGGGTAGAAATTTTTGATTTAATGGGAAGGATTGTGGAGAAAGATATTAATCCGGAACCTGCTACGGCAATGTTGGGGGTGAGGCCACTAAATTTGAAGGGAGTAGAGGAGGAATTCTTGAATTTGGGTTGTGTGGCTTTCTGGGTGCTTATTGCTAAGAATTGGAAACAAGTGGGGGCGTCACAGATGGCAGAATATCATAGATCATTAGCACACATTTTTTTTATGAGTAAACTCACTGCGATTAAGAAAGCTAAGCCACAGAAATTTTTGAGTATTTGGGGGAGGTATATAAAATGGTTAGCAATTTACTAATAAATATTAATAATGGATTGGAACAGAGGGGGGAGGGGGTGGGGGAGGAGAGGATGAGGTAAATAAATATACACGTTGGAAGAAAACACTCTCGTTTGTGAGAAGGAGGTGGTTTGTTGTATAAGACAAACATTGCTGGAATGTGTTACAGTTATTGTTTGTATGGTATTTTGTGTTAATAAAATATAAAGTAAAAAAAAAAAAAAGAAGAGCAGAGGTACCCATACATTCCCTATACAATAAGGGATGTGTTTACTAAGCAGGGCTAATGGTTAGCCTGTGCTGTCTGCAACTAGGTCCCATGTTATTCAATAGCACAAGTTAACCGTGAGCCCGACTTAGTAAACATACCCTTGAGTGTGGCTTGTGTGTGTATAGCAGAGCTTCCCAAACCAGTCCTGGGGACCAGAATATATAAATTGATTTCATGCTTATTCCTTCTGGATATCCAGAAAACCTGACTGGCTTTGGGGTCCCCAGGACAGGTTGGGAAGTCCTGGTATATATTTATTTATTTAGACAGTTTTGTATACCACCTTATCCTTCAGTCAAAGTGGTCAAAACACAATTGGGGGATACATTTAACACGAGGGGATATGAGACACATACACTAATACTCACAGGGAACATGGGCAATGGAGGGTTAAGTAGCTTGCCCAAGACCACAAGGAGCATGGGAAAGATGCAAAGGGGGTCATTTTAAAAAGCTTAGTTGTGATTTTGGATATCTGAGGATGTGCATGTGGACATCAAAATCACAGAGGCGACTCCAAAGCCATTCCATAAATGATGTTTACAGACATCTCCATTGCAGGGAAGACCAAGTAGGCAAGGGGATGTGGTGGAAGGGTGTCTGGGGAGGAGCAATGGACTTGTACGTTCAGTCTCAGAAAGGTCACTGCTCCAGGCACGAATAGGCATCAGGAAAGTGTTTGTTTTCATCTTAAAATATCCAAAGAGTGTAGAAAATATGGTGAATTAAGTGATCAGCCTTAGATCACAAAGGCCCACACTGGGATCTGAACCCTGTTTACCTTGCTCTTAACCATTACGCTATTAGACTTCTAAATTCTGAATTGCTATCCTGGGGACGTCTATATAGACGTTTGATACATGTTCATATCAGGCACGTCCATGTTTCTGAAATCTTGTCTGAATTTGCACACGCCTGCTTTTTTTTCAGACGTTCTGGCTTTGAGTCTCAGACATCCCATTGTGAAATGTGCCTCATGGGGGGGATACTCAATGTGATTAATGCAGTTAGAGGTCACTGGGATATTCAACAGCACCAATGTGCTTAGTGTTGCTGAATATCCTTGGGTGCTGCTGCTGCCCCAATGCTAGCCGGAATCACTGACAGTTCCTGGGAGTTTTGTAACCTGAACAAGCTCCGGACTGGGGACCAGATCAATCCCGGAAGAAGAGATTTCCACAGCACTGCTCTCTGCCGGGGTTCCAGCAATATTCCCCCGAGAATCCTGTTTCACCAGAAACAGGAGAATTAAGTCTGGTGGGCCTCTGCAGAAAGTAGAGGTGACTTCTCTTTTCTATTAGCCACACACTATGACTCAAACTAGCAATGTAGGAGAATTAACCATAAAGAAACAAGAGGCGATAAGCAGAGTATAATCGGAGTGTTGCCATCTTGGATCCCCCAATCTTGAGCTCAGTGGAAAGGCTGTCGCTACGTTCTTGAACCAGCCTTGTTCCTAGTGGTGAAGTGGGAGTCCTTACTATTGAGCCTAATGGAACCCCGGGAAGAGTGGCCTGGTGTGTTCGCAGATTGCCACCTTTAATGTTTATCCATAGGACCCAACACAGCAATAGTCGTCTTCTTCCCATTTGCTAGCACTTTTAGGCACCCTCGGGCAAACACCAGATCTCCAGTAGGCCATTTTTGTTGCTCCTCTCTGTATCTTTTCTAATTCTGCTATATCCTTTTTAAGATATGGTGACCAGAATTCAACACAATATTCAAGGTGTGGTCGCACCATGGAGCGAAACAGGGGTATTATACAATAATGTTGACCACAACTGCGTAATGACTCTTTATCGCTCCATGGTGCGACCACATCTTGAATATTGTATGGAATTCTGGTCACCATATCTTAAGAAAGATATAGCAGAATGAGAAAAGGTACCAAGAAGAGCGACAAAAATGGTAAAGGGGATGGAACAATATCCCTATGAGGAAAGGCTTAAAAGATTAGGGCTCTTCAACTTGGAAAAGAGACAGCTGAGGGAAGTTATGACAGAGGTCTATAAAATAATGAATAGAGTGGAACAGGTAAATGTAGATCTGTTGTTTACTCAATCAAAAAGTAGAAAGACTAGGGGGCACACAATGAACTTACAATGTAGCACATGTAAGACTAATTGGCGAAAATATTTTTTCACTCAACATGTAATTAAACTCTGGAATTAGTTACCAGAGGATGTAGTAAAAGCTATTAGTGTAGTTGGATTTAAAAGACGTTTGGACAGGTATCTGAGTGAAAAGTCCATAAACCATTATTAAAGTGGACAGGGGAAATCCACTGCTTACCCTGGGCTAACAGCATGGAATCTGTGTACCTTTTGGTGAACCTGACAGGTATTTGTGATCTGGATTGGCCACTGTTGGAAACAGGATACTGGGTTTGATGGACCCTTGGTCTGACCCAGTATGGCATTCCTTATGCTCTTAGGCCCTGAAATGGCACCAACATGGGCGTCTGTTTTGGTCACACACCCCTTCAGTCACACGCCTGCAGCCACAGGTGTCCTGATGAAATTTAAAGGGCCACAGCAGACAGTTGATGATATCACCATGGGGGGGGGGGTGGAATTCACTTCAGGCACACACTCCCAGCTGTTCCTAGGTTCCAAAAGAGCCCCAGAGTAATGCTCCTTTTCTGCTGCCTTATGCCCTAGCAATCCAGTCAGGCATCTCAGCTCCCAAGTTCTGTTCTTTTTATCTTAATAAGAAACGCAAGTCTTTTTCTTTCTTGCCTTCAGATCACAAAGATGTTAAGCCTATTGCATAAGAAGCTCAAGAGAGCTACAACAGTCTTCATGGATATAGGGTGATCATATAACTCTGTGAAACGAGACAGGCTAACATAGTCTTAATTTTATGTCCATTGGTGTCAAAGAACTAGAGGTGCATAGATACAATGGAAGTGAACCCAACACTGACCCAGCCTCTCCCTTTCCGTATAGCACCATATGATCGCGCTACGCACATATCCAGGTTTCTTCTTTCAATGCCATTTACGCAATTCCACATTGTTCTGAATCTGCCTTACTGTGTCATTCTCCATCTGTCCTGCATCCTGCTATTTTTGTATCTGCCTTTCTCTCATTTTGCTGGTTTTGTTTTAAATCAGATCTCTTTAACACCAGGAGTCCATCTTGCACGCTCAGAAATGTTTAGCTTACTGGTGGGTTGACCCAAGTCCTCACAGCTGTGCCGCCTGCTCTGTCTCAGAAGCTCTTTCCCTCAAGCTGCCTTCACGCAAGTGAACGGATTCTACAGAATGTCATCCAAGGGTAGATTCTAACAGGAGTCTCAGGGACAAAAACAGTGATAGGGCACTTCCCTAGAAATTACAGCAAGTTTGCTAACTCAAGCATTTCCTAAGTGCAAAAAAGGCCATTCTAAAAAGAACATTAATATTATCCTTTTGTATTCTGTAAAATAATAGACAAGGGGAAGGCAGTAATGAAAGCCTTTTCTGCAGGTAAAATGGGCTTTTTTGAATAATTATTACCTGCTCTATATGTAGGTATAAACATACATGTATGTCAACCACCTGTGAAGTTTGGGAAGTGTTCCAGGGGCAGAATTAGGTCGGTGGAGCAAATTACGTGCGTAATATTGCATAATCAAAGTTACAGGTGCAAATTTTGTCAGGGGGTTTCCTGACTGTGGACAGTTTGATCATTGCTTTCAAAGGCTCTGAAGAACTCAATGACAAAATCCTTAGAAGGGTCCATGACTCAACTGATTGAACATCAGACCTGTTAACATATGAAAAATGAGTAACCCACGATGGATCATTGCCTATCATCAGTTTGTCAAAAATCAGGACCGATTGGACTACCAAAGCAAAGGCGATAGGGAAAGACAGCACACTGTTCTCGAACAATGATAATACTACATTCTTCTGAATTAGGAACCTTGAAACTATACAGAAGAGTCTGTATGAGTGCAATTTTATAACAGAGCATCTAGAGTTAGTGGGCAAGGAGATGCTTAATTTGAGTCTATTTTCTAAAGACAAAAAGGCACCTATTTGTCTTTATAAAAAACCAGTGCGAATGATACAGAAACTGCACCTACCCTGCTGACACAAGTGTTACACTTGCTAAATCTCTCCATGTAGAGCATGCAAGTATGTACATAGATCCGTGGATTTTAAAATCAACATTGATACTTTGCATCTCCGCCCTGTGCCATCCAGACTGTCCCCATGGCAATACCTACAGTAAAGGTACATGCCTGCATCGCTCTGCGCATACTTTTGCACATTACCTAATTTTAAAGAGCCGTTTTACATGTATAAAGTGCTACCCAGGCACTCCAATCACTTTATAAAATTACCCCTGTATAATTTTACATCCCAGGATACATTTTTCTACCTCTTTATCAGGGTTCCCAAACCTGTCCTGGGGCTCCCCAGCCAGTCAGGGTTTCAGGATATCTGCACTGGATATGCATGAGAGAAATTGACATGCAATGCATATTCATTGCAGACATCCTGAAAATCAGTGATATAGCTTATGATGTCAGGATCCCTGACTTTACTATACTTCCATCCTTTGATTCATTGCATTGTTCCTAACCTGCCTCTGCTAATAATGACATGGGGTTTTTTTTAAATTTAAATTTTTGGTTGTATTTACAATACCTGCAAGTAAATAAACAACTTGTGTACAACTATTCCATCTTAATTTGTTAACAACCCCCCCCCCTCACCCCCCCCAACCCCCCCCCCCCCCCCCCCCCCCCCCATATCTCCTTCTCCCTGGTCCACCTTACCATGTTTTTATTGTATAGCTTCTACCCTTCCTCCTCAGGCATCACCTTACAACCTTCCTTGTATCTCGTTCCCCTTACCGCTTTATTTGTGCCATACTTTCCCATATTGAAGTTGCCTCATCGCAGTTAATTTATACATAAGGCACAAGTAGTCCATCTGGGTCTCTACTTCCCACATACTAGGAAGCTCTGGATGTTGCCATTTCTTAGCTATAAGCAGCCTGCAGGCTGCACATCCAGCTCGTATCCATTGGGCTTCTATTTCAGTTACTTCCTCCACTTGTATATTAAGGAGAGCTACTTGTGGGGAGACATCTACTGCCGCCCCCAATACCTCCCCTGTCCATTTAGCTACTTCTTGCCATAGGCATTGCATTTTGACATAAGTCCACCACTTGTGGATAAATGTCTCCCTTTCTCCACACTTGCTCCAGCAAGAGTCCTCCTCTGAGCCATGTAGTTGTGCTATCTTTTCTGGGGTAAGGTGCCAGCGGTATAGCATTTTATAATTCTGTTCTAGTAAATTGCCGGCCTGGATTCCTCTATATACTCCTCTATGTACCTTTCCCCAGTATTCCAGTGTTCATTGCCTCCCAAGATCTATTTCCCATTGAATATGGAATCAGCCCTTCTCTTTGCCCCCCCCCCCTTCCATCAGACCATACAGTATGAAGATGGCACCCTTAATGTGTCCCCGAGAAAACAATCTTTCTATCTGATGGCCCCCTTCTATTCTTTGCTTTAGGACCTTTGCCCCTATATAATGTATTATTTGTTTATAAACAAATTGGTCAGTCACCCTGAGTCCAAATTCTTCTTGAATCTCTTCAAAGGTAGGATTTTACCCCCTTCCAATCATCGTCCTACCCATTTTAGGCCTTTTCTATGCCATCTATGAAAAAACCCTTTTTCCATACCTGGTGGAAAATCCCAGTTCCCTATCAGTGGAGTATAACTAGAATACCCTGCACTCCCCAGCCACTGACTCCTCCATTTATGCCACAGCTTAAACGTTAATACCACACAAGGATTTTCAGCAGGAAACCTCCCCTTTCTTTCTTTCACTGGGATCCATAATCAGTCCCCCAATTCCTCCTTGCCCCCCCCCCCCATTTCTTCTTCTATTTTCATCCACTCTCTTTCCCCACCAAGCTACCACTCCAGGGCCACCCTCACTCATGCTGCTTCGAAGTATCGGCCCAACTGGGGTACCGCTAGACCTCCCTGGGCTTCTCCCTTTCATAAAGTAGTCCTTGCCACTCTGAGGTGTTTGTGCGCCCATATAAAGTGCATTATTTTCCTTTGCATCATTTCTAAAAACGTTTTGGAACCACAGTCGGTAGAGTGGAGAATAGGTAGAGTATCAGGGGAAGTATTGTCATTTTCACAGCCATCATTTGACTCAACCAGCTCAACCCACATATACTCCATTCTTCTAGCTTTCTACTAATTCTTTCCCATAGGGGGAGGATAGTTGGCCGTGAAAAAATTGTCCATTTTTGATGTTAAATTCACTCCTAAATACCTAATCCACTACCCCGCCCATTTAAATGGTACTTTCTTACTCACGGCGTCCTTTTGTTCTCTCATCAGGGATATATTCAGAAGTTCTGATTTGGTGGCATTCACCCAAAACTGCATATTACGTAATTTTAAAGAGCCGTTTTACATGTATATGAGGTGAGACACAAAAGAAACGAGACTGTGGCAGCCACGCCCATGACTCAATGCCAATTGGCTAACTGCGTATGTCACTGTGTTGTGTAACATCTCACCACTATTCTGCTATAATATTTTTCATCTCTCTCACTCTCTCCATAAGCCGTCATTGCCTTCAGCATCTCTGGCAGGGATGATTCAGTTTCTACTATCGTAAATAGTATATCATCCACGAATAGCGAAACTTTATATTCATCTTTCCCCACTCGTACTCCCCTTATCCTTGGATTCTTTCTTATTTCTTGGGTCAATGGTTGCATTGCCAGGACAAACAATAGGGAGGACAAGGGTCATCCTTGTCTTATTTCTCTATGTAATTCCAGAACTGGTGGAGTATCTCCCATTAACCTTAATTCTTGCCTTTGGTCCTTTGTATAGAATTTCCAACTACTTTAGGACTTTATCTCCAAAGCCCATCTTTTGCAAGGTTAGGATCAAAAAGGGCCATGATACCCTGTCAAAGGCTTTTTCGGCATCCACTGCCAGAATTGCAATGCCTCCTACTTCCCTTTCCCCCATCCAAATGAGATCAGTCACCTTCCGCATATTATCCGATGCCTGTCTCCCTGGTATAAATCCAGCCTGGTTTGCATGAATTAACTTGGGCATCAGTCTCTTTAATCTATTAGCTAGAACTCTAGTAAATATATTTAGATCTGTTCCTAGAATAGATATGAGTCTTGACATCTTTACCTTCCTTGGCTAAGACTGTGACTCCCGCAACCCGCATAGATTCAGGCAACTTGTCCAAATCAACAAAGGAATTATACATGCCGGTCATGGGTTCGACTAGTATATCCCCAAAGGTTTTATAAAATTTGTTTGAGAAACCAACTAACCCTGGTGCCTTATTTGGTGGCAATTCTTTAATCACACTCAAAACGTCTGAGGGTGTAATAGATAGGGATAGTGTTTGTAATTTCATTGGTGTAATTAACGGTAAATTTAGCTCTTTCAGGAACCGAGAGATCTGCTCATCTGATGCCTCTTGTTCAGGGGTAAAACTCCACAAATCACTCCCTGATCTTCCCTTCTTGTCTAATCAGCTCCCCTTCCTTATTCCTGATTTGGATTATATGATTCTTAATCTGTTTCTTCTTTAACTCATGTGCTGTCCTGCTTGCTTTATTGTTAAACTCAAAAGTTTGCTACTTCAAGCAGTCCAGAGTAAATTTTACCTCCGCCAGTTGTTCTCCCTGCAGTTCCCTTTTGACCCTCTCCAGCTTCTGCTTGTCTCCTCTGTCTAACCCTTCTTTTTGCTTCTTATTTTGCAGCTCCCTTATTTCTCCTCTCAATTGGGTGGCCCTCTGTATTTTCAGTTTCTTCTTCTGGGCCCCCATTTCAATAATTTTCCCACTAATTACTACCTTTAGTCCCTCCCATAATAGTCCTGGGGGGCACCCCTCTGCATCATTCAGTTCTAAATACTCTACTATATTTTCCCCTAATTATGTCACCACCCCTTCATCTTCTAAGAGAGATTCATTGACACACCACCAATGGTGCCCTTTAGCCACTCCCTTCCCTTTAATTATTCCTCAGAACGGCCATCCCTGCCCTAGGCGGACCTTTAGCTATGCACCCTTTAGGGGCAGCTCAAAGACTTTTCCCCCTTCTTACCCTCTCCATAGTGCAGAATCTCTCCTTCGCTACTCCTTCTGTGTCCAGCAACTCTCCTTCCTTAACCCCCATTATGTCAAGACTCTCCCCTTATTTACCCCTCTGTAATCCGGCCTCTCCCCTCCCCCTCCCTTCCCCGTGAGTGTCTAACATCGCTCCTTCCTTTGCCTTTACCCAGGTATTCAGCATTTCTCAGCTGCCACCATCACCCTTTGCCAGGCCAGCATTAGAAGTAAAGTGAGAGCTGTCGGCTCAGGGTCTTGAGCAGATGTGTGCACTCAGGGTCTTCCACTTATTAACCTGGGATGCGGCAAGCCTTGAGCACATGCATCTGCGCAGGGCCCTGCAGTGGTGGCTCTCACTGATAAAGATCTGCAAGCGAGGATCAGAAGCCCTAATATCTGCCTTTGTTCTTCTTCTTGTATTCTGCGAAGCTGCAAATGAAACTGTTTTACTATGAAGAAATTTAACCCATTAAAATTGTTTAGTTTGAAGTAGCACCACTAGCTGCCCCAGAAATCTTGCATTAGATTTGTGCACTATAGCTCAGTGCACAATTTTCTAATACCGTTCAAGGAAAATGCAAAATGTTTGCTCATGGGTGCAGCAAAAAAACAAACATTAGTTGTGCACAAAAATTTGTGCAAATAAAGGCATGTGTATACCTCCACGAGTTTGCACTACTGAAGCTATAAGGCAAACAGGATCAGACCCCTGATCCTCTCCCAACCTGTTCTGAACACCCTCTACCCACTCAATCACCACAAAAATCATTGGTGGCCTAGTGGCTCCCACACAGCTCTCCCTGATCTCTCCAAAAAATAGATATCGGTGACCCTAGTGACTATTAGAGCTCTCATGCCCTAATAAAAAAAAGAGTGTTATTGGCTGGTGGGCCCCTCCAACCCCTCCCCTCCCCCTGTACGTCAAATGATAGTAGGCAGGAGCATTGCCCACCTGCTCCTGGCCTCTGAGCAGGTGAGCAATGCTCCTGCCTACCATCTAACGAGATGCACCATGTATTTATTTATTTACATTCTCTTATATACCACGCTATTCTGCATCAGTGTGGTTTACATTGAACAAACTGAAATTACATTGAACAGGGCATTATAACTTGGAGATAACTATTTTACAGGGAACATGGGCTATGGAGGGTTAAGTGGCTTGCCCAAGACCACAAGGAGCACCTGTGGGACTAGAAACCCCAGTCCTTCCGGCCCAAGGTTGCTGTCCTCTAGTGGGATTTGAACCCCCGACCTTCCGGCCTGAAGTACCTTGCCACAACCACTAGGCCACTCCTCCACTCATAAGGGAGTCTGTGGGGTCAGACTGCCAAATAAGGCAAATATTCTCTTATTTGGCAAACTGAACCCTCCCCACCACACACGGTGCATCTTGGGACATACTGCATGGGATCAACAGAATGACTGACCCTGCACTGTGAATCCCAGGATAAGTCTGCCATATAAGGCAATTGTTGCCTTATTTGGCAGACTGACCTCACATGGTGCATTCCAGGACACACTGCACAGAGTCAGGAGCCACCATTTTACAAAATGGCAGCTCAGAGGCAGAAGCATGTGGGTGGTGCTCCTACCGCCCATCATTTGAGGTACTGGAGGGAATAGGAAGAATATAGGGTTCAGGGGGCCCACCAGGAACCCTTCTTTTTTCTTGGGGATGGTCTGGGATGGGAGTCACTACTATTTATTCATGGGATAGAGGTAGGGGCCACTGGGGTCATTCATGATTTTGTTGTGCCAATTGGAGAGGATGCTGAGGCCTCTACCCTTTGTTGGGGGGTTGGGAGTGGGGGTCTAGTGGACACTTGGGCTGTCTATGGCAGGTGGGGGTCTGGGACGCCCTGGGTCACATGAGGTGAAGTATGACGCTTTACCTTAGATGATCCTTTTGATCCTGGGTGCATCTTTACACTGGCCCTGAGCTGGCATGAAGATCCAGCGTAAAGAGAAGTAAGAAAGAAAAAACAACCTGTGCTAAGTTTCAGCAGTTTTTCACAATGGGAGCAATTCAATATTCATTCCTTTGCAAGCAATTGCTATGGTCACTGTGTTATGCTTTAATGCAGACTGGTTTTGCTTGGGCTTCTCATGCACTAGATTGCTTTCTGCATCGGAGAGCATGACTAGCATAGGAAAATCTTGAGTAAAATGCTGTGCTAGAGCATAGCGCAGTTTGCTGCATCAGCTGCCAGTCTGAAGTGGCTCCTTGGCTTGTTTGTAATATACCTCGACCCTCGGCATGGAGACTCCCACCCCCCCCCCCCCCCCCAGCACAGATTCCACACCAGGATTTGGAGGTGATCTGTGAAACTTAACTCTGGAATTGAAAGAATCCCCCTATTTAAGAGGTGCAGCCAGAAGGGTATGAAATTATCATGTTCAGGTTTTGATTTGTACCACCTTGAGTAATTTTAATATTTTGATATTTAACATAGTAACATAGTAAATGACGGCAGATAAAGACCAGTATGGTCCATCTAGTCTGCCCAGTAAGATGGCCGGAGAAGGTGCCACTCTGTGCAGGCCACCCCTCCCCATGTCTTTGTTTAGGGGTGAACCTACCACTCCATGCAGGACACCCCTATTGAGAAGTTACATGGTTCAGTTTATTTTGATTTTATTCTGTTGCTATAAATGGATCCATTGTGTCTGTCCCATGCCATTTTGAATTCTGTCACTGTATTTGCTTTCACCACCTCCAGCGGGAGGGCATTCCAAGCATCCACCACCCTCACAGTGAAAAAGTATTTCCTGACATTGCCTTTCAATTTTCCACCTTGCAGCTTCATGTTATGTCCTGTCATTTTACAGCTTCCCCATCTTTGGAAGAGGTTTGTTTGTTCATTATTTCTCTTTAAGTATTTAAAGGTCTGAATCATATCTCCCCTGTCCTTCCTCTCCTCCAAAGTGTACATATTTAGGTCTTCAAGTCTCTTCTCAAAAGGCTTCTGACGCAGGCTCCAAATCATTTTGGTCACCTTCCTCTGAGCAGTTTCCAGTCTTTTTACATCCTTTGCAAGATATGGTCTCCAAAACTGAACACAGTATTCCAAGTGAGGCCTCACCAGTGACTTATACAGTGGCTTTAGAACCTCTTTCTTTCTGCTGGTAATTCCTCTTCATATGCAGCCCAACATCCTCCTGCCTTTTGCCACAGACTTGTCGCACTGTTTTGCCACCTTGAGATCTACAGAAATAATCACACCAAGGTCTTTCTCCTGATCCATGCACACCAACCTCTCGCCCCCCTCCTATCGCGTACATTTCCCTTGGGTTTCTGCTACTCAAGTGCATGACTCTGCACTTCTTTGCATTAAATCTTAATTGACAAGCATTAGACCATTCTTCCAGCTTTTGTAGGTCTTTTCTCATGTTAAGCACTCCCTCGGGGGAGTCCACTCTGTTGCAAATTTTCGTGTCATCTGCAAAAAGACAGACCTTTCCATTCAGTCTTTCAGCAATATCACTCACAAATACATTGAACAGTGCCGGGCCCAGGACCGAACCCTGGGGCACCCCACTAATCACCTTCCTTTCCTCTGAGTGAGCTCCATTTACCATCACCTTCTGTTGTCTATCAGTCAACCAATTCTGGGCTCCATAGCTTCTCCTACAAACAGATAAGCTTATAGCTTTGTATCTTTTAATAAGTTTGCAGCTTGGTATATCTTATTTATTTTCTTACCTATCCTGTTGGTTGTGTAGCTGATATATAATATTTAACTGCTGTTGGGTTTACCTATCCTGGTGGTTGTGTAGCTAAGTTAACTGCTGGTTTTACATTCACTTCTGGGAATAATCTGCCTGCTTGCATTCCTTGTGTAGCCCTCCAATCAGAAATCTAAGGGTGCCAAGTACAACAGAGACCTTTTCACAAAAGACAGATAGAGAAACATTAAGAATTCAGTTGGCTAATTCAGCTTCCATTGTTTGCATTTGTCTGCAAACGTGCTGCCAGGGAGGGGCTCTTGAATAGTGGACTTCCTGCAGACAGCTGGTTGAATCTGGGCTCCACAGCTTCTCCTACAAACAGATAAGCTTATAGCTTTGTATCTTTTAATAAGCTTACAGCTTGGTATCTCTTACCTATTTTCTTACCTATCCTGGTGGTTGTGTAGCTAACTGTTGGTTTTACATTTACTTCTGAGAATAATCTGTCTGCTTGCATTACTTGTGTAGCCCTCCAATCAGAAATCTAAAGGTGCACTCGGTTCAGGTAAGGCCTGCTGGCCAAGGACATTAAGTCCCCCCCCCCCTCACCACCCCTAGGCTGCATTGCTTATATAGCTGTCATATACATTGACATCTATCCTCTTAATTCGACCACACATGTCTTGTATTCAGTGCAATAATTGTGGTGCCTTCATACTGAGACAAATCATCTGGCACCTAAGAGCTTGTCCTATATGCCTCAAGTTGGCAGCCATACATAATGGATTGACTCTATTAAGGGAAGAAGTAGCTGCAATGAAACACACCTCTTCTAGGATACAAACCAAACAAAGTCCCCCACTGCTCCCACAGATGCTCAAACATCCCAGGAACAAATGGATCACAGTGGGCTCTGGTAGACTACGTCCAATAATGCAGAAACACCCTGTACATCAAGAGATATCACTGCATAGTGCCTTCTCTGTTTTAGTTAATGAGGATGCCCAAGCCAGGGGAGCTCACAGGCCCTTAAATAAGATAGTCAATGTCCAATCTCCTGATAAAGCACCAATTATGAAGAGAGACTCAAGGAACAGAAAACTACTACTACTTGGTGATTCCATCATCAGAGGCACCAACTTGGAAACACAGTTCAAAGGAGGGACGATAGTCAAATGCCTCCCAGGCTCTTCATCTAGCAAGAATACAAACCAAATTGTTGATGTACTTAGCGCTGAAAGCAAGCACTCCAAAATTGATGTTATCATCCACTTGGGTACAAATGACCTGGCTAGAAACAGTGCCACTACAGTTCAAAGGGACTTTCAAACTCTGGGGGAGAAACTAAAGCCCATTGTTAACACTATAGCATTCTCAGAAGTTCTACCTGTTCTTGGTAAGGGGCAAAAAGGCTAAATCGCACTAACAGCTTTAACGCATGGCTCCAAACCTGGTGCAAAGAGAAAGGATTCAGATTTATAGGCAAATGGGGAAACAGATGGACCAACAAGAGACTATACTGTGCTGATGGACTACATATCTCTCTGTCGCAGGGAGAAGAATCCTAAGTGAACATTTCAGGCAGTATATGGATATGCATTTAAACTAGAAAAAGGGGGTGACGGATAGGGAAGGTCAAGTTCTGGACGTCACTCCCTGTAAAATCAGAACATCAGAAACAATCACACTTTTAAACCACACATCAAAAACAAGTGAGAAGAAGTGGACAGAACAAAATCAATGCAAAACACACACAAGCCAGTTAAATGCTGGAAAGCAATGAGCACAAATGCTCAAAGCTTATCCAATAAAGTTCTGGACCTGGAAGCCCTAATGGTGGAAATGGACTTGGACATTGTGGCCATTACAGAAACATGGTTTAATGAATTGCATGATTGGGATATAGCCATAGCTGGCTATAATCTATTCAGAAGAGACAGAGAAAATGGAAGAGGAGGAGGAGGAGTAGCCTTGTATGTCAAAAGTAATATTAAAGCTACTGAAATGCAGGGGGCATGGGGAAAAGAAGAAGCGCTCTGGGTTGTGTTGGAAAGAGGAGATGGCACTGTCATCCATACTGCTGTAGTCTACAGACCTCCCACTCAAATCGAAGAGTTAGATAACGAATTGATTATAGACATTGTCAAAATAGCCACAAAGGGGGAAGCGATCATATTGGGTGACTTTAATCTACCCGATGTCGATTGGATTACTCCTTCTGCAAATCTGGAAAGAAGCAAAAAAATTGTGGATGCTCTGCAAGATGCGTTACTTAGACAAATGGTGATGGAACCAACAAGGGAAAGCTCAACGCTGGATTTAGTCCTCACCAACGGTGATAGTGTGTCAAATGTCTGGGTGGGTGCACCTGTGAGCAGCAGCGATCATCACATGGTGTGGTTTGAGATAAAAAACAAGATAGCAAGCTCAAAGTCCTAAACTTCAAAAACAATGACTTCGATAAAATGGCCATGTACCTAAAGGAGGAGTTGACAGGGTGGAAGGAGATAAGGGAAGTGGAATAGCAATGGGCTAAACTAAAGGTGGCAATAAAAGGGGCAACAGATAAATATGTAAGAAAAGTAAATAAAAACAAAAGGAGAAGGAAACCTATTTGGTTTTCCAAAGAAGTGGCTGCTCAAATAAAGGCAAAAAACACAGCTTTCACAAAATTCAAAAGCTTGCAAACAGAGGAACACAGAAATGAATACAGGATCAAACTCAAAGAAACAAAAAGAGAAATAAGGATAGCAAAATCAAAGGCAGAGGAAAAGATGGCTAAAGATGTGAAGTGTGGTGACAAAATGTTCTTCAGGTTTATTCGGGAAAGGAAGAAGATCAGAGTTGGAATTGCAGGACTCAGAAGTGCTGGGAATGCACTCGTGGAAAGGGACATTGAAAAAGCGGAATTGCTAAACAAATACTTCTGCTCTGTTTTTACTAAAGAAAATCCTTGAGAAGGACCAACTGACTCCCAAATATAAAAATGGGAATGAAGTAGATACCACACCATTCACAGAAGATGATGTGTTAGAACAACTTGCGAAACTGAAAGTGGACAAGGCCATGGGACCGGATGGGATACATCCCAGGATACTGAAAGAGCTCAGAGAGGTTCTTGCAGGGCCGTTAAAGGATGTTTTCAACAGTTCCTTGGAAACAGGAGAAGTTCCTCAGGACTAGAGAATGGCTGATGTCGTACCTCTACACAAAAGTGGTGACAGGGAAGAGGTGTCAAACTACAGGCCCGTGAGCCTTACCTCGGTGGCGGGAAAAGTAATGGATGTGCTTCTGAAGGAGCGAATAGTGAACTTTCTCAAAACCAACAGTTTGCAAGATCCAAGGCAACATGGTTTTACCGAAGGACGATCTTGCCAAACAAATCTAATTGAGTTCTTTGACTGGGTGACCAGAGAACTAGATCAGGGGCATGCGATGGATGTCATCTACCTGGATTTCAGCAAAGCCTTTGATACTGTTCCTCATAGGAGGCTTATCAATAAACTCAGTAGTTTGGGGATGGTTCCCAAGGTGGTAAACTGGATCAGAAATTGGTTGACTGATAGACAACAGAAGGTGATGGTTTAAGAATTTAAATGTCGGCCCCTACTCTTCAATTTATATATTCAACTGATATGCTCCATAGTTAAAACACACAAAATTTACTACCACATGTATGCAGACAACATCATGGTCTTTCCAATAAACACACAAAACCTCTCCTATGACAATTTGGATTCTTGCCTAAAGGAAGTAGAAAGATAGCTAAAATCCATGAACATCAGCATGAGCATAACCTATAAAAAAAACAGAAGCCATGATCATAACCAGGAATCCTAACTTTACCCTGCCACAAGCAATTCATATACATAACACTCCCATCCCAATAAAGCAAGAGGTAAAATACCTAGGTGTCATCCTAGACAAAACACTTAGCATGATTCCTCATCTAAAACATATATCCAGAACTATATTCTTTAAGTTAAGGATCATCCAACACATTAGACCACTTATCGACCACTCTGACTTCAGAACAGCTATACAAGCCCTAATCACACCCCTCTTCGATTACTGCAACAGCATACTTATTGGTATACCCAAAAAGAATCTAACTATTCTTCAAATGGCCCAAAACGTCACAGCCAGAATCATAGCTAAAGCAAGATTATCAGACCACATCACTCCTATTCTTTATGTTCTCCACTGGCTCCCAATTGCTAGCAGAGTAAAATACAAAATCATAATGATCACTTTCAAGATAATTAACAAAATAGCCCCCTTCTACCTATCAACCCTAATCCATCCCCAGTCAGATAATAGAATATGGCAAAGAATCAACCAGAATACACTCACAGTTCCTCCCACAATCAGGAAGACAAAACAGAACACGAGCAACAGAGCCTTCACATATACAGCCCCCACACTGTGGAACTCCCTCCCAGAGTCCGTAAGAGCAATCAAAGACCTTAAGGCTTTTCGTAAAGAACTAAAAACACACCTCTTCATTGAATACTACGACTCCCAACCCTTCGAAAGCAACCCACCCACTACTCCCACCCACAACACAGATCTCCCCCCCAACCCCCTAACTATATTAAACTCATACACGCCTCAAGACTGACAAAATACTTATAAACATCTCCCAGAACTCACAGGATTTACCCCTTATTCCCTCCATACATTCAAATACAAGAAATGCCCACATGAACTAGCCCCTTGATATCTCACTCAATACAAGTCATACTCATTACATACAATGGGAATGTATATAGTTGATGTAAATGGTTAATCTTTAATGGCCTAATGTCACTGATGATACTACAACCCAACTGCAAGTTTTATGTATTTGTTCGAATCTTTACAATTCATTCCTTGTAAAAGTTATGTTTCAATGTAAACCGCCCCTGATCTTTGGAAGGGGCGGTATAGAAAGCGTAGTTACTCACCTGTAACATGTGTTCTCCAGGGACAGCAGGAATCAGTCCTCACATATGGGTGATGTTGGCACTGACGGAGCCCTCGTGCGGAGCAATTTCCCCCAGCTTTCAGAGAAAGCCTTTGGGAATGCCTCGCGCATGCGCAGTCCCCTTCCCGCTCAAGGGTGCCATCTTGCTCAGTCTGATGACATAGCTAAAAGACAGCAAAAAAATAATAAAAAGCAATAACAGACTGCAACTCCAGGGGAGGAGGGAGGGTCGTGAGGACTGATTCCTGCTGTCCCTGGAGAACACCTGTTACAGGTGAGTAACTACGCTTTCTCCAGGAACAAGCAGGAAGTCAGTCCTCACATATGGGACTCCCTAGCTACAGGCTACCGAGAGACTATAGCTGAAAAAAGGCTCCCTCTAGGTGAGCCGCAACAGCAGCGAGAGAACTTTCTCCGAGAATGCATCCCCCACAGTAGCCTCACACCAGAGGGCTGGAGGGTCAGAGTTGCCTAAATCTCAAATAGATTCCGGAGTACCACCTGACCAAAAATGCTTTCCCACCAGGACTCCTTCTCCAGGCAGGAATGGGCTGCAAAAGTCTGACTTGAAGACCAAGTTGCAGCCCGGCAGATGTCTGCCAACAGAACAGAGCAGTGATTAGCTACTGATGCGGCCTTAGCCCTGACACAGTGGGCCGTGATATGACCCTGCAGCTGAAGGTCAGCTGCCCTGTACACCCAGGCGATGCAGTCTGCCACCCAGGTGGATAGCGTGCGTTTGTAGACCAGTAGACCCAGTTTACTAAGGTCATAAGAGACGAAGAGCTGAGAAGCCCTTCGATGTCCCCGCGTACGCTCCAGGTAGAAGGCGAGCGCCCTCTTACAGTCCAGGGTATGCAGAACTGCTTCTGCCCTGCTGGTATGTGGCCTGGGAAAGAAGGTTGGAAGAACCACCTCTTGGTTTAGGTGAAACGAGGAAACCACTTTTGGGAGGAACTTGGGGTGTGTGTGGAGCACTACCCTGTTCTTGTAAAACCATGTGTACGGCCTATCGGACACTAGAGCCTGCAGCTCACTGACACACCTAGCCGACGTGAGTGCCACCAGGAACAGCACCTTCCAGGAGATGAAGCGCAGATGGCCAGTGGCCATCAGCTCGAAAGGAGGGCGAGTAAGTTGCTGCAAGACCACATTGAGATCCCACTCCGTCGCCGGAGGGCGGATTGGAGGTTTCAGCAGGAGTAGGCCTCTGAGAAACCTGGCTACCAAGGGGTGAGCCGAGAGAGGCTGACCGTCTATCAGTGCATGGTTAGCTGACAAGACACTCAGGTGGACCCTAATGGAGTTAGACTTTAGGCCTAGTTCCGAAAGATGAAGTAGGTACTGTAACACCTCGGGAACCTGAGATGAGAAGGGTTCTACAGTATGTTGTTGACACCATACTTGGAACCTCTGCCATTTACATGTGTAGGATTTTCTGGTGGATGGCTTCCTGGAGGCTAACAACACTTCTTCTACGCCTTTGGGTAAGAGCAAAGGTGCCAGCTCTACCCTCTCAGCAGCCAGGCCATTAAATTGAGGGATCTGGGATTGGGGTGCACCAGGGAACCCTGCTCCTGGGTGAGGAGGTCAGGCTGTACCCCCAAGGAGAGAGGGGTTTCCACTGCCAGTTGAAGCAGAAGTGGGAACCAAGGCTGCCTGGGCCACCTGGATGCTACCAGGATTACCCAGGCCTTGTCCCTGCGAATCTTGAAGAGAGTTCGTGCTACCAGTGGCATAGGCGGGAAAGCGTACAGGAGGCTTCCTGACCAAGGGAGAGAAAACGCATCTGCTGCTACCCTGAGGGGGTGCGGCTGTCTGGAAAAAGCGGGGTAACTGATGATTCTGTGGACTGGCAAAGAGATCTATGGACGGGAGGGCCCCAGTGGTTAAAAATCTGCTGGGCAATCTCCCTGTTCAGTTGCCATTCATGGGGTTGAAGAACCCTGCTCAGTCTGTCTGCCAGGCAGTTCTCTTGGCTGGGTAGGTAAACTGCATGGAGAGACATGTTGTGTTGAACTGCGAAGGAACAGAGAACCAGGGACTCCTGGCAAAGGATCCACGAACCTGTGCCGCCCTGTTTGTTCACATAGAACATAGCCACCTGGTTGTCCGTCTGTACTCGGACAGACTGGTTGGAGAGGACAGGAGCAAAGGCTTGTAGAGCTAAGCGAATGGCCCGGAGTTCCAACAGGTTGATCTAGAGTGTGGCCTCCTGAGGAATCCACTGACCTTGAGTGCAAGAGCCCTGGCAATGGGCTCCCCAACCCATCAAGGAGGTATCCGTGGTCAGTACCATGGTATGCATGGGAAACTGGAATGGTACCCCTCGCAGTAGGTTCCCTGATTTTGACCACCACTGCAGGGACTGCACTAGGGGTTTGGATACTGCCACTCTTTCAGAGAGGAGTCCCTTTGCCTGTGACCACTGATCCTGCAGGGTTCACTGAGCTGTCCACATGTGCATGCGTGCAAAAGGAGTAACATGAACCGTGGAGGCCATGTGGCCAAGCAGGCGTAAGAACCTCCGTGCTGATATTTGGGTACTTGACTCACCATGGCCACTTGAGACAGCAGGCGGTCTGCCCTGTCCAGTGGCAAGTAGGCCCTCGCCTGTATGGTGTTGAGTCTTGCTCCTATGAATTCCAAGTTCTGGGTGGGGAGCAAAGAGGACTTTGCGTGATTGATGACGAACCCCAGATGCTGTAGCAGAGCTATTGTGCACGGTGTGGCGTGGTGCGCCTCCTGAGCTGACTGGCCCCTTATGAGCCAGTCGTCTAGGTAAGGGAACACAAAGATCCCCTGGCTTCTGAGGAAGGCCGCTACCACAGCTAGGCACTTGGTGAAAACCCTTGGAGCGGAAGCCAGACCAAAGGGAAGCACTTTGTATTGGACCACAATCCTGAGGTATTGTTTGTGGTCTGGATGTATGAGGATGTGTGTATAAGCATCCTTTAGGTCCAAGGAACATAGCCAGTCTCCCTGTTGGAGGTAAGGTAGACGGATCCCAAGTGAAAGCATCTTGAACTTTTCCTTTACCAAGAACTTGTTGGGATTTCACAAGTCTAGGATGGGGCAAAGGCCTCCTTGTCTTTTTGGTATCAGGAAATACCCGGAGTAAAAGCCTTTCCCCTGCAAGTGGTGGGGCACCGGTTCCACTGCCTGATCCTTGAGCAGACCAGCCAACTCTTGCAAGAGGAGGTTCCTGTGCAAGAGGGGTCCGAGATGCTCTCCTGGGAAATAGGAGTTAGGCACTTGGCTGAAATGGAGTAGATAGCCGTCCTGGACTATTCTGAGAACCCAAGTGTCGATGTAATGGCTGGCCACCTGTGGGCGTATAGGGACAGCAGACCTCCTGTGCAGGACCAAACCACTGGTGGAAGAGGAGCTATGCAGAGGGAGTCAAAAACCTCCTCCCTGCTGGGCAGGAGCAGGAGCTGGAGGCTTGGGGGTTTGAGGCTTACGAGGGCCATTCCCCCGTCCCCTGGCCTGCTGCCCCTGTTGGGGAGCTGGGGAGGCCTAGTAAATGGGGTAGTTTCTGTAAGCCTGTCCCTTCCTCAGGTAAAAGGGCTTTTCCCCCGAGGTCTTCTTCCTGTGAGAAGGAGCAGATGTCTTCTTCAATAGCCTTGTCCGGGTCAGGTACTCGGACTTGAGTTCAGCAGCCTTCTCAATCATGGGTTTCCCGAAGAGGTTATCTCCTCAGCAGGGGACATCGACCAACTTGTCCTGTAACCATGGCTCGTGGTCAGGCGACATGAACCAAGCCTGGCGCCTTGCACCGATGCCGGCCACGGCTACCCGGGCTGAAGCCTCGAAGCCGTCGTAGGCTGCTCGAGACAAACTTCAAGCACTCTCTGATCCCGGTTGACAGGGCCTTGAAGCACTGCAAGGGTTCCTCGGAGAGGCCAGCAGAGAACCGGCAATCTCCTTTGCCAGGTCTCTTAAGGACATGCCCATGTACAGCTGGTAGGTCTGGACACAGCATGACAGCATCTAGCCCTGGAAGCACTTTCTGCCGAGGGCGTCCAGGTTCCGGGCCTCCTGGCCAGGAGGCACCAAGGAGTGAATCTTTTGGCTCTTGAGCCTTTGCATGGCTGATTCCACAACCATGGAGTTGTGCGGCAGCTGCGCTTTTTGGAATCCAGGGCTCTTACTAACTTGATAAATGGAATCGACCCATTTGCTGAGGACCGGCGCCAAGGCCGGGCACTCCCACATGCGGAGCATCAACCGTTCCAGCATTGGAGGCACCGGTACAGTAAGAGCCTCCTTCGGAGGAGAGTCATACTGGAGGGCATCAAGCTCCTCGGCTCGAGGCTCCTCCTCGGCATCTGCAGAGAAAGCCAAGGCCTTGGCAATATCCCTCACAAAGTCTGAGAACCTGGTGTCCTCCGGGGGCGACCGTCTCCGAGGGTCCAAACCCGGGGAGTCTGATGGGACGTACCAGGTTGGGTGGGTATCGGGCGAGTCTTCCTCCTCTATCTCCCAAGCTGAGCCCTCCGAGGAGGACTCGATGGGCTCCGGCCTCGAGGGCTTCGAGCGTGTCCATCCTGACGCCGATGGCCCCGTCGACGACGACCTCGGCCACGAACGGGAGGTCAAGGGAGACCTTGGCCGAGGATCGACTCGAGCCCGCATGGACTCGAGGATCGGCTCTGCCTCTGGGGTCGACTTAGACGTCGAGGTCCCGGCGGTTGGGGCGGATGCACGGGTGAGACCGGCTATCAGCACCCGCTGCTGGTCCTTGAAGGCAGACACGCTGCTCTCCAAGGCCACCAACCTGAGACCCAGCTCAGAAGGCTCCGCAGCCCCTGGCTCGGTTCCCGATGCTGGGACCAACACCGGTTCTCCCAGAGAAGAGTCCACGAAGTTCTCCGTATGAGGTATTTTAGCAAGCCTCTCTGACTCGGCGAACCCGGGGCGGCGTTCGGCACTCCGCGGCCTGGAACCCGAGGGCCCCAGCCAATCAGAGTCATCCAGAGACACAGCCCTCGTGGGTTTCTTCTTCTTACAGTGTTCCCGGGTGGGAGACCCCCTTTCAGACGACCCCCAACGGTGATCGGTTCAGAGTCCCAAGACGTCGAGGCTTCTGATGAGATCCTGGCCCGGAAGGATCCAGACTCGGAGAAAATAGTCTCATACTAGTGCTGCCTGCTCCTCAATGCTTTGGAGGACATCTTGCCACACGGACCACAGACCACCGGGTCATGGTCGGGTCCGAGGCAGTGGAGGCAGCAGTCATGGGTGTCGGTGAGGGACATAAGTTTTTTACACCGATCACACTTCTTGAACCCGCTGGCAGCCATCGGGGGAAAAAGGGCCCCTGCAAGGTCGAAAGACCGGGCTGCCAGTTAAAAGAAAAAGAGCGCGAACGCTAGTCACTAAGGACAAAAACGAAAAAAGTCAGTTGGACTCAATACCGGTGTACCGAGCCAAAGCGGGAAGGGGAACTGGGGTCGAACCATTACCAAAAATGGTAGAAATAGTCAAAAAACAATTAACATTTTCTGAGGAAAATGGGACAACATCTGTTGGGCTCCGTGGAAAAAAGACTGAGCAAGATGGCACCCTTGGGCGGGAAGGGGACCGTGTATGCGCGAGGCATTCCCAGAGGCTTTCTCTGAAAGCTGGGGGAAATTACTCTGCACGAGGGCTCCGTCGGCGCCGACGTCACCCGTATGTGAGGACTGACTTCCTGCTTGTTTCTGGAGAAAAACATTTTAAATAAATAAATAAAAATTAGTAATATTCATTAAATATGAACAGGAAACAAACAGAACAGGATGAATTTCCATTATAGCAAGTCTCTGATGCAGGTCCCAAAAGTGTAAATTCCATTCTATTGAAATTCTGTTGACTGAGTTGCTGTACAATGAGAGATTGCTATACCTGGAGGCCACAGGTCTTTGATAAGGCCTAGATTTCCTCACAGTCCTACTTGGTCTGTGCCTGGGGCAGCAAAGCTCTGAGAATTGTGAAATGAGATGGAATATTCTGAGCCACAAGAAGCCAATTAGATGGTATAATTACACATCCCACAGAGAGAAGCAGAGTTTTCTCAACCCTGACCATTTGCACAAGGTCAGGAAGGTTCTTGATGGTAGGAATCTGCCTGCTACTTCTACAAATTTTACCGTATGGTGGAGGCTACAATATAAAGGACCAGTCCACTGACTTCCATGGACTCTATCCTAGGAAGGAGCAGGGGACTGTGGTATCAACAGTGCCAAGAAATGGCAAAAATGTAAATCCATCACTGTGTGTGAAGTGGTAGGCAATATATTTGAGAAATGTGAAGGCAAATTTTTGATGGTATGTGGAGATCGGAATTGAGTCTTCGAAGCAGAGGCGATGGCGTACACAATTCCAGCAGTATTTTACAAAAGGCTCTGCCAAACATGGAGCCTTTTCTAAAACAGCGCAGGAGTGCACATGCATTTACTGATATGTGGAACTAGAAGAGCCATTTTACAAATGTACATGTGTGAAAAATAAACAGAATGTGTTAAGTCGGCCATTTTGCAAACCTACATGTTTACATGCTACTACATAACTAAAGATATCACTATATCGTTATTTGAATTTGAATACGGAAATAAATAACATGAGATTAAGGAGGGTAACCACCTTAATCTCTAATATAAAGGACTGGCTGAAATGAGCACTTTTTCAAAACTTAAATGTGCCAGAAGAGCACATGTAACTAACGGATTTTACATGTGGAAATTGTGAATAAGGCTTTTAAAGTAAACACAGAATGTGAGAGGTGGAAAGTCACTGTACTTGAAAACTGGGGCATCTATTATTTATTTATTTGCACATATTTTTATACCGCCCCTTCCAGAGATCAGGGGTGGTTTACATCAGAACAATTAAACTAGAACAATTACATGGAACAATATTTAAGAACTTTTTACAAAGAACAGTGTAATTGAAGTGTCGCCTCAAACTATCTACATTAATCTCGGCCTGGAGATTTGTTTCCTTATTTCTCAAACTTATGGAACATCCATTTCTATCCCATCTTTCCAAGGCAGGTTACAGTGAAATATAAATCATTAAGTGGCTCTTTTACAAAGTGCAGTAAGTTTTTTTGCAGGTACTGTGCGCATTAAGCACAAAACTTAAGATATGGTAAGCAGGGCCGGCCCGTCCATTGAGCAAGAATGTTTTTTGCACAGGACCCCGCGTTTCAGGGGGCCCCGCGCAAAAAACATTCTTCATCATCCCAAGTTTAAAAAAAAAACAAACCGGCTGCTTCTGCCGCGGCAGCATCAAGAGTTCCCATCACCCTCGGCGGGATTAACAGAGCCGCGAGAAAGGGAAACTCTCGCGGCTCTGAAAGAAGCCCGCGTTTTGGGATTCGAAGCTAGCTGATGATGCAGGGAGGCTCTGCTGGGCAGGGGGGGCCCCGCGGCAGAACTCTTGATGCTGCCGCGGCAGAACTCTTGATGCTGCCGCGGCAGAAGCAGCCGGTTTGTTTGTTTTGTTGTTTTACTTTGGGATGATCGGGGGGAAGGGGGTTTAGGACTGGTAATGGGCTATGGGGGGGAGGCTAAGACTGGAAGTGGGCTGATGGGGGAGGGTTAGGACTAGTAATGGGCCATGGGGGGTTCCTAAGAATGGAAGTGGGCTGATGGGGGGGGGTATGCCTGGTAAAGGGCTATGGGGATGGGGGGGGCTAAGACTGGAGGTGGGCTGATGGGGGGGGTTAGGACTGGTAATGGGCTATGGGGAGGGGGCTAAGACTGGAAATGGGCTGATGGGGGGGTTAGGACTGGTAATTGGCCATGGGGGGGGCTGACTGGAAATGGGCTGATGGGGGGTTAGGACTGGTAATGGGCTATGGGCTATTTGGGATGATAGGGGGGAAGCGGGTTTAGGACTGGTAATGGGCTATGGGGGGGAGGCTAAGACTGGAAGTGGGGTGATGGGGGAGGTTTAGGACTAGTAATGGGCCATGGGGGGGTGCTAAGGCTGGAAGTGGGCTGGTGGTGGTGGTGGGGGGGGGGGGTTTAGGACGGGTAATGGGCTATGGGGGGGCTAAGACTGGAAATGGGCTGATGGGGAGGTTTAGGACTGGTAATGGGTTATGGGGGGCTAAGACTGGAAATGGGCTGATGGGGGGGTTAGGACTGGTAATGGGCTATGGGGGGGCTAAGACTGGATATGGGCTGATGGGGGGGTTAGGACTGGTAATTGGCTATGGGGGGGCTAAGACTGGAAATAGGCTGATGGGGGGTCTAGGACTAGAAATAGGGTGATGGGGGTTAGGACGTAATGGGCTGATGGGGGGTTAGGACTAGTAATGGGCTATGAGGAGGCTAGGACTGGAAATGGGCTGAGTGGAAGGAGGGCTTGAACTGCAAATAGCTGATGGGGAAGGGGGCTTGGAATGGAAATGGGTTGTGAGGGGGAGGGAGCTAGGACAGGAAATGGGTGAGTGGGGGGGCTAGGACAGGAAATGGGCTGATGGAGGGGCTAGAATAGGACTGGAAATTGGCTGTTGGGGGGGTGCTAAGATTTGAAATGGGCTGTGGTGGGGGTTTGGATTGAAATGGACTCATGAAGGGGCTAGAACTGGAAGTAGGCTCATGGGGGGCTTGGATTGGAAATGGGCTGAGTGGAGGGGAGCTAGGATTTGACATGGGCTGATGGTGGGGCTAGGAAAGGACTAGAAATGGGCTCATGGGGGGCTGGGATTGGAAATGAGCTGATGGAGGGACTCTGATGGGACTGCAAATAGATGGGGGAGCTAGGACTGGAAATAGGCTGATGGTGGGGCTAGGATAGGACTGGAAATGGGCTTATGGGGGGCTAGGACTGGAAATGGGCTGATGCGGGGACTAGAAGGGAGCGGATGCTGGGTGGGACTGGAACTAGAATGGAGCTGATGTTGGGGGAGGATTAGAATGGGATGGAGCTGGGAGAGTGAAATGGAGAGGGAAAAAATATTTTGTGTGGGAGGGAAGACAAATCTACAATTGTCCGGATATTGGGAGAGTAAGTGGGGATTGAGGATGGAGGGGTAAAATTTGAGTGGATGAAATAGGAATGAGGAAAAAGCAAAAGGAGAAAGATTAGTATGTTAAAGCAGATGTAGAGAGAGAATGGAAAAAAACTAGAAGAGAGAAGAAAAGACAAATGGGCAGCAGACGATGAAGAGTTAGTGGAAGACACAAAGAAACCAGAAGAAAGTGGCTGGAGCAATTGCAGCTGAAAAAAAATGCACAAAAGGTAGAAAAATATCTCTTTATTTTGAATTTATTAATTGGAATATGTCAGCTCTGGGAAATGTGCATCATTAACGTCTGCGCTTTGTTTAGTACAAGAGCAAATTAATGTATAGTTTTATTTCTACAGTGTTGTACATTCCAAGTTTGGCTTTTGGGATTCCCAGTTTAATTATTGTCTTCCTGTTTCTAAATTGTGATTCCTTGTTTGGTGACGGTCTATGTTCTGCATGTGTAACTGAGCTGAGGTATTCTGTTTATGTAATTCCTATTTGACATTGCCACTTGTTCTCTTTCCCCAGTAGGTCATGTATTGTTGTTCTCTGAAATGTATTGGTTTAATATTTGCAGCGTTTCCTTTTGATAGTTAGGGTATGGTGCTTTGTGAATCCTGGTAGTGCTGTCAGGTTACGGCGGGTTTGCTATGGGTTCTAAATGGGCAGTGTTTGTAGTAGTTCCTAATGTGTCTGGCAGTTGGCACTGGATTATAGTAATGTAGAAGTCTTTTAGTCTTTCTTTATCCATACACTCATTAAGAGGCATGTTTATTTATTTTTTATTTATTTACATTTCTTATATACCGCACTATTTGCGATCAGCGCAGTTTACATAAAACAAAAAGGTAACCGACAATGAACAAAAGTCAGGTCATTACATTGAACAGGAACAAGTAACTTGGAAAACAGGGTAAACTATATACATATGCATAACCATGAATGGGTAACTATATACATGTCAGAGGGAGTTATTGGGTATTGGACATGCTTAGTGGCTGGGGTTCGGGCAGTAAGTGAGATGCTTGATAAAGAGGAAATGTTTTAAGGCCTTTCTGAACTGGCTCAGGTTAGGGATTGCTCTGATGTGTGGTGGTAGGGAGTTCCAGAGACTTGGGGCGTATAGTCTAAAGGCTCTGTTCGATGTTGCTTTGGAGCATTTTGTAGTGTCTCTCGGTATCACTAGCATGTTAGCTACTGAGGTTCTTCTTAGCCTGTTGGGTATGGGTGGTTGGATGAGGTCACATAGTGAGGAGGAGGAGAGTCCCTTGATGGCCTTGAATGTCATCACTAGGGTTTTGAAACTTAGCCTGGCTTGAATGGGGAGCCAGTGAAGCTGTCTCAGGAGGGGTGTGATATGCTCTCTTCTTGGTGTGCCGAGGAGAATCCGCGCTGCACTGTTCATGGCAAGTTGCAGGGGCTGTAAGGTGGCCTGAGGGAGTCCTTGCAGGATGGCGTTTGAGTAGTCCAAATGGGGGATGATGAGGGCTTGATAAATGGTGCGGAAGTCGCTTGGTTTACTAAAAGTTAGTGTATGGTAACATTATGCAAATATTTATGCAAATGAGGCCCCTTATGCAAATGAAGCCCCGCACCGAGTCTCCGCACATGACCCCGCACCCCCCTTGGGCCGCCCCTGATGGTAAGTGCAAAGCAGGTACCTAATATCTGCCCTGCAATTAGCCCACAAGGATTTGGAGAAGGTCTGTGGGCTGAGCCCTGGAATTTAAAAAAAAAACCCACTCCATCTAAGAGTACCCAGATGGAAGTTACATAATTATCATCTCCAAGTTTTTATTTGTGGCACCTTGTGTAATGTGTAAAAAATACCAGTCCTGATCGGTACCAGCATCCCAATGACCCTCCCACCCCTCCAATCAGAACCAACATCAGCCATCTCCCCTCACTCCTCCACAGAGGTACCTGACCCTTCTCCTACTTCCCCAACTCCCCAGCACCTACTGGTGGGGGGGTTCCTGGTGAGAAAGTAGCATGACGGGGGTGATCCTCAGATACTCTTGCTACATTGCTAGTCCAAGTTCAAAATGGTGGCTCTGATCTCTAGCAGTAGTCTCATGGTACAACTGCTAAGGTTCAATCTGCAGAGTGATGCTGGTTCTGATTAGGGGAGGTGAGGAACTGATGCTGTTAGGAGAGGTTCAGACACTATTTTCCTGCAGCCAGTTTGTTTGTTTATTTATTTATTTAGTTAACAGTTGTTGTTTTTTTAATTCTGCTTTATCATTTCAATCAAAGCGGTTTACATTGTAACTTAAACTTGGTAATGTACATTAAACAGGACATTGATAACTTGGAATTTTCTGAGGCAATGGAGGGTTAAGTGCATACCGCTAGCTTACCATGTCCTCTTGACGAGGCCCTAAGTGTATTCATACTATCTGCAATAGCTGTACATAGTACCCAGTAAGCTATCATGCATTAACGGCAAGTACTGGCCACACCCATAACCCGCTCATTCTCCATCTCTTTTCTGCCCTCTGCAGCCGCAAGCAATTATTACCCTGTGCGAGTTCCTGCTGTTACTGTTTACCTCATGTTCGGAAAAAGGTCCCTAAATAACAAAATATAACCAAATATTTTACTGTTGCATGTTTTAATGTATCATAAAACCAGTGACAGAATTTCTTCCAAATCTTGCAGATCTGGCATTAAACAATAAATTCTATTCAAGTAGAATATAATTATTAATTTCACTTCCAAAAATAGAAAATATATTTAAATTTAGATGCATTAACGTCTGTGAGGGATTCATGTGCTTTCTGCAGAATGTGGACAGTGGGTTAGAGACTGAAGGGAAGGAAATGCACAAAAACATATTTTTAACTGCGAGTCTAGTGGACACCTAGAACAAATCTCTTGCTGAGGCGACAGGCACTAAAACTAACTAAATTAGAGCTTGCCTGGGACACCTTCACAGCAGAGGGAGAACAATGACGGTCGATGGTGAAGGATCAGTGATAGAATAGTAGTCAAGCAGAGGTGGGCAGAGCGACTCTTAGGGGTATGTTTACTAAACCGCGGTAAAGTTACCAGCGGTAAGGGCAGCGTTATGGTACCTGAAGCCATATAAGGCAGTGGGCAGGTAGGGGGCGTTCCAGGGTAAAGGGAGCAATGGGCCATTTAATGCATGTTAACAGGGTGCCTTGGCCGTTTAACACACGTTAACGGGACATTGCTCATTAAGGTGACAAGCAGGACACGTTAAGGCTAACAAGGCTCCCTAAGGGCTGTAAGGTGCCACAACCTAAGGTGCCTTAGGTTAGGGCGCCTTAAAGCCCTTAGGGCACCTTGAATTAAGACACCTGCGCCTTAGGTTAAGGCACCCTAAGGGTGTTAAGACACCTTAGGTTAAGGCACCTTAAAGCTCTTAGGGCACCTTAACATAAGGCACCTTAGGTTAAGATGCCCTAAGGATGTTAAGGTGCCCTAAGGGCTGTAAGGTGCTTTAAGTTGACAAGCATGAACTGTAAGGCATAAAAACAGCTGTAACCCTAACACTGGATAAGACCACCAAGGAAAGGCAATGAAAAAGTGACGGAAGGAAGGAGAGGTGGAAGCTGATGGACCTGCCATATCTGTGTGCATCCTATGTGGTAGCCGGTAAAGTGGACAAACATGTTGGAGGCAGCTGTATTGATGCAGAGGGTGTTGTCAATGTAAAGTGCTGCAATGACAGTGGGTGGCAGAGGATGGGAATATGTGTCCCCCAGGGGAGACAGAGGTGGCAGGATATTTGCAATGATAGGAGGACAGAGGAGTAGTGGTGCCATGCAGAACAGGCACAGGACAGCAAGCATGAAGAGTCGCAATGCAGAAAAGGGTACCAGTGTAGGACATGGGGTAGCAGTCTGCACAAGAAGATAGGACTGTACACAGCTGACAGAGGCAGATAAATGGGCTAAAGGATGGTTGGCAATTGAGGTGAGGGTGTTATGGGCTGGCAGCACAGATCTGCAGAGATGTGACTGTTACAGGCATGAAAATGATTTGAGTAGGACAGGCATAAAAAAAGAGAACAAAGAGGAACGAACCCATGACCCCTGCCTAGGGAGTCATTGTACTAACCAGTAGACTACATCTCCAAGGTTCTGTGCACAGCAATGGCTGGATACAGAAAGACTGCAGGTCACCGCACAAAATGTCTGCTGTGTGTACCAAGATAGGGTAGCCCCACCTGTACCCATGTTGCAATGCACATGCAGAACAGCAGTCTACAGCTGATCACCAAATGGAGAATGCACCTCTCCAGCACCTCAGCTTGGTAAGAAGAACTGACAGTGTGTGATACTGGCACAGAGCAGCTACAGACCATGCCACTGCACAGGTTCTATGTTCACTCTGAGGGTGAGGATGGGCGTCCAGCACCAGGTCCACAGTACCTGTGGTACTAGAGATAGGCTCTGCTGCAGATCCCTATCAGTGTGTGGCAAGTGTTCCCTGCAGTGGAACCTAAAGTCACCCTGTGTCCATCTGTATGCTCCAGTCACATCTAGCCCTGGTGGACCGGAACCCACCCAGAATAGTGCATACCCAGTGTTGCAATGCGGCTGCTATGGTCGCCTATTATCAGGGCAGAGAGGTGTTCAGACTCACATGAGGTTCATGTAGCAATGCATAATATATATTGCCCTCTCTGGGTCAAAATGGTTTACAGTATATGCCCCTTGTCCCCATAAAGCCCACAATCAATGTTTTGTAATTGAAGTAGTGGCGGGAGATGTGAGATCAGCAACCCCAGTCCCACTGGCCAAAGGCTGTCCTCCAGGGAGGTTGGACCAGTAGGCCAGATATGTATCTGTTACTAGGGCACTGTCAGACCAGCAGTAATGCTGGTAGTAGGCATGGAAAAACCTCAGCTGCCACCTACCAAGATCTAACATTCACCAGCAGAAGGCACAGTCAGACTGCACCTCATCAGGTGTTCCAGCCATGCACATTCTAACCACGGACAGTCTGCTAGCCAGTCCATATTGCATATTCACAGGAGAACTATGTGCACCCAGAGTTGGGATATACAGCACAGACACCCAGCAGGTGCCTCAGTGACTGGACCCCAGAACAGGGAGCACACAGATATCACTAGAAACAGGTACTATATAGCACTATGTAGGAACATAGCCGTGCCATGGTCTCTGCTCAGTTAGAGTGAGAGTGTCCTCCCAGCATGACATGCTGTGGTCACCCTGTCCATGCAGGTGGTGGTTGGGCACTACGATGTCCCAGCCATTTCCCTACCCCCAATGCAGATGCATCCTGCCCAATCCGTGCCATACCCACAATACCTTGCTCCTCAGTATGCACATTTGCAGGCTAACGCTGGAAACCGTGTACGCATTGTGGGCCCAGTGAGGAGTAGGAAGTTACAAAACAATGGATAGACATACACACTCCTATTGCAGCATTGTGCAAAGATAGGGATGGTTGGCAACCCTGCCCGTCACACTGGTCCCAATCACAGTGCAGGCATTGTGAAGGTGTGCAGGAGCTAGTAGTAGTGCTCTGGTGATAACTGCTGCTCCGTGTGCCAGATCCAACAGCCTGACTCTCCATGAAGCTTTGGATAGTGGAACCTGTGTGTGTGGGTGTTTGTACCTCTGTTGGCCAATGCTTTGGGGATTGCACATGTTGCTATTGTATCTGCAATGTAGGGACATGCTCTGCAAGATCAACAGCTGGGACCTGAACCTGTGACCCTCTGCTCCAAGACAAATTGGCTGTGTGTACTGCACCATACTGTTGCCATGGAAGCACAGTGGTCCCTGGGGCTACCTTTGCTTTTCATCAGACAGACCTTGTCTGTTGCACTGCACACCACGCACTGGAAGAGGGCATGGCCTTGGTCCGCTGCAGGTGGGTGCCACTGCCCCCTCCGTCACCAACGCCCCCACCATGCTGACATGCCCATGTGCTGTTGATGCTTGTAGTGCACAGTCCCAGGCCATCCAATGTGCAGGTAGGCGGGTGCCTAGGGTGCGGGGTTTGGGGTGGGGAAGCATACATGGACATCCACACATCCCCCCATCACTGCCTGCCAATGTTATGTCCCTTCCACATGGGGGAGAGATAGCTGGGGGGTGTCAGGTTGGTGATCTAGCAACTATTGGCTAGAGTGGACCTGGTAAACGTAGGTAGATTGTGTTATGCCAGAAGACTGTGGACAGGCTAGAGCATGCAATGTGAGTACAGTGTATCCATTTTGGATTACTGGGTGTATACACGTTTCAGACAACGCATGGTCACACCCTGCATTGCCTTACCAGGGGATGTAGTAAAGGGTGTTTGTTTGCTGCGTTTACGAACAGTTTGGGACATATCCTGGGGAAGGTCCATAGACCCTTGTTAGAGTGATCTCCAGATGTGTACTGCTTGCCCCATTACAGGCATTGTGGTTCCTGTGTGACGTTTGGGGACCTGCTGGGTATGTGTCCCCTAGATGGGACACTGTGGAATACAGACTACTGGGCATGTTTGACCTTGGTCAGATGCTGTCTTGCTGATTTCCAGTTTCGGTGTTCCTAGGCGACAGCCTAGTCCACCATGTGCCCCAGCTGCCCCCACCTCATGTCCCACCTACAGCCCCCTTTGCCCCATTACCATAGTGCCCTTTTCATACTTGGGCACTATGCTATTGCTGCAAATGGAGTACTACTATCACTTTTCTTGGGCTCCCTGTTTGTGCTGTACATTGCTGACACTGAAATGGTCTCTCCTGCAAATGTGCATTGCCGACAGGTTTTCACTGGCGGTAAAGTCCTGGGGTTACTGTTCCAGCGTTAGTGTAGCAGGGTCTTCTCCCTGCCCATTGACTCCTTCTCTCCACCCTCTGGGACATTTACCGCTGCCAGTAACATTACCGCGGTTTAGTAAACATGCCCCTTAATCTAACATCATCATATATGTTTCTTACTATAACTTGTAATTTATAAGTGAGGATGTGATGAGTGTCACAGTGGAAATGCTCCAATTTATTAAAATTCCTAATGGTGGTAATGGATAAACGGGGGAAGGTTTCAAGGCTTTAAACATTTTTATCAGTGCACAAGGCGAGATAAAAATCAGAATCCGAGAGGGCAATATTTTAGCAGTCAGCTACATTATACTAAAATTCATAAAATGGAACATTTGGACTAGCCTATCAGATTCAGTCTTCCAGGGAAATTAATCAGAAGTGGAAAAAAACAGCCAGAACCTGGCTTTCCATAATAGCATTGTGGCCAGTCGAACAAGAAGTATGGAAAAGGCTCTTGTGACAACTGTATGAGAGACAATGTCAACATATGCTCTACTCTGTAAAGATGGTATTCTAGGCCTCTTATGCCATTTTCAGCTGCCAAGGGCAGTATTGGCAGAGATACCTCTCCTCGTGAATTAAAGTTAATGATATACGTTACACGAACAGAGGCAGAGAAATATTGTGAGTTAATGTTTCACATATGCCTCAGGTGTATCCGATTTGCGACTTGGTTTGGCTCAGCTCTCATCATCTGAACCCTTTGGGTGGAATTTAGTCCAAAATTATTTCCCAGTGATAATTTAATGTCTAGTTATTGTGCAATTGCAGTAAATCAGGACACATGCAATTGGCTTGGGATAACGCATCCTCTTTCCAGTCAAATTCAATGTTTACTTCCAGAACTAATTCTCCCGTATGGCAATTTGAAAAGTCGAACTGCTGTTCATGCCACCCTCAAAATTCTGGGAGCGGCATACATTCTGTCCCTGTGCAAACTGCCAAAAGTTCAAATGGAAAAAAAGAATTTTAAGAAGAGCACGAATGAGAGAAACCACTGAATCAATGAGATGTTTCACCTGCTGCTTGAGCCTGGCTACCCCAGGTTTGCTGCCAGAACCTTTCCAGTTGTTAATTCTAAATGTATCTGTGCATTGCGAACGCTGCCAACACTAAGTGCAGCTTGATTTATTAGGGGGGATTTAGTGTTTCTGGCGATGCTTTGATTTGTTTTTGGACTTTTTGTTAGTTGGGCTCATTTCAGTGCTGTTTTCCTCTTTTTAATGCTGTACTCACCATTACTGCCAGCACACCGTGTGGGGCCAAACCTGGAATGCTTCTTGGCTTATTTGATGGATGCAGTATGAGATCCCCCTCACAACACAAATATTTCATGCTAAACTTTTCAATTCTCAATTTCATAGCAAGTTGCACTTGTGAAGGCTGTATTGGGCTGCACTAAATCCTCCCATGACACGGGAATGGCACAGGACTCTGTTTGTCCTCTAACAAGGTGGCATTTAAGGATACTTTGGGGAAGGAAAAGGCTCCAACGCATTACAATTACAACTTTTCTTCTGCTCTGGGTAATAAGGACTAAATAGCTGTTCTTCAGAACTGGAGTTGCTCTCTTGAGTGTGAGCCAAGGGACACAGACTGCTTGGCTGGAGAGTACACTTTCTCTCCGCCCCTCGGTTGCATTTTCCCTGGAGAAGCACATTTGCATGCGAGGGGGAAGAGGGAGATTAATCCACTGTCACTGTGGATTAAGGCTGACAGGAAGGCTGAACCGTGACAAGACAGATGAGAGACTTACACGCCAGTGCGTGAGAACCCTGCCCCTTTCCAGCCAGCACTGGTCTCATTGCGTGACTATCCTCTCCAGCTTTCACCTTATAACTTCTCCTTTAACTCCTCCCTTTCCAGCAGCTGTTTTGACTAGGAGGGGATGAAGAAGAAGAAGGGAAAGGGGTCTGGATCAGAACCCTGCTTTTGCTTTCCCCAGCATTGTCAAGCCAGTAGGTTTTTATGTTCCAGCACATTGGACAGCTGGTAAAGTCGATGCTTCAAACTCTTCTTCTTGACCATAACTTTATTCTGTCCTATCCTTAGGCTTATAGGCTACTTTATTCCCTCCACAAGGGAACCCACAAGCAGTTCACATTGGATAAGATAAAATACATCAATACAGCTTAATATAATACACACAAAATAATATTAACAATCACTAATGCAACCTTACCCATCCCATTTTCTTAAGGACGTATCACACAACCACAAAATAGCATCCTCTCTTCCCCCCATTACATTACCAAAAATATAACAGCAGTATATAAATACAAGACATAATATCAAAATAGTGTATGTATAATTTGTGATTGCTTTGTATTACTGTAATTGTTTTATGGTCACTAGTATAATCCATCTTGAGAAGCCCAAATGGAAAAGCAGGTAAGAATTACAGAGCCTGATATTCAGCAGTGACATGGTACCAGCTGTCCAAAAGCAACTCCTGAACTCTAGACCCAGATATTCAATGCGGGGCCTAATCGGGGCCCCGGCCTTGAATATCTGGGTTGCCAGATTGCCATGAAGCTAAACAGGCAATGGAGATATTCAACATCACTAACTGTATTAGTGCCGCTGAATATTCTTACCAAGGGGATTAAAACGGTGAGGTGGTCTGCTAAACATCTTAATCCCTTTAAATATCAGGCCTACAGTGTCTAAAATTACAGTCTATCATGATCTGGTTTGTAAATAGGGACTTTGTTCTTACACAGAATTGTATCCTTCTCCACTCAGTGGTATATCAAATTCAATAAACGACAAAAGATCACAATAAATATATCGCTAAATATAGATGTGACCACACAAATTTACTCAAAATTAACCCATTAATTCAAAAATCTTTTTATACAATATCAAAATATTAAATATAATTTTTACCAATATTATCAGCTCTTCAAATTTATTCAAACATTCAGTATTGTGCACATTACTTTCACTCATACATACCCATACACAGCCTGAACAAAAACAGATCCCACAAATGACATAAAAAGGGGGTTACCACCCCATTCATTAACACCAACATTCCTCACATTAAAAATAGAAGACAAATTGACAAACAACTCTTGTCCATAAGAACATATAAAAATATAAAAAATGCTATAATGGGTAAGACCAAGGTCCATCAAACCCAATATCCTGTTTCCAACAGTAGCCAATTGTGGTCACAAGTACCTAGCAGGTTCCTCAAAAAGCATACAGATTCCACAATGCTCATCCTGGGGTAAGCAGTGGATTTCCCGGGTCCACTTTAATAATAGGGTCATTCCAACCTGTGAATAGTGTCTCTTCCTGCCGGCGGCTAACTTCCCTGCCAGTTGTACAGGGAAGGTAGACGGGGGTGGGGAAGGGGCGGATTGGGGGCAGAGTTAGGGCAGGCAGTGGGCGGTCATCATCCCTGGATGTACAGGGCTGATTGTAATGTCAGCCCTGTATGGCTGGGGCCGGCGACCTGCACAGGGAAGTTATTCCACCTCTGGGGTGGAATAACTTCCCTAGTCACCAGCGATTGGCTGGCCCAGGGCCAGAAAGCAGCAGGAGGGGGTAGTGAGGATTCCCTGCAGCCCAACCCTGGCCTTGGAAAGCCGGATCGGGGGTAGGGCTGCGGGACGTGCAGTGCAGGAGCCGGCGGCTGGGATCACAGCTTTACAATGGAGCCACAGTGCCATGGCAACCAGATGCCATGGCACCATTGTAAAGCCCAGACTGAGTTAGTCGGTTATGGCCTGTACGTGCAGGCTGGGCTGAATCGCAGTCCCGGCCTGCACGTACAAATCACGATTCTGATCCCGCGGGGCCAGACGTGCCCCGCAGGATCAGAATCATGATGCCCGGTGTACATCCGGGATGGAATCAGGTCTTAATTGTTTATGGACCTTTCCACTAGGAACTTGTCCAAAACTTTTTTAAACCCAGCTACACTAACAGATTTTACTACATCCTATGGTAATGAATGCCAGAGTTTGATTATGCGTTAAGAAAAAAAAATTCTCCCGTATTAGTCTTAAGCAGGTTACATTGTAGCTTTATTGCATGTCCTCTAGTCTTTTTACTGTTTGATGGCATAAACAACCAATGTACGTTTACCCGTTCTACTCCATTCATTAATTTATAGACCTCTATCGTATCCTTCTTCAGCCATTTCTTGTCCAAGTTGAAGAACCCTAACCTTTTAAGCCTGTCCTCATAGGGGTATCCTTCCTCCCCTTTACCATTTGTTACCATTTCATTGTATCTGATGTTATAACAATCATTAGACCTCAAGTATACATATGCAACCTGTAATTATTTATTTATTTTAATTAATTAATTTTATTTTAATGCTTTTCTATACCGCACTATTTATCATCAGCGCGGTTTACAAGTAACATAAGTTGTGCAATGCAGAACAGTCTGACATTGGACTTACAATGAACAGGGAAGATAAAACATGGTGAACTGGATAACTATATACACTATGTACAAATTGGTATTATGGTTTCCCATAATATTCGGCGGTAGTTACAAAAGCTCAATGGTGGCTATCTAAATCTATTGGTACTCCGAGGTTTGTTAGGGACGGTTGTAGTGGATGGATTAAGTGTACTAATTGTAGGGCGGAGGGGTTACTCTGTGTAATCTGCTATGGGTCATGGTGAGGGTGTCTATTTGATGTTGTCTGAAATGGAGAAGTGTTGCAGGAAGAGATGATGTTTGAGCGCCTTCCTGAACTGAGAGAAATTGCTTATGGTGCGGAGGTCTGGTGGGAGGGCGTTCCAGCAGGAGGGTGCATATAGTGAAAAGGCACGTTTTCTTGTAGTCTTGGAGCATTTGGTGATGGCTTTTGGGAGAAGTATGGTATTGCAGGCAGTAGATCTCCTTGATCTGTTGAGGGGGGTGGGGTGTATAAGGTCTGAGAGGGAGGTGGATGTGCTTCTATTAATTGCCTTAAATGTCATTGTTAAGGTCTTGAATGTGATTCTGTACTGTACCAGGAGCCAGTGTAGATATTTGAGGATGGGGGTGATATGTTCACTTCTTGATGCTCCATAGAGTGTTCTGGTTGCAGCGTTCATTGCAAGCTGCAGGGGGTTTAGGGAGGGAGGCCCAGCAGTATAGAGTTGGCGTAATCAAAATGAGGCATTATTAGGGCTTCAAAGACTGTTCGGAAGTCATCTGGTTCTAGAATCCATTTAATGTGGCGTAGTGTCCGAACTTTGTGGTAAATTGCCCTTACGGTATTGCCTATTTGGGAGTGCATGTTTAGGTGCTGGTCAAGTGTTACACCGAGGTATCGAATCGTCATCTTGGAAATGAGTTCTGCGTTGCATACCTTTTTTATTTATTTATTTAACTTTCTTATATACCGCACTCTTCAGTATCAGCGCGGTTTACATCGAACGAAACTGTTCAGTGCAGAATGTCTGTACTGGACTTACAATTTAACAGTTATAAAGTACAACTATAACAATGTAACTAAATATAGATAAATAGGGTAACTAGATAAATGTAGAACAGAACAGGGTAACTATATACAGTTATATACAGGTAGTACAACATATGTTCATGAATTTCTAAGGTGTGTAGCTATTGTTTTGACTACGTGTTAGCTGATATTAGGATGAAGGAGACGCTATTTGTCAGGGGGATCCGGGTCTGGGGGATCTGAATTTGGTGGGCTAGGTTTCGATCTTGTGTGGTTGTTATTCGCGGGTTGCCTATATACGGCACTGGGAGTGGTTTGCTGTGGATCGTGATCCTGATCAGTGTAGTATTGTAGGAAGAGATGATGTTTGAGTGCCTTCCTAAATTGTGAGATGTCCTTGATAGCCCTGATAGCTGGGGGTAATGCATTCCAACATGTAGGTGCGTAAAGTGAGAACGCTCTGGACCTATGTGGGAGGGGCGAATATCTGGTCTCTGCTGATGAAGAGAACCTCTGTCTTTTTGAGGTTTATTTTGAGTTTTTGCGTATGTAGCTAATCAACAACTGGCCGGCTAGGGGCGGGCTGGGAGGTGGGACCACCTCACACATGCTCAGAAGTTCTGAGCTAGAGAGCACTTCCGTCACGGCGCCGTCAGGGGACGACACCAGGTGTGGCTAGGTGCGGTGCGCAGGCCACCCTCATGAAGGGGAGGCGGGTGGGATGGTGTGGCTGACTTATCCTGCTGTCCACGGAGAACTCCGTTACAGGTAAGTAACTCTGTTTTCTCCTAGGACAAGCAGGATGTGTCAGCCACACCTGGTGTCTCCCGAGCTGTAATACGTTGAGGGGAATGAGGGAGGCATGTCTGAGATGCAACATTTATTGAGCACAGAGGTTAGACAGTTGTAGGTAGGCAAAACCGTGCAATAGTGAACAGTGCAAATAACGACAGTGCAAGAACAAGGCATAGTTGTGCAACTTAGAACAATGTAGTGAACAGTGCAATTCTGAACAGTGCAGTAACCATAGTGCAATAACAACAGTGCAGTGCAATTCTGAACAGTGCAGTAGCAATAGTGCAATAACAACAGTGCATTGGACAAGTAAGTAACTGCACTCTATTCAGGGCAATAGTGGTCCGTGACAGGAGACAAGAGTCCCAGAGTCTTTTCGTTCAGTCACGTGCAGTGTTTGCACTCTCAGGTGCCAGGGCTGCGGAGAGGACCGCTCGGCCAAATGAGCCGTCTGTCTCAGCGTGGATGTCGAGGCAGTAGTGTTTTTGAAAGGTAAGGTGAGAGGACCAGGTGGCTGCTCTGCAGATATCGCTCACTGGAATCTCCTGAGCACAGGCCAAGGAAGCGGCTATTGCGCGGAGCTGGTGTGCACTCGCCTTGTTTGCTGGGAGAGCGCCAGCCTTCTGCAAGCAATAGGCAACGCAGGTTGATATCCAGAGAGATAGTGTACATTTGGTGACAGGTCTCCCAGGTTTGTTCGGGTCAAAGGAGACGAACAGCTGTGTACCCCGACGAGTAGCAGATGTTCTGTCGATGTAGGTGCGTAAGGCACGTACGCAATCCAGCGAATGAAGACGTTGCTCCTCGGGGGATGAATGTGGTGCTGGGAAGAAGGATGGCAGCTCTACTGCCTGGTTGATGTGAAAAGCAGAGGCAACCTTCGGCACAAATTTAGGGTGAGTCCGCAGGGACGCCCGGTTGTGATAGAGTTGCGTGTATGGTGGGTGTGCCACCAGAGCCTGCAGCTCGCTAACCCTCCTGGCAGAGGTAATGGCGATGAGGAAAAGGGTCTTCCAGGCGAGGTACTTTCCCTCGGCTGTGGCCAATGGTTCGAATGGCTCTTGCATGAGCTGTTGTAGAATGATGATAAGGTCCCAGGAGGGTACTGGTTTCTGTACCGGGGGCTTCAGGTTTCGGAGCCCTCTCATAAAACGGGTCACGATGGGAAGGGTGGCAATAGAGCCTGAGGTGGTGTCATCCGTGCGCTCGTGTAGAGAGGCGATGGCAGCTAGGTGCACCTTGATGGATTGTGGTTGCAATCCCGATCTGCAGAGGAGGGCCAGATACTGTAAGATTGTGGGTATCGGGCAAGACGCTGGGTCAACTCCTTGGTCCTTGCACCAGATAGTGAAGCGTTTCCATTTGAGGCCATATGCCTTTCTGGTAGAAGGTCTCCGGGACGCCAGGACTATTTGTTGCACATCCGGGGGAAGGTGAGAGCCGTTGAGGGTTAACCTTTCAGCCTCCAGGCTGTCAAAGCTAGCGTCTGGAGATTGGGGTGCCAGATTAGGCCCCCGTTCTGGGTTAGGAGGTCTGGTCTCAGAGGTAATCTGATAGGTGGTTCTTGGGCGAGCTGTAACAGCAGGGAGAACCACATCTGTCTTGGCCAATAAGGGGCTACCAGGATCATCTGTACTTTCTCCTCGATGATACGTTGTATCGTGTTTGTCAAGAGTGGTGTGGGAGGGAAGGCGTATGCCAGCTCCCAACTTTTCCAGGGGATGGCGAATGCATCCGAGGCTACCCTGTTCTGTGATGGGTGCTTGGAGCAGAACAAGGGACATCTCGTGTTCTCCTCGGTCGCGAAGAGGTCTATCTGCGGGTTTCCCCAGCGCTGGAAGAGGGTGCGTGTCACATCCATGTGGAGCATCCATTCGTGAGGTTGAAGCTGCCTGCTGAGTCTGTCCGCTAAGGTGTTCTGATCCCCGGGAAGGTACGTCGGCTGCAGCGTGCACTTGTTGTGCAGTGCCAGAGCCCAGGTGTCGAGGGCTTCCTTGCATAACGAATGGGAGCGAGTGCCCCCTTGCTTGTTTATATAGAACATGGCAACCTGGTTGTCCGTCTGTACCATGACTGCATTCCCTTTCAGTTTGGGCATGAAAGTCTGCAGGGCATACCTGATGGCCCTGAGCTCGAGATGATTGATGTGGAGTGTTTGTTCCGCTGCGGTCCATGCTCCTTGCGTGCTGAGGTGCCGTAGGTGGGCCCCCCATCCCGTGGAGGAGGCATCCGTGGTGAGGGTGAGCTGGTGTATGTGTGGATGAAGGCACTTGCCCACCGAGAGGTTGTGTGGCTGTGCCCACCAGCGCAGGCTCTGGACCACACGGGCAGATATCGGAATGCGAGTGTGGAGTGGTTGGGAGAGTTGCTTCCAGTGCGTCCGTAGGTGCCACTGCAGGGTATGCATGTGTAGCCTCGCCAATGGAAGGACTGAGGTTGTTGCAGCCATGTGGCCTAGCAGACAGAGGATTGCGCGGGCCGAGGTGCGTTTCTCTGTCGACATCTTCATGGCTAAGCGGGTGATGGTGTTGATCCGTAGTTGAGGAAGAAAAGCCTTGCAGACCTTGGTATCTATTACCGCCCCGATGAACTCTGTGCACTGGACTGGTTCCAGCCTGGACTTCTCCTTGTTGAGAAGGAATCCCACTCTGATCAGCAGGTCTGTCGTCAGGCATACTGCCCTGTGGAGTCCGAAGGCTGAATCCGCCGACAGGAGCCAGTCGTCCAGGTAGGGAAAGATGGCGACACCTTGTTTGCGGAGGTGTGCGGCGACCACCGCCACGCACTTTGTGAAGACTCTGGGTGCTGGTGATAGGCCAAATGGCAGGACTCGATACTGGTAATGGCCACCCAGCGCTGTGAATCTGAGGAATTTCCTGTGAGAAGCGTGGACCGGGATGTGGGAGTAGGCATCCTGGAGGTCCAGCGTCGCCAACCAATCCCCCGCCCTGATTAGGGGAAGGATGGAGTTGAGCGAATACATCCTGAACTTCTCTTTGATTAAGAAATTGTTCAGTTTCCGGAGGTCCAGGATAGGACGTAGGCCCCCTTTCTTCTTGGGGATAAGGAAGTACCGGGAGTAGAAGCCAGTGTTGACCTCTCCCGGGGGCACTTGCTCTATCACCTTGGCTTGGAGGAGTTGCTGTATGAGTTCCTGCAGCGGCTGTTCCAGGTGCTGCGGAGGCTGGCTGGTAGGTAGCTTGTGCTGACATGGAGGGGAGGAGAAGGGCAAGCGGTAGCCCGACTGGACTATCTGCAAGACCCACTTGTCCGTGGTAATCTCTTGCCAGGCCGAGAGGAACAGCGACAGGCGACCCCCAACCGGGGCATAGTCAGAAGGAGGAGGGTTCTTTCCCGGAGTGGGAAGCGTTGGACTGCTTCTGCTTTCGCTGTCGCGGTTGCTGTCGCTGAAAAGGCGCCTTCTGATAAGTTGGCTTGAACTTTGGTGGCTGCCACTGACGGTTGGATCCATAAAATTGCTTCGAAGGGGCGAAGGGTTTTCGGAAATATCCCCCTTTCTGGGTCCAAGAGGGGCGTTCGAGGCCGTCTGCTGCTAGAGTCTTTAAGGTGGCGCAGTCCTCTTTGAGGTCTTTTACAGTGTCGGCTACCTTGTCCCCGAACAGGGAGTCACCTGAGCAGGGGGCGTCCGCAATACGGTCATGGGTGTTGTCGGAGAGTCCTGAGGCCCGGAGCCATGCCCAGCGCCGTGCTGAAATGGCCGTGCCTGCTGTTCGGACGGCCGTGTCAAATGCATCGAAGGCAGTGCACATCAGGTGCTTGCTGGATTCAGCTAGCTCCTGCATAGAGGTTGAAGCCATTGTCCGTGAGTCCTTGGGAAGGTCCTGTAGGTGCTTCTTAAGGTCGGCCAGGAGTGCATTCTGGAAGAGGACGTGTTGGAATTGGTGGGATGCTATTTTGGCGTTAAGCATAGCCCCTTGAAACACTTTTCTCCCGACATCGTCTAGGCATTTGGGGTCCCGACCTGGTGGATGGTTTGACTGGTTACGCGTGGACTTGGACCTTTTCAGAGCTGATGATACCACGATTGACTGGTGGGGTAACTGCGCTTTGGTAAATCTGGGTCCTGAGTGGACAATGTATTTGGTGTCCAAGCGCCTGGAGAAAGCTTGACCAGATGCTGGGGACTGCCAAAGTGCCAGCTGCTTGTCCTTCAATCTGCGGTGGAGGGGGAGAGCCATTGCTGGCTTGGGGCCATTTAGGTACTTCATGACCTCCGGCTCCTGTTCTTCTGTTGTTACCTCCGTGGACAGCCCCAGCTTAGAGACCACCTTCCGTAGGAAATTTGGGTAGGTAAGGTCCTCAGGCACTGGCGGGGGCTCGACTGGTTCGCTAGTGTCCTTGGGGTTGTCAGAGCCTGTATCTGGGTCCTCCCCTTCAGAGCAAGGCTCTAATTCCTCAACGTCGGGTTCCAGTTGTGTCGGTGAGGAAGAACGCGCTCTGGAAGGAGCGGGGGAGGGAGTCCGTTCCCTGGGTGAGAGTCTGGGGTATAGTGGGGAGTGGCCCTTCTCCGAAAGAGTCAGAAGGGGACTGGTTGCCCTGCATTGCTGGTCTGGTCGAGGTGGGGCGGTCTGTTCCACTAGGCGAGACAGGAGGCTTAGGATGGCAGAAGAGGTGGACTCGGATCTGCTGCTTCTGTGTCTCTTGTAACAGGGAGAGGGTCTCCTGCTGTCCCTGGAGGAACCACCATTGTAATCCCTTGCTGCAGAGGGGGATCGATGTCTGCGCTTGGCAGACTTCTTCCTGTGGTTTTCACCGGCGCTGCGCTGACCGGGAGATTCTCTGTGGCCATCTCGCTGATTGAGGCTCCCTCGTCGGCGCTGTGAATCAGCGCGGTCTGTGGAGCGTGAGCGGGGATGACAGGAGGATTCCCTGCTGTCCGCTCTGCAATGTTGCCCTTCTCGTCGGCGCTGAGGATCAGCGCGGTCTGCCGACTTACTGCTCCGCTGAGACTCACCGCGCCGAGCTTGTGTGTCCCGCGCCGAGGAAGAGGAGGCAGCGATGGCTCCATTGGCTGCTGAGGTCATGGGGATCTCCCTATCAGCGCATCGTGACGTGCTGGGCAGGGGGGAGGGCATTTTGTCCGTGCAGCCAATCAGGGTTGAGGAGGCGTTTCCAGAGGCGGGGCCTGGCGGGGCCACGAGGGCAGCGCCATCTTGGCCAGCATGAGGACCGCATGTACTGGATGTTCCGGGGTTGCTGCGCACCGGAGAGGGGCTTACCCGAAAGGCAGAGGCCTCTCCGGGGGCAGGACTTACAGCGTGGACATCGGGCAGAGGAGCAGCGTTCTTCTTGTGCGGCGCTTTTGCAGGGGCCGCGTTTGGACGCTGGTGTGCATCGGAGCCCCGGGAAGATAGTTTCAGGGAGGCAACAGACCTTGATTTCTTGTTGCTGGTTTGCTTCAGGTCCCGGGACGTGGAGGCTGCTGCGGGAGAGAGCAGGTCCTTCAAAGAGTGTTCGCGGTGCCTTTTTGCTCTGGGGGACATCCGGCCATAGCAATCGCAGTTCTCCACCTGGTGGGATGCCCCCAGGCATCTGACGCAGTGCTGATGGGTGTCGGAGATATTCATCTTCCTGCTGCAGGTAAGGCACTTTTTAAAACCTGGTTTAGGCATACTTTGGTAGGAGAGCTAGAAAATCCGTCTTGAGGCTAAGGCGGAAGAGAAAAAACTGGCCGGCTAGGGGCGGGCTGGGAGGTGGGACCACCTCACACATGCTCAGACGTTCTGAGCTAGAGAGCACTTCCGTCACGGCGCCGTCGGGGGACGACACCAGGTGTGGCTGACACATCCTGCTTGTCCTAGAAGAACAGTTTTTGTTATTGAAAGCTGGAGTGTTGCAACTTGGAGGGTCCTTCTTACGTTTTCCGTGTAGATGCTTGGTTATATTTATTTAATTTATTTATTTATATTTTCTTATATACTGCGCTATTCTGCATCAGTGCGGTTTACAATGAACAAACTGAAATTACATTGAACAGGGCATTATAACTTGGAGATAACTATTTTACAGGGAACATGGGCTATGGAGGGTTAAGTGGCTTGCCCAAGACCACAAGGAGCACCTGTGGGACTAGAAACCCCAGTACTTCCAGCCCAAGGTTGCTTTCCTCTAGTGGGATTTGAACCCCCGACCTTCTGGCCTGAAGTACCTTGCCCCAACCACTAGGCCACTCCTCCACTCCAATATATAAATCTATTAGATATTTTTTCACTAATCCTCTATATCTTGTTACCTGTATTAATGACAAGATATCTACAAATGATGTGCTAGAATAGTGAATACTCTCTGCTTATTTTGTTGTTGATTTGGGGTGTCACTCGGCCTCTTGATAGTCCTGTTGATCTTTATCTTTTTGTGTAGACCAGGTAAAACTCCTGCCCTGGTTTATTATTTTCCTTTCTCCCCCCTCCGCATATGTGGGCTATATGGGAGTTACTGGATATGGTTCTATTGATTGTATTTTGTTTAACGTTTTCTGTATGTATTACTCTTATTTTCTTGCAAGATTGTATTAATATTTTCTTGCTGGTTTATTTAAAATTCTATAAACAAATAATTTAAAAAATGTATAATAGAACAACTTGGCAAACTAAATACTAAGGAATCACCGGAACCTGATGGTATTTCTCCCAGTGCACTAAAGGAACTTAAATATTAAAATTGTCCTATCATTAAAATCAGCTACTGTGCCTGAGAACTAAACAGTGGCCAATGTACTGCAATTTTTTTAAATGGTCCCAGGAATGATCTGAGAAATCATAGACTAGTGAGTCCAACAGTGATTCTGAGCGAAATGATAGAAACTATGCTGAAGAACAAAATCACTAAACATATTGGAAGACATGACTTGATGGTGCAGAGCTATCATGGCTTTAGCAAAGAGAGGTCTTATTTTACCATCTCCTGGAATTTTTTTTTGTTTCATTTTAGATTTACCTTCTGGATAAGACCTAAAGCTAAGCCTATAGTTGATAGACATGTTACTTTTTATTTAAGAAAAGGTGACCAGGAGAGGTTAGATGATAGGCCAAATTACAGAAGTAGAAAAAAGAATTATGAGCAACTTAGATAACCTCTTTTTACCTACTCTCACATTATCTCCAAATGCAACTAGACATTTTTTTTATCTGAAAGAATATGTGAAAAAGGTTGAGGGAAGGGATTCTCCGTAGTGTACCAAGGGAGATTAATGCACAAAGGGAGAGGGAGCGATCACTTTCAAGTCGCATCCATCAAGTCATGTCTTCCATTATGTTTAGTGATTTTGTTCTTCTACAGCTAACCTCTCACACAGAGATATCAACTTCAAAAAGGGCTTGTCCTTTGTTCCTACTGTTCACCAAAATGCATGTAAATAAGAGCAGATTTCTTTAAATTTACAAGGAAATTTCAAAATTTGCAAATTAAAAAAAAAAAAGACATTGATCGTTTCCTAATCAAAAATAATTCTCAGTGGGTTCCTCTTGGTCTTAGAAAACATCTGATTTATGCATTTCAGAAGTGTGGTAGGAGAAATGTTGAGAAATTGGAAAGAAAGGAGCATTTATTTTTTTTAAACATTAGTCAAAGAAGAAAATGAGGTGAAGAAATCATTACAGAGAAAGGAGAGCATAATAATAAAACTAGCTGAAAAAGAAGGGGCATAGTGATTTTGAATAGACAGGATTATATCCAAGAAATTGTGTGTCAGCTCAGTAAGGAATGTCATCTCCAACCATGCAATTAAATTCAAAATAGATGCTCTTTTAAATATAGGAAAGTAAGGGCGGTTTCCTCATTGCCCATGAAAGTAGTTTTAGGAGTGACGCACCCTTCATGCTGACAATATATATCATGCCTGAAATTCCTAAATCACTCACAGGCAGATCTACTGTTTACACTATAGGTTCTGTGTTAAAAAAGAAATCTATAAATTTGGAAAGAGGTTCTAAGACCTGTCATTCCTAAAGTTCCCTCATGTGAAAGATCCCACCCATTTCATCAAGATTTTGAGGACTTTTAAATTCAATATAGATCTTTTATTATTTATGTTGACGTAGAATTCCTCTATACCAATATCCTGCTGAGAAAAGCAATTTCTATTAAGGAAACTCTATAGGTGCTCCGATCTCTTTCTTTGTTCAGTGTCTAGGTGAGATACCAGATCTGGCATTAAACAAGAAATTAATTTTGTTTTGAAAGGAAATTCTATCAACCAATTAAGGGGACTGTAATGGATGGGTTATTGATGAGAAATGAGCATGAAGCCACACTGTCTGTAACTATACTTTCCGCACAGTAACATTTCTGTGTGGTAAGTGTACGAGCACAAGCTGGGAACGCCCATAACAGTTATCGCACTTGTGGACCGATATTCAGCCTTAGCACGCAGCAGATTTTTAAAACTCTGGCTGTCACAGCTGCATCAAAAAACTCACAGTATTACGGATCACTATCTGGATAGCAGTGATAGTAAGCCCTCTATCTGGCTAAATTTAGGACAGGCCTTGCAGATGGCCTAAATGTACAGTATCTGGATAGCTTATTCGACTAGTGGCTGAAAATCGTTGTGATCCGGATAATTGCTGGCCTCGTCCCAGCACTGTCTAGACAGTGCTGAGGTGGTAAGAGGAAATATTTAGAAGCACTATACGGATAGCCTCTCAATGCCTCGCTGGCTGGCAATAATCCAGCGAGCAAGCTCTACTAACTGAATAAATGCATTTGAATATCAGTCCCTTACTGTGCGGGAAGTGCAGAACTTTACTGCATGTTAGTAAGAGTCCCATGGATTTGTTAAACAGGTTTTTATTTTGCTGGCTGAGTATTATGGACTGCAGTTTAAAATTCCAAATACAATACAGCAATAAAGAGATTCCTTTTTTAGATATTCTAATCCAAAACAAGATGGCACTTAGGTTTACAGCAGCATTATACAGAAAACTAACCGATAAAGTGAACTGTTGCATTTCCAAAAACTAATGGCAATCTCAAAAGAAATTTGCCAGTTAGTCTGTTCTTAAGATCGAGGTGGTTATGCACGACTGAAGTGTGATGTGCAAAACTTAGAGAAGCTAGAAAAGTAGCCCGAAAAACAAAGGTACAAAAAGAAGAAGAAATAGCCAATGCAATAAAATGTGTGGATAAGACATTTTTCAGATATGTTAATGAGAGAGGAAGGGCAAATGTGGTATTGTCACACTCATGGATTCTCTACAGGGAGAACTATTCAGGCAATTGGTAACAGACCCCACACGTGAAGGGGCCATACTGGACTTGGTGCTTACCAATGGTGAAAGTGTTTCTGATGTTGTAGTGGGAGATCATTTTGCATCCAGTGATCACCAGATGGTGTGGTTCAGTATTAGGACTAGGGCTGTTAGAATCCATTCCAAGGTGAGGATCTTAGACTTTAGGAAGACTAACTTTGCGAAGATGGGCCAATACCTCAGGGAGTCGTTAGTGGGATGGGAACAGCTGGGAGATGTAGAAAAACAGTGGGCAAAACTGAAAGGGGGTATTTTAAAGGCAACCAACCTTTTTGTTAAAATGGTAAATAAAGGCAAAAGGAACAGGAGAAAGCTATGGTTTTCGAAGGAAGTAGCTGAACAAGTGAAGAAAAAGAGGGAGGCCTTCATGAAATACAAGAGATCACAGAGAGAGGAAGACAGGCATCTGTATTTGGAAAAACTTTGAGAAGCTAGCAAAGTAGTCAAGAAGGCAAAGATTCAAAAGGAGGAGGAAATAGCCAATGCAATAAAATGGGGGGATAAGACATTTTTCAGATATATTAGTGAGAAGAGGAAGGGCAAAAGTGGTATTGTCAGACTCAAGGGTGCAGGGGGGGAATATATAGAAGCTGATAAGGATAAAGCGGAATTGCTTAACAAATATTTTTGTTCTGTGTTCACAGATGAAGAACCAGGAGCAGGACCTCAGAAAACACCCACAAATAAGAACAGAAGCGAGGGACATCTTGAACTATTTTCAGAAGACTGTGTTCGTGAGAAACTAGCTCAACTTAAAGTAGACAAAGCGATGGGACCGGATGGGATACACCCGAGAATACTGAGGGAACTTGGGGACGTTCTAGCAACTCCACTGACTAACCTTTTCCCATCTGCCCCGGCGAGCTTAACAGAGTCGAGAGGGAGAAGCTCTCCCTTCGCGGCTCTGAAAGCCGAAGAGGAGAGGGACTGAGGGAGGCAGGGCTGGCTAACATCGGGGAATTCCGGGGGCAGGGCAGACTGCCTCCTTACCTGCCCGCGGAGAGCTGTGCACACTGCAAAATGGATCCTCGAGGGCGCGTGGTGCCTCGTGGCGTTCGGCTGGCTGCCCCCCCCCCTCCTTCCTGTCTCTAATTGGTTGAGGGCAGGCTCGTGACTCAGGTCATGTGGAGAGAGAAGACGACTTTACAGATAGTATTTTTTAGCCCCACGCGGCCGCGCCGGCAATCAGGTGAGAAAAGTAAAACCAACGAAAAACGTCGTGGCGTCGCAGGCCGCACGCGGCCCGCAGGCCGCATGTTTGAGACCCCTGGTATAGGGGGAGGGAAGTACATCTGTCCACAAAAGAAGAACGGGATCTGGGCGTGATTGTGTCTGACAATGTTAAAGTAGCTAAACAGGTAGAAAAGGCAACAGCGAAAGCTAGAAGTATGCTTGGATGTATAGGGAGAGGAATGGCCAGCAGAAAAAAGGAGGTGATAGTGCCTCTATATAGGTCTTTGGTGCGACCTCATTTGGAGTATTGTGTGCAGTTCTGGAGGCCACACTTTCAAAAGAAAGCAGGTTGACGTCGGTGCAGAGGGTGGCTACTAAAATGGTTGGTGGTCTTCATTATAAAGCATATGAGGAGAGACCTAAGGATCTTAATATGTATACTTTAGAGGAAAGGTGGAATAGAGGAGATGTGAGAGAGACATTTAAATACCTCCAGGGCATAAATGCCCAGAAGAGCCTCTTTCGATTGAAAGCAAGCTCTGCTACGAGGGGACACAGGATGAGTGTGAAAGGGAATAGACTCAGAAGTAATGTGCGGAAATATTTCTTTATGGAAAGAGTGGTAGATGCATGGAATAGTCTCCCAGTAGAGGTGGTAGAGATGAATACAGTATCTGAATTCAAAAAAGCATGGGACAAACACAGAGGATCTCCAAGGGAAAATAGGTGACTATTGTAGTAATCTATATGGAAGGGCAGACTAGATAGGCCATGCAATTTTTTTCTGCCATCATGTTTCTATGTATTGAGACTGGATACAAGAGTGCTAAGACATTGGATAGTGATATCCTTCTGGAACAAAACAGGATAAGAGAACTAGGTTTGGTCTATATTTGATGCTTTTCTGACTTAAGAGATATCAAATGGATCTTGAGGAAACACTGGCATATTTCTGAGGGACATGGAGAAATTTTACATACCTGCTAATTTCCATTCTTTGAATCCTGCTAGACCAGTCCAGACAGCTTTCAGCGATGACATCATTGGTGCAGCATTGAGAGAAGCCAATATGACACTAAAAAACTCAGAAAAAAGTATGAATCAATCATAACTTTGTACAAATATTTTGGCTCTCTTACAACACTTGATTCTGTATCAGGCACAGATACTGATAATGCAGTTAAAGGCAGCAGGGCTCCCAAATCTGTAGGAGTAGTCTTCTCAGTGCAGGTCCTGAACTGGATTCAAGGAAAGCAAATGAGTGGGTATGTAAAATTTCTTTCTTTATTCTGCTAGACCAGTCCATATGACTAGGAGTACCCAATCAGTCAGGAACCAAGGTGGAAGAAAGATGATGCTCCAGATAGAACTGCTCTGCTCCCACATGCAACCAGCAACCAGTGTGCTCAGGGACAATCTGAGCACCCTTATGAAGACTGCCTGCCTTACAGATGTCTTTCTGAGACACCAAGGTGGATCCCACTCACAATAAGGCTTATGCCCTAGTGACGTGAGCTCCAACTCCTTCTAGAATGTGTTTTCCATACAGGAGGTAGACTCATCAAACAGCCTCCTTAAGCCAGTGGGCAGCCGATGACTTGGCAGCCACCTGACCCTTCCTTGGGCTCTGAAGAGGACAAAGATGGTTCGACCACTGGAAGGAATTAATAGTCTCTAGATACTTTACCAATGCTCCCTTCATGTCTAACAGATGCAGCAAGGAGTCTGACTGAGGGTCCTAACCAAAGAGAAAAGCAGGAACACAGATTGATTAAAATGAAAGGGAGACAGAACTTTCTGGAGAAAAAAAGAGGGCACTATCCTCAGGGAGACAGATGCTGATAAGATGACATAAAATGCTCCCTACAGGACTAGGCCTATAGCTCCGATGCCTGCCTGGCAGAAGCACTAGCCACCAGGAATACCACCTTCAGATTCAAATCCTTAAGGGAGGCCTTTCGAAGGGGCTTTAAAGTGGGACCTTTCAGTGCCTTTGGCCACATGGGTGGATGGATTTGTATCACCCCCCTGAGGAAACTGGATACATCAGGGTGCACTGCCAGGGACACATCCTGAATTCACCTCTGGAACCTTAAGAGAGTTAAGACCTAAGCCCTGATCCAAACTGGACTGTAAGGACCATACAACCACTATATCCACCTGCTTGGCATCCAGGTCCTGGGAGGAACACTACCTCTCAAAGATCTTGCAGACTAACATAGGCCAAGGACAATGAAGTCTTCTGAGTGTTGACTATGCCCCAGAATATCCTTTCTTAGGCAGCTTGTCTTTCTCAAGGGCCAGACCATAAGCAAGAAAGGCACAGGATCCTCCATGACTAGACTCCACTGCAGCAGTCCCCTCTCCTGAGGTAGCAATTGAGAAGATCTCACCAACAGGCTCAAGAGATCCATGTACCATGAGCTGCAAGGCTAGTCCGGTGCCACCAGAATGACCAAGCCCAGGTGAGAACAAATTTTGACAGTAGCAAGGGCCACAAAGAAAAGACATATAGGAGCCCATCCTAGGGCCATGTCTGTAGAAGGGCATCAAAGTCCAATGCCCATGGATCTTTCCTGCAGCTGAAAGAGTCCTTTACCTTGGCATTCTCCTAGGAGGCCATCAGATTGAAAACAGACAGGCCCCATCCCCACATGATGAGGTTCAATGTGCAAGGGCTTAGTCCTACTTGCCAGAATCTATGATGTTCTGGCTCAAGAAGTCAGCCGGTATATTGTCAACTTCCACATTGTGTACCAACCAAATGAGTCTCTGCCCAACAATAGAGCTTTGCCACCTCTGTGGCCACGCAGACTGCGAGTTCTGCCTGGCCTATTGATTAAGACACTGTTGTGGCAGTGTCTGAGAACACTCTGATTGCCTTGCCCTCTAGGAGGGTCTAGAACCTCTCTAAAGCCAGGCAAACTGGCTGTTGATTGACTAGGTGGCTTCCTGCAGGGGACCAGTACCTCTAAGCAAATTGGCCCAGACAATGATCTCCACAGCCCAAAAGACTAGCATCCATGGTGACTATCACCCAATCTGGCACCTCCAGAGACCTTCTCTCCATTAGAGGGCAAGTTTGCAGTCATCAGGCAAGTTCCATCTTGATCTTATGGGATAAGAGGAAGGCACTCTTTGAACAACTGGAAACAAAGAGACCAATGAGTCAGATGTTTGTGATTGCATTGTTTCTGTCCTGTCACATATTGTACTTCTTTTCTCTTTCTGGCCTTGGCCATTATGGTGTATGTTTATGCAATTGTAAACCGCCTTGATGTAATGAAAGTGCAGTATATCAAATAACCAAATAAACATAAACATAAGGTACCCCTACATTGGGTGCATATGCAGTCTGGCCCAAATTACTAGCTCCAGAGTCAAGGCCATCAACCCTGGGAGTTGTAGGTAGTCCTATATTCTGGGAGCTGTCTGAGAGCAAAAATCACTGAGCTGCCTCAGCAGCTTAACAAAATCTCTTTGGAATGAGAAACACTTTGCCTAAGCCAGTGACAAAGTGGGTATCCAGATATTCCAAGTCCTGAGAGAGAATTAATCTGCTTTTGGAATAGCTGATCACCTAATTCAGCCTTTCCAGCCACTAAATCACCTGGGATGTATCTGCTATGGACTTTTTCTAGGAGTCAGTCCAAGCCAGCTAGTCATCCAGGCACAGGTGAACCTGGATCCCCTGCTTGTACTGGAAGGTTGCTATAACCACAATGATTTTCAAGAAGGTGCAATAGGCCATAGCAAGGCCAAAGAGCAGGGCCTATAACTGGAAGTGACGGCCCAGGACACAGAAGTGGAAAAACTGCTAATGTTGCTCCCAGAAGTATGCCTTGGAAAGGTCCAAGGAAGTTAGAAATTCCCCTTGCTGGACTGATGCAATGACAGATCTGAAAGTCTACTAGCAGAAATGAGGCACTCTGAGCTTGGTGTTGACTACCTTCAAATCCAGAACAGGTGGAAGTAACCATATTTCTTTGGTATCATGAAGTAAATGGAATACTGCCCCTGACCTTGATTTGTGGAGGGCACGGGTATTATAGTCTGCAACTGCAGTAGGAGCTGAAGTGTTTCCCTGATTGTCACTCCCTTGGAAGGAAGCTTCAAGACGACTCCATAAAGACATCCCAAAGAGGCTCTGTGAGCCCCAGCACATATCCTTTTTCAAGGACCTCGAGGACCCTTTGGTCTGATGTGATGTTGGTTCGAGCAACACAGCTGGAGACACCCCCACCTGCCTATCCAGGAAGGGACCTGCCAAATCTCATTGAAAGGGCTTACCATCTCCCGAGGAGTTTCCTGCTGTGTCCTGTAAGTGTTGGGATTCCATGAAAGAATTGACATTTTTTGGGTTTAGGTTCACTGGAGGAACAGGCAGCACCAAAACTCTTTCTGGCCATGAACCTCCCCCCCCCCCCCTTCACTATGCTCCCCACTGAGCCCTGCAAAAAGAACCTCTGGGCCTATCTTACAGAAACATCTGAAGTTGAGCTTCTTCTAGGTCCTTCACCAGATCTTCCCTGAAGAACAATGTCCTTAAAAGGGAGCTTGCTCAGTTGTAGCTTGTACACAGAATTAGCAGACCAATTCTGGAGCCAGAACCACCATCTGGCTATCATAGTCACCATCATGGCTTTAGAGGCGATCCTAATCACAAACTACACTCCAGACTCCAATTTCATGACCTCTATGCTGCCTCTCAATTGCTGGATCCAGCGTAAGAATGCTCAGACCACCACATCCACACAAAGCGCCATCTGAGTACCAAGGCTGAAGCCATAAAGACATTCCTGAAGCAGCTTCCATTCTCCTGTTGTGAGTCTCACAGCACAGTGCCACCTTCTACCAGAATGGTCATGCGCTGCTTCATTGCCTTGACCAGGGCATCTGTCTTAGGGAGCTTGAAAAGCTGTTCCATCTCTCCATGGAGCATAGGATACAGCTGAGCCAGGACTTTATAATACCCTTCAGCCCCAGTTCTGATGCCTTCCACTAAAAGGACATGAGCTTTTGTAAGAACTCAGGAAAGTGAGGAAAAAAAAATAGAGAGCCAACGCAACCCCTCCAGTATAGGATTCACTCGAGAAACCTGCAATGGAGGGGGGTCCACAATGCATAAGTCTGCAAAGGAATCCTGAATAAGGATAGCCAGGGTCCACCCTATGAAAAAGAATCACTTTCAGATCTTCTCCATCAGCCAAGAAAAGCTCCTCCTCCTTCACTGATTCACCCATTTGAGACCGGGAATTTTCATCTAACCAGCATTCACCTAGAAAGGATAAGGCTGGGTTCCGGAGGAATGGTCAGGTGAAAATGAAGAACGGATCTTAACCCCCTTACTGCCAGAGATGGAGACATCAGAGGTCTCCAAGTGGTCGCCCCCCCCCCCCCCCAGAGAGGTTGTGAAATTGGACTTCCACAAGGGAAGCCGCCAGTCAACTACCAAAGACAGAAAACAGCCTGTGAGCTGTTTTAGGAGCTGCTGTTCAAAGCCAGTGGGAAAATGTGCCCTGGGGCACTGAAGGACCCACAGAGATCTGTTGGCTTGAAGCTGTGGATACCTCACCATGCTCCCCTTCATCTGGGACCATGTGGCCATCTAAGATGGCCACTATTCCTGCCAGTGGAAAAATTGTGGGAGACTCAGCAGAGACTGCAAAATTGGCATCAGACCCTAGGCACTTTCTCCTTGGGGGTGTCCCAACATTGATGAAAAACTGCCCCAAGGTTTCTCCATCTCACTGAGAGCAAAAAGAGTCAGACACAGAGCTCATGCAATGGGAACCACAAACAGCACACCTCCATGTACTGTGCATAGCTTGCAAAACTCAAACGTGTTAGAAGAAAATAACCAGACTAAAAAAATACCACGGCAAAAAGAGAACCCCAATTGATAAGTGAATCCTCTCATCTGTCAGGTCAGCTGGAGAAACTCAAGAGGGAGGGAGGAGTGGCCTAGTGGTTGGGGCAAGTTACTTCAGGCCAGAGGGCTAGGGGTTTGAATCCCACTAGAGGACAGCAACCTTGAGCCAGAAGGACTGGGGTTTCTAGTCCCACAGGTGCTCCTTGTGGCCTTGAGCAAGCCACTTAACCCTCTGTTGCCTCAGGTACAAAAACATAGATTGTGAGCCCTTTGAGGACAAGGGAAAATATATATACATTACCTGGATGTACACCACTTTGACTGGTAGAACAGCAGTATATAAGCCTAGTTAAATAAATAAATAAAGAAAGAAGGGCCTCCCTAGCTGTTCAAACAGGCCTGGAAAAGTCTGGCTACCTGAAAGTGTGATTTTTTTTGTTTTTTTGTTTTAATTTGGAGCTGCTTTACTCAAGAAACAAGGACAAAGAGCCAAGTAAAGCAATAGAAAATAGGAAAAATATTTTGCATGTTTTAATAAGAAAACAAGAGAGAAGGGGGGGGGGTCTAGGCACAAACTTACCAACCCCTTTCAGAAGCCCTATGGGGTCCTCCTGTCTATGCACCAGTCCACCAGTGCTGGAGACAGGATGACTATCAGCCCAAGGAGACAAACCTATGCTTGGAGCAAACATTGGGCCAAAGGTCTCAATCACATAGGTCACAAGTCCTTTATCTTGGCCAGGGAAGACATGCCTATCTGCACTACTGCACCAGTTCACACACATTGCCAACTGCTGGAGGTAGTCAATATTGGCTTCTCTCAGTGTTGAACTAGTGGTGACATCACTGAAAGCTGTTCTAGTCTACTTCCACCTGCTGGCTGGAGATCATAATCCACTCATCTGGACCTTCCTAGCAGGATAAGTTGGTAGCCCTCCCATATATTGCTAAATGAAGGCTGCAGGGAACATAGGACATTTAAAAAGTAGTAGGTACTCTTTGTCCTCAACCTTTAAACATCAGATTGTTCATCACAAGAAGAAAGGCTATCCTAGAGGGTCTCCAATGCAAGCAAAGTAGTTTTATAGCTCCTGAATACAAACTGTCTGCCTGAGAGCTCTTAAAGGGGGCTTTTTTCATTTTTAATTGCTAACTTTTTCTGCTACATTGCCTAGTGATTTGTAGCTATATTGTAAAAGGGGTATTTTTGTGTTCTTAGGCAAAGATTTTTTCTGCTGCTCTATTTTTTATTCTTCTCCTCTAGCCTTCAGGTTCAAAGAGGTAGGCAAGGTCTTTGAAGTCATTGCCCTGCTCAGGTGTCAGCAGAAAACATGCCGCTGGGGGTCAAGGAGGTTGTTGTTATCACTCTGTACCTGGAGTTGATGCTGTACTGTTTTCTCAATGACTTTTGTTAAGAGTGGGAGACTGGCGATATATACTTTATTCAGGAAAAATAGGATAGGAAGAAGAGGGAAGAGGAGTACCAGTATAATGTAAAAAATATTAAAGCTCAAGAATTACAGGGCTTACAAGGAAAGGAGGACGCACCGTGGGTAAAATTAAAAAGAGGGTACGGGGTACGGGGAATCCATTTGCATTGGTGTGATATACAGATCTCCCTCACAGGCAGACAGATTTAATTGAAGACATTTGCAGTATTGCCATGAAAGGACCTATAAATACATGGAGCAACCTAGGAATAGACCCTAAAGTGACTGATTGAACTAGAAATTGGTTGAGTGGGAGATAACAAAGGGTGCTGGTAAATGGATCTCACTTTGAGGAGAAAGATCAGGGCCGTCCTGTCCACTAGACGAGCTAGGTGGCTGGCCTGGGTAGTCAGCAGCAGCAGCACACATGACCAGACGCCCCCCAGCTGCCACCGATTCCATCTCGGGAGGGGGAGGCAGGAAGTGGCAGTGGCAGTATTTCCAAAAGCAGCAACAAGAATCTGTCCTTGGTCTGATTCTTTTTAACATTTTTGTTAGTGATATTGCAGAAAGGCTGTTGGTTAACATTTATTTCTTTGCAGATGATACCAAAATCTGCAATAGAGTAGACACCTAGGAAGGTGTAGATAACATGAGGAGGGATCTAGCTAAGCTTGAAGAATGGTCAAGAATTTGGCAGCTGAGGTTTAATGTTAAAAAATGCAGGATCATGCATTTGGACTGCAAAAATCCAAGAGAGCGGTACAGTATAGGGGGTGAATTGCTTCTGTCCATGAAAGAAGAGAGGAACCTAGGGGTGATTGTTTCTGATTATCTTAAGGTGGCTAAACAGGTAGAAAAGGAAATGAGAAAAGCCAGAAAGATTCTTGGGTGCATAGGAAGAGGAATGTCCAGCAGGAAGGAGGTGGTGATAGTGCCTCTGTATAAGTCTATGGTGAGACCTCATTTGGCATACTGCATGCAATTCTGGAGACCGCACCTTCCAAAGGATATAAACAGGATGGAGTTGGTGCAGAGGGTGGCTACCAAAATGGTCAGTGGGCTTCATCAGAGGGCATATGGGGACAGACTTAAAGATCTCAATATGCAGGAGAGTAGAGATATAATAAAGACGTTTAAATACCTCCATGGCATAAATGCACAGGAGGAGAGCCTCTTTCAATTGAAAGTAAACTCTGTAATGAGGGGACATAGGATGATGATGAAAGAGGATAGACTCAGGAGTAATATGCGGAAATATTTCTTTACGGAAAGAGTGGTAGATGTGTGGAATAGTCTCCCAATGGAGGTAGTAGAGACCAGTACAGTATCCGAATTCAAGAAAGCATGGGATAAATACAGAAGATCTCTGGTATTTAAGAGCAGACTAGATAGGGCATATAGAGTAGTTACCTGTAACAGGTGTTCTCAAGGAGCAGCAGGAATCAGTCCTCACATATGGGTGACATCGGCACCGACGGAGCCCCCGTGCGGAGCATTTCCCCAGCTTTCAAAGAAAGCCTTTGGGAATGCAGCGCGCATGTGCGGTCCCCTTCCCGCCCAAGGGTGCCATCTTGCTCAGTCTGATGACATAGCTAAAAGACAGCGAAAATAACAAAAGAAATCATAGGACTGCAACTCTAAGGGGAGGAGGGAGGGTTATGAGGACTGATTCCTGCTGCTCCTGGCGAACACCTGTTATAGGTGTGTAACTACTCTTTCTCCAGGACCAAGCAGGAAGAACATAAGAACATAAGAACATAAGATATGCCATACTGGGTCAGACCAAGGTCCATCAAGCCCAGTATTCTGTTTCCAACAGTGGCCAATCTAGGTCATACGTACCTAGCAGTTTCCCCAAGGGACACAGGTTCCACAATGCTTGTATTGGTTCAAGCATTGATATCCTGGGTCCCTTCTTAATAATGGTTTATGGACCTTTCCTCCAGGAACTTGTCCAAACCTTTTTTAAACCCAGCTACACTAACAGCCTTTACTACATCCTCCAGTAACAAATTCCAGAGTTTGATTACACGTTGAGTGAAAAAATATTTTCTTTTATTAGTCTTAAATAGTTTACCCTGTAGCTTCATTGCATGTCCCCTAGTCTTTCTATATTCTGATAAGGTAAACAATCGATCTACGTTTACCCGTTCCACTCCGTTCATTAATTTATAGACTTCTATCATATCTCCCCTCAGCCGTCTCTTTTCCAGGTTAAAGAGCCCCAACCTTTTTAGCCTTTCTTCATAGGAGTAGCCTTCCATCCCCTTTACCATTTTGGTGGCTCTTCTCTGAACCTTTTCTAAAATTGCTATATCCTTTTTAAGATATGGCGACCAGAATTGCACACAATATTCAAGGTGCGGTCTCACCATGGAACGATATAGAGGCATTATAATATCTTTTGTTTTATTTTCCATTCCTTTCCTTATCATACCTAGCATTCTATTTGCTCTCTTGGCCGCCGCTGCACACTGGGCCGAGGGTTTTAACATGGTATCCACAAGGACGCCTAAATCTTTTTCTTGGGTGGTGGTTCCTAATGTGGAACCTTGCATCGTGTAACCATAGTTTGGGTTGTTCTTCCCTAGGTGCATAACCTTGCACTTCTCCACATTAAATTTCATCTGCCATTTTGATGCCCAGTCTTCCAATTTATCAAGATCCTCTTGCAATTTTCCACAATCCTCCTGGGTTTTAACAACTTTAAATAGTTTTGTGTCATCAGCAAATTTGATAACCTCACTCGTTATTCCACTTTCCAGGTCATTTATGAATATGTCAAAAAGCAGCGGACCCAGCACAGATCCCTGGGGTACACCACTATTCACCTTTCTCCATTGGGAAAATTGGCCATTTAGCCCTACCCTCTGCTTTCTATCTTTTATCCAGTTCCTGATCCACAGTAGTACACTGCCTCCTATCCCATGACTCTTTAGTTTTGCCAAAAGTCTCTCATGAGGGACCTTGTCAAAGGCTTTCTGAAAGTCCAGATACACAATATCAACCGACTCACCTTTGTCCACCTGTTTATTTACTCCTTCAAAAAAACATAACAGATTAGTAAGACAAGATCTTCCTTGTCTAAAGCCATGTTGGCTGTCTCCCATTAGGTCATGACTATCTATATGCTGAGTAATTTTATTCTTTATGATGGTTTCTACCATTTTTCCCGGTACTGATGTCAGGCTCACCGGTCTGTAGTTTCCCGGATCACCCCTCGAACCCTTTTTAAAAATTGGTGTTACATTGGCGATCCTCCAATCCTCAGGTATTAGAGATGATTTTAATGATAGTTCACAGATTACTGATAGCAGGTCTGCAATCTCAAATTTCAGTTCTTTCAACACCCTTGGATGTATACCATCCGGCCCAGGTGATTTGCTACTCTTCAGTTTATCTAATAGTTGTAAGACATCTTCCCGATGTATCGATATTTCCTTCAATTCTTCCACACCTTTAAATACCACTTCAGTCGTGGGTAACATCCCTACATCTTCCTCAGTAAAGACCGAAGCAAAGAATTCATTCAGTCTCTCCGCTATCGCCTTGTCGCCTCTTAGTGCTCCTTTAACCCCTTTATCATCTAATGGACCAACTGACTCTCTCACGGGTTTTTTGCTACGAATGTACTTGAAAAGGTCTTTATTTCGCGTTTTTGCTTCCGCAGCAAGCTTCTTCTCAAATTCTCTCTTTGCCTGCCTTATCAATGCCTTGCATTTGACTTGCCAGTGCTTGTGCTGTTTCCAGGTTTCATCATTTGGCTCTTTTTTCCATTTCTTGAAAGATGCTTTTTTGGCAACAACAGCCTCTCTGACCTCAGCTTTAAACCATGCTGGCAATTTTTTGGACTTCCTTCCACTTTTCTTAAAGCGTGGAATACAGCTGGTCTGGGCTTCCAAGATAGTATTTTTCAACAACACCCAAGCTTGATGTACGTCTTTAACCTTTGCAACTGCTCCTTTTAGTTTTTTCTTAACTGTTTTCCTCATTCTATCATAGTCTCCCTTTCGAAAGTTAAAGGGTAGTACTGTGGATTTCCTTACTATCCCTCCTCCACTAATTAAATCAAAGGCGATCATGCTATGATCACTATTGCCAAGTGGCCCCAACACCCTTATCTCTTGCACTACATCTGGTGTTCCACTAAGGACTAGGTCTAATATTGCTTCCCCTCTGGTCGGTTCATGAACCAGCTGCTCCAAGAAGCAGTCATTTATTTCATCTAGGAACTTTATCTCCCTAGCATGTCCTGTTGTGACACTGACCCAGTCGATGCCGGGGTAATTGAAATCACCCATTATTATTACTGCACTGTAACGTTTGCTAGCTTCCTTGATTTCTTTGAGCATTTCATCATCCATTTGTTCATTCTGGCCAGGCGGACGATAGTACACCCCCACTGCCATCGCCTTCCCCTTTTTACATGGAATTTCAATCCATAGAGATTCTACAGCAAATTTTGTTTCTTGCAAAACTTTAATCCTTTCTAACTCAATGCCCTCTCTAACATAGAGCGCAACCCCTCCACCAATTTGATCAGCTCTATCATTTCGATATAGTTTGTACCCAGGTATCACAGTGTCCCACTGGTTGTCCTCCTTCCACCATGTCTCTGATATTCCAATCATATCTAACCTCTCGTTTAGTGCTATATATTCTAACTCTCCCATCTTGTTTTGTAGACTTCTAGCATTTGCATACAAGCATTTTAGAGACTGTATTTTATTCATATTAATTTGGCTATTGGTAGACATGGGTAATTTGGGATCTTTAAGTTCTGTCTGCTCCATACTCAAGGGCATTTGGGCTACTTTACTCTTTTTTGGAACCTCTCTGCTTTTTGTAGTATCCTTCAAGGATACATTCTTCCGAACCATGCGCTCTTGGGCGACTGTCGGCTTTCCCCTATTATCTAGTTTAAAAGCTGCTCTATCTCCTTTTTAAAGGTTAATGCCAGCAGCCTGGTTCCATCCCGGTTAAGGTGAAGCCCATCCCTTCGGAAGAGCCCCTCCTTTCCCCAGAATGTTCCCCAGTTCCTAACAAATCCGAACCCCTCATCTCTGCACCATTGTCTCATCCACGCATTGAGACTCCGGAGCTCTGCCTGCCTATTGGGTCCTGCGCGTGGAACGGGAAGCATTTCGGAGAACGCTACCCTGGAAGTTCTGGATTTCAACTTCCTACCTAAAAGCCTAAATTTAGCTTCCAGAACCTCCCTACCACATTTTCCTATGTCATTGGTACCAACATGTACCAAGACAGCAGACTCCTCCCCAGCACTATCTAAGACCTTATCTAGGTGGCGTGTGAGGTCCGCTACCTTCGCACCAGGCAGGCATGTTACCAGGCGATCCTCACGTCCACCAGCCACCCAGCTATCTACATGCCTAATGATCGAATCACCAACTATAACTGCTGTCCTAACCCTTCCCGCATGGGCACTTGGCCCTGGAGAAACCTCCTCGGTGCGAGAGGGGTTTACATCACCTGGAGGACAGGTCCTAGTTACAGGATCACTTCCTGCCACACCAGGGTGATGCTCTCCTGTCACGTGACCTCTCTCCTCCATGGCAACAGGGATGCTGCCAGACTGGAGGTGGGACTTCAGGACTATATCCCTGTAGGTCTCGTCTATGTACCTCTCTGTCTGTCTTATGTTTTCCAAGTCTGCTACTCTAGCCTCTAGAGAACGGACTCGTTCCCTGAGAGCAGAGAGCTCCTTGCACCTAGTGCACACGTAAGACCTCTCACCAGCTGGGAGAAAATCATACATGTGACACTCAATGCAAAAGACTGGAAAGCCCACATCCCGCTGCTGGACTGCTGTCTGCATCTTAGTTTTAAGTTTGTGTTTAGATCTTTAAGTTCTATATGTACTAAAGGGTGCAATGGATATTTATACCACTAAAACAGTACCTAAGAAGTTTAATATACCTTGTTCACCTGAAGCTTAATTAATCTCAGGTCCTTGGTGTATGACTGATTTGGGTAATGAGCTTCACCTGAGAGCACCTCCTGTCTTTTAAGTTGTGCAAGTACCTATAAAGCTGTGATTTTCCCAGGGGAGGGTGGGTGTGGGGAGGGAGGGAGGGATATAACACTTATTAAAAAAGGGCTGCTACACAGTACCTTGTCCTGTGCTGCTGAGGAAAACTATATTCTGATTTGATTTAAATTATAGCTCTTTGCTGCTACTAGGCTCTAACCTATTATGAAATTTAAACTACAAGCTCTCTGCTGGATTCTAAATTTAACCAGAAAGCTCTCTTCTGTGTTTTAATTTGAAACTAAAAGTACTTTGCTGATGCTAGGCCCTGAGTGACTATGAAATTTAAACTACAGCTGTCTACTGGGTATGAAAGGTAACCAGAAAGTTCTCTTCTGTGTTTTTAAATTGAATCTTAAACTGTTGCTACTAGGCCCTGACTGATTTAACAAAAAAAAAAAATAGTGGGTTCACAGATTAATTAGCTTTAAAAGAAAAAAAATCCTTTCAGAAAAATTCCCAGAAGTATATACTCACAATTTCAGATTTCTCTCCAGAAGTAACAGCCCCCCTTTCCAGTCCTTCAAGACAGGGTCACAGAGCTCTGGTTGAGCTATTTATGCTTGTGCTGATGATGTAAGCAGTGACCTACTTCCTGGGTAATTAACAGTCCTTGCTTGGATAGAAGGAGTCTTTCAAAATGGCCTTTTGAACTGCCAGCTGGTGTTAACACCTATTGAAAAAGCTTCACAGGTTGCTTGCCCACTAGGTAGAAGGCCTCTTTGTAAAGGTCTCTAGAAGACTTTATATGCTGCTCAAGGAGAATTGACCTTGTTTTGCCTCTTGTGCTAAGCTATATTCTGATTTGATTTAAATTATAGCTCTTTGCTGCTACTAGGCTCTAACCTATTATGAAATTTAAACTACAAGCTCTCTGCTGGATTCTAAATTTAACCAGAAAGCTCTCTTCTGTGTTTTAATTTGAAACTAAAAGTACTTTGCTGATGCTAGGCCCTGAGTGACTATGAAATTTAAACTACAGCTGTCTACTGGGTATGAAAGGTAACCAGAAAGTTCTCTTCTGTGTTTTAAATTGAATCTTAAACTGTTGCTACTAGGCCCTGACTGATTTAACAAAAAAAAAAAATAGTGGGTTCACAGATTAATTAGCTTTAAAAGAAAAAAAATTCCTTTCAGAAAAATTCCCAGAAGTATATACTCACAATTTCAGATTTCTCTCCAGAAGTAACAGCCCCCCTTTCCAGTCCTTCAAGTCAGTCCTCACATATGGGACTCCCCAGCTTAAGGCTACCGGAGACCCAAAGCTGAAAAATGAGCTCCCTCTAGAGCCTCAGCATGCAAGAAAAGAATCTTCTCTGATAACGCCCCCAAACGGTTGCCCAACACCAGGGCCGGAGGGTAGGAGTTGCCTAAACCCCAAAGAGATTATGGAGTACCACCTGCCTGAAAGCACTGTCCCTGTGGGACTCCCTCTCAAGGCAGTAGTGGGCCGCAAAAGTCTGGCTTAAAGACCAAGTAGCGGCCTGGCAGATGTCTGCCAACGGAACAGAGCGGAGATGAGCCACTGACGCAGCCTTCGCCCCGACACGGTGAGCCGTAACTCGACCCTGTATCGAGAGGCCGGCTGCCCTGTAATCCCAGGTGATACAGTCAGCTACCCAAATGGACAAAGTACGCTTGGAGACAGCCAACCCCAACTTATTGGGGTCAAAAGAGACGAAGAGCTGAACAGCCCTCCAGTGCTCCCGCGTATGGTCAAGGTAGAAGGACAACGCCCTCCTACAGTCCAGGATATGCAAGACCATCTCAGCCCGGCTGGCATGCGGCCTGGGAAAGAAAGTTGGAAGAACCACCTCCTGATTGAGGTGGAAGGAGGAGACAACCTTAGGAAGGAACTTAGGGTGAGTCCGTAAGACTACTCTGTTCCCATAGAACCTAGTATAAGGTGCATCTGATACTAGGGCCTGAAGCTCACTCACTCACCTCGCTGAGGTAAGGGCTACCAGAAACAACGCTTTCCAGGAGAGAAAACGCAGAGGGCAAGTAGCCATAGGTTCAAATGGTGGGCAAGTAAGCCGTTGCAAAACCACATTTAAATCCCATTCAGGGGCAGGTGGACGCACTGGAGGCTTAAGCAAAAGCAGGCTTCTGAGGAAGCAAGCCACCAAAGGATGGCTTGAGAGAGACTGACCCTCCACTGGGGAGTGGTGTGCTGAAAAAGCACTAAGATGAACTCTCACAGAACTGGACTTAAGGCCTAGGTTGGACAGGTGAAGCAAATATTGCAGCACCACTGGTACCAGACATGAGAAAGGATTCTCGTTGTGTTGAGTACACCAGGTAGAGAATCTACGCCACTTAAGGGCATAAGACTTTCTGGTGGACTGCCTCCTAGAGGCCAAGACCACGTCCTCCACTTCCCTAGGCAATAGTAAGGGCACTAGAACTACCCTTTCAGCAGCCAGGCCATCAAATTGAGGGACTGGAGATTGGGGTGTAAGAGATCCCTGCTCCTGAGACAAGAGATTGGGTTGCATCCCCAGAGGAAGAGGAGTGTCCACCGCTAGTTGCAAAAGAAGTGGGAACCAGGGTTGCCTTGGCCACCTGGGGGCCACCAGGATCAGCAAGGCCTTGTCCCTGATCACCCTGAACAGTGTCTTGGACACTAGAGGCGTGGGAGGAAACTCATATAGGAGGCCTGTAGACCATGGAATGAGAAACGCATCCGCTGCAACTCTGAGAGGATGCGGTTGCCTGGAGCAGAACCTGGGAAGTTGATGGTTCAGAGGACTGGCAAAGAGATCTATGGTTGGAAGACCCCATCTCAGGAAGATCTGTTGAACCACTAGAGGATTCAACTGCCACTAGTGCGGCTGCAGGATCCTGCTCAATCTGTCCGCCAGGTAATTCTCCTGACCTGGGAGATAGACCGCTTTGAGAAGAATGCCGTGATTGACTGCCCAGGAGCACAGTTTCTGCGCTTCCTGACATGGAAGGTGGGACCCTGTGCCCCCTTATTTGTTCACACAGAACATGGCAACTTGATTGTCCGTCTGAACCAAGACGGACTGGTGAGAGATGAGATGGGAGAAAGTTCTCAGGGCTAAGCGGATAGCTCTCAGTTCTAAAAGATTGATCTGCTGTGTGGCCTCCCAAGGAGACCACAGCCCTTGAGTATATGCTCCTTGGCAATGTGCACCCCAACCTTGAAGAGAAGCATTGGTTGTCAGCACTTGAGAGCGTGGAGGTGCTTGAAAAGGCACCCCTTGCACCAGATTCAGAAGATGAAGCCACCACTGCAGAGAAGACTCTAGTAGGTTGGACACCCTTACTTTGTCCGTGAGGCTTCCTGTGGCTTGGTACCACTGAGTCCTGAGGCCCCATTAAGCTGGCCTCATGTGTAGACGGGCATTTGGAGTTACATGGACCGTGGAAGCCATGTGGCCTAAGAGCCTCAGGAATTGTCTGGCGGAGACCAGAAAATTGCTGTGGAACTGCCTGGCTAGATCCATCAATCTGTGGGCCCTGTCCACTGGTAGAAAGGCTTTTTCCTGAAAGGTGTCCAGCCTTGCTCCTATGAACTCCATGTTCTGTGAGGGGTGCAAAGTGGACTTTGCGAAGTTTATAACAAACCCTAGGTGCTGAAGCAGAGCGACAGTGCAAAGGGTGGCTTAATTGGCCTCTTGCGGGGATTGACCCCTGATGAGCCAATCATCCAGGTATTTATTTTTATTTATTTAGCTGTATTTATATCCCGCTTTTCACCGGGTCAAAGCGGTCAATTGGGGGATACACTTAACACGAGGGGATATGAGACACATACGCTAATACTTACAGGGAACATGGGCAATGGAGGGTTAAGTGGCTTGCCCAAGACCACAAGGAGTGCCTATAGGACTAGAAATCCCAGACCCTCCGACCTGAGATTGCTGTCCCCAGGTGTGACTTGAACCCCCGGCCCTCCGGCCTGAAGTACCTTGTCCTAACCACTAGACCACTCCTCCCTCATGGGAGGTATGGGAAGACAAAGAGGCCTTGAACCCTGAGGTAGGCCGCCACCACCGCCAGGCACTTGGTGAATACCCTGGGGGTGGATGTAAGGCCAAAAGGCAGTACTCTGTACTGATAGTGGTTTCCTCCCACTACAAATCTGAGATATTGTCTGTGGTCTGGATGAATGAGGATGTGAGTATAAGCATCCTTTAGGTCTAAGGAGCATAGTCAATCTCCCTGCTGGAGGTAGGGTAGCAGAATTCCAAGGGTAAGCATCTTGAACTTTTCCCTCTCCAAGAACTTGTTCAGATTCCGCAAGTCTAGGATAGGCCTGAGGCCTCCTGTTCTATTTGGTACCAGGAAGTACCTGGAATAGAAGCCTTGACCTCTCAGGTGGTGGGGCACTGGTTCCACTGCCTGTTCCTTTACAAGACTTGCTAACTCCTGCAGGAGTAAGTCCCTGTGCAGAGGAAGTCTTGGAGGCTCCCCTGGAAAATAGGAGGGGGGTACCTGGTGGAAGTGGAGGAGATATTTTATTTATTTTTATTTATTTACATTCTCTTATATACCGCGCTATTCTGCATCAGTGCGGTTTACATTGAACAAACTGAAATTACATTGAACAGGGCATTATAACTTGGAGATAACTATTTTGCAGGGAACATGGGCTATGGAGGGTTAAGTGGCTTGCCCAAGACCACAAGGAGCACCTGTGGGACTAGAAACCCCAGTCCTTCCGGCCCAAGATTGCTGTCCTCTAGTGGGATTTGAACCCCCGACCTTCCGGCCTGAAGTACCTTGCCCCAACCACTAGGCCACTCCTCCACTCCACTCTACTTAGTACCCAGGTATCTCTTGTGACGGCTGACCACCTGTGGGCGTACAGGGCCAGCCGGCATCCTGTGCTGATAGGGGCCAGCTGAGGAGGAGAGGCTATGCCACTGGAGTCAAAACCCCACTCCCTGCTGTGCAGGAGCCGGAGCTGGTGGCTTGGGGGCTTTCTGCCTACGGGGCCCATGTCCCTGCCCCTTGGTCTGCTGACCCTGTTGGGGAGCTACAGAGGCCTGAAAATGAGGGTTCTATTTATAGGCAGATGACTTCCTCTGGTAAAAGGTCTTTTTCCCCGAGCCCTCCTTCTTCTGAGAAGGGGAAGAGGTTTTTCTGGACAGCCTTGTCCGGGTAAGAGTCTCGGTCTCAAGTTCTGCAGCCTTGTCAACCATGGGCTTGCCAAAGAGGTTCTCACCTCGGCAGGGGACATCGACCAACTTGTCCTGCACCCATGGCTCGAGGTCCAATGACTGTAACCAGGCCTGACGGCATGCACCGATGCCGGCCGCAGCTATCTGGGCCGAAGCCTCGAAGCCATCATAGGTTGCTCGAGAGATAAACTTCGAGCACTCACGAATACCCGATGACAGAGCATTGAATCTCTGTAAAGGTTCCTCGGAGAGACCAGCAGAGAACCCGGCAATCTCCTTTGCCAGGTCTCGAAGGTACAAGCCCATGTACAGCTGGTAGGTCTGGACACGGCAAGCAAACATAGAGCCCTGGAAGCACTTCATACCGAGGGCATCCAGGTTCTGGGTCTCCCGGCCGGGAGGCACCGAGGAGTGCATCTTCTGACTCTTCAGACGATGCATGGCCGATTCCACAACCATGGAGTGCTGCGGTACTTGTGCCTTTTGGAACCCAGGGCTCTTGCGGACTCGATAGATGGAATCGACCCGCTTGCTCAAAACCGGCGTCAAAGCCAGCGCCTCCCACATGCGGAAGGGCAGCCTTTCCAGCATCGGAGGAACCGGTACAGTAAAGGCCTCCTTTGGGGGAGAGTCATACTGCAGGGCCTCGGGATCTGCAGGGAAGGCCAAGGCCTTGGCCATATCCCGCACGAAGTCCGAGAACCGGGTATCCTCCGGTGGTGACTGTCTCCGAGGCTCGGACTCCGGTGAGTCCGATGGGACACACAGAGTCCGAAAGGTGTCGGGTGACTCCTCATCCTCCGTTTCCCTGCCGGACTCCTCGGAAGAGGAATCAAGCGGCTCTGGTCGGGCAGGCACCGATGCCATCCGCCCCGATGCCGAGGATACCGGCGTCGACGACCTCGGTCCCGAACGGGAGACTGAGGGGGACCTTGGCCAAGGATCGACTCAAGCGTGCATGGACTCGAGGATCGGCTCAGCCTCTGGGGTCGACTTGGACGTCGATGTCTCAGTGGTCGGGGCAGATGCACCGGTGAGACCGGCGATCAGTGCCCGCTGCTGTTCCATGAAGGCAGCCAAGCTGCTCTCCAAGGCCGTCAACCTGAATCCGAGCTCAGGAGACTCAGCAGCCCCTGACTCGGGCCCCGACAGTGTCGGGCCCGACATTGGCTCCCCTGGAGGAGAGTCCACAAGGACTACAGTACTAAACAGTCTGTGAGATATATTACCAATAGTTATAGTATGAAAAGTGCACATGAAATAAGAAACTTGAGCATATAACACTGTCATAATTTTGTTGCTAACACACTATCATAATTGTGCTAATAATCACTGATAAGCATATTGCCAGTATTCTCTAATACATCTCCAATGTTGTTAATATTGTAAATATTGCTGATATATTCTCTTTGTTGATAACACATTGCCATTTATTCCTGCTAGCATCCTCTCAAGCAACATTTTGTCTCCACTATTGCTAGTACCTCTCTCATATGTTCACACTGTTGCTCATCTATATACACTGTTGCCAGTACTTCTCCCATTTGGTTACATTGTTGCAAACACTTCTACCAACATTGCTAACATCTTCCTCCTACTATTACTAGTACTCTCCCATCTGTTTCCTACTGTTGTTCATATACTATCAAACTATATCAGTATTTCTCATAATCTACAGCATGGCAAAAATGAAATTTGCACAGTTCATTATACATCTGTTATATGTCATAAGTATTGCTATAAGCCTACTTACCTCTCCTGGAATATGCTACCAACCACAATACCTACCTTATCACCACAATAGAATAGCCTATCTAATTACTGCCCCACAACATATCAATCAAATACACATTAATAACTACAAACCATACTCACACATACATAACCCACCAGCAGCTAGGTACACAGATGCATGCATAAGAAGATTAATTAACATACAAACAAAAACAGATAACGAAATAAAGAAGCTGAACCCACCCAATCAAGACCTCAAAATAATTCTCATAAATGTAAGATCTGTTAGGAACAAAATCCCAATCATCATAGATCTCATCACTGACGAGAACCCAGACTACCTCTGCCTAACAGAGACTTGGCTAAGCAACTCTGATACAGTCTTAACTAACCAATTAAAAATAAAAGGATATACTCTATTCATCTGCAACCGCAATCAAAGAAAAGGTGGTGGAGTCCTAATACTGGCAAAATCAAGTTTGAATTGTTCCAACTCCATTAGTGAAACTAACGAAAATACAGATATACTAATAATAGAAAACAGGAACTTAGCAATCTGCCTCTTTTATAGACCACCTGCATCAGATACCCAAAATATAACATCTGTACTAGAAACAGCATGCAAAGCATCCACAAACAAACCTCATATCATCCTGGGTGATTTTAATTTAGCTACCTGCAATAAAAACCAATCCTCAATTGTTCTAGAATCTATGGAAAATATGGGCTTTCAGCAAATTATTAATCAACCTACTCATAGTAAAGGAAATACACTGGATTTAGTATTTCTCCCTTTGACCTTTACTATAACACATGAATATACTCCTCCTACAATATCACAAATCCCATGGTATGACCACTTTATAATAAATTTCTCCATTAATATACCATCTACTACCTCTACTCATCAACCTAAAAATCACAACGGACCCAAATTTAGACCTTTTTTCACCTGAAGAATTTCTCAACTCAATCATTCCACAATTACCTACAGACATAAATAACCTTGATGAAGCTACAACCATTTGGAATACAATCATAAAAGCAGCATCTAAACCGTTACACAATACACCAAAAAAATACCAGGTTAGATCTTCAGAAAAATGGTACACAACCGAACTAGCACCCATCAAAAAAAACCTTCGCAAAATTGAAAAAGAATGGCGAAAAACAAAAACACCTGAACTACGAGACTTATACTTTACAAATCTCAACACCTACAGGTCAGCAACAAACAATGCCAAAAAACAATACCATGCGAAGATCCTAAATAAAGCCATTAATCGGCCTAGAGAACTGTTCGAAATAATAAAAACTTTATCTAAAGCCCCCATAGATAATCACCAATCAGCCTTAATTAACATACAAGAATTGGCAGACTATTTTGCTAGCAAACTTAAATCATCTATGATACCTACACCCTTCAATACCACCCCATCCCCTAATAACCACACCTGGAATACTTTCCAACCAATAGATAAGAAACAGCTACTCAATATAATATCGAAAATCAATAAAAACCACATCCATACTTGATCCCTGTCCAGTTCTCTGGATCAAACAAACTAAACAGGAACTAGCACCCTTTATCCTAAATATAGTGAATCAATCTCTTCTGCAAGGGGTATTACCTAAAGAACTAAAACTATCCGCAATCCGCCCTATATTAAAAAACAAAACACTAGATATAAATGACCCATCATCCTATCGTCCAATTGCTAGCATCCCTTTCCTAACAAAAATCATAGAAAAAGCTGTACAATTACAGCTACAAGACCATATAGATACTTTTGCCCCTCTTGATGAACACCAATACGGTTTTCGCCCTTTTCGTGGTGTCGAAACCCTGCTCATCGCTCTTCTTGACACTCTTAACAAAGGTTTGGACAATTCAAAACAAGCATTCATTTTAGTTTTCCTAGACATATCAGCTGCATTTGACAGCATTAATCACAACATACTTATTTCAAGACTTAAACAAATAGGATTACTGAAAACTACTTTAGACTGGTTTAAATCATACATATCCGATCGTTCACAATATGTTCAACTTAACCAATCGTCGTCGTCCCCTTTCCCACAAGAACAAGGTATACCCCAAGGCTCTGCACTATCTGCTTTACTATTTAACATATACCTCCAGCCAATATGTACCATATTCAAAAAATACAAGATAAACTATCATATATATGCGGACGACATTATACTATTCTCTGAGTTTAGCATAATTAACCCAAATCATAACAAGCTAATAAACTGTCTTATAGAAGCTGAAGAATGGCTTCGATCAAACAACTTATCTATTAATCTCAGAAAAACAGAGGTACTAATAGCAACAAAAAACACAAAATACACTCCCCCATCTGACATTAAAATCCTGAATGTGACTCTTCCAATCAAAGAGGAAATTAAATATTTAGGTGTTATCATTGACAAAACCCTTAGTTTTACAACACACATCAAAAAACTAACAAAAACAATCTACTACAAACTGCGCTCTATACAACAATTAAGACCACTATTACAAGACGAAGACTTTAGAACCGTTACACAAGCATTGGTCATACCACATTTTGATTTTTGTAATAGCATACTTCATGGTATAACTAAGAAGAACATCAAAATCCTGCAAATGGCCCAAAATGTAACAGCAAGAGTGATATTCAAAGCCAAACTATCTGATCATATTACTCCTATTCTATACACACTACACTGGTTACCCATTTTCAGTAGGATACAATACAAAATAATATTAACCACTTTTAAATTAATTAATAATATTGCCCCATCATACTTAACTATTTTTTTTATTTATTTATTTATTTATCTATTTCTTCTATACCGCCCCTTCCAGAGATCAGGGGCGGTTTACATGGAACAATTGCATACATTTGCATAACATTACATAGAACAAGAACTTCTTAACTTTTTACATATAACATATGTAACTTTTACATATATTACATATAACTTTTTACATATATTACATATAACTACTCTTCTTAACAGCCCAATCGAAAATAGGATAAGACGGAGAAAAAACCTTAACACACTAGCAGTCCCAGAACTAATAAGGAAAACAAAACATTCAACTAGTAACAGTGCCTTTTCGATTGTTGCTCCAGTATTGTGGAACAACCTTCCAAACCAACTAAGAGAAACTAAAGATCTGCTAACATTCAGAAAAGATCTAAAAACCCATCTATTCAGCCAACACTACAACAATGGAGAAACATTTGTAGTTTCCCAACCACCATAATCGATTTTATTTACCCATTCCAAATGTATATCTACAACATGAACAACGTCATCCTCAAACAATAATTAACTTAATACTGTTTCTTCCCACCTATAAATAAAATCAAAGTAACCTTTGATATCCGTTATACAGTTTAAATGTATTATACAGTTTAAATGTACTATAGTTCAATAATTGTTGCTGTTATATTGTAATACATTAATGTTACACAATTTTAATGTAATATAGTTTAATAGTTTAATAATGTTTCTGTTATATTGTAATACATTAATCTGTTCCATTCAATTCATGTTATAATGTAATATAGTTTATAATGTTCTATGTATCTGTTTTGACTTTTGTTGTAATGTAAATCGCTGCTGATCCTTGGAAGCAGCGGTATATAAAAGCTGTTCAAATAAATAAATAAATAAATAAAATACTCATGTGACCCGGTGACTCCATCTCCACACGAGGTTGTTTTGCAGGCCTCTCCGACTCCGAAGACCCGGGACGGCACTCGAGGCTATGCGACTTGGCCCTCGAGGAGCCAAGTGCGTCCACCGATGCCGCCCTCGTGGGTTTTTTTTTCCTGTGATGCTCCCGCGAGGGAGACCCCCTCTCAGAGGAACCTCGGCACTGCTCGGAGCCGGAATCCCGAGACGTTGAGGCCTCTGACGAAGTCCGGCCCGTCTGGACGCGGAGTCAGAGAAGATTCTTTCCTTTTGGTGCTGCCGACTCCTCAACGCCTTCAAGGACATTTTCCCACACGGACCACAGATCATTGGGTCATGATTGGGTCCGAGGCACCGGAGGCAGCAGTCATGTGTGTCGGTGAGAGACATAAGCTTCTTACACCGATCACACTTTTTAAACCCGCTGGAAGCTATCGGGGGAAAAAGGGTCCCTGCGAGGTCAAAAGACAGGGCTGCTAGTGAAAAAAGAAAAATGGAGCGTACGCTAGTCACTAAGGACAAAAACCAAAAAAAGAAGACCGGGCTCGATACCAATGTATCGGGCCCAGGCGGGAAAGGGAAACCGGCGTCGAACCGAAGAAACGGGTCAAACACAGAACAAAATCCACTTTTTCCTCGGGTGAAAACGAAACACGTCCGTCGGGCTCCGCAGAAGACTGAGCAAGATGGCACCATTGGGCAGGAGGGGGACCGCGCATGCGTGCTGCATTCCCAAAGGCTTTCTTTGAAAGCTGGGGAAATGCTCTGCACGGGGGCTCCATCGGCGTCGACGTCACCCATATGTGAGGACTGACTTCCTGCTTGGTCCTGGAGAAGGTCTTTTTCTGTGATCTTGTTTCTATTTATCTATGAAAGATTTATATTATTGAGGCATATTTCTGCTTTTAATACTATGAATGTTATCTATGTAATACAGTGTCCATGTGGTGTTCTATATGTTGGTAAAATCACCATAAAATGTTTGGCGCACAAGAGTTAAACATTGTATTGATTTTGGACACCACCTGGAAGATTTGGCTTTTTTTTGTTGTACATGTGGTTAATCCAGAGATGCCAAGATGAACCATCCTGAAGAGTGAGATTTACCACCCCCCAATGAGGCTTTCCTCATAGTATATTCATGCTATAAGTTTTGAAAGATCTGCTCGTTGTATTCATGGGCATAGTTTGGGGGGGGGGGGCAAAAGGGACATTGTCCCCCCGAATGAGGTGCCCTGATGATGGCCGTGATGCATATTTGCCCTCGAGGATCTGATCTCCTTCAGGCAAAAGAGAAGGGGATGGCCAGGCAGCCTGCCCGTGGGGATCTAATCCCCCATGGGCAGCAGGGGGAGGTCCCGTGGTGACCTGCAGAACATTAGGTTGTGGGGGGCAGGGGGGGTGGGGAAAGAGTTCAAGTGAAGTAGAGAAGGCAGGGACAATTTAAAAGGGCAAGGAGCCCATTTAGAAAAGGAGGAGGAGGGTTTAGGGCAGGAGATGGGAGTGCCAGGGAAGGTTGGGGAAGGGGGCAAAGTCTGGAAGGGTGGGAGCCAGCAGGAGAGGGGTTGTTGGGGGAGGGAAGAGTGCAAGGTGTTGCCAAAAGATGCATTTCCCTCCCACCAGAACACACTTAAGCATCCCATCCCCACCCCCACCACACACACAGGCACCTCTGCACGACAGACATGCACACACACAAGCACCCTACCTCCGCATGACAGACATGCCCTCACCACTTTGTACACCAGGCAAAAGGCAATATAGAAAATTCAATAAAACTTGAAACATAACAAACACAAACACACAAGTGTACCTCACCTTCGCACCATACCACAGACATACAGGCACCTCACCTCCACACACACATGGACATCCCACTTCTGCACCACACATACACATGCACCGCAGCCCTTCGCCCCACCTTTATAAAGGCACCTACCACATCCCCTCCCATGCACAGACAGGCACCACACACATGTACAGACACTTATATCTGAAGCTATAACTAACTGTTATCTGTATTTCTGTCTAAAGATTCTATGCAGTATAGGGACTCTGGTGCTGGTCTTGTGAGACTTGACAACATGAGACCAGCGTGAGAGACAATGGTGGGATGGGTATGAGGAGGTCACAAGCACTGGCTCTTAAGATTTTGGCCAGGCTCCTAAATCCACACAAAATTTGTCGAGGCCTGCAAAAGCAGCACAGCACATTTGGAATTTTGGTGCCAGCTCTCTGCACCTATCTGCTAGCTGCTGCTTTTATGTTTGCTGAGTAGTAACATGAGGCACAGTTCTCCTTGATCCCACATGCAGCCAACACTGCCTCTTCCCGTGGTCTGCCCCCTCCCTCGATCCCAGTGATTCTTGTTAAGAGATGGGCTGTGGGGAGAGCCAGCACTATACATAATCAGTAACGTGTCCACCTCTGCTACTACTACTATTACCACTACTACTATTACTGCTACTACTGATCATTTATATTATGCCACAAGGCATACACAGCACCATACAGGCACATGTAAAAAAAAGGTCCCTTCTCATCAGAGCTTACAATCTAGTTAAGACAGACAATACAACAGCTGAGGACAAGAATACATCAAAGCCCTACTACAACTACAACTGATCACTTGTATAGCGCCACAAGGCATCTTTACCGCTGCCCAGACATATGTAACAGATGATCTTTGCTCAGTGGAGCTTACAATCTAGTCAGGACAGACAACACAGCAGCTGTGAACAGGATACATCCAGGGGAAATGGCTAGGAAACACAAGGGAGCTTAAGCGGATTGGATCCAACAGTGGCACCAATGAGGTGAGCGCTCAGCCTGGATTTGAGAGGGGCCAGAAATGAAGCCTGATGTACAGACTGAGGTAGTTTGCTACAGGCATAAGGAGCAGCAAGGTGAAAGGATCAAAGTCTGGATTGGCAGTGGAAGAGAAGGGCACAGACAGGAGCAATCTGCCAGAAGAGATGAGATCCCGAGGAGGGGTGTAGGGCAAGATAAGAGAAGAAAGGCAGTGAAGAACAGCAGAATGAGAGCACTTATAGGTTGGTAGGAGAAGTTTGAATTGGATACGGAAATGGATAGGGAGCCAGTGAAGCAACTTGAGAAGAGGGGTAATATAAGCATATCGAGGCTGACAGAAGATTAGCCATGCAGCCCGAGTTTTGAACAGATTGATGGGAAGAGAGATGATTCAGAGGGAGCCCAGTAAGGAGGAGGTCATAATAGTCTAGTTGGGAGGTAACTAAAGAGTGGATAAATTTATTTATTTATTTATTTATTACAATTTCTTATATACCGCACTATTGTCAGCGCGGTTTACATACAACAAAATGACCATAACAAACTGTTTGGCTTCACATAGAACAGGAGAAAACAACTTGGATAACATGTTTATGCTTTACATAGAACAGGAGTAATAACTTGGATAAACGGGGAATGCAAAACTAAACTACTTACATATGTACAATGAGACCGAGTATTGGGAAATTCAGTGTGAACATGTGTACAATGGAGTTGATATATTAACTTGAGGGGGTGAGGGAGAGGCACTTATGTAGTGGTAGGGTTAATCTGGTAGTATTGAGTAAATAAATGGGATTTGAGAGCCTTTCTGAATTGTGATAGGTCAGTAATTGCACGGATGCCTGGTGGTAATGCGTTCCAACATTTTGGGGCATAGATACTAAATGCCCTGTTAGATGTTGCGGTTGTGTACTTTGTTGAAGCCTTTGGAATTACTAGCACATTTGTAGATGGGGTTCTCCTTGTTCTGTTGGGAGGAGCTGGCTGGATGATGTTGGTTAAAGAGGGGGAGGTGATGCCATGGATAGATTTGAAGGTGAGTAACAAAGATTTGAATGTAAGCCTTCCTTGAACGGGGAGCCAATGAAGTTGTATTAGGATAGGCGTTATATGGTCGCATCTTGCTGCTCCTACTAAGATTCTGGCTGCGGCATTCATGGCAAGTTGCAACGGATTTAGAGATGATTGAGGGAGACCTTGGAGAATAGCGTTGGCAAAGTCAAAGTGTGGTAAGATAAGTGCTTGGTATATTGTCCGGAAGTCTTCAGTGCTTAGAAGGGATTGCAGGTGTCTGAGTGACCGGATTTTGAAGTATACGGCTCTGACTATGATGGATATATGGGTTTTAATATCTAGTCGTTGGTCGAGGGTGAAACCTAATTACCTAATAGCTGATTTAGTGTGGAGCTCAGCATCTATAACTTTTATATGAGATGGGGGGCAGAATTTCTGGTCTCTGGTGATAAATAGCACCTCAGACTTTTTGTGTTGGATCCTGAGGTTTTGTGATAGGAGCCATTCGGAGACTGTATTGAAGCATTCAATCAGTGGCGAAAGGTCCATTTTTTCTGTGGAGAATGGCATAAATAGGAGGATGTCATCAGCATAAATTAGACAGTCGACCTTGAATGATTCGATAATGTTGAAAATAGGTTGCATGTAAATATTAAATAATAGAGATGAGAGGGAAGACCCTTGGGGGACGCCTTGTCGCTGATGGAAGGGTTCGGAAGATCTTGAACCTGATTTTACATGCTGCCATCTGCCATCAAGGTACGATCTGCACCAATCGAGGGCGACGCCACTTATGCCCTTTTCTTTTAGTCGTTCTATTAGCAGACCATGGTGTACAGAGTCAAAGGCTGCCGCAATGTCTATAAAGATGAGGGCGAAACCTTGATGGATGTTGTCGATACCTGTGACGATTTTATTGAAGAGAGAGGTAAGTAGGGTTTCGACGCCATGGTATTCCCTGAAGCCATGTTGCCGGATGGTATAGTGGGGAGGCTAAATCTATATGGTCTTGGAGTTGCCTTTGTGCTTCCTTTTCGATTATTTTGGCTAATAGAGGTATACTGGCTATGGGTCTATAGGATTCAACTTTGCTTGGGTCCAGTTTAGGGTTCTTTAACAGAGGTCTGATGGATGTTTGCTTGAGTGGTGCAGGGAAAGATCCATTTGAGAATGATAGGTTCATCATTTTTGTGATAAGTGGGCTGAGTTCTGATCGTAAATTTTTAATCCAATATGCAGGGCAAGGGTCAGTTTGTGCAGTCGTGGTGTTGAGTGCTGCAATAGTATCTTCCACATGTTTCTTGGATGGTGTGGAGAACTTATAAAGTAAAGTTGGACTGGTGGTGCCTTGTGCTATGAAAGTGTTAACTTCATCAGTTTGAAGTAGCTTGGATTGTAAATGGTTGGCAAACTCTTGTGGGTGGATCTCTTCGGGATGGCTTGGAGATGGTTCCTTAGAGAATGATTTAACTAGTTCGAAGAGGTCACGAGGTTTGTTTAGAGATCTTTTGAGGGTGTCAGTATGGTATTGTTTCATATTTGATAGGATAGCCTCTTTGTAAATTGCAAGGTGAGTTCTGTAAGCTGACAGGTCTCCGGCTGAGTGGGAACGCCTCCATCTTTTCTCTAGTTTCCGTAAATGAGAGCGGGAGATACATAGTTCAGGAGAGAACCAAGGAGAATGTTTTCTATTATTTACGATGTTGTTCTTCGTAGGTTTTGGGCAATAGCGCTAAGATTCTTATTCCATGAGGAGATTAAATTGTCAAGGTTGAGGGTTGCATTGTTGTATAGGGGAAGAGTTTCAGCCAGTATGAGATCTTTGTTGAAGGCTCTGAAATTTCGAGAAGTGGTGTTGCTTAAAGTTCCATTGTTGTGTAGAGAGTTGTTGTTGATAGGTATGCTGAAATTGATAAGCTTGTGATCTGACCATGGTACAGAAGTGAGTGATGTTACCAGCTTTTCATTTGGATCTTGTAATGACAGAGGGGCAAAGATCATGTCCAGTATGTTCCCTTTGGTGTGGGTGGGTTCATTGATGATTTGTTTGTAGCCCAGATCATTAATTGCTTCTAGTAGGGCAGTGGCATGACTGGAGTGAAGTGAAGGGAGATTGAAATCTCCTAGTATCCAGTTTGATAAGTTGAGGTTGCGAGTGTTGGCTGCTAGGTCGAGGATGTTGCAGAGATCGTCAGTTGAGGATGAGGGTGCTCTATATAGCAGGTTGATGGCGCATTGATCATTTGCTATGGATATGATATCAAGATTGTTGGTACTGGAGGAGTCTGTTGTATGAAAGTGCAAGTCCGTTTTGGTTAAGATAAGGGCCCCCCCTCCTCTTTTGATTCCTCTATGCCGGGAGTGGCTTGTGAAGTTGTTGGGTAATAGTTGGTTGAGAATTACATTGTCTACGTCGGAAAGCCACGTTTCAGTTAAATGTCTTAGTAGTGTGTTCAGAAAGGAAGGGGTGAATTTTGTTGTTGTTGTTACGTGCCGTGAAGTCAGAGTCGACTCATGGCGACCCTCTGGATAGCTATCCTAAATTGTGTTAGGTCTTCAGTCAGGCGGCTCATTGTTGACAGACTGGAACCCATAGCTGCTGTTATTGTATCGATCCATCTCATTGCTGGCCTTCCTCTTTTGCGTTGACCTATCTTGCCAAGCATGATGTCTTTCTCTAATGATCTCTCTCTTCGCATGATTTATTTATTTATTTTATTTATTTGGGAAACATTTGTATACCGCAGCTTCCAGTGATCAGCTGCGGTGATTTCACACAAACGGTTACAAGTTATTCAAGTTAAAAACAGTGGTTACATAATTATGACAAATAGAATTATATACAATAGGTCAGAAATCAAGAAATATACATTTCGATTTGGGGGAGCAAATATAACTATATACAATAGTGTTGAAATGATGCAAATGTATGGGATTATGGAGTATGATAGCTGGTGGGCTTGGGTTATACTAGGTTGTAGTACTCTTGGAAAAGGTGTGTTTTTAATTTTTTTCTAAAGTCAGTTAGATCACTGTTTGATCACATGTGACTTGGTAACTGATTCCAAAGTATGGGGGCAGAGAAGGTGAATGCCCTGCTGCTTGTGCAGGCTTTCATGTGTCTTATGTTGGTAGGGACGATGAGCGAATCTAAGTTGTTGGTTCTTCTGGATCTGTTGCTAGATTGTCTGCTGATGAGGTTAGAGAGGTAAGTAGGGGCAACGTTATGAATGATCTTGAAAGTGGTTATCAATATTTTGTATTTTGCGCGGGCCATTATGGGGAGCCAGTGCAATTCCATTAAAGTCGGTGTTATGTGCTCTGGAAGGTTCATCTTCTTAATAATCCTGGCTGTGACATTTTGTGCCATTTGCAGAATGTTTAATGTGTTCTTCGAGGGACCCTGTAGGATGGCGTTACAGTAGTCCAGGTGTGGTGTGATGAGCGCTTGCACTACAGTTCTGAAATCTGAGTCGTCAATGAGGTTGCGCAGCGGTTGGATGACCCTTAATTTATGAAAGATGGCCCGGTTTGTTAACCGCAAGTGTTTTTCCATCTTTAAGTTATTGTCAAGAGTCACCCCAAGGTATTTTATTTCGCTCTTTATGTTGTACGTGTGGTTATTTAATGTGATTGTGTTGGGAGTTGTGAAATCAGGTTTTTTGGATATACACATTATTTCTGTTTTTTTGTGGTTTATTGACATGTTATTATGTTGCAGCCAGTTTTGCAGATCATGTAGGCATTCTTCAAGGTGGTTGTACTTTGGGTTATTTACATCTACTTGAGTATATTTATTTATTTTATTTATTTAAAGTTTCTTATATACCGCGCTTTTTAGCATCAGCGCGGTTTACATGGAACAAAACAATCTCAGTATATTTGAATACACGTATGAGTTACAGATAACAGGGCAATAAACTTGGGTAACAAGGGTAACTATCTACAATAACGATTGAACTATTTGCATAAAATCAACTAGCAGCGAGATTTTAGTGAATAGAGTAATTACATCAAAAAATTTTTATTTTTTATTTTTTTTAGTTCTAGAAGGTATGTCTTATGGAGTGGTTATGCATATGAATCTGTCACGTCATTCGCATAGATGTGGTAGTTGATTTTGTGCTCCTGGAAGATCGTACAGACAGATTTTAGGTATAAGTTAAAGAGTAGGGCGGATAGTGCAGATCCTTGTGGTATTCCTTGGGTTTGTGGGAAAGGTTGAGCTTTTTCGTTATTGTAAAGAACCTGCTGCATTCTGTCAGTTATGTAAGAGCTAAACCATCGTAGAGGAGTTCCTGAAATCCCGATTGAAGCCAGTCGTTCTAGGAGTGTTTTGTGGTGGACAGTATCAAAAGCTGCCGTTATGTCTATAAAAATCAGGACGAACATCTTCTTTCTGTCCTCTAGTCCTTTGAGCAGAGTGTCTAATAGTACCAAGAGCAAGGTTTCTACACCATGACGCTGTCGAAAACCATACTGATGATCATCCAGGGCTTTCCATGTGTCTAGATGATCTTGCAACTGTAGTAGTACTGCTTTTTTGATAATCTTCGCTAGGAATGCTATACTAGAGATCGGGCGGTATGATGTTGGGTCTTCCTTGTTGAGTGAGTTGTTTTTTAGAATTGGTCTTATTATGGATTTTTTAAGCTGTGATGGCATTATACCCTGTTGAAGTGATCGGCTGACAATGTGGGTGATGTAATGAACTAGTTCTTGTTTGGTTGCTTTGATCCATGCTGCTGGGCAAGGGTCAAGTGGAGAAGTGGTAGTGTTTAGTGCTGTGATTATGCTTATTGTTTGTTTGTCTTTAAGTTTCTGGAAAGCCTTCCATTCCATTCCATTCTTGCTTGTTATTGTTGATTGTTGAATGATGTGTCCAAGGTATGAAAGTCGAAGTCTTGTCATCTGAGCTTCTAAAGAAAGCTTAGGTTTGATCTCCTCTAGTACCGACTGGTTTGTTCTTCGGGCAGTCCATGGTATACACAATATTCGCCGCCAGCACCATAATTCAAAGGCATCAATTTTCTTCCTGTCTTTTTCACTGTCCAGCTTTCACATCCATATGATGTTATTGAAAATACCATGGCTTGAACAAGTCGAATCTTTGTATGGAGAGAGACATCTCTGCTCTTGAGAATCTTATCTAGGTCTTTCATAGCCATTCTGCCAAGACCAATGCGTCGTTTGATTTCTTGACTGCTTGTTGCTTCTTTATTAATAGTTGATCCATGTAGGTTAAAATTGTTCACAATTTCAATTTCTTCTCCTTCAACAATGAACCTGTTGATTATGCCAGTTGTCATGATCTTTGTCTTCTTTACATTAAGGTGCAGGCCCATTTTGAGACTACGTTCTTTGATTGTGAGAAGCAAATGTTTCAGATCATCTTCACTTTCAGCCAGTAATGTAGTATCATCAGCATAGCGAAGGTTGTTGATGAGTCTTCCACCAATCTTCACACCTCTGTTGTCTTCATACAATCCTGCTTCTCTGATGATTTGTTCTACATATAAATTAAACAGGTAGGGGGAAGTATGCAGCCTTGTCTTACACCTTTGCTTATTTTAAACCATTCTGTTTCTCCTTGTTCCGTTCAAACTGTTGCTTCTTGATCAATGTACAGATTGCGCAAGAGAACGATCAGTCAAAAGCCTTACACAGTCAAAAGCCTTGCTATAGTTGATAAAGCACAAATAGATATCCTTTTGGTATTCTTTAGTCTTTTCAAGGATCCATCTCACATCCGCAATGATGTCTCTCTTTCCTCGCCCTTTCCTGAACCCTGCTTGCACTTCAGGTAGTTCTGGTTCCAGGTATGGTTGTAGCCTCTTTTGAATAATCTTCAGCAGAATCTTTCTGGCATGTGGGATCAGAGCGATTGTTCGATAATTTCCACAGTCAGTTGGATCACCTTTCTTTAGTATTGGTATAAACACAGATCTTTTCCAGTCAGTTGGCCATGATGTTGTCTTCCATATTTCTTGGCAGAGCCTTGTAAGTATGGTAACAGCTGCATCAGAATGCTGCAATACTTCTATAGGAATGCTATCAATGCCTGGTGCTTTGTTCTTTGATAAGGCTTTCAATGCTGCTTCAACTTCTTCTTTCATCACCAATGGTTCCCAATCATAAACTACAGTTTGAAACGGCTGTTGGTCCATTTGATCTTTATCATATAAAAACTCAGTATATTCCTTCCACCTTTTCTTGATCTTCTCAGCATCATTCAACATAGAACCCTGAGTATCTTGTAACATTCCAATTCGAGACTGGAACTTTTTCTTTACCTCTCGTAGCTTTAGGAAAGCCGATCTTGTTCTTCCTCTAATAGTTTCTGCTTCTATTTCCTTGCAAGTGTCATTGTAGTACTTTTCCTTGTCCTGTCTTGCTGCACGTTGGAAATCTCTGTTGAGTTCTGCAATTGTCTTTCTTTCTCCTCTGGCTTTAGCTTCTCTGCTTTTCTGGGCAATTTTCAGAGTTTCTTCCGTCATCCATTTTGGCCGTTTTTGCTGTTTCACCTTTTGTAGAGACTTCTCGCTTTCTTCCAACACAACCTTCTTGATGTCATTCCATAACTCTTCTGGAGCTCTGTCATTTGTATCTAAAGCAGCAAATCGATTTTGCAGGCAGTCTTTAAATTCCAGTGGTATATTCTCAAGGTCATATTTTGCTGCATTCATGAGTGGTTTGCTCTTTTTCAACTTTAGCTTGAGTTTGCATACTAGTAGTTGATGATCTGTACCACAGTCAGCTCCAGGTTTTGTCTTTGTTGATGTTATAGAACTTTTCCATCGTTGACTTCCACAGATGTAGTCAATTTGATTTTTATACAATCCATTGGGTGAAGTCCATGTGTACAGTCGCCGCTTGTGTTGCTGGAAGAAGGTGTTTGAGATGAATAGATCATTGGTCTTACAGAATTCTATCAGTCTTTCTCCAGCTTCATTTCTGTTGCCAAGTCCATATTTTCCAACTACTTTGCCTTCTTCTTTGTTGCCAACTTTTGCATTCCAGTCACCCATGACTATCAGGATATCCTGTTTGCATGTTCTGTCAATTTCAGCTTGTACTTGTTCATAGAACTCTTCAATTTCATTCTCTTCTGCAACTGTTGTTGGGGCATATATTTGAATTATAGTTGTGTTGATAGGCAATCCTCGTAGACAAATAGAGATTAAGCGTTCGCTGACTGCATTGTATTTCATTACAGTTCTTGCAAGTTTCTTCTTTATTATAAATGCAACACCATTTCTTCTTTGTCTTTCATTTCCAGCATAGTAGACCATGTGATCATCTGATGCAAAGTGCCCGATGCCAGTCCATTCAGTTCACTGACACCCAACAGATCAAGTATATGTTCCATTTCATTCTTGACCACCTCCAACTTCCCTTGGTTCATGCTTCTTACGTTCCATGTTCCAATGTGTAAGACATCTTTACAGCTTCTGACTCTCATTTCATGCGCAGCTACATCAGCAGTCAGACTTCCCGAGGGATTTGATTCAACCACATCATAAATGCTGGCTTTACTCTGAAAATCTGTTATGTTTTTTTGAAGGAGTGAATAAACAGGTGGACAAAGGTGAGTCGGTTGATATTGTGTATCTGTACTTTCAGAAAGCCTTTGACAAGGTCCCTCATCAGAGACTTTTGGCAAAACTAAAGAGTCATGGGATAGGAGGCAGTGTACTATTGTGGATCAGGAACTGGTTAAAAGATAGAAAGCAGAGGGTAGGGCTAAATGGCCAATTTTCCCAATGGAGAAAGGTGAATAGTGGTGTACCCCAGGGATCTGTGCTGGGTCCGCTGCTTTTTGACATATTCATAAATGACCTGGAAAGTGGAATAACGAGTGAGGTTATCAAATTTGCAGATGACACAAAACTATTTAAAGTTGTTAAAACCCAAGAGGATTGTGAAAAATTGCAAGAGGATCTTGATAAATTGGAAAACTGGGCATCAAAATGGCAGATGAAATTTAATGTGGACAACTGCAAGGTTATGCACCTAGGGAAGAACAACCCAAACTATGGTTACATGATGCAAGGTTTCACATTAGGAACCACCACCCAGGAGAAAGATTTAGGCGCCATTGTGGATACCATGTTAGAACCCTCGTCCCAGTGTGCAGCGGCGGCCAAGAGAGCAAATAGAATGCTAGGTATGATAAGGAAAGGAATGGAAAATAAAATAAAAGATATTATAATGCCTCTATCGTTCCATGGTGAGACCGCACCTTGAATATTGTGTGCAATTCTGGTCGCCGTATCTTAAAAAGGATATAGCAATTTTAGAAAAGGTTCAGAGAAGAGCCACCAAAATGGTAAAGGGGATGGAAGGATACTCCTATGAAGAAAGGCTAAAAAGGTTAGGGCTCTTTAACCTGGAAAAGAGACGGCTGAGGGGAGATATGATAGAAGTCTATAAATTAATGAACGGAGTGGAACGGGTAAACGTAGATCGATTGTTTACCTTATCAGAATATAGAAAGACTAGGGGACATGCAATGAAGCGACAGGGTAAACTATTTAAGACTAATAAAATATTTTTTCACTCAACGTGTAATCAAACTCTGGAATTTGTTACCGGAGGATGTAGTAAAGGCTGTTAGTGTAGCTGGGTTTAAAAAAGGTTTGGACAAGTTCCTGAAGGAAAGGTCCATAAACCATTATTAAGAAGTGACCGAAGATATCAATGCTTGACCCAGTACAAGCATTGTGGAACTTGTGTCTCTTGGGGAAACTGCTAGGTACTTATGACCTAGATTGGCGACTGTTGGAAACAGAATACTGGGCTTGATGGACCTTGGTCTGACCCAGTATGGCATATCTTATGTTCTAATGTTCTTAAGTCTTCAGCTCTTCCCCAGTAGCTAGTTGAGTGCCTTCCGACCTGAGGGTCTCGTCTTCCAGCACCATAGCACAATTTGTTTTGTTGTAACTATCCATTGGGTTTTCATGGCAAGATACAGAAGTAGATTGCCAGGCCTTTCTTCCGCGCAGTTTAAGTTTGGTGTTGTTGCCGTTGTCACAAAAATGTGATCCTCCGCCGTCAACACTATCCCATTCTGCTGCTGCCCAGATGGGTGGTTTGTCTTGGTCTGGCACCTCAGCTGAGCGCTCAGCCTGGATTTGAGAGGGGCCAGAAATGAAGCCTGATGTACAGACTGAGGTAGTTTGTTACAGGCATAAGGAGCAGCAAGGTGAAAGAATCAAAGTCTGGATTGGCAGTGGAAGAGAAGGGCACAGATAGGAGCGATCTGCCAGAAGAGCAGAGATCCCGAGGAGGGGTGTAGGGCAAGATAAGAGAAGAAAGGCAGTGAAGAACAGCAGAATGAGAGCACTTATAGGTCGGTAGGAGAAGTTTGAATTAGATACGGAAATGGATAGGGAGCCAGTGAAGCAACTTAAGAGGAGGGGTAATATAAGCATATCGAGGCTGACAGAAGATTAGCCATGCAGCCGAGTTTTGAACAGATTGATGGGGAGAGAGATGATTCAGAGGGAGCCCAGTAAGGAGGTGGTCATAATAGTCTAGTTGGGAGGTAACTAAAGAGTGGATAAATGTCTTAGTAGTGTGTTCAGAAAGGAAGGGGTAATTTTTAGAAACATAGAAACATGACGGCAGAAAAAGACCACATGGCCTATCTAGGCTTGCTTCCATATAGACTACTATAATAGTCACCTCTTTTCCCTTAGAGATCCTCTGTGTTTGTCCCATGCTTTTATGAATTCAGATACTGTCTTTATCTCTACCATCTCTACTGGGAGACTATTCTACGCATCTACCACTCTTTCCGTAAAGAAATATTTATTACTTCTGAGTCTATCCCTTTTCACACTCATCCTATGTCCCCTTGTAGCAGAGCTTGCTTTCAATCAAAAGAGGCTCTTCTCCTGTGCATTTATGCCATGGAGATATTTAAACATTTCTATCATATCTCCTCTATTCCGCCTTTCCTCTAAAGTATACATATTAAGATCCTTAGGTCTGTCCTCATATGCTTTATAACGAAGACCACTAACCATTTTAGTAGCCACCCTCTGCACCGACTCCAATCTGTTTATATCTTTTTGAAGGTGTGGTCTCCAGAACTGTGCACAATATTCCAAATGAGGTCGCACCAAAGACCTATACAGAGGCACTATCACCTCCTTTTTTCCTCTCCCTATGCACCCAAGCATCCTTCTAGCTTTCGCTGTCGCCTTTTCTACCTGTTTAGCTACTTTAACATCATCAGACACAATCACATCCAGGTCCTGCTCTTCTTTTGTGGACAGAAGTACTTCCCCCCCCCCCCCTTACCCTACACTATACCGCTCCTTTGGATTTTTGCAGCCCAGAAGCATGACCCTCCATTTTTTAGCATTAAATCTCAGCTGCTAAATTCTAGACCACTCTTCAAGCTTAGCTAGATCCCTCCTCATGTTATCTACTCCTTCCTGGTGTCTACTCTATTGTAGATTTTGGTACCATCCACAAAGAGGCAAACCTTACAAGATAGCTCTTCCGCAATATCACCAACAAAGATGTCAAAAAGAATTGGACCAAGGACAGATCCCTGCGGCACACCACTGGTAACCTCCCTCTCCTCAGAATGAGCTCCATTTTACCCTTTGTCACTTCCCCCTCAACCAATTTCTAACCCAGTAGGTAACTTTAGGGTCCAACCCTAGGGTGCTCAGTTTGTTTATAAGTGATCTGGGTGGAATGAGGTCAAAGACTTTACTGAACTCCAAGTACACCACAACTAGGATCTCCTTCGGTCCAACTATCTGGTTACCCAGTTAAAGAAATCAATCAAATTTGTCTGACAAGACCTGCATCTGGTGAATCCATGCTGCCTCCGATCCTGTAATCCGCTGGACTCCAGAAACCTCACTATTTTCTCTTTGAGCAGCGTTTCCAATAATTTACTCACCACAGAGGTTAGACTAACCAGCCTGTAGTTTTTAACCACATCCTTACTTCCGCTTTTGTGTAAAGGTACCACATGAGCTTCTCTCCATTCCTCTGGCACCACTCCTGACTCCAAAGAGGCATTGAAAAGGTCAGTCAGTGGAGCTGCTAGAACATCCCCAAGTTCCTTCAGTATTCTCAGATGTATCCCATCCAGTCCCATTGCTTTGTCTACTTTTAGTTTATCTAGTTCCTCCTGAACACAGTCATCTGAAAATTGTTCGAGATCCCCATAACTTATTTTCCTGTTTGTGGGTGTTTTCTTTGGTCCTGCTCTTGGCCTTCATCTGTGAACACAGAACAGAAATATTTGTTAAGCAATTCCGCTTTATCCTTATCAGCCTCTACATATTCCTCCCCTTCACCCTTGAGTTTGACAATACTACTTTTGCCCTTCCTCTTCTCACTAACATATCTGAAAAATGTTTCATCCCCCCCCCCCCCCCCATTTTATTGAATTGGCTATTTCCTCTTCCTTTGGTATCTTTGTTTTCCTGACTACTTTGCTAGCTTCTCTGAGTTTTTCCAAATATAGATGCCTGTCTTCTGCTCTCTGTGATCTCTTGTATTTCATGAAGGCCTCCTTCACCTTTTCAGCTATTTCTTTTGAGAACCATAGTGGTCTCCTTTGCCTTTTATCTTTATTTACCTTTCTAACAAAAAGTTTGGTTGCCCACTGTTTTTCTACATCCCCCAGCTGTTCCCATCCCAATAACGACTCTTTGAAGTATTGGCACATCTTGGCAAAATTGTTGTTGTTAAGTGCCGTCAAGTCAGTATCGACTCATGGCGACCCTCTGGATAGTTGTCCTAAATTGTGTTTGGTCTTCAGTCAGGTGGCTCATTGTTGACAGACTGGCACCCGTAGCTGCTGTTATTGTATCGATCCATCTCATTGTTGGCCTTCCTCTTTTGCGTTGACCTTCTACCTTGCCAAGTATGATGTCTTTCTCTAATGAACCCTCTCTTTGCATGATGTTTCCAAAGTATGAAAGTCAAAGTCTTGTCATCTGAGTTTCTAAAGAAGGCTTAGGTTTGATCTCCTCTAGTACTGACTGGTTTGTTCTTTGGGCAGTCCATGGTATATACAGTATTCTTCACCAGCACCATCATTCAAAGGCATCAATTTTCTTTCTAACATAGTAAATGACGGCAGATAAAGGCCAGTATGGTCCATCTAGTCTGTCCAGTAAGATGGCAAGAGTAGGTGCACCTGCCACTCTGTGCAGGTCACACCTCCCCATGTCTTTGTTTAGGGGTGAACCCACCATCCCATGTAGGACACTCCTGTTTGTTGAGAAATTAGATAGGTAATTTTATTTTGAATTTAACCTGTTGCTGTAAAGGGATCCACTGTGTCTGTCCCATGCCATTCTGAATTCTGTCACTGTATTTGCCCCCACCACTTCTATCGGGTGGGCATTCCAAGCATCCACCACCCTTTCAGTGAAAAAGTATTTCCTGACATTGCTTTTCAATTTACCCCCTTGCAGCTTCATGTTATGCCCTTTAGTTTTACAGCTTCCCTGTCTTTGGAAGGGGTTTGTTTGTTCATTATTTCTCTTTAAGTATTTAAAGTTCTGAATAATATCTCCCCTATCCCTCCTCTCCTCCAGAGTGTATATATTTAGGTCTTCAAGTCTCTTCTCATAAGGCTTTTGACGCTGGCTCCAAATCATTTTGGTCGCCTTCCTCTGAAAAGTTTCCAGTCTTTTTACATCCTTTGCAAGATATGGTCTCCAAAACTGAACACAGTATTCCAAGTGAGGTCTCACCAGTGACTATCTTTTTCACTGTCCAACTTTCACATTCATATGATGTTATTGAAAATGCCATGGCTTGAACAAGTCTAATCTTTTTATGGAGAGAGACATCTCTGCTCTTGAGAATCTTGTCTAGGTCCTTCATAGCCATTCTGCCAAGAGCAATGCATCGGTGGATTTCTTGACTGCTTGTTGCTTCTTTATTTATATTGATCCAAGTAGGTTAAAGTTGTCAACTATTTCAATTTCTTCTCCATCAACGATGAATTTTGCCAGTTGTCAGGATCTTTGTCTTCTTAATATTAAGGTGTAGACCCATTTTAAAACTATATTCCTTGATCTTGAGAAGCAAATGTTTCAAATCGTCTTCACTTTCAGCCAGTAATGTATCATCAGCATAACAAAAGGTGTTGATGAGTCTTCCACCAATTTTCACACCTCTGTTGACTTCATATAGTCCTGCTTCTCTGATGAATTTTATTGCATATAAATTAAAGAGGTAGGGGGAAGTATGCAGCCTTGTCGTACATCTTTGCTGATTTTAAATCATTCTGTTTCTCCTAGTTCCGTTCGAACTGTTGCTTCTTGATTATTGTTTATTGTTTATAAAAATTTGATATACCGCCCCCCATTACATCGGGGCGGTTTACAATATTAATAAAACATCAAAGTCAGAAATAGAAAGTTACAATTACTTAAGAGAGAAGAAAGAGGGACAGAGGACAGAAGAAAGAGGAGGGTGAAAGTCAGGGAGGGTAGTTAGATCCAGGAAAGGCACAGGAGAATAAATGGGTTTTGAGAAGGGACCGAAACTTAGGGTATGATTCTTCCAGTCTGAGAGCAGTGGGTAGTGAGTTCCAGAGAGAAGGACCGATGTAGAAAAATGCTGATTTACGGGTGGATTGGAGATGTGCACGGGAGGGGGCTGGAAGGTGGAGACGATTGATATGAATGGACCGGAGGCTTCGAGTGGGGACATGGAAAGAGAGCAAATCGATTAGTGCAAAGGTTGTGCAAGAGAACGATCAAGTGTTCTGGTATACCCATGCTTCTTAATGTGGCCCAAAGTTTCTCATGGTTTACACAGTCAAAAGCCTTGCTGTAGTCAATAAAACACATATAGATATCCTTTTGGTATTCTTTTGTCTTTTTAAGGATCCATCTCACACCCGTGATAATGTCTCTCGTTCCTCTCCCTTTCCTGAACTCTGCTTGCACTTCAGGCAGTTCTCATTCCATGTATGGTTGTAGTGCCTGCTGAATGATCTTGAGTAGAATCTTGCTGGCATGTGAGATCAGAGCGATTGTGCGATAATTTCCACAGTCAGTTGGGTCACCTTTCTTCAGTATTGGTATAAACACAGATCTTTTCCAGTCAGTTGGCCATGAATTTGTCTTCCAAATTGCCAGGTAGAGCCTTGTAAGTATAGTAACAGCTTCATCTGATTGCTGAAATAACGCAATGGGAATGCCATCAATGCCTGGTGCTTTGTTCTTTGATAACCAAAACAAAAAGTTCACCATTAAATACCCCTAAAGTCAATTTTTTTAATTCTTTTGTCGAAGCTGACTGTAGGAGAGGTGGTATGGGTTCAACCACTCACGCCAAGCAGTAAGCTACCTTTTATTCAAAATAGGTTCTTCACCACTTAAAACGATATTTTAATATTTTTATATTTTTGACACTTATCTTGTTTAAAATACTCCACCGAAGAGTTAAGTTGCTCAAGAAGAATTCCCTTTACACGACGCGTGCGTTTCGGGTATCCAACCCTGTATCAAGTGCTCAGTTGTAAAAGCAAAAATGGCAACAATTAGGAAAGACGCCGTCTTCTGCGGCTATGGTAGAGGTGATAGCCGCAGAAGACGGCGTCTTTCCTAATTGTTGCCATTTTTGCTTTTACAACTGAGCACTTGATACAGGGTTGGATACCCGAAACGCGCGCGTCATGTAAAGGGAATTCTTCTTGAGCAACTTAACTCTTCGGTGGAGTGTTTTAAACAAGATAAGTGTCAAAAATATAAAAATATTAAAATATCGTTTTAAGTGGTGAAGAACCTATTTTGAATAAAAGGTAGCTTACTGCTTGGCGTGAGTGGTTGAACCCATACCACCTCTCCTACAGTCAGCTTCGACAAAAGAATTAAAAAAATTGACTTTAGGGGTATTTAATGGTGAACTTTTTGTTTTGGTTCCTTTAATTGTTCACACATTGTGGGGTTTAAAAATTTTGGATTGTTCTTTGATAAGGCTTTCAATGCTGCTTCGACTTCTTCTTTCATCACCAATGGTTCCTGATCATAAGGTACAGGTTGAAACGGTTGTTGGTCCACTTGATCTTTATGGTATAATAACTCTGTATATTCTTTCCACCTTTTCTTGATCCTGTCAGCATCATTCAACATGGATCCTTGAGCATCTTGTAGCATTTCAATTCTAGGCTGGACTTATCTCTTTAACTCTCATAGCTTTAGAAAAGCCGATCTTGTACTTCTTTTAATAGCTTCTGATTCTATTTCCTTGCATTCATCATTGTAGTACTTCTCCTTGTCTTGTCTTGCTGCACATTGGAAATCTCTATTGAGTTCTGTGATTGCCACTCTTTCTCCTCTGGCTTTAGCTTCTCTGCGTTTCTGGACAATTTTCAGAGTTTCTTCAGTCATCCATTTTGGCCATTTTTGCTTTTTCAACTTATGTAGAGACTTATCGCTTTCTTCCAATACAACCTTCTTGATGTCATCCCATAACTCTTCAGGAACTCTGTCATTGTATCTAAAGCAGCAAATCGATTTCTCAGGCAGTCTTTAAATTCCAGTGGTATATTCTCAAGGTCATATTCTGCTACATTCATGAGTGGTTTGCTCTTTTTCTTTTTTTTTAATTATTTATTTATAAGTTTTAACAATATTTACAAGCATAAATCTTGTGACAGAAACATAAGAGTTGTATTGCATAAAAAATCATAGAAAACAAAGGCAAATTTATAATACCTCAATTAAATAGCAATTACAACTCTAAAAGATAAACCCCAATAACAAGCAAGGGGGGAAGAGTGACATATGGGGAATTATATATAATGAAAAAGAGAATCAAAGAAAAAGCATTAAGCACACATCCCAGCACTCTCAATACACTGCATTACCTATCCTAAATCAACACCGTTTCCCCTCCCCACCCCCCCCCCCCGAACCGGTCATACTCGGGAGTTTCTTAAGGTCCAGAAAGCTGTTCAGGTGCAAAGAAAATATATCTAACCCCCAAGAATGAAATGAAACATTTGCAGGGATACCGCAGGTGAAAACTAGTCCCCAAAGCCACTGTTTCCTGTAGCATGATCAAAAAGTGACGTCCACGCTCCTGTGTGGCACGACTCACATCTGGAAAAATTCGAACACATTCACCCAAAAAAGGAACAGAAAGCTTTTTAAAGTATAAAGACAACACTCTAGAGAGATCAGTGTCAAATACAAAAGATACCAGGTTTGCTCTTTTTCAACTTTAGCTTGAGTTTGCATACTAGTAGTTGGTGATCTGTACCACAGTCAGCTTCAGGTTTTGTCTTTGTTGATGTTATCGAGACTTTCCATCATTGTCTTCCACAGATGTAGACAATTTGATTTCTGTATAATCTATTGGGTGAAGTCCACGTGTACAGTCGGTGCTTATGTTGCTGGAAGAAGGTGTTTGAGATGACTAGATCATTGGTCTTGCAGAATTCTATCAGTCTTTCTCCAGCTTTGTTTCTGTTGCCAAGTCCATATTTTCTAACCACTTTGCCTTCGTCTTTGTTGCCAACTTTTGCATTCCAGTCACCCATGACTATCAGGATACTCTGTTTGCATGTTCTGTCAATTTCAGCTTGTACTTGTTCATAGAACTCATCAACATCATCCTCTTCTGCAGCTGTTGTTGGGGCATACACCTGAATTATAGTTGTATTGATGGGCTTTCCTCATAGATAAATAGAAATTAAGCGTTCACTGACTGCATTGTATTTCATTACAGTTCTTGCAAGTTTCTTCTTAACTATAAATGAAACACCATTTCTTATTTGTCTTTCATTTCCAGCATAGTAAACCATATGATCATCAGATGCAAAGTGCCCAAAGCCAGTCCATTTCAGTTCAATGACACCCAACAGATTGAGTTGTACACGTTCCATTTCATTCTTGACCACCTCCAACTTCCCTTGGTTCATGCTTCGTATGTTCCATGTCCCAATATATAAGATATCTTTGCAACTTTTGACTATCTTTTCATGCACAGCTACATCAGCAGATCCAACCACATCATAAATGCTGGTTTTACTCTGATTAGTCTTCAGCTCATTCCCAGTAGCCATTTGAGTGCCTTCCAACCTGGGGGTCTCATCTTCCAGCACTATAGTGCAATTTGTTTTGTGACTATCTATTGGGTTTTCGAGGCAAGATACAGAAGTAGATTTGCCAAGCCTTTCCTCCGAGCAGTTAATTCCAGTGTTGTTGCATTTGTCACAGAAATATGATCCTCCACTTACACCATCCCATTCTGCTGCTGCCCAGATGGGTGGTTTGTCTTAGTCTGGCATCTCAGCTGAGACCTGTCTATCTCTGGAGACCCTGCCAGTAGCTAAGCTATTGATAGCTTAGCTCTCAGCATAACTGATGCACACAAGTCCTCACAGCACGACAAGCTGCAAACCAAGTGAGGGCAAAATCAGTTTTCCTAAAATCTAAGACCCTCGCTTTTGAATGGATTTTATCAGCCCTAGTTCTACTGAACCACACTATCTTATCACTGGATGCAAGATGATCTCCCACTATAACATCAGAAACACTTTAACTATTGGTAAGCACCAAGTCCAGTATGGCCTCTTCATGTGTGTGTTCTGTTACCAGTTGCCTGAATAGTTCTCCCTGTAGAGCATCCAGGATCTCCTTTCTAGATGACACCGCAGCAGGGATGTGCCAATCCACATCCAGCATATTGAAATCACCTATCAATATGCTGGATCACCTTTCCTAGCACAAATTACCTATCACTAGCACTTCCCCTTTCCTAGCAATGTTGTGTATGTCTTCAATTAAATCTCTGTCTACTTCTTCTCCCTGTGAGGGGGGTCCATATATCATGCCAATGCAAATTGATTCCTCTTTCCATCTTTCTATATTAACCCACAGTGCCTCCTCTCTCCCTTTTAAACCCTGTAATTCTATAGTGTTAATGTTATTTTTTTACATATAGTGCCACTCCTCCTCCCCTTCCTCCTACCCTAACCTTCCTGAATAAGATATAGCCTGGTATATTTACATCCCAGTCATGGTTGTCCGTGAACCATGTCTCTGTAACCACCACTAAATCCAAGTCAGCCTGTTCCATCAAAGCCTCAACATCTGGAATCTTATTTCCCATGCTACGGGCATTTATACACACCACTTTCAAGATGTTGCACCTTTTACCCATTTCTATAGATATATGTAATGTTTCACTTACCTGGGGACTTTCTTCACCCATCCCCAATGAATCTAGTTTAAGTCCTCTTCAGTAGGCTAGCCAGTCTGCTACTGAAAACATGTTGACCCTTCTTGGACAGATGGACGCCATCTCTGCTCTGCAGCCCTTGGAATATCATCCCATGGTCCAGGAAAACTGGGCCATGGGATGTTATAGAGAAAGAAATGATAAGTTTTAGCTATCAGTTAGATGTGTGTGGAGGAGGAGAGGGTGGAGTCAAAGACGACCCCAAGGTTGTGAGCTGAAGTAACAGGGAGCAGTAAAGTGTTTTCCACAGGGATTAAGAAAGGAGGAAGGGGGAAGGTGGGTTTATGGGGCAAAATAAGAAGGTTGGTTTGACCATGTTCAATTTCAACAGCAATGAGCAAGTGACACTGAGAGTGACAGAGGGGGAAGACTGTGGGGAGAGGCTGCACCACCCGCTTTTCATGCTACTGCTCAGCAGAGGTGAGGTAAAGTGTCGCCTGCCTCCTCTATTTCTTGTGTTATGCTGCATGCAGACCCTAGCTTGTTGGGGTTTCAATTTAATTTTATTTACATATTTCTACTCTGAATTTATTATAATTTATTCTGTACTTGGTGAGGGTCTAACTGTGTTTTGCCTGTGTGATGAAGACCAAGTGTTCTGTTAGTTTGGAATTTCTGTAATAATCTGTCTTGTTCAGTTTTCCAAATAGGTAATAGGATGTTCTAAGGCCCACTGCAATATTTATTGTGCTGCTCTTTTCTGGGTAGGCTCCTTATCACGTTAATTGTACAACCTGGAGTCATTATGGTATGGTAGATTTGCATTATAGGTCTTCAGTAACTTTTGTAGGGTTTTGTGTTCACAATCTGCCTGGTACTGGAGAGGCTGTTAATGAGATGACACCGGAATCAGATTTTTTTTCTTATATGTTAGGTTCTATGGAGAAATGTCCTAGTTCTGCTCTGTACCTACTGTTGGAAGAGGGGTTTTATTGGATGCAAAATAGATGAAGCAAATAGAGAACCATAGGTTGAGAAAAAAACTTGAAGAACTAAATATGTATAACCTGGAGAAGAGGAGGGAAAGGGGAGATATGATACAGACCTTTAAATACTTAAAAGGTATTAATGAACAAACAAACCTTTTTCAGAGAAGGGGAAGCTGTAAAACTAGAGGGCAAACGATGAAACTGCAAGGCAGTAAACATAAAAGCAACATCAGGAGATATTTTTTCACTGAAAAGGTGCTGGATGCTTGGAATGCTGTCCCTATGGAGGTGGTGGAATTCAAAATGGCATGGGACAGACACAGAGGACCCCTTTATAGCAAGAGGTTGAAATCAAAGCAAACTTAAATGTCTTTTATACTTCAATAAATAGAGCAGGGGAGGGTAACCTGCATGGAGCAGCAGGTACAACCCTAAACACAGGGCATAGAGGTAGGTGGGTGACCTGCACGGAGCGACAGTTACAGCTATTCTACTCATCTTACTAGGCAGACTAGATGGGCCACACTGATTTTTATCTGCCGCCATATACTATGCTACTATAAAATTAATTGTAATTTATTTTGGTATTAGAAACTGCACTGAGGTTCTCTTTTCCTTCTTGTCCCTTGGCGTGTGAGTATTTTACATCTCCTTTGTTTTTTGCAGAATATATTTTAACTGAATCAGTACTTTTTTAATCTTAGTGTGCCAGGCTAATTAACTACACAGCTACAGTTTTTGCTGCATTTTAATTATATAGCCTAGGAATATGTTCCTTTGCATTTTTTTCACAGAGCCACTGAATGCTCCATGAGTATCTTGGAGGCACTAGCTCATCCCTTGTCTGTTTAATATATTGACTTCCTGTCCATCTAGTATTTTTTTTAAAGATCACCAAAATTAATATGCAAATGAATATGCAAATATGTCACACCATCCTTTACCCCCCAAATGAAGCAATGAAACTACACCCATAATTATATTGCTTTGCAAATAAAAGAAGCACCACAAAATGATATTTAGCTTTTTTTTTGTTCTTTAATTTTAACTTCGTAATTTTTCAGTCCCTCCCCTCCAGAGCAGAACCAGACCATTTTCCTGTAGAACTCACTATACAAAAAAAGAATTCTGATTCTAGTTTCATCTTAGTAAGAGCACCATAAACCCTACAAAAGTTGCTCAGGATGGAACAAATCTACCAGTCCATAACAGCGCCAACAAGTATCCACCTAGGAAGAAAAGCAGCACTGTAAATATTGCAGTGGACCCTAGAACATCACCACCACCTTTTGGGAAAATGAACAAGCCAGATTTCTACAGATCCCTACAGAGACACTCAATGCTGACAATATCAACTGGCCTTGACCACATATACTAAAACCCAGATCGATTTTCCCCACAGCCCAACCCTGGCCTTAGGAGGCCAGATTGGGGGTCAGACTCCGGGAAATAAACTCTTTTTCTTGCCGGACAGCATTGCGGTTTTTGAATGGAGCCATGGTCCCATGGCAATAGGATGCCATGGTGCCGCGGCTCCATTTAAAAGCCCTGACTGAGTCAGTCGGGCTACTAATGTATGTGCAGGCCAGACTTAATCGCAATCCCGGCCTACACTTAAATTGCTGTTCGCGATTCTGATCCCACAGGGCTAGATGTGCCCCGCGGTATCAGAATCGCGATCTCCTCTGTGCATCCGGCTCAGCCTGGACGTACAAAGGGGATGGATGTGCGGGATACAATCAGGCCCATAGTATTAGTAAACTGTTAACTTTCCTTAAAATCATCTTCAGTACGTGAAGACTAAGGTGGCCAATATAATGTCAGTTTGTACAAAGAGTTTCATTGCCAGGCAAAATGGTAGAAACTGTTTCAAGGATCATTTTATAAATGATCTAGAAATAGGAACAATGAGCGAGGTCATTAAATTTGCAGATGACAAATTATTCCAAATTGTTAAATCACAAGGGGGCTGTGAAGAATTGCAGAAGGACCTTGCAAAACCGGGAGACTGAGCATCCAAATGGCAGATGAAATGTAATGTTGACCAGTACAAAGTGATGCGCAATTATAGCTAGATACCACATTAGGAGTGGCTACCCAGGAAAATGATCTAGGCATCGACATGGATAACGCTGATTCTTTTTTCCAGTGTGACAGCGGCCAAAAAAGCAAACCATGTTAGGAAATATTAGGAAAGGAATGGAGAATAAAAGAAAGAATATTATAATGATTCTATATTGCTCCATGGTGTGACTGCATCTTGAGTCCTGTGTGCATTCTGGCTACACCTCAAAAGAGATATAGCAGCATTAGAGAAGGTGCAGAGAAGGGTGACCGAAATGATAGAGGGGATGGAATGACTTTCCCGTGAGGAAAGGCTAAAGAGGTTAGGGCTGTGGAAAAATATGGTAGTGGAGAGCAAGAGGTTAATGCAAATTAAATGTTTACTTTTTTAAAATTACAAAGACTAGGGGACATGCCATGAAGTTACTAAGTAGTATATTTAAAACAAATAGGAAATATATTTTCTTTCAATGGACATGGTAAAAGCAGTTAGTGTAGCTGGGTTTAAAAAGAGGTTTGAACAAGTTCCTGGAGAAAAATAGCAATAGACTGTTATTAAAGGTGGAGTGGAGGAGTAGCCTAGTGGTTAGAACACTGGCTTGGTAACCAAGCAACCAGGGTTCAATTCCCACTAGCACTCCTTGTGGCCTTGGGCAAGTCACTTAACCCTCCACTGCCTCAGAAGAAAGGCCTGGCAATCTACTTCTGGTGACACTGCCAAGAAAACCCAGGAGCTTCTGGGTCACCAGGAGTCAGGACTGACTCAAAGGCACACATTGCATTTTTGTTATTAAAGGTAGAGCTGGGAAAAGCCACTGCTTATTCCTGGGGGTAAGAAGCAGGCAGTCTGGCTAAATTTGGGATTATGGCAAGTACTTATGACTTGAATTGGCCACTGTTGGAAACAGCATACTGGGTTTAAGAGACTCTGCAGCAAAATAAGAACATAGGAATTATACTGGGTCAGATCAAATGTAAAATTTTGCTATTGGTTCACCAGGATTCGTTTTTACTCAGACCTGCCTTCTTGTCTATCTGGTTGGGCACTTCATTCATTGGCTTTCTTTGCCTTCTTCTATGAAGATCAGGTTGGAATTAAATCAGCATACCTCTTTTGCCTACCTTGCTTCTCTTTTTATGGAATTCTCTGTAATTAAATTTTCAAATGGAGTCTGTGCATAGTAGGTTTAAGTTAAGACTGAACCTCTTTCTTTCTTTTTTTTATTTCAAGCTTTTGAGCTTTGCCAGTCTGGTCTCGATTGTTTTTTTGGATCCGAATCAAGATTGGTGAGGTGTTTTTTGCAATATAACATTTTTACTTTAAATTTCATCATGTTGTATGATTGTTTTTTTTCTCTAATATTTCATTATTTTATGAATATTTTATTATGTCATGGTTGGTCTTTTATTCTCTTACCTCTGTATAATTACTTGAATTTTTTTCTATATGTACATTTTCTATTTATGCTGCTTTGATGCTGTCATGAAAAGTGGTTATGTACACTAATAAACATTTGAAAAACAATTTGGGCATAATGCAGAGACGGGGGGAGAGGGGGGGGGGTTGCGGGGCTGCACGTTCCAATGGGACATGCAGCCTCGCAAGCTATCTGGGCCAGATTCCCCCTCTGGCTTTCCCTGAACGTCCTGAGCAGCAGGACGGGGAGAACCGGGGGGGGGGGGGGCAGGAAGGAGTGGGATCTGGGCAGAGTGGGGGCAGGCTGAGCCGGCAAGATGAACAGGGCCAATTCCATTGTCAGCTCTCTACATCCTGCAGGGTCATGGCGGACGGCCTGCTTATTCCACCTGATCCTGCCCACCAGCCCCCCTCCCCCCCCCCGAATCAGCACAGGCCGCATGTGGGAGGGTCCCGGGGTGCACTGCACATGTGCTGCTGCAGGTAGGATGTCCTCACGGCACCGGAAGGGGCACTCTCGGATATCCTTGGGCCTGAATCAATGTGCCACGGGAAGGTTTTGTTCCTGCAGCACAGAATCGGGTCCAAATGGGCCCGATTTGCGTGGGGCCGTCCGAACAACCTGGATATGCCCCTTCAAGAATCTGACAGAATGTTTGAATATTTGAATTGATAGTAATATCAGTTCTATTTGGTAAAAAGAAAGAAAATTGGAAAATCTATATGCATGTTCCACAGAAACAGTGGCATTTTTCACGTTTAGCCTGAATAGATTGTGAAGTATGCTTAAGGTCATCTTAATGATGTAAAAAATTACATGTTTTCTACTAAGAAACAATAGTGACCAAGACCATTTGTGAATTTGCTGAAATGAAATCAAGAAAGGTGAAAATTTTAAAATGTCTTTTTTTATGTGTGTATTCAACTTGAGTGCAAAACCTTTAACACTGAATATATGTAGCTAAATTGAGAACAGTTTACTTTTATCTAGGATTTGCATTTAAAAAAGGTAGACAAGTTTTTCATCATCACCACCAGAGGGATAGGATAGAGGAGATTCTACACACTTTTGTAATACCTGTTGTGATACTCTTGCAATCTCTACCAAGAAAACACGATGCTGACACCTTGTGGCCATTGCTGTTACTACAGCTCCTTGCCTTTCCTGGACAGATAGCAGTAGCAGCAGCTGCATCAATTGCAGAGATAAGGAGGCAGAGATACTGAGGGAGAGCCTGCCCAACCACTAGGCAATTGCCTAAGAAGGCAGCTTCTAGACAGCAGCAAAGAGCAGCTACAGTGAAATCAAAAGCAATGGGTCCTAGCAGCCATAAAAACTCGACTCATCAGTGTTTATTTTACCTGCAAGTAGAATGGGCAATTTGCAATAATCCATTTATCCTTGTAAGTGGCTTTTGTAAATTTCCCTCATTATGTATATATTTACAAACTAATGTTTAATATTTAAGAATGTGATGCCCAAATGTAGTTTTATAAGATTTTCAGGGAGGGATGATGTTAAGATGATTAATATTGAGTTTGTCACAGGTGGCAGTGCTAGGGGTCTAAAAGCTAATTGTGAGGGGTGCAAGGCTAAAGGGTTGCCTAGAGAGTCTAATAATCTTGCACCAGTCCTGTAAAGCATGAGCCATTGTGATCATGGAGAGCCTGTAATGCTCACATATGCATTTCTCACAGGGAATAGGGAAGTGAGGAGTGGCCAAGTTCCCCCATAAAAAATTATTTGCGCTCCTCCACGAGCTCTAGTGAAGACCTACTTGCCTTTTCCTGTTCCAGCTCTCCATGGCCTGACTCCTACAAACAGGACAGCAACGTGGTAGCCTGCCATGGGATGCTCTTCCTTCTGTAGTCCCACCAATCAGTTGTTTCAACTATGGGAGTGTCATATATACAGACCAGCATGTGGTTCAAACAGCTCATCTGTGAACCACATTGGAGAGACCCTAACAACAGGAAAAGAGCATTGGACATGCCATGCTAATGCTGATATCCTTCCAACTAGGGCCAGACCATGGGGAGGGGAAAGACATCCTGGGAGGCAGAAAGGCTAGGACAGGTTTGAACATCTGGGAAAGGGAGAGTGGGGAACAGTCAGGGGACCTGGGCAAACATCAACTCATTTATTAAGGAAAGGTTATAGTTGGAGGTAGAGGTTATTAGATGGCATGAATATTTAGAAGTAGATGCGGGTTGAGGCAGAGGTAGGGATGCGAACTGTGGGGTAAGAAACAGGAGACTGAACAGTCAAGAGATGCTGTGAAGGACCTGAAAGAGTAGGGAAGAGATGTGGCAGTAGACAAGGGCTAGGGGCTATTAAGTGGGTGATAGGATGCAAGGAAGAAATGGAAGACTGTGCAAGGGATACATGACAGGGAAGGAGCTGGAGGTGTCAAGGGGATGACAGACAGTGGAAAGGAAGGAGGAAAATGAGGACCAGGAGCCGGGTAAAATGGGGGAGGAGAGTAGGCAGTAAGTGAAAGACAAAATGGGAAGGGGTGAATGGGAGGTGAAAAGCTGGCAGGTAGGCAAAAGGCAAGAGGGACACTGAGAACTGTGAAGGACAATGGAGGGGAGAAAGAGAGAGGGGAGAGGTGGAATAAGACAGAGGAATAACAGGTAGGGTGAGTTGAAAAATGATGCAAGACAGTAAAAGAAGTAGAAGCTAGCAAAGACAGATAAAGGGGTGGTAATGGGGGCTGGAAGAGCATGAGAGAGAATGCCTAGAGGGGGGCAGATCTAGAAAAGTGATGACTGGAAAGAAGTGAAAAGGGATGGTTAGTGAATCAGCTATCTTGGCATAAGTGATGTGAGAGTCAAAGAATAGGCTAAGGGAGTCAAACAGCTGAAGACTAGTGAGGAGAGAATGTTGGGAAGGAAAAGCAAGAACTGGATGATGGGAGGGAAATGGTGGGAAAGCATTTAAAAAATTCATTTTACCCAGATATGGAATGTGTTACCTTTAATGATTTGTACAGTTGTGGTCAACATTATTGGCACCCTTGCATTTTAGGTATGTTGTGTATAATATCTTAGAAATAATTGGAAATATTCCAACTGTATGTCATCATAATATTTTAATAGTATGTTCAAAGGTATGCAACAACAAAAAAGATGTCTGTGAAACTTAAACATAGTAATTCCTGAGAAAAAAAAACAAAATATGACCTGGACAAGATTAATGGCACCCTTCACTAATATTTGGTTATACAACCCTTGGCAGTGGTGACAGCCTCCAACCATTTCTTGTAGCTATAAGTTTCGTACATCTGTCTGCTGGTAGTTTCTCCCACTCTTCACTGTGATTTGTTTCAGCTCATGAATGTTTCCAGGATTCCTTTTACCAATGGCAGATTTCAGCTCTTTCCAAAGGTTCTCTTTTGGATTGAGATCAGGACTCATTTCTGTCAGGTTTAGAACAGTCTATTTGCTCCTTTTTAACCAACCATTCTTTTGTACTTTTGGATGTATGTTTTGGGTCATTGTGCTGCTGGAGGACCCATGGACTTTGATCCAGACATAGCTTTCTGACAATAGGTTGCACATTTCGCTCCAAAATACCTTGGTAGTCCTTGGACTTCACAATTCCTTTAATATGTTCCAGGCTTCCAATTCCTGAGGCAGCAAAACAGCCCCACACCATTATGGAACCTCTACCATATTTAACTGTGGGAAGGGTGTTATTTTTCTTTATAAGCTTCATTTCTTTGCCTAAATGTATCACTGGTCAGCATTGTCAAAGAGCTCAAGTTTGGTTTTATCTGTCCACAGAACATTTTCCAGGAAGGAATGTGATTTCTCAAGGTGGGTTTGGGCAAAGATCAGGTGTGACTTTTTATGTCTGTCTTTGAGCAGTGGGTTCTCCTTGGCCTTCACTCATGAAGTTCTTTGTTTAGTGTGTGGCATATGGTGCGAATTGAAATCACCATTCCAGCTTGCTCCATGTCAGTCTTAAGCTCTTTGGATGTTGTGCATGGTGTTTTTCCTCCCATACTGAATTCCAGAGTTTGATTATGTGTGTAGTGAAAGAGTAGTTACTCACCTGTAACAGGTGTTCTCCAGGAGCAGCAGGAATCAGTCCTCACATATGGGTGTCATTGGCGCCGATGAAGCCCCAGCAGAGCATTTCCCCAGCTTTCTATGAAAGCCTTTGGGAATGCAGGCACGCATGCGTGGTTCCCTTCCCGCCTAAAGGTGCCATCTTACCTCAGTCAAATGACATAGCTAAGAACAGCACACAAAAATGAAAAATAAACTATGTACAACTGCAACTCCAAGGGGAGGAGGGAGGGTTGTGAGGACTAATTCCTGCTGCTCCTGGAGAACACCTGTTACAGATGAGTAACTACTCTTTCTCCAGGACCAAGCAGGAAGTCAGTCCTCACATATGGGTGACGCCCTAGCTCTGGGCTACCAGGAACCCAGGCTGAACAAGAAAAGTCCCTCTAGTCCCAGCAGCAAAGAAAAGGCTTTTCAAGGACACAACCTCCATCGGTAGCCCAACAGAGGGCAGGAGTTGCCTAAACCTCAAAGAGATTCCGGAGTACTGCTTGGCCAAAAGCACTGTCCCTACGGGACTCCCTCTCCAGGCAGTAATGGGCTGAAAAAGTCTGGCTTGAAGACCAAGTTGCAGCCCTGCAGATGTCTACCAAGGGCACAGAGCGGAGATGAGCCACTGAGGCAGCCATTGCCCGAACACGATGAGCCATGACCCTACCCTGCAAAGGAAGGTCAGCCGCCTTATAAGCCCAGGTGATACAGTCAGCTACCCAGATGGACAAGGTACACTTGGACACAGCTAACCCCAACTTATTGGGGTCAAAGGATACGAAGAGCTTCTATGCTCCTGCGTACGGTCAAGGTAGAAGGATAAGGCCCTCCTACAGTCCAGGGTATGCAGGACTGCTTCAGCCTGGCTAGCATGAGGCCTAGGGAAGAATGTTGGAAGAACCACCTCCTGATTGAGGTGGAAAGAGGAGACAGCCTTAGGGAGGAACTTTGGATGAGTCCTGAGGACTACCCTGTTCCTGTAAATCCTGGTGTAAGGCCTGTCACAGACCAGGGCCTGAAGCTCACTTACTCGCCTAGCCGAGGTAAGGGCTATTAGGAAGAGAGTCTTCCAGGAGAGGAAGCGTAGTGGACAAGTAGCCATTGGCTCAAAAGGTGGGCGAATCAGCTGCTGCAAGATCACATTCAGCTCCCACTCAGGGGCAGGAGGACGGATGGGAGGCTTGAGCAAAAGCAAGCCCCTGAGAAAGCGGGACAACAAGGGGTGACCAGATAGAGACTGCCCCTCTACCAATGCGTGGTGAGCTGCTAGAGCTGAGAGGTGGACTCGAACAGAATTGGACTTAAGTCCCTGATTGAATAAGTGCAGTAAGTACTGAAGCACCACTGGCACAGTACAGGAGAAAGGATCCTCTGTACGTAGGTGACACCACACAGAAAAAACTTCTTCCACCTGAGAGCATAGGTTTTCCTCGTGGACTGTTTCCTAGAGGCTAGGACAACCTCCTCAACTTCCTAAGGTAGGCCACAGGGAGCCAAAACTACCCTTGCAGCCTCCAGGCCATCAAATTGAGAGACTTGAGATTGGGGTGCAGAAGGGAACCCTTGTCTTGTGTGAGAAGGTCGGGTTGCAAACCCAGAGGTAGTGGAGGATCCACCGCCAGTTGAAGCAGAAAAGGAAACCAAGGCTGTCTCAGCCACCTGGGAGCTACCAGCAGGATCGAGGCTTTGTCCTGAAGAATCTTGAACAGGGTTCAGGCCACCAAGGGCATGGGAGGAAACGCATAGAGGAGGCCCTGAGACCAAGATATCAGAAAAGCATCTGCTGCTATCTGCAGAGCATGTGGTTGCCTGGAGCAGAACTCTGGCAGTTGCTTGTTCAGTGGGCTGGCAAAAAGATCCATCAAAGGAAGACCCCATTTAAGAAAGATCTTCTGAACTACCGAAGGGTGCAGCTGCCACTCGTGGGGCTGCAGAATCCTGCTTAACCTGTCTGCCAGGTAGTTGTCCTGGCCTAGAAGGTACACAGCCTTGAGGAGCATGTTGTGCTTGAGGGCAAAAGAACACAGGTCCTGGGCCTCCCGACAAAGGGTCCTGGACCCGGTTCCGCCCTATTTGTTCACATAAAACATGGCAACTTGGTTGTCTGTCTGGATCAGGACAGACTGGTGAGTCAGGGTAGGAGTGAAAGCTTTGAGTGCTAAGCGATTAGCTCTGAGTTTGAGGAGATTGATCTGCTATGCAGCTTCCCAGGGAGACCAGAGGCCCTGGGTGCACTTGCCCAGACAATGCGCTCCCCAACCTTGCAGGGAGGCATCTGTGGTTAACACCACTGTGTAACCTGTAATCTGAAAGGGCACCCCTTTCAGCAGATTGGGTGGGTGTAGCCACCAGTTGAGGGAGTGCAGAAATGGTCTGGACACCCTTATCCTGTCTCTGAGGCTGCCTGTGGCCTGTGACCACTGAGCTCGAAGACACCATTGTGCAGGCCTCATATGGAGCCTGGCATTGGGAGTCACATGCACTGTCGAAGCCATGTGGCCTAGAAGTCTCAGGCGGAGACCAGGGACCTGCTGAGAAACTGACTTGCCAAGGCCATCAACCGTTGGGCTCTGTTTTCTGGCAAGAATGCCTTTGCCAGGAGAGAGTCCAACCTTGCCCCTATGAACTCCAAGTTCTGGGAAGGGAGCGAAGTGGACTTTGCGAAGTTTATGAAAAACCCCAGGCGTTGTAGAAGAGCAATGGTCCTGAGGGTGGCTTGGTGGGCCTCCTGACCTGTCTGACCCCTGATGAGCCAGTCGTCCAGATAGGGGAAGACAAAGATTCCCTGATTTCTCAGGTAGGCCGCCACCACTGCTAGGCAATTTGTGAAGACTATGGGGGCAGAGGTGAGGCCGAAAGGCAGCACTCTGTACTGATAATGGTTTCCTCCCACAATGAACCTGAGGTACTTTCTGTGGTCTGGATGAATGAGGATGTGAGTGTACGCATCCTTTAGATCTAAAGAGCATAGACAATCTCCCTGCTGGAGGTAGGGCAGAAAGGTTCCAAGAGTAAGCATCTTGAACTTTTCTTTCACTAGGAACTTGTTGAAGTTCCTGAGGTCCAGAATGGGACGAAGGCCACCGGTCCTTTTGGGCACCAGGAAATACCTGGAGTAGAATCCGTGACCTTGCAAGTGGGGAGGCACAGGTATCACCGCCCTGTCCACCAACAGACCCTGAAGCTCCTGACGGAGAAGGTCTGTGTGCAGAGGAGGCCTTGGAGGCTCCCCTGGAAAGTATGGGGGTGGCAGTTGGTGGAAATGGAGGGCATAGCCCTTGTGGACTATCTCCAGCACCCAACTGTCCCCGGTGATAAGGGGCCACTGGTGAGCAAAGAGGGCGAGACGACCTCCTGTGCAGGGTTGGGAGAGCAGTGGAGGAAAAGCTATGCTCAAGGAGTCAAAAACTCCCACCCTGCTGAGTGGTAGCAGGGGCCTGAGGCTTGGGGGTCCTCTGCCTATGGGGCCCATTACCCTGGCCCTTGGCTTGTTGACCCTGGGGGGCAGCTTGGGCAGCCTTATATTGTGGGTACTGTTTGTAGGCAGTGCCCTTCCTTGGGTAAAAGGGTTTTTTACCTGAGCCCTTCTTTTTATGAGAAGGGGCAGAGGTCTTCCTCGACAGCCTTGTCCGAGTGAGGTGCTCGGTCTCGAGCTGAGCGGCCTTCTCGGTCATGGGCTTGCCAAAAAGGTTTTCACCTCGGCAAGGGACATCGACCAACTTGTCCTGAACCCATGGCTCGAGGTCCGATGACTGCAGCCATGCCTGGCGTCGAGCCGCGATGCCGGCTGCCGCAACTCGGGCCGAAGTCTCGAAGCCATCATAGGCGGCACGGGACATGAACTTCGAGCAGTCCCAAATCCCCGAGGACAAGGACTTAAATCTCTGCAAGGGTTCCCCGGAGAGACCAGCAGAGAATCCGGCCAACTCCTTGGCCAGATCCCGCAAGTACATGCCCATGCACAGCTGGTAAGACTGGACACGGCAAGCAAGCATCGAGCCCTGAAAGCACTTTCTACTGACACCATCGAGGTTTCGGGCCTCCCTGCCAGGAGGCACCGCGGAGTGTATCTTCTGGCTCTTCAGACGATGCATGGCCAATTCCACAACCATGGAATGGTGTGGTAGCTGTGCCTTCTGAAAGCCAGGACTCTTCTGGAGCCGATAGATCGAATCGACTCGCTTGCTAAGAACCGGCGCCGAGGCCGGTGCCTCCCACATACGGAAGAGGAGCCGTTCCAGCATCGGAGGAACCGGGACAGTAAAGGCCTCCTTTGGAGGAGAGTCATACTGCAGCGCCTCGAGCTCTTCAGCTCGAGGCTCTTCCTCAGGGTCCGCCGGAATAGCCAAGGCAGTGGCCATATCCCAGACGAACTCCGAGAACCGGGTGTCCTCCGGGGGGAATCTACTCCGGGGCTCAGACTGCGGTGAGTCCGAAGGGACGCACCGAGTCTTAAACGTATCAGGAGACTCCTCGTCCTCCATCTCCCAAGCCGACTCGTCCAAGGAAGAGTCGGGGTCTGACCCCGCAGGGCCCTGGAGCACCCGCCCCGACGCCGGAAGCATCGGTGTCGATGCCCTCGGTCCCAAATGGGAAGTCGAGGGAGACCGCGACCGAGGTCGACTCCGAGCCACGATGGACTCGAGTATCGGCTTGGTCTCCGGGGTTGACTTCGATGTCCCTGTGGTTGGGGCAGATGTGCCAGACAGGCTGGCCATCAGTGCCCGCTGCTGCTCCATGAAGGCAGACATTCTGCTCTCCAAGGCTGTCATCCTGAGACTCAGCTCGGGAGACGCAGCAGCCACCGACTTGGGCCTCGGCGGTGCCGGGCCTGACGTCGGCTCCCTGGGAGGAGAGTCCACGAGGACTATAGGGCTTTCGTGTCCAGCAGACTCTGGCTCCACACGAGGAACTTTGGCAGGCTTCTCTGGTTCCACAGGCCCGGGGCGACGGTCGGGGGTCTTAGATCTGGCCCTCGAGGAGACAGGGACCTCCGACGACGCCCTCGCGAGCCTTTTCTTCCTCTTGCGTTCCCGGTCAGGGGACCCCCTGTCCGAGGAGCTTCGACGGCGCTCGGGATCGGAATCCCGAGATGTCGAGGCCTCAGATGAGGTCCGGGCCTGGCCGGAGGCTGATTCTGAGAAAAGCCTTTCCTTTTGCTGCTGGCGACTTCGTAGTGCCTTGGAAGACATTTTTCCATAGGCCCCGCACGACTTAGGATCGTGGTCGGGGCCGAGGCACCGAAGGCAGCAGTCGTGTGTGTCGGTGAGAGACATTAGTTTCTTACACCGATCACACATCTTAAAACCACTGGAAGCCATCGGGGAAAAAGAGTCCCCGCGAGGTCAAAGGACCGGCCTTCCAGGGAAAAAGATAAAAAAGGGCGCGAACGCCAGCCACGAAGGGCAAAAACCAAAAAAGAAGAATCGGGCTCGATACCGGTGTTCCGAACCCGGCGGGAGGGGAGCCAGCATCGAACCGGCAGAAAGAGCAAAAAATCGCTGAAAAAGCTAATTTTAACCGGGAAAACTGAACACACGTACAGTGGGCTTCATGGGAAAAAAAGAGACTGAGGTAAGATGGCACCTTTAGGCGGGAAGGGAACCGCGCATGGGTGCCTGCATTCCCAAAGGCTTTCATAGAAAGCTGGGGAAATGCTCCGCTGGGGCTTCATCGGCGCCGATGACACCCATATGTGAGGGCTGACTTCCTGCTTGGTCCTGGAGAAAAATATATTTCTCCTATTAGTCTTAAATTGACTATATTGTAGCTTTATTGCATGTTCCCCAGCCTTTCTACTTTCCTAAATGAGGAGGGAAGGCTACAACCCGGGAGAGAGTTGGGCATCCGTTCAGCAGCGGCCCAAAAGGAACAGTTTAGCCAAGCTAGTTATTAGCTTGCCAAGAGAGGGAAAGGTGACAGTAATGGCCTCTGCTAGGCAGAAATCCAAGTGGCATTTTTTTCTTGCCCCATCGATGCCTGACAAACAGGCTCCAGAACGAGGGAGCGGGGGGCTAGACAGAGCAGCTACTTTGCTTGCAGCCAACTCCTTACTCTTCCACTCTAGAGTGGTTGTTGAGTCAATTTTGCACTGGGAGAATAAAGGGAGGTAAAGGAGTTGGTCTTAGTCACAATGTAGTGTAACAGGGTTATCCATGCCAAGAGCACACAGCAAGTGATATTTGGATCACATTGGACAGACAACAAGAAAAATAGTCTTCCTGTCCCTTGATGAAAGAGGAAAAAAGTTTGGAATCAACAATAGCGAGATGATGGGCAAGTAACACCTTTTTATGACTGTGATGTGTCTACTTTCCACTGCAAGTTGGCTCACCGGCAAGAGGGGCCCAACACAGACTGGAGTGGTAACTTGCAACAAGTTACTTTTAATGGCAATCAAAGAGTGGATAGCAGGACAGTATCTGGGGAAGAGCTAGCATGGCTATGTGTCACATTGCATTGATAAAAAAGCAGTTTTATGGCCTATTCATTAGAGCACAATGTTGCCATCATGTGAACTAAACCATAATATTGGTCATGTGAGTTGTGTGCCCCAGCAAAAGCATGGATCATTCCCTGATAATGGAGCTATAGTAGTTACAGTTAAGCAGGCTATTGAGTTCAATGTTTTTGTTAAAATTCCTCATCCATTTATTTATTCTGCAGCCCTGAACCATCCACCCTTAACCAAGAATCTTTTGAGCAAATTGTGTTTAGTTCCTGGATTGGGCAGTCTGGGGAAAGGTAAAGGATCCCGACAAGGTGGGAGAGGATTAATGCCATGGGGGGGGGGGGGGGGGGCAGGCTGAGAGGTGTCAAGTTTTTCAACAAAAGCACAAGAGTAGAGCAAGGCAAAGGGGAATACAAATTAATGTGAACAAGATAGCACAACAGAATACAAAATGATTTCTTGGAATGTTTCTAAAAATGTTTTTGTAACTTTTCAAATCATTAAACAAATAAATTCCATCCAGAAGATCCTACTTTCCCCAGAGGTAAGTGGGCACACATCCATAGTTCATGTACATGGCTACATCTGGCAGCATAACACTCCTATTGAGTCCTTATGTCCCCCCAATATAGTCTGAAAATTTTCTGTAGCTAGGACAGCAAATAAAAGGCTAGCAAATCATGCAGCTGTTTTTCATCACTTATTGAATCAATGCTGGGTCAATTGATTCAACTTTAAATTTAGCTAATGCATGCAGGAGTGTGTACACAGGTTTACACAATTGGAGGATGCCAAGCAAACGGGGTTACTTACCTGTAACTGGAGTTCTCCATGGACAGCAGGATAAGTCAGCCACACCTGGTGACGTCCTCCGGGCGGCGCCATAGTACGGAAGTGCTCTCTAGAGCTCAGAAAGATGAGACTTTCTGAGCCCACCCAGTTAGCCCACCTCACCGCTCCGCCCCCTAGCCACCAGTAAGTTCCAAGCTAGTCCACTGGCAAGAGAGCGGTCCCTTAGGATGGCCTCCTCCAGGGGAGGTGGGTGGGATTGTGTGGCTAACTTATCCTGCTGTCCACGGAGAACTCCAGTTACAGGTAAGTAACCCCGTTTTCTCCATGGACAAGCAGGATTGCGTCAGCCACACCTGGTGTCTCCCTAGCTAGACATGCTGAGGGAAGGAGGCCCATAGTGAGCGTATGGACCTGGATTTGCTAAATCAGATACTTAGTCCAACAAGGTCAACAACTGTATGTTTATTCAAGATCTGAGATGAAAGTGCAACAGTGCTACAGCAACAGATTTCGTGCACCGAGGTGCGAGCAGCATAACAGTGTCAACAGTGCAACAAACAGTGCAACAGTACAAACAGTGCAAACAGCAAATTAGAGACAGTGTAAACAGTGCAACAGTGCAAACAGTGCAACGGTAATGTCCATTGTCCCGTGTAGCAGAGTGCTAGAGCCATTGTATACAGGCAACACGACCAAGTGGTGGAGCTAACTTCTGATCATCGTTACACGTACTGGGCAGAGGCAGTGCTCAATTGCGCCTCGTGGCCGTGGAGAGGACGGCCACGCTGAGGGCACAATCCTCCTGAGAGCGGAGGTCAAGGCAGTAGTGTCTCTGGAACGTGTGCGGGGAGGACCAAGTGGCCGCTCTGCAGACATCGGCCAGTGGCACTGCGCGGAGATTGGCAATCGAAGTGGCTAGAGCCCTGAGATGGTGAGGGCCCACTCTTGGGTGCTCACTGGCGCCTGAAGGATCAAGGCAGTAAGAGACACAGGCGGAGACCCAGTGGGACAGTATCCTCTTGTTGACGGGTCTTCCGGGTCTGTTCGGGTCGAAGGAAACGAATAGTTGCTCGCCCTGCCGGATAGTTTGCGTTCTTTGCAGATAGATCCGGAGAGCCTTGAGACAGTCGAGAGTGTGCAGGCGTCGTTCCTCGTCCGAAGAGTGAGGTTCCGGAAAGAAAGATGGAAGCTCTATGGACTGGTTAACATGGAAGGCCGAAGATACTTTCGGCACGAACCTAGGATTGGTCCGCAGGGAAACATGGTTCTGGTGCAGCTGTGTGTAAGGAGGATGTGATACTAGAGCATGTAGTTCGCTAATCCTCCTTGTGGATATGATGGCCACGAGAAACAGCGTCTTCCAGGAGGCGAATTTCATGTCGGTTGATTGTAGGGGTTCAAAGGGTTCTTGCGTCAGGCGTTGCAGGACCGTGTTGAGATCCCAAGGTGGTACAGGTCATCTAATCGGAGGCTTCAGATTCGCCAGGCCCTTCATAAAGCGTGATGTAAGGGGCAGTGCCCCGATGGAAGTGGACCCCATCGGCGGTGAATGGAAGGCCGCTATCGCCGAGAGGTGTACTCGGATGGACTGCGTTTGCAGGCCAAGGTTAGACAGGGACTTGAGGTACTGCAGGACGTTGGGAAGTGGGCATGTGGTGGGCTCGAGACCTTGGTTTGCACACCAGGTGCTGAATCTTCTCCATTTAAGGCCATAGGGCTTCCTGGTGGAGGGTCTCCTGGCCGCTAGCACCACGTCCTGCGCTTCGGCGGTTAGCTGGAGATTGGAAAGGCTTAGCTGCTCAACCTCCAGGCAGTGAGAGACAGGGCTCCGAGGTTGGGGTGCCATATGCTGCCCTCGTCCTGTGTCAGCAGGTCCGGTCTGAGAGGTAGTCGCTTTGGGGCTCCATGAGCTAGGCGCAGTAATAGGGCAAACCACATCTGGAGTGGCCAGTGGGGGACTACCAGGATGGCGCGGGCTTTGTCCTGAACAATCCGTTGCAGTGTCACTGGGATGAGGGGCATTGGCGAAAAAGCATACACCAGAGACCACTCCCCCCAAAACACGTCGAATGCATCCGCCGCCAGCCTCCTGGCTGACGGGTGCCTGGAGCAGAACAGGGGGCATTTGGCATTCTGTTCTGTGGCGAAAAGGTCGATGCTCGGAGACCCCCAGTGTCGGAAGAGATTGTCGGAGACCTCTGGGTGCAGAGTCCATTCGTGGGGCTGGAGCTGTCTGCTCAGTCTGTCTGCCAGGATATTCTGGTCCCCTGGGAGATAAGACACCCGGAGGTAGCATTCGTTTCTCAAGGCCAGGGTCCATATCAGTGTAGCCTCCTTGCAGAGGGAACGTGAGCCGGTGCCCCCTTGTTTGTTGATATAGAACATGGCCACCTGGTTGTCCGTCTGGATGAGGATTGATTTCCCGCACAATTGTGGGAGAAATGCTTTCAGAGCATATCTTATGGCCCTCAACTCGACGAGGTTAATGTGTAGAAGCCTCTCGTGCTGGGACCACTCCCCTTGAGTGCTTAGGGATCGCATGTGAGTGCCCCAGCCAGTGTTCGATGCATCCGTAGTGAGAACCACCTGGTGATCGCGGGGGTGGATGTCCTTGCCCACCAACAGGTTGACTGGTATCGTCCACCAGCGAAGCTGGGTGTGGATCTGTGGAGTCATCGTGATTATGGTGGAAAGGGGTTGACAATGCTGGATCCAGTGAGTGCGTAAGTGCCATTGAAGTGGGCGCATCCGCAACCTCGCCATGGGAAGGACTGAAGTGGCGGCCGACATGTGTCCCAGAAGACGTAGGATGGATCTCGCTGAGGAAGTCGCTGCCTCGGTCGCCTTGCCTACCAGCGCTGTGATGGTGGACAGTCTGCGTTCTGGGAGGTAGGCTTTCGAAACCTTGGTGTCGATCACGGCCCCTATGAACTCCAGTCTCTGGGCCGGTGAGAGGTGTGACTTGTTGAAATTGATGACAAACCCCAGGGAGGATAGCAGTGCCATGATTGTCTGTAGGGCCTCCTGTAGCTCCGGGCAGAAGGGGCCGTGAGGAGCCAGTCGTCCAGGTACGGGAAAACCGCTATCTTCTGCCTGCGGAGGTGAGCTGCCGCCACGGCTACACACTTCGTGAAGACCCGCAGGGTGGGGGACAGCCCAAAGGGTAGGACTCTGTACTGGTAGTGCTGGCCTAGCACTTGGAAACGGAGGTATTTCCTGTGCGACTTGTGAATGCGGATGTGAGTGTACGCGTCCTGTAGATCCAGTGACGCCATCCAGTCGCCGGTCTGAATCAGGGGGAGGATGGCATTTAGGGAGTACATCCTGAATTTCTCTTTGCTGATGAACTTGTTGAGCCGGCGGAGATCTAGGATGGGGCGGAAGCCGCCAGTCTGTTTGGCAATGAGAAAGTACCTGGAGTAAAAAACAGAATTCTTCTCGGGCGGGGGAACCTCCTCTATGGCCCGAGAGTTCAACAGATGCAGCAGTTCCGCGGCCATGGCCAGGCGCAGTTGTTGGGGTGTGTCGCTAATTGGAAGAAAGTTCTGGTGGGGAGGGGCCACAAAGCGTATGCGGTAGCCTTCCCGGATGACCCGCAATACCCAGGAGTCGGAGGATATTCGCTGCCACTCTGGCAAAAAATAAGTCAGGCGCCCCCCTGATCTGGTGGGTTGCCCGTGATCTGGCATCAAAAAGAGGGCCCACCTTTGTTGGTGGGCGCGCTGGTCTTCTTTTGTTTGCGGTCCCTCTGAGAGTTTCGCTGGTGAAGGGGTCCCTGATAAGAATTGCTCTTATATCTGTTGTTTTGCCATTTGTGATTTGAAGGGTATCTCTTGCTGAAGGAGTAGTAAGGTTTCCTCTGGAATTTGTTCCTCTGGGTGCCGCTGTGGCGCTCAAAGCCGTCCTCCGCCAGGGTCTGTAGCGTGGTACAGTGCTCCTTCATATCACTGACAGTATCTTTTACCTTGTCGCCGAAGAGTGACTCGCCGGAGCAGGGCGCGTCCGCAATCCTGTCATGCGTGTCGTCACGCAGGCCAGAAGCCCTCAGCCATGCCCATCGTCTCGTTGAAATGGCTGTCCCAGCGGTTCTCAGCGCTGTGTCGAAGGAGTCAAAGGTAGCACTGGCCAGGTGCTTGCTGCACTCGGACATGTCGGCGAGCGCCGTTGATGCCAAAATCTGAGATTCCTTTGGGAGGGAAGTCATAGCGGCTTTGAGGTTCACCATGCACGCATCCTGGAAGAGGACTTGCTGAAACTGGTGAGCCGCTATCTTCGCGTTGAGCATGGCTCCTTGGTACACTTTCCTCCCGATATCATCGAGGAGCTTGTGGTCCTGACCCGGCGGGCTGTTGGCATGTGTGCGCGAGGACTTAATGCGCTTGAGGGCTGAGGACACCACGATGGATTGGTGCGGCAGCTGTGAAGATGCGAATCCTGGAAAAGGCTGCACCTGGTATTTTGTTTCTAGCCTCCTGGGAAAAGGGCGGCCAGATGCCGGGGTCTGCCAGAGTCTCAGATGATTGTCTCGGAGAGTCTGGTGGATAGGCAATGTGAAAACGGTTCTCGGGGTGGCTAGGTATTTCAAGATCTCCGGCACCGTCTCCTTCTTGTCGTCCAAGCCTTGTAAGGACAAGGTAGATGCAAGTTTGAGCAAAAACTTGGGATAGGTGAGATCCTCAGGGGGGGAAGGTTCCTCTGGATCCGGGGAGCGTGCTCTATCTGGGGTCACCTCTTCACGCTCGTGGACTGCCGACCCCACAATTGCCCCTCCGAGATTGCCCCTTTCAGTGTCAGGGGGTGGGTTACTCGAGGGTCTGTTGCATGGTGAGGGTGCCTGGTTCTCCCCGATCGGCGGATCTGTCTCCCGGATATCAGGCTGTGAGTCTGTTGGGAGTGGAGCTAGATGGGGCAGATGATGTGAAGGGGCTGCCGCAGCAGACTGTTTAAGGAGCTGAGACAGCAGGTGTACAATGGAGCTGGATGCCGATTTGCTCCGATGGCTATGACAGGGGCTGGAGGAGGTTGAAAGGCTCACATGGCTCCTCCTACGTTTCTGGCGCCGATGCCTGCTGCGGCGTCTTGAAGAACGGCTGCCTCTATGCCTAGAGCTCCGATGCCGGCTGGACGAGCTGCTGCTGCTACTGCCGCTGGAACCGCGGTGGTGCTTGCCTTTATTCTTACGGCGCTTCGAGTTTCGCTTCCGGCGTGAAGAGCGGCTACTGCTTGTGCTGCTAGTGGATGGGTCGCGTCTTCCGGCTTCCTCCCTCCGCGGCGGGTCCGTCTCCTGGAGCTGTTGCTGCTGCTGCGGCTATGCCTTCGGCGCGCGGGGAATCCGGTGCCAAGGAGAGAGGCGTTGCCATGGCTCCCTGACGACACCGAGCGATAGCGAGGCTCGTGGGCGGGGCTGGAGGACTGGCGCCGGCAGACATCACTGACCTCATGGGTTTCTGTGTCAACAGGCCTGCCGTAGGAGGGGGCGGAGTTGGAGGACTGCCTTCCGGAGTTGGAGGACCTGGACCGGGCGCCATCTTCTGCCACCACATGGCTCTCCCTAATTCCCTTCTCGAATTGGGAGTTGGCAGGCCTCACTTCCCCTGACGAGACCACCGCGGGAGACAGGCATGGCGATGGGAGTCCAGAATGGAGAATCTCAGCACTGCGGTCATGGAAGGAGGCCGCAGCGGGCGCATCCAGAGCCGGGGCATGCCAGGTAATCGCCGGAGCAGAAGCAGGTACTGAGAGTGGAGGGGAGACAGTACTTGCGTTTTCGGAGAGGAATTCTTTGAGATTATGTCCCCGGATCTTCAGAGCTCTAGGGGATATTCTCCCACAATGTTCACAGTCCTCAATTTTGTGGTCCGGACCCAGGCAACACAGGCAGCTACCATGTGTGTCGGTAATACTCATTTTCCTCTTGCAGTGGACACAAGGAGCAGGAGATATTGGAAGAATAAGGGTCTTTATTGTGCACAGGAAACCCCAACGCGTTACGGCAACGCCTTCCTCAGGGGGAGTAACACCATATGCACGTTAGCAGAAGTCACACCAGGCTAGTATAGGAACTAGTGACGAACATGGATCAGGATGACCCTCAAATGCTCAAATAAACCGTGTCAAACGGACTTGTGAGGAAAATGCAACGCTGAGAGCGCGTTCAAAGTTTTTTCAGCAGGTTTGAACGCGCTCTCAGCGTTGCATTTTCCTCACAAGTCCGTTTGACACGGTTTATTTGAGCATTTGAGGGTCATCCTGATCCATGTTTGTCACTAGTTCCTATACTAGCCTGGTGTGACTTCTGCTAACGTGCGTATGGTGTTACTCCCCCTGAGGAAGGCGTTGCCGAAACGCGTTGGGGTTTCCTGTGCACAATAAAGACCCTTATTCTTCCAATATCTCCTGCTCCTTGTGTCTGCTTGGACTTCCTGCAGGAGGTTGCTCCTCCTAGTGCTTCTTGCAGTGGAGGCATTTTTCAAATCCCGGCTTAGTCATGGTCTATGATGGATTCACAAAAAAACAACAAAAAATAAAAATAAATAACAAATTCTTTAAAGATGAGAGAGAGAGCAGGGTCCGTCTTGCTGGCAAGGCGTAAGGAAGGATACTGGTGGCTAGGGGACGGAGCGGTGAGGTGGGCTACCTGGGTGGGCTCAAAGTCTCATCTTTCTGAGCTCTAGAGAGCACTTCCGTACTATGGCGCCGCCCGGAGGACATCACCAGGTGTGGCTGATGCAATCCTGCTTGTCCATGGAGAACTGAAAGGTACAGAGATGGATGAGGAGCTACATTTGTACAAGAAGCATCTGGTGATCCAGTCTGGGAGGATTGCTTTCCCCAGCTGAGTGTCTATTGGTGCTCTAACATACTGAAGCTTCAGAGATGGCTGCAAAATCAATTTTGTGAAGTTTTTAGCAAATTCCAGTAACCACAACAGATAGCTGATTATTTGCACACATTGACCCTCCTCATGGGAAGAGGAGCTCTTTATGAAACATTTATCAAGTCATGTAAAAATAAAGATTCCTTCCTTCCAAACGTGAGCTGCTACTACCCTTAGAGATTTGCTGAATACACTTGGGCTGCAGAGAAACACCAAGAGGAAGAACTCCACTAACAACTGAAGTTATTTTCTGTGCAAAGGGTAGATTAAGATCCAAGCAGAGGCATCTTTGAGATTTAGGAAGCATAACTAGCCATTCAAACTCAAAAGGTATGCAAAAAGGGTGTTGGGGCCACTTGGCAATAGTGATCATAGCATGATCGCCTTTGATTTAATTAGTGGAGGAGGGATAGTAAGGAAATCCACAGTACTACCTTTTAACTTTCAAAAGGGAGACTATGATAAAATGAGGAAAATAGTTAAGAAAAAACTAAAAGGAGCAGTTCCAAAGGTTAAAGACTTACATCAAGCTTGGGTGTTGCTGAAAAATACTATCTTGGAAGCCCAGACCAGCTGTATTCCATGCTTTAAGAAAAGTGGAAGGAAGTTCAAAAAACTGCCAGCATGGTTTAAAGGTGAGGTCAGAGAGGCTGTTGTTGCCAAAAAAGCATCTTTAAGGAAATGGAAAAAAGAGCCAAACGACGAAACCTGGAAACAGCACAAGCACTGGCAAGTCAAATGCAAGGCATTGATAAGGCAGGCAAAGGGAGAATGTGAGAAGAAGCTTGCTGCAGAAGCAAAAAAGCAAAATAAAGACTTTTTCAAGTACATTTGTAGCAAAAATCCTGTGAGAGAGTCAGATGGTCCATTAGATGATAGAGGGGTTAAAGGGGCACTAAGAGGTGACAAGGCGATAGCGGAGAGACTGAATGAATTCTTTGCTTCGGTCTTTACTGAGGAAGATGTAGGGATGTTACCCATGACTGAAGTGGTATTTAAAGGTACGGAAGAATTGAAGGAAATATCGATACATCAGGAAGATGTATTACAACTATTAGATAAACTGAAGAGTAGCAAATCACCACGGCCGGATGGTATACATCCAAGGGTGTTGAAAGAACTAAAATATGAGATTGCAGACCTGCTATTAGTAATCTGTGAACTCTCATTAAAATCATCTCTAACACCTGAAGATTGGAGGATCACCAATGTAACAACAATTTTTAAAAAGGGTTCCAGGGGTAATCCGGGAAACTACAGACCGGTGAGCCTGACATCAGTACCGGGAAAAATGGTAGAAACAATCATAAAGAATAAAATTACTCAGCATGTAGATAGTCATGGCCTAATGGGAGACAGCCAACATGGCTTTAGACAAGGAAGATCTTGTCTTACTAATCTGTTGTATTTTTTTGAAGGTGTGAATAAACAGATGGACAAAGGTGAGTCGGTTGATATAGTGTATCTGGACTTTCAGAAAGCCTTTGACAAGGTCCCTCATCAGAGACTTTTGGCAAAACTAAAGAGTCATGGGATAGGAGGCAGTGTACTACTGTGGATCAGGAACTGGTTAAAAGATAGAAAGCAGAGGGTAGGGCTAAATGGCCAATTTTCCCAATGGAGAAAAGTGAATAGTGGTGTGCCCCAGGGATCTGTGCTGGGTCCGCTGTTTTTTGACATATTCATAAATGACCTGCAAAGTGGAATAATGAGTGAGGCTATCAAATTTGCAGATGACACAAAACTATTTAAAACCCAAGAGGATTGTGGAAAACTGCAAGAGGATCTTGATAAATTGGAAGACTAGGCATCAAAATGGCAGATTAAATTTAATGTGGACAAGTACAAAGTTATGCACCTAGGGAAGAACAACCCAAACTATGGTTACACAATGCAAGGTTCCACATTAGGAACCACCACCCAGGAAAAATATTTAGGCATCATTGCGGATAACATGTTAAAACCCTCGGCCCAGTGTGCAGCAGCGGCCAAGAGAGCAAATAGAATGCTAGGTATCATAAGGAAAGAAATGGAAAATAAAACAAAAGATATAATGCCTCTATATCGTTCCATGGTGAGACCACACCTTGAATATTGTGAGCATTTCTGGTCGCCGTATCTTAAAAAGGATAGCGTAGTTACTCACCTGTAACAGGTGTTCTCCAGGAGCAGCAGGAATCAGTCCTCACTTATGGGTGACGTCGGCGCCGACGGAGCCCTCGCGGAGCAATTTTCCCCAGCTTTCAAAGAAAGCCTTTGGGAATTGCAGCGCGCATGCGCGGTCGTCTTCCCGCCCGAGGGTGCCATCTTAGCCAGTCAGATGACATAGCTAAAAAAGACAGCAGAAAAATTTGCAAAAAAGAACATAAGCAGACGATTGCAACTCCAAGGGGAGGAGGGAGGGTAGTGAGGACTGATTCCTGCTGCTCCTGGAGAACACCTGTTACAGGTGAGTAACTACGCTTTCTCCAGGACCAAGCAGGAAGTCAGTCCTCACTTATGGGACTCCCAAGCTCAAGGCTACCGGAGACCCTAAGCACAAAAATGAGCTCCCTCTAGCTCAGCAGCACAGAAGGATAGAATCTTCGCTGAATTATCACCCACCGGTAGCCCACATCCGGGATGGAGGGTAGGAGTTGCTCAGACCTCAAAGAGATTACGGAGGACTGCCTGTCCGAAAGCACTGTCCCTACGGGACTCCCTCTCGAGACAGTAATGGACCGCAAAAGTCTGGCTTGAAGACCAAGTAGCGGCCCGGCAGATGTCTGCCAGCGGAACAGAGCGGAGGTAAGCCACTGACGTGGCCTTTGCCCGAACGCAATGAGCCGTGACTCGACTTTCTAAGGAGAGTCCGGCTGCCCCATAAGCCCAAGAGATACAGTCCGCAACCCAGATGGACAGAGTACGCTTGGAGACCGGGAGCCCCAATCTATTGGGGTCAAAAGACACAAAAAGCTGAGCAGCTTTACGGTGCTCCCGCGTACGGTCAAGGTAGAAGTTCAATGCCCTTCTACAGTCCAGGGTATGGAGGACCGTTTCAGCTCGGCTGGAGTGTGGTCTGGGAAAGAAGGTTGGAAGTACCACCTCCTGATTGATGTGAAAAGGGGAGACCACTTTAGGCAGAAATTTTGGGTGAGTCCGTAGGACTACCCTATTCTTGTAGAACCTAGTGTAAGGGGGATCAGACACGAGGGCCTGCAATTCACTTACGCGTCTAGCGGAAGTGAGGGCTATCAAGAACAGTGTTTTCCAAGACAGAAAACGGAGAGAGAACAGGTAGCCATAGGTTCAAAAGGCGGACAGGTGATCCGCTGCAAAACCACATTCAGGTCCCAGTCAGGCGCTGGCGGGCGCAGAGGTGGTTTAAGTAGAAGGAGACCTCGGAGAGAAACCTCGCTACGAGAGGGTCATTGGAGAGAGGTCTGCCGTCCACTGGCACATGATGTGCTGAAAGAGCACTGAGGTGAACTTTGACGGAGTTGGACTTAAGTCCCAGATTAGAGAGGTGCAGCAAGTACTGCAAGATCACCGACACCGGGCAGGAGAAGGGATCCTGAGACTGTTGGGTACACCAGACGGCAAAGCGACGCCATTTAAGGGCGTAGCATTTGCGGGTAGAAGGCCGTCGCGAAGCCAAGACGACCTCCTCCACCTCCGCCGGCAGGAGAAGGGGAGCAAGGACTACCCTCTCAGCAGCCAGGCCATGAGGTTGAGAGACCTGAGGTTGGGGTGCAGAAGGGACCCTGATCCTGAATGAGGAGATCCGGTTGTACCCCCAGAGGGATTGGATCCTCCACCGCCAGTTGCAGCAGGAGCGGAAACCACGGCTGCCTGGGCCAGCGAGGGGCCACCAGGATCATGAAGGCTTTGTCTCGGAGAACCTTGAAAAGAGTCCGAGAGACCAGCGGGATGGGAGGGAAAGCGTACAGAAGGCTCCCCGACCACGAGATCAGAAAGGCGTCCGCCGCAACCCGAAGGGGGTGTGGCTGACGAGAGCAGAAGCGAGGAAGCTGCCGGTTGTGAGGACTGGCAAAGAGATCCACCGTGGGGAGACCCCACTTGAGGAAGAGCTTCTGAACTACCAAGGGATCCAGACGCCACTCGTGCGGCTGGAGGACCCTGCTGAGTTTGTCTGCAAGGCAATTTTCTTGGCCCGGGAGATAAACTGCCTTGAGGAGAATGCCGTGACTGACGGCCTCTAGCCGAGGCCTCAAAGCCATCATAGGCTGCTCGGGACATGAACTTTGAGCATTCCCGAATGCCCGTGGACAAGGCTAGGAACCTCCGCAAGGGCTCCTCGGAGAGACCAGCGGAGAATCCGGCTAGCTCTTTAGCCAGATCCCGGAGATACATGCCCATGTAGAGCTGGTAAGTCTGGACACGACATGCGAGCATAGAGCCCTGGAAGCACTTCTTGCCAAGGCCATCCAGGTTACGGGCCTCCCTTCCAGGAGGCACCGAGGAGTGCATCTTCTGGCTCTTAAGACGATGCATGGCCGATTCCACTACCATGGAATGGTGTGGCAGCTGTGCCTTCTGAAAGCCAGGGCTCTTGCGGACCCGATAGATAGAATCGACCCGCTTGCTCAGGACCGGCGAGGAGGCCGGACTCTCCCACATGCGGAAGAGTAGTCGTTCCAGCATAGGAGGAACCGGCACAGTAAAGTGCTCCCTCGCGGGAGAGTCATACTGGAGGGCGTCGAGCTCTTCGGCTCGAGGCTCCTCCTCGGGATCCGCAGGGAAGGCCAAAGCCTTGGCCATATCCCTAACGAAGTCCGAGAACCGGGCATCCTCCGGGGGGGGACTGCTTCCGAGGCTCGGACCCCGGTGAGTCCGATGGGACACACCGAGTCCGGAAAGAATCAGGTGACTCTTCCTCCTCAGACTCCCAGACCGACTCCGACGAGGACTCGGTGGGGTCGGCCCGGGCAGGGTGCAGCGCCAGCCGTCCCGACGTCGAGGGAGTCGGCGTCGGCGACCTCGGTCCCGAACGGGAGGCCGAGGGTGACCTCGACCGAGGATCGACTCGAGTTCTCATTGACTCGAGGATCGGCTCGGTCTCCGGGGTCGACTTGGACGTCGACGTCCCGGCGGTCGGGGCAGCGGCGCCAGCGAGGCCAGCGAGCAGTGCCCGCTGCTGGTCCATGAAGGCAGACAGTCTGCTCTCCAAGGCCGTCAACCTGAGTCCGAGCTCAGGTGACCCAGCAGCCCCCGACTCGGGCCCCGACGGCGGCTGTCGCGGAGGCGAGTCCAGAAGGACCACAGGACTTACCCGGGCAGGCATCTCCGACTCCAGGCGAGGTCGCTTCGGGATGTGTTCCTTCTCCAAGGACCCGGGGCGGCTGTCGGGGCTATGCGACCTGGCCCTCGCGGAACCAGGAGCGTCCACCGACGCCGCCCTCGCGGGTTTTTCCTTCCGACGATGGTCCCCGGAGGGAGAACCCCGGTCGGAGGAGCTCCGGCGACGGTCCGAGCTGGAGCCTTTCGACGCGGAGGCCTCCGACGAGGTCCGGGTACGGCTGGGGTCAGCGAAGATTCTCTCACGCTGATGCCGCCGACTCCTCAACGCCTTTGAGGACAGTTTGCTGCAGGGCCCACAGATCAGTTCCTCATGATCTGGGCCCAGGCAGCGGAGGCAAAAGTCGTGTGTGTCGGTTAGTGACATATTTCGGTCACACCGACCACACCGCTTAAACCCACTGGCAGCCATCGGGGGAAAAAGGGCCCCTGCGAGGTCAAAGGACCGGGCTGCCAGGGAAACCGAAAACGAAAGCTGACTAAGTCAGAAAAACCGAAAAAAGCAAGCGGACTCGAGACCGGCGTCGCGAGTCCGGGCGGGAAAAACGATCGGCGTCGAACCGAAAGAAAAAAGGATAAAACAAAGAAGAAAATCAACTTTTTCGCGGGGACAAGACGGGGACGTCTGTAGGGCTCCGCGGAAAAAAGAAGACTGGCTAAGATGGCACCCTCGGGCGGGAAGACGACCGCGCATGCGCGCTGCAATTCCCAAAGGCTTTCTTTGAAAGCTGGGGAAAATTGCTCCGCGAGGGCTCCGTCGGCGCCGACGTCACCCATAAGTGAGGACTGACTTCCTGCTTGGTCCTGGAGAAATAGTGTTATTAGAAAAGGTTCAGAGAAGAGCCACCAAAATGGTAAAGGGGATGGAAGGATACTCCTATGAAGAAAGGCTAAAAAGGTTAGGGCTCTTTAGCCTGGAGAAGAGACGGCGGAGGGGAGATATGATAGAGGTCTATAAATTAATAAACTGAGTGGAACAGGTATACGTAGATCGATTGTTTACGTTATCAGAATATAGAAAGACTAGGGGACATGCAATGAAGCTTCAGAGTAAACTATTTAAGACTAATAAAAGAAAATATTTTTTCACTCAACGTGTAATCAAACTCTGGAATTTGTTACCGGAGGATGTAGTAAAGGCTGTTAGTGTAGCTGGGTTTAAAAAAAGGTTTGGACAAGTTCCTGGAGGAAAGGTTCATAAACCATTATTAAGAAGGGACCCAGGATATCAATGCTTGACCCAGTACAAGCATTGTGGAACCTGTGTCTTTGGGGAAACTGCTAGGTACGTATGACCTAGATTGGCCACTGCTGGAAACACGATACTGGGCTTGATGGACCTTGGTCTGACCCAGTATGGCATATCTTATGTTCTTATAGAGATCATCTGGGCAGAACTTGAGATATCTTATATTCAGAAATGGTTTTAAATTCTTGATTTCTTTCAAAATAAATCAAATGGAAATCATTTCTTCAGGCTTTGTTTCACCAGCTCTCCTGATAGATGAGATTTTACCTCTGCACATGATGCTATAATGGATGATTCAGGGACACTTAGGAGAAAGCACAGTTACTTACCTGTAACAGGTGATCTCTGGGAACAGCAGGAATTAGTCCTCACATATGGGTACGTCGGTACCGACGGAGCCCGCGCGGGAAAGCTCCCCAGCTTCCCAGAAGGAAAGCTTTTGGGGCCTCCCACTGCGCTGCCTTCCCGCCTTCCTGACCAACTCTCCTCAGTTCGAGTTTAAAGCTGAGACAATAGAGAGAGGAAAGGAAAGAGAGAGATAGATACAACTCCTAGGGGAGGCGGGTGGGTTGTGAGGACTAACTCCTGCTGTTCCCAGAGATCACCTGTTACAGGTAAGTAACTGTGCTATCTCCAGGAACAAGCAGGAATAAGTCCTCACATATGGGGACTCCCTAGCTAAGATGCCTGGGAGATCCCCTGAAGGGTATGAGACCCTGAAAGGTTCCTCATCTTCCTATGGATCTCAGGCATCCATTCAGGGAAGGTGGGCTGGAGTTGTTCAAGAATGGAACAGGTGTCTGAGGACAGCCTGACCAAACAAGGCATCCCGGCGGGAGTCCTTGTCCAAACAGTAATGGGCTGTAAAGGTATGAACCGAGGCCCAGGTGGCTGCTCGACAGATCTGGTCAATGGACGCAGAGTTTAAATGAGCCATAGAGGTGGCCATGGCCCTCAAGTTGTGAGCGGTGACATGGCCCTCCAGAGAAAGGTTCTTACTCTGGTAAGCAAAAGAGATACACTGAGCAATCCAATTGGAGAGTGTTCTTTTGGAGACTGGAAGTCCGAAATGAGAAGGATCAAAAGCAACAAAAAGCTGAGAAGACTTTCGATGTTGCTGTGTCCTGTGGAGGTAAAAGGCAAGAGCTCTTTTACAGTCTAGAGTATGAAGGTTCCTCTCTGCACTGGATGCATGAGGAGCTGGAAAAAAGACAGGTAAATATACCTCTTGATTAAGATGAAAAGGTGAGACCACTTTAGGCATAAAGTGGGGATTGGTCCTAAGGACCACCTTATCATGATGGAACCTTGTATAAGGTGGATTAGCCACTAGAGCTTGCAGTTCACTGATACGGCGAGCTGAGGTGACTGCAATAAGAAAAATAACCTTCCAGGAAAGAAATTTCAAGGAGGTAGTGGCTAAGGGTTCAAAAGGTGGCTTTATAAGCTGACCAAGAACCAAGTTTAAGTCCCATGCCACCGGAGGAGGTCGAATGGGAGGTTTAGTTAAGGTTAGGCCTCTCATGAATCTTGCAATAAGAGGATGAGAGGAAACAGGTTGTCCATTGATGGGCTTAAGTGATGCCGCAATAGCACTCAAATGGACTCTTACTGAATTCGTTTTGAGTCCTGCATTGGAGAGATGCAGGAGATATTCCAAAAGAGAATTCAATGGGAGTGCTAGAGGGTTAAGACTCTTTTGAGCACACCAAATGCTTTTCCATTTAAAAGCGTAAGAACGCCTAGTGGAAGGTTTCCTAGAGGCATGTAGGATATCCTTCACTTGCTGCGAAAGATTGAAGTGTTGAAGGTCTAGGCCTTCAGTAACCAAGCTCTGAGGTGAAGGGACTTGGGATTTGGGTGCCACAAAGTCCCCTTCTCCTGAGACAGAAGGTCTGGAGCCACTCCCAAGTCCAGGGAGGGGGCTTGGGAGAGATGCAGAAGTAGAGGGTACCACACTTGGCGTGGCCAGCATGGAGCTATGAGGATCATGGACCCTTGATCCCTTTGAAGTTTGAAGAGTCTTGGGAATCAAAGGAATGGGAGGAAAGGCATACAGGAAGCCCTGACCCCAATGCAGGAGGAAGGCATCCTTGGCCTGAACTCCCTGACACGGAATTCTGGAACAGAACCGGGGAAGTTTGGCATTCCACGGACTTGCAAAGAGGTCTATGTCCAGGGTTCCCCATTTCTGGAAGATTCTGAGTACCTGATCCATGTGCAGGGACCATTCGTGTGGAAGCAGAACTTGACTGAGTCTGTCTGCCCAAGAGTTTTGGATTCCTGGAAGATATACTGCCAGGAGATGGATTTGATGCTCTCTGGCGAAGGCCCATAATCTTAGAGCTTCGTTGCAAAGCGACAGAGAGCCAGTCCCTCCTTGTTTGTTTATGTAAAACATGGCTACTTGATTGTCCGTGTGAATAAGGACTGTCATGTTGCTGAGGAGGGTATGAAAAACTTTGAGAGCCAGAAAGATTGCTCGAAGTTCCAAGTGCTTGATATGAAGGGTGGTCTCCTGTGGAGACCATGTGCCCTGAGTGGAGAGATCTTGGAGATGAGCCCCCCAACCTGTTTGGGAGGCATCTGTTGTGAGGGTTGCTTGGGGCAACAATGGTTGAAAGGGGGCCCCCAACAACAGATTTTGAGTGGATATCCACCATTGGAGAGACCAAAAGAGACGATTGGAGTTTGCTATTTGGTCTAAGAGAGCTCCTGATGCTTGAGTCCACTGGGTGGATAAAGTCCATTGAGCTGCTCTCATATGTAGGCGAGCATAAGGCACCACATGCACTGTGGAGGCCATGTGGCCTAATAGTTGTAGCATTTCTCTGGCAGTCAAGTGGCTTCTGGACTGAGTCTGAGAGGCTAAGTGCACTAGACGTTGGCAACGGGCCTGAGGTAGATAGGCCTTTGCAGTGGTGGTATCCAACCAGGCCCCTATGAACTCCAGGGATTGCGTAGGGGTGAGTTGAGACTTTGGCAGATTGATCACAAGTCCCAGATACTGCAGGATGCGTCTGGTGCGATCCAGGGAAGTCTGAGCTTTGGACTGAGATGGAGCTCGGATGAGCCAGTCGTCCAGGTATGGGAAGACAAAAATTCCCAGGGCGCGTAGAAATGCAGCTACTATTGCCATGCATTTGGTAAATACCCTTGGAGCAGAGGCTACACCGAAAGGAAGTACTCTGTACTGGAAATGTTTTCCCTGGAACAGAAACCGTAGGAAGTTTCTGTGGGATGGATGGATGAGTATATGTGTGTACGCATCCTTGAGATCTAGAGAACAAAGCCAATCCTGACTCTGTAGGTATGGAAGGAGAGTACCTAGAGAAAGCATCTTGAATTTCTCCTTGTATAGAAATTTGTTCAATTCTCTGAGATCCAGAATGGGTCTGTACCCCCCTGTTTTCTTGGGAATGAGAAAATAAGGGGAGTAAAAACCTGATCCCTGTTGAGGAAGAGGAACCTCTTCTATTGCCTTTTGGGCGAGAAGAGTGGTCACCTCCTGACTCAACAGGTCTAGGAGAGATGGGGGAGAATTGAAACTTCTCACCATGGTATGGGGAGGAAGGTTGGAGAAATGTAGTTTGTAGCCCTCTCTGATGATAGAGAGGGTCCATTGTTCTGATGTGATTTGCTCCCATCTGGGAGCAAAATGAGTTAACCTTCCTGGAATGGTGAAAGGTTCTGGTTTTAGAGCCAGAAAGGTTACGTTCTCTAGATTTAAGTCAAAAACCCTGAGGGGGTTGGGACTGTTGGGCTGTAGCAGCCCCTGCAGGTTTTGCCCTGGCCTGTTTAGAATGCTGACGCTTAGGAGCAAAGCGAGCTGCAGAAGATTGTTGGCCAGTATTTGTGGCAAATCTGGCCTTCTTGTAGAAAGGCTTTTTGAAAGATTTTTTCTTGACAGGGGTAGAGGTAGACTTAGAAAGTCTATCTAATGCAGCATTTTCTGCATCCATTTGAGTGGCTTTGATTTGCCACTCCTTACCAAACAGATTCTCACCTGTACAGGGCAAATTTCCCAACCCATCTTGGACCCAGGGTTCTAGGTCAGAGGCCTGGAGCCAAGCAATTCTGCAAGCCGCAATGGCAATACCTGAGGCTCTGCTAGCACCCTCAAAGGAGTCAAAGGCTGCTCTGTTGGAGAACTTTGAAATATCTTGGGTATGCTTCAGCAAAAGAAGGAACTCCTCCTTTCTATCCTCTGGGGTAAAGGGGAGAAAATGGCGTATCTTTAATGCAATCTCCTTCAGAAACATGCCCATATAGAGGCTGTATGAGTTGATTCTGCCAATAAGCATATTTGCTTGGAAGATTTTTCTTCCAAAAGCATCCAGAGTCCTACATTCTCTTCCTGGGGGAGTAGAAGAGTGTCTTTTAGTACTCTTGATCCTTTTCATAGCTGACTGCACCACGATGGAGTGGTGCGGGAGCTGAGTTTTTTGAAACCCAGGAGAAGGGGGGACACGATACATGGTGTCCAGACGACGAGAATGTGGAGATAGGGTGAGAGGAGTCTCCCATAAGTCCATCATGTGTTCTTGAAGAATTTCATGGATGGGCAAGGTGACTGCCTCTTTGGGAACCTTAGAGTATTCTAAAATGTCTAACTTTTTCACTCTAGGTTCTTTTTCAGAGGATACAGAAATAGAAAGACCTTTAGCTACTTCAATGATGAAGTCTTGAAAGGATAAATCCTCTGGAGACATTCTCCTCTTTGGAGAAGAGGGCTCCTCAGGCAGAGTAAGGGATACTTCAGCAGAGTCATCTGATGAATCAGAATCATCAGAAGACTCAAAGTATCGTCTGTTTGCTTCCAGGGATCGATAAGCGTATCGACCGGTATCGACATCGGGGGTACCCGGAACCGGATCGGTATCGGGAAAAACCCCGGAACTGGGAACCGGAATCAGTATCCTGGTCGATGTGGAAGGCATGGGTACCGGTATTGGTTGTGGTACCGGAACCGGAGTCGGTACCGCAGGGTGCGGTACCGAGGGCGTCGCAGCCTTAATAAAAGCCAAAATGGCCTGCTGCATGGATTGAACTGTATGATCCATGGACGCCACAACTGTCTGGATGTCGGTACCGGATGATTGAGCCGGTACCCCAGAACAGTCTAACAGGTGATCGGTCGAGGCCGTGCCATCGATGTCAACCTGTAACCCCATAGGAGGAGCTTTGGAAGCCGGAGCTTCCCGCCGGGGTTGTTTGGCTGGGGCAGAGTCCTCAGGGTCAAGCCCAGGGGTATCTCGATACTTAGAGGGAGATTTGCCCTTTGAGGACCTGCCAGAGGAATGTTTGGTTACCTGAGATCCATCAGGAGAGGAAGACCTGGAAGATGTCGATGCTGGAGTATCTGTAGAAAACAGCATGTGAAACTTGGCTGCCCGGTTCTGTAAGTCACGTTTAGACATCAAAGAACAGGATGGGCAATCCGGAATGGAATGGTCAGGCCCCAAACATTTAAGACACCATTCATGGGTGTCTGTGACTGAAATAGTACCGCTGCACTTGGTGCATTTTTTAAACCCAGAGGCTTGTTTCTCCATGAGGGAGAATTAGTGAAGGCCAAAAGGCCTCACAGAACTAACACACCAAGTGAGGGAAAAAAAGAAGATTTTTTTTTTTTTTTTTTAAATAAAGGAAAAAAAGACCGGCGGAATCGGGGAAGGCAGAAACGCGGCCAAAGAAATAAATTAAAATAACAACTTCTTCAGCGGTGACAGGAACACGACCTGCTGGCTCCGCGGAAAGAGAAGAACTGAGGAGAGTTGGTCAGGAAGGCGGGAAGGCAGCACGCATGCGCAGTGGGAGGCCCCAAAAGCTTTCCTTCTGGGAAGCTGGGGAGCTTTCCTGCTCGGGCTCCGTCGGTACCGACGTACCATATGTGAGGTCTTATTCCTGCTTGTTCCTGGAGATAGCACACTACGAAGTCCTGAAGAACTGCTTAGAAGTAGGACCAAATTATTGAAAATAGAAAGAGAACTATTAGACTGATTGGGGGCTTTTGTGAATGATTTTTTGTCTTATGTATTATCATCCTTTTATGATTGTTTCCTTAGTAAGTAACTGCAATTCTAGTATCTCAGATTTTTTTCTGCTGGACATCATATGCCCAATTGCTTGTTTTGCCTATGCCCCAGATCTTAGTTATTGCTGTGGCTTCTCTTTCTCCTGCTCATACTGGTTTTGGATCTACAGGTGGCCAATGGTGCAAACATTTGAGTAAAATATCCAAAATCAGATTCATAGTCGGTGGAGGGAGTAGTTAATGAAGGTAAAAATAATACAATCGAGATTGTTAGTCCCTCACCACTTGTTCCACTACCCTCTACATGTAACTAATAGATTGAAATCCATGGGGCAGATATACAGAAGAAAAAGTCCTGAATATGCAGGCAAAATGAGCCCCCACTGTATGGAGTACTCATAAGAGTAACTGAGATCTACAAGCCATTTGGCTTCAGCAATTACAATGGTGGTGGGAAAGGTATATTAGATACCTTGGAAAAATATCACCCAATTCACACAATGACTTCTTGTCCCCTCAAGCATTTACCTTATGTTTCATCCCATGTTAATAATAATAATTGTATTGACTGGCTTAACCTTATGGAACTATATTCTCACTTATTGTATTTCCAAATGAGCTACAAGGGCAATTCGGCTAGCACTTACATACAATATCCTTGCTGATCCATGGGTGGAATGTAATAAAAATTAAAGATTTCTTTGAATCAGCAAGGAATATTGAACTTTTGAACCATCATGTGAGGAATCATGTTGAGCCAGCTGTACCCAAATTGTTTACTAGCCCGGAGACCAAAGGTATAGGAATGACTGACCATTGTTTATTAACTCGGAGAACAAACATAGGCTGGAGAAGGACTGGTCAGAAATTACTGTTTATCATAGGTGTACAGGGTGGAGAATATTTGTAGAGAAAACCTCACATGAGGAGTCATGCTGTCCAGATGTGACATTTGTTAAAAACTATAAAAAGAGCTAGAAAATACAGGACAGGCAGAGAGCTGATGTCCGCCTGGACAGAGCGAGAGGGGTCCCAGACTTTGCTCTAGCCTTCGGTGTGGCGCTCCCAGCTGATGATAAAGGGGCTACGATGATAGCAGAGTTAGTGATGCATTGTTCTGTTGGGTTGTCATTGTAATGTCACTAACTTATTGTTATATTACCTAGCTAATTGTCATGTTAAATAGCTTATTAAATACCATGCATGTGTGGCTGTTTGCTCTTAAATTTAACATCTAAGCGAGCCAATACACATGCGTGGTGGCATCTCCCAAAGGCTTTCTTTGAAAGCTGGGGAGATGCTTCCATGTAAGGCTCCATCAGCATCAATGTCACCCATATGTGAGGATTGACTTCCTGCTTGTTCCTGTAGACAAACAAAAAAATACATGCAAGATTGAAAGACAAAGTTACCAATAACTAGTACACGGGTGCCAGATCCACAGTGGGTACCTGAGCACCCTCACTCTTGAGCAAAACATATTCACTGTATCCAGGGAAGTGTACTGTACAGAACACATACTGCATCAGTTCTCCTCAACTCCTTTTTAACTTAGGGGTGTGGTTCATTAGTCATGACTTGTGCAAAACTAAACTCTTTGGAGAAGCTGCCCTAAGAGAGCAACCTTTTATATGTATTGAGTGTAATAACTGCATGTCTCTAAGTCTGAAAATACCCCCACGAATACACGCCAGAAAGATATGTAATCAGAGACCAAACAGTAAAAATGGGAGCACCAAAACATGCAGTCAAACCAAGAAAATGTGGCAGAAAGATGTCCTATTAAGTTTGGTATCACAGGCTTGATTAAGAGAAATTTCCAATTCCAAGCATACCTTGATAAATTGTCTATGCATGCTAAAACTTATGGGACTCAAGGAGATGGCTCCCTTTGGCATAATAGAAGTACTATGGCAAGCATCAGCAGTGAATTTGAGAGAGGCATTTCACAGATCCTGGCTTAAGAGGGAGGTTTATTACTGTCCCGGCATGGAAAAATTAAACCATTTGGAGACACCACCCCAAGAGGAAAAAACATTTACAGGTGCAGAATGTAACAACATGTGGTGCATAACTCTGAAATCACAACCCCCCCCCCCAAAAAAAAAAAACAATTGTGAAACTAGAATATATGTCCTGAATGTAGCAAACACCACTTGTCTTTGTCAAGTTTGAAAAGGCACCAGTTGTGAATCTCAATCTGCTATATTTTCCAGGTGCAGAAAATATTAGTCGCTATTCTCAGCATGCAGCATTGAAATGCCTTTGTACAGAACCTGCTGACATTTCTGCTTCCAGTTCTTGAGGCATGATTCTAGCCATATGGTAAGGATAAGAACCACTGTTTTCTGTATCTGGAAAATGCATCCAAGTTAGAATGTATTATACTTACAAGAAGTCCTCATATGCTATAAAACCATCTCCAAATAATTTGCTTTCAAAATAATTAAAAAAAATACCACTGAATAAAAAGTATGTTAAAACTGCCTTCGCCTTTGTTATCTGTGCTGCTATGATTTCTTTTGGTCTTTTAGGTTGAGGGGGGTTCCCTTTACCTATATTGGTGTATTTCTTTTTTCTTGGGCTCTTATTGTGGGGCATATTGTGGTCTAAACCAATGAATAAATTATTATTGCTGTATTATAGTGATCCTTTTTGCTTTATTGAATGTTATTCTGTAATTCTTATTCAGATTTGTTTCTGGATTGTATTGATAAAATTTAATAAATCATAAATAAAATAAAATAAAAAATAACTGCCTTCTCTTTGCCATAAAGAGGGGTTTACTGAATTTAGACACTGCAGTGAGTGCTATTTAATCAATGTTAAGTGTGATCTGTTAATAGAAGAAATATCTAGTGTTAGGAATTTGCTGACAAAGGAATTTTTTTGACTAACCAATGTATGTTTTTAATGTGTATGTTGTAACCCACCTTGAATCTATTTGTTAGAAAAAGCAGGCTATAAATTCTCTTGCTAAACTAAAAACTTTCAGCAGTTAAATGCAGCCGTTATCCCTCATAGAAACATAGAAATATGACGACAGAAAAAGACCACATGGCCTATCTAGTCTGTCCTTCCATAACAACTACAGTAGTCTCCTTTTTACCTTTAGAGATCCTCTGTGTTTGTCCCATGCTTTTTTGAATTCAGTTACTGTCCTCATCTCTACCACCTCCACTGGGAGACTATTCCACGGATCCACTACCCTTTCAGTAAAGAAATATTTCCGCATATCACTCCTGAATCTCTCTCCCTTCACCCTCATCCCATGTCCCCTCGTAGCAGAACTTGCTTTCAATTGAAAGAGGCTCTCTCCCTGAACATTTATGCCACGGAGGTATTTAAACATCTCAGTCATATCACCTCTATCCCGCCTTTCCTCTAAGGTGTACATATTAAGATCCTTCAGTCTGTCCTCATATGCTTTATAATAAAGCCCACTAATCATTTTAGTAGCCACCCTCTGCACCGACTCCATCCTGTTCACATCCTTTTGAAGGTGCAGTCTCCAGAATTGCACACTATATTCCAAATGAGGTCGCACCAAAGACTTATACAGAGGCATTATCACCTCCTTTTTTCTGCTAGCTATTCCTCTCCGTATGCACCCAAGCATCCTTCTAGCTTTTGCCGTCACCTTTTCTACCTGTTTAGCTACTTTAAGATCATCAGACACAACCACGCCTAGGTCCCGCTCTTTAGTGGACAAAAGCACTTCACCCCCTATACTATATTGCTCCCTTGGATTGCTGCAGCCCAAATGCATGACCTTACATTTTTTTAGCATTAAATCCCAGCTGCCAAATTCTAGACCATTCTTCAAGCTCAGCTAGATCCCTCCTCATGTTATCTACACCTTCCTGGGTGTCTACTCTATTGCAGATTTTGGTATCATCCGCAAAGAGGCAAACCTTACCTGAAAGCCCTTCCGCTATATCACTAACAAAGATGTTAAAAAGAATCGGACCAAGGACAGATCCCTGGGGCACACCACTGATAACATCCTTCTCCTCAGAGTGAGCTCCATTTACTTGTACTCTTTGTTGCCTCCCACCCAACCAATTTCTAACCCAAGCAGTAACTTTAGGGTCCATCCCTAGGGTGCTCAGTTTGTTTATAAGTCGCCTGTGAGGAACAGTATCAAAGGCTTTACTGAAATCTAAATACACCACATCTAGGGCTCTCCCTCGGTCCAACTCCCTGGTCACCCAGTCAAAGAAATCAATCAGATTTGTCTGACAAGACCTGCCTCTGGTGAATCCATGCTGCCTCGGATCCTGTAATCCGCTGGACTCCAGAAACCTCACTATTTTCTCTTTCAGCAGCGTTTCCAATAATTTACTCACCACTGAAGTTAAACTAACTGGCCTGTAGTTTTCAACCACATCCTTACTTCCGCTTTTGTGTAAAGGCACCACATGAGCCTCTCTCCAGTCCTTTGGCACCACTCCCGACTCCAACGAGGCATTGAAAAGGTCAGTCAGTGGAGCTGCTAGAACGTCCCCAAGGTCCCTCAGTATTCTCGGGTGTATCCCATCCGGTCCCATCACTTTGTCTACTTTAAGTTGAGATAGTTTCTCACGAACACAGTCTTTTGAAAATTGTTCAAGATGTCCTTTGCTTCTGTTCCTATTTGTGGGTGTTTTCTGAGGTCCTGCTGCTGGTTCTTCATCTGTGAACACAGAACAAAAATATTTAAGCAATTCCGCTTTATCCTTATCAGCTTCTACATATTCCTCCCCTGCACCCTTGAGTCTGACAATACCACTCTTGCCCTTCCTCTTCTCACTAATATATCTGAAAAATGTCTTATCCCCCCATTTTATTGCATTGGCTATTTCCTCCTCCTTTTGAATCTTTGCCTTCTTGACTACTTTGCTAGCTTCTCTAAGTTTTTCCAAATACAGATGCCTGTCTTCCTCTCTCTGTGATCTCTTGTATTTCATGAAGGCCTCCCTCTTTTCCTTCACTTTTTCAGCTACTTCTTTCGAAAGCCATAGCGGTCTCCTTTTACTTTTGCCTTTACAGTCAAACCTCGGTTTTCATGATTAATCCGTTCAAAAAAGTCTGACTAAAACCGAAACGGACTAAAACCGAAGCAAGATTTCCCATAAGAAATAATGTAAATTCAATTAATCCGTTCCAGACACCCAAAAATATTAACAAAAAATACATTTTATAGAGAGTCAATCCCACTTCTGGCCACAAGATGGTGCTCCAGAGGTATTTTTGGCAGACAAATTGTTTAAACTGCTGAGAAGGGAGAAAGATTAACAGCACAGTCAAGATGCAAATCTTCAGCAAAAAAACATCCAGAAATTTTTAAAGAAAACAGAAAAAAAAAAAGAAGGATCCACAAAAAAAAAAGGCACCAGCCACAGCCACCGGAAACAACACTCTCCCGCTCAGCACAGCAAACACACAGATAACCTAGGACACTAATCTGATCGCTGACTCCGTCTCAACAGCGTACCCCGCAAGAGAAAGAACTGCCTGCCACATTCATTCAACATCTCCTGCTTACCCATTCAATATCTCCTGCTACCCTGCTACCTCCGAGCCTGAGGGGGCGCTCCAGAGAACAGGCAGGCGGTGGAGAGATCGGGGCCTTCCTCTCTGCAATCCTTGCATCTCTGGCTCGAGGATGTTGCTCCATTTCAACACGCGATCGGTGAGTTGGGGGGGGGGGGGGGGTAGTGCTGCCGGGACTGGGCAGGCAAGCGTGTACTGTATTGCAGTACGAAAACCGAGGCGATGGACGAAAACCGAGACAAGATCGCCGTCTGAAAACATGTCGAAAACCGAAACGGACGAAAACCGGGGCAACCGAAAACCGAGGTTTGACTGTATTTACCATTTTAACAAAAAGGTTGGTTGCCCTTAAAATATCCCCTTTCAGTTTTTCCCACTGTTTTTCTACATCCCTCAGCTGTTCCCATCCAACTAACGACTCCCTGAGGTATTGGCCCATCTTCGCAAAGTTAGTCTTCCTAAAGTCTAAGATCCTCACCTTTGAATGGATTCTAACAGCCCTAGTCCTAATACTGAACCACACCATCTGGTGATCACTGGATGCAAAATGATCTCCCACTACATCATCAGAAACACTTTCACCATTGGTAAGCACCAAGTCCAGTATGGCCCCTTCACGTGTGGGGTCTGTTACCAATTGCCTGAATAGTTCTCCCTGGATCTCCTTACTGCTAGATGATACTACAGCAGGAATGTGCCAATCAACATCTGGCATATTGAAATCTCCTATCAGTAGCACTTCCCCTTTCCTAGCAATGCTGCGCATGTCTTCAATTAACTCTGTCCACCTCTTCCTCTTGTGAGGGAGGTCTGTATATCACACCAATGTATTCTCTTTCCCTCTTTCTAGTTTAACCTACAATGCCTCCCCTCTCCCTTTTAAGCTCTGTTATTCCAAAGCTTTAATAGTAGTTTTTACATATAGTGCCACACTTCCTCCCCTACTTCCTACCCTGTCCTTTCTGAATAAAGTATAGCCAGGTATAGTTACATCCCAATCATGGTTTTCTGTGAACCATGTTTCTGTAACCGCCACTAAATCCAAGTCAGCCACTCCCACCAAAGCTTCAACATCAGGGATCTTATTTCCCATGCTACGGGCATTTATACACACTGCTTTCCATATGTTACCCCTATTACCCATTTCCATAAAGTTATTTAATGTATCACCTACCTGGGGGCTTTCACTTACCTGGGGGCTTTCTTCACCCATCCCCAACGAATCTAGTTTAAAGCCCTCTTCAGTAGATTAGCCAGTCTACTACTGAAGATGCGTTGACCTTTCTTGGACAGATGGATGCCATCTCTGCTATGCAACCCTTGGAACAGCATCCCATGGTCTAGGAAACCAAAACGCTCTCGATGACACCAAGGGATCTATAGCAACTAAGTAGCCAGATATTAGACAAAGTATACACTGTTTAGTTCACTCAAATACTTTTGCTTTGGCATATAACCCTACACCTATAGAAGAGAAAATGAAAAGAAATCCAAAATTAGTCTAGGATTAAATACAGTTATAAACATCTGAACATTACTGCTATACTATTAAATTCTATCAATTAATCCTGAAGAAACTTCACTTACCTGCAGCTAGCCTGTGAAAACCTTTGTGCACCTTAAATGCTCTAAAGTAAGAAAGACAAACAAAAATATAGAGTGGCATCTTTTTATTGGAATAGTTTAATACATATGCTTTAAGTTTTGACAGCTAGTAAAGCAAATTACTTCTAGCAGGTGTTCTCTGGGGACAGCTGAAATCAGACTTCACATATGGGTGACATAGGCATCGACGGAGCCCTCGTAGAGGCATCTCCCAAGCTTTCAAAGGAAGCCTTTGGGAGATGCATCATGCATGCGTGCTCCACTTCTTGCCCAAGAGTGCCATCTTGCCTCAGTACAACTAGATAGCTAAGGTGGCAAAAATAGAAGATAGCAAAGAAGCAACTCCAATGGGAGGCGGGACGGTTGTGAGGACCGATTCCTGCTGTCCCCGGAGAACACCTTCTCCAGGAACAAGCAGGAAGTCAGCCCTCACATATGGGACTCCCCAGCTACAGGCTACCAAAACCTATAGAAAAAGCCACAGGGACCTGTAAAGATGAACCGTGATCAGCAGCAGTAGAATCCCAAGAGAGTCTCTCAAGACCCAAGTGTCCAGTGAAAAACAGCACTCCGGTAACCTGAACAGAGACGGGTCGGAGGGGAGGAGTTGACTACACCCTGAAAAGATTATGGAGTATGGCGTTGGCCGAAGGCGCTGTCCCATTGGGACTCCCTCTCCAGGCAGTGGTGAGCTGCGAAGGCCAGGTGGGGGCCCGGCAAATTTCCATCATGGGGACGGAACACAGGTTGGCCATGGAAGTAGCCATGGCCCTGATGTGGTGCGCCATGACTCTCCGGTACAGTGAGATCCCCGCCTGCTTATAGGCAAGGGCAATGCAGTCCGCCACTGAAGTGGACAGAGTTTGCTTAGTTACTGAAAGCCCCAGACAGCTGGGGATCATAGGATACAAAAAGCTGTTGAGCTTTGTGGTGGCCCTGAGGTAGAACAGGGCTCTCTTGAAATCCAGAGTATGGAGAATAGTCTCCACCTTGCTGGCTTGAGGCCTGGGAAAGAAGGTGAGGAGCACCACCAAACCTCATGTAAGGAGGCTCTGCCATCAGAGCCTGGAGCGCACTGCCTCTGCATGCTGATGCGAGCACTACCAGGAAAGTGACCTTCCAGGAGAAGTACCACAGGTGACAGGTGGCTAGAGGTTCAAACGGAGGCTTGGTGAGCTGCGAGAGCACCATATTCAGGTCCCACTCCACCACTGGAGGGAAGACGGGTAACATGAGGCCCTGTAGGAATAGAGACACAAGGGGCTGACCCTCGACAGAGTGGTGATGCGCTGTGATGCCGCTCAGGAGTACTCTAGAGTTGGACTTCAGTCCCACCTGCGATAGGTGGAGCAGGTATTGGAGTACCACATGCACTGAGCAGAATAGGTTTGTCCGCTTTTCTGTGACCCAGTGATTGATGGTTATAGATTGCCAGGCTTCCCTGAAGTGCCGAATCCTGTCCCCCACTGGCAGGTAGTCAAAAACTGGGGTTTGCCTTGGTAGGGGGAGGAGCAGGGTTAGAAGGTTGTGCTTTCCTCTCCTGCGGCTTGGAGTGTTGAAGATGAACTGGAGCAGATGGACATTGTGGTTGCTGATAGGAATAGGATTGGAAGCATCAGTGAAGGTAGAATTGCTGAAAATATCGATAGTGATAGGCCCTCCGAAATTGACATAATTGTGACTGCTGAGCTTGGAAGACTCTGCTGGTTGGACCACAAGATATGACCGTCTAGGACAGGGGTGGGCAATTCCAGTCCTGGAGGGCCGCAGACCAGTCAGGTTTTCATGATATCTATTTGCATACACTGCCTTCCATTGTATGGAAATAGGTTTTCATGATGTCTCTAATGAATATTCATGGTCCTGACTGGCCCACCCCTGGTCTAGGATATTGCTTCTTGGACCTTGGAGCCAAACAAGCTAGTGCCTTGGCATGGGACATCTGCCAAGCGGTTGTAGAGATCTTCTTGAAGGCCCAACACTTGCAGCCAAGCTGTCCATCTGGCAGAAATTTGAGTGTCTTTCATAACGCCCTATTGAGAAATCAGAGCAGTTTACAGTATAAAATTACTACATTACAACATGATAGGTGGATACAGGTAACATGTGAACTCATTAAATCAAGGATGTTTACATGATTTAGGTACTATCATAAGAAACCTATTTACATGTTATAGGATCTTAATAGAGATACATATAGTTATTTTCTTAATTTGTCTGTGATACAGGATAATTCCGTTTACTGTGTTAGGTGGGTTGCTAGTAGTGTATGAAGACATAATTTTGTTTCAATGTGGATGTGAATTTATTTATCTATCTTATTTATATACCACTTTATCTGGATAATCAAAGCAGTTTACATAGAACATCTTTCGAACACTGCACAGGGCAGTTTACAATGAACATTTTACCAGTTTACAGTGAACATTTAACAGTTACAGGAATAATTTATCCAACTATATACAGGTTAAACATTGTATTAGAACTATGTACATTTATAGTGGCATTATGCTGTTGATGTAACATATGCAAGTAAAATACTGTGAAAACAAGTGATGAGTACTTTGATTCATTAATCCGATGGTGTTGGCTCAGTTGAGAAATTACTGGTTGTCGGGAGTGAAGGTAAGGTTTCATGGTGGGTTGTTCATGAAGGTAGAAGTCCATGAAAAGGAATGTTTTAAGGTGGTTTTTGAACAGTGACATGTCTTTGATTTCCCTCAGGCTGTTGGGTAGGTTGTTCCATAATGTTGGAGCAAATCGTGAGAATGCTCTGTTGGTTGTTGATTGGGTTACATTATGGAACATTCTTGATGTGGTTAGTGCATTCTTCTGGTTGTCTCTTCTTCTTCTTGTGTCTTGTTGCAACTTTATGAGTGTGCTAAGGTGTGTAGGTGCAATGTTGTTTGTTGTTTTGAAGGTAGTCATCAGCGCCTTGAACTTGATTTTTTTGTGTCACTGGGAGCCAGTGGAGACTATAAAGTATAGGTGTTATGTGATCTGACCTAGCAGAGTTCACTATTGTGCGTGCAACTATGTTCTGTGCTAGTTGAAGGGTTTCAGTGTTTGTTTGGGTAGTCCTTGTAGGATGATATGCCCCCATTTTGATCACAGTAATATCAATGCTTGTGCTATAGTGCGGAAGTCTGCTGGAGAGAGGAGAGGTCTTAAGTACTGTATCATTCTGGTTTTGTGGTATATAGTGTTTGTGTTGTCATATTAATGTGCTTGGTTATATTGAGGTTTTGGTCCAAGAAGATCCCTAAGTATTTTATTTATCTTTTAACCTCAAGCAGGGCATTATTTACTTGTAGATGTTGAGGTGGAACAAATGTTTTGTTCCTGGTGTTGATTAGAGCTTGTCTTTTTTAGGTTGATTGCTAAGTTAACTGAGTTGAGCCAAACTGAGACGTCATTGAAGCAGTCTTGATTTTCTGATAGTTGGGATTTGTCATTTTTATTGATGTGAATAACAATGTCATCTACATATATCCTGTAATCCACACTGTGTGCTCTGATAATTTCACAGATGGGTTGGAGATATATACTGAAGAGTAGTGCGGATAACACTGAGCACTGTAGGATGCCTTGTGTCTGGTTGAATTGTTTGGAGGTGGTGTTGTTGAAGATCACTTGTGTGCGGTTGGAGAGGTAGTTCTTGAACCATTGTAGTATGGTCCCTCCTATTCTGAGGTGCTTCAAGCAGTTGATTAGGATATTGTGATTTATGGTGCTCAATGCTAAGGATGTGTCTAGGAATATGAGGATGAAGGCTTGTTTTGTATTATCAATTCCTTGTATTATTGTGTCGAGGGGGGATGTTAGGAGCATTTTGACTCCATGATATGCTCTGAATCCATATTGATGAAGAGCCAGCTGGGCGTATGAGTCAATGAAGTATTGGAGTTAGGTCTGAACTGATTTTTCAATGACTTTAGATAGGAATGGGAGAGTCGATATCAATCTATAGGAACTGGGGGAAAACTTGCTTAGTGAGCTGCATTTCAAGATTGGGCAGATGGAAACCTTTTTTTTTTTTAAGTGTCTGGTAATTGTCCTTTAGATAGCAAGAGGTTGACTATCTTTTGGATGTAGGGGGTTAATTCTGCTTTGACTAATTTAATTCAGCTGACTGGACATAGGTCAAGTAGAGAAGTGGTAGTATTCAACGATTTGATGCATTGGTCAATCTGTTCCTTGCTTCTTGGAGAGAATGAATCCCATATTAGCGTATGAGTCTCATATCCCTGCGTGTTAAATGTATCCCCCAATTGTGTTGTGACCGCTTTGATTGAAGGATAAGGCGGTATACAAAACTGTCTAAATAAATAAAAATAAATATTGCGTTGTTGGTAGATACATCATGGTGCGTTACAGCTAGATTGGCTGTTTTGAGTTTGTATTTTTCCATATAGTGGTTGGCTAGTTGCTGAGCATTTATGTCACTGGAATGGGTGTTGTCAGAGTTCATTTTTTTAAAAATAGATTTTGGACAATAAGAACTAGTTCCCTTGGGCGGTTTAATGAATTTGCCAGTATTTTTGAGATTTTTTTTTTTTAAGAGTTCATGATTTTTTGACTATATAGTTTTAGTGTTTCCATATATTTCAGTCTGTCAGTCATTTTTTGTGGTTCTCTATTTTCTTTCAATCTTCCTTAGGGCTCTCTTGGTCTCTTAAGTTTGGGGACTACAAAGATTGGGAGCTGCAGGGTTTCTTTGTTGGTTGGTTAGTTGATGCTGCATTGAGGGTATTGTTCCAAGTTGTAATGAGGGTGTCTAGATTGTCAGTTATGTGTTAGTGCAGGTGCAATGTTCTTCAGGAAGTCCTCTTTGTCAAATTTCTTGAAATTGGTGATGTGGTTGTGTTCTTATGTCCTTGCTTGGAAGGCAGAGGTCAAGGTCCATGCTGAAGATTATAAGCCCCTCCTACAACTTAAGCCCCTCCTACAATTATAAGCCCCTCCTACAACTTAAACTCCTTTCTCACCAACTAGCCCAAAAGACTTTAGAATGGAGCATACATTTACATCCCTATTGAGCCTTTTCCTGCTCCTCGCATTCTGGCCACCCAGCTCACTAGCTCTTCTTACATCACATAATCACATCCCCATAGTCTCAACTGGTGGAAGGAAATGGTCAGGTGACTTCTACCGCAATTCCCATGACTCTCACTATTCTCATCGTAACCACCTACTGCACATCCCATTACAGTACTTCCCAAAGGCCAAGCAAGGTAAAAACCCTTTCCCTTGTGCCCTAAAATGCGCACTCATTAACGCTCGATCACTTCGCAAAAAGTGGCCGGCAATCACTGAAACGATAACATCCCATAAATTAGACATCATCATGATCACTGAGACCTGGCTCTCTACTGAAGACAACACCATTCTCAATCAACTACTTCCATCCAACTTTGTTGCCTTCACCAGCCATAGGCAGAACAAGAGAGGGGGTGGAGTTGTTATAATCACCAGAACTGAGCTCCAGTTCAAAATGGTCGAGTCCAACTGCATTAAAAACCTGGAAACCGTATCAATCTCCAATAACACATGTTCTATAAACTTACTCTACAGAGCTCCAACTGCGGATCCAGATAACCTGTCCACCATCATAAATATAGCATCCAACACGCAGAGTCCATACAAACCTAATTGGATCTTAGGGGACTTTAATCTCCCATCCTTACAGGACAATCAAGCATCCACATTCATAGAAGCTCTAGATATTCTGGGGTATACCCAACTGGTGCAGAAACCGACTCACACAAAAGGTAACACGCTGGACCTCATTTTTGCCCCTCAAGCAGTTCTGAACCAACCACAAAATATCATGCTATCATTGACATCAGTACCATGGTCAGACCATAAACTCATCACCTTTCAGATGCCTACCCCGCGGCCACAAAGACCCCAACAGGATGAAAGCAAGACCTCTAAACCAACGACCAGAAGCTTCCTCCCTTTTAACAGAGAACTGATTCTCGCTGAAACAAACAAGCTCCTTGAGAAGTCTTCCCTAGACCTAGAGGAGTTGATCACCTCCTGGAACAACAGTCTCAGCACAATCGCAATTCGCTCTTCAACTAACAAGGCCCCAAAGAAAAGACCTTCCACACCATGGTTCACACCCGACCTTAAGGATTCACTAACCCTTCTACGAAGGCTTGAAAAACGCTGGAGGAAATCACGCACCAGTAGTGACCAAGCAGCATACAACCAACACCTGCACACACATCGCAAAGCCATTACAGACAAGATGAAGCAACACCACACAGACACCTTGAAACGGTCATTGAATAAACCACATGACCTGTTCAACCTAGTCAAATCTCTTACCAAAGAACCTACCCCCGAGCAACTGGCCAGCATCAACCCGCAGGACTATGCTGTCTTCATGCAGTCCAAAATGTGCAAGACTGACAGGATAGTAATACCTGGCCCCCTCAGCGAACAAGAGTACCTAACCTCTCTAACTTCCTTTTCCACCCCTTCAAAGAAAATTATCGAAGACACCATTTCAGCTCTAAACACCACCACTGCACACACAGATCCATGCCCAGCATATTGGATAAAAGAGTTGCGCAGTGACTTCGCCCCAATCATAGCCAACATGATAAAGCTATCCTTTAGCACTGGGTCATTCCCCTCTACTCTCAAGCAGACCTCCGTTAGACCTCTATTAAAGAACGCCAAGCTAGATCCCCTAAAGGTAGAGTCATACAGGCCAATATCCAGCATCCCGATGCTTGCAAAAATCATTGAAAAAACAGTCTACAGGCAACTCCAAGATCATATCGACACCAATGCCCCACTGGATTCATCGCAAGATGGATTTAGAGAGTCACATGGAGTTGAAACATTACTCACAACTCTCCTCAACACTGTAATCTCAGGCATTGACAACATACGACATGGCTTTGCGCTCATCTTTTTAGATATAGCAGCGGCTTTCGACTCTGTTTGTCATGAGATTCTCATATACCGGCTAAGAGAAAAAGGCATCAGCGGATCAGCACTAGAGTGGTGCAGATCTTACCTGTCAGGAAGATGGCAACATGTTCGATCAGACGGGGCCACATCTGAACCATTTCCTCAAACTCAAGGAGTGCCTCAAGGATCCTCCATATCATCCTTGATGTTCAACATATACATTCAACCCATCTGCAACATCATCAGATCGTTCAACGTGAGCTGTATGCTATACGCCGACGACGTACTGTTGTACATGCCGATTTCACTTGACTGCCCAAACCTTACCCCTCTGATTGCATGCTTCAACACCATATCCGATTGGCTGCTATCACAAAATTTAAGAATTCAACACAAGAAAACTGAGGTGCTTTTCATCTCGAGAAACCCTAACTTCACTCCACCCAGTTGTTTGAAAGTACACAATGCCGAGCTACAAGTGAAATCAACTATTCGTTACCTTGGGGTGACGTTGGACCAACATCTTGACATGAAGCAACACATAGCTAACACTGTCAGAGCGGTCTACTTTAAAATTCGATCCCTCAGACACTTACGCCCGTTACTCGAACCAGATGATTTCCGCACCATTTACCAAGCCCTCATCATTCCTCATTTCGATTTTGCAAATGCCATCCTTCAAGGACTTCCTCGAGCAACCTTAAACCCCCTGCAAATGGCCATGAACAGTGCAGCACGGATACTATTCGGAGCCTCAAGGAGAGAACACACCACACCTCTCCTGAAACAGCTGCATTGGCTTCCCATTCAAGCCAGGATCATTTTTAAGACCTTGCTGATGACGTTCAAAGCTATCAAGGGGCTATCATCCTCCTCTCTCTCTGACGTCATACAATCCCCTGCCCCCTGCAGACTAAGAAGAACTGCAGAGACCAATATGTTATCTATACCTAAGGAAACAACAAACTGCACCAAAACAACATCCAACCGAGCCTTCAGTATTTGCGCCCCAAGTCTATGGAACACCCTACCACCACACATCAGAGCAATCCCCAACCTGAGCCAGTTCAGGAAGGCCCTGAAACATTTCCTCTTTATCAAACACCTCACTTACAGCCCTGAACCCCAGCCACTCTCATATAGTTCGTCCCCAAAAATGTAAAACACCAAACAGGAGCCTTTTTCCATTGAACTTCTTATGTAAATAGTTCACCTTTGTTGATAGTTGATACTTGTTCTCCAAATCCCACTCCCTGTTCAATGTAATGACCAGACATATGCATTTTGTCGGATGTTTTTTGTTACATGTAAACCGCGCTGATTGCAAATAGTGCGGTATATAAGAATTGTTAAATAAATAAATAAAATAAATAAGGTAGCGATCTGAGCATGGTACGGGTTGCATTCCAACGTTGGATATCACCTTGATGCATGTAAGATCTTTGGGTGAAAATATCAAGTCTAGTGTGTTACCTTTTAGGTGTGTTGGGGAGTCAATGTTTTACTTATGGCCAATGTCATCCACTGCTTGTAAGAATGAGTTGCTTTGGGCGTTGGTTATTGAGGAGAGGTTTAAGTTTCCTAGTATTATGTGTTCTTTGCCAGGAGGAGCTTCAGAGCATGCGGTTTCTATTATATTTGCCAATGCATTGGTGTCTGAGGATGGAGATCTATAGACTAGGGTTATTGCTAGTCTTTTGGTACAGACAGTTTGCATATCTAGGCCATCTGAGCTTATGGAAGATGTTTGTTGAGCTTCGTTCATTTTTGCACAGGATTACTACTCCTCCACCTTTCTTATTGTTTAGTGAGCAGAGAAAAAAAAAAGCTGCATCCTGGCGCTTTAATTTGGTTGGAGAGCACAGTTACTTACCTTTAACAGGTGATCTCTGGGAACAGCAGGAATAAGTCTTCACATATGGGAATCATCGGTACCGACAGAGCCTGCACGGGAACGCTCCCCAGGGTCCAGAAAGAAAGCTTTTGGGAGCATCCCACAGCACCTCCGCGCTGCCTTCCCGCCTTTTCTAACTGCCTCTCTCCAGTTCGAGTTTTAAGCTGAGACAAAAAGAGAAAGAGAGAAAGGAAAGAAAGAGAGAAAGGAAAGATAGAGAGAAAGGAAAGATAGAGAGATACAACTCCTAGGGGAGGTGGGTGGGTTGTGAAGACTTATTCCTGCTGTTCCCAGAGATCACCTGTTACAGGTAAGTAACTGTGCTATCTCCAGGAACAAGCAGGAATGAGTCTTCACATATGGGGACTCCCCAGCTAAAGATGCCAGGGAGATCTCCAAGGTTGTAAGTCACTGAGAAGGGCTCTACCTCTCCTCATGGATCTCAGGCATCCAACCAGGGATGGGGGGTAGGAGTTGATTAGGTATGGAACAAGTGTTTGAGAACAGCCTGACCAAACAAGGCATCCCGGCAGGAGTCCTTTTCCAAGCAGTAATGGGCTGTAAAGGTATGAACCGAGGCCCAGGTGGCCACTCGACAGATTTGGTCAATGGACACAGAGTTTAGATGAGCCATAGAGACTGCCATGGCCCTCACATTGTGAGCTGTGACATGGCCCTCCAAAGAAAGGTTCTTACTCTGGTAGGCGAAGGAAACACACTGAGCAATCCAATTAGACAGAGTTCTCTTAGAGAGTAGAAGTCCTAAATGAGAGGGATCAAAAGCAACAATTAGTTGAGAGGACTTTCTATGTTGCTGTCTCCTTTGTAAGTAAAAAGCCAGTGCTCTCTTACAACCCAGGGTATGAAGATTCCTCTCTGCACTTGATGCATGAGGTCCTGGTAAAGAGACAGGTAAATACACCTCCTGGTTCAGATGAAAAGGTGAGACCACTTTAGGCATAAAGTGTGGATTAGTCCTGACGACCTTATGATGGAACCTTGTATAAGGAAGATTAGCCACCAAGGCTTGCAGCTCACTGATACGGCGAGCTGAGGTGACTGCAATGAGAAAAATAACCTTCCAGGAAAGGAATTTCAAGGAGGTAGTGGCTAAGGGTTCAAAGGGTGGCTTCATAAGCTAGCCAAGAACCAAATTCAAATCCCATGGCACTGGAGGTGGTCTAATGGGAGGTTTAGTTAAAAGAAGGCCTCTCATGAATCTTGCAATAAGAGGATGAGAGGAAATAGGATGTCCATTGAGAGGTGTAAGGGATGCTGCAATAGCACTCAAATGGACTCTTACTGAATTTGTTTTAAGGCCTGCATGGGATAAATGCAGCAAATACTCTAGTAAAGAATTCAGAAGTATTGCAAGAGGGTTAAGACTCTTCTTTGCACACCAAATGGTAAACCTTCTCCATTTAAAAGCATAGGAATGTCTAGTGGAAGGCTTTCTGGAAGCATGAAGGATATCCTTCACCTGCTGAGAAAGATGCAAATCTTGAAGGTCTAGGTCTTCAGCAACCAGGCTCTGAGATGAAGAGACTGGAGATTTGGGTGCCACAACGTTCCCTCCTCCTGGGACAGGAGGTCTGGAGCAGATCCCAAGTCCAGGGAGGGAGCTTGAGAGAGATGAAGACAGAGGGTACCACACTTGACATGGCCAACGTGGAGTTATGAGGATCATAGACCCTTTGTCTCTCTGAAGCTTGAACAGTGTCTTGGAAAATAGGGGAATGGGTGGAAAGGCATAGAGGAAGTCTTGCCCCCAGTGGAGGAGGAAGGCATCCCTGGCGTAAACTCCCTGACACGGAATCCTGGAACAGAACCGGGGAAGTTTGGCATTCCACAGACTTGCAAAGAAGTCTATGTCCGGAGTACCCCAAATTCGAAAGATCCTGGCTATCTGGTCCCCATGGAGGGACCATTCGTGTGGAAGAAGAACTCGACTGAGTCTGTCTGCCCAAGAGAGTTTTGAACCCCTGGAAGATTCACTGCTATAAGATGAATTTGATGCTCTCTGGCGAAGGCCCACAATCTCAACGCTTCGTTGCAAAGCGACAGAGCCAGTCCCGCCCTGCTTGTTCACGCAGAACATGGCTACTTGGTTGTCCGTAGGGATGAGGACTGTCTTGTAGCTGAGCAGGGTGTGGAAGACTCAGAGCTAGAAGAATTTCTCTGAGCGCTAAGAGGTTGATATGTAGAGATATCTCCTGTGGAGACAAGATGCCCTGGGTGGAGAGATCTTGTAGATGAGCTCCCCAACCCTTTGGGGAGGCATCTGTTGTAAGGGTGCTTGGGGTAGTAACTGTTGAAAGGGGGACCCCCAGCAACAGATTTTAAGTGGACTTCCACCACTGGAGGGACCAAAAGAGGCGACTGGAGGTTGCTATTTTGTCTGACAGGCAACCTGATGCCTGAGTCCATTGGGTGGACAGAGTCCACTGAGCTGCCCTCATGTGAAGGCGAGCGTAAGGAACCACATGCACGGTGGATGCCATGTGGCCCAACAGTTGTAACATCTCTCGAGCAGTTAAATGGGACTTTAACTGAATTTGAGAGGCTAACTGCACCAAGCGTAGGCAACGGGGCTGGGGAAGATAGGCCCTTGCAGTTGTGGTATCCAGCAAGGCCCCTATGAACTCCAATGACTGAGTAAGGGCGCGTTGTGACTTTGGGATGTTTATTACAAGTCCCAGATACTGAAGAACATGCCTTGTGCAGGCTAGGGAAGTCTGGGCCTCTGACTGGGATGGAGCTCGGATGAGCCAGTCGTCCAGATATGGGAATACAAATATTCCTAGAGTGCGTAGAAATGCAGCTACTACTGCCATGCATTTTGTGAACACTCTTGGAGCAGAGGCCAGACCGAAAGGAAGCACTCTGTATTGGTAGTGCTTTCCCTGATAAAGGAACCGAACCAACCTTCTGTGTGTTGGATGGATGAGGACATGGGTGTACGCATCCTTGAGATCTAGAGAACAAAGCCAATCCTGACTCTGAAGGTATGGAAGGAGAGCACCGAGAGAAATCATCTTGAATTTCTCCTTGCATAGAAACTTGTTCAATTCTCTGAGATCTAATATGGGTCTGTAGCCCCCTGTTTTCTTTGGGATAAGAAAATAGGGGGAGTAGAACCCTGAACCCTGTTGAAGAAGGGGTACTTCTTCTAATGCCCTTTGGGCAAGAAAGGTAGCAATCTCCTGACCCAGAAGGTCGAGGAGAGATGTTGGAGAATTGAACTGTTTCACCATGGTGTGAGGAGGAAGGTTTAAGAAATGAAGCTTGTACCTCTCCCTTATGATGGAGAGGGTCCATTGCTCTGCTGTGATTTGTTCCCATCTGGGAGCAAAATGAGCTAACCTTCCTGGAATGGTGAGAGGTTCTGGTTCTTCTAGAGCCAGAAAGGCTAAGTTCTCTAGTTGTAAGTCAAAGGCCCTGAGGAGGCTGAGGCTGTTGGGCCGTAGCAGTCCTTGCAGCCTTAGGCTTGGCTTGTTTAGGTTGTTGCTGACGATTTGCAGCAAAACGACCTGCAGAAGATGCCTGGTGACCATAACCAGGATAACATTTCCCTTTTTTGGGAAAGAAAGCCTTTTTGAATAACCTTTTTCTAGCAGGAGCAGAAGTAGACTTTGAAAGTCTATCTAAGGCAGAATTTTCAGCATCCATCTGAGTGGCCTTTGCTTGCCAATCCTTGCCAAAAAGGTTTTCACCTGTACAAGGAAGATTTCCTAATCCATCCTGGACCCAGGGTTCCAAATCAGAAGCTTGTAGCCAAGCAAGTCTGCGTGCACCTATGACAATAGCCGAGGATCTGCTAGCACACTCAAAAGAGTCAAAGGCTGCACGGTTAGAAAATTTGGAAATATCCTGGGCATGTTTAAGCCAGGTGAGAAACTCCTCCCTTTTATCTTCTGAGATAAAAGGAGATAAAGTTAGCAGATCTGTAACTTCCTTTAGAAACATCCCCATATAGAGACTATAGGAGTTGATTCTGGCAGTAAGCATATTGGCCTGGAAAATTCTCCTGCCAAAAGCATCCAAGGTTCTGCATTCTCTTCCTGGAGGATTAGATGAGTGTCTTTTTGCACTCTATCTTTTTCATAGCAGACTCCACCACAATAGAGTGGTGAGGAAGCTGAGTCTTATGAAAGCCAGGACAAGGAGGAACACGGTACATGGTGTCCAACCTGCGAGAATGAGGGGAAGTAGTAAGAGGTGTCTCCCATATGCCCAACATGTGATCATAAAGGATCTCATGAATTGGTAAAGTAGCTGCCCTCTTTAGGAGCCTTAGGATATTGTAAAATATCTAATTTCTTGGCTCTAGGCTCTGGTTCAGGGGCCACTGAAATAGAGAGGCCCTTGGCCACTTCCCTAATGAAGGCTTGAAAAGTTAAGTCTTCTGGAGGAGACATTCTTCTTTTTGAAGAAGAGGGCTCCTGAGGAAGGAGTACCGATGCTTCGACAGAAGCCTCTGATTCATCAGAGTCTTCGGAGGAATCGAAGTATCGCCTGTCTGGATGCTCTTGCAGAGCCCGATACGCATACGGAGTGGTATCGACATCAGGAGTGATCGGTACCGATGGGCATCACAGGACAGGGTACCGCTGCAGTCGACACCGAAGCCAATGTCGATGCAATTGGTACCGGCACCGGAACCGATATCGGTGCCGGAACTGGTACCGACAGCAGAGTTTGTTGCGGTACCGGAGGCGTCGCAGCTTGTATGAATGCCGTGATGGCACGCTGCATGGTCAGAATATTCTGATCCATCGACGCAACCAATGTCTGGATGTCGGTACCAGTGGAAACCACCGGTACCCCAGAACATGGCAACAGGTGATCGGTCAAGGCCATGCCATCAATGTCAACCTGTGACCCCATAGATGAAGCTTTGGAAGCCGGAGCTTCCCGCCGGGGTAATTTTGCCGGTGCAGGATCCTCGAGAGCAAGCCCGGAGGCATCTCGATACTTAGAGGGAGATCTACCATTCGAGGACTGGCTGGACTTATGTTTGGTTACCTGAAATCCATGGGAGGAAGAAGCAGCCCTAGAAGATGTCGATGCCACCGAAGCTGCATCAGAGGGAAACAGGGTACTGAGCTTTGCCGCTCGATTCTGTCGACCTCTTGGAACAGGACTCACAATCGGTGATGGAGTGGTCAGGACCCAAACATTTTAGACACCAGTCATGGGTGTCGCTGATAGAAAGAGTACCGCTGCACTTCGTGCACTTTTTAAACCCAGAAGCGGGCTTTTCCATGAGGAAAAATCTTCTAGGCCTAAGGCCCAAAAGGAAAAAATTGCACAGAAGTGGGAAACGGTAGTTTTTTTTGTTTTGGTTTTTAAAGAAGAAAGAAGAAAAGATCGGCGGTACCAGTCCAATGTCGAAGAAGGCAGACGCGCGACCAAAGAAATAAAGAAAAATAAAGAACTTCTTCAGCGGTGACAAGAACACGACCTGCTGGCTCCGCGGAAAAGAAGAACTGGAGAGAGGCGGTTAGGAAAGGCAGGAAGGCAGCGCACAGGCGCTGTGGGATGCTCCCAAAAGCTTTCTTTCTGGACGCTGGGGAGCGTTCCCGCGCAGGCTCCGTCGGTACCAACGATACCCATATATGAAGACTCATTCCTGCTTGTTCCTGGAGATTACTGTGTCCATATCATATAGCCCAGTTTCAGTTATGCAGATTATGTCTGGTTTAGTTACTGATGAGGTCGTGTATAACAGGGATTTTATTTCTTAGGGATCTTGCATTTATAAAAGGTACCATTTTAGAGATATAGCACTCTCTTTTGTGTATAGATTCAAGTTGTTTAAAAGTGGTTGTGGAGTAATGTATATGAGGTGAGTTGGTCTGGTATGGTGTGAGGGGCAATAGAGGTTATGGCTTACTGACTCATCATGTTTAAAATAGTAGGGGATTATTGGGATGAGGTGTTGCTCTTGTATGAAAGAGTGTGGATGGTTAATGGAAATGCTGATGAACAGCATTGCTAGGATGAGAACTGCTTTCCTTCTTTGTTCCATGATATCTGGTGTTATGGTTATCTGTTAGAATTGAGAATGTTTTAAGGTATATTTGTGAAGAGATAGATGCTAGCTAATATACAAGTTTTGCTGTGTGAGAGGTTGATGGTTAGTATTATCATTTTACCTAGTTTTAGATAAGTAGCTGCTGATCTCTGAGTTCATGCCTCCGTTCCACACTTAAGGGCTATGCAAAAGGGCCCTCTGGCAAGGCCCTCAGGCACAGGCATGCCTAGAGGCACTTTAAATTTAAAGAATGCACATATGTATATATGTGTATTTGGATGTGCATGTGGGTATATTTGTAATGTATATTTTGTTCCTATGGACTCTCTGCTTCATATAATATAGGGAGGGGGGAATGATCATTGCCACTTACATTAGGAGGCTTAAGGATTTTTAAGTTGGGTCATGGTCTATATTAGTCTCATTTATGCCAAAATACTCAATGGAGAGATACGTTTTGAGTTGCAAATTAAATGAAGACAAATCAGTTATTACTCAGTCTTTCAGGCAGTGAATTTCACAATGTTGGGGATATGTATTCAAACACCCTCTTACTGGTGTGCTGTTTCGTTTTACAGTAATCAGTGGGTATTGTAAAGTGTTTCTCCTACTAGTCCTTCTTAGGCGGTCATCGAGTGTTATCTTAATTAAGTGTGTTAGTATGGAGGGGGTTATGTTTCTGTAAAGTCTGAATGTGGTCATTATTATATTTTATTCTGCTTTGTATTGGCAACCAGTGAAGCGAATATAGTATCGGTGTTATGTTTTCAGGGTGATGGATGCTGCCATATGTTGGGCTATTTGAAGGTCGTGCAGAGTTTGTTTTGGTAATCCGTGCAGTAGACTATTGCAATAGTTTAAGTGTGGGAATATAATTGCCTGTAAAACAGTTCTGAATTCGTTATTTGGTAGTAGTGGCTTTAATCGATGAATCAGTCTAAGTTTGTTATAAATGTCCTTAGTGGCAAGTTTAAATGTGTGGTTTGAAACTGAGGGTTTTATCAATTATCACAACCAAGTATTTTTACCCCTTCTTTTACTCTACGTGTCACATCTTTGACATCAATGGTGGTAGGTGGGGAATAGTTTTGATTTCTGGTTATGAATAACACGTCTGTTTTGTTGTAATTTATGTTAAGGCAGTGAGATTTCAACCACTGGCAATGATGGAGGGTTTTGACAAGTTAAATGGAAGGCATAGCATTATGTCATCAGCATAGATGGCATATCCAACATGAAAGTTTTTGATTTGATATATATACACACACACACACGTTAAACAGTAGAGCCGATAGGGCAGATCCTTGAGGGAGCCCTTGCTTTTGACCACAGATGCTGGAGCTTTGTTGGTCGATTCTCACTCTGTATGCGGCCGGTTAGGTATGAAATAAACCATTTTTTGTGGTGCCATATAAGCCAATTTGTTGTAATCTTTGATTAAGCATGGCATGGTTAAGAGAGTCAAATGCCGCTGCAATGTCGAGAAAGATTAATACGTATGCCTGACTGGTGTTTAGACCCTTTATGATGCTATTGAACAATACTAGGAACAGTGTTTCTACATTGTGGTATGGTCTAAAACCATATTGGTGGTCACCTAGTGGAGCATGTTGTTCAATATGGACTTGAAGTTGATTGTATACCATTTTCTCAATGACTTTGGCCAGGAATGGCAGGCTGCAGATCGGTCTGTAGGAGGGGGGCATTTTTTATCAAGGGTTTTTTGTTTTAGTATGGGGTGTATACAGTAGTTTCCTGTTTTAGTTCCCTAAGCATTTGCCCTTAGGTGAACAACAGGTAAACCATTTTAAGAATGGTAGGTGCTAATTCATCATGAGCGGCTTTGATCTGTGTAACTGGGCATGGGGTCAGTGCCAGCTTTCATCATGTTAATATTTGTAATTATGTTTTTCAGTTATTCAAGGGAAGCTTGGTGAAATTCTGGCCAAATTTCTGTGAGATATGATGAAATGCTATGGGCCTGGGAGGATGGGTCCATCAATGAGTTTTGTTTGATTGTATAACGATTTGCTATTACCTGAGGGGAGATTGTTTGTGCTTCAGTGTTGTGTTTTGGTGGGTTTGTAAGCTACTTTACAATTGAGAATAGTTCCCTTGTCTTGTTAAGCAATTTCATGAGAAGTTTAGTATGAAATTCTTTAAGTTGTTAATGTGTTCACAATATGTGGATAGGGTATTCATGTACTTTGCTCTATTTTCTGCTTTTTCTGTGCACCAGCTTCATTCACGTTTCCTCAGTTGCCTTTTAAGTAGTCATGTGTCCTGAGTGAAGCATTGTTTTGATGCATTTTGCCTACTATTAAGTGATGTTAATGTTTACTTGCAGTCTGAGAGATGGTAGTATTCCAATTGTTTAATTAGTTCTTCGATGTCTTTTGTTTGTGGGTCAATGTTCTCCAGGACGCCTTTTGTGAATGATTCTTTATCAAAGGGTTTAAATTTAGTGCAATGTTTTGTCAGCTATTTATTGGCTTGATCATAGATTTATGTTCAGCTGTTCTGACAAAATCAATTAGATGGTGGTCTGACCATGGCACTGGCATTGTTTGTGGGCAATTCGTAGATTTCTTGAGAATGTCTTTTGGAAGGAATATAAGGTCCCATGTGCTCCCATTATTGTGGGTAGGTACTTCCATAATTTGCCTATAATGGAGGTCTTCCATGGTGTCAAGAAAAGAGGTGGCCTGTGTTTGTTGTAGTGAGGCGAGGTTAAAAATCACCCAGTAGGATTAACGTTTTGTTGCATGATATAAAACAAACCATTTCTAAAATATGTGTTAGGCTGTTAGGGGCCAAGGTTGGAGGACTATAAATGAGGTAGAATACCATATACTTATTTTCTATAATGAGTATGTCTATGTCAGAGATGGTGTTGGATAGTGTTAGGGAGGCAGTGAGTATCCTTTTTGCAATGATGACTACTCCCCCTCCACGTTTATTTGATCAGGGTGTTAGAATACGTCATAATTGGTGTCACTGAATTGGTTTAATACTGTGTCTATGTCCAATAGCCAGGATTCAGTTATAAAAATTAAGTCAGGTTTAGCATCATGTACAGTATGATTGGTATTTTATTTTTTATTGATCTAGCATTCATTAAAGAAATCTAAGTACTGAGTGCTGGGGATGTTTGTCTTGGTTACTAGGCTTGGAGGATGCTATAGGAGAGATGTGTATGAGTCTTCTACTGTTGGTATGGGCCTGTATCCTGCTTAGGTGTTTATTTTGTGGTATTACTGTGTGTTCCTTGTAATGGATCCACATAATTGGGATGGGTTGGTTGTGTTCCTGTGTGGCAAGTTGCACGTTAATCCAGTGTATGAGGTAGCATAGCAATAAAACAGTTACTCACCTGTAAGAGTAGTTACTCACCTGTAACAGGTGTTCTCCAGGAGCAGCAGGAATCAGTCCTCACATATGGGTGTCATCGGCACCGATGAAGCCCCAGCGGAGCATTTCCCCAGCTTTCTATGAAAGCCTTTGGGAATGCAGGCATGCATGCACGGTTCCCTTCCCGCCTAAAGGTGCCATCTTACCTCAGTCAAATGACACAGCTAAGAACAGCACACAAAAATGAAAAAATAAACTATGTACAACTGCAACTCCAAGGGGAGGAGGGAGGGTTGTGAGGACTGATTCCTGCTGCTCCTGGAGAACACCTGTTACAGGTGAGTAACTACTCTTTCTCCAGGACCAAGCAGGAAGTCAGTCCTCACATATGGGTGACTCCCTAGCTCTGGGCTACCAGGAACCCAGGCTGAACAAGAGGACTCCCTCTAGTCCCAGCTGCACGGAAAGCACAGTTACTTACCTGTAACAGGTGATCTCTGGGAACAGCAGGAATTAGTCCTCACATATGGGTACGTCGGTACCGACGGAGCCCGTGCGGGAAAGCTCCCCAGCTTCTTAGAATAGAAGCTTTTGGGACCTCCCACTGCACATGCGCACTGCCTTCCCGCCTTCCTGAACAGCTCTCCTCAGTTTCGAGTTTATAGCTGAGTCAACAGAGAGAGGACAGGAAGATAGATAGATAAAAGATACAACTCCTAGGGGAGGTGGGTGGGTTGTGAGGACTAATTCCTGCTGTTCCCAGAGATCACCTGTTACAGGTAAGTAACTGTGCTATCTCCAGGAACAAGCAGGAATAAGTCCTCACATATGGGGACTCCCTAGCTTAGATGCATGGGATCCCCTGTAAAGGTTCGCCATCTTCGTATGGATCTCAGGCATCCATTCTGGGAAGGTGGGCAGGAGTTGTTTAGGAATGGAACAGGTGCTTGAGGACAGCCTGGCCAAACAAGGCATCCCGGCGGGAGTCCTTGTCCAAACAGTAATGGGCTGTGAAGGTATGAACCGAGGCCCAGGTAGCGGCTCGACAGATCTGATCTATGGAAACAGAGTGCAGATGAGCCATAGAAGTTGCCATGGCCCTCACATTGTGAGCAGTGACATGGCCTTCCAGAGAAATGTTTTTGCTCTGGTAAGCAAAAGAAATACACTGAGCAATCCAATTGGAAAGTGTACGCTTGGAGACTGGAAGTCCCAAATGGGAAGGATCAAAGGCCACAAAAAGTTGAGAAGACTTTCGATGTGGCTGAGTCCTATTAAGGTAAAAAGCGAGAGCTCTTTTACAATCCAGAGTATGAAGGTTCCTCTCTGCATTGGATGCATGAGGAGCTGGAAAAAAAGACAGGTAGATATACCTCTTGATTAAGATGAAAAGGCGAGACCACTTTAGGCATAAAGTGGGGATTCGTCCTAAGGACCACCTTATCATGATGAAATCTTGTGTAAGGTGGATTAGCCACTAAAGCCTGCAGCTCACTGATGCGGCGAGCCGAAGTGACTGCAATGAGGAAGATGACCTTCCAGGAAAGAAATTTCAAGGAGGTGGAAAACATTGGCTCAAAAGGTGGCTTCATAAGTTGACCGAGCACTAGATTCAAATCCCATGCGACCGGGGGTGGTCTGATGGGAGGTTTAGTGAGAGTCAGGCCTCTCATGAATCTTGCAACAAGAGGATGAGAGGAGATAGGTTGTCCATTTATATGTTTCAAGGATGCTGCAATAGCACTTAAATGGACTCTTACCGAATTCGTCTTGAGGCCTGCATTGGATAGATGCAGGAGATAATCAAGAAGAGAATTCAAAGGAAGTGCCAGAGGGTCAAGACCCTGCTGAGCACACCAAATGGAAAAACGTTTCCATTTGAAAGCATAGGAACGCCTGGTAGAGGGTTTCCTAGAGGCAGAAAGGATATCTTTCACTGGTTGGGAAAGATGAAAGTCTTGAAGGCTTAAGCCTTCAGTAACCAAGCACTGAGGTGAAGGGATTTGGGGTTTGGGTGCCACAAAGTCCCCTCCTCCTGAGACAGGAGGTCTGGCGCAGCTCCCAGATCCAAGTAGGATCCCTGGGAGAGCTGTAGAAGTAGAGGGAACCACACTTGGCGTGGCCAGCGTGGAGCTATGAGGATCATAGTTCCATGATCCCTCTGGAGTTTGAACAGAGTCTTGGGAATCAAAGGAATGGGTGGAAAGGCATATAGGAATGCCTGATTCCAATTCAGGAGAAAGGCGTCGGTAGCCTGAGCTCCCTGACACGGAGTTCTGGAACAGAACCGGGGAAGTTTGGCATTCCACGGACTTGCAAAGAGGTCTATGTCCGGGGTCCCCCATTCCTGAAAGATTCGGTTTATTTGGTCCAGATGTAGGGACCATTCGTGTGGCAGCAGAACTCGACTGAGCCTGTCTGCCCGAGAGTTTTGAACTCCTGGGAGATACACTGCTAGCAGGTGAATCTGATGCTCTCTGGCGAAGGCCCATAGTCTTAGAGCTTCGTTGCAAAGCGACAGAGAGCCCGTCCCTCCTTGTTTGTTTATGTAAAACATGGCCACCTGATTGTCCGTCTGAACTAGGACAGTGAGGTTGGCTAGGAGGGAGTGGAAAACCTTGAGGGCAAGGTAAATTGCTCGCAGTTCCAGAAGATTGATATGAAGGGTGGTCTCCTGTAGAGACCAAGTGCCCTGAGTGGAGAGAGTTTGCAGATGGGCTCCCCACCCTGTTTGGGAGGCATCTGTTGTGAGGGTTGCTTGGGGTAGCAATGGTTGAAATGGAGCCCCCAACAACAGATTCTTGGTGGAAGTCCACCAGTGGAGGGACCAAAACAGACGATCGGAGGTTTGTATTTGGTCTGAGAGCGCTCCTGACGCCTGAGTCCACTGAGTGGCCAGGGTCCATTGAGCTGCTCTCATATGAAGACGAGCATAGGGCACCACATGCACTGTGGAGGCCATATGACCCAGTAGGCGTAGCATTTCCCTGGCTGTCAAGTGAGTGCTGGACTGAGCTTGGGAGGCCAAACTCAGGAGGCGCTGGCCTCGAACATGTGGAAGGTAGGCCCTTGCAGTGATGGTGTCCAACTGGGCCCCTATGAATTCTAGAGATTGAGTAGGGATGAGTTGGGACTTGGGAAGGTTTACTACCAGTCCCAGATACTGCAAAAGGCTCCTTGTGTGGTCCAGGGAAATCTGGGCCTGTGACTGAGTTGGAGCTCGGATGAGCCAGTCGTCCAGATATGGGAAGACAAAGATTCCCATGCCTCTTAGAAATGCGGCTACGACTGCCATGCATTTTGTGAATACTCTTGGAGCAGAGGCTAGACCGAAGGGGAGTACTCTGTATTGGAAATGTTTTCCCTGAAACAGAAAGCGAAGATACTTTCTGTGGGATGGATGGATGAGTATATGTGTATACGCATCCTGTAGGTCTAGAGAACAAAGCCAGTCCTGACCCTGGAGGTAAGGAAGGAGAATGCCGAGAGACAGCATTTTGAATTTCTCCTTGAAGAGAAATTTGTTCAATTCTCTCAGATCTAGGATTGGTCTGAATCCCCCTGTCTTCTTTGGAATGAGAAAATAAGGGGAGTAGAAACCGGACCCTTGTTGAGGAAGAGGAACCTCTTCTATGGCCCCTTGGGCAAGAAGAGAGGAAACCTCTTGACCCAACAGGGTTAGGAGAGATGGGGGAGAATTGAATGGTCTCACCATATGATGGGGAGGAAGGCTGGAGAAATGAAGTTTGTAACCCTCTCGAATGATAGAGAGGGTCCATTGTTCTGTTGTGATTTGTTCCCATCTGGGAGCAAAGTGAACCAACCTTCCGGGTATGGTGAGAGGTTCTGGTTGTGTTAGAACCAGAAGTGGCAAGTTCCCTAGGAGCAAGTCAAAACCCCTGAGGGGTTGGAGCCTGCTGAGCTACAGTAGCTGCTGCAGGCTTAGCTCGTGCTTGTTTGGATTGCTGACGCTTAGCAGTATAGCGAGGTTGAGAAGACTGCTGGCCAGTATTTGAAGCAACTCTGGCCTTCTTATAGTAAGGCCTTTTAAAAGACTTTTTCTTAGTAGGAATTGAAGTGGACTTTGAAAGTCTTTCCAAGGTGGCATTTTCAGCATCCATCTGGGTGGCTTTGATTTGCCACTCTTCCCCAAATAAGTTCTCACCTGTACAGGGCAGATTCCGTAAGCCATCTAGAACCCAAGGTTCCAGATCAGAGGCCTGGAGCCAAGCAAGACGTCGGGCTGCAATAGCAATGCCCGAAGCCCTACTGGCTCCCTCAAAGGAATCATATGCTGCCCTATTAGAGAACTTAGAAACCTCTAAGAGTTGTTTCACTAGGGAAAGGAATCCCTGCTTTTTATCCTCAGGGATAAAGGGGGCAAAATGCCGCACCTTTTTGGCAAGTTCCTCCAGGAACATGCCCATATAGAGACTGTAGGAATTAATCCTGGCTATAAGCATACTAGCCTGGAAAATTTTCCTACCAAAAGAGTCCAAAGTCTTACATTCCCGTCCTGGAGGGGTGGAAGAGTGCCTTTTGGTACTCCTAATTTTCTTCATTGCAGACTTCACCACAATAGAGTGGTGGGGCAATTGAGTCTTTTGGAAACCAGGAGAAGGAGGGACCCTATACATGGTGTCCAACCTACGGGAATAAGGAGACAAAGTCAAAGGATTTTCCCAGAAATCCATCAGTTGTTCTTGAAGGATTTCATGGATAGGCAGGGTAACTGCCTCCTTAGGGGCCTTTGAGTATCCCAAAATATCCAGTTTTTTGGATCTGGGTTCCTTTTCAGAGGATGTGGTAATAGAAAGGGCTGTAGCCATATCTAAAACAAAGTCCTGGAAGGACAAATCCTCTGGAGGGGACATTCTCCTTTTAGGAGAAGAGGGCTCCTCAGGTAAGTTGAGTGAAAACTCAGCAGAATCATCAGAGGAGTGAAAATCCTCAGAGGAATCGGTGCTTTCCTCTAACGCACGATACGCGTACCGATCGGTATCGATATCGGGCGTATCGGGTATGGAACCGGTATGGAGCGAAAGCCCATACGGTACCGACTTGCGTTTAGAGGTGGACGGCCTCGATACCGGCATGGCGGACGATACCGGTATCGGGCCCGGAACCGCTGAAAGCGGAACCGATGGCGTTGCAGCTTTAATGAAAGCCATGACGGCCTGCTGCATGGACTGTACAGTATCGCCCATGGACGCCATAGCTGCCTGGATGTCGGTACCGGAGTGACCCGGTACCCCAGAGCAGGCTAACAGGTGATCTGTCGAGGCCGTAGCATCGATATCAACCTGAGACCCCTGAATTGGCGTTTTTGGAAGTTGGACTTCCCGCCGGGGTTGTTTGGCTGGGGCAGGGTCCTCAAGTTCTAAGCTAAGAGCCTCTCGATGCTTTGAAGGAGATTTGCTCTTTGAGGACTTGCCCACAGAAGGTTTGGTTACCTGAGATCCATCCGGAGAAGAAGACCTGGATGACTGTGATGCTGTATTCTCTGAAGCAAACAGCACATGGAATTTGTTGGCCCGGTTCTGCAGCCCACGTTTAGACATGTGGGAGCAAGATGGGCAGTCCGGTATGGAATGGTCAGGCCCCAAACATTTCAGACACCAGTCATGGGTGTCTGTGACTGAAATAACAGCATTACATTTGGTACACTTCTTAAATCCAGGGGCTGGCTTCTCCATGAGGAGAAATTGAGTAGGCCGAGAGGCCTCTCTGAAGTGACCAAAAAGCTAAAAAATAATAAAAAAAGAATTATAATTTTTTAAAGAAAGAAAGAAAAGACCGGCGATACCGGTATCGGTATGGGGAAGGCAGGTACGCGGTCTAAAGAAACAAATAAAATAACAATTTCTTCAGCGGTGACAGGAACACGACCTGCTGGCTCCGCGGAAAAAGAGAAACTGAGGAGAGCTGTTCAGGAAGGCGGGAAGGCAGTGCGCATGTGCAGTGGGAGGTCCCAAAAGCTTCTATTCTAAGAAGCTGGGGAGCTTTCCCGCACGGGCTCCGTCGGTACCGACGTACCCATATGTGAGGACTTATTCCTGCTTGTTCCTGGAGATAGGCTTTTCACTGACACAACCTCCACCGGTAGCCCAACAGAGGACAGGAGTTGCCTAAACCTCAAAGAGATTCCAGAGTACTGCTTGTTCAAAAGCACTGTCCCTACAGGACTCCCTCTCCAGACAGTAATGGGCTGCAAAAATCTGGCTTGAAGACCAAGTTGCAGCCCTGCAGATGTCCACCAAGGGCACAGAACAGAGATGAGCCACTGAGGCAGCCATTGCCCTGACACGGTGGGCAGTAACCCGACCCTGCAAAGGAAGGTCAGCCCCCCTGTAAGCCCAGGTGATACAGTCAGCCACCCAGATGGACAAGGTACGCTTGGACACAGCCAACCCCAAGTTATTAGGGTCAAAAGAAATGAAGAGCTGAGTAGCCCTTCTATGCCCCTGCGTACGGTCAAAGTAGAAGGATAAAGCCCTCCTACAGTCCAGGGTATGCAAGACTGCTTCAGCCTGGCTTGCATGAGGCCTAGGGAAGAATGTTGGAAGAACCACCTCCTGATTGAGGTGGAAAGAGGAGACAACCTTTGGGAGGAACTTTGGATGAGTCCTGAGGACCACCCTGTTCCTATAAATCCTAGTGTAAGGCCTATCACAGACTAGTGCCTGAAGCTCACTCACTCGCCTAGCTGAAGTAAGGGCTATCAGGAAGAGTGTCTTCTAAGAAAGGAAGCATAGTGGGCAAGTAGCCATCGGCTCAAAAGGTGGGCGAGTCAGCTGCTGCAAGACCACATTCAACTCCCACTCAGGGGCAGGAGGACGGATTGGAGGCTTGAGCAAAAGCAAGCCCCTGAGAAAGCAGGACACCAAGGGGTGAACAGACAGAGAATGTCCTTCCACCAGTGAGTGGTGAGCTGCTAAAGCTGAGAGGTGGACCCGAACAGAATTGGACTTGAGTCCCTGATTGGACAAGTGCAGTAAGTACTGAAGTACCACTGGTACAGTACAGGAGAAAGGATCCTCTGTACGTAGCTGACACTACACAGAAAACCTTTTCCACTTGAGAGCATAGGTCTTTCTAGTGGACTGTTTCCTAGAGGCTAGGACAACCTCCTCAACTTCGAGGTAGGCCCCAGGGAGCCAAAACTACCCTTGCAGCCTCCAGGCCATCAAATTGAGAGCTTTGAGATTGGGGTGCAGAAGGGAACCCTGATCCTGAGAGAGAAGGTCGGGTTGCAACCCCAGAGGCAGTGGGGAATCCACTGCCAGCTGAAGCAGTAATGGGAACCAAGGTTGCCTCGGCCACCTGGGAGCCACCAGCAGGACTGAGGCCTTGTCCTGAAGAATCTTGAAGAGAGTTTGGGCCACCAAGGGCGTGGGAGGAAACGCATACAGGACGCCCTGAGACCATGGAACCAGAAAAGCATCCGCCGCCATCCGTAGAGAATGCGGTTGCCTGGAGCGAAACTTTGGCAGTTGCTTGTTCAGTGGACTGGCAAAGAGGTCTATCGAAGGGAGACCCCATTTCAGGAAGATCTTCTGAACTACCAAGGGATGCAGCTGCCACTCGTGGGGCTGCAAGATTCTGCTCAACCGGTCGGCCAGGTAGTTTTCCTGGCCTGGAAGGTACACAGCCCCGAGGAGCATGTGGTGCTTGAGGGCAAATGAACAAAAGTCCTGAGCCTCCCGACAAAGGAGTCTGGACCCTGTCCCGCCCTGTTTGTTCACATAAAACATGGCTACCTGGTTGTCTGTCTGAACCAGGACAGATTGATCAGCCAGGGCAAGAGAGAAAGCTTTGAGAGCTAGGCGAATAGCCCTGAGTGCACTTGTCTCGACAATGAGCTCCCCAGCCCTGCAGGGAGGCATCGGTGGTCAGTACCACTGTGTACCCAGGAATCTGAAAGAGCACGCCTTTGAGGAGATTGGGTGGGTGCAGCCACCAGTTGAGGGAGTTCAGAAAGGGTCTGGACACCCTTATCCTGTCTCTGAGGCTGCCTGTGACCACTGAGTCCGAAGGCACCACTGTGCAGGCCTCATATGGAGCCTGGCATTGGGGGTCACATGTACTGTCGAAGCCATGTGGCCAAGCAGCCTCAGGCAGAGTCTGGCAGAGACCAGAGACCTGCGGAGAAACCGGTTGGCTAAGCTTATCAGTCTCTGGGCTCTGTCTGCTGGCAAGAAAGCCTTTGCCAGCAGGGAGTCCAGCCTCGCCCCTATGAACTCCAATTTCTGGGAGGGGAGCAAAGTGGACTTTGCGAAGTTTATGACGAACCCCAGGCTTTGAAGAAGAGCAATAGTTCTGAGGGTGGCTTGTCTGGCCTCCTGGCATGTCTGACCCCTGATGAGCCAGTCGTCCAGAGAGGGGAAGACAAAGATACCCTGATTCCTCAGGTAGGCTGCTACGACAGCCAGGCACTTGGTAAAGACCCTGGGAGCGGAGGTGAGGCCAAAGGGCAGCACCCTGTACTGATAATGGTTTCCTCCCACAATGAACCTGAGGTACTTTCTGTGGTCTGGATGAATGAGGATGTGGGTATACGCATCCTTTAGATCTAAGGAGCATAGCCAATCTCCCTGCTGGAGGTAGGGCAGAAGTGTTCCAAGAGTAAGCATCTTGAACTTTTCTTTCTCTAGGAACTTGAGGTTCCTGAGGTCCAGAATGGGTCGAAGGCCACCGGTTCTTTTGGGCACTAGGAAATACCTGGAGTAGAACCCGTGACCTTGCAAGTGGGGAGGCACAGGCTCCATCACCCTGTCCACCAACAGACCTTGGAGCTCTTGAAGGAGAAGGTCTGTGTGCAGGGGAGGCCTTGGAGGCTCCCCTTGAAAGTATGGAGGAGGCAGTTGGTGAAAATGCAGTGCATAGCCCCTGTGGACTATGTCCAACATCTAACTGTCCCTGGTGATGAGGGGCCACTGGTGGGCAAAGAGGGCGAGGCAACCTCCTGTGCAGGGTTGGGAGAGCAGGGACGGAGAGGCTACGCTCAAGGAGTCAAAAACCCCCACCCTGCTGAGTGGGAGCAGGGGCCAGAGGCTTGGGGGTCCTCTGCCTACGGGGCCCATTACCCTGCCCCTTGGCTTGCTGACCCTGGGGTGCAGCTTGGGCAGTCTGATATTGAGGGTACTGTTTGTAGGCAGTGCCCTTCCTCGGGTAAAAGGGCTTTTTACCCGGGCCCTTCTTTTTATGAGAAGGGCCGAGATCTTCCTAGACAGCCTTGTCCGTGTAAGGTGCTCGGTTTGGAGCTGGGCGGCCTTCTCGGTCATGTGCTTGCCAAAAAGGTTTTCACCTCGGCAAGGGACATCGACCAACTTGTCCTGAACCCATGGCTCGAGGTCCGATAATTGCAGCCATGCCTGGCGTCGAGCCGCAATGACGGCTGCCGCTACTCGGGCCAAGGCCTTGAAGTCATCGTAGGCGGCGCGGGACATGAACTTCGAGCAGTCCCGAATCCCCAAGGACAAGGACTTGAATCTCTGCAAGGATTCCCCGGAGAGTCCAGCAGAGAACCCGGCCAACTCCTTGGCCAAGTCCTGCAAGTACATGCCCATATACAGCTGGTAAGACTGGACACGGCAAGCAAGCATCAAGCCCTGAAAGCACTTTCTACCGACGCAATCGAGGTTCTGGGCCTCCCTGCCTGGGGGCACCACGGAGTGCATCTTCTGGCTCTTCAGATGATGCATGGCCGATTCCACAACCATGGAATGGTGTGGTAGCTGTGCCTTTTGAAAGCCAGGGCTCTTACGGAGTCGATAGATTGAGTCGACTCGCTTGCTGAGAACCGGTGCCGAGGCCGGTGCCTCCCACATCCGGAAGAGGAGCCGTTCCAGCATCGGAGGAACCGGGACAGTAAAGGCCTCTTTTGGAGAAGAGTCATACTGCAGGGCCTCGAGCTCTTCAGCTCGAGGCTCTTCCTTAGGGTCCACCGGAATAGCCAAGGCAGTGGCCATATCCCGGACGAACTCAGAGAACCTAGTATCCTCCGGAGGGGATCTACTCCGGGGCTCAGACTGCGGTGAGTCCGACGGGACGCACAGAGTCCTGAACGTATCGGGGGACTCCTTGTCCTCCGCCTCCCAGGCGGACTTGTCTGACGAGAAATCGCGGTCCGACCCCGCGGGGCCCTGGAGCACCCGCCCCGACGCCGGAGGCACCGGTGTCAATGCCCTCGGTCCCGAACGGGAGGTCGAGGGAGACCGCGATCGAGGTCGACTTCGAGCTATGATGGACTTGAGTATCGGCTCGGTCTCGATGTTCGAAGTCGATGTCCCGGTGGTCGGGGCAGATGTGCCAGACAGGCTGGCCATCAGTGCCCGCTGCTGCTCCATGAAGGCAGACAATCTGTTCTCCAAGGGTGTCATCCTGAGACTCAGCTCGGGAGACGCAGCAGCCACCGACTTGGGTCCCGGTGGCGCCGGGCCCAACGTCGGCTCTCTGGGAGGAGAGTCCTCGAGGACCACAGGGCTTACGTGTCCAGCAGACTCCAGCTCCACACGAGGGACCTTGGCAGGCTTCTCCTGTTCCACGGGCCCAGGGCAACAGTCGGGGGGGTCTTAGACCTGGCCCTCGAGGAGCCAGGGACCTCCTCCTCTGATGCCCTCGCGAGCCGCTTCTTCCTCTTACGTTCCCGGTCGGGGGACCCCCTGTCCGAGGAGCTTCGACAGCGCTCGGTCCGGGCCCGGACGGAGGCAGAGTCTGAGAAAAGCCTTTCTTTCTGCTGCTGGCGACTTCGGAGTGCCTTGGAAGACATCTTCCCACATGGTCCACACATCTTAGGGTCGTGATCAGGACCGAGGCACCGAAGGCTGCAGTCGTGTGGGTCGGTGAGAGACATTAATTTCTTACACCGATCACACTTCTTGAAACCACTGGAAGCCATCGGGGAAAAAAGGGTCCCCGCGAGGTCAAAGGACCGGCCTTCCAGGGAAAAGCAAAAAAAGGGCGCGAACGCCAGCCACGAAGGGCAAAAACAAAAAAGAAGGAACGAGCTCGATACCGGTGTACCGAACCCGGCGGGAGGGGAACCAGCGTCGAACCGGGAGAAAAAACAGCGAGGATCGCCGAAGAAAAAAATCAATCACTTTTATCCGGGATGACAGGACACACGTCCGGTGGGCTTCTCAGAAAAAAAGAGACTGAGGTAAGATGGCACCTTTAGGCGGGAAGGGAACCGCGCATGCGTGCCTGCATTCCCAAAGGCTTTCATAGAAAGCTGGAGAAATGCTCCGCTGGGGCTTCATCGGCGCTGATGACACCCATATGTGAGGACTGACTTCCTGCTTGGTCCTGGAGAAACAGGTGTTCTCCAGGGACAGCAGGAATCAGTCCTCACATATGGGTGACGTCGGCACCGAAGCAGCCCTCATGCAGAGCAATTCCCCAGCTTTCAAAGAAAGCCTTTGGGATTGCATCGCGTATGCACGGTCCTTCCCGCCCAAGGGTGCCATCTTGCTCAGTCTAATGACATAGCTAAAACGGCAAAACAGAATAACAATAAACAGTAGGACTGCAACTCCAGGGGAAGACGGAGTGTCGTAAGGACTGATTCCTGCTGTCCCTAGAACACCTGTTACAGATGAGTAACTTCCTGCTTGTTCCTGGAGAAAGCGTAGTCAGTCCTCACATATGGGACTCCCTAGCTATAGGCTACCGAGAATCCATAGCTGAAAAATGGCTCCCTCTAGAACAGCCGCAGCAGCTGTGATAGGAATCCAGCAGAGACACCACACCCCCACTAGCCTGAGACCAGAGGGCCGGTGGGTAGGAGTTGCCTAAACCTCAAATAAGTTCCAGAGTACTGCCTGGCCAAAAGCACTGTCTCGAGGGGACTCCCCATCCAAGCAGTAATGGGCTGCAAAAGTCTGGCTTGAAGACCAGTTGGTGGCCTGGCAGATGTCTGCCAGTGGAACAGGGCGAAGTGAGCCACTGATGCGGCCTTAGCCCTGACACGGTGGGCCGTGACTCGACCCTGAAACGGGAGGTCAGTTGGCCACCCTGTATGTCCAGGCAATGCAGTCTGCCACCCAGGTGGACAACTTGCGCTTGGAGACCGGTAGCTCCAGCCTACTGGGGTCATAAGAGACGAAGAGCTGATTAGCCCTTCGATGTCTCCGTGTACACTCCAAGTAGAAGGCCAACTCCCTCTTACAATCAAGGGTATACAGAACCGCCTCTGCCCAGCTGGCATGCAGTTTGGGAAAGAATACCAGAAGAACCACCTCTTGGTTGAGAAGTAATGAAAAGACCACTTTCGGGAGGAACTTTGGGTGGGTGCATATGACCACCCTGTTCCTGTAAAATCATGTGTATGGCCTTTCTGAAACCAGAGCTTGCAGCTCACTCACTCACCTGGCAGATGTGAGTGCTACCAGGAAGAGCACCTTCCAGGAGAGAAAGCGTAGATGGCAAGTGGACATCGGCTCAAAGGGTGGATGAGTCAACTGTTGCAAGACCACATTCAAATCCCACTCGGTCGCCATAGGACGAACCGGGGGTTTTAGAAGAAGTAGACCTCTAAGGAATCTGGACACCAAGGGGTGAACCGAAAGGCTGTCCTTCCACTAGAGAGTGGTGTGCCGACAAAGCACTCAAGTGGACCCTGACCGAGTTAGACTTGAGGCCTAAGTCCGAGAGGTGAAGCAGGTACTGTAACACCACTGGTACCAGGCAGGAGAAAGGGTTTGCGTTGTGCTGGTTACACCACCCCTCGAACTTGCACCACTTGAAGGCATAGGTTTTCCTAGTGGACTGCACCCTTGAGGCCAGCAACACTTCTTCTACGTTCTTAGGTAGGAGAGGAGCCAGCACTACCCTTTCAGCAGCCATGCCATCAGGTTGAGAGACTTGAGGTTGGGATGTAATAAGGAGCCCTGTTCTTGGGACAGGTGGTCGGGTCTTGTCCCCGAGGGAGTGGTGTCTCCACTGCCAGCTGGAGGAGCAGCAGGAACCAAGGCTGTTTCAGCCATCTGGGTGCTACCAGAATGACCAAGGCCCTGTCCCGAAGGATTTTGAACAGAGCTCGGGCCACTAGAGGCATGGGAGGAAACGCATACAGGAGGCCCACTGACCAAGAGATCAGAAAAGCATCTGTAGCCACCCTTTGGGGATGGGGCTGTCTGGAGCAAATGTTGGGCAACTGATGATTCTGCAGACTGGCAAAGAGATCTATGGACGGGTAACCCCAGCAGCAGAAGATCTGCTGGGCTACTTCCGGATTCAGTTGCCATTTGTGAGGCTGAAAAATCCTGCTCAGTTTGTCTGCTAGGTAGTTCTCTTGACCTGGCAGGTACACCGCCTTGAGAGACATACCCTGGCTGATGGCAAGGGAGCAAAGGTCCAGCGTCTCCTGGTACAGGACACGAGACCCCATCCCTCCTTGCTTGTTCACGTAGAACATAGCCTCCTGGTTGTCCGTTTGCACCAGGACAGACTAATGCGAGCGCACATGGTAGAAAGCTCAAAGAGCTAGGCGTATTGCCCAGAGCTTTAAGAGGTTGATTTGTTGTGTCCTCTCTTGAAGAGACTATAATCCCCCTGAGTGCAGGAGCCCTGTCAGTGGGTTCCCCAGTCTAGTAGGGACGCATCTGTCGTCAGGACCCTTGAGTACTCTGGTGGCTAGAAAGACATTCCTGCTAGCAGATTGGGTGGTTGAAGCCACCAGGCTAACGACCTCAGCAGTCATTTGGACACCCTTATCCTGTCAGAGTCGCCCTGTGGCCTGCAACCACTGATCCCAGAGGCACCAATGAGCTGTTCTCATGTTGAGTCGGGCATTTGGGGTCACATGAACCATGGAGGCCATGTGCCCTAAAAGGTGCAGAAAATGCCTTGCTGAAATCTGAGACCTGTGACTGATTTGGTGCACCAGCTCCAGAAGCCTCTGTGCCCTGTCCTCTGGCAGGTAAGCCTTTGCTTGAAGGATGTCTAGTCTTGCCCCTATGAACTCTAAGTTCTGAGTGGGGAGGAGGGTGGACTTTGCCTGATTTATGACAAAGCCCAGATACTGCAGCCTGTTGATAGTGCGAGCTGTGGCCTGCTGGGCCTCCTGAGGCAACGAGGCCCTGATGAGCCAGTTGTTCAGGTACGGGAAGACAAAGATTCCATGGTTCCTGAGAAAAGCCGCTGCTGCCACCACCAGACACTTGGTGAACACACTGGGTGTGGAGGCTAGGCCAAATGGAAGCACTCTGTATTGAAAATAGTTTCCTCCCACTACAAATCTGAGATATTGTCTGTGGTCTGGATGTATAAGGATGCGAGTGTAGGCATCCTTCAGGTCCAAGGAGCATAGCCAATCTTCCTGGTGGAGGTATGGCAGCAATATACCAAGGGAAAGCCATCTTGAACTTTTCCCTCACCAGGAACTTGTTTAAGTTTCGCAGGTCGAGGATGGGCCGAAGGCCTCCAGTTCTTTTTGGTATTAGAAAATACCTGGAGTAGAAGCCCTGCCCTTGTAAGCTGTGGGGCACTGCCTCCACCGCCTTCTCCTCTAGAAGACCTGCCAACTCCTAAAGGAAGAGGTTCCTGTGTAGAGAGAGGGGTCTGGGAGGCTCTTCCTGGAAGTAGGAGGGAGGTACCTGGTTGAAGTGGAGCAAAAAGACCTTTTGGACTATTTGCAGGACCCAGGTATCCGTGGTGATTGCTGGCCACCTGTGGGCGTACAGGGCCAGTCTTCCTCCTGTGGCAAGTCTCACCCTTGGCTGAGGAGAGACTACACTGTGGCAGTCAAAAGCCCCCAACCGGCTGGGAATGAGCTGGTGCTGGGGGGGGGGGGGGGGGTCTTCTGCTTACGCGGGCCATGCCCCTGTCCCTTGGCCTGCTGCCCCTGACCTTCCTCGGGAAAAAGGGCTTTTTACCCGAGTCCTTCTTTTTAGAAGGGGCAGAAGTCTTTTTGGAAAGTCTTGTCAGGGTCAAGTACTCGGACTCGATTTCAGCAGCCTTTTCAGTCAAGGGTTTGCCAAACAGGTTTTCACCTCGGCATGGGGCATTGACCAACTTGTCCTGTACCCATAACTCAAGGTCCGACGACATTAGCCATGCCTGACGCTGGGCACCGATGCCAGCCGCAGCTACCCGGGCCGAAGCCTCAAAGCCGTCATAGGCTGCTCAAGACATGAACTTCGAGCACTCTCGAATCCCCGTGGACAAGGCCTTCAATCTCTGCAAAGGTTCCTCGGAGAGGCCAGCAATCTCCTTTGCCAGGTCTCGTAAGTACATACCCATGTACAGCTAGTATGTTTGGACACGGCAGGACAGCATCAAGCCCTGGTAGCACTTTTCTGCCGAGGGCGTCCAGGTTCCGGACTTCCCTACCGGGAGGCACAGAGGAGTGCGTTTTCTGACTCTTGAGCCTCTGCATGGCCGAATCCAAAACCATGGAGTTGTGTGGCAGCTGTGCCTTCTGGAACCCAGGACTCTTGCGGACCCGATAAATGGAATCGATCCGCCTGCTGATCACCGGCATCGAGGTCGGTGATTCCCACATACGGAATAACAGCCGTTCCAACATCGAAGGAACCGGTACAGTAAGGGCTTCCTTTGGGGGAAAATCATAGTGGAGGGCATCGAGCTCTTCGGCTCGAGGCTCCTCCTCGATGGCTGCCATGTCCCTAACAAACTCTGAGAATCAGGTATCCCTCTGAGGGGACCTTTGCCGAGGCTCAGACCCTGGCGAGTCCGATGGGACACACCGGGTCCAGTGTGTACCCAGGGAGTCCTCATCCTCCATCTCCCAGGCCAAGTCCTCTGAGGAGGAATCGATGGGCTCCGGCCGTGAGGGCTTCGGTCTTGACCACCCTGACGCTGATGGCACTGGCGTTGATGACCTCGGTCTCGAACGGGAGGTCGAGGGAGACCTCGGCCGAGGATCGACTCGAGCTCAAAAAGCCTCGAGAATTGGCTCGGCCTCTGCGGTCAAATTGAACGTCAAGGTCCCGGTGGTCAGGACAGATAGACCAGTGGGACCAGCCATCAGTGCCCGCTGCTACTCCATGAAGGCAGACATGCTGCGCTGCTCCATGGCCGCCATTTTGAGACCGAGTCCAGAAGGCTCTGCAGCCTCCATCGGGCCCGATGCTGGTTCTCCCGGAGGAGAGTCCACGAGGACAACAGTATTTACCTTCCTCGGCGTCTCCAGCTCCATGCGAGGTACCTTGGCAGGCCGCTCCGACTACGAGGACCCAGGGTGGCGGTCAGGACTCCGAGACCTGGCCTGCGAGGAACCAGGCCTATCAGAGGCTTCCAACGACAACGCCCTCGCAAGTTTTTCTTCCTCTGGTGTTCCCAGGAGAGAGACCCCCGCTCAGAAGACCCCCGACAGTGCTCGGAGTCCGATAGCTCCCGAGACATCAAGGTCCGGACCGGGTGGATGCGGACTCTGAGAAAATCCTCTCATGCTGCTGCTGCCTACTTCTAAGTGCCTTAGAAAACATCTTGCCACACGGGCCACAGGCCACCGGGTCATGGTCGGCCCCGAGGCATCGGAGACAACAGTCATGTGTGTCAGTGAGGAACATTAAGTTTTTAAACTCGCTGGCAGCCATCGGGGGAAAAAGGGCTCCTGCGAGGTCAAACGACTGGGCTGCCAATGAGAAAGAAAAAGAAGTGCAAATGCTAGTCATGAAGGACAAAAAACAAAAACTAGGAACCGGATTCGATACTGGTGTACCGAACCGAGGCGGGAAGGGGAATCGGCATCGAACAGGGTCTAAGAACCAAATCTTCTGAAGATTTGATGCATGTTTTCTGCGAGGGAATTCGGGCCACGTCCGTTGGGCTCCACAGAAGAAGGGAGATTGAGTAAGATGGCACCCTTGGGCAGGAAGGGGACCACGCATGCGCGATGCAATCCCATAGGCTTTCTTTGAAAGTGGGAATTGCTCCGCACGAGGGCTCCTTCAGTGCCGACGTCACCCATACGTGAGGATTGACTTCCTGCTTGTTCCTGGAGAATGTGCAGTATTTATTTTATTTAACCAGTTTTTTATACCACCTTATCCTTCAAAGCAGTTTACATTATGTATTCACTACAAACAGGTACTGTATACATTTCCTTCTCCCCAAAGGGCTCACAATCTATATGTACCAGAGTATGTTAAGCTAAAGACATTAAATTCATTGTTGCTGGAGGGTAATACTGCCAATGAAGACTAGATTAAGACTATGCTGCCAGTAAGATATACCAAGAATTATATTGCATAAATAGAGTTGTACTGGCTGCAAAATACAGGTTAGGTCAGGGTTGATATTCTTACAGATCTTACAATTAAGGTTATTTTACATATAGCTTACATATATTTGTTAGACTGACCTCTAAATGTTCTTAGAATGATGACTTGTGCTTATATTATCCCATGGTTGATAGTATTGCCGCTTAGGAACCCCACCTACGGGCCACACCTAAGGCATGGGTGCACCCTATCCCTTGAGGGAGGAGTGGTCTAGTGGTTAGGACAAGGTACTTCAGGCCGGGGGTTCAAGTCCCACCTGGGACAGCAATCTCAGGCCGGAGGGACTGGGATTTCTAGTCCTATAGCCACTCCTTGTGGTCTTGGGCAAGCCACTTAACCCTCCATTGCCCATGTTCCCTGTAAGTATTAGCATATGTGTCTCATATCCCCTCATGTTACATGTATCCCCCAAATGACCGCTTTGACCCGGTGAAAAGCGGGATATAAATACAGCTAGCTAAATAAATAAATATCCGATGCTGCTTTTTAAGTTGGAAAGTGTGTCGTCCTTCGGCCCAAATGGCCTTGGCTGCAGGGGGCAGGGAGGGGCTTCCCTAACCCGCTCCTCACATCCATTGCCAATCGGCACTGCAGGGGCAGCAGGAAATGGCGGTGGCTCTGGATTGGGCCAAGGAGTTGAAGGCATCATGTATAACAGACTGGATAAAAGCCATTGGTTGTCCCCTGGTGCTGCCCCAAGCTTATCAAGCTGCTGGAAAAGATCATAATGGTAATGTAGTATCTGAAGCTGATGTGCCAGAATGTGCATTGTCAGGAGGGCATTCTGATATGATTTATGTCCAACGGCATCTAGTATTCTTTGCTCCTTTCCCAGTGAGGGATTGGAAAGGTCAACACTGTGCTTTTAGATATTCTTTAGAACGTCTTCCAAGATGACAGATTGGTGAGGCAACTGTTGGTGCTCGAATTCTGGAGCAGGAAGCTTTATATTAGAGATCCAAATGCCTAGAGGTTGGGTGCACAGATGTAGGGGTTTTCCAGACAGATGCTAGATAATCTTGGAGTATGGAAGGGACTGGCAAGGCTATCACTTACTTTGGTGCACTACACACCTTGAGAATGGACTAAACATCCCTTTTGTTTGAGTGTGTTTGGGTGTTACTGAGGGCAAGGGCATACGTGAACTTCTGTAGTAACATTGGGTAGGAAAATTCCTCTGGTGTTTCCTCCATGACCTGCTCTGGAGGGACAAGAGAGGTACCGTCTCTGCTGGAAGTAAGTAGGGATTGCTCAAATAGGAACATGCATCCTCTTCTATGGGAGGTAGGAACCTTGGTCAAAGAGACTGCCAGGGGACCACTGGAATGTGCAGGAGGTTGCCTTGTGATGGAGAGATTTCTGGCTGCAAGCTTTGTGATGGCAAGGCCCTTGCAAGGGACATGGCTTGAAGTAAAGTTGCGCTATCTAGAACAAATCTCCTCAGGAGGCATAAGAGGAGTTGGGGCTGGAAATCCCTCGAGCGTGCAAGGGGGATAACTCCAGGGATTAATGCTAGCATGGCGGGTTCTGCGTGCTTAAATACCTTCACTAGTGGCTTGGGTCTCTGTGGCACTTGGAGGTGCCTTACCAGTACCTATATTGGAAAGGTTGTCAGCTTGGTGGTGCCTATGATTTGATTTTGCTTTTAGCTTACCTCCGGGGGACCCCCGAGGTTACAGTGGGAGTGGAGAGCTCAGCTGGAGAAGATGGAGTGGAGCCATGGACCTGAGTCTACAGGCTCTGGGTGGAAGACAGCAAAGCTGGGCTGGTAGGTGGCCTGCCTCTGGCCTCATAGCTGCCCGAGGACTCCCAATCTGGGCCTGATGGGAGTAGGGTAAGAGATGACTAATCACTGTGGCGCCAACATTGTGACTATTGGAACCGACAGGATGACACTTTTTTTATTTATTTTATTTATTTAACAGTTTCTTATATACCGCCCCTTCCAGAGATCAGGGGCGGTTCACATCGAACAAAAATCAATATACTTCTGTATATTTTACATGGAACTTGTGTTAACTATGTACACGTTTAGTTAAATTGAACATGTTTTGAACATTAACTAGAATAACACTATTCAAACTATGTACAGGTCATCACAACATAATTGAGTTACCGGTATTATTTACAATTAGAGATATAGCCATTTGTTTGTGTAAATCTTTGTCTGTAGGGTAAGGCAGAGTAGAGTAAGTGTCTTTCTTATGTTTAATCATTTGTTCTGTCTTGAGAACTGTGAATGTGTTTCTGTGATTGTATCGGAGAGGTTTTTTGTTGGTAGGGGATCTCAAAGTGTTTTGTGAAAAGGTATGTTTTTAGTTCTTTTTTGAATTGGTGAAGGTCTTTTATTTTGCAGAGGGTTAATGGGATTTCGTTCCAGAGGGTAGGGGCAGCAAAGGAGAAGGCTCTATCGCTTGTCGTTGCTCTGGTCCTTCTGAAATTAGTTTTTATGTTGAGGGAGTGGGTTGCGTTCTGTCTTCGTGTTCTAGTTTCTGATGGGGTTTGTAATAGGGTAGATAGTTGGGAGGGAGAGATGTTATTGAGGAGTTTAAAGGTAGTAAGGAGGATTTTATATTTTATTCGGCTGCTTATGGGGAGCCAATGAAGATCTAGTAGTATTGGGGTCACGTGGTCTGTTAGCTTAGCTTTTGTGACCATCTTGGCACATATGTTTTGTGCTCTTTGGAGGAGGTATATGCTTTTTAGTGGTAGGCCATTTAGAATGCTATTGCAGTAGTCAAAGTGGGGGGTGATGAGGGAGTTGACCACTGATCTAAAGTCATGTGTGTTGAGTAGGGGTCTCAGGTGTTGTATTGTCTTGAGTTTATAGAATATCATTTTTACTGTATGTTTTTATGTGTGGGATCATGGTGAGTGAATGGTCCAGAATTATTCCAAGGTATTTTACCTCCTTTTTAATAGGTATTGGTGTGTTATTTATTGTGATTGTGGTAGGGTAGTTGTGGTCCATGTCAGGTTTTCTCGTTATGAACATTGCTTCAGTCTTTTTGAGATTGATGCTTAGGTGATTGTTTTCAAGCCATATGGTGGTCTCATTCATGCATTGGAGTAGTCTACCGTATTTGGGGTTGTTGGTGTTTATGGGGATGGCGAGCATGATATCGTCCGCGTATATGAAATGGTTAATTTCATACTTCTTGAATATGTCTGTAATTGGTTGGAGGTATAAATTGAAGAGGAGGGCAGAGAGTGCCGATCCCTGAGGGATACCCTGGCCTTGAGGGAAGGTTTCTGATGTTTCTTTGCCTAATTGTATCTGTATGAGTCTGTTTGAAATGTATGATTTGAACCATTCAAGGACGGTTCCTCCTATTTTTAGGTTTTTAAGTCTGTTGATGAGTGTTTTGTGATTAATGCTGTCAAATGCAGCAGATAGGTCTATGAAGAGGAGGAGGAAACCTTTGCTATTTTCATTAGTACCACGGATGAGGAGGTCTGTCAAGGCGATTAGGAGGGTTTCCACTCCATGGAAGGGGCGGAATCCGAATTGATGCACATCAAGAAGTTTTTGCTCATCTATGTATTCCTGTAGTTGGAGTTGTATAGTTTTTTCTATTATTTTAGCAATTAGCGGGATGCTGGCAATTGGTCTGTAGGAGTTGGGGTCCTTTGGGTCAAGTTTATTGTTTTTTATTATGGGACGGATCGAGGAGAGCTTTAGGGTGTTGGGCATGGTTCCTTGTGTGAGAGATTGGTTTACTATGTATTGGATGTTTTCTGCAAGGGATTCCTTAGTATACTTGATCCATGACACCGGGCATGGGTCAAGCGGGGAAGTTGTAGTGTTGATCATTGTTATGATGTTGAGGATGTGTTTACGATCAACTTTGTGGAATGTTGTCCATTCATAGTTACTGGTCTGTGTATATTCTATCGTGATGGTTGGGGAGCAAGATTTTACCTTTAGCTTTTCAGCAAAGTGTGATGCTACGGTTTGGACGTTTATAATGTCCTGGTTCGGTTCTGGGTTATGTGTTTTTGTTAGTGTTTTGACGATTAAGAAGAGTTCTCTTGGTCGGTTGAGAGCAAGATTTATTAGATTGGAATAGTAATCTCTTTTTGAGTTGCTGATTGTTTCTTTGTATTTATTAAGTACGTTTATATATTTGGTTTTGTTATCATGTGATTTGGTGTTTCTCCAGGTTTTTTCTTGTTTACGTAGTTGTCTTTTTAGTAGGGCAATGTTTTTCTTGAACCATTTTTGTGATTCTTTCTTTTTCTTCTGGGATGTTTGAGTGGAGGTAGCTGCTTCTTGGATTGTTTGGTTCCAGTTCTCTATCGTTAGGTCGATGTCAGATAGGCTTGTAGTGAGCTTAGGTAGTACCTTGTCAAGGAATGTGTCATTCTCAAAGCAGGTAAAACGTGAGCGGTGAGCTGTTGCGTTTGGGGACTGTGATGGTACTTGTGTTAGTAGATGAAAGGTTATCAGATGGTGGTCAGACCAAGGTACCTCTGTAGTTGTTGGGGGAGATTGTAGTTGATGTAGGTTGAAGGGGGAAGGGAGGAAAATGAGGTCTAGTGAGTTTCCTTTAGTATGTGTGGGGGTATTGATTATCTGGTTATATCCCATTTGGGTCATTGAGTCTATGAAGTTGTTTTTTTGTGATTGGTTTAAGGATGGGAGGTTAAGGTCACCTAGTATTATAAGAGGTTTTCTCTGGGATGCTGTGCATGCTAGTTCAAGGGTAGGAGAAAGATTTTTGTGATCTGCTGATGGTGGTCTATAGATTAGGGAGAATGCTAGTGTTCTGTTTTCGATGTTTATTATGTCCATGCCTTCAACATTGTTTGAGTTTGTTAGGGTGTATTGTAAGTCTTTCTTGGTGAGTATAAGTGTACCACCTCCTCTTTTTATGTCACGGTGGCAGTTGAAAATATCATATTGTGATATGTTGAGTTGGTTTAATAATATTGTGTCTGTGGATGTTAGCCATGTTTCCGTGATGAAAAAGAAGTCAGGCTGTTCGTCTTTTATTATGTTATTATGTCACTTGTTTTATTATGACACTTGTTTTCCTCAGTTCCTGTATTGCTCTGCCACCGCGATTGCCATTGAGAGCTGCCTGGTCACTTTTTCTTTGTAGCAATCTGGTTTGGCCTGCCTGCTCATTTTTTCCTTGCAGTGATCTGGTATTCACAGTAGTGGGGGAGGGGCCTGCCTGTGAGTGTGATCGCAGTTCTAAGCTTAAAGGGTTTTCTTTTTTCAGAAGGAGCGTGGTACTGAGAACTGCCTGAGAGAAAAGTATTGTGTGGAAAACATGAAGGAATCCTGCAGAAGAGGGGAGAGCCATTGGAAATTTGTTGTGGTTAAAAAAGACAGTAGGATCCCAGGGTGGAAAGCATCGCATGCATGCTCAAAGAAGTCAAGAGAGAATACGACAAGGCAATGCCAGAGACATCACCTATCAAATATGCCAGCATCCCTCTGCTTGTCTGCAGAGAAAGCACAATTACTTACCTGTAACAGGTGATCTCTGGGAACAGCAGGAAAAATCTTCACATATGGGTATCATCGGTACCGACGGAGCCTGCGCGGGAACGCTCCCCAGCATCCAGTAGGAAAACTTTTGGGAGCATCCCACAGTGCCTGCACGCTGCCTTCCCGCCTTTCCCAACCGCTTCTCTCCAGTTCGAGTTTTAAAGCTGAGACAAAGAGAGAGAGGAAAGGAAAGATACAACTCCTAGGGGAGGTGGGTGGGTTGTGAAGACTTATTCCTGCTGTTCCCAGAGATCACCTGTTACAGGTAACTAACTGTGCTATCTCCAGGAACAAGCAGGAATGAGTCTTCACATATGGGGACTCCCCAGCTAGAGATGCCTGGGAGATCACCCAGATTGTGAGTCCCTGGTAAGGGCTCCACCTCCACCCATGAATCTCAGGCATCCAGTCAGGGATGGAGGGTAGGAGTTGATTAGGTATGGAACAGATGTTTGAGAACAGCCTGACCAAACAAGGCATCCCGGCGGGAGTCCTTGTCCAAGCAGTAATGGGCTATGAAGGTATGAACCGATGCCCAGGTGGCCGCTCAACAGATTTGGTCGATGGACACAGAGTTTAGATGAGCCATAGAGGTTGCCATGGCCCTCACATTGTGAGCTGTGACATGTCCCTCCAGAGAAAGGTTCTTACTCTGGTAGGCGAAGGAAATACACTGAGCAATTCAAATGGACAGAGTTCTCTTAGAGACTGGAAGTCCTAAATGAGAAGGATCAAAAGCAACAAAAAGTTGAGAGGACTTTCTATGTTGCTGTGTCCTTTGTAAGCAGAAAGCAAGTGCTCTTTTACAATCAAGGGTATGAAGATTCCTCTCTGCATTTGATGCATGAGGTCCTGGAAAAAAGACAGGTAAATACACCTCCTGGTTCAGATGAAAAGGTGAGACCACTTTAGGCATAAAGTGTGGATTAGTTCCGAGGACTACCTTGTCATGATGAAACCTTGTATAAGGAGGATTAGCCACTAAAGCTTGCAACTCACTGATACGGCGAGCTGAAGTGAGTGCAATGAGAAAAACAACCTTCCAGGAAAGGAATTTCAAGGAGGTAGTGGCTAAGGGTTCAAAGGGTGGCTTCATAAGCTGGCCAAGAACCAGATTCAAGTCCCATGCCACTGGAGGTGGACTAATGGGGGGTATAGTCAAAAGAAGGCCTCTCATGAATCTTGCTATAAGAGGATGAGAGGAGATAGGTTGTCCATTGAGAGGCTTAAGGGATGCTGCGATACCACTCAAATGGATTCTGATTGAATTTGTTTTATGGCCTGCATGGGATAAATGCAGCAAATAGTCTAGTAAAGAATTCAAAGGTATTGCAAGAGGGTTAAGACCCTTCTCTGCACACCAAATGGAAAACCTTTTCCATTTAAAAGCATAGGAACGTCTGGTGGAAGGCTTTCTAGAAGCATGAAGGATATCCTTCACTTGCTGAGAAAGGTGTAAATCTTGAAGGTCTAGGCCTTCAGCAACCAGGCCCTGAGATGAAGAGACTGAGGATTTGGGTGCCACAAGGTTCCCTCCTCCTGGGAGAGGAGATCTGGAGCAGACCCCAGATCCAGGGAGGGAGCTTGAGAGAGATGCAGAAGTAGAGGGTACCACACTTGGCGTGGCCAATGTGGTGCTATGAGGATCATAGACTCCTTGTCTCTCTGAAGCTTGAACAGAGTCTTGGGGATGAGGGGAATAGGTGGAAAGGCATAGAGGAAGTCTTGCCCCCAATGAAGGAGGAAGGCATCCCTGGCCTGAACTCCCTGACATGGAATCCTGGAACAAAACCGGGGAAGTTTGGCATTCCAAAAATGCAATGTGTGCCTTTGAGTCAGTCCTGACTCCTGGCAACCCAGAAGCTCCTGGGTTTTCTTGGCAGTGTCACCAGAAGTAGATTGCCAGGCCTTTCTTCCGAGGCAATGGAGGGTTAAGTGACTTGCCCAAGGCCACAAGGAGTGCTAGTGGGACTAGAACCCTGGTTGCTTGGTTACCAAGCCAGTGCTCTAATCACTAGGCTACTCCTCCACTCAATGACATTCCACAGACTTGCAAACAGGTCTATGTCTGGGGTACCCCAAATCCAAAAATTCCTGGCTATCTGGTCCCCATGGAGGGACCATTCGTGTGGAAGCAGAACTCGACTGAGTCTGTCTGCCCAAGAGTTTTGAACCCCTGGAAGATACACTGCCATGAGATGGATTTGATGCTCTCTGGCAAAGGCCCACAATCTCAGAGCTTTGTTGCAAAGCGACAGAGAGCCAGTCCCCCCCTGCTTGTTCACGTAGAACATGGCTACCTGGTTGTCCGTGTGGATGAGGACTGTCTTGTAGCTGAGCAGGGTGTGGAAGACTGAGAGCTAGAAAGATTGCTCTGAGTTCTAAGAGGTTGATATGTAGAGATATCTCCTGTGGAGATCAGATGCCTTGGGTGGAGAGATCTTGTAGATGAGCTCCCCAACCCTTTGGAGAGGCATCTGTGGTAAGGGTTGCTTGGGGTAACACCTGTTGAAAGGGGGACTACAGCAACAGATTCTGAGTGGACGTCCACCAGTGGAGGGACCAAAAGAGGCAACTGGAGGTTGCTATTTTGTCTGACAGGCAACCTGATGCCTGGGTCCATTGGGTGGATAGAGTCCACTGAGCTGCCCTCATGTGAAGGCAAGCGTAAGGAACCACATGCACGGTGGATGCCATGTGGCCTAAGAGTTGCAACATCTCTCGAGCAGTTAAATGGGATTTTAACTGAATCTGGGAGGCTAACTGCACCAAGCGCAGACAACGGGCCTGGGGAAGATAGGCCCTTGCAGTTGTGGTATCCAGTAGGGCCCCTATGAACTCTAGAGACTGAGTAGGGGTGAGATGGGATTTTGGAATGTTGATTACCAGTCCCAGATACTGAAGAACACACTTTGTGCAGGCCAGAGAAGTCTGTGCCTCTGACTGGGATGGAGCTCGGATGAGCCAGTCGTCCAGATATGGGAATACGAATATCCCTAGAGTGCGTAAAAATGCAGCTACTACTGCCATGCATTTTGTGAACACTCTTGGTGCAGAGGCCAGACCAAAAGGAAGCACTTTGTATTGGTAGTGCTTTCCTTGGTAAAGGAACCGAAGGAACCTTCTGTGTGTTGGATGGATGAGGACATGGGTGTACGCATCCTTGAGATCTAGAGAACAAAGCCAGTCCTGACTCTGGAGGTATGGAAGGAGTTCCGAGAGAAGTCATCTTGAATTTCTCCTTGCATAGAAACTTGTTCAATTCTCTGAAATCTAGGATGGGTCTGTAGCCCCCCCCCCCCCCTGTTTTCTATGGAATGAGAAAATAGGGGGAGTAGAACCCTGAGCCCTGTTGAAGAAGGGGTACTTCTTCTATTGCCCCTTGGGCAAGAAGGGTAGCAATCTCTTGACCTAGAAGGTTGAGGAGAGATGTTGGAGAATTGAACTGTTTCACCATGGTGTGAGGAGGAAGGTTTAAAAAATGAAGCTTGTACCCATCCCGTATGATGGAGAGGGTCCATTGCTCTGCTGTGATTTGTTCCCATCTGGGAGCAAAATGGGCTAATCTTCCTGGGATGGTGAGAGGCTCTCGATGTTCTAGAGCCAGAAAGGCTAAGTTCTCTAGTGGAAAGTCAAAGGCCCTGAGGAGGCTGAGGCTGTTGGGCCGTAGCAGTCCTCGCAGCCTGAGGCTTGGCCTGTTTTGGTTGATGCTGTCTCTTTGTAGCAAAACGACCTTGGGAAGAGGCTTGACTATAAGTAGAAGAAAATTTCCCCTTTTTTGGGAAAAATCCTTTTTTGAACAACCTTTTTAAAAGGAGCAGCAGTAGACTTTGAAAGTCTATCTAAAGCAGAATTTTCAGCAGCCATCTGGTTGGCCTTTGCTTGCCAATCTTTGCCAAACAGGTTTTCACCTGTACAGGGAAGGTTACCTAGACCATCCTGCACCCACGATTCCAAATCAGAGGCTTGTAACCAAGCAACTCTGCGTGCACCTATGGCAATAGCCGAGGCTCTACTGGCACCCTCAAAAGAGTCAAAGGGTGCACGGTTGGAAAACTTGGATACATCCTGTGCATGTTTAAGCCAGGTGAGAAACTCTTCTCTTATCTTCTGACATAAAAGGAGATAAGGTTTGCAGATGATCTGTAACCTCCTTTAGAAACATTCCCATATAGAGACTATAGGAGTTGATTCTGGCTACAAGCATACTGGCCTGGAAAACGTTTCCTGCCAAAGGCATCTAAGGTTCTGCATTCTCTTCCTGGAGGAGCAGAGGAGTGTATTTTTGTACTCTTGATCTTTTTCATAGCAGACTCTACCGCAATGGAGTGGTGAGGAAGCTGAGTCTTATGAAAACCAGGACAAGGAGGAACACAATACATGGTGTCCAACCTACGAGAATGAGGGGAGGTGGAAAGAGGAGTCTCCCATATGCCCAACATGTGATCATAAAGAATCTCATGTATTGGTAAGGTGGCTGCCTCTTTAGGAGCCTTAGGATATTGTAAAATCTAATTTTTTGGCTCTAGGTTCAGTTTCAGAGGCCACTGAAATGGACAGGCCTCTGACCACCTCCTTGATGAAGTCCTGAAAAGACAAGTCTTCAGGAGGAGACATTCTCCTTTTTGGAGAAGAGGGTTCCTGAGGAAGGATCCCCGATGCTTCAATAGAGGCCTCTGATGCATCAGAGTCTTCAGAGGAATCGAAGTATCGACTGTCTGGATGCTCTCGCAGAGCCCGATACGCGTACCGGGGGTATCGACATCGGCGGGAGTAATCGGTACCGAGTCGGTATCAATGCGCATCACAGGATAGTGTACCGCTACCGTCGACGTTGATGTCGATGCAAGCGGTACCGGCAGCGGAACCGATATCGGATCCGGTACCGGAATCGGTACCCGTACCGACAATGGAGTTTGTTGCGGTACCGTAGGCGTCGCAGCTTGTATGAATGCCGTGATGGCACGCTGCATGGTCAGAATATTCTGATCCATCGACGCCACCAATGTCTGGATGTCGGTACCGGTGGAAACCGCCGGTACCCCAGAACATTGTAACAGGTGATCAGTCAAGGCCGAGCCATTGATGTCAACCTGTGACCCCATAGATACAGCTTTGGAAGCCGGAGCCTCCCGCCGGGGTAATTTTGCCAGTGTGGATTCCTCAAGAGTAAGCCCGGGGGCATCTCGATACTTAGAGGGAGATGTACTCTTTGAGGACCGGCCGGATTTAAGTTTGGTTACCTGAGATCCATGGGATGAAGCAGCAGCCCTGGAAGACGTCGATGCCACAGAAGCTGCATCAGAGGGAAACAGGGTACTAAGCTTGGCCGCTCGATTTTGTAACCCTCTTTTAAATATCATGGAACAGGACTCACAATCCGCAATGGAGTGGCCAGGGCCTAAACATTTTAGACACCAGTCATGGGTGCCAGTGACAGAAATAGTGCCACTGCACTTTGTGCACTTTTTGAACCCGGAGGTGGGTTTTTCCATGAGGAAAATATTTCTGCAGGCCTAAGGCCACAGAAGAAAAAATGCACTGAAGTAAGAAAAGAGTAGGGTTTTGTTTTGTTTTTTAAAGAAAGAAAGAAAAAAGACCGGTGGTACCGGTCCGGAGTCGAGAAGGCAAACACGCGACTAAAGAAATAAAAGAAAATAAGAAATTCTTCAGCGGTGACAGGAAACACGACCTGCTGGCTCCGCGGAAAAGAAGAACTGGAGAGAGGCAGTTGGGAAAGGCAGGAAGGCAGCGCGCAGGCGCTGTGGGATGCTCCCAAAAGCTTTCCTACTGGACGCTGGGGAGCGTTCCCACGCAGGCTCCGTCGGTACCGACGATACCCATATGTGAAGACTCATTCCTGCTTGTTCCTGGAGATACTTAACAGCTTGCACATTTGAGTTTGTAGCATGAGAGATGTAATCTTAGAATCCACATTATGGCTGACTGTGAATAGAATAAATGCCTCCTAACCAAGCAAAATAACAATCAATGAAGAAAATGACAAGCCTCTCTGCTCACCCAATATAGTGCTACTTAAAAGCAAAAACAGAATATGATGGCAAAGAAAGAGCAAGGCCAATTAGGCCTGCACATTTGCTGAAAAACTTTATATTTCTATCTTTGCTTCCAAACTGTAAAGGTCATTTTCCTGTCCCATGCTGTTTGGATTCTATTTTTCCTCAGTTAACCACACTTCGCTCTAACTTACTTGCACGAGTTTTCATTAGGAGGGACCATAAACTGCATGCCCCTTTGGAACTTGTATCCATATACTCAATCCTGCTGCATAATGACAGATTTCTCCCCCTACCAAAGCTCTGAAACCAAACAGGAAAAGTATAAAAGGGGTTATGGACACGCAAGTAACAAATAAACTGAACTTTATTCTTGATTAGCAGTCATCACATTCATAGATGCCCTAAGACAAATACTGGTGTGAAAATTTAATACCTAAACAAAAAAAAGTCAAAAATAAAATCACACAATCACTGAGCCCTGGAGTGCAGGCGTAGCAGAGCTCGTTGGCTTGCTGTGTGTGAGAGTCATGGTAGCTGGAGTGTGCATTACCTCCCGGCACTGCACTGAACATCTATCCAGCACCGGACTACCTGCGGGGTCCTTGAGGGCTTTAAAACTCTGCCCTACGGCCCTTGGGTCGTGACCAAAGGGGCAGGCCACGCCCCTTTGGCGCCCCTTCGGCATCCATTGGTGTCCTTGGCACAATCTTTCTTGTTTGCTGTGTTAATTGTGTAGTTGATATTATGGGGAAACGCAAGGTTAAAAAGTCAATGGAAGATAAGGGTCCGGTGAGTACAGGGGAGGGTAAGGTGTTTGGGCCCTTAGACAAACATTTCTTAACCCTTCCTGAAACAGGTTCTCCTACTGAAGGGGCGTCTCTGAGCTCTGTTGAGCGGACTCCTCTCCCTCAGCTCTCTTCTACTCTGGTAAGCGATACTAAAGGTTTTTATACCTGTTTATTCTCCGACTCTTTTACCTAATCCTGTGGTGGGTCCGGTTGTTGTACAAACCTCGATTATCCCTCCAGAGGAGATTACTTTGAAGGATTTATGGATTGCAATTACTACTATAGATATAAAGGTTTCTTCATCCTTTGATTCTTTATGTGTTTCTACACAAGAGTCTAACCGGAGGTTTGCTGAGGTGGATGCTCAGTTGACTGAGGTGGTAAATTCCTTTTCAGAGGTCAATAAGCAACTTTTGCAATTACAAAGTGTTAGCTCTGCTTCTATTAAAGATTCCTTAATTATCCAGAACAAATTGGAATCACTGGAGAACAGTGCTAAAGCGCTGAATCTCCGTTTTTTAAATTTCCCTATGTCATCGTTGCTTTCCCCACAGATTCTGCTTGATAAGTATTTCCATGAAGTTTTGCTTTTTGCTGAAAAAAATCACTGTGCAATCCTGTTATATACCTGTAGGGAAACGTCAGGTTAATATTGTTGAAGGTGGGTTGGATGTTATTTCTATAGATATTGATAAAGATTTAACAAATTTCTTGGGAGATTCATCTGATAAGATTGAGAAGAGAGCCACCTTGTTGGCCACTTTTCTCTCTTCTGCAGATATAAGATTCGGGTTTTGAAAGCTTACTTTAGGAACAAAGAGAAGCAGTTTTGTGGTGATAAACTATATATATTTCCTGATGTTTCTAGATCCACCCATGTCCAGAGGAAGGGTTTTCTTGCATTAAAGCCCAGAGTAATCGGACTGGGTGCTTCATTTTTCTTAAGATTTCCCTGTAAGCGTAGTTACTCACCTGTAACAGGTGTTCTCCAGGAGCAGCAGGAATCAGTCCTCACATATGGGTGACGTCGGCGCCGACGGAGCCCTCGCGGAGCAATTTTCCCCAGCTTTCAAAGAAAGCCTTTGGGAATTGCAGCGCGCATGCGCGGTCCTCTTCCCGCCCAAGGGTGCCATCTTGCTCAGTCCGATGACATAGCTAAAAGACAGCAAAAATTAGCAAAAAACGAAAGCATATAACTGCAACTCCGAGGGGAGGAGGGAGGGTTGTCAGGACTGATTCCTGCTGCTCCTGGAGAACACCTGTTACAGGTGAGTAACTACGCTTTCTCCAGGACCAAGCAGGAAGTCAGTCCTCACATATGGGACTCCCAGGCTTAAGGCTACCGGAGACCCTAAGCACAAAAATGAGCTCCCTCGAGGTCAGTAGCAGAGAAGGAAGGAATCTTCTCTGAATATGTCTCCAACCAGTAGCCCAACATCCAGGACGGAAGGTAGGAGTTGCCTATACCTCGAAGAGGTTACGGAGGACTGCCTGTCCGAAAGCACTGTCCCTCTCCAGGCAGTAATGGGCTGCAAAAGTCTGACTTGAAGACCAAGTAGCGGCCCGGCAGATGTCTGCCAATGGAACAGAGCGGAGGTAAGCTACCGACGTAGCCTTCGCCCGAACACGATGAGCTGTGACTCTACCGTCCAGCACGAGGCCGACAGCCTCGTAAGCCCAAGCGATACAGTCCGCAATCCAGATGGACAGAGTACGCTTGGAGACAGGGAGTCCCAACTTGTTGGGGTCATAAGACACGAAGAGCTGAACAGCCTTCCGGTGCTCCCGCGTACGGTCAAGGTAGAAGGTCAACGCCCTTCTACAGTCCAGGGTATGCAGGACCATTTCAGCTCGGCTGGAGTGTGGCCTGGGAAAGTAGGTCGGAAGTACCACCTCCTGGTTGATGTGGAAGTCGGCCATAGTTCATCCCCTCCTGAAACAGCCCTCTCTCGATCCCTCAGTGCTTTCCCATTGGCGTCCGGTGTCCAATCTACCATTCTTAGCAAAGGTGCTGGAACGTTTTGTCTTCCTACAACTATCATCTCATGCTGAGGCCACTAATTCCCTCCATCCTCGTCAGGCAGGTTTCCGTGCGGGACACAGTACGGAGACTGTTCTCCTGGCTCTCCTCAACGAACTTCATGTCGCACACGATCGTGGAAATCTCACTCTTGGTTTCATTAGATTTATCGGCAGCCTTTGATTTAATTGACCATCATACCCCTTCTCTCACGCCTGTTTGACATTGGTTTAAGAGGCTCCGTACTAAGCTGGTTCCGCTCCTTTCTTACTACTCGTTCTTTTGTCGTCCGTTCCAATCAGCAGTCTTCTCCATCCACTCCCCTGCCCTGTGGGGTCCCCCAGGGTTCAGTCTTATCTCCCCTGCTTTTTAATATCTTTCTCGCCCCTCTCCCCCTTCTAGCCCAACAATTCCGTGTCTCCATGTATATCTACGCAGATGATATTATCCTCCTCTTCCACACCTCTCCGCTCAATATTGACATCTCCCCGCTTAATATCTGTCTCACCCATGTTGCTGACTGGCTTTCCTCCAATTTTCTCCACCTTAACCCTTCCAAATCCACAGCCATGTGGGTTTCGCTAGGTACATCCTGTCCAGACATTGCACCTCAAATTAATTCTGTTCACATTCCACTTACCTCCTCTTTCCGGTACTTGGGAGTTACCCTGGACTCCTCCATGTCTTTTCATGAACACATTTCCAATCTCTCCCGCCGCTCCTTCTTTATATTGCGACAGCTCCGCTCTATCCGTTCTGTTTTGCCCTCTGACTCATTTATCACCCTCGTACTTGCGCTGCTCATATCAAGACTAGATTATTGTAACGTGGTTTACGCAAATCTTCCGGCCTACCAGCTTCAACGCTTGCAGCTTTTGCAAAACACAGCTGCCCGACTGGTTACCTCTGCTCGTAGATCTGATCATATCACCCCTCTTCTGTATCGCCTTCACTGGCTTCCTCTGCGTTTCCAATTCCGATATAAGTTCCTCATACTAACTCAGAGTCATTTACTCCTCCAATCCCCTATATTTAGCTGACTTAATCTCTCTCCATACTCCCTACCGACAGCTTCGCACCTTGCATGCCAATCCTTTATCCCTTCCTTCCCCTTCACAAGCTCATCTGGAACAAACACGTCACGCTGCCTTCTTTTTTCTAGGACCCTCCCTATGGAACTCACTTCCTCCCTCCCTCCGACTAGAACCCTCCTACCAGAACTTCAAGACACTATTAAAAACCCACCTATTCCAACAGGCGTTTGACCTCCCCCCTGGGTGTCCTGTATAGTCCTTTGTTTGTCTGTATGTCTGTCCACCACCTAGTTTGAGTATTTGACTTTGTTAGTTCTCATCTGTCTCTGTGACATTGGATTTGATTGGTTATTGTTTGAATTTACTGTTCTGTCTGGTGGCCCCTTTGGCCCTTCTTTCTCTTTATTTCAATGGAGTTCCTTTCTTTTAACGCCAGCATTTATATTTTTATTGTAAACCGCCCTCATGTTTCGACAATGGGCGGTATATAAAATGTTCAATAAAGATAAAGATAAAAGAGGAAACCACTTTGGGAAGAAATTTAGGGTGAGTCCGTAGGACTACCCGGTTCTTGTAGAACCTAGTGTAAGGAGGATCAGAAACCAGGGCCTGCAGCTCACTAACGCGTCTAGCCGAAGTGAGGGCTACCAAGAACAAGGTTTTCCACGAAAGAAAACGTAGCGGACAGGTAGCCATAGGCTCAAAAGGCGGACAGGTAATCCGCTGCAACACCACATTAAGATCCCAGTCCGGGGCTGGCGGGCGCAAAAGTGGCTTAAGGAGAAGGAGGCCTCTGAGAAACCGAGCCACCAGAGGGTGGCTGGAAAGAGGTCTACCATCCACCGGCATGTGATGTGCAGAAAGAGCACTGAGGTGGACCTTTACCGAGTTGGACTTAAGTCCAAGGTTGGAGAGAGAGAGCAAGTACTGCAAGACCACTGATGCTGAACAGGAGAAAGGATCTTGAGACTGCTGAGTACACCAGACGGAGAACCGACGCCACTTGAGAGCGTAGGCCTTTCGGGTGGAGGGCCTCCTGGAGGCCAAGACGACCTCCTCCACATCTGGAGGTAGCTTCAGAGGAGCAAGGACTACCCTTTCAACAGCCAGGCCATCAGATGAAGGGACCGGAGATTGGGGTGTAGGAGAGTCCCCTGATCCTGCGACAGGAGGTCGGGCTGAAATCCCAGTGGAAGAGGAGTGTCTACCGCTAGCTGCATCAGAAGCGGGAACCAAGGTTGTCTCGGCCACCAGGGAGCCACTAGGATCATCGATGCTTTGTCTCTGAGAACCTTGAAGAGCGTCCGAGACACCAGTGGCATGGGAGGAAAGGCATAAAAGAGGCCGGTGGACCATGGAATTAGAAAAGCATCCGCCGCTACCCGGAGAGGATGCGGCTGTCGTGAGCAGAATCTGGGCAGCTGCCGGTTCAGAGGACTGGCAAACAGATCCATGGTGGGGAGGCCCCACTTGAGAAAGATCCGCTGAACCACCAGCGGATCCAACCTCCACTCGTGTGGCTGGAGGATCCTGCTGAGCTTGTCGGCCAGGTAATTTTCTTGACCTGGGAGATAGACAGCCTTGAGGATGATGCCGTGGTGGATTGCCCAAGAGCAAAGCTTTTGTGCCTCCTGACAGAGAAGGAAGGAGCCTGTTCCGCCTTGTTTGTTCATGTAGAACATTGCAACCTGATTGTCTGTATCAGTACTGCCTGGTGAGAAACCAGGTGAGAGAATGCTTTGAGCGCTAGGCGGATGGCTCTGAGCTCCAGGAAGTTTATCTGCTGAGCAGACTCCCAAGGAGTCCAGAGGCCTTGAGTACACGTCCCTTGGCAATGTGCTCCCCAACCCAGGAGAGAAGCATCGGTCGTCAGGACCTGAGAATGCGTAGGGGGCTGAAAAGTCACTCCTAGTACCAGGTTGGGCAGATGAAGCCACCATTGTAGAGAAGAGACCAGCTGGTCGGAGATCTGTACGGAGTCCGCTAGGCTCCACGTGGCCTGATGCCATTGACTGCGAAGGCACCACTGAGCAGGACGCATGTTAAACGGGCATTGGGGGTCACATGGACCGTGGAAGCCATATGGCCGAGCAGTCGCAGAAAGTGCCTGGCTGAGACCAGCGCATTGCTGTGAAAGTGGCCGGCGAGATCCATGAGCCGCTTGGCCCTGTCCAGAGGGAGGAAGGCCCGCGCCTGAAGTGTGTCCAACCGGGCGCCGATGAACTCGAGATTTTGAGAGGGGAGCAAAGTGGACTTTGCGAAGTTTATGACAAAACCCAAGTGCTGGAGCAGAGCCACAGTGCGATGAGTGGCTTGAGTGGCCTCTTGGGAAGACTGGGCTCTGATGAGCCAGTCGTCCAGGTATGGGAACACAAACAGACCTTGAAGTCTCAGATAAGCCGCCACCACTGCGAGGCATTTGGTGAACACCCTGGGTGCGGAGGATAGGCCAAAGGGCAGCACTCTGTACTGGTAATGATTTCCTCCCACAACAAATCTGAGATATTGTCTGTGGTCCGGATGAATGAGGATATGAGTATATGCATCTTTCAGATACAAGGAGCATAGCCAGTCTCCCTGCTGGAGGTAGGGCAGCAGGATTCCAAGAGTAAGCATCTTGAACTTTTCCTTTGCAAGGAACTTGAGGTTTTGCAAGTCCAGGATGGGTCTGAGGCCTCCTGTTCTTTTTGGAATCAGGAAGTACCTGGAGTAAAACCCTTGGCCCTTCAGGTGGTGGGGCACCGGTTCCACGGCTTGTTCCTGAACAAGACTTGCTAACTCCTGAAGTAGTAAGTCTCTGTGCAAAGGTAGTCTGGGAGGCTCCCCTGGAAAGTAGGAGGGAGGTACCTGGTGAAAGTGAAGAAGATAACCCTTTTGAACTATGTGAAGTACCCAGGTATCTGTGGTGATGTTGGACCACCTTTGGGCAAAGTGGACCAGCCGGCCTCCTGTGCTGAGAGAAACCAGCTGAGGGGGAGAGGCTATGCTGAGGAAGTCAAAAACCCCCACCCTGCTGAGCAGGGGCCGGTGGTGCAGGCTTGGGGGCTTGCTGCCTACGGGACCCATTACCCCGTCCCTTGGCCTGCTTTCCCTGTGGGGGAGCTGCTGAGGCCTGATACTGAGGGTAGTATTTATAGGCAGCACCTTTCCTCGGGTAAAAGGGCTTTTTCCCGGAGGCCTTCTTCTTTTGAGAAGGAGCAGAGGTCTTCCTTGAGAGACGAGTCCTGGTGAGAGTCTGTCTCGATTTGTGCAGCCTTCTCATCCATGGGCTTGCCAAAGAGGTTATCACCTCGGCAGGGGACATCGACCAACTTGTCCTGTACCCAGGGCTCGAGGTCGGACGTCTGAAGCCAAGCCTGGCGGCGTCCACCGATGCCGGCCGCAGCTACTCGAGCCGAAGCCTCAAAACCATCATAGGCTGCTCGAGGTATAAACTTGGAGCACTCCCGAATACCAGTAGACAAGGATTGGAACCTCTGCAAAGGTTTGTTGGAGAGACCAGCAGAGAACCCGGCTATTTCCTTAGCCAGGTCTCGGAGATACATGCCCATGTAGAGCTGGTATGTCTGGACTCGACAAGCAAGCATAGAGCCCTGGAAGCACTTCCTACCAAGGGCATCCAGGCTTCGGGCTTCCCTACCAGGGGGCACCGAGGAGTGCATTTTTTGACTCTTAAGTCTATGCATGGCCGATTCCACCACCATGGAATGGTGCGGTAGTTGTGCCTTCTGGAAGCCGGGGCTCTTGCGGACTCGATAAATGGAATCGACCCGCTTGCTTAACACCGGCGACGCCGCCGGGTTCTCCCACATGCGGAAGAGAAGTCGTTTCAGCATCGGAGGAACCGGTACAATAAAGGCCTCCTTCAGGGGAGAGTCATATTGGAGGGCATCGAGTTCCTCGACTCGAGGCTCCTCCTCGGGATCCGCGGGGAAGGCCAAGGCCTTGGCCATATCCCTCACGAAATCCGAGAACCGGGTATCCTCCGGGGGGGACCGTCTCCGAGGTTCGGACTCGGGGGAGTCCGAAGGGACACACCGAGTCCGAAAGGAACCAGGTGACTCTTCGTCCTCAGATTCCCAGGCCGACTCCTCGGAGGAGTCGAGCGGCTCCGGTCGGGCGGGCACCGATGCTATCCGCTCCGACGCCGAGGGAGTCGGCGTCGACGACCTCAGTCCCGAACGGGAGGCCGAAGGAGACCTCGACCGAGGATCGACTCGAGCCCTCATGGACTCGAGGATCGGCTCGGTCTCCAGGGTCGATTTGGAGGTCGACGTCCCGGCGGTCAGGGCAGAAGCACCGGCGAGGCCAGCGATCAATACCCGCTGCTGGTCCATGAAGGCAGACTGCCTGCTCTCCAAGGCCGTCAACCTGAGTCCGAGTTCAGGAGACCCAGCAGCCCCCGACTCGGGCCCCGACGGCGTCGGGCCCGACATCGGGTCCTTCGGAGGCGAGTCAACGAGGACAACAGTACTCACGTGAGCGGGTAAGTCCACCTCGAGTCGAGGATGTTTTGACGGCCTCTCCATCTCCGAGGACCCGGGACGGGAATCGGGGCTATGCGACCTGGCCCTCGAGGAACCAGGAGCGTCCACCGATCCCGCCCTCGCGGGTTTCTTCTTCCGATGATGTTCCCGGGTAGGAGACCCCCTGTCAGAGGAACTTCGACGATGCTCAGGACCAGAGTCCCGAGACGTCGAAGCCTCTGACGAGGTCCAAGCCCGGCCGGAGTCAGAGAAGATACGCTCCCGCTGATGCTGCCGACTCCTCAATGCTTTTGAGGACATTTTGCCGCATGGCACACAGATCATGGAGTCATGATCTGGGCCGAGGCAGCGGAGGCAGAAGTCATGAGTGTCTGTAAGAGACATGAGTTTCTTACAGAGATCACACTTTTTAAAGCCGCTGGCAGCCATCGGGGGAAAAAAGGGCCCCTGCGAGGTCGAATGACCGGGCTGCCAGGGAAAAAGGCGCGAAATCTGTCACGAAGGACAAAAAACCGAAAAATAAGGGACGGACTCGCAACCGGCGTCGCGAGTCCGGGCGGGAAAAGAACCGGCGTCGAACTGAAGAAAAAAAGAGAAAAATAGAGAAAAAAAATCAACTTTTCTGCAGGGATTCACAGGCAACGTCTGTAGGGCTCCGCAGAAAAAAGAAGACTGAGCAAGATGGCACCCTTGGGCGGGAAGAGGACCGCGCATGCGCGCTGCAATTCCCAAAGGCTTTCTTTGAAAGCTGGGGAAAATTGCTCCGCGAGGGCTCCGTCGGCGCCGACGTCACTCATATGTGAGGACTGACTTCCTGCTTGGTCCTGGAGAAAGTACATTATTGCTTTTCAAAATTGAATTTATGTATTTTCTGATGTTTCTCAATTAGAAAGTTTTTTCCTTGATAGGAAGGGATGAAGTTGATTTTGCTCTATGTATTTGTAAGCCTTTTAATATGGAGGTGTATTACCGCTTAATTTCTTTGTTTTTCTTTCCTACTTTATTTGATCAGGGCGTCAGTTCACCTTTATGTGGGCTATTGCTGTTTTCTAATGTGCTTCGGAAATTGTATGTTTGATATATTGATATCTCCTTATGGATGGCATTTCTTGTTTGGTTTATGTTTGGATTTTTATTATTAAATCTCTAATATATTGATACAAAAAAAAAATCACACATTGTTTCCCTCTGTAGCTGAAGTTAACTGTACATTATGCTGGGACAATGCAGTGCATTCTAACATACATATGTATGTTACTAACTTTTCAGAATCCATTATCAAGATCAGACCAGCTAGATGTGGCTATATAGATGCAACCAAAGAGCTATGGACAAAAATTATAAAAGTGACTATATTTTACAATAGTTTAAGCATCTTTTTATTAATTCAAAGGGACTGAACAAGTTGAATATTAGGTGAATTTTTAATTAAAATCTATAGTTGTATTTCATAGAATGACTCAAGGATTTATATATTTTCCATTAACCAGGAGAGCATATTTCTATATAAAAAAAAAACCCCGCAGATTCATTTTTGCTTACTTTGATATTCTGAAAGAAATCATACAATACATACATTTTCTTAAACCTATATAGAGTAACAAAAATTATATCCATGCCTTACCCACCACCTACAATAGTTAACTGTGGACTAATTTGATAACAAAGCAACAATTATCACAAAATAAAAAATGAAAACTGACTACAAATAGAATATATACATTTTGACAGCATGACCTTTTCATGGTCCAAGGAAAAATAATTTAATCTTACAGCTGTAGCATCAGAGGAATGTTTTAAACAATGCTGAGCATAGCTATTGCTAGTTTTACACACATGAAAGTCATTTTTTCCAGCAGACATTCTTCCACAGCCTCAGCTTTCTCAGGTGCTTATACTGCAGTAGCAGGAAAACTTCCAGGCAAGTCCATCTGTTAATAGACTAATGTAGTAGCATTCAAAGTGTGCAAATTAAATGAAAAGGGACACTCCTAAAACATTAGACTGCAGGTTTCCAATTGGAGTCCAAAATATCAGAATATATAATGCAATTTATCTTTAAAAGAAAAAACTAAATTCTTCATATCCATAACAAGCAATATTTTGAAAAATCAATCACTTACAAAAGCTCCCATGTATCCAATGATTTATATGTAAAATAGGTATAGATATAATAGACAAGGGAAGTAATCAGGGCTGTGTGATAGATTTTTGTTGAAACATGGATTGCGTTCAGATGATGCACTAAGTCTCAGATTAACATGAACTTCTGGAAATATGTTTCAGATCTAGCTGCAACCCACTAGAAAACTTCAAAGAATATGTGGTCCCAATCTCCTTAATCCAATGTCAGCACCCCTCACTTTAATACAGGAACGTGGGGTCACTGGGGATATAGCATGTTATCCTCATAATGCCTGCATTTCCGATCATGCATAATATTGCTGTTTGTACCATACTGTGCTCTATGGCCCTGGCCGTGGGGTGGGAGGAGAGAATTTACTTTTTATGTGCAGTTCTGGACTGATCAGCTGAGATGGTGGCTGGTTGGGCACTGAAACAAGATCAAGCAAGACAGCTAGATTACAGCTGCAGTATTTATGGGTCTATAAGATTATACTGTGCCAAGGTAGTATATCCTTTTTTTTAGAAAAGTTTGTTTTAATCATGCGTTAACTACATAAGAACATTTCTCTAGAAAAATAAGGGATTTTAGACTTTGTGAACTGTAATTAAAAATCTGTCACTTGGTAGTTTACCTATAGCCTATTTCAGTTTCACAGGCATCCCTTTTAATTAAATGTACACGCTTAGCAGTTTAGGTGCTACCACATTCTTGCTGTAGAATTTTTGTGATATCTGCTGGGCCAGTTTTTGCCTTTAGTACTCCATACTAAAATGTCTCGTGTTACAGTATTTATGGGGGGGGGGATAGAACAGCCATGTCAGTCTTTAGCGTCTCCTATTCCATCAGGATTAATAGCAAACATTGCCTCAGCCTCAGGAAGACAAGGAGAATCGTAGATCTTGCAGATTCGAGTTTCCCCTCTGCCTTTCCTCAAATACAGCCTAAGAGGACAAAGAATGCATTTATTCAGCAATACAACTGAACCAGAATTTATAATTAAACACATAACACTGAAGTCTTATGAATAAATAAGAGAAAAGAAATGCACAATTACTCATGCGCTTAAAATTTTATTATGAGTACAACTTGGTGGAGTCCCTTTAGCTTGGTACTAGAGAGTGAAAAGATTGCAAGGGTGGATCCCAAATATAATTGCTTTTGAAAACAATGGGATTATGAAACTAGTTTTACTTTTCAATTAGTCTCTCAGACATCTGATGTTTCCAAACACATGCTAGATGTAAATCAAAAAGCTATATTCTTTGAAACTAAGATTGATATTTTACAAGAGGGATTAGCTACCACAGTACAATATTTTGGCTGCTTCAGATTCCTGCTAGCCCTAACTGGGCAAGATAAGGCTGAGGTGAGCCAAATTTTAGAGGATTTTTGGAGGATCTCTTAAATACAACTTGTTTTGAAGTTAGTAACTCAAGTTTAGAAAGTAATTGTGCCCTCCCATCCTTGCCTTACAGGCTTGCTAAAGAGGTTGCAACATTCAGGAACCCAATGGTTGGTCATCTTCATAAATTCACCGAGGTCTAGTGTATTAACCCTATTATTTAAAGCTACAGCTCTGAATGCAATGGAAAAGTTGCAGCTGCTGTCCAATTGCTAATATAGCATTCCTAGCAAAAAAAAAAACTTAGAAAAGCAACTGCCCTGTTAAAAGAAGATTTAGAGAACTCTAACCTACTGCATACTTATCAGTTGGGGTTTAGAAGACTGCACAGTACTGAAGCTGTCGTTTTAGCATTATTAAAAAAGTTGAAGCAGCATTATTAAAAATGAAACGGGATTTTTAAAGCAACTTGACTTATCTGCTGCATTTAATCTAAATACCTACAGTACCCAATTGTAACTTGCCTTGATCAACTACTGGGAGGGCATAAACTAAAAATACTAAGAAATAATAAAATACTAATAAATAATGAACCATGAGATTCTACTTAGAAGATGGAAGTGAGATATAAATATCCAAATTGGTTTTCTGGATTCCTTTTGGAATGCTCATGTCCTATAAAGCACAGTTACTTACCCGTAACAGGTGATCTCTGGGAACAGCAGGAATAAGTCTTCACATATGGGTATGTCGGTACCAACGGAGCCTGCGCGGGAACGCTCCTAAGCTTCCCAAAAAGGAAAGTTTTGGGAGCATCCCACAGCGCCTGCGCGCTGCCTTCCCGCCTTTCCTAACAGCCTCTCTTTAGTTCGAGTTTTAAAGCTGAGACAAAGAGAGAGAGGAAAGGAAAGATAGAGAGAGAGATATAACTCCTAGGGGAGGTGGGTGGGTTGTGAAGACTTATTCCTGCTGTTCCCAGAGATCACCTGTTACAGGTAAGTAACTGTGCTATCTCCAGGAACAAGCAGGAATGAGTCTTCACATATGGGGACTCCCCAGCTAGAGATGCCCAGGAGATCCCCAAGGTTGTGAGACCCTGAGAAGGGCTCTACCTCCTCCCATGGATCTCAGGCATCCAACCAGGGATGGAGGGTAGGAGTTGATTAAGCATGGAACAGGTGTTTGAGAACAGCCTGACCAAACAAGGCATCCCGGTGGGAGTCCTTGTCCAAACAGTAATGGGTTGTGAAGGTATGAACAGAGGCCCAGGTGGCTGCTCGACAGATCTGGTCGATAGACACAGAATTTAGATGAGCCATAGAGGTGGCCATGGCCCTCACATTATGAGCTGTGACATGGCCCTCCAGAGAAAGGTTCTTACTCTGGTAGGCGAAAGAAATACACTGAGCAATCCAATTGGACAGTGTCCTCTTAGAGACTGGAAGTCCCAAATGAGAGGGATCAAAAGCAACAAAGAATTGAGAAGACTTTCTATGTTGCTGTGTCCTTTGTAAGTAAAAAGCAAGAGCTCTCTTACAATCCAGGGTATGAAGATTCCTCTCTGCACTCGATGCATGAGGACCTGGAAAAAAGACGGGTAAATACACCTCTTGATTAAGATGAAAAGGTGAGACCACGGGACTACCTTATTATGATGGAACCTTGTATAAGGTGGATTAGACACTAAGGCCTGCAGTTCACTGATGCGGCGAGCTGAGGTGACTGCAATAAGAAAGATAACTTTCCAGGAAAGAAATTTCAAAGAGGTAGTGGCTAAGGGTTGAAAGGGTGGCTTCATGAGCTGACCAAGAACCAGATTCAAGTCCCATGCCACTGGAGGTGGTCTAATGGGAGATTTAGTTAAAAGAAGGCCTCTCATGAATCTTGCAATAAGAGGATGAGAGGAGACAGGTTGTCCATTGAGAGGCTTGAGGGATGCTGCAATAGAGCACAGTTACTTATCTGTAACAGGTGATCTCTGGGAACAGCAGGAATTAGTCCTCACATATGGGTACGTCAGAACCGACGGAGCCTGCGCGGGAAAGCTCCCCAGCTTCCCAGAAAGGAAGCTTTTGGGGCCTCCCACAGCGCATGCGTGCTGCCTTCCCGCCTTCCTGACCAACTCTCTTCAGTTCGAGTTTAAAGCTGAGACAATAGAGAGGAAAGGAAAGAGAGAGAGAGATACAACTCCTAGGGGAGGTGGGAGGGTTGTGAGGACTAATTCCTGCTGTTCCCAGAGATCACCTGTTACAGGTAAGTAACTGTGCTATCTCCAGGAACAAGCAGGAATGAGTCCTCACATATGGGGACTCCCTAGCTAAGATGCCGGGGAGATTCCCCTGCAAGAATTCCTCATCTTCCCATGGATCTCAGGCATCCATTCAGGGAAGGTGGGCAGGAGTTGTTTAAGAATGGAACAGGTGTCTGAGGACAGCCTGACCAAACAAGGCATCCCGGCGGGAGTCCTTGTCCAAGCAGTAATGGGCTGTGAAGGTATGAACCGAGGCCCAAGTGGCTGCTCGACAGATCTGATCGATGGATACAGAATGAAGATGAGCCATAGATGTGGCCATGGCTCTCACATTGTGAGCTGTGACATGGCCTTCCAGAGAAAGGTTCTTACTCTGGTAAGCAAAAGAAATACACTGAGCAATCCAATTGGACAGTGTTCTTTTTGAGACTGGAAGTCCTAAATGAGAAGGATCAAAAGCAACAAAAAGTTGAGAAGACTTTCTATGTTGCTGTGTCCTGTGGATGTAAAAGGCAAGAGCTCTTTTACAATCTAACGTATGTAGGTTCCTCTCTGCACTAGATGCATGAGGAGCTGGAAAAAAGACAGGTAGATATACCTCTTGATTAAGATGAAAAGGTGAGACCACTTTAGGCATAAAGTGGGGATTTGTCCTAAGCACTACCTTATCATGATGGAACCTTGTATAAGGTGGATTAGCCACTAAAGCCTGCAGTTCACTGATGCGGCGAGCAGAAGTGATTGCAATAAGGAAAATGACTTTCCAGGAAAGGAATTTTAAGGAGGTAGTGGCTAAGGGTTCAAAGGGCGGCTTCATAAGCTGACCAAGAACTACGTTTAAGTCCCATGCCACTGGAGGAGGCCGAATGGGAGGTTTAGTTAAAGTTAGACCTCTCATGAATCTTGCAATAAGAGGATGAGAGGAAACAGATTGTCCATGGATAGGCTGAAGAGATGCTGCAATAGCACTCAAATGGACTCTTACAGAATTGGTTTTAAGTCCTGCATTGGAAAGATGCAGGAGATATTCAAGTAAAGAAGTTAAAGGTAGTGCTAGAGGGTTAAGACCTCTGTTAGCACACCAAATTGAAAATCTTTTCCATTTAAAAGCATAAGAACGCCTGGTGGAAGGTTTCCTCGATGCATGGAGGATATCCTTCACCTGTTGAGAAAGATTCAAGTCTTGAAGGTCTAGGCCTTCAGTAACCAAGCTCTGAGGTGAAGGGACTTGGGGTTTGGGTGCCACAAAGTCCCCTCCTCTTGAGACAGAAGGCCTGGAGCAGCTCCCAGATCCAGGGAGGGTGTCTGGGAGAGATGCAGAAGTAGAGGGTACCACACTTGGCGTGGCCAGCGTGGAGCTATGAGGATCATGGATCCTTGATCCCTCTGAAGTTTGATTAGAGTCTTGGGAATCAAGGGAATGGGTGGAAAGGCATATAGGAAGGCCTGACCCCAATGAAGGAGGAAGGCATCCTTGGCCTGAGCTCCCTGACACGGAATCCTGGAACAGAACCGGGGAAGTTTGGCATTGTACGGACTTGCAAAGAGGTCTATGTCCGGGGTCCCCCATTCTTGAAAGATTCTGAGTACCTGATCCATGTGCAGGGACCATTCGTGTGGCAGCAGGACTCGACTGAGTCTGTCTGCCCAAGAGTTTTGGATTCCTGGGAGGTACACTGCCAGGAGATGGATCCCATGCTCTCTGGCGAAGGCCCAGAGTTTTAGAGCTTCGTTGCAAAGCGACAGAGAGCCAGTCCCTCCTTGTTTGTTTAAGTAGAACATGGCTACTTGATTGTCGGTATGAACAAGGACTGTCATGTTGATGAGGAGGGTATGAAAGACCTTGAGAGCAAGGAGAATTGCTCGCAGCTCCAAAAGGTTGATATGAAGGGTGGTTTCCTGTGGAGACCAAATGCCCTGAGTGGAGAGGTCTTGGAGATGAGCTCCCCAGCCTGTTTGGGAGGCATCTGTAGTGAGAGTTGCTTGGGGTAACACAGGTTGGAAGGGGGCCCCCAACAACAGATTTTGAGTGGATATCCACCATTGGAGAGACCAAAAAAGACGTTTTGAGGTTGCTATTTGGTCTGAGAGAGCTCCTGATGCTTGGGTCCACTGTGTGGACAAGGTCCATTGAGCTGCTCTCATATGTAGGCGAGCATAAGGCACTACATGAACTGTGGATGCCATGTGGCCTAGCAGTTGTAGCATCTCTCTGGCAGTCAAGTGGCTTCTGGACTGAATTTGAGAGGCCAAGTGCACTAGACAGTTGCAACAGGCCTGAGGAAGATAGGCCCTTGCAGTGGTAGTATCTAGCCAAGCCCTGATGAACTCTAGGGATTGAGTAGGGGTGAGTTGAGACTTTGGCAGATTGATGACAAGTCCCAGATACTGCAGTATGCGTCTGGTGTGGTCCAGGGAAGTCTGAGCCTCTGACTGAGATGGAGCTCGGATGAGCCAGTCGTCCAGGTACGGGAAGACAAAGATCCCCAGAGTGCGTAGAAATGCAGCTACTATTGCCATGCATTTGGTAAATACCCTTGGAGCAGAGGCTAGACCGAAGGGGAGTACTCTGTATTGGAAATGTTTTCCCTGGAACATGAACCGTAGGAATTTTCTGTGGGATGGATGGATGAGTATATGTGTGTACGCATCCTTGAGATCTAGAGAACAAAGCCAGTCCTGACTCTGTAGGTATGGAAGGAGAGTACCTAGAGAAAGCATTTTGAATTTCTCTTTGTAGAGGAATTTGTTCAATTCTCTGAGATCCAGAATGGGTCTGTATCCCCCTGTTTTCTTGGGAATCAGAATATAGGGGGGAGTAGAAACCTGACCCTTGTTGAGGAAGAGGAACCTCTTCTATTGCCCTTTGGGCGAGAAGCGTGGTCACCTCTTGGCCCAACAGGTGCAGGAGAGATGGGGGAGAAGTGAATTGTCTCACCATGGTATGGGGAGGAAGGCTGGAGAAATGTAGTTTGTAGCCCTCTCTGATGATAGAGAGGGTCCACGGTTCTGATGTGATTTGTTCCCATCTGGGAGCAAAATGAGCCAACCTTCCTGGAATGGTGAGAGGTTCTGGCTGTTGCAGAGCCAGAAAGGGTAAGTTCTCTAGAATCAAGTCAAAAACCCTGAGGAGGTTGGGACTGCTGGATTGTAGCAGCCCCTGTGGCCTTTGTTCTGGCCTGCTTAGTTTGCTGACGCTTAGGAGCAAAGCGAACTTGGGAAGATTGCTGGCCAGTATTTGTGGAAAATCTGGTCTTTTTATAGAAAGTTTTCTTAAAAGGTTTTTTTCTTGGCAGGGGTAGAGGTAGACTTAGAAAGTCTATCTAAAGCAGCATTCTCTGCATCCATTTGAGTGGCTTTGATTTGCCACTCTTTGCCAAAGAGATTTTCACCCGTACAGGGCAGATTGCCCAAGCCTTCTTGTACCCAGGGTTCCAAATCAGAGGCCTGGAGCCAAGCCAGTCTGCGAGCAGCTATGGCTATGCCAGAGGCTCTGCTTGCCCCCTCAAAAGAGTCAAAGGCTGCTCTGTTGGAGAACTTGGAAACATCTTGAGTGTGCTTTAGCAAAAGAAGGAATTCCTCCTGTTTATCCTCTGGGATAAAGGGGAGAAATTGACGTATCTTTAATGCAATCTCTTTCAAAAACATGCCCATATAAAGGCTGTATGAATTGATTCTGGCAATAAGCATGCTAGCTTGGAAGATTTTTCTCCCAAAAGCATCCAGAGTCCTACGTTCTCTTCCTGGAGGGGTAGAAGAGTGTCTTTTGGTACTCTATCTTTTTCATAGCAGACTTCACCACAATAGAGTGGTGAGGAAGCTGAGTTTTTTGAAAACCAGGAGAAGGAGGAACCCGATACATGGTTTCCAAACGTCGAGAATGTGGGGATAGGGTAAGTGGAGCCTCCCACAAATCCATCATGTGTTCTTGAAGAATTTCATGTATGGGTAAGGTGGCTGCCTCTTTAGGAACCTTAGAGTATCCTAAAATATCTAATATTTTTGCTCTAGGTTCCTTTTCTGAGGATACAGATATGGAGAGTCCTTTAGCTACTTCAATAATGAAGTCTTATTGTTTATTGTTTATACAACATTTGATATACCGCCCCCCGTTACATCGGGGCGGTTTACAATATAAATAAAAACAGTAAATCAGAGACAGAAAAGAAAGAAAAAAGTTACAATTACTTGAGGAAAAGAGAAAAGAAAGTAGAAAAAACAGGAGAAGCTAGAAAGAAGAGTCAGAGAAGTCAGCTAGATCCAGGAAAGGCACAGGAGAACAGATGGGTTTTGAGAAGGGAGCGAAATTTGGGGTATGATTCTTCGAGACGGAGGGTAGTGGGTAGTGAGTTCCAGAGGGAAGGACCAAGGTAGAAAAATGCTGATTTGCGGGTGGATTGGAGATGTGCACGGGAAGGAGCTGGGAGGTGAAGACGGTTGATATGGATGGAGCGAAGGCTTCGGGAAGGGACAGGAAAAGAGCAGGTCAGAGAGGTATTGGGGTCTGTGCAGGTAAATTGCGCGATGGACCATAGTAAGAACCTTGAAAGGGATCCGGAATTGCAGTGGTAGCCAGTGAAGGTGTTGTAGTAGGGGGGTGATGTGATCGCGAGGAGAGGCATGTAGGAGCATCCGGGCAGCTGTATTTTGGATTAACTGTAGACGATGTAACTGATACTGGGGGATACCGGCATAAATAGAATTACAGAAGTCTAAACGAGTTATGACTAGGGAAAGAAGAAGGGTAGTGAGCGCCTGGGGAGATAGAAAAGGTCTAATGGCATGGATCTGTCGAAGGCAGTAGAAGGAGCGCTGAGAAATAGAAGAGATGTGGTCTTGAAACGTGAGTGCACTGTCAAGAATGACACCGAGATACCGAAGTTTGGGCACTGTGAGAATAGGAACACCAGAGAGAGAAGGAGTGAGAGATGGAGTAGGGGAACAATGGGTGAACCAAACAGCAGCTGTCTTGGAAATATTCAGAACCAGACCATTTGAGGAAAGCCAGGAAGAAACCGAGGATAAACAGATCTCCAGTGAGGCAATGTCAGGATGTGATGAGGAGGTGTGGTGCAGAAGGAGAATGTCGTCAGCGTAGTAATAGCCCGAAATACCCAGTTGCTGGATAAGAGAGAGAGGTGCTAGAAAAAGATTAAACAACAAAGGAGCCAGGATAGAACCCTGAGGGACACCACAGGTCAAAGGGAAACGATCTGAAGTGGAAAGACCAGAAGCAACTGCAAAAGAGCAAGAAAATAGAAAAGAGTGAAACCATCGATAAATAACACCACGAATACCCGCATCCCGCAGACGAGAGAGGAGAAGGGGATGATCCACAAGAAAGGACAAATTCTCTGGAGGAGACATTCTCCTTTTTGGAGAAGAGGGCTCCTCAGGAAGAGTAAAAGAGACGTCAGCAGAATCATCCGAGGTATCAGACTCTTCAGAGGATTCAAAGTATCGTCTACTTGCTTCCAGAGATCGATACGCGTACCGATCGGTACCGACATCGGGCGTACTGGGTATCAGAGCGGTATCGAAGGAAGCTCCGGAACCGGAGACCGGAACCGGCATGCTACTGGAAGTAGATGCTCTGGGTACCGGTATCGGTTGCGGTACCGGAATCGGAACCGATTGTCGCGGTACCGATGGCGGTGCAGCATTAATGAAAGTCAGTAAGGCCTGCTGCATGGATTGTACCGTAGTACCCATAGCCGCCACAACTGCCTGGAAGTCGGTACCAGTGTTAGCCCCCAGAGCAGTCTAACAGGAGATCGGTCGAGGCCATGCCATCGATGTCTACCTGTAACCCCATAGGAGGAGCTTTGGAAGCCGGAGCTTCCCGCCGGGGTTGTTTGGCTGGGGCAGGGTACTCAGGGTCAATTGCAAGGGCCTCTCGCTGCTTAGAGGGAGATTTGCCTTTTGAGGACTTGCCCGAAGAATGTTTGGTTACCTGAGATCCATCAGGAGAAGAAGACCTGGAGGATGTTGATGCTGGAGTATCGGTAGAAAACAGCATATGAAATTTAGCTGCTCTGTTCTGTAAGCCCCTTTTGGACATCAGAGAGCAGGATGGACAATCCGGAATGGAATGGTCAGGCCCCAAACATTTAAGACACCACTCATGGGTGTCTGTAACTGAAATAGTACCGGTACACTTAGTGCATTTTTTAAAACCAGAAGCTGGTTTTTCCATGAGGGAGACCTGAGAAGGCCTAGAGGCCTCACAGAAAAAATACACCAAGTCTAGGAAAAAGTAATATATATTTTTTTTTTTTTTTTTTTTTAAATAAACAAACGAAAAAATGACCGGCGGTACCGGTCTGGAATCGGGGAAGGCAGACACGCGGTCAAAGAAACAAATTAATATAACAATTTCTTCAGCAGTGACAGGAACACGACCTGCTGGCTCCGCGGAAAAAGAAGAACTGAAGAGAGTTGGTCAGGAAGGCGGGAAGGCAGCGCGCATGCGCTGTGGGAGGCCCCAAAAGCTTCCTTTCTGGGAAGCTGGGGAGCTTTCCCGCGCAGGCTCCGTCGATTCCGACATACCCATATGTGAGGACTCATTCCTGCTTGTTCCTGGAGATCACTCAAATGGACCCTTACTGAATTCGTCTTGAGGCCTGAATGGGAAAGATGCAGGAGATACTCTAGTAAAGAATTCAAAGGTATTGCTAGAGGGTTAATACCCTTCTCAGCACACCAAATGGTAAACCTTTTCCATTTAAAAGCATAGGAACGTCTAGTAGAAGGCTTTCTGGAAGCATGAAGGATATCCCTTACTTGCTGAGAAAGATGCCAATCTTGAAGGTCTAAGCCTTCAGCAACCAAGCCCTGAGATGGAGAGATTGGGGGTTTGGGTGCCACAACGTTCCCCCCTCCTGAGACAGGAGATCTGGAGCAGACCCCAAGTCCAGGGAGGGAGCTTGAGAGAGATGCAGAAGTAGAGGGTACCACACTTGGCGTGGCCAACGTGGAGCTATGAGAATCATAGTCCCTTGATCTCTCTGAAGCTTGAACAGGGTCTTGGGAATTAGGGGAATGGGTGGAAAGGCGTACAGGAAGTCTTGACCCCAATGAAGGAGGAAGGCATCCCTGGCCTGAACTCCCCGACACGGAATTCTGGAACAGAATCGGGGAAGTTTGGCATTCCACGGACTTGCAAAGAGGTCTATGTCCGGGGTTCCCCAAATTCAAAAGATTCTGACTATCTGGTCCATATGAAGGGACCATTCGTGTGGAAGCAGAACTCGACCGAGTCTGTCTGCCCAAGAGTTTTGAACTCCTGGAAGGTATACTGCCAGAAGATGAATTTGATGCTCTCTGGCGAAGGCCCACAATCTCAGAGCTTCGTTGCAAAGCGACAGAGAGCCAGTTCCTCCCTGCTTGTTTACATAGAACATGGCTACTTGGTTGTCCGTGTGAATGAGGACTGTCTTGTAGCTGAGCAGGGTATGGAAGACTCTGAGAGCCAAGAAGATTGCTCTGAACTCTAAGAAGTTGATATGTAGGGAGGTCTCCTGTGGGGACCAAATGCCCTGGGTGGAGATGTCTTGAAGATGAGCTCCCCAACCCTTTGGAGAGGCATCTGTTGTAAGGATTGCTTAGGGTAGCAACTGTTGGAAGGAGGACCCCAGCAACAGATTTTGAGTGGACCTCCACCACTGGAGAGACCAAAAGAGGCGCCTGGAGGTTGCTATTTTGTCTGACAGACTTCCAGATACCTGGGTCCACTGTGTGGACAAAGTCCATTGAGCTGCCCTCATGTGAAGGCGAGCATAAGGGACCACATGCACCGTGGATGCCATGTGGCCTAGCAGTTGTAAGATCTCTCGAGCAGTTAGCCTCTCAGATTCAGTTAAAAACCCACCTAACTGCACTAAACGTAGGCAACGGGCCTGGGGAAGATAGGGGCCTTGCTGGATACCACAACTGCAAGGGCCTATGAACTCTAGAGACTGAGTAGGGGTGAGTTGGGACTTTGGAATGTTTATAACCAGTCCCAGATACTGTAGGACACGCATTGTGCAGGCTAGGGAAGTCTGGGCCTCTGACTGGGATGGAGCTCGGATGAGCCAGTCGTCCAGATATGGGAATACGAATGTTCCCAGTGCGTAGAAATGCAGCTATTACTGCCATGCATTTTGTGAACACTCTTGGAGCAGAGGCCAGACCAAAGGGAAGCACCCTGTATTGATAGTGCTTTCCCTGATAAAGGAACCGAAGGAACCCTCTGTGTGCTGGATGGATGAGTATATGGGTATACGCATCCTTGAGATCTAGAGAACAAAGCCAATCCTGACTCTGAAGGAATGGATGGAGAGTACCTAGAGAAATCATCTTGAATTTCTCCTTGCATAGGAATTTGTTCAATTCTCTGAGATCTAATATGGGTCTGTAACCCCCTGTTTTCTTTGGAATTAGAAAGTAGGGGGAGTAGAACCCTGAGCCCTGTTGAAGAAGAGGTACTTCTATTGCCCCTTGGGCAAGAAGGGTGGAAATCTCTTGACCCAGAAGGTCGAGGAGAGATTTTGGAGAATTGAACTGTCTCACCATGGTGTGAGGAGGAAGGTTTAAGAAATGAAGTTGTACCCTTCCCTTATGATGGAAAGGGTCCACTGCTCTGCTGTGATTTGCTCCCATCTGGGAGCAAAGTGAGCTAACCTTCCTGGAATGGTGAGAGGCTCTGGTTCTTTTAGAGCCAGAAAGGCCAAGTTCTCTAGGTGAAAATCAAAGGCCCTGAGGAGGCTGAGGCTGTTGGGCTACAGTAGGCCTTGCAGCCTTAGACTTAGGTTGTTGACGCAAAACGACCTGCAGAAGATGTCTGCTGACCATAAGCAGGATATCATCTTCCCTTCTTGGGAAAATATGTCTTTTTGAACAACCTCTTGTGGACAGGATTAGAGGTAGACTTTGAAAGCCTATCCAAAGCAGAATTTTCTGCATCCATCTGAGTGGCCTTTGCTTGCCAATCTTTGCCAAACAGGTTTTCACCTGTACAAGGAAGATTTCCTAATCCATCTTGGACCCAGGGTTCCAAATCAGAAGCTTGTAACCAAGCAATTCTGCGTGCACCTATGGCAATGGCCGAGGCTCTGCTAGCCCCCTCAAAAGAGTCAAAGGCTGCACGGTTAAAAAATTTGGAAACATCCTGGGCATGCTTAAGCCAGGTAAGAAAGTCTTCCCTTTTATCTTCTGGAAGAAAAGGGAGGAAAGTTTGCAGATGATCTGTAACTTCCTTCAGAAACATCCCCATATAGAGACTATAGGAGTTGATTCTGGCAACAAGCATACTGGCTTGAAAAATTTTCCTGCCAAAAGCATCTAAGGTTCTACATTCTCTTCCTGGAGGAGCAGATGAGTGCCTCTTTGCACTCTAACTTTTTCATAGCAGACTCCACCACAATAGAATGGTGAGGCAGCTGAGTTTTATGAAATCCAGGACAAGGAGGGACACGATACATGGTATCCAACCTACGAGAATGAGAAGAGATGGTGAGAGGAGTCTCCCATATGCCTATCATGTGGTCATAAAGGATCTCATGAACTGGCAAAGTGGCTGCTTCTTTAGGAGCCTTAGGATATTGCAAAATATCCAATTTTTTTAGCTCTAGGCTCTGTCTCAGGGGCTACTGAGATAGAAAGCCCCTTGGCCACTTCCCTTATGAAGTCTTGAAAAGACAAGTCTTCTGGAGGGGACATTCTTCTTTTTGGAGAAGGCGGCTCCTGAGGAAGAAGTACCGATGCTTCAACAGAGGCCTCCGATGCATCAGAGTCTTCGGAGGAATCAAAGTATCGCCTGTCTGGATGCTCTTGTAAAGCCCGATACGCATACCGGGTGGTATCGACATCGGGAGTCATCGGTACCGGATCGGTACCGATAGGCATCATCGGACAGGGTACCGCTGCAGTTGACACCGAAGCCGATGTCGATGCAACCGGTACCGGAACCGATATCGGAGCCGGTACCAATAACGAAGCTTGTTGCGGTACCAGCGGCGTCGCAGCTTGTATGAATGCCGTAATGGCACGCTGCATGGTCAGAACATTCTGATCCAGACGCCATGAATGTCTGGAGGTCGGTACCGGCGGATTCCACCGGTACCCTAGAACATTGCAACAGGTGATCGGTCGAGGCCGTGCCATCGATGTCAACCTGTGACCGCATAGGAGGAGCTTTGGAAGCTGGAGCTTCCCGCCGGGGTACTTTTGCCGGTGCAGGATCCTCGAGGGCAAGCCCGGAGGCATCTCGATGCTTAGAGGGAGATCTACCCTTTGAGGACCGGCTGGACTTATGTTTGGTTACCTGAGATCCATAGGAGGAAGCAGCAGCCCTGGAAGACGTCGATGCCACCGAAGCTGCATCAGAGGAAAACAGTGTACTGAGCTTGGCTGCTCGGTTCTGTAAACCTCTTTTAGACATCATGGAGCAGGACGGACAATCCGTGATGGAATGGTCAGGACCCAAACACTTAAGACACCAGTCATGGGTGTCGGTAATAGAGATGGTACCGCTGCACTTAGTGCATTTTTTAAACCCGGAGGCGGGCTTTTCCATGAGGAATTTTCTGTTAGGCCTAAGGTCCAACAAAGAAAAAATACACTGAAGTGGAACAGAAAGTATTCTTTTTTTTTTTTTTGAAGAAAAAGAAAGAAAAGACCGGCGGTACCAGTCCGACGTCAAGGAACACGACCTGCTGGCTCCGCGGAAAAGAAGAACTGAAGCGAGGCGGTTAGGAAAGGCGGGAAGGCAGCGCACAGGCACTGTGGGATGCTCCCAAAAGCTTTCCTTTTTGGGAAGCTGGGGAGCGTTCCCGCGCAGGCTCCGTCGGTACCGACGTACCCATATGTGAAGACTCATTCCTGCTTGTTCCTGGAGATAAAAAAATTCCCTCAGCCTCATGTAGCTGAATTGGCAGGGGATGTGGAAAGGGTTACTCCAGGATTTCTCTATCCTCCCCTCCTGTTTAATGTCCATCTTTCTCAGCTGGGATCAGTCCTTAATTTAGGTGTTACTTTTTTTTATGTGACGATGTACAAGTGATAAGATCACTGAAAATTGCTCTGGTCTGCCTCCACTTGCTGGCTGGGGAGTATAATGCACTTGTAGGATTGGTCTAGCAGGATGAGGAAACCTTGAATATAATTCATCACTTAAAAGGTAACAATGAAGCATTTGAAGTACAGATGAAATATGATCCTGACATTTTCCAGTAATGTGCTTAACTCCTAAGTTAAGCACATTGATGTATGACAAATTACCATAGAAATCAAGTTTCTGTAGTTCTTTGAGTATATCTTAAGACTATGAACCCCATGTCAAACATCTGCCAAATTTCTAATGTACATACCTGGTGGTTGAAGCATGTGCTATAATGTTGCCACCAATAGGCTTTTTTGGATCTGCAGCAAACATGGCAGCTCCGTCTACCTGTGCCACTACTTGGTTAGTAATCACTACAGCCACACCAAACTTCCAGGAGGGAGGAAAGAAACCAGGATTAGAAGGGGCTCTGCAGTACACAGAGGAATACAAGGAAAGATAATGTAGGAGCTTACTTCATCTGCAAGTCTAAGCAGCATGCGCAGAAATCTTGCCAAGTGCATCTGCCTGGCAGATAGTTCTCCCCTGCCAGAGTAATCGGTCCTGTAGAGTGCTGTAGCACTGTCAACAATCAGCAAAGCATACCTAGAGAATACAAAAATGATAAAGCACTCATGTATAGCCCTTTACACCAGCTTTTTGTGCAATTTTAAACAGCCATTAGGCTCCATCTGCATTAGAAAGAAATCAGGTAAGCACAGATTTATAAAACAGATTCTGAAGCCAGTTATCATCGGGTATGTACTTCTTTAAAAGCTTTCTAGACCAGCACTATCTAAAATCCTAAGCAGGTATGTCTGTGATAATTAAGCACAGTTACTTACCTGTAACAGGTGATCTCTGGGAACAGCAGGAATGAGTCCTCACATATGGGGACTCCCTAGCTAAGATGCCCGGGAGATCCCCAAAGGTATGAGACCCTTAAGGGTTCCTCGTCTTCCTATGGATCTCAGGCATCCATTCCGGGAAGGAGGGCAGGAGTTGCTCAAGAATGGAACAGGTGTTTGAGGACAGCCTGACCAAAAAGGGCATCCCGGCGGGAGTCCTTGTCCAAACAGTGATGGGCTGTGAAGGTATGAACCGAGGCCCAGGTGGCTGCTCGACAAATCTGATCGATGGAGACAGAATGAAGGTGAGCCATAGAGGTGGCCATGGCTCGCACATTGTGAGCTGTGACATGGCCCTCCAGAGAAAGGTTCTTACTCTGGTAAGCGAAAGAAATACACTGAGCAATCCAATTGGACAGTGTTCTTTTAGCGACTGGAAGTCCTAAATGAGAAGGATCAAAAGCAACAAAAAGCTAGTAAGACTTTCTATGTTGCTGTGTCCTGTGTAAGTAAAAAGCAAGAGCTCTTTTACAATCTAGAGTATGAAGGCTCCTCTCTGCACTGGATGCATGAGGAGCTGGAAAAAAGACAGGTAAATACACCTCTTGATTAAGATGAAAAGGTGAGACCACTTTAGGCATAAAGTGAGGATTTGTCCTAAGGACAACCTTATCATAATGGAACCTTGTATAAGGTGGATTAGCCACTAAGGCTTGTAGTTCACTGATGCGTCGAGCAGAAGTGACTGCAATAAGGAAAATAACCTTCCAGGTAAGAAATTTCAAGGAGGTAGTGGCTAAGGGTTCAAAAGGTGGCTTCATAAGCTGGCCAAGAACCAAGTTTAAGTCCCATGCCACCGGGGGAGGTCGAATGGGAGGTTTAGTTAAAGTTAGGCCTCTCATAAATCTTGTGATAAGAGGATGAGAGGAAATAGGTTGTCCATTGAGAGGTTTGAGGGATGCTGCAATAGCACTCAAATGGACTCTTACTGAATTCATCCTAAGGCCTGCATTGGATAGATGCAGTAGATATTCTAAGAGGGAATTCACAGGTAGTGCTAGAAGGTCAAGACCCTTTTGAGCACACCACATGGAAAATCTTTTCCACTTAAAAGCATAGGAACGCCTAGTGGAAGGTCTTCTGGAAACATGGAGGATATCTTTCACTTGCTGAGAAACATTTAAGTCTTGAAGGTCTAGGCCTTCAGTAACCAAGCTCTGAGGTGAAGGGACGGGGTTTGGGTGCCACAAAGTCCCCTCCTCCTGAGACAGAAGGTCTGGAGCAGCTCCCAAATCCAGGGAGGGGGCTTGGGAGAGATGCAGAAGTAGAGGGTACCACACTTGGCGTGGCCAGCGTGGAGCTATGAGGATCATCGATCCTTGATCCCTCTGAAGTTTGAACAGAGTCTTGGGAATCAAAGGAATGGGTGGAAAAGCGTACAGGAAGTCCTGACCCCAATGAAGGAGGAAGGCATCCTTGGCCAGAGCTTCCTGACACGGAATTCTGGAACAGAACCGGGGAAGTTTGGCATTCCACGGACTTGCAAAGAGGTCTATGTCCGGGGTTCCCCATTCCTGGAAGATGTTGAAAACCTGATCCATGTGCAGGGACCATTCGTGTGGAAGCAGAACTCGACTGAGTCTGTCTGCCCAAGAGTTTTGGATTCCTGGGAGGTATACAGCCAGGAGATGAATTTGATGCTCTCTGGCAAAGGCCCATAATCTTAGAGCTTCGTTGCAAAGCGACAGAGAGCCAGTTCCTCCTTATTTGTTTATGTAAAACATGGCTACTTGATTGTCTGTATGAATAAGGACTGTCTTGTAGCTGAGGAGGGTATGAAAGACCTTGAGAGCGAGGAACATTGCTCGAAGTTCCAAGTGGTTGATATGAAGAGAGGTCTCTTGTGGAGACCAAGTGCCTTGGGTGGAGAGGTCCTGAAGATGAGCTCCCCAACCTGTTTGGGAGGCATCTGTTGTGAGGGTTGCTTGGGGTAGTACAGGTTGGAAGGGGGACCCCAGCAACAGATTTTGAGTGGACATCCACCATTGGAGAGACCAAAAAAGACGTTTGGAGGTTGCTATTTGGTCTGAGAGAGCTCCTGATGCTTGAGTCCACTGTGTGGACGAAGTCCATTGAGCTGCTCTCATATGTAGGCGAGCATAGGGTACCACATGTACTGTGGAAGCCATGTGGCCTAGCAGTTGTAGCATCTCCCGGGCAGTTAAGTGGCTCTTTGACTGAATCTGGGAGGCTAACTGCACTAGACGTTGGCAACGGGCCTGAGGAAGGTAGGCCCTTGCAGTAGTGGTATCCAACCAGGCCCCTATGAACTCTAGGGACTGAGTAGGGGTGAGCTGGGACTTTGGGAGGTTTACCACAAGTCCCAGATACTGCAGAATGCGCCTTGTGCGGTCCAGGGAAATCTGGGCTTCTAACTGAGATGGAGCTCGGATGAGCCAGTCGTCCAGGTATGGGAAGACAAATATTCCCAGAGTGCGTAGAAATGCAGCAACTATTGCCATGCATTTGGTGAACACTCTTGGAGCAGAGGCTAGACCGAATGGAAGCACTCTGTATTGGTAATGTTTTCCCTGGAACAGAAAACGTAGGAATTTTCTGTGAGATGGATGGATGAGTATATGAGTGTACGCATCCTTGAGATCTAGAGAACAAAGCCAATCCTGACTCTGCAGGTATGGAAGGAGAGTTCCTAAGGAAAGCATCTTGAACTTCTCCCTGCATAAGAATCTGTTCAATTCTCGGAGATCTAGAATGGGTCTGTATCCCCCTGTTTTCTTTGGAATGAGAAAATAGGGGGAGTAGAACCCTGATCCCTGTTGGAGAAGCGGAACTGCTTCTATGGCCCTCTGGGCCAGAAGGGTGGTCACCTCCTGATCCAGAAGGTCGAGGGAGGTGGGAGAATTGAAGTGTCTCACCATAGTGTAGGGAGGAAGGTTTGAAAAATGAAGTTTGTAGCCCTCTCTTATGATGGAGAGGGTCCACTGCTCTGATGTGATTTGCTCCCATCTGGGAGCAAAGTGAGCTAACCTTCCTGGAATGGTGAGAGGCTCTGGTTGTTGTAGAGCCAGAAAGGTTAAGTTCTCTAGGAGGAAGTCAAAAACCCTGAGGGGGTTGGGACTGCTGGGTTGTAGCAGCCCCTGCAGGTTTAGGCCTAGCCTGTTTAGGTTGCTGACGCTTAGTAGCAAAGCGACCTGTAGAAGACTGTTGAGTAGAAGTGGAAATAAATCTGCCCTTTTTGTAAAAAGACTTTTTGAAAGATTTTTTCTTGGCAGGTGTGGAGGTAGACTTTGAAAGTCTATCCAGAGCAGCATTTTCTGCATCCATTTGAGTGGCTTTAATTTGCCACTCTTTGCCAAAGAGAGTTTCCCCAGTACAGGGCAGATTTCCCAAACCATCTTGAACCCAGGGTTCTAGATTAGAAGCCTGGAGCCGCTATAGCAATGCCCGAGGCTCTGCTGGCACCTTCAAAGGAATCAAAGGCTGCCCTGTTTGAGAACTTTGAAATATCTTGAGTATGCTTGAGGCAAAGAAGGAACTCCTCCTTTTTGTCCTCTGGAATAAAAGGGAGAAAATTGTGCAGTTTCTCTGCAACCTCCTTCAGAAACATACCCATATAAAAGGCTATATGAATTGATTCTGGCAATGAGCATACTGGCTTGGAAGATTTTTCTACCAAAAGCATCCAAGGTCCTGCATTCTCTTCCTGGCGGAATAGAAGAGTGTCTTTTGGTACTCTTTATCCTCTTCATTGCTGACTGCACCACAATGGAGTGGTGAGGAAGCTGAGTTTTTTGAAAACCAGGAGAAGGAAGGACACGGTACATAGTGTCCAATCTACGAGAATGAGGAGAAAGGGTGAGAGGAGTCTCCCATAAGTCAATCATATGTTCTTAAAGAATTTCATGAATTGGCAAGGTGACTGCCTCTCTGGGAACCTTAGAGTATCCCAAAATATCTAATTTTTTTGCTCTAGGTTCTTTTTCAGAGGTTACTGAAATAGAGAGTCCTTTAGCCACTTCTATTATGAAGTCTTGAAAGGACAAATCCTCTGGAGGAGACATTTGCCTTTTTGGAGAAGAGGGCTCCTCAGGAAGGGTGAGGGATACTTCAGGCGACTCATCCGATGAATCAGAATCATTAGAGGAATCTAAGTATCGTCTGCCCGCTTCCAACGAACGATACGCGTATCGATCGGTATCGACATCGGGCGTCCCCGGTACCGGATCGGTACCGAGAAATAGCCCTGGACAGGGAGCCGGAGCCGGTATCCTGGCCGTTGTTGATGCCATCGGTACCGGTATCGTAGCTGGTATCGGTACCGACAACGGGACTCGTTGCGGTACCGACGGCGTCGCAGCCTTAATGAAAGCCATTATAGCCTGCTGCATGGATTGAACTGTGTGATCCATGGACGCCACGACTGCATGGATGTCGGTACCAGGAGATTGTGCCGGTACCCCAGAGCAGTCTAACAGGTGATCGGTCGAGGCCGTGCCATCGATGTCAACCTGTAACCCCATAGGAGGAGCTTTGGAAGCCGGAGCTTCCCGCCGGGGTTGTTTGGCTGGGGCAGGATCCTCAAGGGTAAGCCCGGAGGCATCTCGATGCTTAGAGGGAGATTTGCCCTTTGAGGACCTGCTAAAAGTATGTTTGGTTACCTGAGATCCATCAGGAGAGGAAGACCTGGAAGATGTCAATGCCACCGCCGGTGCATCCGTGGGAAACAGGACATGGAGCTTGGCTGCCCGGTTCTGTAACCCCCGTTTAGACATTAGAGAACAGGACTGGCAATCCGGGATGGAGTGTTCAGGCCCCAAACATTTCAAACACCATTCATGGGTATCTGTGACAGAAATTGTACCGCTACACTTAGTGCATTTTTTGAACCCGGAGGTTGGTTTTTCCATGAGGGAAATTTTTCTTAAGGGCCTAGAGGCCTAATAAGAAAAATACACCAAGTGAGGAAAATATGATGTTTTTTTTTTTGTTTTTTTTTTTTAGAAGGAAAGAAAAGAAAAGACCGGCGGTACCGGTCCGGCGTCGGCAGACACGCGACCAAAGAAATAAATTAAAATAAAGAACTTCTTCAGCGGTGACAGGAACACGACCTGCTGGCTCCGCGGAAAAGAAGAACTGAGGAGAGTTGGTTAGGAAAGGCGGGAAGGCAGCGCGCATGCGCTGTGGGATGCTCCCAAAAGCTTTCCTTTTTGGGAAGCTGGGGAGCGTTCCCGCGCAGGCTCCGTCGGTACCGACGTACCCATATGTGAGGACTCATTCCTGCTTGTTCCTGGAGATAAACCGATTTCCATGTTTAAAAAGACTTAATTAGCATAACATAAGTGCCATGCCTGGTTGGACCAAAGGTCTATCAAGCCCAATGTCCTGTTTCCAACAGTGGCCAAACCAGATTACAAGTACTTGACATTTCTCAAAAGTAGTCAGTTCCATGTTACTTATCCAAGGGATGTGGTAGTTTTCTCTTGGACTACTTTAATAATAATGGTTTATGGACTTTTCTTTTAGAATTTGTCCAAATCCTTTTTAAACTCTTGCTACATTACCTGCTTTTATCACAATCACTAATACTGATTTCCAAAGACTAATTCTAAATTGAGAGAAAGCGTAGTTACTCACCTGTAACAGGTGTTCTCCAGGGACAGCAGGAAAAATATATGGGTGACGTCGGCACCCATGCAGCCTGCGCAGAACATTTCCCCACCACATGTGTGGTCCCCTTCCCACCCAAAGGAGCCATCTTGATCAGTCAGATGACATAGCTCAGGCAAAGTAAAAAATACCAAGAAAAGTGGGCAATTCCAAGGGGAAGTGTGTGGGCTGTGAGGATTGATTCTTGCTGTCCCTGGAGAACAACTGTTACAGGTGAGTAACTACGCTTTCTCCAGGAACAAGCAGAAAGTCAGTCAGTCTTCACATATGGGAATCCCCAGCTACAGGTTACTGGGGACCTGTAGAAAAGCACCATGGTGAGCCCTGAGCAGACACTGTTAAAAGAAGACAGCCCGAGGATCCCGGGTCCCCAGAAGACCACACTCCCGGTAGCCACAGAAGAAGAGTCGGAGGGCCGGAGTTGCCTAAATCCCGAATTATGGAGGAGAGCCTGGCCGAAGGCACTGTCCCAGTGGGACTCCATCTCCAGGCAGTAATGCGTCGAAGGTGTTAGCAGAGGACCAGAGTGTGGCTTGGCAGATGTCCATCAACAGCAGAGTGCAGGTGTGCCACTGACACTGCCACTGCCCTCGCATGAACATCGTGCGCTGTGACTCGACAGTCCAATGGCAACCCAGCCTGAGCCTGGGCAAAAGCGATGCAGTCCGCCACCCAGATAGAAAAGGTCCACATAGTGACCGCAAGCCCCAAGCAAGCAGGGTCGTAGGAGACGAAGAGTAGCTTGGACCTACTGTGGGCCTCTGTATGCTGCAGGTGGAAGGAGAGCGCCCTCCTACAGTCAAGGGTATGGGGGATAGAAGACACCCAGTCGGATGGGGCTTCGGAAAGAAGGTCGGCAGCATTATCTCCTGGTTGAGGTGGAAATCCGAGACAACCTGCAGGAGACACTTGGGGTGCGTTCGGAAAACCACCTGGTTCCCGTAGAATCTCGTATAGGGGGTGTCGGCCATCAGGGCCTGAAGCTCACTGACCCTCTGGGTTGAAGTGAGGGCCATCAGAAAAACTACCTTCCAGGAAAGGTGCCGAAGCAAGCAGGACACCATCGGCTCGAAGGATGACCGAGTTAGCCACATGAGGACGACACTGAGATCCCACTTTGCTGGAGGTGGCTGGATGGGGGACTTGGAAAGAAGCAGCTTGCGCATGAAGTGGGAAACCAGAGACTGACCCAAGAGGGGTCTGCCCCCAACTGGGTGGTGGTTGGCCGAGATCATGCTCAGGTGGACTGTGACCTAGTTGGACTTCAGGCCCACCTGCAAAAGATGGAGCAGGTACTGCAGGACCAAGTGGGTGGGGCAAGAGAACAGGACGGCACGCATCCCCGAGCACCACACCAAGAACCGACACCATTTAAAGGCATAAGCCCTCCTAGTTGAGTCCTTGCGTGAAGCCAGCAATAAGCCTTCAATCTCCACAGGGAGATGAAGAGGGGCTACAGCAACCCGCTCAGCCGCCAAGCCATGAGGGATAAGGACCTCAAGTTCAGGTGAAGTAGCAGACCCTCCTCCTGTGTCAACAAGCCCGGCGTGCTGCTGAGGCCACCGTGGGGTCACGAAAATCACCGAGGCCCCGCCTCACTGTATCATGAGGTGAGCTCGTGCTATGAGTGGAGCGGGGAAAACGCATACAGGAGGCTGTGCATCTATGACAGCAGGAAAGCATCGGAGGCTTCCCTGTTTGGGTGGGGAACTGGGCCGCAGAACTGCAGGCGCTGCAAATTCGTTGGGCTGGTGAAGAGGTCTAGGACCAGAGTCCCCCAAAGCTGGAACAGCCACTGTGCCGTCTACGGGTAGAGGCGCCACTCATGTGGCTGGAGGATGCGGCTCATCCTGTCTGCCAGGATGTTGTCCTGGCCTAGGAGATAGGTGGCCCGTAAGGCTATGCCTTGGCAAATTGAAAAGGACCACAGGGTTACCATCTCAAGGCAGAGGCTGTAAGAGCCGGTGTCCCCCTGCTTGCTCATATAGAACACTGCCACCAGGTTGTCCATCTGGACAAGCACCACCCAGTGGTGAACGCAGTGCCCGAGTGCCTGGAGGGCAAGGAGGACAGTCTGGAATTCGAGCAGGTTCATCGGCTGTCGGGACTCCTCCAGGGACCAAGTCCCCTGCGTGCAGAGCTCACTGTAATGTGCTTCCCACCATGAGGGAGGCGTCCGTGGTCAAAACCATGTCGTGCTGTGGAACATGGAACGGTATGCCTCGAAGCAGATTCCAGGCATCCCACCACCAGTCAAGGGACTTAGCTGGGGAGTGTGACTGAGATGGTGTCCCAGAGACGACCCACTGAGCTCGAAGGCACCATTGCGCCGCCCGCATGTGCAGTTGGGCATCGGGGACAACGTGTACCATCACGGCCATAAGGCCGAGGAGACAGAGCATTGCTCGGGCTGCTACTGTGTTGTGGCACTGAACCGTGGATGGAAAAGCGATGAGGCGGTCTACCCTGTCCTGGGGAAGGAAGGCTGTTGCCCGCTGAGTGTCAAGGCATGCACCGATGAATTCCAGTGATTGGACTGGAGTGAGATGAGACTTCGGGTAATTGACCATGAAGCTAAGGTGCTCGAGGTGAACGGTGCAGGCCATGGCCAGCTGCGCCTCGCTGACATCTCTCCTGTAACGAGCCAGTCTAGATAAAGGTAGACAAAAGTGTCCTGCAATCAAAAGTGGGCTGCGGCCACAGCAAAACATTTGGTGACCATTTGCGGGGCAGACGCGAGACTAAAGGAAAGCACCCTGTATTGGTAGTGGTTCCCTTGTACCCTGAAGCACAGGTATTTCCTGTGTTTGGGGTGGACAAGGATCTGAGCGAACACATCCCGAAGGTCCAAGGAGACTAGCCAGTTGCCCTGCCTGAGGAAAGGCAGCAAGGCACCAAGGGAGAGAATTTTGAATGTCTCCCGCACCAGATATTTGTTGAGATTTCTTAAATAAAGGATGGGTTAGAAACCACCCGTCCACTTTGGCACAAGGAAGTAGCGGGAGTAGAACCCGCAACCTCCGAGATGTGCTGGGATCACTTGCATTGCTCGCTCTTCTAGGAGGCTGGCAAGCTCCTGCGCAGGCGGCCTGGTGCGTGGGGAGCAGAGGGGGCTCCGTGGGGCAGAAGGGTGGAGGAAGCCGGTCCAGGTGAAGGAGGTAACCCTCCCGGACGACCCCAGGGGACTGAGGTGACAGACTCCCATTGGGGAGCAAAGTGGACCAGGCGCCCTCCCACCGGTGGCTGAGTCGACAGAGGGCGAGCAACTATGCATCAGACGTCAAAAGCCTGCAGCCGACTGGGCAGGTGCAGGAGTCTGGCTTTTGTGTCCCTTGGATTTACAAAGGACCTGGGGGCCGCTCTTGCTCTGTCTGCCCTGGGATGGAGCTGGTGCCAGAGGGTAAGGTGGGAAGCCCCGGTAGGGAAGACCCTTCCTCTAGAATTAAGGCTTCTTGCCCTGCTGCTTCTTCCACGGGGAGAGGAAGTCTTTCAGGAGAGATGGGTGCGAGTGACGTATTCCGTCTCAATCGCCCCGCACCCTGAAACACAGGTACTGCCTGTGTTGAGGGTGAATCAGAATATGGGCATAAGCGTCCTTTAGATCCAAGGAGCATAGCCAGTCACCCTGCCGAAGCAAGGGCAGCAGCACGCCAAGAGATTACATCTTGAATTTATCCCACTCCAGGAACTTGCTTAGCCTGTGGAGGTCAAGGATAGGCCGCAGACCCCCTGTCTTTTTTGAGACAAGGAAGTACTGGGAGTAAAAGTCTCAACCTCGAAGGTGGGGAGGGACCTTCTCGACTGCCTGTTGGGTGAGGAGAGTAATTCCCGCTGCAGCAAAAGCTGGTGTGTAGGGAGTCGAGGAGGCTCGCTGGGGAGAAAGGAGGTGGGAGCCTGTCGAAGTGGAGGCGATAGCCCTCCCAGATAACCTGGAAGACCCAGGTGTCCGAGGTGATAACCGGCCATGGCTAGGCCAAATTGGACAGGTGTCCCCCTATGGGCTGCTGTAGCGCCGAAGGATGAGGGGCTATGCCATTGGTGTCAAAACCCCTGAGAGGGTTGCGGGGGAGCCGGCGTGGGGACCTTCGGTCCCTTGGGTTTCTGGTGACCTTGGCCAGACTTCCCTCGGGAGGGGCTGGCCAGCACGGGGGTAGCCGCGGTACTGGAGGCCTTTTCTGGGAAAGAAGGGCTTCTTGGCAGGCTGCTTCTTTCGAGGCAGCATAGAGGTCTTGCGGAAGAGATGGGTTCTAGTGACATACTCCGTCTCGATCTCCGTGGCCTTCTCCTCCATCGGCTTGCCAAAATGTTGCTCGCCAAGGCAGGGTATATGTCCAGGAGCTTCTCCTGCACCCACTGCTCCAAATCTGAGAATTGGAGCCAAGCCTGGAGGCGGGCTCCGATGTCCGCAGCCGCTACCCGAGCCGAAGTCATCATAGGAGGCTCGAGAGGTATACTTGGAGCAATCAGCTATTGATTTCGACAGTGTGCGGAACCTATTGAGGGGCTTGCCCTCGAGGCCTGCGGAAAAACCTCCAAGTTCTTTCGCTAAGTCGGAGGAACATACCCATATATAACTGGTATGCCTGGATGCGACAGGAGAGCATGGACCCCTGATAGGCCTTGTGGCCCGGAGCATCAAGGGCTCTCGATTCTCGGCCCAGTGGTACTGATGAGTGGGACTTCGGGCTTGTTTCCTCATGGCTGACTCCACCATCATCGAGGTGTGTGGAAGTTGAGTCTTACGGAAGCCTGGCCCCCGCTGCACCTTGAACATTGTGTCAAGGTGCTTGCTCATGATGGGGATCGAGACCGGGGCCTCCCACATGCCAAGCAATAGCCGGGAGAGAATCGACAGCACTGGTACAGTGAGGGATTCCCTGGGCGGGGTCTCATACTGAAAAATATCGCGTTCTACAGCACAAGGGTCTTCCTCGGCCTGGGTGACAAGGTTGAGGGCCCGAGCCATGTCCCGGATAAACACCAGAAAGGTGTCCTCTGGTGGTGAACGCCGCTGGAGACCAGGCGGTGAGGGGTCCGATGGAAGATTCTGGTGAGTGCGGGTTTCCAGGGATGTATCCCCATCAGATTCCCAGTCCGAAAAATCCGTGGAGGGATCCGAGCCAGGCGGTTTGCCCTGTCCGATGGCCTGGAGCCGGAGGCCCTGGATGACCTCGCCCCTGAGGAACAGGAGAGCGATTGAGACCAACGTCGAGGAACCAAACAAAGCCCATGGCTCTCGGGGGTTTCCTGGACGGATTGGGGTGTCCCACGCGAGGGACCCACAGTCTCTGGGTGCAAGTCAGCGAAGCTGGCCGTGAGCGCCTGTTGGAAAGCAATGAATGCAGAAACGCTGTGTTCTAGCGCTAGCATACAGGACTCCCATGCAGGCATAGAACCCTAGGATGCCGATAATGGGGTCACTGGATCAGGCATCGAGGAGGAGAGGGGGTCCTCACCGGGATGGCCCTCAGGAGACTGGGCGCCTTCGCCGAAAGCCTCCGTTTCTCTGCGAGGTACCTTGCGGGGCCACTCCTTGTCCGACTCTCGGGCACGCTGAATGGGGCTAAGCGACCAGGCGCGAGAACGCTCGCACTTGTTAGGGGCCCAGGACAGCGACTGCGAGGCTGCCTTCTTTTTTGCGCCGTTCCACCTTGGGGACCCCTGGTCAGAATGCCGCCTGGAACGTGGTACTGCAGAGGAAGAACCCACCGGAGGGGAGCCGATCAAAGGTGCCACGGGGGACTCCGAGGCAGCCTTTCGAAAAATGTCTTCAGACTTCTGCTTACGGCTGAGCAGGGCCTTGGAGAACATTTTCTTACAGAGCGAACAGAGTGCTGGGTCATGGTTGGCTCCCAGACACCTCAGACAGCAGTCATGAGTGTCCGTAAGCGACATGTTTCTAGAGCATCGCATTTTTTAAAACCCGGTGGCCATGGGGACGAAAACGGCCCCTGCGAGGTCAAAGACCCATGCGGCCAGCGGTTGGAAGGAAAAAAAGGACGGGCAGAGGACCGGTGGAACCGGAAAAGAGATATAGCCTGTTAAGGCGAAGGAAATGGAAACTTTTTCTGAGGGACGAGGACATGCGTACCAAGGGCTCTGCGGAAAAAGAGAGACTGAGCAAGATGGCACCCTTGGGCGGGAAGAGGACCACGCATGCGTGGTAGTAATCCCAAAGGCTTTCTTTGAAAGCTGGAGAATTGCTCTGCGCAAGCTCTGTCAGTGCCGACGTCACCCATAAATGAGGACTGACTTCCTGCTTGTTCCTGGAGAACGGCTAATTCTGTGCTCTGCGTACCAAAGTGAAAAACTGCGCCACTGATGGAGGACTTACAGGAAGCCAGCAGGATCTCTCCACTTCTTCTAAGAGGCGGAAAGGGGCTAGGGTCACCCTTTCAGCAGCCACGCTGTTAGTGACAGGACCCCAGATTGGGGTGCAAGAGATAGCTCCCCCCCCCTCTTGTGACAGGAGTCCTGGGGAGCTCCCCAATGGGATGGGAGTTTCCACCGACAGCCAAAGGAATAACGGGAACCATGGCTGCCTGGGCCTTCAAGAGGTCATCAGGATCAGCGAGACCTTGTCAGAGGGTCCTGAATAAAGTTTTGGCAATTAGTGGTGTGGGGTGGGAAGGCGTACATGAGACCTTCCAGCCATGAGATGAGAAACGCATCTGCTGCCAGCCAGGAAGGGTGGGTTTGACGACAGCAGAAGCAGGGCAACTGGTCGTTGTCCGAGCTGGCAAACAGGTCTATCCATGGTTCCCCTCAGAGGTGGAAAAGCCAACTGGCCACTCTGGGGTCCAGCTGCCACTTGTGCGGCTGGAGGATCCTGCTTAATCTGTCGGCCAGTGCGTTGTCCTGGCAGGTATACTGCCCGTAAGAGTATGCCCTGCTGAACTGTGTAGGAGCAGAGGGCCATCGTCTTGCGGCAGAGGGCATGGGACCCCATGCCCCCCTACTTGGTTCACATAGATCACCACCACCTGGTTGTCTATTTGGACCAACACTGGTTGGTGACGTAGGCGGAGGCAAAAGGTTTGGAGGGCTAGGTATACCACCTGTAATTCCAGAAGGCTGATCTGCTGGTTGCTCTTGATCGGTGACCAGCTGCCCTGGCTGCAGAATTCCTCACAGAGGGCCACCCATCCCAGCAGGGAGGCGTCCATCATGAGGACCCTTACAGGGCACAGAGTCCGGAAGGGCATCCCTGCCTCAAAGTACTGGGGATTTTGAAACCAGGTCAGGGATTCTGGCAACTGGTGGGTCACTACAATTCTGTCGTGGAGACTGCCTGTGGCCTGCGTCCATTGGTCCCGAAGGCACCACTGTGCAGCCTTCATGTGGAGGCAGGCATCTGGGGTGACATGTACCATGGAGGCCATGTGTCCGAGTAGGTGCAGCAGGAGCTGAGCAGACACCGAGGGACGGCGTCGTATGTCCAGGGCCAGATACCTGAGCTAGGCGGCTCAGTCTCCTGAAAGGAAGGCCTTTGCCTGGAGGAAGTCTAGTCTTGCCCCTATGAACTCCAGACACTGTCGGAAGAGGTGGGACTTAGGGTAGTTTATTACAAATCCCAGATTTTGCAGGACCTGGATGTTATGTGGAGTTGGCTGCTGCACTTCTGAGGCCGTGCCTCTCTTTATGAGCCAATCAGCCAGGGAGGGGAAGACAAACGCCACCTGAAGGCAGAGGAAGGCGGCCACAACTGCCAGGCACTTGGTGAAAACCCTTGGGGCGGAAGCCGAGCCGAAGGGCAGCACCCTGTACTGGTAATGGCCGTCCCCCCCATGAACCTCAGGTACTGTCTGTGGTTGGGGTGAAGGAGGATGTGTGTGTAGGCATCCTTCAGATCCAAGGAGCATAGCCAATCTCCCCGCTGGAGGTAAGGCAGCAATATTCCAAGGGAGAGCATCTTGAACGTCTCCCTCACAAGGAATCTATTCAGATTGCGCAGGTCGAGGATGGGCCTTAGGCCCCCTGTTCTTTTTGGTATGAGGAAGTACCTGGCATAGAACCCCTTGCCCCTGAGATGGTGGGGAACTGGTTCTACCGCTCTGTCCTCGAGAAGACCTGCCAGTTCCTTCAGTAGGTGGTCTTGGAGAAGGGGAGACCTGGGAAGCTCTCCCGGAAAGGAAGGGGGAGGTAGCCCTCCTTGACCATTTGGAGTGCCCAAGAATCAGTGGCGATGGCTGGCCATCTTTGGGCATAGTGAATGAGACATTCCCCTGTGGGCTGCTGACCTCCTTAGTGTGGAGAGGCTATGCCCAATGAGTCAAAAGCTCCCTCCTGGCTGGGCCGGGGCCGATGCCTGGGGCTTGGGAGACTTCTGCTTATGAGGGTCATGCCCATTTCCCTCAGCCTGCTGACCCTGCTGGGAAGCCAGGGAGGCCTGAAAAGTTGGGTAGTTTCTTAGGCAGCCCCTTTCCTCTGGTAGAAGGACTTTTTACCTGAGCTCTTCCATTGGGGAGGGGCAGCGGTCTTTTTAGATAGCCTGGTCCTAGTCATGAACTCTGTCTCCAGCTCGGCAGCCTTGTTGGTCATGGGTTTTCCAAAGAGGTTATCTCCTTGGCATGGGACGTCGACCAACTTGTCCTGAACCTATTGTTCGAGGTCAAACGACTGTAGCCAAGCCTGGCGTCGGACACCGATGCCTGCTGCCGCTACTCGAGCCGCCGACTTGAAGCAGTCATAGGCTGTCTGAGACATAACTTGGAGCACTCACAGATTGGCTTTGGCCAGGTTCTTGAACCGCTATAGGTTCCTTGGAGAGAACAGCTGAGAACCCATGGAGTTCCTTTGCCAAGTCCCTCAGGTACATGCCCATGTACAGCCGGTATGCCTAGATCCAGCTGATGAGCATCGAACCCTGGTAGCACTTTCTGCCAAGGGCATCCAGGGTGTGTCTCCCTGCCGGGGGTACAGAGGAGTGCATCTTCTGACTCTTCAGGTGACACATGGCTGACTTCACTACCATGGAGTTGTGTGGCAGTTTGACTTCTGGAAGCCTGGGCTCTGGCAGACTTGATACATCGAGCTGAGCTGCTTGCTCACCAATGTCATCGATGCTGGTGTCTCCTACATACAGAGCATTAGCAATTCCAGGATGGGAGGGATGGGCACCGTGATTCCCTTGGAAGGGCCTCATATTGGAGCATTTCTAGCTCCTCTGTCCAAAGGTCATCCTCTGATTCCATCAGGAATGCTAGGGCCTTGGACATGTCCCTGACGATGCCGAAGAATGCCATGTCCTCGGGTGGGGACAGATGCCGGGGCACTGAGGGAGGGGAGTCCGAGGGGACGTCGCAGAGGCAACGGGTGACTGGCAACTACTCGTTCTCAGTTTCCTAGAGTAGTCTGTCAAGGAATTGAGGGAAGGATGGCTCGCGGGCTCTGGGGCTGATCCTCGCCCGCGCCCCTCGGAGGCCCCATAGCCAATGCCGAGCACACTGGCTGGGGAAGATCCCAGCCCCATGGAATGGGAGCCAGATCGAGATATCGGCTGAGGATTGGCTTGGCCTCCAGGGACGTCCTCAACGTCGAGGGCCCAGTGGTCTGGGCGAAGGAACCAGTGGTACTGGACAACAGCACCTGCTGCTGGTCCATGAGGGCAGACAAGGTGCACACTCCAGGGCCACTATTCTGGACTCCAGGCTAGAAGACCCCGCAGCCATCAGAACGGGCACTAAGGGAATCGGGCCTGCCACCGGTTCCCAAGCGGGAGGGTCCTTGACAAGGATGATGTCAAGCAACCGAGGACAGCCCGAGACAGAGTCCTTCTGGGGGACCTTCGCAGGTTGCTCCTCCTCCGATCCCTTGGACAAGCGTCTAGGCCTGCAGGACCTGACTCGGGACTTACCTGGTCCATCTGAGCCGTCCAGGGATGACGCCTTGGAGGCTTTCTTCTTCTTCTTGGGTTCCCTCAAGGGAGACCCCCTCTCCGAGGAACTACAGTGTCAGTCAGGGTCTGTAAGGCTACCCCAGGATTCTGCAGTTTCAGAGGAGGCCTGGGCCTTCAGAGGTACCGGGGACTCCTAGGAAAAAAAAAAAAAAAAAAAAAAAAAAAAAAAAAATTATTGTGCTGCTGCTGGCGGCTCTTGAGGGTCTTGGTGGACATCTTCTTACAGAGGCCGCATGCCATGGGGTCATGGTCTGGACCCAGGCAGCAAAGGCAGCAGTCGTGTGTGTCTGTTAGGGACATTATTTTAGCACACCGATCACACTTTAAAACCACTGGTAGCCATGGGAGAAAAAAAGTACCCCAGCAAGGCTGAAGACCCGCAGTGCTGCCAGTTGGAAAAAAAAAGGGCGCCAAGGTGCCAAGAAGGAAAAGACTACGAACTTGAGACTCTATGCCGGGGCAGTGGGCTCAGGTGGCGGGAAGAGGACCGGTGCACTACCGGAGGAGAGTATGAAACTCAGGTCGAGAAAATCAACTTTTTCCAGGGGAAGAGTAGACAAAAGTCTGAAGGGTTCTGCGGAAAAAAGGAGACTGAGCAAGATGGCACCCTTGGGCAAGAAGGGGACTACGCATCTTCCAAAAGCTTTTTTTTTTTAAACCTAGGCGGATGCTTCCGTGAGGGCTCCATTGGTGCCAACGTCACTCATATGTGAAGACCGACTTCCTGCTTGCTCCCGTAGAAATCAGAGATAAAGACAGAAAAGATGGGAGAGAGGAACAGAAGTCAAGAACAACTGGGGAAAAAACAAAACAAAGTATTTTTGTAGTCAATAAGTTAATGCCATGTTATCTTGTCTTTTTTGTCCATTCCAATTTCTAATTATCTTCAGTTTTTCGAGATATCTTCACCTAAGTTTCTCTCAAGACTTGAAAAAGTTTTATAAATATAACTTTGCAGAGACACAAAACACCCAGCTCCAACCTCACCATCTACATTCCTTGCATTTTCAGATAACCACAGTTTAGGAAGCAGTTTGTTATGTTTTGTCATGTGCAGAATCTCTGCTTATCTGATAAAACTGGAAGCTAATGCTTAACTATCATCAGCACTGGACCAATAGGAAGACATTTTTTCCCTCAGGCTTAAACATAGCTGAAAGATCACTGAAGCATTTTTATTCCCAATTGTTCTAAAGAAAACAAAAAAAAAGATGGGCAGAATTCCTACCTAGATTCAGTCATCATGGCAGATGCCTGATAGAGAAGCTGGGTTTGATGGTCTGTGTTGAATGCGCGAGCACATGCCACATTATCCAGAACATCGCTGCCTGATAGACCATATCTGGTGAAGGAGAGACAGAAAAGGCTGTTTCGATGAGTACTGTCTCTCAAAAGTTAGTTTCAGATACATTAATCATCTAGCTCCTGTTTCAGTGTTATCCCTAGACTAACTGTAAACATACATGCAATCTATAGCATTGAAAGAAGGCAAATAGAATACAGAGAAATTCAATACATATTGAGGAAGTGCTATTGTGAAACTATTCTCCATCTGTAACTCTTCCTAATTACTGTGAACCATCTGTTTTATTATTGTGCAAGCACTAGAGAAGCAAAAAAACTGCTTGGTGTTAACTACCTGTGACTGTACACCATAGGAAGGTCCTTCTAACCACCACCACCACCACCAAGCATTCGGAGCCTGTGGGTTGCATTCCACAACCCACAAGAAAAGCCACATGGATGTCAAAACTCCCTTAACACCCACTGAAGAGATGCAAACTGGGAACTCCCAGCTCCCTAGGATTTCTAGCTAAAGCCCATACTAGAGTAGAAACTTGCTAATTGGTGATGAAAGGGCAATGTCTTCTTCACAGAAAGATCAAGGAAGAAAGCCAGCTAACTGGGCACTCTCCCTTCTTAAAACCCTGCCAGCCAACAAAGGCTACACTTCAATGAGGATCTCTGGCAGAAGACTGTAGATCAAGAAGTTTCAAAAAGTCAAATCTGTGCTATACACGTCACATGTCTCTAGTCACTAAATGTGTATATACTCCATGAAGGAAGCCCCCTCCCATAACACCCATTTCTCCCATTGGTCTGGTGTCTGATTGGTGGCCACAATCTCCCCCGATCAAGCAGTAACACCGATAAGGACGAACCCCGCAATAAAGCAGCTGTAGTGCAGACCTACTCATAAGCAACACTGGGGACTCTGGACAGCCATTTTTCCAACCAGGCTAGCGGAAAGAATGAACTGGACAAGGAGTGGGGACCTACAAAGCCAAGTGTAACACACTGCAAGAAGAGAATCACAATCTGGACAAGATTAGTGTCAATGATGAGGGAGGTCACAAAGGCAGCCTAATTTCCAGTCCAGAACAGAATGAGGTCAGTGAAGGGGGAGGGAAGAAAAAAAATCAGGTAGGGCAGCCCGAACTGCAGAGACATCTAGAAGGGTAGAACAGTATTGCCTGCCAGACACTGCACTCCGCAGCACCCATGCAATAGTCCCTGCAAAAAAGAAACTGTTTCTATATCGGAAAATGGGAAAGCTCTGATTCTCCAACAGTTAAAACTTGTGATAAGGAAGCTTATCATAGTTCAGGAAGGAGCTATAATAGAGGTGAATTGGCTCTGAACAAGCAACCTGTCTTTTCTGGTAGAAATAAAACAGAATGTTTCCATAAAAGACTACCAGTCCCAGAATGCACCAGGTTTCAAACAGCCACTAGAAGAGCTGAAGTGGGGAAACGTGTGTTCAATCAGGAGAGCTATGAGGTAATCCCCAATCACTCATCTCCAAGGGCAGGGCTTGATTCAGCACAGCTGAGCTGTGCTAGGGTGGAGCATCCCTCTAAGCAAGTTAAAAGTAAAGCAGATTCTACACAGAATCAGCAGATGCAGCAGACGCAGTTGGAGTTGATGAGGAACCCAGAGCTCAAGGACAGAGAGAGCAAGAAGCAGCGTGGAAGAAAGAACAGAAAAGCATCTTGGAGGTCTAAAGGAGTCCATAGCAGTACGTGTGCTGGGAGTCATTCCAGAGGCAAGCATACTCCATTGGACTGGAGGAAACCAGATGAGTGGGGTTACAGAGCCAGGAATCCCCGGACGGCACCTGTGAGGGAGACGGCTGCATTTGGAAGGGGCCCTAAGACCAGTGCAAGAAGGTATGTGAAGAGAGACCCAGTGTCCAGGGATCTTGATTGGAAGTCTGGACATAAAAGCTGGATTTCTTACTGGCCAGGATATCTGGAGAGGAACCCTAACAGCAATGGAAGCTCAGGTATGAACACTGATCTATGCCCTAGCTCTTCACTTGGAAGACAGCAGGGAAAGCACAGTTACTTACCTGTAACAGGTGATCTCTGGGAACAGCAGGAATTAGTCCTCACATATGGGTACGTCGGTACCGACGGAGCCCGTGCGGGAAAGCTCCCCAGCTTCTTAGAATAGAAGCTTTTGGGACCTCCCACTGCACATGCGCACTGCCTTCCCGCCTTCCTGAACAGCTCTCCTCAGTTTCGAGTTTATAGCTGAGTCAACAGAGAGAGGACAGGAAGATAGATAGATAAAAGATACAACTCCTAGGGGAGGTGGGTGGGTTGTGAGGACTAATTCCTGCTGTTCCCAGAGATCACCTGTTACAGGTAAGTAACTGTGCTATCTCCAGGAACAAGCAGGAATAAGTCCTCACATATGGGGACTCCCTAGCTTAGATGCATGGGATCCCCTGTAAAGGTTCGCCATCTTCGTATGGATCTCAGGCATCCATTCTGGGAAGGTGGGCAGGAGTTGTTTAGGAATGGAACAGGTGCTTGAGGACAGCCTGGCCAAACAAGGCATCCCGGCGGGAGTCCTTGTCCAAACAGTAATGGGCTGTGAAGGTATGAACCGAGGCCCAGGTAGCGGCTCGACAGATCTGATCTATGGAAACAGAGTGCAGATGAGCCATAGAAGTTGCCATGGCCCTCACATTGTGAGCAGTGACATGGCCTTCCAGAGAAATGTTTTTGCTCTGGTAAGCAAAAGAAATACACTGAGCAATCCAATTGGAAAGTGTACGCTTGGAGACTGGAAGTCCCAAATGGGAAGGATCAAAGGCCACAAAAAGTTGAGAAGACTTTCGATGTGGCTGAGTCCTATTAAGGTAAAAAGCGAGAGCTCTTTTACAATCCAGAGTATGAAGGTTCCTCTCTGCATTGGATGCATGAGGAGCTGGAAAAAAGACAGGTAGATATACCTCTTGATTAAGATGAAAAGGCGAGACCACTTTAGGCATAAAGTGGGGATTCGTCCTAAGGACCACCTTATCATGATGAAATCTTGTGTAAGGTGGATTAGCCACTAAAGCCTGCAGCTCACTGATGCGGCGAGCCGAAGTGACTGCAATGAGGAAGATGACCTTCCAGGAAAGAAATTTCAAGGAGGTGGAAAACATTGGCTCAAAAGGTGGCTTCATAAGTTGACCGAGCACTAGATTCAAATCCCATGCGACCGGGGGTGGTCTGATGGGAGGTTTAGTGAGAGTCAGGCCTCTCATGAATCTTGCAACAAGAGGATGAGAGGAGATAGGTTGTCCATTTATATGTTTCAAGGATGCTGCAATAGCACTTAAATGGACTCTTACCGAATTCGTCTTGAGGCCTGCATTGGATAGATGCAGGAGATAATCAAGAAGAGAATTCAAAGGAAGTGCCAGAGGGTCAAGACCCTGCTGAGCACACCAAATGGAAAAACGTTTCCATTTGAAAGCATAGGAACGCCTGGTAGAGGGTTTCCTAGAGGCAGAAAGGATATCTTTCACTGGTTGGGAAAGATGAAAGTCTTGAAGGCTTAAGCCTTCAGTAACCAAGCACTGAGGTGAAGGGATTTGGGGTTTGGGTGCCACAAAGTCCCCTCCTCCTGAGACAGGAGGTCTGGCGCAGCTCCCAGATCCAAGTAGGATCCCTGGGAGAGCTGTAGAAGTAGAGGGAACCACACTTGGCGTGGCCAGCGTGGAGCTATGAGGATCATAGTTCCATGATCCCTCTGGAGTTTGAACAGAGTCTTGGGAATCAAAGGAATGGGTGGAAAGGCATATAGGAATGCCTGATTCCAATTCAGGAGAAAGGCGTCTGTAGCCTGAGCTCCCTGACACGGAGTTCTGGAACAGAACCGGGGAAGTTTGGCATTCCACGGACTTGCAAAGAGGTCTATGTCCGGGGTCCCCCATTCCTGAAAGATTCGGTTTATTTGGTCCAAATGTAGGGACCATTCGTGTGGCAGCAGAACTCGACTGAGCCTGTCTGCCCGAGAGTTTTGAACTCCTGGGAGATACACTGCTAGCAGGTGAATCTGATGCTCTCTGGCGAAGGCCCATAGTCTTAGAGCTTCGTTGCAAAGCGACAGAGAGCCCGTCCCTCCTTGTTTGTTTATGTAAAACATGGCCACCTGATTGTCCGTCTGAACTAGGACAGTGAGGTTGGCTAGGAGGGAGTGGAAGACCTTGAGGGCAAGGTAAATTGCTCGCAGTTCCAGAAGATTGATATGAAGGGTGGACTCCTGTAGAGACCAAGTGCCCTGAGTGGAGAGAGTTTGCAGATGGGCTCCCCACCCTGTTTGGGAGGCATCTGTTGTGAGGGTTGCTTGGGGTAGCAATGGTTGAAATGGAGCCCCCAACAACAGATTCTTGGTGGAAGTCCACCAGTGGAGGGACCAAAACAGACGATCGGAGGTTTGTATTTGGTCTGAGAGCGCTCCTGACGCCTGAGTCCACTGAGTGGCCAGGGTCCATTGAGCTGCTCTCATATGAAGATGAGCATAGGGCACCACATGCACTGTGGAGGCCATATGACCCAGTAGGCGTAGCATTTCCCTGGCTGTCAAGTGAGTGCTGGACTGAGCTTGGGAGGCCAAACTCAGGAGGCGCTGGCCTCGAACATGTGGAAGGTAGGCCCTTGCAGTGATGGTGTCCAACTGGGCCCCTATGAATTCTAGAGATTGAGTAGGGATGAGTTGGGACTTGGGAAGGTTTACTACCAGTCCCAGATACTGCAAAAGGCTCCTTGTGTGGTCCAGGGAAATCTGGGCCTGTGACTGAGTTGGAGCTCGGATGAGCCAGTCGTCCAGATATGGGAAGACAAAGATTCCCATGCCTCTTAGAAATGCGGCTACGACTGCCATGCATTTTGTGAATACTCTTGGAGCAGAGGCTAGACCGAAGGGGAGTACTCTGTATTGGAAATGTTTTCCCTGAAACAGAAAGCGAAGATACTTTCTGTGGGATGGATGGATGAGTATATGTGTATACGCATCCTGTAGGTCTAGAGAACAAAGCCAGTCCTGACCCTGGAGGTAAGGAAGGAGAATGCCGAGAGACAGCATTTTGAATTTCTCCTTGAAGAGAAATTTGTTCAATTCTCTCAGATCTAGGATTGGTCTGAATCCCCCTGTCTTCTTTGGAATGAGAAAATAAGGGGAGTAGAAACCGGACCCTTGTTGAGGAAGAGGAACCTCTTCTATGGCCCCTTGGGCAAGAAGAGAGGAAACCTCTTGACCCAACAGGGTTAGGAGAGATGGGGGAGAATTGAATGGTCTCACCATATGATGGGGAGGAAGGCTGGAGAAATGAAGTTTGTAACCCTCTCGAATGATAGAGAGGGTCCATTGTTCTGTTGTGATTTGTTCCCATCTGGGAGCAAAGTGAACCAACCTTCCGGGTATGGTGAGAGGTTCTGGTTGTGTTAGAACCAGAAGTGGCAAGTTCCCTAGGAGCAAGTCAAAACCCCTGAGGGGTTGGAGCCTGCTGAGCTACAGTAGCTGCTGCAGGCTTAGCTCGTGCTTGTTTGGATTGCTGACGCTTAGCAGTATAGCGAGGTTGAGAAGACTGCTGGCCAGTATTTGAAGCAACTCTGGCCTTCTTATAGTAAGGCCTTTTAAAAGACTTTTTCTTAGTAGGAATTGAAGTGGACTTTGAAAGTCTTTCCAAGGTGGCATTTTCAGCATCCATCTGGGTGGCTTTGATTTGCCACTCTTCCCCAAATAAGTTCTCACCTGTACAGGGCAGATTCCGTAAGCCATCTAGAACCCAAGGTTCCAGATCAGAGGCCTGGAGCCAAGCAAGACGTCGGGCTGCAATAGCAATGCCCGAAGCCCTACTGGCTCCCTCAAAGGAATCATATGCTGCCCTATTAGAGAACTTAGAAACCTCTAAGAGTTGTTTCACTAGGGAAAGGAATCCCTGCTTTTTATCCTCAGGGATAAAGGGGGCAAAATGCCGCACCTTTTTGGCAAGTTCCTCCAGGAACATGCCCATATAGAGACTGTAGGAATTAATCCTGGCTATAAGCATACTAGCCTGGAAAATTTTCCTACCAAAAGAGTCCAAAGTCTTACATTCCCGTCCTGGAGGGGTGGAAGAGTGCCTTTTGGTACTCCTAATCTTCTTCATTGCAGACTTCACCACAATAGAGTGGTGGGGCAATTGAGTCTTTTGGAAACCAGGAGAAGGAGGGACCCTATACATGGTGTCCAACCTACGGGAATAAGGAGACAAAGTCAAAGGATTTTCCCAGAAATCCATCAGTTGTTCTTGAAGGATTTCATGGATAGGCAGGGTAACTGCCTCCTTAGGGGCCTTTGAGTATCCCAAAATATCCAGTTTCTTGGATCTGGGTTCCTTTTCAGAGGATGTGGTAATAGAAAGGGCTGTAGCCATATCTAAAACAAAGTCCTGGAAGGACAAATCCTCTGGAGGGGACATTCTCCTTTTAGGAGAAGAGGGCTCCTCAGGTAAGTTGAGTGAAAACTCAGCAGAATCATCAGAGGAGTGAAAATCCTCAGAGGAATCGGTGCTTTCCTCTAACGCACGATACGCGTACCGATCGGTATCGATATCGGGCGTATCGGGTATGGAACCGGTATGGAGCGAAAGCCCATACGGTACCGACTTGCGTTTAGAGGTGGACGGCCTCGATACCGGCATGGCGGACGATACCGGTATCGGGCCCGGAACCGCTGAAAGCGGAACCGATGGCGTTGCAGCTTTAATGAAAGCCATGACGGCCTGCTGCATGGACTGTACAGTATCGCCCATGGACGCCATAGCTGCCTGGATGTCGGTACCGGAGTGACCCGGTACCCCAGAGCAGGCTAACAGGTGATCTGTCGAGGCCGTAGCATCGATATCAACCTGAGACCCCTGAATTGGCGTTTTTGGAAGTTGGACTTCCCGCCGGGGTTGTTTGGCTGGGGCAGGGTCCTCAAGTTCTAAGCTAAGAGCCTCTCGATGCTTTGAAGGAGATTTGCTCTTTGAGGACTTGCCCACAGAAGGTTTGGTTACCTGAGATCCATCCGGAGAAGAAGACCTGGATGACTGTGATGCTGTATTCTCTGAAGCAAACAGCACATGGAATTTGTTGGCCCGGTTCTGCAGCCCACGTTTAGACATGTGGGAGCAAGATGGGCAGTCCGGTATGGAATGGTCAGGCCCCAAACATTTCAGACACCAGTCATGGGTGTCTGTGACTGAAATAACAGCATTACATTTGGTACACTTCTTAAATCCAGGGGCTGGCTTCTCCATGAGGAGAAATTGAGTAGGCCGAGAGGCCTCTCTGAAGTGACCAAAAAGCTAAAAAATAAGAAAAAAGAATTATAATTTTTTAAAGAAAGAAAGAAAAGACCGGCGATACCGGTATCGGTATGGGGAAGGCAGGTACGCGGTCTAAAGAAACAAATAAAATAACAATTTCTTCAGCGGTGACAGGAACACGACCTGCTGGCTCCGCGGAAAAAAAGAAACTGAGGAGAGCTGTTCAGGAAGGCGGGAAGGCAGTGCGCATGTGCAGTGGGAGGTCCCAAAAGCTTCTATTCTAAGAAGCTGGGGAGCTTTCCCGCACGGGCTCCGTCGGTACCGACGTACCCAAATGTGAGGACTTATTCCTGCTTGTTCCTGGAGATACAAGTATTGTCCTGAGAGTGCTCCATTAAGGAATTCCCCTGTGCCAGTCCATGATATTGATTCTATGATAGTTGAAGGAGATATTTTAAATGATCAGAGTGATTACATGGATTGCTCTCTGTCTAGGCTGCTGTGGTAAAATACTTTCACAAATACAACCACCATCAAAAAGAAATATATCTTGTTCTTTTATCTACCCAGAAAAGTTTACAAGAAAGCTTTAGGGTAGGATTTGAGCCACGTATAGAAAGTAAACCAGCCAAGAGGTTTGCAGCTGGTTAATTGTTAGCAATTAAGCCTTGCATAATTGCATGTGAGCTCTGAAAGGACACTTCTGGGTGTGTGTGAAAATACAAGTTATCCTTGAAAAAGAACAGTTTGTGACTACTTTTTGAGTTTTGTTTTGTTTTGGAGCACTGCTAAAAGGTATTAGCAGGAGCCCACAGAAAGACCTTTCTGTTCCCATCAAGGTCTTTATTGTTTGATTGATTGCTTACGAAGTTCAGTCGCTGATCATGATTTGTTTTTCCTAAGTATAATACTGAAAGCAAGTATCCTTTTGTGCTACCAAGTAAATCTGTGTGGGAGAAATAACCCCATAAATAAAATATATTTTCTTTGCTTACACTCGAGCAAGCACAACTCATTTATTTGTGAACAGCTGATTCTGGTATGAATGGACTACATTTCCCACAATCCTTTGCAAGTCATACTAATATTTGCCTTTGCCAAGACTGTGGACATTCTCACACAGCGCCCCCGTTTACAAACTTCCTGGAGATCCACATTACCTCCAAATAATAGTAGCTGTAAAGTCTAACCATAGGGGGAGCAAGAGACATCCAAGCATCCATAACAATAAAACAACTTATAAAGGGCGCACACCAGGCCTGCAATCCAGAAAAGCGCTATGCAGGAGACAAAACAGCCAAAGACCAAAGCATGGCTAAATTCCTAAAATGCCTGCTAGATCTTAAATGAGTTGGCCTCCAAGTAGGAAAAGTATTCCTTGGCCTTATACCACACAATGGTCACTAGAGGGCTGAATTGAGAGGTTGAATGAAGAAACCCACTGCCACCAATAGCAGGTATGAGGCAAAGATGGCCAAGGTCAAGAGCACATTGGGAGTCTCAGAGGAAAGTCATGGCCACAAGGAAGAACTCCATCCTGGCGCAGGATTTTACCATAGGCCTGTCCAAGCCTCACAGGATATTCACTCAAGGCAATCACAATGCTAAGGCAAAAGTCTTCTATAATGGGAGCTGCTCATGAAATGGTCTTCTCATGAGAGGTACACCGCTATATGTAGTGTGATTAGATGGATAGCCTCTGAAGAATGACCCACCATGCTAGAGAACCATGAACTCTAATGAAAGACGTCTGAAGCTTAGAAGGAAAATCTGGTCATGGAAACCAAAGCATAGAAATGAGTGAGATGGAAACCGTTCACCTAAAAAAAATAAGGTAAAAATATCTATCATGTACAGTAGCTGTTGGGCCGAAACAAGAAGGGCTATTGAGAATCTGTAAGCCCGGGACAGACCACAAGATCTGCTCAGTTCCCCGACTGTGAAAGCCTCAGACATCCACTCTGGAAAACAGCACCCTCGGTACGAAAGGAATAATGGGTATGTCTAACTAGAGCAAGATAGTCATCTCTTATCTGGAAGAAGGGTCAAGCCCTCGAAGTCCCTGGTAACCTTTTTGAGGAACATACCCATGTAGAGAATATAGGAGTTAATCCTGGCTGAAAGTATGGAAGCCTGAAAACATCGACACCCAAAGGCAACGAGGGTTCTTGATTCACTACCGGTGGGTTAGATGAATGAGTTTTGGAACTCTTGGTTTGGCACATATCCGATTCCCCCACCACTGAATGGTGGGGAAGCTGTGGTTTTTGGAAGCCAGGACAATCCGGTACTCGATACATGGTTTCAAAATGTCGAGGATAAGGTGAAATCGTGAGGGGAGTCTCCCACATCCAGAGCATCAGATCATGGAGGATGCAGTGCACTGGCAGGATGGCCACCTCCCTGGGAGCTGTTGGATACTGGAGGATCTCAAATTCCTCTACCCTGGGTTCTCTCTCTGATGTCACTGTTATGGAGAGACCCCTAGCTAGGTCACGAATGAATTCTTGTAAGGACAGTCCTCAGGAGGCAACATGCATCATTCTGGAGGTGGAGAGGGCTCCAAAGGCAGGTCTCGAGCCCCTGAATATAAGATATGACATACTGGGTCAGACCAAGGTCCATCAAGCCCAGTATCCTGTTTCCAACCGTGGCCAATCTAGGTCATACGTACCTAGCAGTTTCCCCAAAAGACACAGGTTTCACAATGCTTGTATTGGGTCAAGCATTGATATCCTGGGTCCCTTCTTAATAATGGTTTATGGACCTTTCCTCCAGGAACTTGTCCAAACCTTTTTTAAACCCAGCTACACTAACAGCCTTTACTACATCCTCCGGTAACAAATTCCCGAGTTTGATTACACGTTGAGTGAAAAAATATTTTCTTTTATTAGTCTTAAATAGTTTACTCTGTAGCTTCATTGCATGTCCCCTAGTCTTTCTATATTCTGATAACGTAAACAATTGATCTACGTTTACCCGTTCCACTCCGTTCATTAATTTATAGACTTCTATCATATCTCCCCTCAGCCGTCTCTTTTCCAGGTTAAAGAGCCGTAACCTTTTTAGCCTTTCTTCATAGGGGTATCCTTCCATCCCCTTTACCATTTTGGTGGCTCTTCTCTGAACCTTTTCTAATAACGCTATATCCTTTTTAAGATACGGCAACCAGAATTGCACACAATATTCAAGGTGCGGTCTCACCATGGAATGATATAGAGCCATTATAATATCCTTTGTTTTATTTTCCATTCCTTTCCTTATGATACCTAGCATTCTATTTGCTCTCTTGGCTGCCACTGCACACTGGGCAGAGGGTTTTAACATGTTATCCACAATGACGCCTAAATCTTTTTCCTGGGTGGTGGTTCCTAATATGGAACCTTGCATCATGTAAGCATAGTTTGGGTTGTTCTTCCCTAGGTGCATAACTTTGCACTTGTCCACATTAAATTTCATCTGCCATTTTGATGCCCAGTCTTCCAATTTATCAAGATCCTCTTTCAATTTTCCACAATCCTCTTGGGTTTTAACAACTTTAAGTAGTTTTGTGTCATCTGCAAATTTGATAACCTCACTCATTATTCCCTTTTCCAGGTCATTTATGAATACGTCAAAAAGCAGCGGAGCCAGCACAGATCCCTGGGGTACATAACTAATTACCTTTCTCCATTGGGAAAATTGGCCATGTAGCCCTACCCTCTGCTTTCTTTTAACCAGTTCCTGATCCACAATAGTACACTGCCTCCTATCCCATGACTTTAGTTTTGCCAAAAAGTCTCTGATGAGGGACCTTGTCAAAGGCTCTCTTAAAGTCCAAATACACTATATCAACCGACTCACCTTTGTCTACCTGTTTATTCAAATACTTGCTCGCACATCACCAGTCTGAAAAATTCCCAAACATCAAAGTAGCACTCACTTAATATAATATCTCAAATAAACTAGCAATATTTCTTATTTTAAAAGCACAATTCCTTATTTTTATTTGTATCCAATGTTTTTGTGGGATACTGGGAGTTGAGGGACTCCTCAACCGAAAGGGAAGTCGGAATCTGAGGACTCAAAGTATTGGCAGGAACGGTGTTCGCTTTCCACCGGATGCCGATACTAATGCGTGTCGGTATCGGGGAACTGTTTGGGTCGAGCCCCAGTATCGGTGACGGAATGTAGGAGGCATGGGCGGCAGCGATGACAGTGCCATGTACCCTGACACACCTTGCACTTAAGAATATAAGATATGCCATACTGGATCAGACCAAGGTACATCAAGCCTAGTATCCCTTTTCCAACAGTGGCCAATCTAGGTCACAAGTAACTAGCAGTTTCCCCAAAGGACACAGGTTCCACAATGCTTGTATTGGGGCAAGTAGTGGATTTCCCTGGTCCCATTTAATAATGGTTTATGGACCTTTCCTCCAGGAACTTGTCGAAACCTTTTTTAAACCCAGCTACACTAATAGCTTTTACTATATCCTCTGGTAACGAATTCCAGAGTTTGATGACGTGTTGAGTGAAAAAATATTTTCTCGTATTAGTCTTAAATAGGTTACACTGTAGCTTCATTGCATGTCCCCTAGTTTTTCCATATTTTGATGGCGTAAACAATCTATGTTTACCCGTTCCACTCCATTCATTAATTTTATAGACCTCTTATCACATCTTCCCTCAGCCGTCTCTTTTCCAGGTTGAAGAGCCCAAACCTTTTTAGTCTCTCCTCATAGGGGTATCCTTCCATCCCCTTTACCATGTTAGTGGCTCTTTTCTGTACCTTTTCTAATAATGCTATTTTTTTTTAAGATATGGCAACCAGAATTGTACACATTATTCAATGTGCGGTCGCACCATGGAACGCTACAGAAGCATTATAATATCCTTTATTTTATTCTCCATTCCTTTCCTTATGATTCCTACCATTCTATTTGCTTTCTTGGCCGCCGCTGCACACTGGGTGGAGGGTTTCAACATGTTATCCACTATGACGCCTAAACATTTTTTCCTGGGTGGTGGTTCCTAATATGGAACCTGCATCGTGTAACCACAGTTTGGGTTGTTCTGTCCTAGGTGCATAACTTTGCACTTGTTAACATTAAATTTCAGCTGCCATTTGAACATCCAGTCTCCCAATTTATCAAGGTCCTCTTGCGATTTTTTTTTTACAATCCTCTTGTGTTTTAAAAACTTTAAATAACTTTGTGCCATCTGCAAATGTGATTACCTCACTCGTTATTCCCATTTCCAGGTCATTTACGAATATGTTAAAAAGCAGCAGACCCTGCACAGATCCCTGGGGTACTCCACTGATGCTGATGGCAGTGCTAGTACCTGTATCAACAGCACAGGTCCTGAGGGCAAAGCTTTGATGGGAACCGAGGCTGCCAATAGAATTGCCAAGCTCTGCTCGATGGCCAGTATATGCTGGTCTGTCGAGGTTGCCAATGCCTGGGTATCTGTGACTGATACTTGCGCCACCATCCCAGAACATCGCACCAGTAGCTCTTCTGAGATCGAGGTAGAGGCCTCTGGAGCATCCTGGAGTCCCTCGATGGCTTGGAGGGCAGGTCCTCCCGCCGGGGCTGTTTGGCAGGCCAATCCACCTCCAGGGCAACGCCAAAGGCATCTCGATGCTGGGAACGAGATCTACCTCTGGAGGAATTTTCTGTCTGTCTGGACACTTTCGGTACCTGAGATCCATGTGAGGAGGAAGAGGCTCTTGATGACAAAGATATGGCGTCCGAAGAGATGAAAGTTCCAAACTTAGAGGCCCGGTTCTGCAGGCTTCTCTTTGTCATCTTTTTACAAAGGGAACATTCTGTTGGCTGGTGGTCAGGCCCAAGGCATTTCAAGCACAAGTCATGTGCATCAGTTGCCGAAATGGTACTGCCACATTTTGAACATTTTTTGAAACCACCGGTCGGTTTCTTAGTATGGAAGACTTAAGGCCTAAAATGGCGTTGATGTGCCTGAATATTTTATTTGTATTTTTTTTTACTAGTAAAAGAAAGATAAGAATAAGAGAAACAGCGGTGTCAAGACTGCCAGCATCAATGGGAAGGCAGATGCTAACTACAAAAAAACAAAAAATAATTTTCTGCGGTGAAAGGATTTGCTTCCTGCTGGCTCCGTGGAAAACGAAGGACTGAAGAGAGGGAAGTTGGGAAGGCAGCTACGCAGGCACAGTGTAGTGCTCCCAAAGGCTTTCCTATTGGTTGCTGGGGAGTGTTCCCATGTGGGCGCTCTCGGTACAGTGTAGTTACTCACCTGTAACAGGTGTTCTCAGGAGACAGCAGGAATCAGTCCTCATATATGGGAGACGTCAGCACCGACGGAGCCCTCACGGAAGGCATTCCCACAGCTTTCAAAGAAAGCATTTGGGAGATGCTACCACGCATGTGTGGTCCCTTTCCTGCCCAAGGGTGCTATCTTGCTCAGTCAGACGACATAGCTAAAAGATGGCAAAAATAAAAGATGGTAAAGGAGCAACTCCGAGGGTTGTGAGGACTGATTCCTGCTGTCTCCGGAGAACACCTGTTACATGTGAGTAACTATGTTTTCTCCAGGAATAAGGAGGAAGTCATTGCTTACATATGGGACTCCCCAGCTACAGGCTACCGAAAGCCCATGTAGCAAAAATAGGGGCTCACTCATGGGGAGCCGTAAGCAGCGGCAAATGAGTGTGTTCACAGACCACAGTAGGACCCCTGTATCTGATGAAACCAGCACTCTGGTAGCCTAAACACAGAAGGGTTGGAGGGTAGGAGTTGCCTAAACCCCAAAAAAGTTACAGAGCACAGCCTGGCCAAAGGCACTGTCTCGTCGGGACTCTTTCCAGGCAGTAATGGGCTACGAAGGTATGGACTGAAGACCAGGTGGCATCCCGACAGATATCCACCATCGGGACAGATATACTGACCGTAGGAGGATACCCTGTTGGATAGTGTACTGAAGCCGCTATGGCCCTAACTCAGTGCGCCGTGATACTGCCTTCCAGCGGGAGCCTCGCCTGCTCATAAGTGAGGGCAATACAGTCACCACTCAGGAGGACAGCATACGATTGGTAACCGCCTCCCCAAGCCTACTGGGGTCATAGGAGATGAAAAGCCGAGAAACTTTGCAGTGGCCCTGAGTGCATTGTATGTAGAAGGACAACGCCCTCTTACAGTCCAAGGTGTGGAAGACTGTCTGCCTGACAGGAGTGAGGTCTTGGAAAGATGGTAGGGAGCACCATTTCCTGGTTAAGATGGAAAGGCAACACTACCTTCAGCAGGAATTTGGAGTGCGTGCGAAGCACCACTCTGTTCTTGTAGAACCTGATATAGGACACCTCCGCCACAAGGGCCTGAAGCTCGCTAACTCTGCGGGCGGAGGTAAGCGTGACCAGGAAAACCACCTTCCAAGAGAGGTAGCGAAGGTGGCAGGTAGCCAGAGGCTCTAAGGGCAGGCGAGTGAGCTGCCCCAACACTACGATGAGGTCCCATTCTGTTGCCAGAGGGAAAAACCAGGGGCTTCAATAAGAGCAGGCCCAGAAGAAAACAGGTCACCAAGGGATGGACAGAGAGGGGTTTGCCATCCACTGGATGGTGATGCGCCACCAGGGCACCAAGGTGCACTTTGACAGAGATGGACTTGAGCCCGGATTGAGAGGTAGAGAAGGTACTGTAACACCAATGTCACTGGGCAGGAGAAAGGGTTAGCCCCATGTCTGGCGCATCAAACCGAGAACCTGCCCCATTTGAGGGCATAAGCCTTTCTAGTAGATGCCTTGCGAGAGGCCAGCAGAATGTCTTCCACCTCAACTGGGAGGTTAAAAGGGGACAGTCACCCTCTCAGCAGCCACACTGTCAGCGACAGGGTCCCCAGGTTGGAGTGAAGGAGAGCCCCCTTCTCCTGATAAGATTCCCGGAGCGGACCCCAAGGGGAATGGGGTCTCCACTGTCAACTGTAGAAACAGCGGGAACCACGGTTGCCTGGGCCACTGAGGAGCTATCAGGATGAGCGAGGCCCTGTCACGGAGGGTCCTGAACAAGGTCTTGATGATCAGCGGTGGAGGAAGGAAAGCATACATAGGGGCCTTCAGACCATGAAACCAGGAACGCGTCTGCTGCCACCCTGGATTGGGTGGGCCTGCCAGGAGCAGAAGCGGGGCAACTGGAAGTTGTCCAGGCTAGCGAACAGGTCCATCAAGGGTTCCCCCCCGAGCTGGAAAAGCTGGAGAATTCTGCTGAGCCTGTCAGCCAGCAGGTTGTCCTGGCTTGGCAGATACACTGCCTGCAAGAGGATACCCTATTGGATAGTGTACGAGCAGAGGACCAGTGCGTGCTGACAAAGGGCACGAGACCCCGTGTGACCCTATTCTTTTCAAGTAGCACATTGGCACTTGGTTGTCTGTCTGGACCAGCACCGGCTGGTGATGCAGGTGGTGACAGAAGACTCCCAGGGCTAGGTGTACAGCTCAGAGCTCCAGGAGGTTGATCTGCTGGGTGCTCTTGTCTGACAACCAGTTGCCCTGAGTGCGGAGCTCTCCGCAGTGGGCTCGCAAGCCGAGTGGGGAGGCGACTGTGGTGAGGACCCTTGAGGAGCTTGGGGCCTGAAAAGGCATGCCTGCCTTGAGATGTTGGGGAGACTGCCACCAGACCAGAGAATCCACCAATTGGCGGGTCACAGAAACTCTGTCTCGGAGGCGGCCCATAACCTGAGACCACAGGTCCCGGAGGCACCACTGCACCATCCTCATGTGAAGGCGTCTGAGGTAACGTGGACCGTGGAGACCATGTGCCCGAGAAGGCACAGGAGAAACGGAGCAGGCACTGAGGGACGGTACTGTATGTCTCAAGCCAGAAGTCCAGAGACTGTTGTCTCGGTCCCTGGGCAAGAATGCCTTTGACTGGACCGTGTTGACCTTTGCCCTGATGAACTCCAGACACTGTGTTGGGAGGAGGTGAGACTTGGGGCAGTTTATGACAAAACCCAAGTGTTGCAGAACCTGGACAGTGCATGTGGTGGCCTGCTGCACCTCTGAGGCCGTGCCTCCCTTTATGAGCAAGTTGTCCAGGTAGGGAAAGACGAAGACCCCCTGGAACCAGAGGAAGGTGGCCACGACTGCCAGGCATTGTGTGGAAACTCTTGGGGCAGAGGCCAGGCTGAAGGGGAGCACCCTGTACTGAAAATGCTTGCTCCCACTATGAACCGCGGGTACTGTCTATGATTGGGGTTGATGAGGATGTGGATATAAGCATCCTTGAGGTCTAAGGAGCATAGCCAATCTCCCTGCTGGAGGTAGGGCAGCAATGTTCCAAGGGAGAGCATTTTGAACTTCTCCCTCACTAGGAATTTGTTGAGGTTGCGCAAGTCGAGGATGGGCCTTAGGCCCCCTGTCCTTTTTGGCACGAGAAAGTACCTGGAGTAGAACCCTTTACCCTTGAGATGGTGGGGCACCGGTTCCACCGCTTTGTTCGAGAAGACCTGCCAACTCCTTCAGAAGGTGGTCACGGTGGAGGAGAGACCTCCCAGGAAATAAGAGGGAAGTGTGAGTCAGGTCAAGGAGGTAACCCTCCCTGACTACCTGAAGTGCCCAGGAATCGGTGGTGGTCACCCACCTCTGCGCGTAGAGGGTCAGACGTCCCCCCCTGTGGGCTGCTGATTTCCTTGGGGTAGATAGGCTATGCTCAAGGAGTCAAAAACTCCCCCCCTGACTGGGCTGGAGCTGGTGCTTGGGGTTTTGGAGCCTTCTGCTTACATGGGCCATGCCATGTCCCTTAGCCTTCTGACCCTGTTGAGGAGCTGGGGAGACCTGATAAGGTGGATAGTGTCTGTAAACAGCTCCCTTCCTCGGATAAAAGGACTTTTTATCTGAGCCCTTCCATCGGGGAGAGGCAGCAGTCTTTTTGGAGAGCCTAGTCCTCGTCATGAATTTTGTCTCCAGCTCGGCAGCCTTGTCGGTCATGGGTTTGCCAAAGAGGTTCTCTCCTTGGCAGGGGACATCAACCAATTTGTCCTGAACCCACTGCTCAAGGTCGGACTGTAGCTAAGCTTGGCGGCGTGTACCGATTCCAGCCGCAGACTCGAATCAGTCATAGGCTGCTCAAGACATGAATTTGGAGAATTCACGGACTGCCTTGACCGGGTTCTTAAACCACTGCAAGGGTTCCTTGGAGAGACCAGCTGAGAACCTTGCAAGGTCCTTCGCCAGGTCTCTCAGGTTCATGCTCATGTACAGCTGGTAGGCCTGGATGCGGCCTATGAGCATTCAACCCTGGTAGCACTTTCTGCAGAGGGTGTCCAGGGTGCAGGCCTCCCTACCAGGGGGCATCGAGGAGTGCATCTTCTGGCTTTTCAGCCGACGCATGGCCGATTCCATCACCATGGATTATGTGGCAGCTGTGACTTTTGGAAGCTCAATACTGCAGCCGGTGTCTCCCATATTCGGAGCATCAGTCATTCCAGGATGGGAGGGACGGGCACCGTGAGTGATTCCTGCGGAGGGGCCTCGTACTGGAGGATTTCCAACTCATCTGCCCAGGGGTCATCCTCTGACTCGGTCAGAAATACCAGAGCCTTAGACATGTCCTAGACAAAATCAAGGAAGCCCATATCCTCGGGCAGGGACCGCCGTCAAGGCTCCGAGATGGGAGAGTCAGATGGGACGTCATGGTGGCGACTGGTATGGGGGGGGGGGGACGCCTCGTCCTCCATCTCCCACTCTGAGTAGTCTGTCGAGGACTTGGAGGGCTGCTCCAAAGGCCTCAGGGCCCCTGATGCCCTGCGGCCGGTACCTGGCAAACTTGCCAGGGATAACCGCAATCTCATCGAGCGGGACTCAGATCACGACCTCGGCCGAGGATCAGCTCAGTTTCCGGGGACGTCTTGGATATCGAGGGCCCAGTGGTCGGGGCAGATGAAACCATTGTGCTGGACAACAGCGCCTGCTGCTAGTCCATGAAGGCAGACAAACTGCGCTCCAGGACCGCCATTCTGAACTCCAGACAAGGCTCTGCAGCCTTCGATGCAGGCACTGAGGGACTCGGGCCCAACACCAGCTCCCCCGAAGGGGAATCCTCGACGAGAATGGTGTCTGGGGACTGAGGCCTGTCCACAGTTGGAGCCTTTCGGGGGACCTTCGCAGGCTGCTCCTTCTCTGACGCCTCAGACAAATCTCCAACTGCAGGACTGGGCCCAGGGAGCACCTGACCGGTTGGAAAAACCCAAGGATGCCACCTTCGAAGGTTGTTTCTTCTTCCTGGGTTCCCTCGAGGGAGACCACCTTTCTGAGAACCCACAACGAGGCTCGGGTTTGGAAGGTTCCGCCCAAGATGTCAGGGCCTCAGATGAGTCCCTGGCCTTCGGAGGCACCGGGGACTCGGGGAAAAACATATCATGCTGCTGCTGGTGGCTCTTTAGGGCCTTACTGGGACATCCTCTTGCAGAGACTGCAGGCTGCCAGATCGTGGTCTGGCCCAAGGCAGTGGAGACAGCAGTAGTATGTGTTGGTCAAAGACAATTTTAGAGCATTGATCACACTTCTTAAAGTCACTAGTAGCCATGGGGGAAAAAAGTACCCCTACGAGGTCAAAGACTCTCTGGGCTGCCAGTGGGAGAAAAAAAGGGCATGAAGACGCCAGAAGAAGAACGAAAACTACAAAAATATACCGAACTTGACGCAGAGGCAATGAGATCAATAGGCAGGAAGAGTACTGGTGAGATACCAGAGGTGAATATGAAACTCGGAGAGAAAAATTAACTTTCTGGGGACAAGCCAAACGTACGTCTAAAGGGCTCTGCGGAAAAAAGGAGACTGAGCAAGATGTCACCCTTGGGCGGGAAGGGGACTACACATGCGTAGTGGCATCTCCCAAAGGCTTTCTATGAAAGCTGGGGGATGCTTCCGCGAGGGCTCAGTCGGTGCCAATGTCACCCATATGTGAGGACTGACTTCCTGTTTGCTCCCAGAGAAAGACGTCATCCATATGTGAAGACTACATTCCTGTTTGTTCTTTGAGATTCTCCTATACGCTCGACACTGGGGCTACTTTTTAAAAACTAAGGTTTGGCCAGGCCCAATGCTAGAGCCTAGGTCTGGCACAGAGAAGACCATTCCTCGAAAAGGCAAGTAAGATTGCTGATCGGACTGAAACAGTACACCAAGAGAGCGGAGAAGAACCATGGCCACATCAAATATGCCTTCACAGATAAAAAATTTTATTCAAAAACCTGACGGCCAAGTGTCAGCACAAATGCCTGCATCAGGGGTCTGTAATAGTATGTCTTGATTTATACCGGTGCTTCGCTTGATGTACAGGCTCCACAGCAATTTTGACCAGGTGTAGCTCTGGTCGGACATATTGTATTCTTTGCTGAGTTAAATCTAATCAAGTACCTATGTCTTAAGGCCTGGAATGGACACTGTTGGAAACAGGATACTGGGCTTGATGGACCCTTGGTCTGACCCACTATAGCATATGTTCTTATGAAGTCACTGGATTTCTTGGCTATGGTAAGAAAAACAAGGGAAGAAAAATTAAAATCTATAGTGATGAAAATAAAGGACCGACAGGTTGCTATGACGAAGCCTCCTAAAAGCAAATAAAACCAAGAAGTCAATCATCTCTGTGCCACTGATACCAAAAATAGTTTTAAGTGCCAAAGGAAATACCTAAGCTAACACTACAGGGTGTGAGAGGTAACATAGAACCAGAAAATTCACTGAAAAACACACAAAACGATCAGTTGGCACTGGGCAACAATTGTCACGGCCAGATGAACTCTACATGGCTCACCAAAGGGCCCTTGATCTAGGTTGTGCATATTCACTTATAGCAACCGCCTTTCCCGTCAGATTGAGCCCTCCAGTACTCAGAAATTACCAGGACTTAAAGCATAAGCCCCAAGATGATTGGGCAGAGATTAAAATAGTTGCCGGCTGCCAGATAGTAAGCTGAAGTAGTACAGGAGCAAGATAAGGAACCTAGTCAGGGTCTCCCAAGTATAAGCCAGGATGACGACCCTTCTTAGTTTCAAAAGACAGACTAGAAGAGGCAGAGAAACCAATCAGAGGGCACAGCTTAATGCGACTTCTTAGTTTAAATAGCCTCATGGAGCCTATTTGGGAAAGTCACATCATTAGGCTGCAATTTGCAATGGCTTCAGAATGAGGTTCATTGCTGCATGATATCCGCAAAACTAACCCATTTGGAGACATTGCTCCCAAAAGGATGAAAGCAAAATAGAGAATTTCCATTAAAAACTAAACCTAATTGACTTTCAATCTTCAAAGAAGGCAGGGGGGGGGGGGTAAACTGTACAGAATGGCAAGTACAACCCTTGGCAGACTTGATGGGCCATGCTGGTCTTTATCTGCTATCGTTTACAAGTTACTTTGTAAGAATATAAAATTGTTACCAAAACAGATTTTGGATAAAACATAGCAGGATACTACTCTTAATATTTCACAGTATATGTATGAGTAATTTAAGTACATGAATGCACCTTTCAGCTACAGCAAGAAGACGTTCAGGTCTGAAGGTACCTTCAGTGTCAATGTACATGGCCTTTCCTTCACCTCCACCTCGATCAATGGGGAGCTAAAATGAAAAATAAATGGAGTTTAAAAAGGAATGCAAGCATAAAATCACAGAAAAACATAGTTACTCACCTGTAACAAGTAATCCCTGGAAACAGCAGGAATTTAGTCTTCACATATGGGTAACGTCGGTACCGACGGAGCCCACGCGGGAACACTCACCAGTGTCCAATAGGAAAGCTTTTGGGAGCATCCCACTGCGCCTGCGTAGCTGTCTTCCCGCCTTTCCAGCTCTCCCTCCTCAGTTACGTTTGTAGCTGAGATAAAAGGAGAGAAGGAGAAGGAGGAGGAAAAGTACAACTCCTAGGGGAGGAGGGTGGGTTGTGAAGACTAAATTCCTGCTGTTCCCGGAGATCACCTGTTACAGGTGAGTAACTACACTATCTCCAGGAACAAGCAGGAATGTAGTCTTCACATAAGGGACTCCCTAGCTTGGAGATGCCAGAGAGATGACCTCAGAGTGAGCTGTGACTCACAGGCCTAAGTAGGTCATTTATCCTCCTAGGATGTCTGATATCGAAACCTGGAACGGAGGGTAGGAGTTGATCTAAGTATGAAAGAGCTGCTAGAGACCAGCTTGGCCAAACAAGGCATCCCGGTGGGAGTCCTTGTCAAGGCAACAGAGCAGCAAAAGTATAGACAGAGGACCAGGTTGCTGCCTTGCATTATGCAATCTCATCAGCATAGATTTGCCATAGAGGTAGCCATGGCCCGAACAATATATACAGTGACATGACCCTCAAGAGAGAGTCCTGCACTTTCGTAAGCAAAAGAGATACAATCTGCTATCCAGATGGAGAGAGTTTGCTTGGATACTGGCAGACCCAGGTAACTCGAGTCAAAGGCGATGAAAAGTTGGGAAGCTTTTCTGTGCTCCCAAGTTCTCTGGAGATAAAAAGCCAAAGCATGTTTGCAATCCAGAGTATGAAGGATTGCTTCTGTCTTAGAGGAATGAGGTCTAGGGAAAAAGACAGGGAGGTAAACTGACTGGTTTAAATGGAAGGGCGAGATCACCTTTGGCATAAAGAGGGGATGAGTCCGAAGGACTACCTTATCATGGTAGAATCGTGCATAAGGAGGGTCAGCCACCAAAGCCTGAAGCTCACTAATGCGTCTTGCTAAAGTGAGGGCAATTAGGAAGGTGACCTTCCAGGTGAGAAACTTCAGAGTAGTGGCTAGAGGTTCAAAGGGCAGCTTGAGAAGCTGTCCTAAAACAATATTGAGATCCCATGCCACTGGGAGGCTTAGTTAACAGAAGACCCCTCATGAAGCGTGCTACAAGCGGCTGAGAAGAGATGGACTGACCATCCAAGGGCATGTGAGAGGCTGCAATTGCACTTAGGTGTACTCTTACTGAATTGGTTTTGAGTCCAGAATAAGAGAGGTGGAGAAGATATTCAAGTAATGCATCCACCGGAGCTGAGAAGGGGCTTAAGATCCCTTTCAGAACACCAGAGAGAGAATTTAAGCCACTTGAAGGCATAGGAGCGCCTGGTGGAAGGTTTCCTAGAAGCTAAAAGGATAGCTTTTATCTGTTGAGAGAGATTGATGTCCTGGAAGGCTATGCCTTCAGCAGCCATGCTGCCAGATGTAGGGACTGCGGATTGGGATGCAGCAGTGACCTGTCCTCCTGCGAGAGGAGATCTGGAGCAGACCCCAAATCTACTGCTTGAGCTTGATAGACGTAGGAGAGGATACCACGGTTGTAATGGCCAATGTGGGGCCATAAGAATCATATAGCCCCTGTCTCTCTCAAGTTTGAAAAGAGTTTTGGGAATGAGGGGAATGGGAGGGAAGGCATATAGGAAGCCTTGACCCCAGTGAAGGTGAAAGGCTGGTTGTTCTGAGCAGGCATTCTGGAGCAGAAGCAGGGAAGTTTGGCATTCTGAGGACTTGCGAACAGGTCTATGTCTGGGGTTCCCCAGATCTGAAAAATGTGAGTGACCTTGTCCGCATGGAGAGACCACTCGTGGGGTAGCAGAACAACTGAGCTTGTCTGCCAAGAAATTCTGTTTGCCTGGAAGATACACCGCAAGTAGGTGAATGTGATGTTGTATGGCAAAGGACCACAGGTGCAGAGCTTCGTTGCAAAGGGTCCACTCTGCTTGTTCATGTAGAATATAGCTACTTGATTGTCTGGACTAGAACTGTACGGAAGCGAAGATGGTCCTGGAACACCTTGAGAGCATTGTGGATGGCTCTGAGTTCCAGCAGATTTATGTGGAGCTGTAACTCCTGATAAGACCAAGGACCCTGAGTTGAGAGATTGTCCAGATGAGCTTCTCAGCCCAATTTGGACGCATCCATCGTCAGGGTACATTGATGTGGAGACATCTGAAACGATGATCCTACTAGCAAGTTTTTTGGGGATTGCCACCATTGGAGAGACTAGATTAGACGTGTAGAGACCATTATTTTGTCTCCCAGGCGACCCGATGCTGTGCACATATATAGACAAGCATATGGAACAACATGCACTGATGCCATATGACCCAGAAGTTGCACATTTCTCAAGCAATGAGAAAGTTCTTGCTGCATGCTTGCGATGCAAGCTGAATGAGTCATGCATAGCGGGTCTGGGGCAGAAAAGCTCTTGATTGTTGAGTGTCTAGGAGAGCCCCTATGAACTCTAGAGTTTGAGAGGGAACGATTGGCTTCTAGAGATGTGCTTTCTCGAATGAACCAGTTGTCTAAGTAAGGGAAGACAAATATCTCTAGAGTCCTTAGGAATGCAGCTACCACTGTCATGCACTTTGTAAAGTCTCTTGGGGCAGAGGTGAGGCCGAAAGGCAGGACTCTGTATTGATAATGTCTCCCTTGGAACAGGAAACGCAGGAACCTTCTGTGCTGTGCGTGAATAAGAATGTGAGTTTATGTGTCCTTTAGATCTAGAGAACAGAGCCAATCCTGTCTCTGGAGATAGGGGAGAAGAGTATCTAGGGAGATCATCTTGAATTTCTCCCAAAGTAGATTCTTGTTCAGTTCCCTGAGGTCCAAAATGGGCTTGTATCCTCCTTTGGAATGAGGAAGTATGGAGAACAGAAGACCAGCTCCTGCTGCAAGAGTGGCACCTCCTCTATTGCACCCTGTGAGAGAAGGGAGGTGACCTCTTGCAATAACAGAGCGGTGAGAGGGGGTTGAGAACAGAACTCTCTTGGAGGAGTCGGGGGGGTAGACTTTGTAGATGAAGCTTGTACCCCCTCCCATACTATGGAGAGAGTCCACTGCTCTGATGCTATAAGATGCCACCTGTAGGCAAAGTGACATAGTATGCTGGGAATGTGGATGGGATCTGGAATCTCCAGAGGCAGAACGACTATGCTCTCTAGAAAGGAGTCAAAGACCCTGAGGAGGTTGGGTCTGCTGAGGTGGCTGTGACCTAGGAGTCTGCGCCTTCCTCTGCTGTTTTGGTGGCTGCTGCCCCTTCTGGGGAGTATGGATTGGTCAGTGCACTGCAGGGGTGTAAGAAGGGTAGTACTACTTTCTTATTGAAAAAGGATTTCTTTTTTTTCTTAGCTGGGTTGGCAGTAGATCTAGATAGTCTATTATTAAGAGTGGAGTTCTCAGATTCTAGCTGAGAAGCCTTGTTCTGCCAATCCTTGCCAAAAAGGTTTTCACCAGTGCAAGGTATATTCCCCAGCTTATCTTGAACCCATTGTTGAAGATCAGATGCTTGGAGCCCAGCAATCCTGCGTGCACCAATGCATATAGCTGAAGTTCTGCTGATGCATTCAAAACAGTCAAAAGTTGCCCTGTTAATTTTTTAAACATTTTGGGCAAGCTCTACAAGAGTGAGATAATCAGCTCTCTTGTCATCAGGGAGAAGAGGAGCCATTAACTCCAAATCAGCTCTCTTGTCATCAGGGAGAAGAGGAGCCATTAACTCCAAATCCCTAGCCACCTCTCTAAGGAACATACCCATAGGAGGGAGGAGTGGCCTAGTGGTTGGGGCAAGTTACCTCAGGCCGGAAGGTCAGGGGTTCAAATCCCACTAGAGGACAGCAACCTTGGGCCGGAAGGACTGGGGTTTCTAGTCCCACAGGTGCTCCTTGTGGTCTTGGGCAAGCCACTTAACCCTCCATTGCCCATGTTCCCTGTAAAATATTTATCTCCAAGTTATAATGCCCTATTCAATGTAATTTCAGTTTGTTCAATGCAAACCGCCTTGATATCATGAAAGGCGGTATATAAGAAATGATAAATAAATACATAATTAAATAAAATAAATATAGCATATGTAGGAACCGATTCTGGCCAATAACATGGAGGCCTGAAAACAGACAACCAAAAGTGTCAAGGGTTCTCGATTCCCTGCCTGGAGGGTTCGAGGAATATGTCTTAGCACTTTTTATTCAACGCATTCCTGATTCCACCACCATGGAAAGATGTGGTAATTGTGTCTTCTGGAAGCCAGGACACTCCGGTACCCGGTACATTGTATTGAGTCATCAAGTATGTGGAGAGATGGTTAGAGGTGTGTCTCACACATTTGAAGCATAAGGTCGTGAAGTATTCTATGAATAGGGAGAGTAGCAGCTTCCTTTGGGGCTGCAGGGTATTGAAAGATTTCCTGTTCTTCAGTCCTAGGTTCTTTCTTTCTCTGAGGTGACCATTATGGACAGACCCCAAGCAGACATTGCGAATAAAGTCTTGGAAAGACATGTCCTCCGGAAGGGACATGCGACGTTGTGGGGACAGAGTTGGGTCTTCCGGAAGAGTTCTCATTTCCCGGGTAGACTCAAAATATCGGAAGACTCAAAATATCAATGAACAGGGTTGTTCATGCTTGGCATGTACTTGATACAGCTCGAAGCCAGCAGCTGAAGATTGCAGTGCCCGAATCTCGTTACTGGAAACGCATTCGAGGGCTGGCATGGTAAGCGGTAAAAAAAAGTCCATGCAGACTCTTTCGGTACCATAGTCGGTACCAATATCTGAGGAATTGATTGTAAAGGCTTTACTGGTACAGAGGCCGCCAGTAAGGCTGCTAAGCTCCACTCAATGGCCAAGATACGTTGATCCATGGAGATCGCCGATGCTGGGGTATCTGTACTGGAGTTATGGGCCACAATCCCTGAGCATGGCACCAGGAGCTCTCCAGAGGTGGAGGCCTTGGGAGCATCCTGGGACCCCATTAAGGCTTTAGAGGCAAGGGCCTCCCGCCAGGGTTGTTTGGCCGATGTGTCCCCCTCCAGGGCAACACTCAAGGCATCTCGATGCTTAGAAGGAGATCTTGGAGGGCCAGCTAGTCTTCAAGGAAGACTTAGGTTTCGATACCTGAGATCCTTGAGAGAAAGATGAAGCTCTTGATGTTGATGCTACAGACATTGTATCGGTGGCAAAGAGGGTGCCCAGTTTTGCAGCTCAGTTCTGTAGGCCTGTCATCTTCCTACAGAAAGGACATTCTGACAGTTGGTGATCCGGTTCTAAGCACTTTAGGCACCAGTCATGGGTGTCCGTGGCAGAAAATGTACTGCCACATTTGGAGCACTTAAAACCACTGGCTGGTTTTTCCATTTTGTGACAAAAAAGGAAAGGCCTAAGCCTAAGATGGCGTCAATGCGCCTGAAGGAAAAAGTTTTCTTCCCACAGATTTTTTTTTAAAGAAAAGAAAAAAAAGCAAGCAGCAACTGGGTCAGTACCAGTGTCGACAGGAAGGCAGATGCGACTAAAAAAAATAAGAAAAAAACAAATTTTCTGCGGCAACAGGAATTGCGTCGTCAGCTCCACAGAAAACAAAGAACTGAGGAGGGAGAGCTGGAAAGGCAGGAAGACAGCTACGCAGGCGCGTAGGATGCTCCCAAAAGCTTTCCTATTGGACGCTGAGGAGCGTTCCCGTGTGGGCTCCGTTGGTTCCAACGTTACCCATATGTGAAGACTCCATTCCTGCTTGTTCCTGGAGATGCAGTTACTCACCTTTAACAAGCGTCCTCTGGGGACAGCAGGAATCAGTCCTCACATATGGGTGACATCGGCACAGACTTAGGCCATGCAGTAACCTCTCTCCAGCCATCTTGCCTCAGTATGACTACATAGCTCAAGATGGTAAAAAAGAAAGCAACTCCATGGGGAGGGGGGGGGGAAGGTTAAGGACAGATTCCTGATGTCTCCGGAGAACAACTGTTACAGGTGATAAACTACACTATCTCTGGGAATAAGCAGGAAGTCAGTCCTCACATATGGGGCTCCCCAGCTACAAGTTACCAAAAATAAAACCTGTAAACTACGGGCGACCCAAAGAGCAAACCATAAGGAATAGAGTACAGTTCGGTTGCAAGACTCAGCAGCAACCCCAGCTTCGACCAGGGAAACCAGCTCTCCAGTAACCTGGACAAACAGAAGGGCCAGAGGGCAGGAGTTGCCTTAAACCCCAAAGAAATGACGGAGTACCGCCTTGCCGAAGGCACTGTCCTGCCAGGACTCCTCCTCCAGGCAGCAATTTTATTTTTTATTTAGCTGTATTTATATCCCGCTTTTCACCGGGTCAAAGCGGTCAATTGGGAGATACATTTAACATGAGGGGATATGACACACATACGCTAATACTTACAGGGAACATGGGCAATGGAGGGTTAAGTGGCTTACCCAAGACCACAAGGAGTGCCTATAGGACTAGAAATCCCAGTCCCTTCGGCCTGAGATTGCTGTCCCCAGGTGGGACTTGAACCCCCGGCCCTCCGGCCCGAAGTACCTTGTCCTAACCACTAGGCCACTCCTCCCATGATAGCAATGTGCTACGAAGGTATGAAATGAGGACTAAGTGGCAGCTCGGCAGATTTTCGTTAAAGGAACAGAGTAAAGGTTTGCCACAGAAGCCACCATGGCTTGGAGACTGTGCACAATGACGCTCCAGTGAAAGACCAGCCTGACCGTAGGTGAAAGTTATGCAGTCTGCCATCCAAGTGGACAGAGTATGCTTGGAGACTACTATGCCCAGGCGATTAGGTCGTAGGAGATTAAGAGCTGCAAGGAGCAGTGATAGGACTTGGTCTGCTCTAAATAATAGGCCAATGCCCATTTACAGTCTAGCGTATGGAGAGTGGCCTCTGCCCTACTGGTGTGAGGATGCAGGAAAAAGGTGGGAAGCACCATTTCCTGGTTGAGGTGGAACAGGGAGGAACTTAAGTTGTCTGGAGCACCACCCTGTTCTTGTGAAACCTGATGTAGGGGGAAAGAGCCACCAGAGCCCGAAGCTCACTGACCCTGTGGGCAGATGTGAGCACCACGAGGAAGAACCCTGCCAGGACAGATACCTGAGGTGGCAGGAAGCCAGAGGCTCAAAGGGTGGAGTGATGAGCTTCGAGAGGACCATACTGAGATCCCATGCCACTACCAGCAGACAAATGGGTGGTCAAAAAAGCAGGAGACCTCTGGAAGCGAGCCACGAGAGGCTGGGCAGAGAGGGCCTTCTCTTCAATGAGGACTCCGTGCACCAAACAGAAAAGAGACGCCACTTGAAGGCCTGCCGGGTGGAGCCCTTGCATGAGGCCAGCAGGACCCTCCTCCACCTGCCTGAGCAAGTCAAACTGGCTTAGGGCTACTCTTTCATGGGCTAGGGCTACTCTTTCAGCAGCCAAGTTGTCAGGGGTCAGGGATGCAGGAGAGAGACATTCTCCTGCAAAAGCAGCCCAGGCTGCTCCCCTGGGGGACTGGGGTGTCCGAGATAGACCGAGCAGTGGAAACCATGGCTGCCGGGGCCACCGCAGGACTATGAGGATCAGGTGGCCTGGTGAGCTGGACCTTGAAAAGGGTCTTGGCAATGAGCAGCATCGGAGGGAAGGCATAAAAAGGAATGAGAAATGCATCGGCCACCATCTGGGAGGGGTACAGTGTTCTGGAGCAGAAGCAGGCCAGCTGAGCATTGGCTGGGCTGTCAAAGAGATCCATCACAGGAAGGCCCAAACAGTCGGTGGGCCACCTGCGGGTCAAGCCGGCACTCGTGGAGCTGGAGAGCCTGGCTCAGATGGTCTGCCAGAACATTGTCCTGGCCAGGGAGGTACACTGCCCTGAGGAGCATCCTGCTCTTGCTGGAGAAAGTGCAGAGACGGACTGCTTCCAAGTGCAAGAGGGACGACCCCGTGCCCCCGTTTGTTGATGTAGAACATTGCCCCTGACTGTCCGTCTGGATCGGAACAGCCTGGTTGCGCAGGTGGTGCTGAAAAGCTTGAAAAGTTGATATGTTGGAGGCTCTCCGATGCTGATCACAGGCCCCGAGTGTGGAGGTCACCCCAATGGGCTCCCCAGCCCAACTTGGAGGCATCCATGGCAAGGACCCTTTGAGGGGCCAGGACCTGAAAGGGCATCCCTGCCAGCAGGTTCGGTGGCTGTTGCCACCATGCAAGGGACTTGGTAAGGGGACAGATGGTCACCCTGTCCTGCAGGTGCTGTCACCTGGGACCACTGGGAGCAGAGGGCCCACTGGATCAGCTGCATGTGGAGATGGGTGTCTATCATGACGGGCACTGTCAAGGTCATGTACCCCAGAAGGCACAGCATGAGCCGGGCAGAGACAGTTTCAACCCTGAACCTCTCTTGCGAAGGCTGCTGGACACTGGGTCCTGTAGATGGGGAGGAAGGCTCTTGCCTGGACCATGTCCAGCAATGCACCTATGAATTCCAGGCTTTGGGTTGACTGCAGATGGAATTTGGGGTAGTTAATGACAAATCCCAGGTGCTCCAAAGTGAGAATGGTGCAGCATGCTGCCTGCTGCACTTCGACGACTGCCACCTCTGACCAGCCAGTCGTCCAGGTAGAGAAAGAAACACCTTCTGCAGCTGGGTGTCAACCACTGCTAGGCACTTGGTGAACACCCTTGGGACCGAAGCCAGGCTGAAGGGCAGGACCCTGTACTGGTAAATGGCTGCCTCAGACGACAGAGGCACTGCTGAAGGCATGGATGGATGAGAATGTGTGTGTATGCGTCTTCGAGATCCAAGAGCATTGCCAATTTCCCTGGCGGAGGTAAGGCAGCAATGTTCCAAAAGGAGAGTATCACCAGGAACTTGCGATCTCGAAGATCCAGAATAGGACGAAACCCGCTAGGCCTCTTGGGAACCAGAAAGTACCAGGAATGGAACCCCTTGACCTTGAGGTAGGGTAGAACTAATTCCACCAGCTTGTTGGCTAGAAGCCCGGTGAGCTCTCGCTGGAGCAAGTCTCTGAAGAGGAGCTATCGGGAGTTTCCCTGGAAAGAACGGGGCCGGCGTCTGATCGCAATGGAGGTAGCCCTTCCCCACCACCTGGGAGACCCAGGTGTCTGTGGTGGTGCTGGACCACCAGTTGGCAAAGAACATCTGATGCCCACCCCCCCATGTGCTGCATATCTTGGCCTCCTGGGAAAGGAGAGGCTATGCCCAAGAAGTCAAAAGCCCCCACCAGGTTGTGGCTGGGGTGCTGCATGGAGACCTTAGGCTTATGCGGGCTGTGCCCCTGTCCCTTAGCCTGCTGGAGAGATGGCAAAGTACTAAAGGTAGTTTCCCTAAGCCTTCCTCCCCCTCCCCCCCCCCCCCGCCCCAAAGCCTTAGTCAGCAGTTTTCTTGGAGTCTGGTCCTGGTCAGGAACTCTGACTCCAGCTTGGCGGTCTTGTCAGTCATGAGCTTGCCAAAGAGATTCTCCCCCTGGCATAGGACATCGACCAGCTTGTCCTGAACCCATTGCTCCAGGTCAGAGGACTGTAGCCAGGCCTGGCGATGGGCACTAATGCCCACACTGCAGTTACTCTAGCTACCGACTTGAAGCAGTCACAGGCTTCACGAGTGATGAATTTGGAGTACTCTGACTGTTGAGGTCAGGGTCCGGAACAGCTGAAGAGGTTCTTCTGCCAGCCCAGCTGAGAACCCAGCAAGCTCCCTTGCCATGTCCCACAAGTACATGCCCACATAAAGCTGGTAGGCCTGGATTTTAGCAACTGCTTACTCAGAAAAATTAATAGTTGGTTCCATAAAACCTTGTAACAAAATGTTAGTCTGATACCTCCTTCCATATGTCCACCAACAAACTATCACCAACTTCAGCCTCTGAAAGCATGGGGGGGGGGGGGGTCACAGGGCGATAGCACTTTCTGCCAGAGGCATCCATGGAGCATGCCTCCCTGCCAGGGGGCACAGAGGAGTGCATCTTTTGGCTTTTGATCCTGCACATGGCCGACTCCACCACCATGGAGTTATGAGGCAGCTAAGCCTTTTGGAGCCCGGGGCTCCCATGGACTGAATACATGGCATCAAGCTGCCTGCTTACAATTGGCACCAAGGTCGGTGTCTCCCACATGCGGAACAGAAGTCATTGCAAGATGGGGAGGAACTCACACCAGAGTGCCTCGTTTGGAGGGACCTCATACTGGAGGATCGAGGTCCTCCGCAGATTCCATGGTAAATGCCAAGGCCTTCACCATGTCCTGGCCCTCAGGAAGGGAGGGGGTCCCAAATGGACATCCTAATGGAGACAGGTATCAGGGGACTCATCATCTGTCTCCCACTCTGACTCAGTCAGGGGAGACTGAGAACTCTCCGGGTCTCGGGGTTGAGCCGGGTCACTGGTGCCACAAGGCCCACGGAGCCCCTGTGGTCTGAACCGGAGGCGCTGGCTGGGGAAGTCCTCCGCCTCAAGCGGGACCAAGAACAGAGTCTGGAATCGTCTCGAAACTGATGGTACTTGAGGATCGCTTCCACAAGTTCCAGAGATACCCTCGCGGTGGAGGGGCCAGTAGTCTGAACAGATGACCCAGAGGAACCGGGCATTGGTCCGAACTGCTGGGCCAAGGCAGCAATGCTGCACTTGAGGGCTGCCATTCTGACCTTGAGGTCAGGAGGGTCCGCAGCCACCGGCATGAGCACTGAAGTCTTCAGGCCCAACGCCTGCTCCTTCGAGGGGGCATCCTTAATGAGGATGGGTTCAGGAGACTGGGGTCGATCTCCCAAAGCAGATGGCACTTTCTTCCACTAGGCAGCTTGGAGGGCTGTTCCTGACTTATCCACAGCTCCAGCGTCATTGCCCAATGATGGTACCAACAATGTCCGGCTCTTCAGGGGATGGTCTTCAGAAGAGGATCCCCTGTCCAACGCCCCACAGCATTGGGGCTCAAAATGGGCACAGACATCACACAAGGCAGAAGCCACCGTGGCGGTCCCAGAGGGTGTCTTCTCCACAAGTAATGCTGGGGCCAAAACAGAGGTCTTCCCAAACAGACACTCGCTACTTCTCATGGTTCCTCCACCCCTTGCTTGTCGTTTGCTGACAAAGCTCACAGGAGGAGTCATCATGCTCAGCACAGAGGCAGCAATCGTGTGGGTCCGTGCGAGACATAGTATGCCCACACTGCTTGAACCCACTAGCCAAGGACATAGTAGGGAAGACAGCACCTGTGAGATCGAATTCAAGGGTCCCAGACAGGGAGGGCTCGAGGATTCCCGTGCACCGAGGAAGACTACCTCGAAGGGCAAAAAGACCTGAGAAAAATTCAGCGCCAAGGCAGCAGCAAACCCAGGGAGGTGAGAAGGCACCAGTTCGCATATCAGAGAAAGGAAAAAAAAGAAATAAAGAAAAAAAAAAAATCAACCTTTTCCAGGGTGCAAATGAACATCTGATAGGCTCTGCAATAAGCATAGTTACTCACCTGTAACAGGTGTTCTCCGGGGACAGCAGGAACCAGTCCTCACATATGGGTGACGTCGGCGCCGACGGAGCCCTCGTGTGGAGCAAATCCCCAGCTTTCAGAGAAAGCCTTTGGGAGTTGCCATCACACATGCGTGGTACCCTTCCCGCCCAAGGGTGCCATCTTGCTCAGTCAAATGACATAGCTAAAAGACGGCAAACACAACAAAATATAAATGGGGAAGGAGGGAAGGTTGTGAGGACTGATTCCTGCTGTCCCCAGAGAACACCTGTTACAGGTGAGTAACTACGATTTCTCCAGGAACAAGCAGGACGTCAGTCCACACATATGGGACTCCCCAGCTATAGGCTACTGAGAAACCACAGCTGAAAAATAGGCTTCCTCTACGAGAGCCACAAGCAGCCACAATAGAGATCTAAGAGAATAGCACTCCGGTAGCCTGACACAGAAGGGTCGGAGGGCAGGAGTTGCCTAGACCTCAAAAAGGTTACGGAGTATAGCCTGGCCGAAAGCACTGTCCCATCGAGACTCCCTATCCAGGCAATAATTTGTTGCGAAAGTCTGACCCGAAGACTAGGTGGCGGCCCGGCAGATGTCTGCCAGTGGAACCGAGCAGAAATGAGCCACTGATGCCGCCATGGCCCTGACCCGATGGGCTGTAACACGACCCTCCATCGGAAGCTCAGCTGCCCTGTAATGCACAGGCAATACAGTCTGCTACCCAGGTGGACAGCATAAGCTTGGAAACAGCTATCCCCAGCTTATTGGGGGTCGTAGGACACAAAGAGCTGAGAAGCCCTTCTATGCGCTTGTGTACGCTGGATATAGAAGGCCAACACCCTCTTACAGTCCAGGGTATGAAGTACTCTCTGCCCGACTGGAATGCGGCCTGGGAAAAAAGGTAGGCAGCACCACCTTCTGGTTGAGATGGAACGAGGAGACTACTTTCGGAAGGAACGTGGAGTGCATGCGTGCAAAGCACCATCCGTTTCTTATAGAACCTGGTGTAAGTCCTTTCTGACACTAGGGCCTGAAGCTCACCTCACCCGCCGAGCCAACTTGAGTGCCACTAAGAAAACCACCTTCCAAGAGAGGTAGCGGAGATGGCAGGTTGCCATCGACTCAAAAGGCGGCCAAGTAAGCTGCCCTAAAACCACATTCAGATCCCACTCGGTCAACAGAGGGCGAACCGGAGGCTTCAAAAGAAGCAGGCCTCTCAAAAACCGAGAAACCAAGGGGTGAGCAGAGAGGGGCTTCTCCTCCACCGGGAAGTGGTTTGCTGCAAGGGCACAGAGGTGCACTCTGACGGAGTTGGACTTGAGGCCCAAATCCAAGAGGTGGAGAAGGTACTGTAAAACTATTCCAACCTGGCAGGAGAAAGGATTCACACACTGCCCCTCACACCAAGTCGCAAACCTGCGCCACTTCAAGGCGTAGGCCCATCTAGTCGACGGCCTCCTTGAGGCCAGCAAGACCGCTTCAGTATCTTTTGGAAGGAGCGGAGCATCACCCTTTCAGCAGCCATGCCATCAGGTTGAGGGAGCTGAGGTTGGGGGAGGGGGAGAACACGCCCCCCTCCTGGGACAGGAGGCTTGGGGAGGACCCCAGGGGAATGGGGGCCTCCACCGCTAATTGAAGCGGAAGTGAAAACCAGGGTTGCTTCGGCCACTGCAGGGCTACAAGGATGACCAAGGCCTTGTCCTGGAGGATCTTGACTAGAGTCTTGGCCACCAGAGGTGTTGTAGGAAACGCATACAGGAGGCCCACAGACCATGATATCAGAAAACCCTGTGCGGGTGTGGCTGCCTGGAGCAGAACCGGGGCAACTGGTGATTGTCCGGATTCACAAGTCCATCACACTGGCCGTCCCCAGGTTTGGAAAAGCCAATTGGCTACCCCACGGTCCAATTGCCACTCGTGAGGCTGGAGAATCCTGTTTAGCCTGTCGGCTAACCAGTTGTCCTGGCCCGGCAGGTAGACGGCCCACAGATGAATGCCATGCCAGGCTGCAAACAAGCACAGATCCAGGGTTTCCTGACATAGGAGGGGGACCCCCGTGCCAACCTGCTTGTTCACATAGAACATGGCCACCTGGTTGTCTGTCTGTACCAAGACAGGTTCGTGGGCCATGTTCTGCCTGAAAACTCCCAGGGCCAGGCGGATGGCATGGAGCTCCAGGAAACTGATCTGTTGTGTTCTCTCGCTCGGGGACCATACTACCCGAGTACGGAAACCCTGGCAATGGGCCCCCCAGCCCAGCAGGGACGCATCCATGGTAAGGATCCTCGTGTGTAGAGGAGCCTGGAAAGGCATCCCCGCCTCGAGTGGCTGAAGCCACCAGTCCAGGGACCATACCAACTGCCTGAACACTGACTTTGTCCATGAGGCAACCTGTGGCCTGTGACCACTGGTCTCTGAGGCACCACTGCTAGGCACTTTGTGAATACCCTGGGGGCCGAGGCTAGGCCAAAGGGAAGTACCCTGCACTGGTAGTGATTGCCCCCCACCACAAAGCACAGATACTGCCTGGGGTCTGGGTGTATTAGGATGCGTGTATACGCATCTTTTAGGTCTAAGGAGCATAGCCAGTCTCCCTGGCGGAGGTAAGGCAGCAATATTCCAAGGGAGAGCATCTTGAACTTCTCCCTCACCAGGAACTTGCTTAGGTTGCACAGGTCGAGGATGGGCCTGAGGCCTCCTGTTCTCTTTGGTACCAGAAAGTACCTGGAGTAGAAGCCCTTGCCTTGCAGGTGGTGGGGCACCAGTTCTACCGCCTGATCCTCGAGAAGACCCACCAACTCCTTCAGAAGGTGGTCCCGGTGAAGTGGAGACCTGAGGGGCTCTCCCGGGAAGTAAAGAGGTGGCACCTGGGCTAGGTGAAGAAGGTAGCCCTCCCGGACCACCTGTAAGGCCCAGGCGTCAGTGGTAATGGCTGTCCACCTGTGGGCATACAGGGCAAGCCTGCCTCTTGCGATCTGCCTGGCTCCTGTGGGAAGAGGGGACATGCTGTAGGAGTCAAAAGCCACTGCCAGGCTGGGCCGGAGCCAGTGCCTGGGGTTTGGGGGCTTTCTGCTTAAGCAGTCCAACAAGAAAGCACAATTCCACGTGCCAAATAACTGACCCAGTCCAAGACGTGGAGGCAAGGAAGGAACTATTTATTTATTGATTGATTGATCACTCTCGTTTCACAAAGCCAGGCCCGACACAGGCCGTGTTTCGTTTATGCCTTCATCAGGGGCTTTGGCTATAACATAAAAACCAACCATTTAAAAACATTAAATTCTAAAAACAAATCATGAACATAAATATAATATCAACATAAAAACAGCACCTATGAAATTAATAAATTAATGAATAATTCATAAATATAAAACATCGAAGTACAGCAAACTCATCTTCCAGCTAAAAGCATAAATAAATAAATATACATGTATAAAATAATCCATAAATACATATAAATACACATGTATAAAAACAGACCATAATATAAGAATATCACATCATACTTGTATAAAAATAAAATTAAAGTATGAACTAATCATATTAATTAAACAGGGGAATATAAAACAAATTGAGAGAACGTAAACTATCTGTACGTTATGAAAATAACTTCCATCACTTTTACCAATTTAATGTTACTATCACTCTATAATTGCTAAAAGAAAACAGCACAAAAGGAAAAGAAAAAGGGGGAACAGAGGAATTAGGACCATTCTCAACGACCATACTCATTGGAATCCATCATATATGCATATAAATATAAATAAAAACCATAATTAAAAATTGTAAAAAAAATTTTAAAAATATGGAAAACGGAAAAGAGAAGCAGCCGCCCCAGGAACCAGAAAAAACGCAACAGGTTGTTGTTAACTCAAATTTATAATCTTGCCCACCTTCCAACTATGGAGTATGTATGGGCTTACCTCTGCAACTGACGTTTCCAAAATCTATACTCAGTGTACCTTGCTGTTACATTTAAAATACTTCAATTCACTATCAGCAGAGTTTTGAAAATAGCTCGGCCAAACTGAGCAGACCATCTACTCGATGTAATTCTCTTCCTGCACAAAGCCTATAAAAACACTCATGGGTATGTGGTACACTAAAATGGTTAAAAAACGCGGGAAAAATTACATCAATTCACTTTTGATATATTTCATTGTTATAAACGCTAAATCTTGCTTCAGTAAAATCAGCTTATTTGTGTACTCATCCTTTACTGTGGTCCGTATATACGTAGTGAATTCTAACTCTCATACATGCAACTCTCAACATCACCTATTCTTCTTTTTACTACAAAATGGTTACGGAAACCCCAAATGTCATCAAAAAACTAATGCCACCTTAAGGTTCTAAAACCATTTGCACACTCTAAACTATCTAAAACTTCAGAACTACAAATACCCAACACGATCTCCAAAGCTATGAATCATATGGGAACAGGATCGTGGCTAAGTTCTTAACTACTCATTACTCCCCTCCCGTGATTGTTATCATACTGGCATATTCGGGGCTCTAAAAAGCAATTGAGCGTTCATATCATATCAAAATAACAACTCACCAGAATTTGTATATATGTAGAAAATTGCAACAAAGCATCCACTTGCCGCTACAATCTTTCTCCCATGCAAACGCGATTGAAACGCCTGCGGCTGCGTGGTGACTTTAAACCGCAAAAAATTGCGGGAAAAGTGACATATATTGTGATGACCTAAAAAATTTTTGGGATTAAAGATCCAGCTGTGCATTACTCTCCCATAACTTCTTTCATCACGGCATACTCTGGGATCTAACGTCAGATCGATATGCACACTAAATTTCAAAACTAATTGCAGTAAACGCAGTAAAGCCCTGCTCGCTGCTGTCTTCCTTATAAACACATCAAATATCACCTGCGATTATATGAAGACCTAAAAACTGACAGACTTCTAGAAAAATGACATCAATCCACATTTACTTCTAATATATCTACCTTCATTAACTGTCACTCTAATAAATCTTGCATCACTTAAGTAGAGGATCTGAGACTAATTATATACTATATGGATCAACCATTACTTATACATGGCTTAACTATTCAATCTCTATAGGAAGGAACAAGAAAAAAGAAAAAAGAGGGGGGGGAAGGGAAGGGGGGAGAGAGAGAGAGAGAGAGAGAGGGGAGGGGGAAGGGAGGAAAAAAGGAAAAAAAAGGAAAAAAGGGGGGAAGGGGAGAGGAGGGAAAAAGGGAAGGGAGGGGGGAAGGGGGGAGGAGGGGGAAGAGGGGAAGGGGGAGGGGGAAGGGGAGGGGGGAAAGGGAAGAGGGAAAGGGGGGGAGGGGAAAGGGAGGGGGGGAGGGAGAGAAGGGAAGGGGAGGAAGGGGGGGGGAAGGAGGGAAACGGAAAAGGAGAGGGAGCCATCTAGATTAGTAAAATACCATATATGAATTTCCTCTCAACTACGGGATAATTTACTACCTTTATACCATACAACACCTTATAACCGTATTAATAATCCGTCTGCCATTAGGTTCTTTAGTTGCAGGTCCGTGTGACCAGCTAATTGGTCATAAACTACCCGCAAAATCACTAACTCAGAGAAATACGGACAGATCTTCCTCCATATTCAATCCGTCAGGGTGTAAACTATTAAGTTGAAAGATGTAACGCTGCTCCAACCGCGCTATGGTTTTCTCCATATCGCCCCCTCGCCAGTTTAGCTTCACCTTCTTTATGATGAAAAATTTCAGATCTGATACCCTATGGTTATATTCTATCCAATGGGCTACCAACGGTTTATCTTCTAACATTCTATTAATACAACTTCTGTGTTCTATTATTCTCTTACGAACAGGGCGGGAAGTCATACCTACATACAACTTTTGACATGGACACTGTATTACATAAATAACGTAACTAGTTTCACAGTTGGTATAATCGTCCAGACGAAACACTTTCCCAGTGATGGGATGAGTATATTGATTCCTTATTGACAGGGCATGTACACACACGGAACATTTTCCACATTGATAATGACCTTTAATACCGTGATAGATATTTCTGTTCCGTAAATGCCGATGGGACCAACATATTCTTTAAATTAACATTGCGCTTATGCGCAATAACTAAGTTTATATCTGAAAAACCGGGTAATGACTGAATGAGGTATCAATGTTTCTGTAGAATCTTCCTGATATCTTGTGAGTGATGAGAATAAAGTAACGGGCATACCATATCAGATTTTTCATCCTTTTTTCTTTTTTGCAACAGGTTATCCCGTGAGACCTGACATGTCCTTTTATATGCTTTTCTAATTTGCTGAGGGGTAATGTCTTACTGCCAGTCGATCTTTGATGATATCTGCTTGTAGCTCAAATTCCTCTTCAGAAGTACATATTCTCTTAGCTCTAAGGAACTGCCCATATGCTTTTTACCCGAGCCCTTCTTGCGAGAAGGGGCAGAGGTCTTCTTGGAGAGCTGTGCCCTCGTCATGTACTCAGTCTCCAGTTCTGCGGCCTTGTCGGTCATGGGTTTGCCAAAGAGGTTCTCCCCTTGGCATGGATCAACCAACTTGTCCTAAACCCACTGTTCGAGATTCAAACGCAGCCATGCCTGGCGGCGTGCACCGATGCCAGCCGCGGCTATCCGGGCCACCGACTCGAACCAGTCATAGGCCGCTCGAGACAAACTTCGAGCACTCACGGACAGTGGTGTACAGGCTCCTGACGGCGTTGCAAAGGCCCCTCGGAGAGACCAGCCAAGAACCCGGTGAGTTCCTTTGCCAGGTCTCTCAGGTACATGTCCATGTACAGCTGGTAGGCCTGGATTTATTTATTTGAACTCATTTTTATACTGCTCCTTCTAGTGATCAGCAGCGGTTTACATTTTAAAATTTAATTCTGCAAGGATAGCAGTTACATATAACAATAAAGAAACTATGTACATGGCAAGGGTAGCGTAGGGATTCAAAACTCAAACTATTTACATATAGAAAAACACATAATTTCAGTTAACTACCCTGTTTCCCCGAAAGTAAGACCTATCCTGAAAATAAGCCCTAGCACGTTTTCCTGTGATTACCCTAATATAAGCCCTACCCTGAAAATAAGCCCTAGTGCAGATCATGGAGGAGGGTTGCCTGTGTGTGTTCTTGAGGTAGGGGAATGCATTTTTAGATAAATAGGCATTGTTCCTTTTGGTCCCCATGCATTCATTTCAGCCCTTTGTCCAGGTTCTACCGTAGGAAGCGTGTTTCTGATACCGTAGATCAGTTTCAGCCTAAATTCACTGCACTTCACCTGCCACCCCCCTGCGCGAACACCGTCTCTTTCTCTCCACTTCTCGCCGACGCGTGTCACGTTTACTAAGGTAAGAGCAGAGCCCCGGTGCTTCGCGGGGGCCTTTCAAATCCATCACGTCCACGGGAGATTGTTACCAGGTACACACACGCCGAGAAGCACTTTTGTTGGATTTGGCTTTTCAGTTAACTTTCTAGTTATTACATTATTATCCTTCCTCTAAAAAACAGCAAATGACATTCACTTATTTTTTGTATGGCTCTAAAGAACACTGACTCCTGCTTTCCCTCTACAATTTCCTCCGCAGTGCTGCGATATGGCTTTTAGGCGCGAGGAGCAACCACGCTGCTTGCGCTGCGCCACTAAAAGTGCAATATCGTAGCGCCACCCTGTACCGGCAGCAGCGCAGCCAGATCTCCCGCTCAGCGTCACGATAACCTTGCTCTGGAGGTTCTCACAGAGAACAGGCAGCACGATTGGCCGACTTTGCTTCACCCCTATTCTGAAGTAGATCATAAAAAGCTAGTGGAATTCTGTACTCACCAAAGGCCTTAGATAGGTCCAAATCTTCAATCCTTGCAGGACCTGCAGGCTGTAAATCCTGGCTGAGAGGGGCGCCATAGCGGACTTTGAACCCACTTCCCAGCCTGGCTCAGCCCTGGATGCCGATGGTTGTGGGCTGACAGGGAAGAGGCTGCCTGCTGCCGGGCTGAGCTGGGACAATGGACCGTCCCTCCAGAGGAGGCCTCAGCGTTACAAACAGGGCAGTTTATAAACTGTAAATTTTGACTGTTTTATCACCTACTAACGCCCATCCATGTATCCAATTCTTGTTTCCCCCCCCCCCCCCCCCCCGTTTCCTCTTGACACTATCAATGAAAATGCTTTTGCGATTCACTTATATATCCTGGGATTTTACCTTTTGATCATACTCGCCTGACCCGAGGAAGAAGATTTGAACCTTCCAAAGCTAATCAAAATGTTAGTCTAATTAAAAGGCATCACGTTATATTCTTTTTTTATTGTATGTTTTATTTATTAACAAGTACCGGTAGGACAGGCCTGGGTTACAGTGGATTGGCTTGAATCAGACGATCTTGTACAGGCAAACAAATTGGCAAAAAATAAGCCCTACCCTGAAAATAAGCCCTAGTGCATCTTGTGGAGCAAAAATAAATATAAGACCCGGTCTTATTTTCGGGGAAACACGGTATATACAGAAATTTACAATGATGTACAGTGGTAGTGTCACATGCCTGATGGTTTTACAATTTAATATACTCATGGTAAGCTTGGTATGTCATATGACGATGGAGTTGAGGTCCATCATGATATGATTTATATTTGAATACAATTTGATTTATGTTATTTCTGACTGATTGTAATATTCTTGGAATAGGTGGGTTTTGAGGTTTTTTCGGAATGATTGGAGGTCCTTGTTGGCTCTTAGAGTGTCCAGGAGTTTGTTCCATTGTGTAGGGGATAGGTAAGTGAATGCTCTATTGCCAGTATTCATTTTTACCTTGCATATAGAGTGTGGAATTTGTGGAGTGTTTAGATTGTGTGTACGTCTTTTTCTGTTAGGGGGTTGTATGTTAATGAGTGTGGCAAGGAAAGATGGGGCAATATTGTGTATTAACTTGAATGTTGTAATTATTATTTTGTATCTTATGCGTGCTTGGATAGGTAGCCAGTGAAGTTCTCTTAGAATAGGTGTGATGTGATCAGAAATTTATACATTCATTAATATCCGGGCTGTGACATTCTGGGCCATTTGGAGTATGCTGATTGTTTTTTTAGATAGACCATATAAAATGCCATTACAAAAGTTCAGATGTGGGGTTATGAGTGTTTGTACTATTGTTCTAAAATCTGATTGTTCAATGATATTTCGTAGGTGTTGTATGATTCTTATTTTGTGGAAAATAGTTCCGTTTAATAGTCTTAGGTGAGTTTCCATGCTAAGGGTCCTATCAAGGGTCACACCTAAGTACTTTCATTCTTGTTTGATGTTGTAAGATACATCATTTAGTAGGACTGTGGGAGGGTGTTTAAATTCAGGGTTTTTAGAGATAAACATTACTTCTGTTTTTTTATGATTGATGCTCATGTTGTTTTGTTGAAGCCATAGCTGTGTTTCTTTAAGGTAGGCTTCTATGTGGCTATAATCTGGGTTACATATATCCAATTGTGTATAAAGCATTATATCGTCAGCATATAGATGGTAATTAATTTTGTGCTTTTGAAATATTGCGCAAGTGGGCCTTAGGTATAAGTTGAATAGTATGGCAGATAATGCAGAACCCTGTGGAATACCTTGTGTTTGTGGGAAGGCATTGGATAGGTTTTGGTCAAAGTATACTTGTTGTACTCTATTGGATATATAGGAAGTGAACCATTTCCTATTTGACAAGTCAGCATTGAACCCTGGAAGCACTTCCTGCCGAGGGCATCCAAGTTGCGGGCCTCCCTGCCAGGAGGCACCAAGGAGTGCATCTTCTGGCTCTTCAGCCTGCGCATGGCCGATTCCACAACCATGGAGCTGTGCGGCAGTTGTGACTTTTGAAACCCAGGGCTCCAGCGGACTCGATACATCGAGTCGAGCCATTTTCTAATGACCGGCACCAGCATCTCTCCCACATGTGGAGCATCAGTCGTTTCAGGATTGGAGGCACAGGTACAGTAAGGGCCTCTCGAGGGGGGGCTTCATACTGTAGGATGTCAAGCTAGTCAGCTCGAGGATTCTCCTCAGACTCCGTGGGGAACGCAAAAGCCTTGGACATATCCCTCACGAAGTCCAAGAACCTCATGTCCTCCAGAGGGGACCTTCTCCGAGGCTCAGACACCAGGGAATTGGATGTGACATCCCTGTACCAACAGGTGTCTGGGGACTCCTCGTTTTCAGTTTCCCACGCCGATGCCGCCGAAGAGGAATCGGGGCGCTCCAGCAGAGGGCCCTGGTGCTGACCGCCCTGACGCTGGTATCCAGCAATGCCCCTATAAACTCCAGGGACTGAGTAGGGGTTAGATTGGATTTTGGGATGTTTATTACCAGCCCTAAATACTGAAGGATACGCATTGTGCAGGATAGAGAATTTTTGGCCTCTGAGTGGGAGCTCGAATGAGCCAGTCGTCCAAATAAGGGAAGACGAATATTCCCAGAATGCGCAGAAATGAAGCTACCACTGCCATGCATTTCGTGAACACCCTTGGTGCAGAGGCCAGACCGAAAGGAAGCACTCTGTATTGATAGTGCTTCTCTTGAAAAAGGAAGCAAAGGAACCTTCTGTGAGTTGGATGGATGAGAACATGGGTGTACACATCCTTGAGATCTAGAGAACAAAGCCAATCCTGACTCTGAAGGTATGGCAGCAGAGTTCCCAGAGAAATCATCTTGAATTTTTCCTTGACTAGGAATTTGTTCAATTCTCTGAGGTCTAAAATTGGTCTGTAGCCCCGTTTTTTTTTGGAATAAGAAAATAGGGGGAGTAGAATCCTGTGCCCTGTTGATAAAGAGGCACTTCTATTGCCCCTTGGGCAAGAAGGGTGGCAATCTCCTGACCCAACAGGTTGAGGGAGGATGGAGAACTGAACTGGTTCACTCTTGTATGAGGGGGCAAGCTTGAAAAATGAAGTTTGTACCCCTCCTTTATGATGGAGTGTCCAATGCTCTGCTGTAATTTGTCCCCACCTGGCAGCAAAATGACAACCTTCCTGGAATAGTGGGGGGGCTCTGGTCCTTCCAGAACCAGGAAGGCTAAGTTCTCTAGTGGAAAGTCAAAGGCCCTGAGGAGGCTGAGGTTGCTGGGCCTGTGGAGGCCTAGCAGCCTTTGCTTTGCTCTGTTTGGATGTTTGCTGACGTTTGGTAGCAAACTGAGCTGCAGAAGATGCCCGCTGACTATAAGCAGGATAAAATCTTCCTTTTTTAGAAAAAGGTGCTTTTTTTTTAAACAACTTTTCCTTAACAGGAGCAGCCGTCGACTTGGATAATCTATCCAAGGCGGAATTTTCAGCATCCATCTGATTGGCCTTTGCTTGCCAATCTTTACCAAACAGGTTTTCACCGGTACAAGGGATATTTCCCAATTCATCTTGGACCCAGATCTCCAAATCAAATGCTTGAAGCCAAGCAATTCTACGTGCACCTAAGGCAATAGCCGAGGCTCTGCTTACACATTCAAAAGAGTCAAAAGCTGCACAGTTGGAGAATTTGGAGATATCTTGGGCATGTTTGAGCCAAGTGAGAAAGTCCTGTCTTTTATCCTCAGAAATGAAAGGACTTAAAGTCTGCAAATGATCAGTGACCTCTTTTAGGAACATTCCCATGTAAAGACTATAGGAATTAATCCTTGCAGCAAGTATGGAAGCTTGGAAGACTCTACGTCCAAAAGAATCCAGGGTTCCACATTCACGTCCTGGAGGATTAGAGGCATGTCTCTTAGCACTTCTAATCTTTCTCATAGCAGACTCAACCACAATAGAGTGGTGAGGAAGCTGAGTTTTATGGAAACCAGGACAAGGAGGGACACGATACATGGTATCTAACCTGCGAGAATGAGGAGAGGTGGTAAGAGGTGTTTCCCACATCAACATGAGATCATACAAAATCTCATGAACAGGCAAGATAGCTGCCTCCTTAGGAGTTTTAGGATATTGTAAAATATCTAACTCCTTGGCTCTGGGTTCTGTCTCAGGGGCCATCGTGATGGATAAGCCCCGAGCCACCTCCCTGATGAAGTCTTGAAAAGACAAGTCTTCTGGAGGAGACATCCTTCGCTTAGGAGAGGACTCCTCCTGTGGAATAAGCATCGCTGCATCGACAGACACTTCAGAATCCTCAGACTCTTCAGAGGAATCGAAGTATCGTCTGTCCGGATGCTCCTGCAAAGCCCGATACCCGTACCGACAAGGATCGGTATCGGGAATAACCGGTACCGTGGTATCAGTACCGGGGGGCCTCAGAGGACAGAGTACCGGCATAGCAGACACTGATGCCGATGCCACCGGTACCAGGATCAGTACCGATGGCGGTGCTAGAGCCGGTACCTGGGGCATGGATGCCACAAGGAAAGCCGCCAGACTGCGTTCCATGGACAGAATTCTCTGGTCCATCGACGCCGCCAATGCTTGGAAGTCGGTACCGGTGGAAGCCACCGGTACCTCAGAGCATGGCACCAGGTGATCTGTCGAGGCCAAGCCATCGAGATCATCCTGGAATCCCGATGATGATGCTTTGGAGGCCGAAGCCTCCCACCGGGGTAATTATGCCGGCGCAGAATCCTTGAGGGCAACGCCAGAGGCATCTTGATGCTTAGAGGGAGATCTACCCTTCGAAGACCGGCTGGATTTATGTTTAGCTACCTGAGATCCATGGGAGGAAGAAGCAGCCCTGGAAGACGTTGATGCCAGCGAAGCCGCATCAGAGGGAAACAGGGTACTGCCGACCTCTTTTAGACATCATAGTACAGGACATACAATCTGTGATGGAATGGTGAGGACCTAAACATTTTAGACACCAGTCATGGGTGTCGGTGATGGAAATACTACCACCACATTTTGTGCACTTCTTAAACCCTGAGGCAGGCTTTTCCATGTTGAGGAAAATATTTTTGGGCCTAAGGCCCAAAACGCAAGTGCACCTGAAGAAAAAAGAAATAGTTTTGTTTGGTTTTTTTTTTAAAAGAAGAAGAAAGAGCGGCGGTACCAGTAGAGCGTCAAAGGCGGCAGACGCGATACAAAAGAAATAAAGAAATTCTTCTGCGGTGACAGGAACACGACCTGCTGGCTCCGCGGAAAAAGAAGAACTGGAGAGAGGCAGTTGGGAAAGGCGGGAAGGCAGCACGCAGGCGCTGTGGGATGCTTCCAAAAGCTTTCTGATAGGACGCTGGGGAGCGTTCCCGCGCAGGCTCCGTCGGTACCGACAATACCCATATGTGAAGACTCATTCCTGCTTGTTCCTGGAGATTGTAGTCGTCACATATGGGGACTCCCTAGCTTTAGATGCCAGGGAGAGACCCCAGAAGTTGTGTGTCCCGGTGAAAGGGCTCCACTTCCCCCCCATGGATCTCTGGCATCCAACTAGGGATGGTGGGTAGGAGTTGATTAGGTATGGAACAGGTGTTGGAGAACAGCCTGACCAAACAAGGCAGCCCAGCGGGAGTCCTTGTCCAAGCAGTAATGGGCTGTGAAGGTATGAACCGAGGCCCAGGTGGCTGCTCGACAGATGTCGTCAATAGACACAGAGTGCAGATAAGCCATTGAAGCTGCCATGGTTCTCATATTGTCAGCTGTGACATGGCCCTCCAGAGGAAGATTCTTACTCTGATAGGCAAAGGAAATACACTGAGCAATCCAATTAGACAGTGTTCTCTAGGAGACTGGAAGTCCCAAATGAGAAGGGTCAAAAGCAACAAAGATGAGAGGACTTTCTGTGTTGCTGTGTTCTTTGTAAGTAAAAGGCTAAAGCTCTTTTACAGTCCAAAGTATGAAGATTCCTTTCTGCATTTGATGCATGAGGCCTTGGAAAAAACACAGGTAGGTAGACCGCTTGGTTTAGATGAAAAGGCGAAACCATCTTTGGCGTAAAGTGTGGATGAGTCCTAAGGACTACCTTGTCATGATGGAACCTTGTATAAGGTGGATCAGCTACTAGTGCCTGCAACTCACTGATGAAACTTGCTGATGTGACTGCAATGAGAAAGATAACTTTCCAAGAAAGAAATTTCAATGAGGTAGTCGCTAAGGGTTCGAAAGGTGGCTTCATGAGCTGACCAAGAACCAGGTTTAAGCCCCATGCCACCGGTGATGGCTTAATGGGAGGCTTAGTCAGAAGGCCTCTCATAAATCTTGCTATAAGAGGATGGGAGGAAATAGGTTGTCCATTTAGAGGCTTGAAATAAGCTGCAATAGCACTCAAATGGACTCTTACTGAGTTAGTCTTATGTCCTGCATTGGATAAATGAAGGAGATACTCCAGTAGTGATTCCAGAGGTATCAGAAGGGGGTTAAGACCCTTCTGCGAACACCATATGGTAAACCTTTTCCACTTGAAAGCATAAGAGCGTCTTGTGGAAGGTTTCCATGGAAGCATAAAGGATATCCTTTACTTGCTGAGGGAGGTTAAGATCATGGAGATCTAGGCCTTCAGCAACCAAGCTCTGAGATGCAGAGACTGGGGACTGGGATGCCATAACATTCCATCCTCCTGAGACAGGAGATCTAGAGCAGACCCTACCTCCAGAGAGGGAGCTTGCGAGAGATGTAGAAGCAGGGGGTACCACACTTGCAGTGGCCAATGTGGAGCTATGAGAATCATATGGACTGTCTCTCTGAAGCTTGAACAGGGTTTTGGGAATTAGGGAAATGGGTGGAAAGGCATAAAGGAAGTCTTGACCCCAGTAAAGGAGGAAAGCATCCCTGGCCTGAAAGCTGCGAGCTGGAATTCTGGAACAGAACCGGGGAAGTTTGGCATTTAACGGACTTGCAAAAATGTCTATGTCCAGGGTTCCCCAAATTTGAAAAGTCTTGGCCACCTGGTCTGCATGCAGAGACCATTCATGTGGAAGCAGAACTCGACTGAGTGTCTGCCCAAGAGTTGTGTGCCTGGAAGATACACTGCCAGGAGATGAATCTGATGCTCTCTGGCGAGGGCCCATAGTCGCAAAGCTTCGTTGCAAAGCAACAGAGCGCCAGTTCCCCCCTGCTTGTTCACGTAGAACTGGGGGAACTGGTTACTTGATTGTCCATGTGAATGAGGACTGTCTTGTAGCTGAGCAGGGTGTGGAACACTCGAAGAGCAAGGAAGATTGCTCTGAGCTACAAGAGGTTGCTATGTAGATGAGTCTCCTGTGGAGTCCAATTGCCTTGGGTGGAAAGGTCTTGCAGATGAGCTCCCCAACCCATTGGAGAAGCATCTGTTGTGAGAGTTGTCTCAGGTAAAGGTTGTTGAAATGGGGACTCCAGCAACAGGTTTTCAGTGGACTGCCTCCATTAGAGGGACAAAATAAGGCAATTTGTGTTTGCTATTTTGTCTGACAGGCACCCTGATGTCTGGGTCCATTGAGTGGATAAAGTCCGCTGGGCAGCTCTCATATGAAGGCGGGCATAAGGAACCACATGCACGGTAGATGCCATGTGGCCTAGTAGTTGTAACATCTCTCGGGCAGTGAGATGAGGCTTTAGCACTGCTTGAGAAGCTAACTGCACCATGCGAAGGCAACTGGTCTGAGGAAGATAGGCCCTTGCTTTTCTGGTATCCAGCAAAGTTCCTATGAACTCTAAAGACTGAGTGGGAGTTAGACTGGATTTTGGGATGTTTATGACCAGACCCAAATACTGAATGATACACATTGTGCAAGATAGAGAAATCCTGGCTTCTAACTCTGATGGAGCTCGAATGAGCCAGTCGTTTAAGTAAGGGAAGACGAATATTCCCAGAGTGCGGAGAAATGCTGCTACCACAGCCATGCATTTCGTGAACACTCTTGGTGCAGAGGCCAGGCCAAAAGGAACCACCCTGTACTGGTAGTGCTTTCCTTGAAAAAGGAACCAAAGGAACTTTCTGTGAGTTGGATGGATGAGAACATGAGTGTACGTATCATTGAGATCTAGAGACAAAGCCAATCCTGACTCTGAAGGTATGGCAGCAGAGTTCCCAGAGAAATCATCTTGAATGTCTCCTTGAACAGGAATTTGTTCAAATCTCTAAGGTCTAAAATAGGTCTGTGTCCCCCTGCTTTCTTTGGGATAAGGAAATAAGGGGAGTAAAACCCTGTACCCTGTTGATAAAGGGGTACTTCTTCTATTGCCTCTTGGGCAAGAAGCATAGTGACCTCTTGATCTAAGAGGTTGATGAGAGAGGTCTGAGAATTGAACTGTCTTATCATCGTGGGAGGGGGCATGCACGAAAAGTGAAGCTTGTACCCCTCTTTTATGATGGAGTGTCCAATGTTCTGCTGTTATCTGCTCCCATCTGGGGGCAAAGTGACACAACCTTCCTGGAATGGTGGAAGGCTCTGGTCCATTGACAGCCAGGAAGGCTAAGTTCTCTAGATGAAAGTCAAAGGCCTTGTGTAGGCTGAGACTGCTGAGATGGCTGAGGCTTAACAGTCTTTGCTTTCCTTTGTTTAGGTGGTTGCTGACTCTTTCGGCCAGATTGATCTGCAGAACGTCCCTGCTGGGAATAAGAGGGATAAAACCTCTTCTTTTTGGAGAATGGTTTCTTGAAAGATTTCTTTCTTTCTTGCAGGATCAGCTGTAGCTTTGGATAATCTGTCCAAAGTAGAGTTGTCAGCATCTAATTCATTGGCTTTCTCTTGCCAATTTTTGCCAAATAGATTCTCACCTGTACAAGGGATATTGCCCAGTTTGTCCTGCACCCATAGCTCCAAATCGGATGCCTGGAGCCAGGCAATTCTATGTGCACCTATGGCAATGGCAGAGGTTCTGTTATGCACTCAAAACAGTCAAAAGCTGCACGGTTGACAAACTTAGACACATCCTGGGCATGTTTGACCAGTGTCAGAAAATCCTGCCTTCTATCCTCAGGAAGAAGAGGGCTCAAAACCTCTAAATCTCCTGTGACTTCCTTAAGGAACATTACCATATATAAAATATAGGAACTGATCCTGGCAGAAAGCATGGAAACCTGGAAAGTACGACGTCCAAAGGCATCCAGAGTTCTACACTCACGTCCTGGTGGATTAGAGGCATGCCTCTTTGCACTCCTGATCCTTCTCATAGCTGATTCCACTACAATAGAGTGGTGAGGAAGCTGAGTCTTTTGGAAACCAGGACAAGGAGGGACTCGATACATGGTATCCAGTCTACGAGAGTGAGGAGAGGTGGTAAGAGGTGTTTCCCACATTCTTAGCATGAGATCATGCAAGATCTCATGGATAGGCAAAGTAGCCGCTTCTTTAGGAGCTTTGGGCTATTGTAGAACCTCCAACTCCTTTGCCCTGGGCTCTGTTTCGGGAGCCACAGTAATGGAAAGACCTCGAGCCACCTCCCTGATAAAATCCTGAAAGGAGATATCTTCTGGAGGAGACATCCTGCATTTAGGAGGGGACAGTTCCTCCGGGAGAAGTATTCCGGCACCTGCAGAGCTGTCTGATTCTTGGAGGACTCTGAAGATTCTAAGTACCTTCTGTCCGGATGCTCTTGAAGAGCCCGATACCAGTACGGACGTCGGTACTGGGGGGGAATCGGTACCAGTGTATTGGTACCAGAAGGCATCGCATGACTGGGTGCAGGAAAACCAAATCCCGATGTTGATGCCGATGGTACCGGTACCGATACCGGTGCTGGGGTCGGTACCAGTACCGGTTGAACTGCCTGACGCGGTTCCGAGGGTGTCGATGCCGCAAGACTGTCTTCAATAGTCAGGAACCTCTGGTCTATTGACGCTGCTGATGCCTGGGTATTGGTACCGGAGAAAGCAGCCAGTACCCCAGAGCATGGCACCAGTAGTTCTGCCGAGGTTGAGGCCTCGAGAACATCCTGGAGCCCTGATAATGCTTTGGAAGCCAAAGCCTCCCGCCGGGGCAATTTTGCCAGTACAGAACCCTCAAGGGCAATGCCAGAGGCATCTCGATGCTTGGAAGGAGATCTACCCTTTGAGGACCAGCTAGACTTATGTTTAGTTACCAGAGATCCATAGGAGGAAGACGAAGCCCTGGAAGACGTCGATGCCACTGAAGCTGCATCGGAGGGAAAAAGGGTGCTGAGCTTAGTAGCCCGGTTTTGTTGACCCCTCTGACATCATGGCACAAGTCATACACTCTGAGATGGAGTGGTCAGGACCTAAACATTTGAGACACCACTCATGGGTGTCGGTGACGGAGATGGTACCGCCACACTTGGTGCACTTTTTGAAACCCGAAGCGGGTTTCTCCATAGTGGAGGAAATTTTGGGCCTAAGGCCCAAAATGGCGCTTGCACCTGTAGAAGAAAAATTTTGAAAAAAAATACTATATATTTTTTTATTTTAAAAAGAAAGGAGAACCGGCGGTACCGGTATAGCGTCGAGGAAGACAGACGCAATCACAAAAAAGGAGAATAAAGAAAATTTTCTGCGGTGACAGGAACGATGACCTGCTGGCTCTGTGGAAAATGAAGAACTGGAGAGAGGCAGTTGGGAAAGGCGGGAAGGGAGAACGCAGGCGCTGTGGGATGCTCTCAAAAGCTTTCTAATTGGACGCTGGGGAGCGTTCCCGTGCAGGCTCCGTCGGTACCGACGATACCCATATGTGAAGACTACATTCCTGCTTGTTCCTGGAGATGCACTGAATAGCAGGGCATCCATTCACTTGGCTTTCTTCATCTTCTATGTGTTGAAGAACCTGGTTGCTTAGGATAGGATGGCGACAACAAAATGCCATGGAGAGCTCTCCCCCTTAAGTGGTCATGATTATGTCCAAGACTATTGAAGGAGTTTCCACTCTGACTTTTAGCTGACGACTCAGAAGTCCACTTGTACATTAATGATGCCCAAAATATGGCATGCTGACAGTGCCTCTAGATGTTTCTACCTACATCCTAAGGCGGCTCGCCATATCTCCCTCAAAGAGAAATTAGACTTACCTGCTAATTGTTGTTCCTTGAGGAACTCCAATCCAGTCCTGCACCTCTGGGTAGTGCACCTCCTCCAGCAGCTTGGAGACTGAGCATGTCATCTTTTTGATGACACTAGTGTACATATGCAGCTGGCACCACCCACCAGCCCCAGTACCTATTGACAAAGCACACCCAGTCAATAACACATGTTGGTTTGTTAGAAAGGATACTTTTATTCAATAACTTTGAAAACCTGAGAGCCCGACACAGGCCGTGTTTCGTTTTCTACTTCCTCAGGGGATTCAGGTTTGCTGCAAATAGTAACCATAAATTGTAATACATTCAGACACATTAAAAATATAAATATAAATATAAAATCATGTTTCATACATCTATATAAAAAAACTTAAAATCATATTTCATGCATATATAGAAAGACATTAAAAACCAATAAGAACCTGAATTTCAATGACCAATAAATAGAATAATGTAAAAACATATATATACACACAAAAAGCACAGTTACTTACCTGTAACAGGTGATCTCTGGGAACAGCAGGAATAAGTCTTCACATATGGGTACGTCGGTACCGACGGAGCCTGCGCGGGAATGCTCCCCAGCGTCCAATCAGAAAGCTTTTGGGAGCATCCCACAGCGCCTGCGTGCTGCCTTCCCGCCTTTCCAACTGTCTCTCCTCAGTTGAGTTTCATAGCTGAGACAAAGAGAGAGAGAAAGAGGAAAGGAAGATAGAGAGATACAACTCCTAGGGGAGGTGGGTGGGTTGTGAAGACTTATTCCTGCTGTTCCCAGAGATCACCTGTTACAGGTAAGTAACTGTGCTATCTCCAGGAACAAGCAGGAATGAGTCTTCACATATGGGGACTCCCTAGCTATAGATGCCAGGGGGAGATCCCATAAATGCATGTCCCTGGATGAGGACTGCACTTCCCACACATGGATCTCTGGCATCACATGAGGTATGGTGGGTAGGAGTTGAAAAGAGAGGAGCTGTAAGAAAAAAAAAACAGTGAACCAAAGGACTACAGGAGAGGAGTCCTTGGTATGTATGATAAGTACCATTAAAATTATTCAATGAACAATCACAATATGGACCTTACCTACTGGATTGTAGGAAGTAGAGAGCTTGATGGAGTCTACTGGAGATTCAGTAGAGGAATCCTCAAGGTGACCTCACGGCAGTGAAGGTGAAGGTCCAAATCTGGAATTGGCAGGTGACCCAGGTGTCAACTGGGGTAGTATAAAAATGGCAAGTCTGCAGTGGAAAGCTTTATGGGAAAAAGCTGAAAAACTCTTTTAGCTACAGAGTCATTAACATTTAGGAGTAAGAGAGGAAGACTGACCGATTTGGACAATTAGCGCAGTCATGGAGGGAAGAAGGGGTATGGGAAAAAGCCCGTATTCCCAAGGAGGACAGATGTGTGAAAGGCTGAAAGCTCAGAACTACTGAAGATCTAAGCCGTCTTTCCTAGCTGGTGAGAGATAGGAAAGATATTGAAGCATGGTGCTTCAGGGATAGCGAGACCTAGAGTAAAATGGAAGCTGTTAGTACCACAGTAGTGGTTGTGTGCATAATATCCCCGACATGCTGAGGGACAGTATGAACATATGCAAGCCCACTGTCTGGAACTTCTAGGAAGGTAAAAACCTTTATAGCATAGACAGTAGGGAGATAAGTATGTAAATACATATCTACTTATAAGGAGGATTTCGACAGATACACATACATACATATGTGTGTGTGTGTGTGTGTGTGTGTGTGTATATATATAGGTATATATAGGGGTATAACATATGCACACAGCTTACAGATATATGTATCTATAGAAGTATATAGAGATATATACATACATAAATATGTATGTCTGAAGATACATGTCTGCAACTAAGCAGATAGAGATATGCCCATAAGAACATTCACATGAGAGATGTGAAGGAGAAAGATTCATCTAATAACAAGAAGGTGGAACCTACTTGAGAAGATATATAGTAAATCTATTCCTCCGGGCTAAAATGGTGCAGGAATGCTATCCAGTGAAATAACCAGGATGGTTGCGTGAAAAAACAGAGGATAATATCAGTCTGTAAATAGCAAGTCCTGAGTCTTGTAGAACTCTGACATGGTAAATGGACAGAAAACGCATAGGAGGAGATACTAGGATGACCCACTGGAGGGACACAGGGGTATCATGCGTTACTAGTAGAATATGTGCTGTCCATAAAAGAGTAGGATAGCATGAGGACAAGCTGTAAGGAAAAAAGAGCATATTCCTGCAGGATTGGAAAACTCTTTGGACATTCACGCAGAAAAGGCTTATATCCTGTATTATAACAGGAGACAACAGGGTGTGGAGAACCCTCAGTCATGGAGAATGACTGATAAGCCTTTTCCACCATATAGAATAGCCATCAGAGACAAAAGTCCAATGCTCTCTAGCAAGGGCCATAGTAGAAAGCTTCTCTGAAGAGTGCAGAGAGCATTATGCAGGAGAATTAGGAGATAAAACTGACTGTAGGTCAGCTGTGCTGCCAAATCCAAGAAAATGGAGATGGCAAGAAAGAAGATAATGTGAGAAGCCTGAAGTGATTAGGATTATCCAAGATAGATGAAGCACTATCTTGGAATCACTACTAAGGCTAGACAGAAAGTAGTGGAAGACAGACTGGAAACTTGTGGAAAAGTACCAGTAGTTCAATCACTGGAACTCCTGCAAGAGCAGCAGCTGAAAGAGACAGCAGAGAGAATCTTCCTGTGTAAAACAGAGAAAACAGATAAAGAGAGAGGAAAAATTCCTGTCCCTTTTTGATAAACTGTCCAGAGAATTTATTCAAGGAAAAAACTCTACACTGGAAAGAAAGGCTAGAGAAGCTCTGCAGTATGGTACCACTCATTCAGGGGAAAACCTGGATGAGAGGGTAGAGAAACAGGAGCTGAAGGGTGACTTACCATATGGTAAGTCTGCTGAAGGAAAAAATGTTCATGTTGGGACAAAAACTATCATGGGATAGTTGTTAACTTCTCTTCTTGGTAGGAAGAAGAGGAGAAATCTGTAACCCATAGACATGAATATCCTGACAGCTCAGCATATCCAGGAGGGAAAAAGATGTCCTGAAGAAAGGAAACCATGTGTAGAGCTTTAAAGAAAAAAAAAAAAAGTGAACAAACTTCTGCTAAGAAGTTAACTGTAGGTTGCAACCTTCAGGAACCTATGGTTGCTGGGTTTGCTGAGTCTGGCTAGAGTTTGGATTCTTCAGAGCAGGACGAGGTGTCCCCTGCTTGGGTACATCTGGATGATGGGCAGGAGAAGAGTGAAACCTTCTTTTCTTAGGGAAAGAAGGTTTGGTAGGACATTTCCTACCTCCTGGGGAAGAAGGCGGCTTAGGGTGGTCCCCAGAACCAGGGAAGTCAGTGGAGCAATGAGCAACCTGATGTAAAGCCTCCCTATTCAAGAGATTTTCTCCAGTACAAGGAGAATTACTCAGTGTGTGTTGTGCCCATCTGCTCAAGTCTGAAGCCTGGAGCCAGGCTCTACGTCATGCTCCTATGGCTATAGCAGAGGTTCTGCTAACAGACTCAAAAGAGTCTAGAGAAGCACGAGAAAGAAACCAAGAGAGATTCTGGCTATGACTAAGAAGTAAGGAATAGTCTGCAGCCTTGGGCTCTGATAGAAAAGGAGTCAAAAGAGATAATTTCTTTGTGACCTCCTGGAGAGATTGACTCATATAGAAAATATAAGAGATAATCCTTGTTGCCAGCATAGATGTTTGGAAGGTTTGACGTCCAAAGGCATCAAGTGCTCTAGATGCACGACCTGGCGGATAAGAAGAATGCTTTTTCTTGCTTTTCACCTTCCTCATTGCTGATTCCACTACAATGGAATGATGGGGAAGTTGAGTCTTTTGAAACCCTGGAGAGGGGGGCACCTGATACAGAACATCAGATGCTGTAGAAGGTGAGGAAACCCTTAAAGGTGTTTCCCATATTCTCAGAAGAAGATCCTGCAAAGAATGATGTAAAGGAAGCATTATATTTTCCTTTTCTGCAGGAGAGCCTCGAGTAGGATCACAGCCAGGGATAGGAATAGCAAGGAATGTTGCCATGTCAAGGAGAAATTTCTGAAAAGAAGGATCTCCAATGGGAACTATCCCTGAATAGGCTAAAGTTGAAGCAGCAGCCTGGGCACCAGAGGATGTACTGGTCTGGTGCAGAAAAAGAGCCCCACTAGATGGATACTGGTACTGGCAGTCACGATTTGAGACAGTCAGTAGTGCATCGTCCATGCCAGGTATCGACTCCAAACTAGGCATAGAAAGGAGCAATGGAGAAAAAAGCATGGAAGTGGTTGGTCCCGATGTAACTGCAGGAACCGACATCTATAATACCGGTAGCTGTGCCGGAATCGGAGGCGATAACGCCATCGAAGCAGTCATCGGAGGCTGCTCAAGCGGTACTGAGGCAACCAGAAACCCTTGGCGAATATCCTCAGTACTGCATATCTGGAATCGATAAGGGTCGGTTCCGAGACGCGTCGGTACCCAGTCCTCTAGACTAGATATCGATTCCAGACTCGGCATCGAAGGGAGCGAGTCTATCGATGCGTGTCTAGAGGGTACCGACGTCGGTGGTGGTATCGGCGATGCTGTCGATACTGGAAAGGCAATCTGGGACGTATCGAATGGTTCCGAAGGTACCGAGGACGCCAGATGACGATCCCTGTCGAAGAGTGAATCACTCAACACCGGTGCCGATGCCGGGGTATCGGTACCGCTCGAAGCGGATGCCACCACCGAGCATGGCTCAGGTATGTCCTGTGAGGGGTGAGCCCCAGGAACAACCTGAAACCCCTGAAATGCTTTGGAGACCGAAGACTCCCGCCGGGGTTTTTATTTATTTATTTAACCGAATTTATATACCGTCTTTCTACAAATCAAGACGGTTTACATAGAACATTTAAGATAGAGTGTTTCCACTGTTTACATAGAACATATAACCAAGTAAAAAATGTATATAACATGTCTATAAATAACTAAGCATAAAGATAGAACTATTTACAAGGTAATTACCAAGGTATCAGAGGCCGTTAAGTAGGTTTAGAGGTGGTAGTAGGGACAAGGGGGAGGTAGGTTAGTGCGAGACTAAGGTGGAAGGGAAAAATGTTCCTGAAAAAGGAAGGTTTTTAAGTTCTTACGGAACTCAAGGTGAGTTCTAGAATTCCGCAGCTCATGAGGGAGGGAGTTCCATAGGGTAGGGGCGTAGAGGGAAAAGGTCCTGTTACAGGTACGTTGTTTATGTCTTATGGTTGCTGGGATAGAGATGAGGTTTTTGGTGATGGTACGGCGGGTTCTAGCACTAGAAGAGAGGGGAATGAGAGGGGAAAGGCAAGGGGCAGATTCGTTGGAGATGATTTTGTGTATGAGAGTAAGCACTTTGAATTTGATCCTGCAGTAGATAGGGAGCCAGTGAAGGTCATATAGAACTGGTGTGATATGTGAACGCTTGGGAGTACTGGTTATGAGCCTTGCTATCGTGTTGTGGGCAAGTTGGAGTGGTTGTAAAGTATGTTTAGGAAGACCCTGATAGATTAGGTTGCAGTAATCAAGAGAGGGGGTTGTAAGGGCTTGACAGACGGATCGAAAGGAAGTGGGACCTAAGAGGGGTTTAAGATTCCGGAGGGTACATAGCTTAGCATATATTGTATTAGTGGTTTTCTTTATTTGGTTAGTGAAGGAGAGGTTCTGATCGAGGATGATGCCAAGATATTTCACTTGGTTTTTTATGGTAAGAGTGAAATCAGCAATAGTGATGGTTGGAGGAGGGTTGTAAGAGGTAGCGGAGAACACGAAGTACTTCAGTCTTAGTTTGATTAATTAGAAGGTTATGCTGGGATAGCCATGATTTCAGTGCCAATAAGCAAGCGTTTAATTTTGAGAAGTCAGGGTTAGAGAGATTAAATGGGGTGAAGCACATCATGTCATCCGCGTATAGTTGATACTGGATGCCAAAGCTCTGAAAGATGTTGCAAACAGGTTGAAGGAAAATATTGAAAAGTAGAGCAGAGAGGCTAGATCCTTGGGGGACGCCTTGTTTTAGGGTAAATGGGAGAGAGGTATCATCGCCAATACGGACCTGTTGGGTTCTGTCATTTAAGTAAGATTGGAACCATTTTAGGGTTGTGCCCCTGAGCCCTATCTCATGGAGCCTGCATAAGAGTTGATGGTGAGGAAGGGAGTCAAAAGCGGCTGATAGGTCAAGGAAGATAAGGAGGCATCCTTGGGTAGGATTCTGAGTGTGTAAGTACAGAGAGTTTAGTAGGGAGATAAGGAGGGTTTCGACACCATGGTTCTTTTTAAAACCATGTTGGAAGAGGTCAAGGGGAGAGTGCTCATCAATATAGTTTTGAAGTTGGGTTTGAACTAGTTTCTCGGCTATTTTGGCAATATAAGGTATGCTAGAAATAGGTCGGTAAGAGGTAGGGGAAGTGGGGTCAAGTTTTGTTCCTTTTGGTATTGGACGGATAGTGGCGCACTTAAGGGGAGGTGGAACAAAACCGGTCTGAAGAGAAGATTGTATAATGGGAAGGATGTAAGGGCTAAGGGAACTTCTAGTGGTCTTGATCCAAGGGATAGGACAGGGGTCAAGGACGGAGGTGGAAGTATTAAGGTCTTTTATAACATTGGAGACATTTTCTAGTGTGATGGGTTCAAATTCGTTCCAAGAGGTTAGGAGGGTAGGTTCTGGAGGTTGGGTGCTGTAGTCAGGTATAAAATAGGAGTTATTTGAGGAGGGTGGGGGGAATTTAGAGGTAAGGTGATTGGCAATAGTTTGTGCAGATATTTTTGGGGGTTGGTCCTTGGGTGAAGGTTCATTTATTAAGGATTTAGCTATGGAGAAAGGTTCCCTAGCTTTATTAAGAGACCGTTGGATTATGTTTTCGTTGTATTCCCTTTTATGCTTGAAGGATTCAGAGCAGTAGGTTTGAAGTTTGTTTATGTAGGCAGAGTGGGCATCAGGATTATGCGAGCGTCTCCAGATACGTTCTAAACGCCTAAGTTCTCTTTTAAGATTTTTTAGTTTCGTAGAGAACCAGGGTGCTCTATTGCGGTGCATTTGAGAGGATTTTTTTGGGTGGGAGGAGAGAGGCTGTAGAAATGATATCATTCCATTTCAAGATGTGGGACTCTTGATCAAGTTCCATGTCCTTTAGGAGGTCGAGGGATGGGATTGTCTGCTCTAAGAAGGTGGGTGCATCGAATCGTTTAAATTTGCGAGAGTGTTGAGGGCGGGTAGGAGGTTGAGTTTTGTGAGTGGAATAGGGGAAGGAGAAGAGGATGAGGGCATGATCAGACCAAGGAATAGGTTGAATAGTGTGAAGGATTTGTTCAGAGAAAGGAGCTTGTTGTGGAATGAATATTAAATCTAGAATGTTTCCTTTGGAATGTGTGGGATGATCTAGGATTTGGGTGAAGTGGAGGGCGTTCATGGCTTGGAGGAAGGTGGAAGATTGATTAGGGGTTATGGAGTGTAAGTTTAAGTCACCTAATATTATGAGGGGGCGTAGGGCAGGTTGGGGGGAGCAGGCTGTATCAAGAATTGAAGAGAGGTCAGATGAGATTGTTTGGGGTGCGCGGTATAGAAGTAGTAAGGAGAGAGTGGAGTTAGAGACCGTTATGGTATCCATGCCGGAGGTTGAGGTAGACTCTACTATAGAAGGCTGAAGGTTTGATCTTGCAATTATAGCTACACCTCCACCTCTGCCTTGTGTTCTATTACATGTATAGATTGAAAATGCATTAGGACATAGTTGGTTTATTAGAACTATGTCGGTGTCTTGGAACCAGGTTTCGGTGAGGCAGAGTATATCAAGGTCATGGTCAGTTATGAGGTCAGTGAGTAGAGGGATTTTATTTCTGGCTGATCGAACATTGAGTAGGGCACATTTGAGGGGGGATAGGAGATGTTGGAGGGAGTATTGGGTTTAAGATTGGGAATTATATTAATAGGAATACGTTTGCAGGAGCGGTAATGGGGGTTATGAGAGGAATAGGATAGAGGTGGTGATATGTATAGGTGTCTGGGGGAGTGGATTATAGGGATAGGGATATTGTGAGTCAGAGAAACTGCATGGGGGAGGGTGAGCAAAGATAAGCAAAGGGTGATGATGGTAAGCCTGAGTGCCACTGAGTAGGGGTTAAGGGGGGGCATTTTGGGAGGATGGAGAGGATCTGGTTAAGGGAATGGAGGGAGGGAGGTGGGTAGTGGAATTATATCAGTTCAGGAGAGTGAGGGTGAACAGTGATAGTTACAGAGATTTGGATACTCTTATATTAGCAGAGTTGATTAAAACAATGGAGTGAAATGATAGAGTTGACAACTGTTACTTAATGGTCAAAGATCTCAGAGCCAAATGTAACAGTTGGGGTTGAAACAAATGTAGCAATTATGTTACCAATTGGCTGGATAATACAGAGTATAAACAGAGGAAAAAGGGGGATGCTTACAGTTGAAGCTGGAGAGGGTTCTAATAGGGTTAGAACATGGCGCTGCTCTGGTTAGAGGAGGCAGATGGAATACAATCTTCTTGTAATGGGTTCCACGCCTAAGGGCCACGCCAAAGGGTCCTCTGGCGAGGCCCTCAGGCGCGGGCACGCCTTCAGTGTGCTGTTGCTTTTGTTGCTCAGTTCTGGTCCCCGATTGGGCTGGGGGAGGTGCGGGAGGAGCAAGCGTGCTCTGCCCTCGGTGGTTGTAGGTTTTGAAGCCAATAGGGTCTTGAGGGCAAGGCTGGAGCCGTCATCATGCTTGGCATGAGACCTACCACTCAGGGATTGGCTAGTCTTAACAGACTGTTTGTGGGTTACCTGATCCTGTAGAGAAGAAATGGTCGGTGCCCTGACACTGGAAGGGAACTCGGTATCGAGGGAAACTCGAAATGGAAAATCTCTTCTCATAAAATTGTAGCCTAATGGCTCCGGAGGGAAAGGGTCAGGACCCAAACAGGTTAGACACCAGTTATTGGAGTCTAAAAAGAAAACTATATTTCCACAGTTAAGGCACTTCTTAGGAGAAGGCGGCTCCATGATGGAGAGGCCTTACAGGCCTAAAAATTTAAGACAGAAACTGAGGGAAAACAGTCCCTGAGTTTAAGAAAAAGAAAAGAAAAAACCCACCGGCGGTACCAGTGGAGGCGGGAAAAGCAGCCACGACCACAAGAAAACAAAGAATTAAAGAATTAAAAAAGAAATTTTCTGCGGTGACAGGAGTACGTCCTGCCGGCTCCGCGGAAAAACGAAAACTGAGGAGAGACAGTTGGAAAGGCGGGAAGGCAGCACGCAGGCGCTGGGGGATGCTCCCAAAAGCTTTCTGATTGGACGCTGGGGAGCGTTCCCGCGCAGGCTCCGTCGGTACTGACGTACCCATATGTGAAGACTCATTCCTGCTTGTTCCTGGAGATTTATAAAAATCTAAAACATCCTTTATCATCATTACCACAAAAAGTATTGAAGGGGTGTGTAGGTGACAATACTATAATTATATAAGGCTATGTGTAATCTAATGGGAGACAGGAGTGAGCAAGCTGACCAAATGACATAATGAATTACTAAAATCAACATAATACATAAATAATTAAAAACCTTAAAAAGATGATTATTACCTACCATTCTCATGTAAAACCTTTGTATTAGAAACGATGCAGGAGTGGCATAAAGTTAACTTCCTTGCATTTCTATGCATAGTAGAGTCAAACTCTGCTACCTTAAAAAATATATACATTTGAATCTTAAAATGTTTAACACTTGTATGTATCACTGAAAATTAATAAATAGCTTAAATAAAGTACCATACCCGTTTGTGTATTCAATGCGCACTGTTTTAAAATGATTCTCTATGAGAGCCGACTAGCCGCCTTCTCTATATAAAACACAAAAGAACCAAATCAAATGTAGTAAAAAACTGCTTCTCTCTTAAATACTGATGTGCATTATAAAATCAAGTGTACCGGCCAGGAAAACACAGCGCATCTCAATGATCCCTTCATGCTTGTACTTCAGAAAAATGCTCATTTTAAAGCTGTGCTCTCGTGCCTGCACTCGATAAATGAAACTATGCATGTAAATTAAATCTACGGCTTTGCTCCTAAAGATAACATGGCACTCGCTTTCAAAATTCTTCTAAATCTATTACCCTTCTGAAGGGCTGCTTGCGTGTGTCATAGGTTAAGGACCGTAGCGATGCCTCGATCGTTTAATCATCATTCATGCTCTAAAACTACATATTGCTAATCATACTGCAATCATACTTTATATCTTCATAAAAAGAACTGGCAAATAATACAAATTACCCAAACTAAAACCTATATACTTTAAAAAGTCACTATCTTTGTCGGATTTGTGAAATACTCCTTCCTCCGGATCCCTTCCGTCAAATCTATCAAAAATATCCACACTGAAGAAATTCTATACAGCTTGCATAAAAATATCATCAAGGGATGTAAAATCAATCAGCACTTACTAACACAGTTTCTTGATACCCTTCGATCAAAAATTGCACTCTGTTGCCGATAAATGCTTCTGCCTTGAAAACGCCCGCACTTGCGCTTTAATTAAACGCGGGAAAAATGACGTAGCATACTTCCACACTTATATACGTCATCGGTTGCCAGGTAAATCCTCAGCGTTATTTTTTCAATTAAAACCCGTCAGTATCTCTTCCGTATATAAATGTTATATCAACAAACCTTATGCTCATTATAATGAAATTTCCTCTGCCACAACATAATAGTTTATAAAGTCACTAATTCTTTTGGTACTTAAATGAAAAATCCTTTCCTATAGTCATTAGGAGACTACTATCTGCTTGTAACTATTGATGATCACTTCTTTATAGTTTCAACATTCTTGTATACTCCCTTATTTTAGGAGTCTAATAATCTGTATTCACCACTACCCTAACTCCATATGATTGCAAATCTAATCTTAAATGTACCATAAAAATATTTAAACTACAGAAATACTGACAGGTCTCTTTCCATATTCAGACCCTGTGGTGCCAATGTACCTAATTGAAAAATATACCGTTGTTCCAACCTCTATCATTTTATCAGCATCGCCCCCTCTCCAATTGAAGTTCTTCGTAATAAAGAAGGCTAAACTCAAGTCACTAACCTGATGCTTCATCTCTTGCCAGTGTGTTACAAGTGGTTTTTCAACAACTCCTCTCTTAATACAGCTTTTATGCTCTATTATTCGTACTCTTATACTCCTAATTGTCTTCCCCACATACATTTTGTTGCAAGGGCACTGTATGACATACACTACATGAGTGGACTCACAATTCGAAAAATCTTCTTTTTTAAACACTTGTTTAGTCGTGGGATGTATAAATCTATCTCTAACTGGCATCACATGGGTACAGATGGAGCAACGTCCGCACTGATATTGACCTTTGTATTTGGGTAGGAATTTGCGTTCAGTCAATGCCGATGGTACTAACATGTTTTTCAAATTGATGTTACGTTTATGCGCTACTGTAATTTTAGTATCTTGAAAACCTGGTATTGTCTGACTAAGGTACCATTCTCTTCAAAATTTTTGTAACCTGCTTAGAATAAACTGAATATAACGGGCATACTAACCCTACATCTTTTTTCTCCTTATCTTGCTGAAGCAACTGATCATGAGGTGTATTTCTCGCTCTCTGATACACTTGATCAATGTATTTTTTAGGGTATTTTCTTGCTTTAAACCTATCCTTCATCGCCTCTGCATGAACTTCAAAATCTTGCATTGTAGTGCATGTCCTCTTAGCGCTAAAGAACTGTCCTACCGGCAGTTTTCTTTTCAGGGACGGGTTATGGAAACTGTCAAAGTGCAACAAAGCACAGTTACTTACCTGTAACAGGTGATCTCTGGGAACAGCAGGAATTAGTCTTCACATATGGGTACGTCGGTACCGACGGAGCCTGCACGGGAATGCTGCCCAGCTTCCAATCAGAAAGCTTTTGGCAGCATCCCTCGCGCCTGCGCAGTGACTTCCCGCCTTCTCCACAGCCTCTCTTCAGTTGAGTTTCAGAGCTGAGACAAAGGCGAGGAGAGAAAAGGAAGAAGATAAAAAAGATGCAACTCCTAGGGGAGGTGGGAGGGTTGTGAAGACTAATTCCTGCTGTTCCCAGAGATCACCTGTTACAGGTAAGTAACTGTGCTATCTCCAGGAACAAGCAGGAATGAGTCTTCACATATGGGGACTCCCTAGCTGGAGATGCCAGGGGGAGATCCCATAAAAATGCAAGTGCCTGGATCAGGGGTGCATTCTGACTCCAGGAATCCCCGGCATCCAATGTGGGATGGAGGGTAGGAGTTGACAATAAAGGAGCTGTGAGGAAAGAACAGCATAGCCAAGGACTAGAGGGGGTTGTACAAACTACAGGAGTCCTTGGTAGACATAATGAGTAGCATTAAAAGACATTTAATGTACACTTAAAATATGCAGCTTACCTACTGTATTGTAGGAAGTAGAAAGCATGATGGAGTCTACTGGATAAGCAGTAGCAGAATCTTCAAGGTGACCTCTCAGCAGTGAGGATGAAGGTCCAGACCTGGAGGTAGTAGATGATCCAGGTGTCAACTGGGTAGGATTTGACGTCAGGTCTTCAATGGAAAGCTTTATGGGAAAAGCTGAAAACTCCTTTAGGCATAAGGTCATTAACATTGAGGACTAAAGGAAGAAGACTGACGGAGTTGGACAACTAGCCCAGTCGTGGCGGGAAGAGGGGAACTGGAAAAAATCCCCTATTCCCACGGAAAACAGTTGTGTACTCAAGATAAAGAGGTACACTGTTTTTCCTAGCTGGCGAGAGATAGGAAAAATATTGAAGCTTGATGCTTCATGGACTTAAAGAAAAAATGGAGATGTTAGCACCAAAGAGGGTATTGGTGCCTAAGAGTTTCTGCATCGTAAGATGGCATGGGACGTAGGGCGACAGACTGTCTAAAACCTCTAGGAGGTAAAACATGTAGTGTAGACAGTAAGGGTGATAGTGTGTAAGACAGATCAACCCTTAAGAGGCCCCTTATCAAACACATATATATATAGGGATATATACATGTGGCTGGAAAATATATGTATATATTTAACACGAGATATACATATGTTCAGATGTGTATATTAGGATATGGGTGGTGAAATATATCAAAGATATATATAGATATAGATTTGATATACCTGAAGATATGTAAATTAGTGGGGTTTGATTTAGCACCCCCAGAGCAATGATATAGGTATGTAGACATATATGGAGATGCTACATACAAGGCAAGAGGTTGAAGATACACGTTTACCACCCAGCCCCATAATTGTACATGGGGAATATAAAAGAAAAAGATTCTGTGCTCTACAAGAGGGTGAACCCACTTGGGATATGAAGAGAGAATCTATTTTCATGGATTGCAGAAAGGCAATCTAAGCAGATAACCGTGATGTTCGCGTGAGAACAGATTAACATATGAATCTGTAAAGAACAAGGCGGGAGTGCCACAGAAAACTGACATGGTAGATGTGGAAAAACGCAGGGAAGATACCAGAGGGACCTATGGAAGGACCCAGAGGTAGCATGCGTAAACAGAAGCCTTGAATTTTCACACAGAATAACTGATATCTCGTGTTAACACCCCAGGCTAGAGGGGGTGTGGAGAACCCTCACAGGCATAGGAAGGGTTTATAAGTTTTTCCCTACTAATAGAGAAATTTCAGAGACAAGGTCAATGCTCTATAGCAAGGCCCTCATAGTAGAAAGCTTCTCTGAAGACTGCAGAGAGCATTGTGCAAGAGAGTTATGAGATAAACTGACTAAGTCAGGTGTGTTGCCATATCCTAGGAGAGGAGATGGTTAGAATAATATGAGAAAGCCTAAACGAGTAGGAGGATCCAAGATAGTTTGGAATCACTACTGAGGCTAGACAAAATTTTGAACAAGGGATTGGAACTTGGAGAAAGTTCCAGTAATACAATTACTGTAACTCCTGCAGTCAGAGCTGCTGACGGAAACAGCAGAGAGGTTGTCCTGTGCTGAATAAAGAAAAACAGACAAGAAAAGAGAGGAGATATCTCTTCTCCCTGTCTGGGGAACGAGCTTGGCAGAGAAGCTGTTCAGTATGGTAACCCTCAAGTGATTGGAGGGTGACGTACCCATAAGGTAAGTCAACTGAAGGAAAAAATGTTCAGTTGGGATAGAAACTATCAGGGGATAGTTGCAACTGCTCTTCTAGAGAGTAAGAAGAGGAGAAGTGTGTTGTCCCTGAACAAAAAATTTTTCCCCGTCAGGTTAGTACACTGAAAAGAAAAGCACAGTGAATAAACTTCTAATATGTAGAAGTGAAGTGTAAGTTACAATTCCCGGCCCCTATGGTTGCTGGGAATGCTGAGACTGGCCAGAACTGGAGGACTGCAGACTAGGCTGAGGCGTCCCCTGTTTAGGTACAGCCGAATGATGGGCAGGAGATGAATGAAACTTTCTTTTCTTAGGGAAAGAAGGTTTGGTAGGACATTTCCTACTCTTTGAAGAAGGAGGTGGCTTAGAATGGTTTTTAGTGGAAGGAGAGTCAGTGGAGCATTGAACAACCTGACGTAAAGCCTCCTTATTGAAGAGACCTTCTCCTGTACAAGGAGAATGAGCCAGTATAGTTTGTGCCCATCTGCTCAAGTCTGAAGCTTCAAGCCAGGCTCTGCGACGTGCTGCAATGGCAATAGCAGAGGATCTGCTAATGGACTCAAAAGAGTCTATAGAAGCACGAGATAGGAACCAAGATATATTCCGGCTGTGATTGATGAGCAAGGAATAATCCGTAGCCTTGGGCTCTGGTAAAAAAGGGGTCAAAAGAGACAATTTCTCTGTGACTTCCTGGAGTGTTAGACTCATATGAAAAATATATGAAAGAACTCTGGAGGCCAGCATAGAGTTTGGAAAGGCTTGACGACCAAAAGCATCGAGTGTTCTTGAAGAACAACCCGGCGGATAAGAAGAATGCTTCTTCTTGCTCTTAACTTTCCTCAGTGCCGATTCCACTACAAGGGAACGATGAGAAAGTTGAGGCTTTTGGAACCCTGGAGAGGGTGGCACCCGGTACCGAACCTCAATGTCTGTAGAGACTGGAGGAAGTCGTAAGGGCGATTTCCAGACCCTGAGAAGGAGATCCTGCAGAGCAGGATGTAAAGGAAACTTTATATATTCTATTTGTGCCAGTGAGCCATGAGTAGGATCACAACCAGGGATAGAAATATTAAGAAAGGTTGCCATATCCCGGAGAAAAGCCTGAAAAGACTGATCTCCTATGGGAACCATCCCTGGTAAGGCTAAAGAAAGAGCCTGAGCACCAGAGGCGGTACAGGGTACTGCACCAACGCCAGGTATCGGTTCCAAAGTAGGTATCGGTACAAGAATAGGCATCGATACTGATACAGGATTAGCAGATGAAGTAGCCATCGGGAACTGCTGCAGTGGTACCGAGATCATGAGGGAGTTATGGCTATGATCTTCGGAACTGCCTATCTGGAAACGACAGGAGTCGGTTCCGGGACGCGTCGGTACGCAGTCCGAGACTAGATATCGGCTCAAGACTCGGCATCGAAGTAAGCAATACTATCGATGCATGTTGCGAAGGTGCCGACGCCGATGGCAGTATCGGCAATGCCGATACCACTAAGGCAGACTGGGTTACATCGATCGATACCGACGGTACCGAGGATACCCGATGAGCACCTCTTGCAAAGGGTAAGGTGGTCCACCTCGATGCCGATGCCAGGGTATCGGAACCGATCAACGCCGGTACCGTCCCGGAGCATGGCTGAGATTGAGGGAAGTCAATGCGGTGCGTATCGATCGGTCCCGAAGGTACCGAGGATGCCCGATGACGATCCCTGGTGAAGAGTGGAATACGCGACACCGGTGCCGATGCCAGAGGCTCAGTACCGCTCGAAGCGGATACCACCCCCGCGCATGGCTCAGGTATCTTCTGTGAGGGGTGAGCCCCAGGAACATCCTGAAACCCCTTTAACGCTTTGGAGCCCGAAGACTCCCAGAGCAGTTACTTACCTGTAACAGGTGATCTCTGGGAACAGCAGGAATTAGTCCTCACTTATGGGTACGTCGGAACCGACGGAGCCTGCGCGGGAAAGCTCCCCAGCTTCCCAGGAAGGAAGCTTTTGGGGTCTCCCACTGCACATGCGCGCTGCCTTCCCGCCTTCCTGACCAGCTCTCCTCAGTTCGAGTTTATAGCTGAAACAATAGAGAGAGGAAAGGAAGATAGATAGAAGATACAACTCCTAGGGGAGGTGGGTGGGTTGTGAGGACTAATTCCTGCTGTTCCCAGAGATCACCTGTTACAGGTAAGTAACTGTGCTATCTCCAGGAACAAGCAGGAATAAGTCCTCACTTATGGGGACTCCCTAACTAAGATGCCTGGGAGATCCCCTTCCAAGGGTTCGCCATCTTCGTATGGATCTCAGGCATCCATCCTGGGAAGGTGGGCAGGAGTTGATCAAATATGGAACAGGTGTTTGAGGACAGCCTGACCAAACAAGGCATCCCGGCGGGAGTCCTTGTCCAAGCAGTAATGGGCTGTGAAGGTATGAACCGAGGCCCATGTGGCGGCTCGACAGATCTGATCAATGGATACAGAGTGAAGATGAGCCATAGAAGTGGCCATGGCTCTCACATTGTGAGCTGTGACATGGCCTTCCAGAGGAATATTTTTACTCTGGTAAGCAAAGGAAATACACTGAGCAATCCAATTGGAAAGTGTACGTTTGGAGACTGGAAGTCCCAAATGAGAAGGATCAAAAGCCACGAAAAGCTGGGAAGACTTTCGATGTGGCTGAGTCCTGTTGAGGTAAAAGGCAAGAGCTCTTTTACAATCTAAAGTATGAAGGTTCCTCTCTGCACTGGATGCATGAGGAGCTGGAAAAAAGACAGGTAGATATACCTCTTGATTAAGATGAAAAGGCGAGACCACTTTGGGCATAAAGTGGGGATTCGTCCTAAGGACCACCTTATGATGAAACCTGGTATAAGGTGGATGAGCCACCAAGGCTTGTAGTTCACTGATGCGGCGAGCCAAAGTGACTGCAATAAGGAAAAGGACCTTCCAGGAAAGAAATTTCAAGGAGGTAGAAACCAACGGTTCAAAAGGTGGCTTCATAAGCTGACCCAGAACTAGGTTCAAGTCCCATGCTACCGGAGGAGGTCGGATGGGAGGTTTAGTTAGAGTCAGGCCTCTCATGAATCTTGCAATAAGCGGATGAGAGGAGACAGGTTGTCCATTTATAGGTTTTAAGGATGCTGCAATAGCACTCAAATGGACTCTTACTGAATTCATCAAGGCCTGCATTAGAAAGATGCTGGAGATAGTCTAGTAGAGAATTCAAAGGAAGTGCTAGAGGGTCAAGACCCTGTTGAGCACACCAAATGGAAAAGCGTTTCCATTTGAAAGCATAGGAACGCCTCGTGGAGGGTTTCCTAGAGGCATGAAGGATATCTTTCACTGGTTGAGAAAGATTGAAGTCATGAAGGCTTAGGCCTTCAGTAACCAAGCTCTGAGGTGTAGGGACTTGGGGTTTGGGTGCCACAAAGTCCCTTCCTCCTGAGAGAGAAGGTCTGGCGCAGCTCCCAGGTCCAGGGAGGGTCCCTGGGAGAGATGCAGAAGTAGAGGGAACCACACTTGGCGTGGCCAGCGTGGAGCTATGAGGATCATCAATCCATGATCCCTCTGGAGTTTGAGCAGAGTCTTGGGAATCAAAGGAATGGGTGGAAAGGCATATAGGAATTCCTGACCCCAATGCAAGAGAAAGGCGTCGTTGGCCTGAGCTCCCTGACACAGAGTCCTGGAACAGAACCGGGGAAGTTTGGCATTCCACGGACTTGCAAAGAGGTCTATGTCCGGGGTTCCCCATTCCTGAAAGATTCTGCCTATCTGGTCCATTTGTAGGGACCATTCGTGTGGAAGCAGAACTCGACTGAGTCTGTCTGCCCGAGAGTTTTGAACCCCTGGAAGATATACTGCCAGAAGATGAATTTGATGCTCTCTGGCGAAGGCCCATAATCTGAGAGCTTCGTTGCAAAGCGACAGAGAGCCTGTCCCTCCTTGTTTGTTTACGTAGAACATGGCCACCTGATTGTCTGTCTGAACTAGGACGGTCAGGTTGACAAGGAGGGTATGGAATACTTTGAGGGCAAAGAAGATTGCTCGCAGTTCCAGGAGGTTGATGTGAAGGGTGGTCTCCTGTGGAGACCAAGTACCCTGAGTGGAGAGGGATTGTAGATGGGCTCCCCACCCTGTTTGGGAGGCATCTGTTGTGAGGGTTGCTTGGGGCAACAAAGGTTGTAAGGGGGCCCCCAACAACAGATTCTTGGTGGACATCCACCATTGGAGGGACCAAAACAGACGCTTTGAGGTGATGATTTGGTCGGAGAGCACTCCTGATGCTTGAGTCCACTGGGTGGCCAAGGTCCATTGAGCTGCTCTCATGTGAAGACGAGCGTAGGGCACCACGTGAACCGTGGAGGCCATGTGGCCCAGAAGTCGCAGCATTTCTCTGGCTGTCAAGTGACTGCTGGACTGAGCTTGGGAGGCCAAGCACAACAGACGTTGGCCCCGGACTTGAGGTATTTTATTTTATTTTTATTTATTTAACAGTATTTCTAAACCACCTTATCATAATAATCAAGGTGGTATCACAGCAAACAATCTGGTAGTGTGAGTGTTGATACATGCAGTGAGGGTGGAAAGTTCGTTGGGTGTGTGTTGTCTTGTGTGCTAGATTGGTGTGAGCTATGTACAATGTGGGCTATTTACAGTGTTGCTAAAATCATTTTATATACATCTAGTGTTAGGCGGTAACGTGTGCTGCTATACAGTTCCTTAGTTTATGTGATGTGTCCAAAGTGTTCTATAAACAGCATGGTTTTCAGCTGTTTTCTGAAGTCCTTGAGCTCTGTAGTTGCCCTCAAATCGTCCGGTAGTTTGTTCCATATTGTTGGAGCAGCCATGGAGAGTGCTCTGTCTGTTGTGTCCTTGCGTGTGTGTTTGTATTCACTTGGGGTGCTGACTCGGTTGTGTGTTTGTTTTCTTCTAGGACGTGTGCTGGTGTCTGGTTGTATGAGGGTGTGCAGGCTGTTGGCTGATGTTTGCTGTTTTATCTTAAATAGGTTTATGATAGTTTTGTATCTGATGCGTGCATCGATTGGTAGCCAGTGTAAGTCCTTTAAGGTGGGTGTGATGTGCTCCTGTCTTGCAGTTCCGGATATGATTCATGCTGCGGTGTTTTGTGCCAGTTGGAGTGGTTTGATGGCTTGTTTCGGTAGTCCAAGGTATATCGGATTGCAGAAGTCCAGTAGAGGGGTTATCAGTGCTTGACAGACGGTACGGAAGTGTTCTGGGGCGAGGAGTGGTTTCAGTCTCCTGATGATTCGCATCTTGTAGTAGGCTTTTTGTATTGTTTTGTCTATGTGTGGCTTGAGATTGAGCTTATTGTCCAGCGTAACCCCGAGGTATCTTACTTCTGACCTTATTGGTATAGTAATGTTTTGTATCTTTATATTTGGTGGGTGTATGAAGCTTTGGTTCCGAGTGATGATTAAAGCTTCAGTCTTGTTGTAGTTTATGGCGAGGTTGTTGTTTTGACACCAACTGGTCATTTGTGTAAGGCAGTCTGTTATCTTAGAGAAGTCCGGGTTGTCGATTGATATCGGGGTGTATATCATGATGTCGTCCGCATAGATCGTGTATTGAATGTTGTTCTCTTTCATGATGTTGCAGATTGGTTGGATGTAGATGTTAAATAGGAGTGCTGAGAGCGCAGAACCTTGAGGTACACCTTGACGGACTTTGATGGGTCGGGAGGTGATGTGTCCCACCTTGACCTGTAGCTGTCTTTCGGTTAGGTACGAGTGGAACCATTTCAGTGTGATACCGTGTATACCAGTGTTCTGTAGTCTTTCTAGGAGCGTGTTGTGGTCCACTGTGTCGAAGGCTGAGGAGATGTCGATGAATATCATTATTATTCCATTCCTGGTGTTGTCAATTATTCTTAGGATGCTGTCGAAGAGGTAGATCAGTAGCGTTTCGACACCGTGGTTAGGACGAAATCCGTGTTGGTTGTCGTCGAGTGTTTCGTGTTTGTCGATGTGATCCTGAAGTTGTAGTTGAACTTTTTTTTCGATGACTTTTGCGAGGAAGGGTATGCTGGATATTGGTCGGTATGCTGCTGGATCTTTTCTGTCGAGAGTTGTTTTCTTTGTGATTGGTCTCACTGAGGCAAGTTTTAGTTGCTTTGGCATGAGACCTTGAGTGAGTGAGTTGTGTACCATTTTATGTATGGTGGTGATGAGGCTTGATTTGGTGGCTTTGACCCACGACACTGGGCATGGGTCTGTAGGAGCGGTGCTTGTGTTGATTGTAGAGATGATGTGGGATATCTGTTCTGTTGAGGGTGAGGAGAATGTGCCCCAGGTTTTGGAGTGTACATCTGTCCTTGAGGTTCTACTAGGCGTTGTTTGTTCTGTTGAGTGAAATTTGTCCTTGATGTGGTCGGCGAATTTCTGTGGATCAATTTGTGCTTCCTCTTCTGTTGTTTGCTCTTTTGTGAGGATTTTTACTATTTCGAAAAGCTCTCTGGGTTTGTTGATGGAGGTGTTTATCATGTTTGTGTGGAATTCCCTCTTTGATTGGTTGATGTGTTCATTGTATTGCTTTTGCTTTGTTAGATAGAGATGCTGGTCGGCAGTTGTTTTGTTCTTTCTCCATCTCTGTTCAATCTTCCTGAGTTCCCTCTTTTCCTGTCATAGTTTTGCTGAGTACCATGGTTTGTTTTGTCTCTTGTTGTGGTGTTGTTTCTCGGTCCCGCCATCTGGTGGTTTTGCGGCGTTGGCTAAAATGCTGTTCCAGCTGGAAACTTGTTCCTCCAGGTCGTCCGTAGTGATGTTCAGGTGTTGTATTGTGTCCTGTATGAATTCGTCCTTGTCGAAACACTTGAATCGTCTTTGTGTGTGTGAGGTGTTTGCTTTTTCGTTTGTCTGGTCCTCTTGTGACCGCAGCCTTATCTCGATTAAGTAGTGGTCAGACCATGGCACTGGGGTAATGGTTGGTGGAGAGATCAGGTCTCTTGATGTTAGGTAATTGGATGCGAATATGAGGTCTGGAGATGATCCATGTCTGTGTGTTGGAGCATTGATTATTTGCGTGAATTGCAGTGAGGACATTGCTTGCAGGAAGGCCTCTGCGTCTTTGACATTGGTGGACTTTAGGTTGAAGTCTCCAATCAGCAGCGCTGGTTTGTTGTTTGTTGTTATGGCACAGGCTTCTTCGAGTGTGAAGGCCAGTTCGTCGGGTGGAGCTCTGGGTGCTCTGTATGTTAGGCAGATTGCAATGTTCTTGTTCTTGATGCTAATTGTGTTACATTGCTGTGTATCGGTGAGGCTCTGTGTCTTGAACTTCAGTTTTGTTTTTGCCATGATCAGGACTCCTCCTCCACGCCTGTGGGTGCGTGGGCAGTTGTACGCTGAATAGTTGTTTGGTACAAGTTGGTTGAGTAGAACATTGTCAGTCGGGTTGAGCCACGTCTCTGTGATGCATATTATGTCGGGCTGTCGCTCTTCAATGTGGTCTACAAGCGTGTGTATCTTGTTGCAGACGGATCTGGCATTTATGAGCTCTATCGTTGTTGTCTTTGTTGATGAGTTTGCTGTTACATGTGCTTCCTTTGTGCAGGTGTGGGAGTTTGATTTGTGTCTGTTTGCTCGCTTTGCCTGGGAGGTTCCGAGTGTCTCTTTGTATGTGTGCTGTGGTTCTAAATATGGCAATACAGTTGGAGGGTGCCATGTTGTGTTTGCTTGTCGGTGGTGGAGGTGTGTGGTTGGTGGGAGGAGTTGTGTAATGAGTAAGCAGAGTGGGAGGAAGTATGTGGCGTGCATGTTGGATTTTTGTGATGTTCTTTTAAGGAGATGCCTGTTGTCTTAAGTCTTCTTCTTGTTGGCTGTTTGGAGAGAGCTGTATATTGTGCGATAGCCTTTCTCGTGGAGGGAGAGCCGGTTCTGTGTAGGATGCCTTGGTGCGGGAGCCTGTCCCGTGGAGGGAGCCTGTCCCGTGGAGGGGGAGCCGGATCTGCGTAGAGCGTCTTGGTGCAGGAGCCTGTCCCGTGGAGGGAGCCTGTCCCGTGGAGGGCGGGCCGGCTCTGCGTAGGGTGTCTTGGTGCGGGAGCCTGTCCCGTGGAGGGAGCCTGTCCCGTGGAGGGGGAGCCGGTTCTGTGTAGGGTGTCTTGGTGCGGGAGCCTGTCCCGTGAAGGGAGCCTGTCCCGTGGAGGGCGAGCCGGTTCTGCGTAGGGTGTCTTGGTGCGGGAGCCTGTCCCGTGGAGGGAGCCTGTCCCGTGGAGGAGGGCCGGATCTGTTGGGGTGTGTGTAGTGGAGGTGCGAGCTTGGTGGTGGGGAATGTGTGATGTACTGTGAGAGTTCTACTTGCGGTTCTGACGTCCTTCGCCTCGGTCTGCTTCCTTGCTGGGTTCTCCTGTGATGCGGTCGGCGCTGTTGTTTCCTGCTGCTTGGCTTCGTGAATCGCCTGGGGTTCTGTAGTGGTGGGGTTTTTTCCTTGCAGAGTCGTTGTGGTCGTTGATCTTCATTCGGTGGCGGAGGGGTCTGTTGGACATAGCGTGTCTTTTCGGGGAGGAAGGAAAGTTGGTTGGTTGCTTTTGTGCGCCTCTGTGCCGCGCCTAAGGGCCACGCCAAAGGGCCCTCTGGCGAGGCCCTCAGGCGCGGGCACGCCCGCGAGGGACGCCGCTTTTATGCTGGCGGGCCGCTTTTCCCCTGCTCTCCCACTGCCCGGATTGGGCAGGAGCACCGTGGGGGGAGTTGGAGTGTTGGCGGCAGCAGCGGTAGGTAGGCCCTTGCAGTGGTGGTGTCCAACTGGGCCCCTATGAACTCCAGAGACTGAGTAGGGATAAGTTGAGATTTGGGAAGGTTTATTACCAGTCCCAGATACTGCAGAATGTGCCTTGTGCGGTCCAGGGAAATCTGGGCCTCTGACTGAGATGGAGCTCGGATGAGCCAGTCGTCCAGATATGGGAATACAAAAATTCCAAGGCCTCTTAGAAATGCGGCAACAACTGCCATGCATTTGGTGAACACTCTTGGAGCAGAGGCCAGACCGAAGGGAAGTACTCTGTACTGGAAATGTTTTCCCTGAAACAGAAATCTTAGATATTTTCTGTGGGATGGGTGGATGAGTATATGTGTGTATGCATCCTTGAGATCTAGAGAACAAAGCCAATCCTGACTCTGAAGGTATGGAAGGAGAATGCCTAGAGAAAGCATTTTGAATTTCTCCTTGTACAGAAATTTGTTCAATTCTCTCAGATCTAGGATAGGTCTGAATCCCCCTGTCTTCTTTGGTATGAGAAAATAAGGGGAGTAGAATCCTGTCCCTTGTTGAAGAAGAGGAACCTCTTCTATTGCCCCTTGGGCAAGGAGAGAAGAGACCTCCTGATCCAACAGGCCCAGGAGATATGGGGGAGAATTGAAGTGCCTCACCATGGTATATGGAGGAAGGTTGGAAAAATGAAGTTTGTAGCCCTCTCTGATGATAGAGAGGGTCCATTGCTCTGATGTAATTTGCCCCCATCTGGGAGCAAAGTGAGCTAACCTTCCGGGAATGGTGAGGGGCTCTGGTTGTTCTAGAGCCAGAAATGTTAAGTTCTCTAGGGGCAAGTCAAAAACCCTGAGGGGGTTGAGCCTGCTGAGGAGTGGCAGACGCTGCAGGCTTTGACCTTGCCTGTTTAGGTTGCTGACGTTTAGCAGCAAAGCGAGGCTGAGAAGATTGTTGGCCAGTATTTGTGGAAAATCTGGCCTTCTTGTAGTAAGGCCTCTTGAAAGACTTTTTTTCTTGGCAGGAGTAGAGGTAGACTTAGAAGGTCTATCCAATGTAGCATTTTCTGCATCCATTTGAGTGGCTTTAATTTGCCAGTCTTTACCAAATAAGTTCTCACCTGTACAGGGCAGATTCCGTAAGCCATCCAGGACCCAGGGTTCTAGGTCAGAGGCCTGGAGCCAAGCAAGTCGTCGGGCTGCAATGGCAATGCCCGAAGCTCTACTGGCACCTTCAAAGGAATCAAAGGCTGCTCTGTTGGAGAACTTAGAAACATCTAGAAGCTGTTTCACCAGAGAAATGAACTCCTCCTTTCTATCCTCAGGGATAAAGGTGGCAAAATGCTTTATCTTTAGGGCAAGTTCCCTTAGAAACATGCCCATATACAGACTGTATGAATTAATCCTGGCTATAAGCATACTAGCCTGGAAAACGTTTCTGCCAAAAGAGTCGAGGGTCTTACATTCTCGCTCTGGAGGGGTAGAAGAGTGCCTTTTGGTGCTCTTAATCTTTTTCAGCGCAGACTTCACCACAATGGAATGGTGAGGCAGCTGAGTCTTTTGAAACCCAGGAGAAGGAGGGACCCGGTACATGGTGTCCAACCTACGAGAGTAAGGAGACAACGTTAGAGGAGCCTCCCATAAATCCATCAAGTGTTCTTGAAGGATTTCATGGATAGGCAGGGTGACTGCCTCTTTAGGAACCTTAGGGTATCCTAAAATATCCAATTTCTTTGACCTAGGTTCTTTTTCAGAGGATGTGGTAATAGAAAGTCCTTTAGCTAGCTCTATAATGAAGTCTTGAAAGGACAAATCCTATGGTGGAGACATTCTCCTCTTTGGGGAAGAGGGGTCTTCCTGAAGAACTAGAGACAGCTCATCAGAGTCCTCAGAGGAGTCAAAATCCTCAGAAGAATCAGAGTATTCTCTATTTGCTTCCAACGCACGATACGCATACCGATCGGTATCGACATCGGGCGTACCGGGTATGGGATCGGTATCGGGTGAAAACCCGGATCCGGCATGCAGAACCGATCTGCGTTTGGAAGTCGATGGTCGGGGTTCCGGTATGGGAGACGATACCGGAACCAGACCCAGTACCGCTGAACGCGGTACCGAGGGCGTCGCAGCTGTAATAAAAGCCAGCATGGCCTGCTGCATGGTCTGAACAGTATTGCTCATAGACGCCACTGCTGCCTGGATGTCGGTACCGGTATGGGCCGGTACCCCAGAGCAGTCTAACAGGTGATCAGTCGAGGCCGTGCCATCGATGTCAACCTGTAACCCCATAGATGGTGCTTTGGAAGTCAGAGCTTCCCGCCGGGGTTGTTTGGCTGGGGCATGGTCCTCAGATTCAAAATTGAGAGCCTCTCGATGCTTTGAAGGAGATTTGCTCTTTGAGGACCTGCCCGAAGAAGGTTTGGTTACCTGAGATCCATCCGGAGAGGAAGACCTGGATGACTGTGATGCTGGATTATCTGAAGCAAACAGCACATGGAATTTGTTGGCCCGGTTCTGCAAACCACGTTTAGACATCTGGGAGCAGGATGGGCAGTCCGGAATGGAGTGGTCAGGTCACCATTCATGGGTGTCTGTGACAGAAATAACAGCACTACACTTGGTACACTTCTTAAAACCAGGGGCTGGTTTCTCCATGAGGAGAATTTGTGTAGGCCTGAGGCCTAACCGAAGTCACCAAGTTGTGCAGAAGATTTTTTTTTTTTTTTTTTTTTAAAGAAAAGAAAAGAGAGACCGGCGGTACCGGTTTCGGTATGGGGAAGGCAGGTACGCGGTCTAAAGAAAAAAAACTAAAACAATAATTTCTTCAGCGGTGACAGGAACACGACCTGCTGGCTCCGCGGAAAAAGAGAAACTGAGGAGAGCTGGTCAGGAAGGCGGGAAGGCAGCGCGCATGTGCAGTGGGAGACCCCAAAAGCTTCCTTCCTGGGAAGCTGGGGAGCTTTCCCGCGCAGGCTCCGTCTGTTCCGACGTACCCATAAGTGAGGACTTATTCCTGCTTGTTCCTGGAGATAGGGGTAATGCCAATGGGTTCTTGAGGGTAAGGCCGGAGCCGTCACCATGCTGGGCATGGGACATACCACTCAAACATTGGCTAGTCTTAACGGACTGTTTTTGGGTTACCTGATCCTGTGAAGTAGAGAAACCGGGTACCCTCATTGCCGAGGAAAAAACAGTATCGAGGGAAATTCTAAATACTGAAGGTTTCCTCACAAAATTATCTCCTGACAAGTCAGGGGAAAAAGGGTCAGGACCCACATAGTTGAGACACCAACTATTGGTGTCTAAAAAGAAACAAGTGTTTCGACATCGAATGCACTTCTTAGGAAAAGAAGGCTCCATAATGAAAAAGGCCTAGTAGGCCCAAGAAGTTAAGGTAAAAAAATTTAGCCAAAAATCCACCGGCGATACCGGTGGTAGCGGGAAATACAGCCGCGACCACAAGAAAACAAAAAACTAAAGTAATTAAAGCAATTAAAAAGAAAAGTTTCTGCGGTGACAGGAGGACATCCTGCCGGCTCCGCGGAAAAACTAAAACTTAAGAGAGGCTGTGGAGAAGGCGGGAAGTCACTGTGCAGGCGCGAGGGATGCTGCCAAAAGCTTTCTGATTGGAAGCTGGGCAGCATTCCCGTGCAGGCTCCGTCGGTACCGACGTACCCATATGTGAAGACTCATTCCTGCTTGTTCCTGGAGATATGGTTGCGATCATTCGGTTTTCTGTACATTGTTCTGGTAAACTGTTTGTCTTCTATTCTAATAACTAAATCCAAATATGGTATTTGTTGTGCATCATAAGTAATCTGAAACCTTAAATTCACATCTAAACTATTTATCCATAGGTTAAATTCCGCCAGTCTATCTGTGTTTCCTTCCCAAATGATCAAGATGTTGTCGATATAGCGTATCCATAATTTGATGTGATCATTATATATGCATTCCTTTACGAATTTCTCTTCAAATTGGAACATATATAAGTTAGCGACATCCGGCGCCATTGATGACCCCATGGCTACCCCTTTTATTTGTTTGAAGAAAATTTCTCTAAAACAAAAGTAATTTTCGCACAATGCAAATTTTGCTATAGCCATGAGAAAAGCAGTAGGAATACGCTTAGGGCCAGTTCTTTTCAATAAGTATTCTTCTATAATTTCCAAGCTTTCTACCTGCGGGATGTTGGTATACAAAGATTCCACGTCCAAAGTGACTAATATCGTATCAGCACTAAAATCCTGAAACTTAGATAATATTTCAATGACATGAGTGGAATCTCTAACGTAGGACCACATCTGGACTATAAATGGGCGTAACAGCACATCTAAGAACTGCGATATGGGTTCCAAAATTGAACCAATTGCTGATACTATAGGGCGGCCAGGGGGATTGGTCATTGATTTATGTATCTTCGGATTTATATATATATAGTGGGAATAATGGGTGTTGGCACAATCAGGAAATCCTTCTATTTTCTGGTGATGTAACCGATTTCGAATGCCGTAAGTATCAAACTGTCTATACTTTTTTTCAATTCCATAGTAGGATCTGCATCTAACCGGACATAGAAGGACCGATCGTTCAGCTGTCTATCGATTTCTGTAATATACATATCCTTATCTAATATGACTATTACCCCTCCCTTATCTGTAGGCTTAATAATTATCTTATTTTTCTGTGTGGGGTCTGTGTGGGGAGGAGGGACCCGTCTGTATGACTTGCCTGCTGTGCCATAAAAAAATGTTTTATACATATTCTCCGAAAAAAACGTATATAAGTCAATTTCTAGTTCAAACGGATCTGGTTTTCTGATAGGTACAAAAGACAATCCCTTATTCAATACTGAAAGTTCATCATTTTTTTATGGCACAGCAGACAAGTCAATGGGTCCCTCCTCCCCACACAGACCCTAGTATTGAGACATTTGAGAGAGTGGTTTTAAGAGAAGTGAGGAAAATATGTAGTCAGTCACGACAAATATTTTAATCTAACAAAAGGAGAAAATGAAGCGATTAAGACACTGCAGAAAAATAAGATAATTATTAAGCCTGCAGATAAGGGAGGGGCAAGTCATATTAGATAAGGATATGTATATTACAGAAATCGATAGACAGCTGAACGATCGGTCCTTCTATGTCCGGTTAGATGCAGATCCTACTATGGAATTGAAAAAAAGTATAGACAGTTTGATACTTACGGCATTTGAAATCGGTTACATCACCAGAAAAGAGAAGGATTTCCTGATTGTGCCAACACCCATTATTCCCACTATATATATAAATCCGAAGATACATAAATCAATGACCAATCCCCCTGGCCGCCCTATAGTATCAGCAATTGGTTCAATTTTGGAACCCATATCGCAGTTCTTAGATGTGCTATTACGCCCATTTATAGTCCAGATGTGGTCCTACGTTAGAGATTCCACTCATGTCATTGAAATATTGTCTAAGTTTCAGGATTTTAGTGCTGATACGATATTAGTCACTTTGGACATGGAATCTTTGTATACCAACATCCCGCAGGTAGAAAGCTTGGAAATTATAGAAGAATACTTATTGAAAAGAACTGGCCCTAAGCGTATTCCTACTGCTTTTCTCATGGCTATAGCAAAATTTGCATTGTGCGAAAATTATTTGTTTTAGAGAAATTTTCTTCAAACAAATAAAAGGGGTAGCCATGGGGTCATCAATGGCGCCAGATGTCGCTAACTTATATATGTTCCAATTTGAAGAGAAATTCGTAAAGGAATGCATATAACACGATCACAACAAATTATGGATACGCTATATCGACGACATCTTGATCATTTGGGAAGGAAACAGATAGACTGGCGGAATTTAACATATGGATAAATAGTTTAGATGTGAACTTAAGGTTTCAGATTACTTATGATGCACAACAAATACCATATTTGGATTTAGTTATTAGAATAGAAGACAAACAGTTTACCACAACAATGTACAGAAAACCGACTGATCGCAACCATTTGTTGCACTTTGACAGTTTCCATAACCCGTCCCTGAAAAGAAATCTGGCGGTAGGACAGTTCTTTAGAGCTAAGAGGACATGCACTACAATGCAAGATTTTGAAGTTCATGCAGAGGCGATGAAGGATAGGTTTAAAGCAAGAAAATACCCTAAAAAATACATTGATCAAGCGTATCAGAGAGCGAGAAATACACCTCGTGATCAGTTGCTTCAACAAGATAAGGAGATAAAAGATTTAGGGTTAGTATGCCCGTTGTTATATTCAGTTTATTCTAAGCAGGTTACAAAAATTTTGAAGAGAGAATGGTACCTTATTCAGACAATACCAGGTTTTCAAGATACTAAAATTACAGTAGTGCATAAACGTAACATCAATTTGAAAAACATGTTAGTACCATCAGCATTGACTGAACGCAAATTCCTACCCAAATACAAAGGTCAATATCAGTGCGGATGTTGCTCCATCTGTACCCATGTGATGCCAGTTAGAGTTAGATTTATACATCCCACGACTAAACAAGTGTTTAAAAAAGAAGATTTTTCGAATTGCGAGTCCACTCATGTAGTGTATGTCATACAGTGCCCTTGCAACAAAATGTATGTGGGGAAGACAATTAGGAGTTTAAGAGTGCGAATAATGGAGCATAAAAGCTGTATTAAGAGAGGAGTTGTTGAAAAACCACTTGTAACACACTGGTAAGAGATGAAGCATCAGGTTTGAGACTTGAAGTTCTTTGTAATAAAGAAGGCTAAACTCAATTGGAGAGGGGGAGATGCTGATAAAATGATACAGAGGTTGGAACAACGGTATATTTTTCAATTAGGTACATTGGCACCACAGGATCTGAATATGGAAAGCGACCCGTCAGTATTTCTGTAGTTTAAATATTTTTATGGTACATTTAAGATTAGATTTGCAATCATATGGAGTTAGGGTAGTGGTGAATACAGAATGCGTCTTAAGTTTAAGTGCAATACAGTAAAGTGTAATATTATAATCATATCTATTAGGTGTTTTAATAATTTAAAAATAAATTTATGAGGATAGTTTATTAGACTCCTAAAATAAGGGAGTATACAAGAATGTTGAAACTATAAAGAAGTGATCATCAATAGTTACAAGCAGATAGTAGTCTCCTAATGACTATAGGAAAGGATTTTTCATTTAAGTACCAAAAGAATTAGTGACTTTATAAACTATTATATGCTGTGGCAGAGGAAATTTCATTATAATGAGCATAAGGTTTGTTGATATAACATTTATATACGGAAGAGATACTGACGGGTTTTAATTGAAAAAATAACGCTGAGGATTTACCTGGCAGCTGATGACGTATATAAGTGTGGAAGTATGCTACGTCATTTTTCCCGCGTTTAATTAAAGCGCAAGTGCGGGCGTTTTCAAGGCAGAAGCATTTATCGGCAACAGAGTGCAATTTTTGATCGAAGGGTATCAAGAAACTGTGTTAGTAAGTGCTGATTGATTTTACATCCCTTGATGATATTTTTATGCAAGCTGTATAGAATTTCTTCAGTGTGGATATTTTTTTTTTTTAATTTAATTTTCAGTCATTACAACAACCAAAAAAAGCTAAAGAAACATATTGTACACCAACAACGATATACTTATACATAAGAAAACCATACCCATACAGGCAATGAAATATAATTATGTCATGACAATGTCTAGCCCTCATCAAGGGAGTATACCTGCATTAAGTGTTAGATATAATATCAAAGAAAACATAAGGAAAAACAGGCCCTAAGGCCACCAAATTGGGGGGTCAATTAATTTTTAAACCTCACCATCCCCAGTTGTGCCCTGCTTATCACTGAGAAATTTTTCCAGATGAGAAATATCAAGAAAAACATATGAAGCATCCTGACGGAAGGGATCCGGAAGAAGGAGTATTTCACAAATCCGACAAAGATAGTGACTTTTTAAAGTATATAGGTTCTAGTTTGGGTAATATGTATTATTTGCCAGTTCTTTTTATGAAGATATAAAGTACGATTGCAGTATGATTAGCAATATATAGTTTTAGAGCATGAATGATGATTAAACGATCGAGGCATCGCTACGGTACTTTACCTATGACACACGCAAGCAGCCCTTCAGAAGGGTAATAGATTTAGAAGAATTTTGAAAGCGAGTGCCATGTTATCTTTAGGAGCAAAGCCGTAGATTTAATTTACATGCATAGTTTCATTTATCGAGTGCAGGCACGAGAGCACAGCTTTAAAATGAGCATTTTTCTGAAGTACAAGTATGAAGGGATCGTTGAGATGCGCTGTGTTTTCCTGGCCGGTACACTTGATTTTATAATGCACATCTGTATTTAAGAGATAAGCAGTTTTTTACTACATTTGATTTGGTTCTTTTGTGTTTTATATAGAGAAGGCGGCTAGTCGGCTCTCATAGAGAATTATTTTAAAACAGTGCGCATTGAATACACAAACGGGTATGGTACTTTTATCTATTTAAGCTATTTATTAATTTTCAGTGATACATACAAGTGTTAAACATTTTAAGATTCAAATGTATATATTTTTTAAGGTAGCAGAGTTTGACTCTACTATGCATAGAAATGCAAGTTAACTTTATGCCACTCCCGCATCGTTTCTAATACAAAGGTTTTACATGAGAATGATAGGTAATATTCATCTTTAAGGTTTTTAATTATGTATTTATTTATTATGTTGATTTTAGTAATTCATTATGTCTTTTGGTCAGCTTGCTCACTCCTGTCTCCAATTAGATTACACATAGCCTTATATAATTATAGTATTGTGTCACCTACACACCCCTTCAATACTTTTTGTGGTAATGATAAAGGATGTTTTTAGATTTTTATAATTTTGTGTATATGTTTTTACATTATTCTATTTATTGGTCATTGAAATTCAGGTTCTTATTGGTTTTTAATGTCTTTCTATATATGCATGAAACATGATTTTAAGTTTTTTATATAGATGTATGAAACATGATTTTATATTTTTATTTATTTTTATTTTATATTTAACAAATTTTCCAATACACAATTGAAAAAACAAAACAAAAGGAAAGGATGGTTGCAAATCACAAAAACACTCAAACCACCAATAATCCCATAATACATTTCCATAATACATTCCATCTCAGTAGATAGACCACAAAAAGAAAAAAAAAACCAATGCGGTTCCAAACTAAGAAATTCCCATAAGAAAAAGGAGAGAAAACCCCTCTATCATAAGAGCATAGTATAACATTAATGGCAGCCAGTACAGGAGCTACCCACCCTTCCCCCCCCCCCCCGCCTCCCTCACCTGAAGAAAATCAATCAGTTGTTTGGGCTCGAAAAACAGGAAACGTTTAGCCTGGAATAATACATCACATTTACAAGAATACCTCAATTTAAATTGGGCGCCCAAGGCGACGGCTCTCTGGCGCAAGGCCAAAAACTCCCTATGCCTCTTCTGGGTGTCCCGGGACAAATCAGGAAATAAAAGAATTTTTGAGCCCAAAAACTGGGAAAAAGAAATCCTGCGGAAATAGAGTCTAAGGACGGCATTACGGTCGGACTCGAATGCAAACCCTACCACCAAAGTAGCCCTGCTTGTCACAACCTCCAAGGAACTCTAGGAAATCAGTTAAAGCCATTTGACCGTCCCCAGCAGGGCCCCCAGTTCCCTCCACAGCACTAGCCCCAGAGGAAATTGAAACATATTGAGCTTTAACAATAGGGGGTAAATTATCCTGAGGCTTCAATAACACTTCCGTGAAATATCTACATACAAGAACTAGGGGATCCAACAGGGGCGATCTGGGAAAGTTCAAGAAGCGTAAATTGTGCCTCCTCAATAAATTGTCCATGTATTCAAAACGCCTCAAAGAAGTTAAACGGTCCTTAGAGATAGTCTCACCCATAACTTGTAAGTCCAATACACTTGACTCTAGCAGCGCAACCTTAGCAGCCTGGTCTGCACACTTCGTTTCCACCGCTGCACACCTCCCTTTCACCAACACAAATTCTTGTGATAAAGCCCCCACAACTGGAGCTAGGGAGCTCTGGAGCGAAGAGATAGCCTCCCATAAGCTATCTAAAGTTACTTTGGCTGGTTTCTTCAATCCGCAAATTACGGGGCTCCACAGACGCCAACTGATCTTCCTCCGAGCGCCTCCCGAGCCTTCCACGGAAGAGCATGCCTCCTCAACACCACCAGGACGCTCACCGGGACTCAAACTCAGCAAAGAGGAGGCGCCCCCACACACGGAGCTGACCTCCTGACCTGGAGACACCTCAGCTCCAACCTCCTCCTCCCGACTTCTACCGGGTTGCGGCGGCAACAGCTGGACGGGACTCAACTCCACACCGTCACTGCTCAGATCCCCCACATCGCCGGGCTGATCTGCTGAAGCCATTCCCGCTGACCGAATGGTGCAGAAGGGCACAATGGAGGCCTGCGCTAATCCTCCAAGGGGTGCTTTTTGTGTGTATATATATGTTTTTACATTATTCTATTTATTGGTCATTGAAATTCAGGTTCTTATTGGTTTTTAATGGCTTTCTATATATGCATGAAATATGATTTTAAGTTTTTTATATAGATGTATGAAACATGATTTTATATTTATATTTTTAATGTGTCTGAATGTATTACAATTTATGGTTACTATTTGCAGCAAACCTGAATCCCCTGAGGAAGTAGAAAACGAAACACGGCCTGTGTCGGGCTCTCAGGTTTTCAAAGTTATTAAATAAAAGTATCCTTTCCAACAAACCAACACGTGTTATTGACTGGGTGTCTCTTGAGCAACGTGGTGTGGTGCTTTTCTTGGTGGACCTATTGACAAAGCAGACTCAGAGGAGCAACAAATAAGTAGTTAAACAAGCAAAAAACACTTCTACGTCTAAATAAACTAGCACCCACTCCATCCCCTGGAAAGGATACCCCGTCCCCCCTCCAGGATGGGGAGGCCTACCTGTTGAGCGCTTGAGCAACTCCAACCAGCGGGAAGCGAGCAACCAACAGCTCTTCTGGTCTACCCCTCCCCCAAACACTGATTAAAACACCCCTCCCCGGCTTCTCCTGGCCACTTCCTCCACCAAGGGAACCACCTTCAGGACCAGGGTGTGCAAAGATTATCACAGAAAGCACTCAGGGAGGGTTCTGGGACTGGACTGGAGTTTCTCAAGGAACAACAATTAGCAGGTAAGTCTAACTTCTCTTTCCTTATCGTCCCTCTCCAGTCCAGTCCCACACCTCTGGGATATATCAGAGCAGTTAAACTAATGTGAGGGACCTGCACCACTAGCCTGAAGCACTGTCGAGCCGAAACAAGTGTCCCCTGCCGCCTGGATATCCAGGCGAAAATGTTCAGAGAAGTATGACATCCTAAAGATCTCCACCGGTGAAACTAAACTATACTCTGCTCGCAAGGCTGCCTGAGCCCGCGTGGAATGCGTCTGCAACCCCGCCAGCACTGCTCTACCCTTCAAGATGTATGCAGGCGTGATTGCCTCACTGATCCATCTGGAAACGGAGGCTTAGCTGCCACCTCACTTTTGTGCGACCCGCCAAACAGAACCAACTGACGGTCCGGTCCGATCTCCAAAAGGACGAAGCCCTTTTCACATACCTTCGCCTCCAAGTGGCACAGCTGTGGAGTGGCAGAGCCCATATCCACTCTCGCCCACATCCGAGCTTGCCAGAGCCGGTAAGGAAACGGCCTGATTTACATGAAATGCTCACACCATCTTGGGCAAAAATGAAGGTACCGGGTGGAGGACCACTTTCTCCTTGGAGAAGGAAAGGAACGGCTCCTGGCACGACAGTGTCCAAAGCTCCAAAATCCTGCGTGCCGAGCAAATCGCCACCAGGAATACATTTTCAGAGTCAAATCCTCCAGGAAAGCGCGACTCAATGGCTCATAGGGTTCCCCAGAAACACCGTCAGCACCAGATTGAGATTCCAAGGCAGTACCACTGTCCTCTTTGACAGAGGTGGGTCACCGCCCCTAGAAAGCTCAGCCCGTCTGGATGTGTACCCAACGACACCCTGTGGACTTTCCCACAATAACTGGAAATCGCTGCCAGTTGCACTCTCAAGTAACTGGCAGCTAGACCCTTATCAAAACCAGATTGCAAGAACGGCAAGATATCCAGGACAGAGGCAGTGGAACTGCCTCTCTCCACACCATGATTCAAAGATGCGCCCTACGCAGATGCACACCAAGTTCGTAGACCACCTCTGGGCCTATAGCAAGGTCGCTATCCCCGAGCCCGATTATCCTTTCTTCAACTTCACCCTTTCAAGAATCATGCCATAAGTGATAATTGATCCACCTGGGGCATATGAAGCAGCTCTTGTGTCAAGAGGTCCTTCCGACTGGAAGCCACCACAGTCAATCTGCCAGTATCCGAATCAGGTCAGCATACCACTGGCACCTCGGCCAGTTTGATGCCACCAGAATTACAATTCCCCTGTGTACCTCTAGCCATTGCACTAACTGGCCTATGAGCGCCCAAGGGGAAAAAACAAAGATCATCCTCTTTGAGCCACTGCTAAATTAGAGCATCCAGGCCCTTAGACTTCCTCTCTTCTTCTGCTGAAAAACCGGCAGGCCTTGGCCGACTCAAACATTGCCATTACATTCAAACATTGCCATTACCAGTGTGCACCATCGACGGACCATCTGCTCGAACACCTCCTGATTGAGCTGCCACTCTGGGGTCCATGCGCACTCGGCTGAGGTAGGCTGACGTCGCACTGTCAACTCCTGCTACGTGCGCCGCTGATAACATCTGGAGACAAATCGCTGCCCATCTGAACAGCTTTTCGGCCTCCTCCATGGCTGCACTGCCTGTGCCTCCTTGCCAGTTGATGTAAGCCGCCGGGGTCACATTGTCCGAGAGGACTTGGACAACCTTCCTCTGCAACCATGGCTCGAAACTTTCTAGCACCAAGGTCACCGCTCGCATCTCGAGCCTGTTGATCAATCACAGGGCCTCCTGCGAACTCTTGTCCCTGAACAAAGCGTCCTTCTCAATGGGCTCTCCAACCTGACAGGCTGGCATCGGTCATCAGAGGAACCCACACCAGGGACTCCTTCCAGGTGCTCCATATGCCACCATCAACTGAGGGCTCTCCTGGCGCTCCGCAGGCAGGGGAGTACTTGGGACAAGGGTTGACTCTGATGGGACCATTGACTGAGCAGAGCCCTCTGCAGCGGTTGCATGTGCGCCATTGCCCTTGCCCATGGGACTAGCTCGAGAGTGGCCACCATGGTCCCCAGAACCTGCAGATGCTGCCACTCTGATGGTCTTGCCATCTTCAGGACCTGCCATAACCACTGTCATAGCTCCTGTGCCCAACTAACCAGCAGGAAAATCCTGCCCGCGCAGGTATCAAAGCACGCTCTCAAATACTCTAGCTCCTGGGCCGGCCATAACTGACTCTTGGCCAGGTTGACCCAACCAAGACTCTGAAAGAACTCTCCCACCCGCGCTGTTGCTCTTTTCGCTATTGTCGCTGGACTTCGCCTGGACCAGCCAATCGTCTAGGTACGGGTGGACGAAAACCCCTTCCTTGTGGAGAGCTGCCCGCCACCACCACCAAGGCCTTGGTAAAGGTATGGGGGGTGGTCACCAGACCGAAGAGCAATACTCGAAACTTGAAATGGCCCCTTGGCACCGCAAAGCGGAGAAACTGCCGATGTTCTGGATGGATGGGAATGTGAAGATACGCCTCTGCGAGAATGAAAGGGTTGCCCAAAATCTCTGCTTCCTACCGCCATTATTAAAGTACTGTGAAAATGCGGTACCCAGAGACAGTAGTTCATGCCCTCGAAGTCTAGACTTGGGCAAAAGGAACCTTCCATTTGGGCACCACGAAATACATGAAGCATTGACCGCAGATGTACTGGTCTTGCAGAACCAGTTCCACGGCTCTCAGCTGCAGGAGACAAGTCAAGGTCTCTGACTGCTGCTAACATCGCTGCACCCACTTTGGGTGATCAAAGGAGCTCGTTCTTGCTCCGGCAGTGGGTATAGGCACCCCTTTAAGGCCAACCTCTGGCAGATCCCACTTATCCTGGATCATCTGTCCTATTACTCCAAGTACTGGTAAAACTTTGTGATTTCTGTACCACCTGGAACAGCGGATCCTACAGCGCCATCTTCCTCCGCCGGGAGGTTAGCAGGCATATTCAGGGCCTTGAGGGTCTCCAAGGTACACATAGAATGTGAGCCCTTTGGGGATGAAGAACTGTATCAGTACCTGCTTGTAGTGATTGTAAACCGCCCTAATGGCTTTCGGCCTGGACAGTATATCGAGAAATTGCATAAACATTAGCATAAAGATGAGCACTGGTAGCTCCTCCTGGCGGAAAACCCAAACAATCCGTGCCTGATCCTCTTGTTTTAGGCTCTCTCCTTCCAACTCCTCCTGCAGATCTAGCTCCATGTCAAGGTCTTCCCCATCCAGCCCCTCCGACAAAAGCAATTGCTGCCACTTCTCTAAGCCTCTAGCCCTGCTTAGACACCACTGCTCCTGACTCATGCTCTTTTGCATCTAACATCCTCTTAGCCCTGTGTTCTGAGGCTGAAGAGCCACTTGGTAGGCAAAACACCTTCTGCAAAAGTAAGAAAAACTCTGGTAAGAACTCCCCCTGGAGCCCTACTGCTCCCTGGGCTCAAGGGTTGGATGGTCCGGGCATCGTGCAGGGACCGGGGGCCGGATCCGTTGAAGGTAACATGGCACCCCCCGCCCCCAGGGTTTTTTGCAACCAGGAGGGACTCTCCTGCCTCATCTCATCCTGCAGGTCCTGCTCCCATGACAGCCTTTTGCATGCAGTTTAGGCAGACACCTGCCTTCAAGACCACACCACATTGGGGACTGCATATCTTGAGGATTTTTAGATTGCGCTGTAGTGTTGTATCTTAAAGATATGAAATGGACCTTGCCCTGATCCAATCAAACTGACACGTTCTTAGAGTAAAGTTTATGTTTTTCTTCTAATACTACATATGGCTATAAGAGAGTACAACTTCCCTTACAAGTAATATTAGAGATTTAATAGGTACATAATCTGGGCTAAACGACAAGAGATGGTCTATGGTCAGGTTACTCACTGACCATAGACAGATGGAAGGATTTCATTTGTGTCCAGTCCACTGACTATCTTTCAAAATTACAAACATTTCTTGTATGCAGGTATTTCCTGTTTTTCAGAGCTGTAGCTGCTACAAACCTATATGCAGCTCCTCTTTTTTCTTTTTAAACACCTATCTTTATTTCTGTCTCTGACTTTTTAAATCAGACCCTTCCCAGGAAAAAGCAACATTTCAACCAAGTGCCAGTTACATCACCTGACCCAGCACAACAGCCCTCTGAAAATCCACCCAGCAACGAACAATGGCCTATCTGATTAGGCCTTTCCCACATGTCTGCATCACGTCATCGTGCACTGAATCAGTTTTGAACTGTATAACACAAGGAATGCTTAAGGATTGTGGGGTTCACACCCCTTGATACCATCCTATAACCAGGCACTGCAGTCTGGCCAGCATGTTGGGAATGGCTGGGGGCACTCCCCAGGAATGCCCTCAATTTGTATCCGGGTAGCTAAAAGGATCCCCAGCACAGTGCACCTCCACAGGCTCAGGCACAAAACACTAGAATACTTGAACTAAAATAAAACCAAACCAAAACCTAATTAACTGAAACTGAAATTAAAAAGAAACTGCAAATGGCCCCCTAGAAAGAGGCTGCTCTGTCCTGCTTTATTCTCTGGTGGCTGCCTCTCCCAGGCACCCAAAACACAGCAGGGGGTTAAACACATGCGAGCCTGAATAAGAAGAAATCGCGCCTAAAAGCAGCAGCAGGAGTTTCCCCCACTGATGCAGGCTCCCAAACATGCGGCTGCAGGCTGCTCTTTGTCTCCTCGTGTTCTGGCAGTGTGTCTAGGGGTTCCTGCTGTCCTCCCCCTCCCATCACTCTTACCTTGGAGGTTCTTTGCCGCATGGCTTTTCTACCCCTCGCACTCAGCCTTCCTTCCCGGCTTCGGCGCTGAGGAGGGTGACTCAGGGCTGCCAGCTTTCACTCCTGTCAAGCCCCTGCAGCGGCTCCTCACCCAATAACAGGTTTGGGAGCAGCCGGAAGTCGGACTGAGGAAGGCCCCCACAGAACTCCCCCCCAAAAAAATCCTGGAAGGAGAGGGGGAAGGAGGAATATCCTCCCCTCAGCCCTGTTGTCCCCAGGTTCTCTGTTCCTTCTGATTTTTTTTTTTTTACACTTCTGCCTTTAAAAACAAAGAAACCTGCACCTTAACAGGAGAAATAAAGGCAAACTAACTAAACCTACCTCCTTAGTTGTCTCTTCAGTGAGTCCAGCACCCTGGCTCACAACCTCCTCCAGATGCTTGGAGACTGAGCTTACTGGGGCTGTTGGGCAGTGCCAGCTGCATATGTACACTAGTTTCATCAAAAAGATGACATGCTCAGTCTCCAAGTTGCTGGAGGAGGTGCACTACCCAGAGGTGCGGGACTGGGCTGGAGGGACGATAAGGAACGAGGGATTTAAAAAAAATAAAAAATAAATAAAAAACACCCCCCCCCCCCCACAAAACATTCCTTAGGTGCTTCTCCTGGGCTGCCCACAGGATTGTGAATTGCCCCTTTTTGAACTGGAAAGAGGGAAAAGGAGACAGCCAAATGGTGCACTACTCACTAACAATGCCAACTGATCTGAACAGGGTATGGCATCTGTGGTAGTTTTCCTGGTGCATCACTTTCCTTGGAGGGGGGGGGAAGGTTGATAGGAGGAATGGGATGCACCTGGTTACTCTGAAGCCATGGCACTACCTCCATCTGCTGCTTGTCTTGCGCATGTCTCTCCAAAGCATGTTGTGTGCGCACGTGTGTAATATGTACAGTATGTGTCTCTGCAGCATGTAGTATGTCTGCACCTGCGCAGTGTCGGGTGCATAGTGCGAACATGCATATAAACAGAGATAGGAACCTAACCAACAGCGCTATCGCTTAAGCAAAGTGCACTAAACAAACAAATCAAACCAACCTGGACAGTGGCATAATTGCCCTGACCTGTCCAAGCTAATAACACCCTGCAATTTGGCTTGTGCAGGCTTGATGGATGTCAAGGATTGCAGAAGCATCATTAAGTCAATGCTGGAAGTTCACCAGGAGTAGGACTGAGGTTGCATGAGTTTTTAAGCCACTAAAATGGGGTCATGGCTGAAAAAAGTCCAAGAAGCACTCCTTAAAAATGTTACATCAGTTAAAAATCAGCCTTTTCTCTTAGTAACTTTTCTTTCTCCAGTTATGTGGATATTATATAGCACTGAAGAGCATGAATACAACTTTTCAAAGAGATACATACTTTATCAAGAAGAGATATTACTGGCATTTATACTTTTATTCTGCAATAGAAAGCAGTTGCAGCCATTTAGAAAGATGTTTACACTACAACCGATCTGACTGGCTACTATTTATAGCTATGCACCAGAGAAATGAATTCAGGAATCAGGCAAGTTTATTTTTCATTTATTGAGTCCAAAATGAATAATATTTGTTATATAAGCTGCAGTCATCTCCGCTATAATGTGATAGTTGAGTTCACATGAAACCTCACGCTATAGAAAATCATGCATTGAACAGAACAGGGCTTATGGAAAAAAATGGGATGGGGAAAAAAGAAAGAATGACAAATCAAAAACATTTATTAATTAGTCTGGATAATACAAAGGCCAGCACAGTTTAAAGTATATATTAAATAATGAAATACAGTAAATTTATCATGAATGTAACATTTTACCCTTGATAAAGTGTTCAATTTACCATGTTACATTTACTCTGTTAAACTGAGGTTACCAAGGTTCACGGTCATCCCACTACCACCATCACCACCACTTCCAGGTCAAGTAGTGGTTGCAGTTAAGACAGAAGAGGATGACTGCGGTTAATTTTTCTTTGGTTTGTCATCGCTTTCAGGTACGGCTGTAGTTGTAGAAACAAAGGACTTTGGCTCATTGTCTTCAAACTATCTGTTCGGGATTGGCTTTAAAAAAGTGGGAGCTTACCTTGTTTGCTGTGGAGTTTACTGTGCTAACGGAACAGGACTTTGGCAGCAGAAGGTCCTGGGACGGGGCAGCCCTATTGCTGACATCATCTCTGAGTGCCCTGCAGCACTTTAAAAGACTGCACAGTTATTTGCAGCCACGTGCCTGAAGGGATGCATGACTAAAGGGGTATGCCCCTTTGGCCCCATTATGCCACAGGAATGCCTCACAGTGGGGGAAAGAGGAAAATCAAACTGGCCAAGAAGAAGAGTGATGTAACTGCCTTCAACACCTAAAACTGTATCCTGGCCCTTGGACTCATGTGTTTGTGCTTCCTAGGCCTACAGTATCAGTAGGAGTTACTGCAGCTGGATCCCCCTCCTTGTCTTCTGGGGCTTCTCTAAGCCCTATTGTTCGGACACCTTCTCCGAATCCTGGTTTGGTTACAGCAGTAATGGATAGGGACCGTGGCCGTGGGGCCCCCTAAGTGGATCCCAGTGGGGCAGTGGAACAGGCCTCACTGCTGGATCCACCGCAGACTCCTCTCGCTAGTTCTTCAGAGGGTGTTCAGACGATTATTCGCCCTGGGGACCCCCCCTACAGTTTCTGGGGCTGGAGTTGGAGATATTTCATTGGTGGACCTATGGAAGGAGGTATCAGACTAACTTTGTTACAAGGTTTATGAAACAAACCATTAATTTTTCTGAGCAAGCAGTTGCTAAAATTTAGACTACGGATGAGCAATATGTTGTGACCACCCAGCGCCTCAACAGACCGGAGGGGCAAGTGGGCTTGCTCCAGTCTGCAAGGGTGCAGGGTATAAAAGATTCTTATATAAATGTATCAATGTATAGAAAATTCCCTGAGGGCAAAAAATATAAGATCGTTGAATTTTCCGCAGTGTTGGCTGTTGTCCCCCTTTAATAATATTCCATAAATATTGTGAAAAAGTCTTACTGTTTTGTGAGCCAGAAAAGATTGCGGTTACTCGTCTATATTATCTTTCTTCCCCCTCAGAGGCCTTGGCTACCAGAGTGGCTTGTGAAGGGGAGGTATCAGAAATAGATTTGACCAATTTTCTTGAATCTTCAGATGAGAGGTAATATCTTCCTATGCCACTTTGGTTATATCTTTGACTTCTGAGGTGGATAAAATTTCTTTCTTAAAAGCTTATTTCTGCAAGAGAGATTCCTTTTTGTGGGCAGATTGCTGCCCTTCCTGATGTCGCATGATATACTCAGTTGAAGAGGAAGTCCTTCATGCAGCTGAGAAGGAAGTCCTTCATGCAGCTGAAGTCAAAGGTCTTGGCTGCAGGGGGCACTTTCTTCCTACGTTTTCCTTGTAAATGTCTGGTAATGTTTGAGGGAAAAAGTATCTTTACACTGATCCTTTGCTTCTGAAGAACTTTTCAGTTGGCAAGTAGGGTCTGGCCTGAACCGGCTTTTTCTTGGTATTTTCTTGTACTTACTTTTAGTTGGAGAAGTTGATCTGACAAAGCATAGTTACTCACCTGTAACAAGTGTTCTCCAGGGACAGCAGGAATCAGTCCTCACATATGGGTGACGTCAGCACCGACAGAGCCTGCGCAGAGCATTTCCCCAGCTTTCAAAGAAAGCCTTTGGGAATGCCACCACACATGTGTGGTCCCCTTCCCATCCAAAGGTACCATCTGAGTCAGTCAGGTGCCACAGCTATAGCCCCTTCACGAAGATAGCAAAAATATATAGTAACTCCAAGGGGAGGAGGGAGGGTTGTGAGGACTGATTCCTGCTGCCCCTGAGAACACCTGCTACAGGTGAGTAACTATACTTTATCCAGGAACAAGCAGGAAGTCAGTCCTCACATATGGGACTCCCTAGCTACAGGCTACCAAGGACCTGTAGAAAAAGGCACGGCATCGCCGTGAGTAGTTGCCAGTGAAAGCCGAAGGCAGTCCAAGGACCCCTAGTCCATGGATGGCCATGCTCCTGGGTAGCCAGAACAAGAAGGGTCGGAGGGCAGGAGTTGCTTAAACCCCGAATAGATTATAGAGTACAGCCTGGCCAAAGGTGGCATCCAAACAACTCCCTCTCCAGGTAGTAATGCACCATGAAGGTGTGAGTGGAAGACCAGGTGATGGCCTGACAGATGTCTGCCAGTGGCATCAAGCACAGGCTAGCGACAGACATCGCCATCGCTCGGACATTGTGAGCTGTGACTCGGTGTTCCAAGGGAAACCCGGCTTGGGGCTGGGCAAAGACGATGCAGTCCGCCACCCAGATGGACAAGGTACACTTGGTGATCACCAGCCCCAAAAAGCAGGGGTCGAAGAAAACAAAAAGCTGCCCGGACCTGCAGTGGGCCCGAGTCCGCTGCACGTAAAAAGAGAGCCCTCTTACAGTCCAGGGCGTGGAGAATTGCTGCCATCGATCGGCATGGGACTTCGGGAAGAAGGTGGGCAGCACTATCTCTTGATTGAAATGGAAACCCAAGACAACCTTTGGGAGGAACTTGGGGTGAGTCCGCAGGACCACCCTGTACCTATAAAGCTCGTGTATGGTGCCTCAGCCATCAGCGCCTGGAGCTCACTGACTCTCCGGGCAGAGGTGAGAGCTATCAAGAAGGCCACCTTCCACAACAGGTGTCATAGCAGACAGGTAGCCATGGGCTCAAAAGGTGGCTTGGTCAGTTGCATGAAGACCACATTGAGGTCCCATTCTGCTGGAGGAGGGTGGGTGGAGGGCTTGGAAAGCAGCAGGCCTCGCATGAAGTGAAACAAGCAGTAGCCCCGAAGGAGGTTTGCCCTCGATGGGGTGGTGGTTCACTGAGATGGTACTCAGGTGAACCCTGACCAAGATAGACTTCAGCCCAGACTGCGATAGGTGGAGCAGGTACTATAAGACTAAACTAATAGGATATGAAAATGGGTTCACGCCAAGCTTCGAGCACCACACCGAAAACCAACACCACTTGAAGGCATAAGCACGTCTGGTCGAGTCTTTCCATGAGGCCAGGAGAATGTCCTCGATCTCCATGGGGAGATGTTAGGAGGCTAGAGCAACCCGCTCAGCCACCAAGCTGTAAGGGACAGAGACCTCAGATAGTAATGAAGCAGCAGACCCTTGTCCTGCGTCAGCAGCTCCTGTAAGAACCAGAGCAGGACCGGGAGCTCCGTCAAGAAGTGGAGCAGCAGGGGGAAATCAAGGCTGCCTGGGCCACCTCAGGGTGATGAGAATCATCGAAGCCCTGTCCCATTGGACCTTGAGAAAGGTCCAGGCGATGAGGTGCATGGGGAGGGAAGGCATATAGCAACTCCGTGTCTCACAAGATGAGGAAGGCATTAGGGGCTACCCTGCCCGGGTGCAGGAGGGGACCACAGAACCGAGGAAGCTGCAAGTTTGCTGGGCTGGCAAAGAGGTTCAGGTCCGGGGTCCCCCAATGCTGGAAGAGGTGCTGTGCTGCTCGGGGACACAGGTGCCACTTGTGCAGCTGAAGGACCCTGCTGAGCCGGTCCGCCAATGCATTATCCTGACCCATGAGGTAAGTGGCCCGGACCTGGCTCACTGCAAAGGAGAACAGTGCTATCACCTCCGAGCAGAGGCTGAAGGAGTCGGTGCCCTCGTTTGTTCACATAGAACATCGTGACCTAGTTGTCCATTTGGACCAGCACTGCTTGGCACTGCAAGCGGTCTTCGAAAACCCGGATCACGAGGTGAACCACCCAGAGCTCCAGCAGGTTGATCTGCTGCTGGGACTTTGAGGGACCAGGACCCCTGGGTGTGCCAACCTTCACAGTGGGCTCCACAGCCCATCAGGGAGGCATCAGTGGTCAAGACCACCTGATGCACCAGGGCTTGAAAGGGCATACTGCAAAGCAGGTTCTGAAGCTCCTGCCACCAAGTCAGAAACTCTGCTGCGCCGAGGGAGACCAAGACAGGGTCCCGGAGGCAGCCGACCAACTGTGTCCACTGCACTCTGAGGCATCACTGTGTTGCCCGCATGTTGAGATGGATATTTGACACGACATGGACCATGGAAGCCATGTGGCAGAGAAGGCAAAGCATCGTCTGGGCTGGGACATAGCCACAGCACCGCACCTTGGGCGCCAGGAACACGATGTGGTCCGCTCTGTCCTGAGGGAGAAAAGCCATGGCCTGAAGGATGTCCAAGCAAGTGCCGATGAACACCAGGGACTGGACTGGAGTGAGGTGGGACTTTGGGTAACTGATCACAAAACCTAGATGCTCCAGGAGGCAAATGGTGCCGTCCGTGGCCTGTCTGGCTTCGGAGGCTGTGCTCCCTGTTATGAGCAAGTCGTCGAGGTACGGGTAGACAAAAAGGCCCTGCAGCCGCAGATGGGCCGTAGCCACGGCCAGGCACTTTGTGAAGACACGCGGGGAGGACGCAAGGCCGAAGGGAAGTTCCCTGTACTGGTAATGGTTTCCCTGAACCATAAAGAGGAGGTACTTTCTGTACTTGGGATGGACGAGAATGTGAGCATAAGTATACTTTAAGTCCAAGGAGCATAGCCAATTACCCTGCTGGAGGTAGGGCAGTAAGGTTCCAAAGGAGAGCATCTTGAACTTCTCCCACACCAGGAACTTGAGGGCCCTCTGTCCGCTTTGGGATGAGGAAGTATCGGGAGTAGAACCCCCATCCTCTGAGTCGCGGTGGGACTGGTTCTACCGCGCCGTCCGAGGAGGCCTGCAAGTTCCTGACTCAGGAGGGCCTGGTGCTGGGGAAGCCATCATGGTTCCCCGGGAAAATACAGAGGAGGGGCCTGGTCCAGATGGAGACGCTAGCCCTCCAGAACGACCTGGAGAACCCATGCATCAGTGTATATGGACTCCCACCTGTGGAAGAAATGGACCAGATGCCCCCCGAAGGATAGCCGTCCTGCCAGAGGACAAGAGGCTATGCTGATGGCATCAAAACCCCGAGGCTGGTTGAGCTGGAGCCAGGGGTTGGGTCTTAGGGCCCTTCTGCTTGCGTGGGTTGTGGACTTGCCCTGGCCACCCTAAACAGGGGTAGACGCCGGCGGGTAGGCTGGTTAGTCCCTGTATGGGAGCCCCTTCCGTTGGAAGAACGGTTTCTTGCTCTGCTGCTTCTTCCTGGGGAGGGAGGAAGTCTTCTGGGAGAGGCGAGTATGAGTCACGTACTCTGTCAGCCCTGGTAAGCCTTGCGCCCCAGGGCATCGAGGGTATGAGACCCTATCCAGCAGGACTGACGAATGAGTCTTTGGGCTCTTTAGCTTCCGCATGGCCGATTCGACCACCATCGAGGTGTGGGAATGCTGGGTTTTCCAGAACGCGGGATCTTGCTGAACCTTGTCAATAGCGTCCAGGTGCTTGCTCACAATCGGAATAGAGGCCGGAGTCTCCCACATCCCACAGAATGGGAAGAACACACACCGAGAGTGCCTCCCTCGGAGGAGCTTCATATTGCAAAATATCGAGCTCCTCAGCACAGGGCTGCTCCTCCAACTCAGTGGCCAGTGCTAGGGTCCGTGCCATATCCCGGACGAACTCCAAGAAAGAGGTATCCTCGGGAGGCGATTGCCGCTTCTGGGTAGGGCGGGGATGTCTCGATGGGACAGAGTCTCTGGGGAGGTCTCCCCGTCGGACTCCCAGTCGGAGTAGTCCGTGGAGGACATGAGGTCAGGCTGCTCCAGACGGGTCGGCAACCCACACCAGATCTCAGAGGGCAAAACTTGCCCAGAGCTGGAAGCGCTCGCCCGCAAGGATCTCGCACCCGAGGAATGGGACGGAGATCGAGACCCACGGTGAGGATCCTCATGAGGCTTCTGGATCTCAGGGATCACAACAGCGGCCTGGGGAGTTCTTGAGGTTGAGGTCCCTGCGGTCTCTAGGCACGTGCTGGTGGGGCCAGGTAGCAGCACCTGCTGGGCAGCGAGGAATGCAGAAACGCTGCGTACCAAGGGCAGTATCTGGGCCTCCCATTCAGGAGTGGGGCCCTGCGACACTGTATTGGTTCAAGGCACTTTACTGGGCCACTTCCTCTCCAACTCTAGAGACTGCCGAGGGGGGCTGAGAGACCAGTTGCATGACCTCTCACGCTTGTCTGGCACCCCCGACAGAGTCCTCAAGGCTGCCACCTTCTTTTGCTTGCGTTCAGGCGACCCCTGGTCAGTGTCGCTGGGCCCAGGAAAGAGCCTTGGGAGACTTCGGAGCTGGCGGGGCCGAAAAGCAGGAGGCTACCAGGGATACTGGGGCTGCCTTATAGAGGAGATCATCCAGCATCTGCTTACAACTCTGCATGGCCTTAGAGGACATCTTACCGAGGGAGCATAGCTCTGGATCATGGTTGGCCCTTAGACACCTGAGACAATAGTCACGGGTGTCCGTGAGCGACATGTTTTTGGAGCATCACATTTCTTAAAACCGGAGGCCATTGGGGCAAAAAGGACCTCTGCGAGGTCAAAGACCCTTGAACCAGCCAGCAGTTAAAAAGGGTGGAAAACGCAGTAAAAACAGAAAAAAGCTGAAGAGAGAAACCCCAAGACCAGGGACGAAGCAGAGGTGCTCGGGAGGTGGGAAGAGGACCGGCAAGGGCCAGTAGAGCATAAAATCGGTTGGAATGAAGAAAAAATGTTTTCCGGGGACGAGACGCACGTCTGAGGGGCTCCATGGAAAAAGGGAGACTGACTAAGAAGGCACCCTTGGGAGGGAAGGGGACCGCACATGCGTGGTGGCATTCCCAAAGGCTTTCTTTGAAAGCTGGCGAAATGCTTCCCACGCGGGCTCTGTCGGTTCTGACATGACCCAAATGTGAGGACTGACTTCCTGCTTGTTCCTGGAGAATATTGTATTTCTCTACACCTACCTTACCTATCTATGGTTCACTCCCTCGAGATGTGGTCTGTTTTACAGGTTGTGATTTTCTTTGTGGATGTGTTATCTGCAGTTATTTGATGTTTGCTTTTGAAAACTTTGGTACCTGTATTTGCTTATATTTTTCTTTACCTGTAAAGTTATTTTGAAAATCTAATAAATAAAAATCTAGTTTTTGTTGCTGTGTCATTTTTCTTCTAGCATAAGGAAGCTGTTCATAGGGTGACAAATAATAACTCAGTCCACGAACAGCTATCCTGCTGCGTTCTGCACTGTAATCACTGTCTAATGGCTGCAACTACTTCTCAATTACCCTCAAGATAGAAGTCAAAACAGATTTAATTTAATTTTAATTTAATTAACAGATTTTTTATATACCGCTCCTTCCATTGATCAGATGCGGTTTACATGGAACAGTAAAGCGTAGTTACTCACCTGTAACAGGTGTTCTCCAGGAGCAGCAGGAATCAGTCCTCACATATGGGTGACGTTGGCGCCAACGGAGCCCTCGCGGAGCAATTTTCCCCAGCTTTCAAAGAAAGCCTTTGGGAATTGCAGCGCGCATGCGCGGTCCCCTTCCCGCCCAAGGGTGCCATCTTAGCCAGTCAGATGACATAGCTAAAAGACAGCATAAAAATTTGCAAAAAAACTAAAGCAGATGATTGCAACTCCAAGGGGAGGAGGGAGGGTTGTGAGGACTGATTCCTGCTGCTCCTGGAGAACACCTGTTACAGGTGAGTAACTACGCTTTCTCCAGAACCAAGCAGGAAGTCAGTCCTCACATATGGGACTCCCAAGCTTAAGGCTACCGGAGACCCTAAGCACAAAAATGAGCTCCCTCTAGCTCAGCAGCACAGAAGGAAGGAATCTTCACTGAATTATTACCCACCGGTAGCCCCCATCCGGGATGGAGGGTAGGAGTTGCTCAAACCTCGAAGAGATTTCGGAGGACTGCCTGTCCGAAAGCACTGTCCCTGCGGGACTCCCTCTCGAGGCAGTAATGGACCGCAAAAGTCTGGCTCGAAGACCAAGTAGCGGCCCGGCAGATGTCTGCCAATCGAACAGAGCGGAGGTAAGCCACTGACGTAGCCTTCGCCCGAACACAATGAGCCGTGACCCGACTTTCTAACGAGAGTCCGGCTGCCCCATAAGCCCAAGCGATACAGTCAGCAACCCAGATGGACAGAGTACGCTTGGAGACAGGGAGCCCCAATTTATTGGGGTCAAAAGACACAAAAAGCTGAGCAGCTTTACGGTGCTCCCGCGTACGGTCAAGGTAGAAGTTCAATGCCCTTCTACAGTCCAGGGTATGCAGGACCATTTCAGCTCGGCTGGAGTGTGGCCTGGGAAAGAAGGTCGGAAGTACCACCTCCTGATTGATGTGAAAAGGGGAGACCACTTTTGGAAGAAATTTAGGGTGAGTCCGTAGGACTACCCTATTTTTGTAGAACCGAGAGTAAGGGGGATCAGACACGAGGGCCTGCAATTCACTTACGCGTCTAGCGGAAGTGAGGGCTATCAGGAATAAGGTTTTCCAAGAAAGAAAACGGAGAGAACAGGTAGCCATAGATTCAAAAGGCGGACAGGTGATCCGCTGCAAAACCACATTCAGATCCCAGTCAGGTGCTGGCGGGCGCAGAGGTGGTTTAAGTAGAAGGAGACCTCGGAGAAACCTTGCCACGAGAGGGTCGCTGGAAAGAGGTCTGCCGTCCACCGGCACATGATGTGCTGAAAGAGCACTGAGGTGAACTTTGACGGAGTTGGACTTAAGTCCCAGATTAGAGAGGTAGAGCAAGTACTGCAAGATCACAGACACCGAGAAGGGATCCTGAGACTGCTGGGCACACCAAGCGGAAAAGCGACGCCATTTAAGGGCGTAGCATTTGCGGGTAGAAGGTCGCCGGGAAGCTAGGACGACCTCTTCTACCTCTGCCGGCAGTAGAAGGGGAGCAAGGACTACCCTTTCAGCAGCCAGGCCATCAGATGTAGAGATCTGAGGTTGGGGTGTAGCAGGGACCCCTGATCCTGTGTTAGGAGATCTGGTTGAAACCCCAGAGGGAACGGAGCCTCCACCGCTAGTTGCAGCAGGAGTGGAAACCACGGCTGTCTGGGCCACCGAGGAGCTATCAGGATCATGGAAGCTTTGTCTCGGAGAACCTTGAAAAGAGTTCGAGAGACTAGCGGTATGGGAGGAAAGGCATAGAGAAGGCTTTTCGACCATGAGAGCAGAAAAGCATCCGCCGCTACTCGAAGGGGATGCGGCTGCCAAGAGCAGAAGCGAGGAAGTTGCCGGTTGAGAGGACTGGCAAAGAGATCCATCGTGGGGAGGCCCCACTTCAGAAAAAGTTTCTGAACTACCAAGGGATCCAGTCGCCACTCGTGCGGCTGGAGGATTCTGCTGAGTTTGTCCGCCAGGCAATTTTCTTGACCTGGGAGATAAACTGCCTTGAGAAGAATGCCGTGGCTGACGGCCCAAGAGCAGAGCCTCTGTGCTTCTCGACAGAGAAGGAAGGAGCCCGTGCCCCCCTGTTTGTTCACGTAGAACATGGCAACTTGACTGTCCGTCTGGACAAGGACGGACCGGTGAGAAGTCAGGTGGGAGAAAGCCTTGAGCCAGACGGATCACTCTGAGCTCTAGGAAGTTGATCTGCTGCGCAGACTCCCACGTGGTCCAGAGACCTTGAGTACATGCCCCTTGGCAATGCGCTCCCCATCCTAGGAGAGAAGCTTCGGTCGTCAGCACTTGAGCCGGCGGAGGAGACTGAAAAGGCATTCCAAGTACCAGGTTCGGCCGATGAAGCCACCACTGTAGAGAAGAGGCCAGCGGGCCGGAGATCCGCACTAAGTCGGCTAGGCCGCCCGTGGCCTGTTGCCACTGCTTGCGAAGGCACCACTGAGCAGGCCGCATATTCAGGCGGGCATTGGGGGTCACGTGGACGGTGGAAGCCATATGGCCGAGTAGTCTCAGGAAGCGCCTGGCCGAGACCAGGGACTGGCTGCGAAAACGGCCGGCTAGGTCCATGAGCCGTTGAGCCCTGTCGAGAGGCAGGAAAGCTCGCGCCTGAAGTGTGCAATCTTGCGCCGATGAACTCGAGATCTTGCGAGGGGAGCAAAGGGGACTTTGCGAAGTTTATGACAAAGCCCAAGTACTGGAGAAGAGTCACAGTGCGGTGTGTGGCTTTTGTGACTTCTGGAGAGGACGATGCTCTGATGAGCCAGTCGTCTAGGTACGGAAAGACAGAGGCCGTGAAGCCGGAGATAAGCCGCCACCACCGCGAGACATTTTGTGAAGACTCGTGGTGCGGAGGATAGGCCAAAGGGCAGTACTCTGTACTGGTAATGATTTCCTGCCACCACAAACCTTAGGTATTGGCGGTGGCTTGGGTGGATGAGGATGTGCGTGTAGGCATCCTTTAGATCCAAGGAGCATAGCCAATCTCCCTGCTGGAGGTAGGGCAGAAGGATTCCAAGGGTAAGCATCTTGAACTTCTCCCTCACGAGGAACTTGTTGAGGTTGCGCAAGTCCAGGATGGGTCTGAGGCCTCCCGTTCTTTTTGGTATTAGGAAATACCTGGAATAGAAGCCTTGACCCCTCAGGTGGTGGGGCACCGGTTCCACAGCCTGTTCCTGAAGAAGACTTGCTAACTCCTGAAGGAGTAAGTCCCTGTGCAGAGGGAGTCGTGGAGGCTCTCCCGGGAAATAGGAGGGAGGGACCTGGTGGAAGTGGAGAAGATAGCCTTCTCTCACAACATGAAGCACCCAGGCATCTGATGTGATGTTGGACCACCTGTGGGCAAAGTGGACCAGCCAGCCTCCTGTGCTGGGAGGAACCAGCTGAGGGGGAGAGGCTATGCCGATGAAATCAAAAACCCCCACCCTGCTGAGCAGGGGCCGGTGGTGCAGGCTTGGGGGCTTGCTGCCTACGGGACCCGTTACCCCGTCCCTTGGCCTGCTGACCCTGTTGGGGAGCTGCGGAGGCCTGATATTGAGGGTAGTGTTTATAGGCAACCGCCTTTCTCGGGTAAAAGGACTTCTTTCCCGAGCCCTTCTTCTTCTGGGAAGGGGCAGAGGTCTTCCTAGAGAGCCTAGTTCTGGTGAGAGTCTCCGTCTCGATTTATGCAGCCTTCTCAGCCATGGGCTTGCCAAAGAGGTTCTCACCTCGGCAGGGGACATCGACCAACTTGTCCTGCACCCAGGGTTCAAGGTCAGACGACTGAAGCCAAGCCTGTCGGCGGGCACCGATGCCGGCTGCGGCCACTCGAGCCGATGCTTCAAAGCCATCATAGGCTGCTCGAGAAATGAATTTGGAGCATTCCCGAATACCAGTGGACAAGGCTAGGAACCTCCGCAAAGGTTCCTCGGACAGCCCAGCAGAGAATCCGGCTATCTCTTTAGCCAGTTCTCTAAGGTACATGCCCATGTAGAGCTGGTAGGTCTGGACCCGACAAGCAAGCATAGAGCCCTGGAAACACTTCTTACCGAGGCCATCCAGGTTGCGGGCCTCCCTGCCAGGAGGCACCGAGGAGTGCATCTTCTGGCTCTTAAGCCTATGCATGGCCGATTCCACCACCATGGAATGGTGCGGTAGCTGTGCTTTTTGGAAGCCAGGGCTCTTGCGGACTCGATAGATGGAATCGACCCGCTTGCTTAATACCGGCGACGATGCCGGACTCTCCCACATGCGGAAGAGTAGCCGTTCCAGCATGGGAGGAACCGGTACAGTAAAGTGCTCCCTGGCGGGAGAGTCGTACTGAAGGGCGTCGAGCTCTTCGGCTCGAGGCTCCTCCTCAGGATCCGCAGGGAAGGCCAAAGCCTTGGCCATATCCCTGACGAAGTCCGAGAACCGGGCATCCTCCGGGGGGGACTGTTTCCGAGGTTCGGACTCAGGGGAGTCCGAGGGGACACACCGAGTCCGAAAAGAATCAGGTGACTCTTCCACTTCAGATTCCCAGGCCGACTCCGAGGAGGAATCGGTGGGGTCTGTTCGGGCAGGCGGAGGCGTCGGCCGCCCCGACGCCGAGGGAGTCGGCGTCGACGACCTCGGTCCTGAACGGGAGGCCGAGGGAGACCTCGACCGAGGCTCGACTCGAGCCCGCATGGACTCGAGGATCGGCTCGGTCTCCGGGGTCGACTTAGACGTCGACGTCCCGGCGGTCGGGGCAGAGGCGCCAGCGAGGCTAGCGATCAGTGCCCGCTGCTGATCCATGAAGGCAGATAGTCTGCTCTCCAAGGCCGTCAACCTGAGTCCGACCTCAGGTGACCCAGCAGCCCCCGACTCGGGCCCCGACGGCGTCGGGCCCGACGTCGGACCCCTCGGAGGCGAGTCCAGGAGGACTACAGGACTTACCCGAGCAGGCAATTCCGATTCCAAACGAGGTCGCTTCGGGAGACGTTCCTGCTCCAAAGACCAGGGACGGCTATCGGGGCTATGCGACCTGGCCCTCGCGGAACCAGGAGCGTCCACCGACGACGCCCTCGCGGGTTTCGCCTTCCGATGATGATCCCCGGAGGGAGAACCTCTGTCGGAGGAACTCCGGCGATGCTCAGAGCTGGAGCCTCTGGACGCCGAGGCCTCCGACGAGGTCCGGGTACGGGTGGGATCTGCGAAGATTCGTTCCCGCTGATGCCACCGACTCCGTAAAGCTTTGGAGGACATTTTGCTGCAGGCCCCACAGATCAGTTCCTCGTGATCTGGGCCAAGGCAGCGGAGGCAATTATCGTGTGTCAGTGAGTGACATATTTCTGTCACACTGAACACACCTTTTGAAACCACTGGCAGCCATCGGGGGAAAAAGGGCCCCTGCAAGGTCAAAGGACCGGGCTGCCAGCGAAAAACCGAAAAACGAAACTGACAAGAAAAATCAGAAAAACCTAAAAATAAGAGAAGGACTCGCAACGGCGTCGCGAGTCCGGGCAGGAAAGAGACCGGCGTCGAACCGAAGAAAAAAGAGAAACAAACAACGAAAATCAACTTTTTCTGCGGGGACAAGACCACGTCTGTAGGGCTCCGCGGAAAAAAGAAGACTGGCTAAGATGGCACCCTTGGGCGGGAAGGGGACCACGCATGCGCGCTGCAATTCCCAAAGGCTTTCTTTGAAAGCTGGGGAAAATTGCTCCGCGAGGGCTCCGTCGGCGCCGACATCACCCATATGTGAGGACTGACTTCCTGCTTGGTCCTGGAGAAACAGGGAGAGCTGTTTTTACATATAACAAATTAGAGCTTACAATCAACAATTAACAATAGTAAATTAACAATGGTAAACTATGTACAATGGAACAGAATTAAACTATATACAGGGTATTTGTTATTCAATTGTTTTCAATACATTGGATTAGGACTGCAGTACTTCATTCTTTTCAGGACGAAATATGTAATCTGGAGTGGGGTTATCCTTTATCTAGCGGAGAGGTGAGAGGTGAATTCGTCAAGGAACCATAGTGCATTGTAAATAGGTGTGTTTTAAGTCTTTTCCTAAACTCCATGATTTCAGATAAGGATCTTAATTCTGATAGGATTGTGTTCCACAATATGGGGGCTGCATGGGAGAAGGCTTTCTCATTTGTGGTTTTTTTGGCCTTTATAAATTCTTTTGGTGTTGCTAATTTGTTTAACTGGTCTCTCCTTTGCAGATTGTGAGTAGGCTCTATTTTGATGAGGCTATTTATGGTCGGGGGTGCTGTTTTATTTATGACTTTGTAGGTAGTTAAAAGAGTTTTGTAATCTATTCGGGTTTGAATCGGGAGCCAGTGTAAATATTCTAATATAGGTGTTATATGTTGAAAAGGTGGGGCCTTCGTTATGGTCCTAGCTGCCGCGTTTTGTGCTAATTGAAGTTTTTTCAAGGTCTGTTTTGTTGCACCTAGTAGGATTTGATTTGCAAAGTCGAAATGGGGGGTTATTATTGCTTGTATAACTCGTTGAAAATCTAGCAGGTGCATTAGGGGACGAAGTTGCTTTAATATTTTAAGTTTAAAATAAACTTTTTTTTGTTATATTTCTTACGTGTGTGTCCATGCTGAGTTGTTTGTCTAGAATGACGCCTAAGTAACGTACTTCAGTTTTTAGTTTGATGTGAAACAGATGGGAAACTCTTGTGGTGCTGCATTTTGGACTTCATCTTCTCCAGATTCCTCTTCACCTTCAGCAACAAGTAGTTGTAAATCAGCTGTAGAGAAGTCTTCACAATGGGATTTAAGTAGTTCAACATCTCTGTTGCGTATCATCTAGGAGATGATCCTAGATTCTTTTCAGGGGGGAACTAATCCGGCAACTGGTAACAGAACACACAGGTGAGAGAGCCATACTGGACCTGGTGCCTATGAATGGGGAGAGTGCTTCTGATGTTATAGTGGGTGATCATCTCACATCCAATGAACATTGGTTGGTGTGGTTCAGTATTAGAACAAGGGCTGTTATAGTCCACTCAAAATGGAGGGTACTAGACTTTAGGAAAGTTAACCTTGCCAAGATGGCAATATACCTCAAGGAGTTGTTGGCAGGATAGAATACCTGGGAGATGTAGAAAAGCAGTGAAGAGAGATATTTTAAAGGTGATAAACCTTTTTTTTTTATTAGGAAAAAGGAAAAGGAGCCCCCCCCCCAGCTCTAGAAAACATCCGTTCAGAAAACCTGCTCACCTTTAGCAACTAAGTAGCCAGATGTTAGACTAAGCATTTTTTTTTTTTTTTTTTTTAGTGCCATCAAGTCAGTGTTGACTCATAGCGACCCAGCTACCTCTGGGTTTTCTTGGCAATGTATCACCGGAAGTAGATTGCCAGCCTTTTCTTCCGAGGCAATGGAGGATAAAGTGACTTGCCCAAAGTCACAAGGAGTGCCAGTGGGAATCGAACGCTTGATCTTCTGGGTACTAGGCAGTTGCTCTAACCACTAGGCTACTCCTCCACTCCAGACTAAGCATACACTGTTCAATTCACTCAAATCCTTTTGCTTTGGCGTACAACACTATAACTATGGCTGATGGCTTGGGATGACCACTGCGGCTTAGACTTGACTACACTTGTGGATGCATTTTTTTTCTTCTTCCTATGGAGGAGGAAATTCAAAGAAATCCAAAACTAGTCTTGGATTAAATACAGTCAAACATCTGAACATTACTGCTATACTATTAAGTTCTATCAAGCAATCCTGGAGAAACTACACTTACCTTCAGCTAGCTTCCTGTGAAAAACTCCCTCTTACTTTAGAGCATTTAAGGTGCACAAACTAGAATATAGGGTGGCACTTTATTGGAATAGCTTAATACATTTCTTCACCAATCAATGAGGTAAAATGAGGGGACAAAATATTTTTCGGATACGTTAGTGATAGGAGGAAGTATAAACATGGTATTGTCAGATTGAAGGAGAGGAATATGCAGAAGCTGATGAACTGCTTAAATATTTCTGTTCTCTGTTCACAGATAAAGGGCCAGTAGTAGGGTCCTCAGAAAACACCAAGAAATAGGAACAGAAGAGAGGCGGATCTTGAACAATTTTTAGAAGACCATGTTCGCAAGGAGTTAGCTTAACTAAAAGTATACAAAGTATAGGGCCAGATGGAATACATCAGAGTATTGAGGGAAGTTCTAGCAGCAACACTGTCTGATCTTTTCAAAGCTTCTTTAGAATGTAGAATGGACCCAGAAGGCCGTAGAAGGGCGAAAGTGCTCTCTTTTCACGGAAGTGAAAGTAAGAATGAGGTTGGGAACAACAGGCTTGCTATCTGTGACCTCTATGATAAGTAGATTAATGGAAACACTACTAAAACAGAGGGTAGTGGGGCTCTGGAATCAAATGGATTGCAGGATCCAAGGCAGCATGGTTTTACTAGACGAAGGTCTTGTCAAACAAATGTCATTAATTTTGTTCACTGGGTGACCAGAAAGTTGACAGGAGAGCCCTAGATGTGATGTTCTTAGATTCCAATAAAGCCTTCGACACTATTCTGCACAAGTGACTCAGAGTGCCCCAGGGATGGCCCTAAAGTGACTGACTAGGTTAGAAATTGGTTCACTGGGAGGCAACAAAGTGTATAGGTAAACAGAGCTCACTTAGATGAGAGGGATGTTAACCAGTGGAGTGCCGCAGGGATCTGTCCTTGATCCAATTCTTTAACATTTTTGTAAGCGATATTGCAGAAGCGCTATCGGGTAACAGAGTAAACATCCAGGAAGGTGCAGACAACATGAGGGAGGATCTAGTGAAGCATGAATAGTTGAGAATTTGGCAGCTGAGATTTAACGCTAAAAAACGCAGGGTCATGCATTTGGACTGCAAAAATCCAAAGGAATTGTACAGTATAGGGGATGTAGAGTAGGACCTGGGGGTGATTGTTTCTGATGATCCTAAAGTGCTAAACAGGAAGATAAGGTGATGACAAAAGCCAGAAGGATGCTTGAGTGCACAGGGAGAGGAATGACCAGTATACATCAACAATCATGGAGGTACGAGAGATGTGGACCAGTGCTCTCTGCATCTGGAAAATGCATTCAAGTTAGAATGTATTATACTTACAAGATGTTCTCATATACTATCAAGATATTTCCAAATAAAGAATTTGTTTTTAAAATAATTTTAAAAAGATACCACTGAATAAAAAGTAGATGTTAAAATTGCCTTCTCCTTGCCATAAAAACAAGTTTACTGAATTTAGACACTGCAGTGACTGCTATTTAATCACTGTTGTGGTGGTAGCTCAGGAAGTCATGAAGCTACTCAGGTGGGCCAAGGACTGGCTTCAAGCCTCATCAGTGGCTCATAATGTGATCTCAGATGAGCAGGTTTTCTGAGTAGGCACTCTCTAGAGCTGGGGGTTAGAATTCCAAAGAGGTGATGGACTTCCGGTGACGTCGGGGAGCATGGTGGCTGCTCTCTGAAGGAGCTCCGGGGCGCTGGTAAAATACGCTAAAATTTGAGAGACCCTTACCCGGACTGCAGAGTCCCCCGATAGAGCGGCATAATCCAGTCCCAAGAGGCGATGTCAGTGAAAGCTAGGCTGTCCGAATTCCGCTCCCCATACGAAATTCTGGGCGAGAAAGCGGAGGGGGGGCCCGCAGACCGCATGGCGGGCGCGGAGAAGGAGAGGCCTGACATGGCCGGCGACTCTGCTGACGGCCCCGACTCGGTGGAGAGCCTGAAAACGTGGCTCACAGCCTTCAAAGCTGAGTTTAAGGGTGAGATGAAGGCGGAAATGGGCTCTTTCACGAAGGAGTTGAGGGAGACGCTGCAAGCGCTTAAGCAGGATGTGCGGGAGATCGGGGCCCGCGTGGAGGTGGTGGAGGAGCGCTTAGAGCAGCAGGAGGAGATGGTGCATGAACTGCGGAGCGGCTGGGAGGAGCTGCGGCAGGCACAGGAGACGCTCCGGGTGAAGACAGAAGACCTGGAGGACCGATCGCGTCGGAGCAATGTGCGGGTGCGGGGCCTCCCGGAGGAGCAGCGCTTTCAAGACTGCGAAGGGACATTGTCGAGGTTGTTCTCGGCCATCTTAACGAAGGCAGACCCCGATGGGGAGGGAGTGAGTGACCCGGTGCTCATGGACAGGGCTCATCGGAGCCTAGGCCCCCCGAGAGACAACAAACCCCGAGATGCGATTGCCTGCCTGAGCTCTTATAAGTTGAAAGAGAAGCTCTTAGCGGCGGCGCGGAAGCTGGGCCCATACCAATGGGAGGGAGCCAAAATAGAAATTTATCAGGACCTCTCGGCTGGCACCTTGCAGCGGCGGTGGGAGCTCCGTGAAGTTACCTCAGTGCTGCGCCGGGAGGGGTGGCGATATAGATGGCTCTTCCCCTTTGGCCTGCTGGTGACTGTCAAAGGTACCACCCGCCGCATCCAGAGCGTGGAGGGGGCCTGGCAAACCCTGCGCGAAATGGGGGTAGACAACCTCCCGGAGGCACGGCTGCAGGGCACGTTGAGGGGTCAACGCCCGCAAGAGCGTCCCGCAACGACGAAATGGCAGAGGGTGGAGAGCAAGAGTAAAAGTCGGCGGCTCACCAGATTGTCCGGAGGCAAAGAGCGCCCTTTGGGAGGAGATGATAAAGGGGCCTGATTTGCTCCCGGACGACCCTTACTATTACTGTGGTTGCTGGGGATTTGACCCAGGGTCCCCGCAGTGGCTGGTGGAGAAGGGGGGACTGGGACTGAAACGGGGACTTTGGGAGCCTTGGCCCGCGTGCTCAGTACCCCAGGGGGCTTGCGACCATTATTGAGCGGATAGAGACCTTGTTGCTCTCATTGCCTGTGGATATTGTACTGCCTGCTCACATCTTTATGGCTTTATCCCCTAGTGATGGACGGCGTCTGGACGGGGGGGGGGCTCCTGGGTGGGGCCCCTGGCTGTGAGTGCTGCCATGCTCTGTATGGGGATACGTGGGACCTCACCTCTGGAGTTGTGCTCAGCTCTGGGACATGGGCAGGACCTGTATGGAGTGGAGCTGGCTCAGTGCTGCCCCAGCTCTGTCTGGGGCGCTCAGGGGGGTGGGGGGGGGCCTGTGAAGTGTACAATGTTCGTTATGCTGTTCATTATGCTGTTTCTCTGTTTGTTGTACAGTAGTTCTTAATGTAGATGTTATACAGGTGGGAAGGGGCTGCGGGGAGGGGAAGGGTGTTGGGATAGGCGGGAGGTGGGGGAGGGGGGAAGGGGGGAAGGGGGGGATGGGCAGTGGGTAGGGGGAAATGTGGCAGCGCCCGGGACGGTTGCTGGGAGGGGTGGTAGATACTCCGGAGGGAGTTGATATGCAGGGTGGGGATAAGGAGACGGGGGGTGGGGGGGGGTTGGGATGGGGGGAAGGGGGTGGGTTGGGTTGGGGGGTGGGGGAGGGGGGTGGGGGAGGGAGGGGGCTGGAGGGTCGGCAAAAGAGAGCTCAGGATACTGGGTGGGGTGGAAGGGGGGTGTAAGATAAGTTAACATGGGGAAGATAGGTTCCATCAATGTCAAGGGCCTCAATAGCCCCCAGAAGCGGCGGCAACTTTATAGAGAGGTCGCACGGCTTGATTGGGAAGTGATCTTGCTCCAGGAAACACACCTGCTTAGGAAACATGAGAGCCTGATGAAAAATGCCCGTTACCCTCATCAATACTTTGGGTGCGCGAGGGGGACCAAGGCGGGCAAAAAGGGGGGGTAGCGGTCCTGCTTCGCCGGGACAGTACATTCAAGGTCGATAGGGTAGAGCGGGATGAGGCTGGTCGGGTGCTGGTACTGGGGGGGGGAGTGGCAGGGTGAGCGGGTTACCCTGGTAAATATCTATGCTCCTAATACGCAGCAAGCGGAATTCTGGGGAGAGGTGCGGGGTTTTTTATCTAGGCATGTCCAAGGGAAGTTAATTATGGGGGGGGACTTCAATATTGCTTTACATCCTCGGTGGGATAGACAGGCGGGGGGGAGGGATGGGAAGGGGAGGGCCCGGAAGATCCTCAAACGTATCATAGCTACGCACTGTCTCAGTGATGTGTGGCGACAGCTACATGGCGGAAGTCGGGAGTATACTTTTTACTCTACTCCCCACGATAGCTATAGTAGGATTGACTATGTCCTGGTACCGGAAGGGTGGCAGCCCCGGGTCCAAGAGGCGCAAATAGGGAATATCACGTGGTCCGATCATGCCCCGACCTGGGTGAGTGTGGGGAGCTCTCGGGAAGGGGGGGGGGTCCGTTTTTGGAGACTTAATGAGAGCTTGCTCCGGAATGCGGAGGTGGTGCAGGACGTGAAGGGGTGTTTGCGGGAGTACTGGGAGCTCAATGATACGGAGGATGTGGGAGAGGTGGGTCTGTGGGAGGGGATGAAAGCAGTGGTGAGAGGGAGGCTGGTGATGTGGTCCTCTCGTCTTAAAAAACGGAGATTGGCGAAAGAGGAGGCGCTCCAAGATGAGATCCACCGGGTGACAGAGCTATACCAAAGGCAGGGGATTAAGAGGGACCTTCGGCGCCTTAATCAGTTGCGGACGGAGCTGAGTAAGTTGCAGGTTGACGAGATCGGGTTCCAGCTGACGCGGTTACGGCAGCGCTATTACGAATGGGGGGATAGAGCAGGGCGCTTACTGGCTAATAAATTGCGGAAGCGGGAGGCTCAAACCTCGATCGGGGGGCTGGTTGGGGAGGCGGGGGAGATGTTGAAGACGGAGCGCCAGATCGGGGAGCGCTTTTGTCAGTTCTATCGGGCCCTCTATAAGAAACCGGAGGGTGAGAGAGATGGGGCTCGAGAGGCTTATTTGGATGGGGTGGAGTTGCGGTCCTTGGCTGAGGAGGAGACTCAAGCCCTAGAGGGCGACATAACCAGGGAAGAGGTGGTGCGGGTCCTGAAGGAGCTGCCGACAGGGAAAGCTCTGAGGTTGGATGGGTTGACGGGGGCCTTTTATAAAGTCTTCCGAGAGGAACTTTTAGACCGGCTGGTTCGGGTGGTTAATGGGGTGCAGAGGGATGGCGGGGGTCTGTCAGCGGATATGCTCACCGCGGGAATCACGGTGCTGCCTAAAGTGGGCCGGGACCCGCTATACTGTGAGTCGTATCGGCCTATCTCCTTACTGAATGTAGATGTTAAAATTATTGCTAAAGTACTGGCCAATCGATTGGCGCCGTTGATGCCTGGGTTAATTGGGCTAGACCAAACCGGATTTATCCAGGGGCGGCAAGCATCGGATAATATCAAGAGGGCGCTAGAGGTTGTCTGGGGATTGCAAGCTCAGGGGGTAGAGGCCATGCTGCTGTCTGTGGATGCCGAAAAGGCCTTTGACAGGGTGGATTGGGGCTTCCTCTTTCTTACAATGACGCGGATGGGTATAGGTCCCAAGTTCTTGAGATGGGTGCAGGCTTTATATAGGGGTCCTCTGGCTAGGGTTAAAATTAATGGGCGATACACGGGGACCCTGGCACTGGAGCGGGGGACTCGACAGGGCTGCCCGATGTCCCCTCTTCTTTTTGCTATTGCTATCGAACCCTTAGCATGCGCCATCCGGGCCAATGGTCGGGTGCGGGGACTTCAGCAGGGAGATGAACATCATAAGATTTCGCTCTTTGCGGATGATGTCCTTTTGGCAGTCACGCAGCCCGAGGACTCTTTACCCGTCATCCTGGAACTGCTGGGGCAATATGGGGAGGTGTCTGGGTTCAAAATGAACCCCGACAAGACGGAGGCCCTGAACTTAACACTGTCGGAGGCCCGCCTGGCGGGGATCAAGAGGGCATACCCATTTCGGTGGAAAGAGGGGGCTATTCGCTACTTGGGGGTCAATATTACCCCGAAGCCCAGCGGGCTCTATCTAGCTAATTATAGTAAACTCTGGAAGGAGATAGAGCGGGACCTTCAGTTGTGGGTAGGTTATGAGGTCTCCTGGCTAGGCCGGATAGCCGTTGTAAAAATGAATATTCTCCCTCGCATACTCTACTATTTCCAGGCGTTGCCAGTGGCCATTCCGGGAACACATATGCGGCGTCTACAGCGGCAGGTGAATCAGTATATCTGGCGGAGACGCCCCCCCCGGATTGCGTGTGCCGTCCTTTATCGGCGGCGGGAGGAAGGGGGTCTGGGAGTCCCCAACTTGCAGGCTTACTACTGGGCCGCCCAGGCACGGCATGTGATGGATTGGAGGGGTGGGGGGGAGGGAAAGGGAAAGACCTTTGTTGCCCTGGAACGGCACAGCGGCCGGGGTGGGTCCTTGGAGGGGCTCCCTTGGATGGGTCCGGGGGAGCGGGGATTAGGGGACGGTGATAGCCCGTATGTGCGACATGTGCTTCGGGAGTGGGACAAGGCTAGAATGGGGGTGGGGGAGGTTGGGGGGAGGGGTTTCTCGTTGATGCGGGAATTGTGCCAAACGGCGGACTTCCACCCGGGGAGGGAGGGGGGTTGTTATAGGCGGTGGGCGAAGGGGGGCCTGCGCTGTTTCTACCAGTTTCTAGATGGGGGCGAGTGGGTGCCGTTTGTGTCCTTGCAAGAACAGTATGGGCTGAGAGAAGGGGACCGCTTTTATTATGGGCAGGTAGTTTCCTTCCTCCGGCAGAAGCTTGGGAAGGAGGGGATGGTCCGGGACTATACCCCCTTAGAGATGGTTTGGTATGGGAAAACGGACGTCCCCGGGGCTCACCTCGGCCCTATATCGGGCGCTGCAGGGGCCCTTGCGGGGGAAGCATCGGTACCAACAAGAGTGGGAAAGGGACTTAGGTGTGGAGCTGGATGAGGGGCAATGGAAGCAGGTGTACGACCAGTTGCGGCTGATGCCTTGGTCGATAGCCATCAGGGAGAACTGGTGCAAGGTGACAATGCGGTGGTATTACACTCCGGACCGCTTGCATAGGATGTTCCCTGGGGTGTCTAATCAGTGCTGGCGGGGATGTGGGGAAGTGGGCACGTTTTATCATATTTGGTGGACGTGCCCAACCATTCAGCTTTATTGGGGGCAGATCCAGCAGTGGGTTGCAGAGGTGGTGGGCCGGGAGGTACGGCTTGACCCGGGTGGGTTTTTGCTAGGGTGGTGGAGGGAGGGGGGGCCTGAAGGGGACCAGAGACAGATACAGGCATGCTTGAGTGCGGCCCGCTGCGAGCTGGCTTATCGATGGCGACAGAGGGAAGCGCCTCAGGTGGGGCCTTGTGTGGAGCGCTTGCGACAGGTGTATTTGATGGAAAAGTTGACCGCAGCGCGGCGACACCGGGTGGACACTTTTGACCAGAGGTGGGAAAAGGTATGGAGCTATCTCAGCAAAGATACCCAGTAATTGGAGGGGGGCAATTTGGGGAGGGGGGTTAGGGTTGGCTAGGGGAGGAGGGGTGGGGGGGGCCCGGGGGGGGGCAGAGAAGCTGGGGGGAGGGTGGAGGGGGGGTGGGGTTGGGGGGGGGGATGGGGGGGGGGACCTGGGCTGTGGGCCACTAGGATGGCTAACGGTTAAAATTTCTCACAATAAGGTGCCGGTCATGCAGGGACGAGGGGGCTCACTAGTTGGCTGTGGGGCTCGTGCTATGAGGAGGGGGGCAGGGGGTCCTGCAGCTCACTGTATTGAATTTTGTATATATTTACCTGCAAAGTGCTTGTTGTTTGTATTCTATCTATTGTGAATAAAAACTTTAAATATTAAAAAAAAAAAAAAAAGAATTCCAAAGAGGTATTCATTACTCTAAGCCAATTTGGACACTCTCGCTGCAATGCTCTGTTGCAACGGTGGCTTAGATAAGATTCTCTACATGTTGTCCCCCCCCTCCCCAGGGGCCCCTCTGGAAATGCAAGGCAAAGGATTCCAATGCATCTGGGACTAGTTGCTCTGATGGTGCCAAATTTGCTCAAGAGCCCAGAGTACAGTGGTTGGTCAGATCCAAAGACAGACAAGGCTTACAATTCTATTAGGCAGGACCTTTTGATTCAAGCATCAGCATGCTGAAACCTTGCCTCCTTTAGGCTTATCCTCTAAGTCACTGGAGTTTAGCCTCTCCCAGAATTCTTAATGGCCTTTACAACTCTTCAAAGAAGAAAAAAAAGAAAAGCAGCACTCTCAACTGGGAAGTCAAAGTAGTCAAGTCTAAGCCACAGTGGTCATCCAAGCCCTCAGCCACATTAGCTGCCTGGCTGGAACCACAACTGCCATACTCCTGGTGGAGGCCTGAATAAGGTGTATGGCACGCTATGCTCAATTAAAAGGCTGCTACTTCAAAGGCTTGCTTCAATAAGGCCTCCATCTGCAATATGGAAGTTAGTCGAGCATTACCCCCTTCCACCATTTTGCAATCACCACCATTTTGCAATCATGAAGACCCTCAAGCGCCATGCTCTTTCACCAAGATGGTAGACCTGTGTCTGCCATAACCAAAACATAAGAACAAGATATGTCAAACAGGGCCACAACAAAGGTCCATCAAGCTGAGCATCCAGTTTCCAAAAGAGGCCAATCCATGTCACAAGTACCTGTCAGGTAACCAAAAAGGTACACAGATTCCCTGCTGCTTGTCTCAGGGGCAAGCTGTGGATTTTCTCTGTCCACTTTAATAATGGTTTATGGACTCTTCTCTAGGAATCTGTCCAAACCTCTTTTAAACCCAACTACATTAACATTTTTTACTACATCCTCCAGCAATGAATTCCAGAGTTTGCTTAGACATTGCATGAAAAAATATTTTTTGTGATTACTCTTCAATGTGCTATACTGTAGCTTCAATGAGCATCCCCTAGATTTTATACTTCTTAGAAACATGACTCCTTCACACGTGGGTTCTGTTACCAGTTGCCTGAATAATTATTCCTGTAGAGAATCCAGGATCTACTTACTTCTAGATGAAACACAGCAGGGATGTGACAGTCATCAACATCTCCAGGTAATATAAAACACACGCCGTTTAATGACTCACATCGCAACATGAGCGCATTATTACTTTCACACTGACATTGGTCTCAGAAAAACTAGCGGCACTCAACCATGAGCTAATAGCTCTTTAACGGTGCCAGTTTTTACATCAATGACCCAATGCCAACAAGTATTATATATGTATATTTTTTTGTATTTTAAAGTCTTTCATTCTGAATATCTTGTCTTCCTCTGAGTAGAATACTTCAACAAAATATCGCAACTGCTTATATGAGGAAATACAAAAATGATTCAAACTTAGCTTTTGCCAAATTTGGAGTGGATGGGAAAGGAGGGAACATCTGATGAGGTCAGTGGCTTCAGAACTAGCTGTGAATGGGTAGCTGGAACAATGAACCCTAACTTACAGAGTAAATAACCGATCTACACTTATCCATGACGCTCCATTCATATTTTTATAGACCTCCATCATCACCTCTCAGCCGTCTGGGGCACAGATGTCTTTAAGCAATGTACCCAAGAGTTATGGTTTATCATTCAATAGTACACACGAAAAAAAGCATGCTAGTGGAGGCCTTATTGAAGCATGCCAGATGTTTCAGAATAATTTTGTAATCAAACTGGCTACTCACTTGACAAGTTACTGCCAGGGTGTGACATAGTTGTGTTTTGCCGGTTCGGAATTCCCCAAACATCTCTGTAATGGAGCCAGTCTCAAAACCACCTAGAGGAGAAACACATGCACTTCAGGAATCTTGCAGTTACCTACAGATATTTAGTCTGAAACAAGAGAGTCTGGAACACTAATTCTGGAAAACACAGTTGTCATTAAGTAAAATTTCTTAAAGGAGGTTCCCAAATGTTTCATGAAAAGAATCAGAGGACATTTAAAAATCATTGAAAAAGGCCAGTGGAGGGACTCCCCGTTGGAGTTTGCATAGTGTGCTTAGGTTTTGAAGATGCATAGTTGGTCACCATAGCGTACTATCATTTTCTGTGGCTGATGGACACTGGGAACCTTGCCAGCTTGGCAGCATTTGGCACTGCCATGAAGGAAAAAAAGACATGAAATAAATCCTCAGGGACTCTCACTCACTCAAACAGCCAATACAAAAAGTCAGAGTCCAAACAGGAAGGGGAGGTAATGATCAAAATTTCCACAAAACACCTAAATGTATATAAAAGACAGCCAACTAGAGAAATCTGCCAATATTATTTAAAGGCTTTAGACAGGAGGGGGTGCGAGAGAAAAGTTAGCCAAATAGGCAGTGAGTCACAAGCAAACATCAGCTTTCCTCAAATATCATTCATAGGCCAAAATGTGTTTTACAATTTTCTAAATGAATTTAAACACTAGAAAACACTTAGCTTAGCAGCAGTATATCTTAGAATGCTATAATTCACTCTTCAAAGGCTAGATGTCTAGCAAGCTGGACAAGGATCGACTCTAGTTTCGCCCGTCACTTCTATCCAGGCTGCATTAGGACAGGAAAGTGCCAGCTTCTTGAAACTTCTTTAGAATGAAAAAACAGCCTCCTTTCATCAAAGGCAGAGGTAACACCCATAAACGGTCCTTAGTAAATGGTATCAAAAGACCAGAATTCAAATCACTGATAGGTCCTCCTTAAGTCAATTGAATCACTTGGCTGTCATCCAATCTATTGAATCATTGAAGCCTGCAGGCTGCACTGCATTCAAGGTGAAAATCCATTTCAGTTCAAGTCTAGTTAGCTTAAGCAGCCTGTCACCATTCATGAAAACACTCACTATATCAATCACAAACCATTGCATATCCTCCCAGCGATGGCCCATTTGAAAGCAATGCTGAACCATTGGTGCAGTGAGCGTCTTCGTGGTCAAACGTGACTTATGCTCTAATAAACGGATCCCGACTTTGCGACAAGTCCTCCCAACATATATTTTTTTGCACGGGCATATCACCACATACACCACCCAGGACGACTGTCAGTGGAATGTTTCAAAAAAATTAACTTTGAGACTGAGGGTCACACCATTTGGTGATATACAAAGAAAGTGAACACATTGAGCAGTGATGACATGGTTGATGTATATACCCCTTTGACTATGGCACGATGAACAGTCAAAGTCAGTGTGTACTAAAACATTTTGTAAATTGCAAGCTCTCCAAAAGGCAAAACAGGGGCCATTACTAAAAATCAAATGCACAGCTAAAATGCTTCGGGCTAATTGTTGAGCCCTATCAGAATACTGTAAAACCACAACCTGTTTTTTTCCCTATATCAGAACTTGCTGTTGTAAAAGTAATGGTCGATTAGCAAACTTGGCACACAAACACACCTTCCTAATGATACCATGTGGGTAACCCCGTTTGCGTAGTTTAGTTTCTAAAACATTTGCTTGCTGAAGAAATTCAGACTCAGACGAACAAATTTGCCAAATCTGTAGAAATTGTTCAATGGGGAGCGCTCTCTTGAGTTTAAAAGGATGACGACTCTGAAAATGTCGTAACTGATTGCGGTCAACCCCTTTCCTATATAAAGTAGTATGTAGAATGCCTCCCTCCATTACAACCCTTACATCCAAAAATGAAATGGATGTGAAAGAACATGTCATAGTAAATTTCAAATTGTCATCTTGTCAGTTAAACAAACCAATATAGGACTTCTTTAGAGTGAATTACCAGATAATCTATTTATAATACACTTCACCCATATAATTTTAAACCATCAAATCAATTATTCCCATTCATTCATTTGTGGCTTCTGTGTGGTCTCAGATAAACGGCAAGTTTTTTTTTATACTTTTGCAAGCAACTTGCTGTAACACTTATTATTGGGTCAATGACTTACACCCAAACTAGTGCACGTTTAACATTAATGACCTTAGCCACTTTTTTCTTTTAATAACGTAATATTGCTTAGTTATCTTTTTTTATGTTTTTTTTCTTTAACAGGTTGACTCTTATCATACCCTTAGATTTCAATAAAAATAGCGTTTGCCATTCTACTTAACTTATGTAGAATCGCATCGGCTAATGTCCCATTCTTTTCTTTGCAACCACAAATATTACTAAACCCCCGACGCCTCTATCTCATGCGCGCTGTGGCGTTTCTCCAGTTGGGTTTATCAAGGGGGATGATGTCGTTGCTCCTGCGGGACGTAATCTTCTGATAATGTATCCTTTTGATCTTCCGTTCGCATCTCCGGTCTGCTCTCTCTTTCAACAAAACTGATCTCTAATTTTTCCAATGAAGCCAATCAGTAAAATGCAGCAAACTCTCTTAAGTACTTAACCAAATACAAAAAAATATCTATAAAACGGAGCCATAAGCCCACATGTGCAAACCACCTAGATGTATAAAGGTGCAATTCTTCAAAAGAAGTTACATAAAGGCTGGCAATACTGGGGGCAACTGTCACACCCACTGACACCCCATGAATCTACACATGACTGCCTAAACCAGAAATAATTCCTCTGAATCACAAAGTGTGCTAAAGACAACAAGAATTGCACCGGTATTCTCTCAATGAGAGGGTGTTAACCTAAAGCTTCCTGGACTAACTCTAGAGCTTGAATTTGAGGAATATTAATATAAAGTACTGTTATATCAAACATAACCAGAAGCACAAGGCAAGGCGGCAAAGAAAAATTAGAAATTTTATTCAAAAAATCAGCAGTATCTTTAAAGATATGATTTAGCCATTTTCACTATGGGTTGTAAAAAATAATCCAAAAACAGAGGTTCCAATAATGAAGATTTCTCTGACACAATCAGTCTGCCAGGAGGAGATACTAAAGTTTTATGAACTTTCGGGACGGTATAAAAGATAGGGACACATGGATTGTACTCATGCAAAGTGATGTGGCCCTGCTGCAAAGCCTCTTGGAGGAGATCGAAAATAAGACGTAATTCCTTAGTAGATCCTCCATCACTGGCAGATATTTCCTATCTGACAACTGACTCAACTTCCTGAAGGTACTGTACATTGTCCTGAATAACTATAGCTACACCTTTATTAGCAGGTTTAATAATCCAATGATGATGATGAACAAGTTTCTGTAAAGCTTTATGTTCAGCAGCCGATAAATTATGATGCCTCCAATGTCTCTTAGGACCTCTCTCTATTGCCTGTAAATCCTGGAGGAGCAAATCCTGAAACGTAGCTATACGGCTGTTAATAGGTCCGGGAGGAGTCCAATGTGACTTGGGTCAAAACAGAGAAACCTCAGATGTCCCATGCGAATCATACTTTGCCTGTTGAAAAAAAAAATCTAATCTGTAAAGATCTAACGAGTTGGTAGACATCCAGACGAGCTTGAAAAGGGTCATGATGATTAGTGGGAACAAAAGAAAGACTGACCTCAATTGAGAACCAACGCCTGAGCAGATGAAAGAAGTGTACAGGATAAATTGATCACGACTGATTCTGTTGTACAATATTGTCTGATCATTGGATGATTCATCTCCTCGCTGGGGGTTGCATGGCCAATGGTGCCGCCGGGTCCCCTGGTATCCCCTGCGGCCCGATGTGTTTCCTCGCTGGTGAATAGGGGGTCTTTGAGCTTGACACGTCTGACTCCCCTCGATATCGTCTGATAATACTGTAAGTTGCCAGAACTATCACTTCCATGTGCACTCGAAGGAGATTGCACTTTAAGGACATCATCCTGTTGAAAAAGCCACTGATACACACTGTTGCATGTGTAGTCACTCTGGTCTCGTCTAAATTACCAAATCGTTTTCTGACGTAAATGACTGATATGAATCCAACTCCTGCTGGCTTTCCTTGTTAAGCTCCTCCAAAGTCACAGGATGTTCAGTTTTTAACTGACAAAACACTTCATTTAAGGATTGACTCAAAATTGTAAGTTGTTCCTGTAATGTATCAATCAGCAGCAGCAAAAAGGTCAACAGAACATTTATTCAATATCGCTATCCAGCGCTTAATAAAGGCACTATTATCCAAAAACATGCGGGGAGCTTTATCCACCCGCAACTCCCATGGAATAATCTGGGTCTTCACATACTCAAGCATGGAATGAATATGTAAATCAGTCCGAACTGGACTTCCACTTGGCTCTTAAACTGTCCAAATCTGTGCTAACTGGTTCAACTTCATCACCAAATAAGGACTGTGCTTGTAAGGCCTTTGTTAAATGCTTTTGAGAGTAACTGAAGATCTGTCAGCCTTCCTAGGTGGTACATGTGGTGATATGCCCATGCAAGAAAATATATGTTTGGAGGACTTGTCGCAAAGTCAGGATCCATTTACTAGAGCATAAGTCACGTTTGAGGCCTTTAAATAATATTAGCAGATTTCTCTAGTTGGCTGTCTTATGTGTGTTTAGGTGTGGAAATTTGATCACCACCTCCCCTTCATTCTTTAGTGTTTGGACTAACTCTTTTTGTATTGGCTGGATGAAGGAAAAAAAACTCAGAAGTTTCCATTCAGCTCTGGTAAGGAAATGTATGTAGTTTGGAAAGCAAGGTTGTTTACCTGTAATAGCCAGTTTCCATAAACAGGATAAATCAGGCACATAAATGGAGAAATTTCACTTACCTTTAATTTCCTTTCCTGGAATCCTGCTAGACCAGTCCAGACAAGTGGGCTATATTCCCTTGCCAGCAGATGTTGGAGACAAAGTGCCAAAGGCTTCACTGGGCATGCCTTGTTACCTATCTGCATCTACTAGGTGTTGCCTTCAGTATACGCCGGGCAAAGCAAATAACCAAGAGTTCAAAAAACTGAACCAAGTAGAACGCACGCCCATTGAAAACTATAACTATACAGGCTACAGCAAACAGTGCCTTCAGTATCAGTGCCCCCAGATACTGGAATGCCCTCCCTCCCAACATACGAGCAATCCCAGAATTGACTAAATTCAGAAGGGCGTTGAAACACCACCTTTTCCTTGAATGTTACCCAAATAAAAGTGCACCATCTCGATCTTCCCACAAATAAACTCCATGATCACTGTAACATCCCCAAAATGTTGTATAATATGTAAATACTACTATGTATCAATTATGTGTAAATAGTTAATTTTGACTATCCAAGTTGAGTTACCTGTTATCTGTATTTTACAGTTTCCCCCATCATAAAACCTAAATGTTCCATGTAAACCGTACTGATGTTGAAGAGCGCGGTATATAAGAGAAATAAATAAATAAATAAAATAAATAAATAACGCAACCAGCGTTCCATTTGGACGAGAATGCACACAAAGCAGAACTATGTCGAGGCTGTTAAGGACAGTCACCTGAATCTAGATTCTGCTGAGACAGCTGTCCAAGGAAATGCAGTCAGTGAGGGCGGGACCTGGACTGGTCTAGCAGGATTCAAGGAAAGGAAATTAATAGTAAGTGAAATTTCTCCTTCCAAACATCCTGCTAAACCAGTCCAGACAAGTGGGTCATGCCAAAGCTACCCTACCTTAGGACAGGGTGAGACAGCTGCTACCACAACACTGGCCCCAAACACCACCATATCTCGAGCCTGGAAATCAAGGCGGTAATGTCAAATGAAGGGAGACATGGAGGATCAGGTTACTGCCCGACAGATGTCCACTGGATCCACACATGAGTGCTCTGCCCAGATGTGGCTTGTGTCCTGGTGGAATGGGCATAGAGACCCACCAGCACAGGCTTACCATGCAAAATATATGCTCAATCAATGGTTCACTTGAACCATCGTGCAATACTTAGTTTGGAAGCGAGTCCTTTGCAGGGACTAGCAAAAAAGGACAGAAAGGCGATTCAACGTCCAAAAGGAATTATTTGCCCTCAAGTATCAGCAAAGGACTCTGCTGACCTCAACCGCCCCAAGATCATGCTGAGATTCCGATCATACATCGCTCTTGAATGTGGGGAGGATAATGGGCTGGTTAAGGCGGAAGGATGAAACAACCTTCGGTAAGAATGAAGTAACCGGTCGGATGGACACCCTTTCCAAGGAGGAAGACAAGGGGTCTCGACACGAAAGTGCCTGAAACTCAGATTCATGCCAAGCAGAGGTAATTGCCACCAGAAAGGTGGCCTTATAGGGAAAGTCCTGGACAGCAGCGTCCTTGAGAGGCTCAAAGGGGGACTTCCGAAGGCTGCGTAAAGACCAGAGAAAGATCAGTTGATGGTCCATGACACTTCCCGATGGGTCCAAGCTCCTTCAATTGTCTGGTCAAGGCAATGGGCTCCCCCACCCAGACAGGCTGGCATCAGTAGTTATGGCAACCCATTGTGGAGTCTCCAAATGAATGTTCTGGAACATGTCTGTCCGAAGCCACCACCAGAGGCTGTGGCGCAGTGACCTTGGCAGCGGCATGTGCAGAACAAACTCCTTGGACACTGGGGACCAACAGAAGAGAAGGGAACACTGCAGAAGTCTCATGTGTGCTTGCGCCTAGGGGACTATTCTCTTTGTCAAATTTGGTCAATCCATCCATTTCTCACCCCCAGGCACTAACCACTCCTCCTATCCCTGATCATGTCTCGCTTAGATTTCTGTAACTCCATTCTCACTGGAATTACTCACAATCTACACTACCGCCTCCAATGAATACAGAATAAAGCAGCTCAGATCATCACACTCCACCCATCGAGACCATGTTACCCCTTCTAACTCAACTCCATTGGCTCCCCATGGATTTTCACATCTGTTATAAAAATGTTTACGCTGGTTCAAGCTATCTACACTCACACTCCTCAAGATTTGGCCAATGACCTCCAATTTAACATCCTGCCATGTAGACTTCACTCAGCACATATTAACCGCCTCCACCTTCCCTCTGTCCCGTGCTCACTTACAGTCCACCTGCCACGTGGAATTCTCTTCCTAAGACTCTCCCGCTTGGAACAGAACTACATTAAATTCAAATCACTTCTCAAAACACAAAAAATCCACTGTCTTTGATCTCCCAATACCTACTGTCTGACCTGGGTTATCTATGTTGTTTATCTACTTGTCTTGTCTGAACGACTGGTCTCTCACTCTTTCCTGTCACACATTGTAGTTTTTTCCTTTTTCTGGCCCCTGGCCTTCATTTGTACTCTTTTTTTTTTTTGGCTTTGTACACCCCCCTGATGTCGCAAAGGAGCAGGTATATCCAATGCTAATAAACACAAACTGTTGAGGGTGGCTGCCATGGTACCCAGGACTCGAAGATAATCCCAGACTCGGGGCCGTGCTTTTCACAGAAAAGCATGGAGTTGATCGGCAAATCTTTGAAACCGCTCTTGCGTGAGGTTTACCTTTTGTCAAGCCGGGTGTCGAAGCGAGCCCCAAGGAACTCCAGGAATTGAGGGCTAGAGGCAATTCTTGGCATGATTGAAGACCCAGCTGAGACTACAAAAGGGGACTGCTACTTCTGGAGAGAGATCTGCAATTGTAAGTCTTTACTTCTGGGAATTTTTCTAAACCTTGGGGAAAAGGAATTCTTTAGATTAAAGCTGATTAATCTGTGAACCCAGTGTATTTGTTAAATCAGTCAGGGCCTAGTAGAAGCAAAGAGCTTTCAGTTTCAATTTAAAACACAGCAGAGAGCTTTCTGGTTAAATTTAGACCCCAAGACTCCCTCTATCCAAGCAGGGGCTGTGGGACTCCCCCTGGAAATTGGTCACAGATTATCTTAGAAGCACAGGACAGGGTACTGTATAGCAGCCAGCTTTTCATCAGTCTTCTCTCTCTCACTCCCTCCCCAACACCCAACCACCCCTGGGATAATCATAGCTTGATAGGTGCTTAAACCTCTTAAAGGAAAGGTGGTGCCATATTCACTCTCAAGTGCAGCTGTTTATCCTCATCAGGCATACATTAAGGACCTGAGATTAATTAAGCTTCAGGTGAACAAAGTACATTAAACATATTAGGTATAGTCTTATTAGTATAAGTATCCCCAGCAACCCTTAGTAAGTAAAGAACTTAAATATCTGAACACAACCTAAACTAAAAAGCAGACAGCAGTCCAGCAGCGAGATGGGGGCTTTCCAGTCTATTGCATTGTGTCACATGTATGATTTTCTCCCAGTTGGTGAGGGGACTTACGTGTGGCACTAGGTGCAACAAGCTCTTTGCTCTCAGGGAACAAGTACGATCTCTGGAGGCTAGAGTAGCAGACTTGGAGGGCATAAGGAAGACAGAGAGGTACATAGACGAGACCTACAGGGATATAGCCCTAAAGTCCCACCTCTAGTCTGGCAGCATCCCTGTTGCTATGGAGGAGAGAGGTCATATGACAGGAGAGCATCACTCTGGTGTGACAGGAAGTGATCCTGTAGATAGGACCTGTCCTCCAGGTGATGTAAAACCCTCTTGCACCGAGGACGTTTCTCCAGGGCCATGTGCCCAGGAGGGAAGGGTTAGGACAGCAGTTACAGTTGGTGATTTGATCATTTGGCATGTAGATAGCTAGGTGGCTGGTGGACAAAGATCGCCTGGTAACATGCCTGCCTGGTGCGAAGAAAGAGGATCTTACGCGCAAACTAGACAAGGTCTTAGATAGTGCTGGGGAGGAGTCTGCTGTCTTGGTACATGTTGGTACCAATGACATAGGAAAATGTAGTAGGGAGGTTCTGAAGACTAAATTTAGGATTTTAGTTAGGAAGTTGAAATCCAGAACTTCCAGGGTAGCGTTCTCCGAAATGCTTCCCGTTCCACGTGCAGGACCGAAAAAGCAGGCAGACCTCCGGAGTCTCAATGCGTGGATGAGACGATGGTACAAGGATGAGGGTTTTGGATTTGTTAGGAACTGGGGAACATTCTGGGGAAAGCACGGGCTTCACCTTAATTGGGATGCAACCAGGCTGCTGGCATTAACCTTTAAAAAGGAGATAGAGCAGCTTTTAAACTAGATAATTGGGGAGAGCCAACAGTAGCCCAAGAGTGCATGGTTCGGAACAACGTATCCTTGAAGGATACTACCAAACAATGAAGTTAGGGCATATCAGCAGAGAGGTTCCAATAAAGACAAAAGTAGCCCAAATGCCCTTGAGTACAGAGCAGACAGAGCTTAAAGATTCTAAATTATCCCTATCTACCAATAGCCAGATTAATATGAATAAAATACAGTCTCTAAAATGCTTATATGCAAATACTAGAAGTCTAAAAAATAAGATGGGAGAGTTAGAACATATAGCACTAAATGAGAGGCTAGATAGGATTGGTATCTTAGAGACATGGTGGAAGGAGGCCAACCAGTGGGACACTGCAATACCTGGGTACAAACTATATCGCAATAATAGAACTGATCAAAGTGGTGGAGGGATTGTGTTCTATGTTAGAGAGGGCATTGAGTCACAAAGGATTAAAGCTTTGTAGGAAACAATATTTGCTGTAAAATCTCTATGGATTGAAATTCAATGTAAAAAGGGGAAGGCGATGGCAGTGGGGGTGTACTATCGACCACCTGCCAGAATGAACAAAGGGATGATAAAATGCTCAAAGAAATCAGGGAAGCTAACAAAAGCTGCAGCACAGTAATAATAATGGGCGATTTCAATTACCCAGGTATTGACTGGGTCAGTGTCACAGCAGGATATGCTAGAGAGATAAAGTATCTAGATGAAATAAATGACTGCTTCTTGGGGCAGCTGGTTTATGAACCAACCAGAGGGAAAGCCATTTTGGACCTAATCCTTAGTGGAACACCAGATCTGGTTCAAGAAATAAGGGTGTTGGGGCCACTTGGCAATAGTGATCATAGCATGATCGCGTTTGATTTAATTAATGGAGAAGGGAATGGTAAGGAAAGCATAGTTACTCACCTGTAACAGGTGATCTCCGAGAACAGCAGGAATTTAGTGTTCACATATGGTATCGTCGGTGCCGATGGAGCCTGCGCAGGAACGCTCCCCAGCATTCAATAGGAAAGCTTTTGGGAGCATCCCACAGTGCCTGCCTGCTGCCTTCCCGCCTTTCCCAACTGTCCCTCTCCAGTTGAGAGAGTGAGAGTGAGAAAGTGAGAGATACAACTCCTAGGGGATTGGTGGGTTGTGAAGACTACATTCCTGCTGTTCCCGGAGATCACCTGTTACAGGTGAGTAACTATGCTATCTCCAGGAACAAGCAGGAATGTAATCTTCACATATGGGGACTCCCTAGTTGCAGATGCCAGGGAGAAGGCCCCAGAAGTTGTGTACCCCTGTTAAAGGGCTCCACTTCCCCCCATGGATCTCTGGCATCCTACCAGGGATGGTGGGTAGGAGTTGATTGAGTATGGAACAGGTGCTGAACAGCCTGACCAAACAAGGCATCCTGGCGGGAGTCCTTGTCTAAGCAGTAATGGGCTGTGAAGGTATGAACCGAGGCCCAAGTAGCTGCTCGACAGATGTCGTCGATAGAGTGAAGATGAGCCATAGAGGTTGCCATGGCTCTCACATTGTGAGCTGTGACATGGCCTTCAAGAAGGTTTTTACTCTCATAGGCAAAACATATACACTGTGCAATCCAGCTGGACAGTGTTCTTTTGGAGACTAGAAGTCCCAAATGACTAGGATCAAAAGCAACAAGGAGTTGAGAGGACTTCCTATGTTGCTTAGTCCTTTGCAAGTAAAAGGCCAAAGCTCTTTTACAGTCCAAAGTATGAAGATTCCTTTCTGCAATTGAGCGTGAGGCCTTGGGAAGAATACAGGAAGGTAAATCGCTTGGTTTAAATGAAAAGGTGACACCACCTTTGGCATAAAGTGTGGATTTTATTTATTTATTTATTTATTTAACAGTTCTTCTATACCGCGCTCTTCAGATCAGTGCGGTTTACATTCAACGTCAACTATACAACACAGGCATTCTGAGTTGTAAACTTTACAATAAACAGGGAAATCAACATGGAAACAACTGGGGAAACTATCTACATTGTATTTACAATGTATGTGGAATGTATGTGGATTGTATGTGGATGAGTCCTAAGGACTACCTTATCATGATGGAACCTTGTATGAGGAGGATCAGCCACCAACGTTTGCAATTCACTGATGCAACGTGCTGATGTGATTGCAATAAGAAAGATGACCTTCCAGGAAAGGAATTTCAGAGGTAGTCGCTAATGGTTCAAAGAGCGGTTTCATGAGCTGCCCAACAACCAGATTTAAGTCCTATGAAACCGGTGGTGGCTTAATGGGAGGCTTAGTTAAAAGAAGGCCTCTCATAAATCTCGCTATGAGAGGATGAGAGAAAATAGGTTGTCCATTTAGGGGCTTGAAAGAAGCTGCAATATCACTCAAATTAACTCACTGAATTGGTCTTAGGCCCTGCATTTGATAAATGAAGGAGATACTCCAGTAATGATTCCAGGGGGTTAAGAACCTTCTGCGAGCACCATATGGTAAACCTTTTCCACTTAAATGCTTAAGAGCGTCTTGTGGAAGGCTTCCTGGAAGCATAAAGGATATCCTTTAACTGCTGGGAAAGGTTAAGACCGTGAAGTTCTAGGCTTTCAGCAACCAGGCCCTGAGATGCAGAGACTGGGGATTGGGATGCTACAACATACCGTCCTCCTGAGAAAGGAGATCCGGAGCAGATCCTAACTCCAGAGGCAGAGCTTGAGAGAGATGTAGGAGCAGAGAGTACCACATTTGCCGTGGCCAACGTGGAACTATGAAAATCATATGACATCTGTCTCTCTGAAGCTTGAACAGGGTTTTGGGAATTAGAGGAATGGGTGGAAAGGCATACAGGAAGTCCTGACCCCAATGGAGGAGGAAAGCATCCGTGGCCTGACAACCCTGAGCCGGAATTCTGGAACAGAACCAGGGAAGTTTTGCATTCAATGGACTTGCGAAGAGGTCTATGTCCGGGGTTCCCCAAATTTGAAAAATTTTGACCACCTGGTCTGCATGGAGAGACCATTCGTGTGGAAGCAGAACGCGACTGAGTCTGTCTGCCCAAGAGTTTTGAATGCCTGGAAGATACACCGCGAGGAGATGAATCTGATGCTCTGGCGAGGGCCCATAGTTGCAAAGCTTCGTTGCAGAGCGACAGAGAACCTGTTCCACCTTGCTTGTTCACATAGAACATGGCTACCTGATTGTCCGTTTGGACTAGGACCGCCTTGTAGCTGAGCTGGGTGTTGAATACTCGAACAGCAAGGAAGATTGCTCTGAGTTCTAGGAGACTGATGTGTAGATAGGCCTCCTGTGGAGTCCAGGTACCCTGGGTAGAGAGGCCCTGCAGGTGGGCTCCCCAACCCACCTGTGAAGCATCTGTTGTTAGAGAGGCTTGGGGTGGGGGTTGCTGAAAAGGAGACCTCACCAGAAGGTTTTGGGGTGACTGCCACCATTGGAGGGACAAAATAAGGCAATCTGAGTTTGCTATTTTGTCTGACAGGCAACCTGACGCCCGGGTCCACTGAGTGGATAAAGTCCACTGGACTGCCCTCATATGGAGGCGAGCATAAGGAATCACATGCACGGTGAATGCCATGTGGCCTAACAATTGTAACATTTCCCGAGCAGTGAGGTGAGGTTTTAGCACTGCTTGGTAGTTAACTGCACAATGCGAAGGCAGCAGGGCTGCGGAAGGAAGGCCCTTGTCCGTCTGGTATCCAGCAGAGCTCCTATAAACTCTAGTGTTGGAGTAGGAGCAAGGTTGGACTTTGGGAAGTTTATGACAAGTCCCAAATACTGAAGGATGCGCATTGTGCAAGAGAGAGCAACCCTGGCCTCTGGCTCTGAGGGGGCTCGAATGAGCCAGTTGTCTAAGTAAGGGAAGACTAATATTCCTAAGGTGCGGAGAAATTCTGCCACCATAGCCATGCATTTTGTGAACACCCTTGGTGCAGAGACCAGGCCAAAAGGAAGAATCCTGGTATTGGCAGTGCTTCCCTTGAAACAGAAATTGAAAGAACCTTCGGTGAGTTGGATGGATGAGAACATGTGTACGCATCCTTGAGATCTAGAGAACAAAGCCAATCTTGAATCTGAAGGTATGGCAGCAGAGCTCCTAGAGAAATCATTTTGAACTTCTCTTCAAACAGGAATTTGTTCAATTCTCTGAGGTCTAAAATGGGTCTGTGTCCTCCTGTTTTCTTTGGAATAAGGAAATAGGGGGACTAAAACCCTGTACCCCCTTGGGGAATGGGTACCTCTTCTATTGCCCCTTGAGCAAGGAGCACAGTGACTGCTTGAGCTAACTGGTCGTTGAGAGAAGTCTGAGAATTGAACTGCTTTACCATTGTAGGAGGGGGCATGCTGAGGAAATGAAGCTTGCACCCTTCTCTTACAATAGACAGAGTCCAATTTTCTGCTGTTATTTGACCCCATCTGGGGGCAAAATGACACAACCTTCCTGGAATGGGGGAGGCTTCTGGGCCGTTCAGGGCCAGGAAGGCAAAGTTCTCTAGATAGGAGTCAAAGCCCCTGTGGAGGCTGAGCCTGCGGAGCCGGTTGAAGCTTAGCTGCTTTTGTCTTTCTTTGCCTAGGTTGTTGCTGCTGTCCCTTTTGGGCAGACTGATCTAAACTATGTCCCTGCTGGGTATAGGAGGAATAGAACTTCTTACTGAAGAATGGTTTCTTAGAGGATTTTTTCCTCGCAGGATCAGCTGTAGATTTAGACAATCTATCCAAAGTGATATTGTCAGTATCTCTCTCATTAGCTTTTTCCTGCCAATTCTTGCCAAAGAGATTCTCTCCTGTGCAAGGAATATTCCCTAGTTTGTCCTGTACCCAAATTTCCAAGTCAGATGCCTGGAGCCAGGCAATCCTACTTGCACCTATGGCAATGGCAGAGGTTCTGCTTATGCACTGAAAGCAGTCAAAGGTTGCACGATTTACAAACTTGGAAACATCCTGAGCATGTTTGACAAGGACGAGATAATCTTGCCTTCTATCATCAGGAAGGAGAGGGCTCAAACAATCTCCTGTGACCTCTTTAAGGAACATTCCCATATACAAGATATAGGAACTGATCCTAGCAGATAGCATGGAAGCCTGGAAGGTTCGACGTCCAAAGGCATCAAGAGTCCTACACTCACGTTCTGGAGGATTAGATGCATGCCTTTTTGCATTCTTTATCCTTCTCATGGCCGATTCCACCACCATAGAAAGGTGTGATAATTGAGTCTTCTGAAACCCAGGACAAGGAGGAACTCGATACATGGTGTCGAGTCTTCGAGAGTGAGGGGATGTGGTTAGAGGTGTTTCCCACATCCTTAACATGAGATTATGCAAGATCTCATGAATAGGTAAGGTAGCTGCCTCCTTGGGAGCTTTAGGGTACTGTAGGATTTCTAATTCCTTTGTCCTAGGCTCTTTTTCAGGAGCCACTGTGATGGAAAGACCTCGGGCCACATCTCGGATAAAATCCTGAAAGGACATATGCTCTGGTGAAGACATCCTACGCTGAGGAGAAGAAGAATCCTCAGGAAGAAGTACTCTGGTATCGGCAGAATTTTCAGAGTCTTCAGACTCAGAGGATTCAAAGTATCTCTAATCCGGGTGATCGTGCAAGGCACGGTACCGATCGAAGTCAGCATCGGAGTGGTCCAGTACTGACTTGTCGATGCCGGATAGAGACGCACGACTCGGTCCCGGTAGAATACCTGCCGATGCAGTCTGTGCCGGCACCGGAGTCGGCGCTGGTACCGGTTGAATTGTCTGAAGCGGTTTCAGGGGCATTGAGGCAGTGAGAAGAGCCGCCAGACTGCGTTCAATAGCCAAGAATCTCTGGTCTATCGACGCTGCCAATGCTTGGGAATCAGTGACGGATGAAGCGGCCGGTACCCCAGAGCATGGCACCAGTAGTTCTGTCGAGGTTGAAGCCTTGAGAACATCCTGGAGCCCCGTTAGTGCTTTGGAAGCCGAAGCCTCCCGCCGGGGCAATTTTGCCGGTGAAAGTCCCTCAAGGGCAACGCCAGAGGCATCTCGATGTCTAGAAAGAGGTCTACCCTTTGAGGACCGGCTAGATTTATGTTTAGTTACCTGAGATCCATGGGAGGAAGACGAAGCCCTGGAAGACGTCGCTGCCACGGAGGCTGCATCGGAGGGAAAAAGGGTGCTAAGTTTAGCAGCTCGGTTTTGCCGGCCCCTTTTCGACATCATCCCACAGGCAACACACTCTGAAATAGAGTGGTCAGGACAAACATTTGAGGCACCACTCATGGGTGTCTGTGACGGAGATGGTACCGCCACACTTATAACACTTTTTAAAACCCGAAGCGGGTTTTTCCATTTTGAAGGAAAAACTTGGGCCTAGTGCCCAAAATGGCATGTGGCACCTGAAGAGAAAATTATTGAAAAGACTCAAGAATTTTTTTTTTTTTTTTAGAAAAAAAGAAAAAGAACCGGCGTAGCGTCGAGGGAAGGCAGACACAACCACAAAAAAGATGAATAGAAAGGAATTTGTTTCTGCAGTGAGGAGATGTGCGACCTGTCAGCTCCACGGAAAACGGAGCGGGACAGTTGGGAAAGGCGGGAAGGCAGCACGCAGGCGTAGTGGGATGCTCCCAAAAGCTTTCTTATTGGACGCTGGGGAGGGTCCCCCCACAGGCTCCGTCGGTACCAACGATACCCATATGTGAAGACTACATTCCTGCTTGTTCCTGGAGATATCCACATTACTACCTTTTAACTTTTGAAAGGGAGACTATGATAAAATGAGGAAAGCAGTTATAAAAAGAACCTAAAAGGAGCAGTTGCAAAGGTTGAAGGACTTACATCAAGCTTGGGTGTTTAAAAATACTATCTTGGAAGCCCAGACCAACTGTATTCCACACTTTAAGAAAAGTGGAAGGAAGTCCAAAAAACTGCCAGCATGGTTTAAAGGTGAGGTTAGAGAGGCTGTTGTCAAAACAGCATCTTTCAGGAAATGAAAAAAAAGAGCCAAATGACGAAAACTGTAAACATCACAAGCACGCAAGTTAAATGCAAGGCATTGATAAGGCAGGCAAAGAGAATTTGAGAAGCAGCTTGCTGTGGAAGCAAAAATGCGTAATGAAGACCAAGTACGTTCATAGCAAAAAAACATGTGAGTCAGTTGAACCATAAGATGATAGAGGGGTAAGAGGGGACAAGGCCATAGCAAAGAGCATAAATGAATTCTTTGCTTCGGTCTTTACTGAGGAAGATGTAGGGGATGTTACCCATGACTGAAGTGGTATTTAAAGGTGATACTGTGGAAGAATTGAAAGAAATATCAATACACCGGGAAGATGTATTACAACTATTTGATAAACTGAAGAGTAGCAAATCACCTAGACCAGATGGTATACATCCAAGGGTGTTGAAAGAACTGAAATATGAGATTGCAGACCTGCTATTAGTAATCTGTGAACTAATCATTAAAATCACCTGAAGATTTGAAGATGGGCAACGTAACGCCAATTTTTAAAAAGGGTTCCAGGGGTGATCCAAGAAACTACAGACCAGTGAGCCTGATGTCAGTACAGGGAAAAATGGTAGAAACCATAATAAAGAACAAAATTACTGAACATGTAGATAGTCAAGGCTTAATGGGAGACAGCAAACATGGCTATAGACAAGGAAGATCTTGTCTTACTAATCTTTTTTTTTTGAAGGTGTGAATGAACAGGTAGACAAAGGTGAGTCGGTTGATATAGTGTACCTGGACTTTCAGAAAGCCTTTGAAAAGGGATAGGAGGCAGTATACTATTGTGGATCAGGAACTGGTTAAAAGATAGAAAGCAGAGGATTGGGCTAAATGGCCAATTTTCCCAATGGAGAAAGGTGAATAATGAAATACCCCAGGGATCTGTGCTGGGTCCGCTGCTTCTAGACATATTCATAAATGACCCAGAAAAGGGAATAACGAGTGAGGTCATCAAATTTGCAGATAATGCAAAACTATTTAAAGTTGTTAAAACACATGAGGATTGTGGAAAATTGCAAGAGGATCTTGATAAATTGGAAGACTGGGTATCCAAATGGCAGATGAAATTTATTATGGACAAGTGCAAAGTTATGCACCTAGGACCCCCCCCCCCCCCCCAAACTATGGTTACATGATGGAAGGTTCCACATTAGGAACCACCACCCAGGAAAAAGATTTAGGTGTCATCGTGGATAACATGTTAAAACCCTCCGCCCAGTGTGCAGCGGCGATCTAGAGAGCAAATAGATTGCTAGGTATCATAAGGAAAGGAATGGAAAATAAAACAAAGGATATTATAATGCCTCTATCGTTCCATGGTGTGACTGCACCTTGAGTACTGTGCAATTCTGGTCGCCGTATCTTAAAAAGGATATGGCGTTATTAGAAAAGGATCAGAGAAAAGAGCCACCAAAATGGTTAAGGGGATGGAAGGATACCCCTATGAAGAGGGGCTAAAAAAGTTAGGGCTCTTTAACCTGGAAGAGAGACAGCTGAGGGGAGATATGATAGAAGTCTATAAATTAATGAACTGAGTGGAACGGGTAAACGTAGATCGATTGTTTATGTTATCAGAACTTAAGAAAGACTAGGGGACATGCAATGAATCTACAGGGTAAACTATTTAAGAACAAGAGAAAATATTTTTTTTTCACTCAACGTGCAATCAAACTCTGGAATGTGTTAACGGAGGATGTAGTAAAAGCTGTTAGTATAGCTGGGTTTAAAAAAAGGTTTGGACAAGTTCCTGGAGGAAAGGTCCATAAACCTTTATTAAAAGGGACCCAGAATATCACTGCTTGACCTAATACAAGCATTGTGGAACCTGTGCCTTTTGGGGAAACTGCTAGGTACTTATGATCTAGATTGGCCACTGTTGGAAACAGGATACTGGGCTTGATGGACCTTGGTCTGACCCAGTATGGCATATCTTATGTGCTTATGAGACCTTCTAAAAATTGGATGACGTGATCCACCGCCTTGATGGCATCGGTATGCGTCTTTGCCTTGATGAGCCAGTCGTCGTGGTATGGACGGACACAAATATCTTTGCATCTTAGGGCTGCGGTGGCCATGACCATGACCTTTGAGAAGGTGCATAGTGCCGTGGCCAAGCTGAAGAACAAGGCCCGAAATTGAAAGTGTTGGCAAAGGATGCAAAGATTAGGAATCACTGGTGGTCTGCGCAGATTGGAATGTGCAAGTAAGCCTTGGCAAGATCCAGAGACTCCAAATACTCTTCGGTTCTTACTGCTTGATGACTGATCAAAGTTTCCATGAGAAACTAGGGTACTCTAAGGGAGCTATTGACCCTTTGGAGATCTAGTATTGGGATCTAGTATTGGGCACCAGGCTCTGTTTTTTTTGGGGACCACAAAGTAAACGTAATAGTGGCTGGACCCCCTTTCAGGAATGGGCATGAGGCAGATGGCCTGGAGATCTAAGAGGCACTGCCGAGTGGACAGTATGGTATGTCACTTTTGGGATGTGCAAAGAAAGATGAGGAAGGGTCTGGCAAACGAGGCTGTAGTGGTGATGCAAGATACTTAAGACCCAATGATCAGTAGTGATGTGGGCCCACCCATGGGAGAAGAGGGCCAAACGCCCTCCCACCAGCGGGATCCTGGAGTGGGGCTCGGGAGAGTCAGCAGGCCTGCCAGCGGGAGCTGAAGAACTTTGCCGTGTAAGCATAGGTGTCCTTTGTTCTGTGAAACCCTTGAAATAGTTTCGGCTTGGAGGCAATCCTGCCAGAAGATGGGGCTACTGGCCTGCCTGGTCAGTAGCATCAGGAACAACAAGGAGCTGTTGTCCGTAAGTTCCTGCGGTTGGAAAATGATCTAGGTCTATCCTCTGGTAAACATTGAGGTTTTACCTCTTCCAGGTGCTTGACTAACTGCTCAAGATCCATGCCAAAGAGGAGCAGGCCCTTAAAAGGAAGCAGCTTAGCAAGTCGAGCCTTAGAGGCTGTAACAGCAGACCAATGCCAATGCCAAAGCCAGAGCCAGAGCCAATGGCAAGCTACTGTGGCGATGGAGCGGGCCGCAAAGCAGAGCAGATCATATAGGGCACCCGCCAGGAAAGTGACAGCCGACTCCAGGTGCATTGAGGTGGAATCTTTGGGCAAGAGTTGAACCCAGTACAGGAGGACATATGCCGCTAACTTGCTATAGATTGATGTCTGCAAGGCAAGGGTGGAAGAGGAGGCAGCCATCTTTAATAGCCCTTCCACCTTGTGGTCGTTCTGGTCACTGAGGGCTGCCCCACCTTTCACAGGGATGGTGGTATGTTTGGTTACAGCTGTAACCAACGCCTCCACAGTTGGAAAATGGAGCTATTTGTCGAGATTGGCTGGGAACCATGCATAAAACCAACACAAGCATCTGGCCGTCCAAAGAGAAGCCTCTGGAGACTCTCCCATTCCAGAGATCATGTGTTGGGGTTCCAGCAGGAAAGGAAAGGCCTTAGCCGGTTTCTTTATGCCTGCCAAAATTGGATCTGCCTGGGACGTGTTCTGTATGGGTGTCGCATCCGAACCCTCCAGGCTGCAGAGAGCCTCCACAATCTGTGAAATAAGTGCCAACAGTAGTTCTTTGTGAAAGAGCCTGACATCGTGGGAATCTTGCTGGTCGGCCTCTGGGTCCTCCAAAGGAGACCATTCTCCATTCTCTCAGACATGATACTATGGCTGTCGTCCTCCAAAAGGTGATAAAGGTCAATTAGTGGTGGGGAATCGCATTCCCCTGCTTCCCAGGAAACTGCTTTGGCCAAGCGGCTTGCATCACCAGACTCCTGGGAGTCCAAAAGGCGCTTTCTGGGTTGCCAATGGCCGAGAGATGAAAAAATTTGAGGATTCTTGCGCTACTGGAAGTTCACTCATCCAGTCCTCATGAACAGGGCCATGAACCTGTCTGAATCTTGGTCTGCGGGCAGCTGAGTTAAAGACTGTTTCAGAGCACTGTGGCAGGAGCGGGGGGGGGGGGGAGGAGGATGTCTCTCCAGAGGCCATGGCCGTGGTGGCAGGCAAGGAGCAGTCAGATGCAGAGGGCATCTGTGCTCTGCCCTCCAGAGTTTCCAGTATCTCCATGGAGGCCTCACTGGAATGTGAAGAGCATGCAGCACAAATCCGGTCTACCAATTGGCAGTGTTTGCGACCATATGCTGAACAGCGAGATAGTAAGGCCGGCATAGCTCCGCTGGTAGCAATTACTATGATGACAAGTTGTGCAGCGGGGCTGTGCAATAGGGCTTTTCAGGATAACCCGTGGCCTTTCTACACTGCATGGGTCTCTACGAGTGTCACAGGCTGCAGAGACGTGAAGATGTGGGAGATCTGCTCTCAAAATAACTGCTGTGTATAGGGCTGCAACGGGGCAGGATGTCAGTGTTCAAAATGGCTGCTGCATGTCCAAGGCATTAGAACACGCTACCGAAAAATGTCCATAGAAGGCTGGGAGTGAAAACCCAACAGGGAGCCGAGAGCAGCGGCAGAAACAGACAATAGTAACACAGCTGTGTGGGGCAGGCCAGGCAACTCCCCAGTAACAGATTGGCTCGGAGGGGGAGGGGTAGGGGGAGGAAGGGGCCAGTCATTCACTGGGATCCTGGTGCCATCTGAGAAGCAGGCAGCCTTAGGGAATATCTCGAGCAACAACTAATACACACAAGGTTCAGATGTTTGTGAGGCAAGGCTATCGCCAAGACATTAGCACTGAAAGTTCTTTCCCCTCAAACAGGCAGTTCTGACCCTCCTGGCCAGACTCCTGACCCCCTTGGTAGGTGGCAAGCCACCCTGATCCTCGTGATCAGTGGCTGCCCTGAGACCAAAAACTGTCGAGATGGCCAGGATAGGTGGGTAACTCTACAGGGGTACCTCTTGTGCGCCCTGGAAACTTCCACAGATAAGACGACAGCAGTTAGCTAACAATGACAGCTTCTAATGTCAGAAACAAAGAAAAACGTCTGTCATCTGCTGGAGACAGAGAAATACTGAAGGAGACACCTAGGAGAAGCACAGAGCATGCCCAGTGAAGCCTTTGGTACTTTCTCTGTCTCCAACATCTGCTGACAGGGTGATATAACCCACTTGTCTGGACTACTCTAGCAGGATGTTTGGAAGGGGTGATGTCATCGCATGGGTCCATGATCGAACAGCTATTCCGAAGCTCAGAACTACTGTAGTATCAAGTTCTGAGTATGTGCAACCCCTTTCATGTATAGTGCTCTTCAGTCCCCTCAGTTCCATAGTTCAAATAGTAATGCAGCTCTTGGGAAAGTGGGAAGAATGGTTTACCCAAATAATCCTGTTATCTATGGAAAAACACTCGTTACAGGTAAAATTAGCTTTTTACACTGTAATAGGACATAGATCAGACACAAAAGTGGTAATTCCCAAGCTCAATACCACCCAACTTTATAGATAACATGTGAACTGTTGAGAAACGGCCAACTGAATGACAAAGCAGGGACTGCAAAAAGTCCAAGACAGGTTGGTCAGTGCTACTTGACTGAATGCACTTCCTGATGGAGGACTGGTCTAATCAGTAGTATGTGAATATATGACGCGAGAACCAAATAGTTGCTTTGTATATGCTATCCACAGGAGGAGATTTCAGAAGAGCTATGATAGTTAGTGGCTCCAATTTCATGAAGTTTGAATCTTCTTGGTTTGAGTTTCACTAGTCTGTTCGTAATAAATGAATACAGGAGGCTAGCCAATTAGGGTTCACCATTGTCACTCAAATGCCTAGGCTGTTGAGGGTTCAAGATGAACAACTGCATAGATTTATGTATCCTGTTTAAGATAAGCAGTGAGAATCCATTGGAAATCCAGAGTGTGGAGGGGCTTCTCATGTGAATGTTTGTGCACTTTAAGATAGTCTAGTTCAGGGGTTCTCAACCCTGTCCTCGGGACCCACCTAGCCAGTCGGGTTTTCAGGATAACCACAATGAATATGTATGAGAGAGATTTGCATACACTGCCTCCATTATATGCAAATATCTCCATGCATATTCATTGTGGTTATCCTGAAAACCCGACTGGCTAGGTGGGTCCCAAGGACAGGGTTGAGAACCCCTGGTCTAGTTGCTGCCTTTGGATCTTGACTCACCTCATCTCCTTTTTCTTTCCTTCCCCCTTGTTTTATCCCTGCCTTCACCTTTTGTGTTATCTGTCTTGACTAGATTGTAAGCGCTGATGAGCAGGGACTGTCTCTTACATGTCTGTGCAGCGCTGCGTATGACTTGTAGCACTATACAAATACTCAGTAATAGTAGTAGTAGTAGGATAAAATGCAAGCAGCACTATTTCTTCATTTACATGAAAAGGTGTGACCACCTTTGGCCAGAACTTAGGATGAGTATATATTACGACTTTGATGAAACATAGTTGCAAGGTCATATGGGATCTGGGCTTTTATTTCACATATTCTTCTAGCCAAAGTCACTGCTACTAGAAAAGCCCAGCTGCCATACGCATGACTGAAGTGGTATTTAAAGGTGCGGAAAAATTGAAGGAAATATCGATACATCGGGAAGATGTATTACAACTATTAGATAAACTGAAGAGTAGCAAATCACCTGGGCCGGATGGTATACATCCAAGGGTGTTGAAAGAACTGAAATATGAAATTGCTGACCTGCTATTAGTAATCTGTGAATTTTCATTAAAATCATCTAATACCTGAAGATTGGAGGATCGCCAATGTAACGCAAATTTTTAAAAAGGGTTTCAGGGGTGATCCGGGAAACTACAGAACGGTGAGCCTGACGTCAGTACCAGGAAAAATGGTAGAAACCATCATAAAGAATAAAATTAGCATGTAGATAGTCATTGCCTAATGGGAGACAGCCAACATGGCTTTAGACAAGGAAGATTTGTCTTACTAATCTGTTGTTTTCTTTGAAGGTGTGAATAAACAGGTGGACAAAGGCGAGTCGGTTGATATAGTGTATCTGAACTTTCAGAAAGCCTTTGACAAGGTCCCTCATCAGAGACTTTTGGCAAAACTAAAGAGTCATGGAATAGGAGGCAGTGTACTATTGTGGATCAGGAACTGGTTAAAAGATAGAAAGCAGAGGGTAGGGCTAAATGGCCAATTTTCCCAATGGAGAAAGGTGAATAGTGGTGTACCCCAGGGATCTGTGCTGGGTCCACTGCTATTTGACATATTCATAAATGACCTGGAAAAGTGAACGAGTGAGGTTATCAAATTTTCAGATGACACAAAACTATTTAAAGTTGTTAAAACCCAAGAGGATTGTGGAAAATTGCAAGAGGATCTTGATATACTGGAAGACTGGGCATCAAAAGGGCAGATGAAATTTAATGTGGACAAGTGCAAAGTTATGCACCTAGGGAAGAACAACCCAAACTATAGTTACACAATGCAAGGTTCCACATTAGGAACCACCACCCAGGAAAAAGGTTTAGGCGTTATTGTGGATAACATGTTAAAACCCTCGGCCCAATGTGCAGCAGCGGCCAAGAGAACAAATACTAGGTATCATAAGGAAAGGAATGGAAAATAAAACGAAAGATATTATAATGCCTCTATATCGTTCCATGGTGAGACCGCACCTTGAATATTGTGCGCAATTCTGGTCACCGTATCTTAAAAAGGATATAGCGTTATAAGAAAAGGTTCAGAGAAGAGCCACCAAAATGGTAAAGGGAATGGAAGGATACTCCTATGAAGAAAGGCTAAAAAGGTTAGGGCTCTTTAACCTGGAAAAGAGATGGCTGAGATATGATAGAAGTCTATAAATTAATGAATGGAGTAGAACGGGTAAACGTAGATCGATTGTTACGTTATCAGAATATAGAAAGACTAGGGGACATGCAATGAAGCTACAGGGTAAACTATTTAAGACTAATAAAAGAAAATATTTTTTTCACTCAACGTGTAATCAAACTCTGGAATTTGTTACCGGAGGATGTAGTAAAGGCTGTAGTAAAAAATGAAGCAAGCAAAAATAAGGAAAACAGAAAATAAAATGCATGCAGATCAAGAACAGCAAGGGAGAAGGGGGGCAGGGCTCTCCCCCTCAGGATTCAGTGGGATCCTCCTGCTCCTCTCCAGCTCACCAAGCATTAGAAACCAAAGTAACAGCACTGGACCTAGGGTGGCTATCTCCTCCAGGAGTGTACCTGAGCTTCGAGAAATGTTGGGCCCTACCAGACTCAATTACAATGCCCTCAGCTTCGTAGTATGGGCCAGGAGAGTCAGATCTATCTGGACTGGTGCAGCAGTGCAAACATCTGGTCACTTGCTGGAGGCAGACAAATACTGGCTTCTCTCAGTGTTGCACCCGAGGATGACATCAGCTGCACCAGAGAATGACATCACTGAATCTTGTTCAAGTCTGCCTCCACCTGCTGGCAAGGAAGCATAATCCACACGTCTGGACTGGACTAGCAGAATATGGAAGTGGCTTTTATAAAAATTACACCATGGGCTACATGCATAAACGTATATGCAGCAACAAGGCGGCTTGTTTATGGAATACCCTTCCACAAGGACCTAAAAAATGAAGTTACCTACCTGTAAAATATTTTTCTCCATAAACAGCAGGAGTATGCAGTCACACTTCATAGTGTCGTTCCTGACAGTGCCTGCACGCTGGATTCTTTTGGACTTCTCTAAGCATGCATGCTTCTTCCTGCCCGAAGTTCTTGCTTTGTATGGTGGGTCTGAAACTTATACAGATCCTCAAAATTTGAGGTTTTTTTTGTTTGGGGGGGGGGGGGGCAGGTGAGAGTGGCTGCATACCCCTGCTGTCTTTGGAGAACCCCCAGTTACAGGTAAGCAACTTTGTTTTCTCCACAGACAACTGGAGAGATGCAGACACACTTTATAGGTTGGTCCAGAGCTGAGGGCCGCTTGGCAGAGTTTTGGAGTCTGTGCTGAGTGGTAGGTGAAAAATCTATTCAAGAGGCAAACATGTTTTGGAGGACCGCCTGTCCAAAGGCTAAGTCTCTTGCTGTTCAGTGATCCAAGCTGCAGTGTCTTGTAAAAGTATGTATGGAAGTCCTTGTAGCTGAGAGAGAGGACAAAATTGCTACAGTGGTCACAGTAGCATTAACTGATGGGGCTGAATATGACCTGGGGCCAGCAAATGAGCTTGAGCTTGGACTTGGGCATAACAGAAAGAGATGCAGTTTGCAACCCTTTGAAGCTAGGCATTCGGGGTTGTTTGACCTGAAAGTGGCAATTGAGAGGAGGATCTCAAATCTTTGGTTCTGTGTAAATAGTACAGAAGTACTTGTTTACAATCCAATGTGTGGAGAGATTGTTCTGGGGAGTCTGTCTTGAAATCAGGGAAAAAGGCGGGAAGTACAATGGACCGACTCAAGTGGAATTCCAATACAATTTTTGGAAGAACTTGTGATGAATTCTCAATAGCACTTTATTGTGCAGAAACTGTATATGGAGGGTAGTGAACTAGAGCTTAAAGCTCCCTTATTCTCCATGCAAATGTTATCGCTATGAGGAAAACTGTTTTCCAGAGAAGGTGCTTTAGGGAAGCTGATCCGAGGGGTTCAAAGGGAGCCTTCATGAGTTCTATGTTCAGATCCATTGCCAAGAGAGGCAGTTTGATTGAAGATTTGGTATTCTTAAGAACTTTCATGAACTGTGAAGTAAGCAGGTGAATTGAAAGTCTTACCATCCACCAGGGCATGGGTAGCTGCTATAGCTGAAAGGCATTAACAGACTGATCTGGTGTGCAAGCCTGACTTAACAGCAAGTAGGCAAGCAAGGACCTTCCCTAAGGGACAGTGAACGGGGTCCTGTTAATGTCCCCTGGGTCCAGTGCACAAAGCGGGACTTCTATTTTCAGCGCTAGCAAAGTCGAGTAGTTTGTTTCCCGGAGGCAGTGATAACATCCAGCACCTATGGTTGAGTAATTTGAATCTTCCAGGCTGCCAGAGAGGCTGCGTAGGTTGCAGTGAAGCAGGGTCCCCTGATCCTGGGTGAGCAGAAATGGGTTTGTGCCAGAGGTTGAGGCCCATGTACCATCAGGGCAAGGTGGTGTGGAAACCAGGTTTGCCGTGGCCACTGAGATACAATAAGGATGATTGTCGCTTTGTCCTAGTGTTATCTTGAGAACAATGCGACTGATGAGTGAAAATGGAGGGAAGGTTTAAAGCCAGTGACTCCAAGAGGTGGCAAAGGCATTGTATGTACATCATAGAGGACTTGGTTGGATGGAGCAGAAGAGCCTGCATTTGTCATTGTCAGCAGTAGCAAAGAGATCCAATTCTGGAGTGTCCCGCTGTGTGAAGTGTGAACTACTGTGGTGATGAGGGACCATTTGTGTGGGTCCAGGCATTGACTTAGCGAGCACGCTAGCTGGTTCTGGGCTCCCAGCAGGTAGGTTGCTCCGAGCAAAGCTTTATTGATAGCATGACAGTCGAAGGGATCCTGCTCCTCCTTGTTTGTAGATGCAGAACATGGATACTTTTGTCTGTCTGTATTAAGAGCATCCTGTTGCTGGCCCAGCAGTGGAAGACCTGCAGGGCATAGAGAATTGCCCAAAGTTCCAACACACTGATGTGAAGGGAGCATTCTCATGGTGACCAGAGACCTTGTGTAGACAGGTGAAGGAGGTGCGCTCCCCAGCCATGGGTGGATGCATCTATTGTAAGGGTGAGTTGGTGTTGTGGTGGCTAGAACAGACAACCCACCGATAGGTGAGATGAGACTGTTCACCAGCATAGACTGCCGTGTCGCTCCAGGTTTGTTCCTGCGGATAAAGCACAGTTACTTACCTGTAACAGGTGATCTCTGGGAACAGCAGGAATTAGTCTTCACATATGGGTACGTCGGTACCGACGGAGCCTGCGCGGGAACGCTTCCCAGCTTCCAATCAGCAGCTTTTGGAAGCATCCCACCACGCCTGCGTGCTGCCTTCCCGCCTTTCCCAACTGCCTCTCCTCAGTTAAGTTTGAAAGCTGAGACAAAGAAAGAGAAATGAAAGGAAAGATAGAGATACAACTCCTAGGGGAGGTGGGAGGGTTGTGAAGACTAATTTCCTGCTGTTCCCAGAGATCACCTGTTACAGGAACAAGCAGGAATGAGTCTTCACATATGGGACTCCCAAGCTGAGATGCCTGGAGTCCGAGCATGTCATAGGTTGGAACATGCTATTCTCCACAACACCAGGCATCCTAGGGATGGAGGGTAGGAGTTGAAGAAAAAAAGATGCTGTGGAACAGCTAACCTAGCACAGGACTGCAGTAGGGGAGTCCATGTGTGGATAATGATTGTTATCAAGGATATTGCAAAAATACTGCAATATGGACCTCCGTTAACAGGTTTACACAGGAATATGGAGGTTCATGGATCTACTGGGAACCCAGTAGAGGAACCGTGAAGAGGACCTCACTGCAAAGTGGAGGTAATAAACCTGTAGAAAAACAGAGGAGGTCAAAATCCTGAAAGGCAACAGGCACCCCTGATAGGAGAAACCGGGGTAGTACCAAACGGTGGGCCTTCAGCGAAGCTTTATGGTAAAAACCCAACTCTTTTGGCGGCAGAGTAGTCACTCTTGGGAGCAAAAAGAGAAAGGCTAACCGATTTGGACAAACAGGTACAGTCCTTGTGGGGAGAAAGGGTATAGGAACCCCTTGTATCCCAGAAAGGGAGGGCAAATGCCTGAGACATTAAGCCTGTGATTAACTGAAGATCTACAATATCTCTCCTAACTGAAGTAAGCTAGGAGAGATATTAGGTATGGAGAGCTTCAGGGGTACCTAAACCGTTAGGTTATGGTATAAAAATTGTTGAGTACCACAGGAGTGGTTGTGTGTGTAGAAACCCAAACCTGCTGAATAGCAGGGGTATGGGAAAAAACCCTTCTGTCAGAAACAGAGGCTATATGAACATAGACCGTGAGATAGATAAGTATGTGGAGACATATCTATAATGGAATATCTCGACAGATATATCTCGAGATATATAGATATCTCTCTCTCTATCTATAGATATATAGATATAGATATATGAATAGACATATAAGAATATATCTATAGTGAGATATGGAAGGGCATAAAATACACACAAAGATAAATCTGAATATGTAGGCCTAATATGGGTGTCTGTAATTAAACAGACAGATATGCTTACAGCATGGTATTCACATAGGACATGTGGAGAAGAAATATTCATCTAAAACAAGAAGGTGCAACCTACTTGAGAAGATATATAGAGAATCTATTCCCCCTGGTTAAGATCCGCAAGGATGCTAGCTAGTGAAAAAAACAGGATGGTTACATGAGAAATAGAGGATAATATCCATCTATAATCAGCAAGTCTGGAGTCATTCAAGACTCTAGCATGGTAAGTAGACAGAAAAGGATGAGGTACCATGTTGACCTGCTGAAGGGCAAAAAGGTATTATGTATTCTCACCATGAAGACGAGCTGCAAGGAGAAAGAGCATATCTGCGATTGGGAATGCCATGGACCAAAGCAGGGAACTGGCAACTCCTTAAGCTCTTAGGTAAGAGAAGGCTTATGTCCTTTATGGCAAAAGGAGATAGCAAAAGAAGGGAGATCCTTCTAGTCATGGGAGACATGACTGAAAAGCCTTTTCCAACCATCTAAAATAGCTGTTGGAGAAAAAATCCCCATGCTCTCTAGCAAGGGCCCATAGTGGATAGCTTCTCTGTAGGATTGCAGAGAGCATGATGCAGGAGAATGAGGAGATAGGACTGGCTGCTAGAGCCAGTATCGCAGCCCACTATGCTGCCAAATCCAGGGGATGGAGATGGCAGGATAGAAGAGCAACCCAGAGCTCGTAGTGGGATAATCTCCAAGATAGATGGAAAAACACTGACTTGGAGCCACTACTAAGACCAGATAGAATGTTAAAGGAAAACAAATCTGGTTGCTTGTGGGCAAGAATCAGTGGACCAAATATTAAGGCTCCTGCATAGGCAGCTGCTGGCCAGACAGCAGAAAGAATATTACTGACTAAAAAAAACAGAAAGGACAGACATAACAGGATTGGAAAACTCTGTACATGTCTGACAAACTGCCTTAAAGTAAAAACAAGACACGGGAGGAAACTCAGGGAGGAGAACTCCACACTGGAAAGTTACACACTTAGAGGGGTTGAAGAAGAAAACCCTCCAGTAAGTATGTTTGCTCTTACAGTAGTAAGAGGGTGAAGAAAATAGAGCTGAAGAAGACGACTTACCAAGTAGTAAGTCTATAGAAAGGAAAAAATACATGCTAGCACAGGAACTACCATTTGATAGTGGTCAGACCTCTTTCTCTGGTAAGAGAAGAGGAGAAACCTGTGACTTATAGGCATGAACATTCTGACAGCTCATATAAAAAATGGATGTCTTTTGGAAAGAGATCCAGGCGTAGGGGGTTAGAATGAAGTAATAGGTTGCCTCTATTGAGAAGAAGCAACTGTAGATTCTAACCCCAAGGGTCACAAGCATGTGATGATGGTTGATCAGAAACCCTGCAGAGGCCAGGTTTGCTAAGCCTGGTGAAAATTTGGATTCTTCAGACCAGGACGATGTGTCCCCTGTAGGGGAACATCTGTATGATGGGCAAATGAGGAATAAAACCTTCTCCTGTGAAAAGAAAGTTTGGTAGGACATTTCCTACCTATTGGGACAGAAGAAGGACCCTTGCAGACAGGTAAGTCAGTGGACAACTGAGTAACCTGACGTAGAGACTCTTTGTTGAATAGATTGTCTCCAGTGCAAGGAGTATGTCCCAGTCGTTGTTGTGCCCAGTTAGCGAAATCTGAAGCTTGGAGCCAGGCTGTATGTCGTGCCCCTATAGATATAGCAGAAGTCCTGCTGACAGACTCAAAAGAGTCTAGGGAAGCACCAGAAAGAAACCAAGAGATATTCTGGAGATGCTGAAGCAGCGAGGAATAGTCTGTACTCCTGGAAACTGAAAGGAAAGGAGTCAAAAGATGTAATTGCTTTGTGACTTCCTCCAGAGAAAGACTCATATAGAAAATATATGAGAGAAATCTTGCAGAAAGCATAGATGTTTGGAAGGTTTGACGTCCAAAGGCATCTAGTGTCCTAGACTCACGACCTGGCGGATAAGAAGAGTGCTTTTTCTTACTATTGATCCGCCTCATTGCTAGCGTAGTTACTCACCTGTAACAGGTGTTCTCCAGGAGCAGCAGGAATCAGTCCTCACATATGGGTGACGTCGGCGCCGACGGAGCCCTCGCGGAGCAATTTTCCCCAGCTTTCAAAGAAAGCCTTTGGGAATTGCAGCGCGCATGCGCGGTCCTCTTCCCGCCCAAGGGTGCCATCTTGCTCAGTCAGATGACATAGCCAAAAGATAGCAAAAAATTAGCAAAAACGAAAGCATAGAACTGCAACTCCAAGGGGAGGAGGGAGGGTTGTGAGGACGGATTCCTGCTGCTCCTGGAGAACACCTGTTACAGGTGAGTAACTACGCTTTCTCCAGGACCAAGCAGGAAGTCAGTCCTCACATATGGGACTCCCAAGCTTAAGGCTACCGGAGACCCTAAGCACAAAAAGGAGCTCCCTCAAGCTCAGTAGCACAGAAGGAAGGAATCTTCTCTGAATACGTCTCCAACCGGTAGCCCAACATCCGGGATGGAGGGTAGGAGTTGCCTATACCTCAAAGAGGTTACGGAGGACTGCCTGTCCGAAAGCACTGTCCCTGCGGGACTCCCTCTCCAGGCAGTAATGGGCTGCAGAAGTCTGGCTTGAAGACCAAGTAGCGGCCCGGCAGATGTCTGCCAATGGAACAGAGCGGAGGTAAGCCACTGACGTAGCCTTCGCCCTAACACGATGGGCCGTGACTCGACTTTCCAACGAGAGGCCGGCTGCCTCGTAAGCCCAAGCGATACAGTCAGCAATCCAGATGGACAGAGTACGCTTGGAGACAGGGAGCCCCAACTTATTGGGGTCATAAGAGACGAAGAGCTGAACAGCCCTTCTGTGCTCCCGCGTACGGTCAAGGTAGAAGGTTAACGCCCTTCTACAGTCCAGGGTATGCAGGACCATTTCAGCTCGGCTGGAGTGTGGCCTGGGAAAGTAGGTCGGAAGCACCACCTCCTGGTTGATGTGAAAAGGGGAAACCACTTTGGGAAGAAACCTAGGGTGAGTCCGTAGGACTACCCGGTTCTTCTAGAACCTAGTGTAAGGAGGATCAGATAACAGGGCCTGCAGCTCACTAACGCGTCTAGCAGAAGTGAGGGCCACCAAGAACAAGGTTTTCCAAGAAAGAAAACGAAGGGGACAGGTAGCCATAGGTTCAAAAGGCGGACAGGTAATCCGCTGTAAAACCACATTGAGATCCCAGTCCGGGGCTGGTGGGCGCAAAGGTGGTTTAAGGAGAAGGAGGCCTCTGAGAAAACGAGCCACCAAAGGGTGGCCAGAAAGAGGTCTGCCATCCACTGGCATGTGATGCGCAGAAAGAGCACTGAGGTGGACCTTGACCGAGTTGGACTTCAGTCCAAGATTGGAGAGGGAAAGCAAGTACTGCAAGACCACTGATGCTGAACAGGAGAAGGGATCTTGAGACTGCTGAGCACACCAGACGGAGAACCGACGCCACTTAAGAGCGTAGGACTTCCGGGTGGAGGGCCGCCTGGAGGCCAAGACGACCTCCTCCACATCTGGAGGCAGGCGGAGGGGAGCAAGGACTACCCTTTCAGCAGCCAGGCCATCAGATGAAGGGACCGGAGGTTGGGGTGCAGGAGAGTCCCCTGATCCTGTGACAGGAGATCGGGCTGAAACCCCAGAGGAAGAGGTGTGTCCACCGCCAGCTGCATTAGAAGCGGGAACCAAGGTTGTCTCGGCCACCGGGGAGCCACTAGGATCATCGAGGCTTTGTCTCTGAGAACTTTGAAGAGTGTCCGAGACACCAGCGGCATGGGAGGAAAGGCATATAAGAGGCCTGTGGACCATGGAATCAGAAAAGCATCCGCTGCTACTCTGAGAGGATGCGGTTGTCGAGAGCAGAATCTGGGAAGTTGTCGGTTCAAAGGACTGGCAAACAGATCCATGGTGGGGAGGCTCCACTTGAGAAAGATCCGCTGAACCACCATCGGATCCAACCTCCACTTTTCGTGTGGCTGGAGGATCCTGCTTAGCTTGTCGGCCAGGTAATTTTCTTGACCTGGGAGATAGACAGCTTTGAGGATGATGCCGTGGTGGACGGCCCAAGAGCATAGTTTCTGTGCCTCCTGACAGAGAAAGAAGGAGCCTGTTCCGCCTTGTTTGTTCACGTAGAACATTGCAACCTGATTGTCTGTCTGTACCAGCACCGACTGGTGAGAAATCAGGTGAGAATGCTTTGAGCGCTAGGCGGATGAATCTGAGCTCCAGGAAGTTTATCTGCTGAGCAGACTCCCAAGGAGTCCAGAGACCTTGAGTACATGCCCCTTGGCAATGTGCTCCCCAACCCAGGAGAGAAGCATCGGTCGTCAGGACCTGAGAATGCGGAGGGGGCTGAAAAGTCACTCCTAGTACTAGGTTTGGCAGATGAAGCCACCATTGTAGAGAAGAGAGACCAGCGGGTCGGAGATCTTTACGGAGTCCGCTAGGCTCCCAGTGGCCTGATGCCATTGTGTGCGAAGGCACCATTGAGCAGGTCGCATGTTCAGGCGGGCATTGGGGGTCACATGGACCGTGGAAGCCATATGGCCGAGCAGTCTCAGAAATTGCCTGGCCGAGACCAGGGAATTGCTGTGAAAGTGGCTGGCGAGATCCACGAGCCGCTTGGCCCTGTCCAGAGGGAGGAAGGCCCGCGCCTGAAGAGTGTCCAACCTGGCGCCGACGAATTCGAGATTTTGAGAGGGGAGCAAAGTGGACTTTGCGAAGTTTATGACAAATCCCAAGTGCTGGAGTAGAGTCACAGTGCGATGAGTGGCCTGAGTGGCCTCTTGGGAAGACTGGGCTCTGATGAGCCAGTCGTCCAGGTATGGAAACACAAAAAGGCCTTGAAGTCTTAGATAGGCCGCCACCATTGCCAGGCATTTGGTGAAAACCCTGGGGGCGGAGGATAGGCCAAAGGGCAGTACTCTGTACTGGTAATGATTTCCTCCCACAACAAACCTGAGATATTGTCTGTGGTCTGGATGAATAAGTTATACACATCCTTTAGATCCAAGGAGCATAGCCAGTCGCCCTGCCGGAGGTAGGGCAGCAGGATTCCAAGGGTAAGCATCTTGAACTTTTCCTTTGCAAGGAACTTGTTGAGGTTTCGCAAGTCCAGGATGGGTCTGAGGCCTCCTGTTCTTTTGGGTATCAGAAAGTACCTGGAGTAAAACCCTTGACCCTTCAGGTGGTGGGGCACCGGTTCCACAGCCTGTTCCTGAAGGAGACTTGCTAACTCCTGAAGGAGTAAGTCCTTGTGCAGAGGGAGTCTCGGAGGCTCCCCTGGAAAGTAGGAGGGAGGTACCTGGTGAAAGTGAAGATAGCCCTTCTGAACTATGTGAAGTACCCAGGTATCTGTGGTGATGTTGGACCACCTGTGGGCAAAGTGGACCAGCCGGCCTCCTGTGCTGAGAGAAACCAGCTGAGGGGGAGAGGCTATGCTGATGAAGTCAAAAACCCCCACCCTGCTGAGCAGGGGCCGGTGGTGCAGGCTTGGGGGCTTGCTGCCTACGGGACCCATTACCCCGTCCCTTGGCCTGCTTACCCTGTGGGGGAGCTGCTGAGGCCCAATACTGAGGGTAGTATTTATAGGCAGCCGCCTTTCTCGGGTAAAAGGGCTTTTTCCCCGAGCCGCCCTTCTTTTGAGAAGGGGCAGAGGTCTTCCTTGAGAGACGAGTCCTGGTGAGAGTCTCTGTCTCGATCTGTGCAGCCTTCTCATCCATGGGCTTGCCAAAGAGGTTTTCACCTCTGCAGGGGACATCAACCAACTTGTCCTGCACCCATGGCTCGAGGTCGGATGTCTGAAGCCAAGCCTGGCAGCGGCCACCGATGCCGGCTGCGGCTACTCGAGCCGATGCCTCAAAACCATCGTAGGCTGCTCGAGAGATAAACTTTGAGCACTCCCGAATACCAGTTGACAAGGTTTGGAACCACTGCAAAGGTTCATCGGAGAGACCAGCAGAGAACCCGGCTATTTCTTTAGCCAGGTCTCGGAGATACATGCCCATGTAGAGCTGGTAGGTCTGGACTCGACAAGCAAGCATAGAGCCCTGGAAACACTTCCTACCGAGGGCATCCAGGCTTCGGGCCTCCCTACCGTGGGGCACAGAGGAGTGCATTTTTTGACTCTTAAGTCTATGCATGGCCGATTCCACCACCATGGAATGGTGCGGTAGTTGTGCCTTTTGGAAGCCGGGGCTCTTGCGGACTCGATAAATGGAATCGACCCGCTTGCTTAACACCGGCGACGACGCCGGGCTCTCCCACATGCGGAAGAGAAGTCGTTCCAGCATCGGAGGAACCGGTACAATAAAGGCCTCCTTCGGGGGAGAGTCATATTGGAGGGCATCGAGCTCTTTGACTTGAGGCTCCTCCTCGGGATCCGTGGGGAAGGCCAAGGCCTTGGCCATATCCCGCACGAAGTCCGAGAACCGAGTATCCTCCGGGGGGGATCGTCTCCGAGGTTCGGACTCGGGGGAGTCCGATGGGACACACTGAGTCCGAAAGGAACCAGGTGACTCTTCGTCCTCGGATTCCCAGGCAGACTCCTCGGAGGAGGAGTCGAGCGGCTCCGGTCGGGTGGGTATCGATGCCATCTGCCCCGACGCCGAAGGAGTCGGCGTCGACGACCTCTGTCCCGAACGGGAGGCCGAAGGAGACCGCGACCGAGGATCGACTCAAGCCTTCATGGACTCGAGGATCGGCTTGTTCTCCGGGGTCGACTTGGAGGTCGACGTCCCGGCGGTCAGGGCAGAAGCACCAGCGAGGCCAGCGATCAATGCCCGCTGCTGGTCCATGAAGGCAGTCAGACTGCTCTCCAAGGCCGCCAACCTGAGTCCGAGCTCAGAAGACCCAGCAGCCCCCGACTCGGGCCCCGACGGCGTCGGGCCCGACGTTGGCTCCTTCGGAGGCGAGTCCACGAGGACAACAGTACTCACGTGAGCGGGCAAGTCCATCTCGAGACGAGGATGTTTGGAAGGCCTCTCCACCTCCGAGGACCCGGGACGGGAATCGGGGCTATGCGACCTGGCCCTCGAGGAACCAGGAGCGTCCACCGATCCCGCCCTCGCGGGTTTCTTCTTCCGATGATGTTCCCGGGTAGGAGACCCCCTTTTAGAGGAACTTCGACGATGCTCAGGACCAGAGTCCCGAGACATTGAAGCCTCTGACGAGGTCAGAGCCCGGCCGGAGTCAGAGAAAATACGTTCCCGCTGATGCTGCCGACTCAACGCTTTTGAGGACATTTTGCCACACGGACCACAGATCGGGTCATGATCGGGTCCGAGGCAGCGGAGGCAGAAGTCATGTGTGTCGGTAAGAGACATGAGTTTCTTACAGAGGTCACACTTTTTAAACCCGCTGGCAGCCATCGGGGGAAAAAGGGCCCCTGCGAGGTCAAAAGACCGGGCTGCCAGTGAAAAAGTAAAAAGGCGCGAAATCTGTCACGAAGGACAAAAAAACGAAAAATAAAGAACGGACTCGCAACCGGCGTCGCGGGTCCGGGCGGGAAAAGAACCGGCGTCGAAACTGAGAAAAAAGAGAAATAAAATCAACTTTTCTGCGGGGATTCACAAACGTCTGTAGGGTTCCGCGGAAAAAAGAAGACTGAGCAAGATGGCACCCTTGGGCGGGAAGAGGACCGCGCATGCGCGCTGCAATTCCCAAAGGCTTTCTTTGAAAGCTGGGGAAAATTGCTCCGCGAGGGCTCCGTCGGCGCCGACGTCACCCATATGTGAGGACTGACTTCCTGCTTGGTCCTGGAGAAGATTCCACAACTATGGAATGATGAGGAAGTTGAGTCTTCAGAAACCCTGGAGAGGGGGGCACCTGATATAAAAGATCAGTTGTCCTGGGGGTGGGGGTACCCGTAAAGGTGTTTCCCACATTCCTAGAAGGATAGCCTGCAAGGAATGATGCAAAGGAAGCATTATGTGGTCCTTTGCATTGGTAGAAACAGAGCCTTGTGCAGGATCATGTCCTGGAATAGGAATGGCAAGGGATCTTGCTATATCCAGGAGGAAACTCTGAAAAGAGGGATTCCTGACAGGAATCTCACTTGGACAGGTTAGATCTAAAGAACTAGCCTGAGCAGTCAGAGTTATCCAAATATATAGAAATAGATGATCCTGCAGGGTGCAGTGTGGAATGCTTAAGGGATGGTTGCTGGTACCGGTTTATCAGGAGCAGCAACCGTCCTTACCACAGTATCCATGCCAGGTATCGACTCCAAGCTTGGTATAGAATGGAGCGATGCTGTTGAAAAAAGCATGGTAGGAGTTTGCCACGATGCTACTGTGGATACCGGTACTGAAGTCAAGACCGCTGTCGGAGTCAGACTCGACAAAGACATCGGAGTAGTCATCAGTGACACTCCAATCGGTACCGAGGGAACCGAAAACTTGTAGTTGCTATCCTCGGTACTCAGCCACCGGTATCTATCGGTGTCGGTATCAAAAACTATTGGTATCTCGTCTTCCAGACTAGAAATGGATTCCAAGCTCGGCATCGAGGGCAAGGATCCTGAAAAGCGAAGCCTGGAAGACACCGACTGTAAGGGTGATGAAGGCATCGGTGCCGGCTTCGGTACCGTGTCTGATACCAGTGAATGAAGGTCTATCAGTGGCAACTCAATCGACCTTAGGGGAACCGAGAGTTGCAGATCCGAGACATAGGAACCAAGCATTCGGTACCGCTCCGAGACGAGTCGGTACCCAGTCCTCCAAACTAGAGATGGATTCCAGACTCTGCATTGAAGTAAGGGAGACTATCGATGCACATCTGGAAGGTACCGACATCGGTGGAGGTATCGGTGTTGGAACCGATGATGGAAAGTCAATCTGGAACGTATCCAACGGTCCCGAAGGCACCGAGGAGGTCAGATGACGATCCCTGGTGAGGACTATTTTATCCAACACCAGTGCCGGATGCAGGGGTATCGGTACCGCTCGAAGTGGATACCAACACCGTGCACGGCTCAGGTATGTTCTGTGGGGGGTGAACCCCAGAAACAACCCGAAACCCCTTATACGCTTTGGAGACCGAAGACTCCCGCTGGGGTTTTGGAGCCAGGAGGCCATCGAGGGTAAAGCTGTAGCTGTCTACATGCTGTGCATGAGACGTACCACTCGAGGATTGGCTAGTCTTGACTGACTGTTTGTGGGTTACCTGATTCAACGTGGAAGAAGGGGACGGTGCCCCAAAGTTGGAGGGGCACCGTGTATCGAGGAATTCTCGATGTTGAGGATGTCTTCTTACTAGACTGTTGTCAGGACTCAAACAGGTTAGACACTGATTTCGAGGGTCTAAAAATAAAAGGTGTACCGCCACAGGGTGAACATTTGAGGAAAATGTCCGGCGGATCCATGAAGGAAAAAAGAGAGGAGGCCTTAAAGGCCTAACACCCCGCGGGACACTGAGAAGAAAAATTATCCCTTAGAAAAGGAAAAAGTTTACAAGAAAAGAAAAGAAAACACCGGCGGTACCAGTGGCGTCAGGAAGACAGCCGCGACCACAAGAAAACTAGAAATAAAAAAAGAATTTTCTGCGGTGACAGGACGACGTCCTGCCGGCTCCGCGGAAAAACGAAAACTGAGGAGAGGCAGTTGGGAAAGGCGGGAAGGCAGCACGCAGGCATGGTGGGATGCTTCCAAAAGCTTCTGAATGGAAGCTGGGAAGCGTTCCCGCGCAGGCTCCGTCGGTACCGACGTACCCATATGTGAAGACTCATTCCTGCTTGTTCCTGGAGATAGGGATTTTCGTTCATAGGGACGGTGTGTGTTGAATCCAGTGCAATGAGATGCCACTGAAAGGGTTGCATGTAGTCTTGCAAGTGGAACCACATGGACAGATGCTGTCACGTGACCTAAATAATTGAAGCATGCTGCAAGCAATCATAGAATGGAGGTGAAGTAACCTGCTGTTGTGTCTGTCTGTGGAAAGTAAAAGTTTTTCCCCTTCAGAGTGTTTATACATGCCCCAATGAAATAGAAATTTTGCTGAGGTTCCAGCTCTGAGTTTTGTTTATTACAAAGTCTGTGACTTGAAGAAGGGCTATAGTGGCTCGAACTATGTAGAGCATTGCCTCTTCAGAAGAGGCAGATATGAGTCAATCTAGATAGGGGTAAACCCAGTGTCCCTGTCAATGTAGATGGTCTGCAATTACTGCATTGGAAAGGCCAAATAGGAGTACTTTGTAATGGTAGTGCTGAAGCTTGAATTTGAAGCAAAGGTATTTCCAGTGTACGAGGTGGATGGGAATGTAAGTGCAGGCATCTTTCAGGTCCAGAGAGGCCAGCCAATTGTTCTGACTCAGGCAGGAAAGGACTGTACTGAAGGAGTTCATTTTGAATTTTTCTTGTTTGATATAGCAGTTGAGGCTCCAAAGGTCCAAGATAAGACATAACCCTCCAGTCTTTTTCAGAATGAGGAAGAAATGTGAGTAGAAGCCTTGGTCGAGAGGAGCTCTCTCGATGGCGCGATTGTAAAGGAGCTCAGTGACCTCTTGTTCCAGGATCTTTAAGTTCTGAGCTGAAGGCATGGTCATGTTGGGACAGGGATGAGAGGATGGAAGTTTCAATAAGTTGATCTTGTAACCCCCTTTTATGATGCAGAGTACCCATTGATCCGAAGTTATAGAATTCCAGGCCTCTCTGAAGTGCTGAATTCTGCTCGCAACCAGTAAGTAGCCAAAAACTGGGTGTAGTTTTGGGGGCAGAGGTTGGGTTGGAGGGTGATGCCGGGTATTGGTTGGCAATAACCACGACACAGCGCCATGTTTCGAATCCCAATTCTGCTTCAGGTGGTATACAACAAAAATTGTCAAAAAATTCAAACAGTGCTCATTGAAATTCCAACCATTAAGGAGGAGTATTGACTAAAGAATTTCAATGAGCACTGTTTGAATTTTGACAATTTTTGTTGTATTATACCACCTGAAGCAGAATTGGGATTCGAAACACGGCGCTGTGTCGTGGTTATTGAGAACGAAGAAAACCATAGGAAAGGACCCGACTGCCGGCTAAGTATTCTTACCATCTAACCTTTGGTTTACTATTCTTAGCATTGTGGCTTTTGGGGTCCGTGTTTCTGGTCTCTCCTCTACTTTTGGGAGCGTTGCTGGATTTTAAATATTAAAGGGAGAAATCCGTTTCATTCGACAGGTTTTTTCTGTCCCCTGAACTGACTGATATTCCTACAAAAAAAAATTCTGTGTTTGTTATATGTCTTGTGGTTGACCAGTTTTTTGCCTTGTTTGTCTGGTACTGATCATATATTTCTTTTGTGGCTTGTTGGTTTTGGGGTATTGGTTGGCAGCCAGTTCTCTGACAGTGGACGAATGGTCCTTAACCTCTGAAACAGCTTTGACCTGAAAAGGCTATCCCCTTGACAAGGCACATCTGCAATAGTGTTGTAGAGGTCTTTCCAGAGTCCAGAAATAGCTGTGGTGGTGGAGCACACCATCGAGTCAAAGGCGTCATATGTGGTACAAGTGATACGGTACAGAGATTCATGAAAATTAGTAAGGAGTTAAGCCTGCTCTTTTACTGTCAAGGTCAGAGTCATTCAGCTGTAAAAGGAGATCATGGTGATAATGCAGGATCTGGAACTGATGCACTAGAACCCTCAAGGCAAGAAGGCTGCTCTGATAGGACTCTCGTCCATGGCATCTAGTGCTTGTTCTTTGCCCAGTGGTGTCGGAAAGTAAATTTAGAGGTATTGACTTTTTAAGGATGGCTTTGGATACCACGACTTATGAGGCAGTTGCTGGTGGTCAATCCCTGGCACTGACAGCACCTTATATTTGAGGTCAAGTTGCCGGGAGGTAGCATGCACTGAATAGAAATGACTTACCTGGTAATTATCGTTCCTTGAGTGACAGTTTAGTCCTCCACCTCTGGCTTGTGTACCTCCTCCTGCAGCTTGGAGACTGGGCATGTCAAAGTTGTGACATCACTGGATATAGCCCGCTGGTATCTCCCATCAGCCACCAGTGTACTATTGACAAAGTAAACTCAAAGGAACAACAAATAAGTAGCTATACCATAACTTTAAATAAACTATCCATTCCTCAACCTGAGGAACCTTTTTTTTTCCTTTTAACCTTATTAGATATATATATATTTTTTTTTTTTTTTTTTTTTTTTTACTTTACATTCACGTTTCCCCTAAGCAATCACTTTTCCTGTACCACCCCCTCACTTAAATAAGAAAGAAGGAAGAAACAGATCAGAGATCAGATCAGAGGGGGATACTCACTGCGATCCAGAATCGGAAAGGATCTCTCCACTCCTTGAAATTGATGCTTCATTCCACCTGAAAATAAACTCTGAAGAAATCACACCCCCAGGCGGGAATGAGAACTAAACTGTCGTCACTCAAGGAACGACAATTACCAGGTAAGTGTAATTTCTATTTCCTTATCGTTCCTCCAGTTTAGTCCTCCACCTCTGGGATGTAACAGAGCAGTAATTGTGAGGGACCCTTCCAGCCAGCATGCCATACCGCCGATCCAACAAAGTCATGATTTGCTGCAAAGACCTCCGGACGGTAGTGCTTACTGAAACAACCACCAGTGGACCAGAAGGCTGCTCTATAAACATCCCCTGGCGGAACTAAACCGGACTCTGCCTGAGAAATGGCATGCGCTCTGGTAACATGCGTTCCTAACCACGTTAACGCCGACCGGCCCCACAGCAGATCTGCTGCACCAATCGCCTCTTTAATCCATCTAGAAAAGGACGCCTTCGCTGCCGCTGCCCCATTGCGAGGAACTCCGAACATGAACAGACGGTCCAAAGTGCAATAAGCCTCCAAAATATACAAGTACTGCCGCAGCACCTGCTTTATGTCTAAACGGTAGAACCCCCAGCCAAACGCGGTTCACCCCAGCAACCGAAACACCGGAAGAGACCCCGTCTGACCGAGTTGAAACGGAGACACCACCTTGGGTAAAATGGACGGCACTGGCTGCAACACCCCCCTTTCTCCGAGAAAAGGACAAGGATGGTTCTCCACGAGACAGCACCTGCCGTCCCGAAATCCGACTCGCCGACCAGCTGGTTATCAAAAATACCATCCTCAAAGACAAAGGCCTAACCGACGCCCTGTGTAAAGGCTCAAAAGATTCCTTAGTCAACACCACCAAAGCAATTTGAGACCCCGTGGGGAACATACGATTCTACGCGAGGACTGCAGCCAGGTCACTGCGCTCAAAAAACGTGACCTTTCGGCATGGATCCCGAGAGCCAGACCTTGCACCTTGCCTCCCTAGCAAAGCAACGCTGTCAACTTAACTCTCAAGCCACTAACCGCCAGGCCCTTAAGAAATCCTTCTTGTAGGAAACTCAAAACTACAGAAATTAAGGCAGCCACAGCCCGCACTTGCTCCCGTGAGCACCAATCCTCAAACATGAGCCATAAGCGACCCCACGTCTCGCCCTTCCAACGGCCAGACCTCAAGCGAGAATCGAAGCACCCCAGGCCGCCGAAGCAGACCTGGTAGTAACCGGGGTGTTTTTTTTGGGGGGGGGGGAAGGGGGGGTTGATGCAAGGCCGAAACGACCTCTGCTGAGCAATCTGCCTTCCTTAACCTCACCCCTTTCCTTGGCCAGGATTGTGGAACGACAGCTGTTCCACCGTCAGCCATCTGCCCTGATCTCCTTCTAACCGTTGAAGTAGGACCGGATAACATGGGCGCCGCAGCTAGCCCGGGGCCACTAACGGAACTGGTCCTCGATGGGCCTCCAGGCCCCAAAGCTCTCATCCTATGCGAACCCCCTGAGAGCAACCACAGAGATGCAGTGAAGCCCCCTCACGTTAAATGTAACTCCTAAGTGTGACGTGATGTAACCACTTTAATTGAAGGGCGAGGTGGTTTCGAACTTAGTCCAAATAAAAATAGAAAGAACCAGACAGCTGCTCCTGCTGAATCAGAGCGTCGAGTCCTTCAGACTCCTCTCTCAATGTCTGCCATAGAAGCGACTTTCCTCCGCTGATGGAAGAGCCCGAATCCAGCCTACATTTCCCCCTGCCATCATGTACTACAATTATTGAGAACATTATCCACTGCTATATTTTTTTCCCTTTTCAAACCAATGACTTGTGGAGAAATTGCAGAACTGGACAGAGGTATGATGGCCCATTTTAGCACCGTCATGGACCTCCTAGAAACTGCCCACCTGTTGAATAACTTGTTATACCGGTACTACTGGGTCCTTATTGAACTTTCATGTGGCTCTAGTCTGATTAATATTAGATTACTCTGTTCATTATCTAAGACTTCTATCATTCTCTCCTTTGACTCCGTGCCTTCTGCCACATACATACTTCCTTTCCACAACATAGGGTCTCTATGGCACCTTTTACTAAGGTGCAATACATTTTTGCATTTATCGCGTTCATTTTTTTTTCTTTTTGCATAAAAAATAATGCGCCAAAATGCCAAAGTCATGTGCTGATGGGAATGTGAACAGCATCTTTCCCCACAGAGAGGAATCCTGCGTGGCTGTGGTATTCGCCCTGACCACCAACCATTGAGGTCGTGTTAAGTGCATCTGTGCTAATCACAACATTGCCAGCATGCCATATGTATCCCGATGCTTATCCCAATGCTAACTGCACTGTGCTCTCCACTGTGCTGTACTTGCTGTCGAAACACCTGATCTCACCGCTCCGGGCAGAAGCCACACCACACCGGGTGTCAACGCCCCCAGGCATTCGAGCATCCGGAGCGTAACCGACAGGTTCTTGGTCGGATTGACCATGTTGCCGAGACCCCACCGGTGCCACCCCACTGTATCCGTACGGGCCTGCTATCAAACTCGGACTAAGTCCGAATCCCCCGGCCGTTGCAATATGGGGGGCCTAAAATGTTATCCATGCACATACACTCTCGACTCTGGGCTTTGCTCTAATCATCCGATCGTCAAATCAAGGGAAACTAAGGCTCCTCCTTTCCGCCAGGCCGACGCAATCCCCCCCCCCCCCCAAAACCTTGGTGAAGGTGCGCAGGAAGCCCAGGAAGGCAACCCTAGCAACTTCTGACGAGCTACCCTAATGAAAAAGTGTAAATATGCCTCTGTGAGTTTGAGGGATGGGACAAGTTCAGGCACAGCCCCGCCCCCCCATCAGACGTCATGGTGCAATACCAAAGGAAAGGCCCGAAGACAGCAATCTATCTCCTCCAGATCCAACGAAAATCAAAACATCCTTCCTTCCTTCAGAACCCGGAGACCAGAAGAACGGTGCCCGACACGAAAGAAAAAGAAAATTGGTATGGGTGTGGCCCAACCAACCCTAAGTGCAAGCCACGATCTTACCGAGATACTTACCGCCCAGATATATAACTGGAGGGGACCCATCCGCCTCCTATGCCTCATCTGTCACCCTACATACATTTCGGGAATGCGGAAACTGCCTGTTCTTCTCAGAACTGTAGCTCCTACCGCTATGTACAACCTTTTATTGAATGAACAATTATTTATATGACCACACTCTGAAATTACCAAGGAGCCAAAACAACCTAAAAACTAGGTCTTACTCGCTTGTCTATCCAGAGCCCTTGCGCCCTGCTTAATCTTGCATCTTAAAGACGGATGGTCCCTGCCCTGATCCGAGCAAACTGACATATTCCCAAAATAGCTGAACGTTTCATACTACAACTACTAGCTAATTATCAACCATTTAGGACACCAGACCAGGTCCACATCACCGAGATTCGTGCTGTCCCCACCATGACATATGAGACAAAGTCTTTCCCACAGACTTCCCCCAAGCCACTGTTGCTGCACTAGGCTAGAACTGCAGAACAGCAGAAATGCCAAAGAATTACGAGATCACCACCTCCCTTGGTACCGTCCTATATCAGGGCCAGATATGGGTCGAGCAGGAACACTCCCTGATGCTGTCCCCGGTTACGTGACCGGATCTCCAGCACTTACCTGTCCATCAATTCCACCACAAGCGGTCTAAGGAGTAAAAGAAAATCACCACACAATATTCAAGGTGCGGTCTCACCATGGAACGATAGAGGCATTATAATATCTTTTGTTTTATTTTCCATTCCTTTCCTTATGATACCTAGCATTCTATTTGCTCTCTTGGCCGCCGCTGCACACTGGGCCGAGGGTTTTAACATGTTATCCACAATGACGCCTAAATCGTTTTCCTCGGTGGTGGTTCCTAATGTGGAACCTTGCACTGTATAACCATAGTGTGGGTTGTTCTTCCCTAGGTGCATAACTTTGCACTTGTCCACATTAAATTTCATCTGCCATTTTGATGCCCAGTCTTCTAATTTATCAAGATCCTCTTGCAATTTTCCACAATCCTCTTGGGTTTTAACAACTTTAAATAGTTTTGCAAATCTGCAAATTTGATAACCTCACTCGTTATTCCACTTTCCAGGTCATTTATGAATATGTCAAAAAGCAGCGGACCCAGCACAGACACAGCAAAGGCTTTCTGAAAGTCCAGATACACTATAACAACCGACTCACCTTTGTCCACCTGTTTATTCACACTTTCAAAAAAAAAAAACATAACAGATTAGTAAGACAAGATCTTCCTTGTCTAAAGCCATGTTGGCTGTCTCCCATTAGGCCATGACTATCTACATGCTGAGTAATTTTATTCTTTATGATGGTTTCTACCATTTTTCCTGGTACTGAAGTGAGGCTCACCGGTCTGTAGTTTCCCGGATCACCCCTGGAACCCTTTTTAAAAATTGATGTTACATTGGCGATCCTCCAATCTTCAGGTACTAGAGATGATTTTAATGATAGTTCACAGATTACTAATAGCGGGTTTGCAATCTCATATTTCAGTTCTTTCAACACCCTTGGATGTATACCATCCGGCCCAGGTGATTTGCTACTCTTCAGTTTATCTAATAGTTGTAATACATCTTCCCGATGTATCGATATTTCCTTTAATTCTTCCGCACCTTTAAATACCACTTCTGTCATGGGTAACATCCCTACATCTTCCTCAGTAAAGACTGAAGCAAAGAATTCATTCAGTCTCTCCGCTATCGCCTTGTCGCCTCTTAGTGCCCCTTTAACTCCTCTATCATCTAATGGACCAACTGACTCTCAGGTTTTTTGCTGCGAATGTACTTGAAAAATCTTTATTTCGCGTTTTTGCTTCCACAGCAAGCTTCTTCTCAAATTCTCTTTGCCTGCTTTATCAATGCCTTGCATTTGATTTGCCAGTGCTTGTGCTGTTTCCAGGTTTTGTCGTTTGGCTCTTTTTTCCATTTCCTGAAAGATGCTTTTTTGGCAACAGCCTCTGACCTCACCTTTAAACCATGCTGGCAGTTTTTTGGACTTCCTTCCACTTTTCTTAAAGTGTGGAATACAGCTGGTCTGGGCTGCCAAGATAGTATTTTTCAACAACACCCAAGCTTGATGTAAGTCTTTAACCTTTGCAACTGCTCCTTTTAGTTTTTTCTTAACTATTTTCCTCATTTTATCAGTCTCCCTTTCGAAAGTTAAAAGGTAGTACTGTGGATTTCCGTACTATCCCTCCTCCACTAATTAAATCAAAGGAGATCATGCTATGATTAGTATTGCCAAGTGGCCCCAACACCCTTATCTCTTGCACTAGATCTGGTGTTCCACTAAGGACCAGGTCTAATATGGCTTCCCCTCTGGTCGGTTCATGAACCAGCTGCTCCAAGAAGCAGTCATTTATGTCATCTAGGAACTTTATCTCCCTAGCATGTCCTGCCGTGACACTGACCCAGTCAATACCAGGGTAATTGAAATCACCCATTATTATTACTGCGCTGTAACGTGTGTTAGTTTCCTTGATTTCTTTGAGCATTTCATCATCCATTAGTTCATTCTGGCCTGGTGGTCGATGGCAGTGGGGGTGTACTATCGCCTTCCCCTTTTTACATGGAATTTCAATCCATACAGATTCTACAGCAAATTTTGTTTCCTGAAAACTAATCCTTTCTGACTCAATGCCCTCTCTAACAGAGAGCAACCCCTCCACCAATTTGATCAGCTCTATCATTACGATATAGTTTGTACCCAGGTATTACAGTGTCCCACTGGTTGTCCTCCTTCCACCATGTCTCTGATATTCCAATCATATCTAGCCTCTCATTTAGTGCTATATATTCTAACTCTCCCATCTTATTTTTTACACTTCTAGCATTTGCATACAAGCATTTTAGAGACTGTATTTTATTCATATTAATTTGGCTATTGGTAGACATGGGTAATTTGGGATCTTTAAGCTCTGTCTGCTCCATACTTGAGGGTCCAACACAACAAGCACGGGTCCACGTGCACCAACCAACCCAGTAAGAAGCGTGGACTGCAAACCATACGGATGTGTAGAAATAAAACCTTTATTAAATAAATACACTTCAGCCACTGGCCCAACACAGGCCGTGTTTCGTAAAAACCTTCCTCAGGAGCAATAAATGGCTAAAAATCAAAAAACATTTAAAATTAAAACCAGAAACAATGAATAAATATTAAAAAGAACAGAGAATGAACTGAGACATAAATAAAACATGCCAATCTAAACAAAATATGAAAACCAAAATAAAGTACAGCCAATATACGGAGCTAAAACAGAATCAAGAGTATTGTATAACAATTTTACATAATAGCAGAAAAAATGATATTGAATACCAATAAAACAGATATGTAAATGTCTAAATATGTAAAACCATAAATATAAAAAACATAATACATCAGATACTTAAATGTCAAATAATGTAAAACAATAAATAATGAAACATAAGTTAATAACTTATAATTAAACATTTAAATAAATATGTAAATGTAAACAATATAATAAACATACAACTAAAAACTATGTATGTATAAAAATTATATATGTGTATTCCACAGAAATGTAACTATTAAAAAACACTAAGACAATAAAAACAACGTACCTGTGTATTTTATACCTTAATCACTGAAAATAACTCCTATTATAATATCATTAGATATCCTAAGATGTTGAAAGACAAAACAAAACCGTTATCATTAGAGAACGGAGCCAAAGAATCAAAAAACCAAAGAAGCTAATACTGAGGGATGAGGACGAGACCATGAAAAATACCTGCATATGGAAAAATAAACACCCAGGATTTGTGGACATAAAGAGCATAAAAACCTTCGGAACTATAAAATATGCATACATAAATAAACTCAAATATTGTAAGTTAAGTGAATTACCTGATTAAGATAATCCAATAAACTTGAAATTAGATGTTGCTATGCTGTCATAGTATTAATCCTGTAAGTGGAGTTTTAAAAATAAACTAAGATAAAACCATACTTATCTAATCATATAAAAACTGTGTACATTATGTAATCTATTAGTGATACTATTTATAGCATCTGGACAGAATTATCCGTTGTTGGATAACACGAATACAAACAAAATATGAAGCTGATAAAACTGAAGACTCAAAAGAGTATATAAAACCCAACGCATGGCTGTGCCGTCGTAATAGCAGCCCTGCAATTAGGACTTATTTTTAAAAACTGAGATAAATGTATGCACACATTATGTGATCGATTAATGCCTCTATTTTTCCATATGCAGCTATTTTTCATGGTCTCGTCCTCATCCCTCAGTATTAGTTTCTTTGGTTTTTTGATTCTTTGGCTCCGTTCTCTAATGATAATGGTTTTGTTTTGTCTTTCAACATCTTAGGATATCTAATGATATTATAATAGGAGTTATTTTCAGTGATTAAGGTATACAATACACAGGTACGTTGTTTTTATTGTCTTTTAGTGTTATTTAATAGTTACATTTCTGTGGAATACACATATATAATTTTTATACATAGTCTTTAGTTGTATGTTTATTATATTGTTTACATTTACATATTTATCTAAATGCTTAATTATAAGTTAAGTTAACTTATGTTTCATTATTTATTGTTTTACATTTGACATTTAAGTATCTGATGTATTATGTTTTTTATATTTATGTTTATGGTTTTACATATTTAGACATTTACGTATCTGTTTTATTGGTATTCAATATCATTTTTTCTGCTATTATGTAAAATTGTTATACAATACTCTTTTGATTCTGTTTTAGCTCCGTATATTGGCTGTACTTTATTTTGGTTTTCATATTTTTTTGTTTAGATTGGCATGTTTTATTTATATGTCTCAGTTCATTCTCTATGTTCTTTTTAATATTTATTCATTGTTTCTGGTTTTAATTTTAAGTGTTTTTGTTTTTTAGCCATTCATTGCCCCTGAGGAAGGTTTTTACGAAACATGGCCTGTGTTGGGCCAGTGGCTGAAGTGTATTTATTTAATAAAGGTTTTATTTCTACACGTCCGTTTGGTTTGCAGTCCACGCTTCTTACTGGGTTGCTCCATACTTGAGGGCATTTGGGCTACTTTGCTCTTTTTTGGAACCTCTCTGCTTTTGGTAGTATCCTTCAAGGATACATTCTTCCGAACGAACCATCTGCTCTTGGGCAACTGTCGGCTTTCCCCTATTATCTAGTTTAAAAGCTGCTCTCCTTTTTAAAGGTTAATGCCAGCAGCCTGGTTCCATCCCGGTTAAGGTGAAGCCCATCCCTTTGGAAGAGCCCCTCCTTTCCCCAGAATGTTCCCCAGTTCCTAACAAATCCAAAACCCTCATCTCTGCACCACTGTCTCATCCACGCATTGAGACTCCGGAGCTCTGCCTGCCTTTTGGGTCCTGCACGTGGAACGGGAAGCATTTCGGAGAACGCTACCCTGGAAGTTCTGGATTTCAACTTTCAAGTAAAATAGATAATGCCTTCTCTCTAACATTGCTTTTCCCAGAACACGGGCTGCTGCAAACCGCCGCCACGCTGCACCTGCAAGGGAAGCAAATGGCTCCCACCCCTGTTGGGCTCGCATTGGCGCCAAAAACTGAGGTGTTAAAATGGCACCCAAGTCTCTTCCTGTGCCCAATGGCCTTACCTGCGGTGCCGAACCTGAACGCACGCCGCAGCAAGGGCAAAAGGAGACTGACTCTGCAGCCGCGATGCCGCCCGACTCAGCCATGGGCGGTCGCCCTAGCCAGAGCTGCTCTGCCGGCACCATAAGTGAAGGACTGATCCCGCTGCTGCGGAAGCCGCCTTCACTGTCACTCACAGCAAGTGCTGGTATATCCTGTGGAGCTCTCCCCCACACCGTCCGGGGAAGAGATCCAAAAACCGGCAAGCCCCAGACCGATGAGAAATAAAGGGGACCAAACTATACCGTAGTTGTCTTAAAGAGACAGCTCCTCCAATTTACTTAAACAACCACCTAAGGCCAAATAGTGAATGCAACTGACTGACAAAGTCAGTAAAATAAACAAAATTAGATTAAATAACCAAACGAAAGGAAATGAAAAAACTAGATGATTAAGGCAAACTCTAAACTCTGCCTAAATTGCTCCTCCTCTGATTCAGCGAGCCTACCAGCTAGGCTCACTACGTCATCCTGCTGCATGGAGACTGGACACACTGGGGGCTGATGGGAGATACCAGTGGGCTATATCCAGTGATGTCACGACTTTGACATGCCCAGTCTCCAAGCTGCAGGAGGAGGTACACAACCCAGAAGTGGAGGACTAAACTGGAGGAATGATAAGGAAAGTGGGATTATTCCAGATGGAGGCTTGTAGATCTTGAAGGATCTGATGGACCGGCATGGCTAGGACTTGCTTAAGTGCACTGCAGGCTGTAAGTATGGATTAGAAGTCATGCTTAATAGGAGTCTGGGAATCGCTCAGAGTCAAGGACCTGGAAATTTTCTGCAGGAATTTTGAATAAGAAAGATCTTCTAGTACCTCCTCAGAAGGCCCTGGTTTTGGTAGGGGATTTGGGAAATCCTCCTCCATCCTGTAGCTAGTAGTGTGAGAGTAAAGAACACTAAGCAGGGAACATATTTCATCCTTCAACAGTGTGGGAGGTCTACCATTCCAATACAGACAGCAACTGCGGGTGTCTATGGGTACATCTACTGGTGTGCTGTGTGCAAGAACCCTAAGATTGTTATTGGCAGCACTGAGGATGACTGCACTGTCTTGAACAAACATGGAGTAGAGAAATGAGGGAGGGGTTAGGGCTTGTAGTCCCTGATGGTTTTATGGGTTGTTCAGGTAGAGAGGGAGCATTTTGCCCCTGGGTTTTACAAGGGGGCTCTCCCAACTCTGGGTGGTCAGGCGGGTAAGTGTGCTTGGCTGCCTTACCTGCTGAGCCGCTCCCCATCTGCATCAGACTGCTTGTGATATTTGGTCTTCGACTTCACTTTACCACCCATTGGACCTTTGTCCCCAATTGCTTTCAGGAGCTGTGGAGGGGAGGGGGTGGAGCCCCCAGCATGGATTCACAGGCTCTAGGTTGGCTGTGAAAAAGCGGTGCTGGTAGGGAGTCTGCCTCTGGATGCGTGGCTGCCCTAGCTAGTCTCGATCATGCAAAACTTACTACGGTCTGCTGCGATGACACGATTTACTTTCCTTCTCTCAGGAATCCAAATGCCTTGAATTGTACCCATAGCAAGGAGAGGAATAGGTGAGGAAATGGTTACGATATGCCTGCTCTGTATTGTAGGTTGGCGGTCAGTACGTTTTAATCACAGTGCTGTAGTGGAAGGAGTTGGCTCCACAGTCACCAGCTGCAACCTCCGCTGGCTGATGAACGAAGACAAAAGCAAAACCAAAGTATCTTGCAGGGATGACAGAGCCAAAGAAAAAAAAACACAATGCGGTTAGAATTAAAATAATAAAAACTGTGCAGCTCGACGGAGAAGGGGAGAGCAGTGGCATCCTGGTCTGTGGTAAGAAAAAAGAATGGACGAGGTGGGAACATCAGGCAAGAAGGAACACGCACGCTCAGGGAAGTCCGAAAGACTTCTCTAAGCTTGGGGAGAGCCCATCACACAGACATCAGGGGATGACACCTATGGATGTGCCTATATCCCCCTGCTTGTCTGCAGAGAAACTCAGTTCCAGTAATCCCGACAAACACTGCTCAAACACAGATCTAACCACCCATAGTCTTGCCACCTGCACTTCCTGCACAGACTATCTGAGCTCAACAGGCTCCTTCTCTAAATGGTAACATCCTGTGACCCCTGCAGAGTGGTGCATCTGACAGTACAGAAAACCAGCATGAACCCTGCTTCAATTGTAATCAATGTCCTGCAGTCATAAAAAAGAGATAGTTTACATCGTCAGAGAAGCAACATTACTCTTATCTTTGTGGGGATGAACACTGTCAGAAGTACCAGACTGTACTGTTTGAATTGTGCAAGAAAGGTAGAGAAATACACTAAGAAAATTTTCAGATAAGCTGGACAGCCCTTACCTTGAAGCAACTTATCAAGTTCTTTGGAACCTGATGTAATCTGTATAATCTCTGATCGTTTATGATGAAATTCAGTTGCTGTGGTAAAGCCCATAGGCACAAGTTTGGCTGCTTCTGCCTGCAAAAGGTAGGAAAAGAATAGTGAAAGCAGACAATTCACCTAAATAGCGGAGAAGAAACTTTGAAATTAATGTGCAAAACTGCCCTTGAATACTCCTGTATAAAACTGGAATCCCAAAGGAAGCCAGTCGCCAAAGGATTCAGCAAATAAAAACATTCACCACTTTTATGACGTTAATTCCAAGTCACAAAACAGTGCAGTAGTGCAGATGTGCTTACTATCTCTTAAAAGCCACAATGACAAAATGAACATAAGATATGCCATACTGGGTCAGACCAAGGTCCATCAAGCCCAGTATCCTGTTTCCAACAGTGGCCAATCAAGGTCATACGTACCTAGCAGTTTCCCCAAAAGACACAGGTTCCACAATGCTTGTATTGGGCCAAGCATCGATATCCTGGGTTCCTTTTTAATAATGGTTTATGGACCTTTCTTCCAGGAACTTGTCCGAACCTTTTTTAAACCCAGCTACACTAACAGCCTTTACTACATCCTCCGGTAACAAATTCCAGAGTTTGATTACACATTGAGTGAAAAACTATTTTCTCTTATTAGTCTTAAATAGTTTACTCTGTAGCTTCATTGCATGTCCCCTAGTCTTTCTATATTCTGATAACGTAACAATCGATCTACGTTTACCCGTTCCACTCCGTTCATTAATTTATAAACTTCTATCATCTCTCCTCAGCCGTCTCTTTTCCAGGTTAAAGAGCCCTAACCTTTTTAGCCTCTTTTCATAGGGTTATCCTTCCATCCCCTTTACTATTTTGGTGGCTCTTCTCTGAACCTTTCCTAACACTATATCCTTTTTAAGATACGGTGACCAGAATTGAACACAATATTCAAGGTGCGGTCGCACCATGGAACGATACAGAGGCATTATAATATCCTTTGTTTTATTTTCCATTCCTTTCCTTATGATACCTAGCATTCTATTTACTCTCTTGGCTGCCGCTGCACACTGAGCGGAGGGAACATGTTATCCACAATGACCCCTAAATCTTTTTCCTAGGTGGTGGTTCCTAATGTGGAACCTTGCATCATGTAACCAGAGTTTGGGTTGTTCTTCCCTAGGTGCATAACTTTACACTTGTCCACATTAAATTTCATCTGCCATATTTATGCTCAGTCTTCCAATTTATCAAGATCCTCTTGCAATTTTCCACAATCCTCATGGGTTTTTAACAACTTTAACACTAGAAGCCCCAAAAAGGCATTTTACCTAGAAATCCCAGTGCGTCAATTGACGCATTATCACGACGACTACGTTGAGTATGAAATGCAGATGTGAATTAATTTGAAGTTACTTATTTGTTTACTACGTGCAGTATGTGACATTACATAACTGACATGGTTCTAGCAGTGGCGCTGGTATAAACCTTCGAAGATGCATTTGCGTCAATTTACGCACTTTGGGGTTTCTAGTGTTAAATAGTTTTGAGTCATCTGCAAATTTGATAACCTCACTGGTTATTCTCTTTTCCAGGTCATTTACGAATATGTCAAAGCAGCGGACCCAGCACAGATCCCTGGGGTACACCACTATTCACCTTTCTCCATTGGGAAAATTGGTCATTTAGACCTACCCTCTGCTTTCTATCTTTTAGCCAGTTTCTGATACACAATAGTACACTGCCTCCTATCCCATGACTCTTTAGTTTTGCCAAAAGTCTCTGATGAGGGACCTTGTCAAAGGCTTTCTGAAAGTCCAAATATACTATATCAACTGACTCATCTTTGTCTACATGTTTATTCACATCTTCAAAAAAACATAACATTAGTAAGACAAGATCTTCCTTGTCTAAAGCCATGTTGGCTGTCTCCCATTAAGCCATGACTATCTACATGTTCAGCAATTTTGTTCTTTATAATGGTTCTACCATTTTTCCCGGTACTGATGTCAGGTTCACTGGTCTGTAGTTTCCCGGATCACCCCTGGAACCCTTTTTTAAAAATTGGTGTGACGTTCGCCATCTTCCAATCTTCAGGTATTACAGATGATTTTAATGAAAGTTCACAGATTACTAATAGCAGGTTTGCAATCTCATATTTTAGTTCTTTCAACACCCCTGGATGTATACCATCCGGCCCAGTTTATCAAATAGTTGTAATACATCTTCCCGATATATTGATTTTTCCTTCAATTCTTCCGCACCTTTAAATACCACTTCAGTCATGGGTAACATCCCTACATCTTCCTTGGTAAAGACCGAAGCAAAGAATTCATTCAGTCTCTTCGCTATAGCCTTGTTGCCTCTTAGTTCCCCTTTAACCCCTCTATCATCTAATGGACGAACTGACTCACAGGTTTTTTTTGCTACGAATGTACTGGAACGAGCCCACGATACACATTCTTCAATGAAGCTCCTGCATAAACCATGCCCCCGCGGGGGTAGCTCGTTTATTATTAAGATTATTTATACACGTTTTTGACATATGTTGTTGAAAGGAGCTTTTTACTCTTGCAATCCCTTACCTACTCTCCAATGGTTAGCTCTCGTTCGTAGATGATCAATTTTGCAATGTAGCACAAAAAGGGGGCTGTTTTCGTTTCTTCCCCCTTTAATGTTTTAATACTATTTATCAAACGTTCACTACCAATCAGGGTTTCTAGTTTTGATGTTATATCTTAAAAGAAGATACGTTGTCCACTATACAGCTTCCCAGTTTTCAACACAAATGCCTGACTTATCAGTGTCCACAACACATCTTTTCACTTTTCAACGTAAATGCTTGACTTATTTGTAAGGCTTCCTCCATGTCCTTGAGACAAACGTCATGTCCCCTCACTGGGTCCTTTTTATTTATTCCATTTGGGTTTTATTGTTTATTTATTATCAGTATTTGTGCAATTTTCTTTTAGTTTTTATAGCCATTCTCTCTCTCTCTCTGAGTGGTACCCCTCTTACCTAACTAATGTGTTTTGCGCTTTGGTTCTTTTTAGTGACAAATTGCCCTAGGTATTAAGGATTTTAAGTGACAAATTTGTCTTTTATACCAGTCAGGATTTTAAAGGTATTTTTACAATTTGTGTCCTCCTCATCTCACATTTATCACTTTTTATGATTTTATATTATGGTGTTTTCTCTATTGACTATTTGTAATATATGAAATATAGTACATATTTATACACATTTTATATGTTTACGAGTTATGCTATATCTATGTTGTATTTTGATGTCGTAATGTCTTTATACTAAGATATAATTTATATACAATGTGTCCTTGTTAGTGTTTTAACTATATATTTATAGGTTACATGGACACCAACATTTGTCAGCCTTGCACATTTTTAATATATTCACACATTTTTAATGTATTCATATACTTTTTAATGTAATTTATTGGTGTGTAATTTTACTATATTTTATTCTTTGATTGTATTTTATCCTTGGTTTTATTTCATTTTTTAACAACATTTATACATATATTTTAATGGCGTTATTTACAAATTATGATATGTTTTTATTCTTATACTGTTTTATTTTTTGAGGTTTTTGTTTCCCATATCCCCCTGAAGAAGGCTGATGGCCGAAATGCGTTGGGGTCAATAAAAGAAGGGTTATTAATACCTGAAAATCTGGCAGTCTTTGGTACCAGCTCTGTTTTGTCATTTCCCCTCTGGTCGGTTCATGAACCAGCTGCTTCAAGAAGCAGTCATTTATTTCATCTAGGAACTTTATCTCCCTGACATGTCCTGCCGTGACACTGACCCAGTCAATACCGGGGTAATTGAAATCACCCCTTATTATTACTGTGCTTTAACTTGTTAGCTTCCTTGATTTCTTTGAGCATTTCATCATCCATTTGTTCATTCTGGTCAGGCGGTCGATAGTACACCCCCCACTGCCATCGCCTTCCCCTTTTTACATGGAATTTCAGTCCATAGAGATTCTACAGCAAATTGTTTCCTGCAAAACTGTAATCCTTTCTGACTCAATGCCCTCTCTAACAGAGCGTAACCCCTCCACCAATTTGATCAGCTCTATCAGTTCGATATAGTTTGTACCCAGGTATCAGTGTCCCACCACTGCTTGTCCTCCTTCCACCATGTCTCAGATTCCAATCATATCTAACCTCATTTAGTGCTATATATTCTAACTCTCCCATCTTATTTTTTAGACTTCTAGCATTTGCATACAAGCATTTTAGAGACTATTTTATTCATATTAATTTGGTTATTGGTAGGCATGGGTAATTTGGAATCTTTAAGCTCTGTCTGCTCCATACTAAAGGGCATTTGGGCTACTTTACTCTTTTTTTGGAACCTCTCTGCTTTTGGTAGTATCCTTCAAGGATACATTCTTCCGAACTATGCGCTCTTGTGCGACTGTCGGCTTTCCCCCATTTTCTAGTTTAAAAGCTACTCTCTCTCCTTTTTAAAGGTTAATGCCAGCAGCCTGGTTCCATCTTGGTTAAGGTGAAGCCCACCCCTTCGGAAGAGCCCCTCCTTTTCCCAGAACGTTCCCCAGTTCCTAACAAATCCAAAACCCAAATGTAATTTGAAGATAACAAAATTATTCAGAATTGTTAAAACACAAGCGGATTGCAAAACAATTGCAAGAGGACCTCAAGATATTGAGAGGTTGCGCCTTCCATGACAGATGAAATTTAATGCGACAAGTGCAAAAAGTTATGTACTTAGGGAAAAACAACTCAAATTATAGTTACCCATACCAGGGTTCTACATTAGTCATCACCACTCAGGAAAAGGATCTAGGTGTCATCATGGATAAAGCACACTTACCTGTAGCAGGTGATCTCTGGGAACAGCAGGAATAAGACTTCACATATGGGTATCGTCGGTATCGACTGAGCCTGCGTGGGAACGCTCCCCAGCGTCCAATCAGAACGCTTGTGGGAGCATCCCACCACGCCTGCGTGCTGCCTTCCCGCCTTTCCCAACTGTCTCTCCTCAGTTGAGCTTTAAAGCCGAGACAGAGAGAGAGAGACACACACACAGAGACAGAGAGATACAACTCCTAGGGGAGGTGGGTGGGTTGTGAAGACTTATTCCTGCTGTTCCCAGAGATCACCTGTTACAGTAAGTAACTGTGCTATCTCCAGGAACAAGCAGGAATGAGTCTTCACATATGGGGACTCGCAAGCTAAGATGCCTGGAGGAGGCCCCACAGCATGTTGCAATCTAAAGATGGGCCATGCTTATCCCTCAAAAACCTCAGGCATCCCAGGGATGGAGGGTAGGAGTTGAATTTAGAAAAGAAAAAGAGATGCTGTGGAACAGCTCAACTAAACAAGGTATCCAAAGGGGAGTCCTTGTGTAAATGATAACTATTAGAAAAGTGTTGAGTCTTAATTTTCTAATATGGATCTGATTCAGAAATATTGCAAAAATATTTGTTGAGGGTAATAAGGGTCTGTGGTTGAGAGCGAGATCATTACCCTCAAAGAAATTCCCCCAATGTGAAGTAGAGGGAAAAATAATAATTTTGCAATACAGGAAGAGATGAGAAGTCCTAATGGCCAGAACTAACCCTAGAAGAAGTACCAGGGGAGTTCAATGAGGTTGGACTTTTGGGAATAGGTGAAGCCTCTGTAAAGTCCAAAATTGAACTTCTTGTCCTTGGAGCAGAATAAGGTCCTAGGAAGAATGGAGATAATCTGACTGGTTGGGATGAAAAGGCAGAAATACCCTTTGCAGAAAAAAGGGGATAGGTCTTTAAGACCCCCTTTATTCCAATGAAAGAGAAAGATATTTGCACTAGGCGTTGAGCCTCCAATTTTTTGAAGATCAGTAAAAGTCTTTGTAAGTGATGTCACTTATGATGAAGACTTTATATGTAGAGCTTCAGGTGTGACGTAACCTAAAAGGTAACGGTAAAAGAAGGTATTTGGTAAAATACCCTAGAAATTGGTTGTCCACTGAGTTTATGGTATGCTGGGACAGCATTAATATGGGCAGTAGACAAATCTTTCAAAGTCAAATGATGTAAAGAGATTAATGCAACAACAAGAAGGATTAAGACCTACTTGAGAATCTTGATGGAGAATCTGTCTGGTTAAATATGGAAGAACTATAGAAAACGTTTCATGGAAACTGGTAATATGTTCTTCACTTACAGGGATTGGATTAGACTTCTTGAAAAGGTCTAGCCCCGGAATAACTAGGTCTCGAGACTTATGTGAATGAATGCAGAGGAGATCCTTAGTCTTAAGACAGCAAGTCTCGATCCTTCTACAATTTCAATTAGTAGCTGGAGAAAAGGACGCAATATAAGGGGATACCATGTTTGTCTCTTTATGAGGGCAATACGAGTATCATGCGTTCTCCTGTTTAAGATAAGCTACCATGAAATATAGGAAATTAGGAGAGTAGTGAATAAGGACCAACTGCAGTGAAAAAAATTGCATCCCTGTTGGGGAAGTTCCAGTCATATGTGGAACCACCAGGGAATTGTGCAATTTTCTACACTTTCACATGGTCTAAACCCTGGTTACCTTTTCTTAAAAGGAAATTTTAAGGAAAAAAGCAGTCAGTCATGTAGGAACATGACTGGTAGAGTCTACCAGCTGAAGCCCTTATTAACTATCTGGCCAGCTACCTATTAGGAGTAGCTCTAAGGCTCTCTGTCAAAGGCCCACAGTTGCAGAGCTTTGTTGTAGAATTGCAGAGAGCATGTTATAGGTTGCTTAGATCTGGCTGTTGAATTGCCAGTGTGCAACCTAATCTATTCTGTTGGAGTCAAGAGAACTGAACGTGGCTAAGAATAGTAGACAGGCCTGATGACTGCAACAATAAATAGTCCAAATGAGTTCTGGATCTCCTTTGGACTTCTGTTATTAAGGCAGCATAAAGTTAGGTCCCCTATTGGAGAGGACAGAGACATAACTTGGAGTAGTAATACCCAATTTCTGTCCGAAAAGCTGCCTTAAAAGATTTGTAAGAAGGAGATGAACTGCAAAAAGGGGAGAAAACTGTATGTAACTAGTTACTGGAGTAGGTTTTGAAGAAACCCCTAAGGCTTAGAGGATAAGTCCTCCAGTTGATTAGTAGTACTCTTAGAGACTGAATGTCTGGACTAAGAGGATAGAAATTAATAGAGTTGAGAAGACTTACAATTTAGTAAGTCTTTGAAGGGCTAGGGTCCCCTTGCAGTTAAATATGAGATATCCTCGTACAGGAAAAACTGACAAGGTGAAAGGTATAGTTCACCCTGTTAGTTGTTAGTTCTCCTTTTTATTTTAAAAAGAGAAACCCGTTATCTCTGGGGTATGATAGTTCTCAATAGCTCTTAGCTAGAAGGATAGATTGCTCTTATAGCAAGAGATTCATTGTGGGAGGAGTGGCCTAGTGGTTAGGTCAAGGTACTTCGGGACAGAGGTTTCAAGTCCCACCTGGGGACAGCAATCTCAGGCCGGAGGGACTGGGATTTCTAGTCCTATAGGTACTCCTTGTGGTCTTGGGCAAGCCACTTAACCCTCCATTGCCCATGTTCCCTGTAAGTATTAGCGTATGTGTGTCATATCCCCTCGTCTTAAATGTATCTCCCAATTGACCGCTTTGACCCGGTGAAAAGCAGGATATAAATACAGCTAAATAAATAAATTCATGCCCAGAGTCGAGGATTGAGTCAATGTATGACTGATATGTCAGTATGGATTAGATGACTTTTAGATGCTTCTGTTGAAAGAAGAAGGCTCAAGTTCTAAATCTCACACAGAAAAGTGAATACAATATCAGAAACCCTGTGATTGCTGGGCTTGCTGAGCCTGTTGAGGTTTTGATTTTCTTAGTCTGGTGTGGTGTTGTCCATCTTTGGAAACATCTGCAGAATGGGTAGAAGATGGATAAAACTTTTTCCCCTTGGGGCAATAAAGCTTTTTATGAGATTTTTTATTAGCTGGGATAGAGGAGAGTTTGGACAACTCTCTGAAAGTAACAGCATCAGTGTTCAACTGATTAGCTTGAAATAAAGCCTCCTTGTTGAAGAGATTTTCACCAGTACAAGGAGTATTTCACAGCCTTTCCTGAATCCATCTGTCCAAGTCAGAAACTTGGAGCCAGGCTAAGCGTCGTGCTCCTATGGCTATAGCAGAAGTTCTGCTAATAGACTCAAAACAGTCCAGGGAAGCACGATTAAGAAACCTAGAGATATTTTGAGCATGATTGACTAATAAGGAATAGTCTGCTCTTTTATGCTCTGGAAGAAAAGGGTTCAAAAACTAACTTGTTTGTGACCTCTTCAAGAGATAATCCCGTATAGAAAATATGAGATAACCTTTGCTGAAAGCATGGATGCCTGGAAGCAGACGAACAAAGGCATCTAAAGTCCTAGACTCACGACCTGGCGGATAAGAAGAGTGCTTCTTTGCACTCTTAATACGCCTCATTGCTGATTCTACAACAATAGAATGATGAGGAAGTTGAGTCTTCTGAAAACCTGGAGGTGGCACCTTGCACATAGTGTCAAGTGTCTTGGAATGTGGGGATACCGTTAGAGGAGTTTCCCACATTCTTAACAGTAGATCTTGTAAGATCTGGTGTACAGGAAGCATGATGACCTCATTTGGAATCCCGGGAAATTGCAGAGTCTCTGAACTCCCCGGTAAGGATTCTTTACCAGGTATAGAAATGGCATTTAGCTTTGCCATATCAAGCAGAAAAGCTTGAAAAGAAATCTCCCCCAAAGAGGACTCCTTAAAATGAGGGGTAAAGGCTAGACTTGTAGAAAAATCAGCCTTGGTACCGATGGATACATCCCAGTCCTCGGGATCGGAAGACTGAAAAGGATGAAGCATCGGATTTTCTTTAAAGCGATGTCTTTGGTACCGCCCGAGGTCGGTACCGAGACGAGTCGGTACCGAATCTTCGATGCTAGAAATCGATTCCAGGCTCGGCATCGAGGGAAGCGATTCTGTCGAAGTAAGCATGGACGGTACCGACACCGATGTCAATGTCGGTACCGAAGGTGATACCGATACTTGAGGAACGGTCTGTAGCAACTCTAACAGTACTGAAATAGCCGAGAGTGCTAGACTACGTTCATCGGTGAAGAGCATTTCATCCATCACCATAGCCGATGCCGGGGTGTCGGTACCACCTGAAGTGGCCACAACCACCAAGCATGGCCCAGGTATGTTCATCGAGGTAAGAACCTCAGGAACAACTCGGAGCCCCGTTAATGCTTTGGAGCCCGAAGACTCACGCCGGGGCTTTATTGCCAAGACGTCCTCGAGGGCAAGGCCGAAGCCATCTCGATGCTGAGAAGGAGATCTACCACTCGAGGACTGGCTAGTCTTTACAGACTTTTGTTTGGTTACCTGATCCTGTGAAGATGATGTTCTAGCTAGTAACATCAAAGGGGATGTGAACCGGGTATCGAGTTTTGCTCGATTCTGAAGACGACTTCTGTTTGAGCTCCAGCAGAAGAGACACTCCAGGGGGCAATGGTCAGGACCCAAACATTTTAGACACCAAGTATGAGTGTCTGAAAAAATATCTGTACCGCCACACTTTAAACATTTCTTAAGGATAGTGGCTGGCTTCTCCATAACAGAAGGGTGGAGGCCCAGTGGCCTAGAAACTGTCAGGCACTAAATAGGAAAAAATTCCTAAGGAAAAAAGAAATGCTTCAGGAAAAGAAAGAAAAGTAACGGCGGTACCGGTAGCATCAAGGGAAGGCAGACGCGACCACAGAAAAATGAAAACTAAAAAGAAGAATTTTCTGCGGTGACAGGAATACGTCCTGCCAGCTCCGCGGAAAACGGAAAACTGAGGAGAGACAGTTGGGAAAGACGGGAAGGCAGCACGCAGGCGTGGTGGGATGCTCCCAAAAGCGTTCTGATTGGACGCTGGGGAGCGTTCCTGCGCAGGCTCCGTCGGTACCGACGATACCCATTTGTGAAGACTCATTCCTGCTTGTTCCTGGAGATTACATTGAAACCCTCTGCAAAGTATGCAGCAACAGCAAGAAAGGAAATAGAATGCCAGGAATCATAAGGAAAGGAATGACAAACACCATAAAGGATACTTAGTAGTATTTAGTTCATACCTTTACAATAGCAGTTCAAGGACAGTTACAGTCAGGCATAGCATAGTTACTTACCTGTAACAGGTGATCTCTGGGAACAGCAGGAATTAGTCTTCACATATGAGTCTTCACATATGGGTATCGTCGGTACAGACGGAGCCTGGACAGGAATGCTCCCTAGCGTCCAAAAGGAAAGCTTTTGGGAGCATTCCAAAGCGCCTGCGCGCTGCCTTCCCGCCTTTCCCAACCGTCTCTCTCCAGTTTGAGTTTTAAAGCTGAGAAAGAGAGAGAGGAAAGGAAAGATAGAGAGATACAACTCCTAGGGGAGGTGGGAGGGTTGTGAAGACTAATTCCTGCTGTTCCTGGAGATCACCTGTTACAGGTAAGTAACTGTGCTATCTCCAGGAACAAGCAGGAATGAGTCTTCACATATGGGGACTCCCCAGCTAGAGATGCCTGGGAGATCACCTAGATTGTGAGTCCTTAGAGGGCTCTATCTCCACCTATGAATCTCAGGCATCCAGTCAGGGATGGAGGGCAGGAGTTCATTAGGTATGGAACAGGTGCTTGAGAACAGCCTGACCAAAGAAGGCATCCCGGCGGGAATCCTTGTCCAAGCAGTAATGGGCTGTGAAGGTATGAACCGAGGCCCAGGTGGCTGCTCGACAGATTTGGTCGATGGACACAGAGTTTAGATGAGCCATAGAGGCTGCCATGGCCCTCACATTGTGAGCTGTGACATGGCCTGCAAGAGAGATTCTTACTCTGATAGGCGAAGGAAATACACTGAGCAATCCAATTGGACAGAGTTCTCTTAGAGACTGGAAGTCCTAAATGGGAAGGATCAAAACCAACAAAAAGTTGAGAGGACTTTCTATGTTGCTGTGTTCTTTGTAAATAGAAAGCCCTTTTGCAATCCAGGGTATGAAGACTCCTCTCTGCACTTGATGCAAGAGGTCCTCGAAAGAAGACAGGTAAATATACCTCCTGGTTCAGATGAAAAGGTGAGACCACTTTAGGCATAAAGTGTGGATTAATTCTGAGAACTACCTTGTCATGATGGAACCTTGTATAAGGAGGATTAGCCACTAGAGCTTGCAACTAACTGATACGGCGAGCTGAAGTGAGTGCAATGAGAAAAACAACCTTCCAGGAAAGGAATTTCAAGGAGGTAGTGGCTAAGGGTTCAAAGGGTGGCTTCATAAGCTGGCCAAGAACCAGATTTAAGTCCCATGCCACTGGAGGTGGTCTAATGGGAGGTTTAGTTAAAAGAAGGCCTCTCATGAATCTTGCTATAAGAGGATGAGAGGAAATAGGTTGTCCATTAAGAGGCTTCAGGGATGCTGCAATAGCACTCAAATGGACCCCGACTGAATTTGTTTTAAGGCCTGCATGGGATAAATGCAGCAAATAGTCCAGTAACGAATTCAAAGGTATTGCAGAAGGGTTAAGACCATTTTCTGCACACCAAATGGAAAACCTTTTCCATTTAAAAGCATAAGAGCGTCTGGTAGAAGACTTTCTTGAAGCATGAAGGATATCCTTCACTTGCTGAGAAAGGTGTAAATCTTGAAGGTCTAGGCCTTCAGCAACCAGGCCCTGAGATGGAGACTGAGGATTTGGATGCCACAGGGTTCCCTCCTCTTGGGAGAGCAGATCTGGAGCAGACCCCAGGTCCAGGGAGGGAGCTTGAGAGAGATACAGAAGTAGAGGGTACCACACTTGGCGTGGCCAATGTGGTGCTATGAGGATCATAGACCCCTTGTCTCTCTGAAGCTTTAACAGTCTTGGGGATGAGGGGAATAGGTGGAAAGGCATAGAGGAAGTCTTGCCCCCAGTGAAGGAGGAAGGCATCCCTGGCCTGAACTCCCTGACATGGAATCCTGGAACAAAACCGGGGAAGTTTGGCATTCCACGGACTTGCAAATAGGTCTATGTCTGGGGTACCCCAAATCCAGAAGATCCTGGCTACCTGGTCCCCATGGAGGGACCATTCGTGTGGAAGCAGAACTCGACTGAGTCTGTCTGCCCAAGAGTTTTGAACCCCTGGAAGATACACTGCCATGAGATGGATTTGATGCTCTCTGGCGAAGGCCCACAATCTCAGAGCTTCGTTGCAGAGCGACAGAGAGCCTGTCCCCCCCTGCTTGTTCACATAGAACATGGCTACCTGATTGTCCGTATGGATGAGGACTGTCTTGTAGCTGAGCAGGGTGTGAAATACTCTGAGAGCCAAGAAGATTGCCCTGAGCTCTAAGAGGTTGATATGAAGAGATGTCTCCTGTGGAGACCAGATGCCCTGAGTGGAGAGGTCTTGTAGATGAGCTCCCCAACCCTTTGGAGAGGCATCTGTTGTAAGGGTTGCTTGGGGTAGCACCTTTTGAAAGGGGGATCCCAACAGATTTTGAGTGGACTTCCACCAGTGGAGGGACCAAAAGAGGCAACTGGAGGTTGCTATTTTGTCTGACAGGCAACCTGATGCCTGGGTCCACTGGGAGGATAGAATCCACTGAGCTGCCCTCATGTGAAGGCGAGCATAAGGAACCACATGCACTGTGAAAGCCATGTGGCCTAAGAGTTGCAACATCTCTCGAGCAGTTAAATGGGATTTTAACTGAATCTGGGAGGCTAACTGCACTTGGCGTAGGCAACAGGCCTGGGGAAGATAGGCCCTTGCAGTTGTGGTATCCAGTAAGGCCCCTATGAACTCTAGAGACTGAGTAGGGGTGAGATGGGATTTTGAAATGTTGATTACCAATCCCAGATACTGAAGAACACGCCTTGTGCAGGACAGGGAAGTCTGGGCCTCTGACTGGGATGGAGCTCAGATGAGCCAGTCGTCCAGATATACGAATATCCCTAGAGTGCATAAAAATGCAGCTACCACTGCCATGCATTTTGTGAACACTCTTGGAGCAGAGGCCAGACCGAAAGGAAGCACTCTGTATTGGTAGTGCTTTCCTTGGTAAAGGAACCGAAGGAACCTTCTGTGTTGGATGGATGAGGACATGAGTGTACGCATCCTTGAGGTCTAGAGAACAAAGCCAGTCCTGACTCTGGAGATAAGAAAGGAGAGTACCAAGAGAAATCATCTTGAATTTCTCCTTGCATAGAAACTTGTTCAACTTTCTGAGATCTAGGATGGGTCTGTAGCCCCCTGTTTTCTTTGGGATGAGAAAATAGGGGGGAGTAGAACCCTGAGCCCTGTTGAAGAAGGGTACTTCTTCTATTGCCCTTTGGGCAAGAAGGGTAGCAATCTCCTGACCTAGAAGGTCGAGAAGAGATGTTGGAGAGTTGAACTGTTTCACCATGGTATGAGGAGGAAGGTTTAAGAAATGTAGCTTGTATCCCTCCCTTATAATGGAGAGGGTCCAGTGCTCTGCTGTGATTTGTTCCCATCTGGGAGCAAAGTGAGCTAACCTTCCTGGGATGGTGAGAGGCTCTGGATGTTCTAGAGCCAGAAATGCTAAGTTCTCTAGTGGAAAGTCAAAGGCCCTGAGGAGGCTGAGGCTGTTGGGCCGTAGCAGTCCTCGCAGCCTGAGGCTTGGCCTGTTTTGGCTGTTGCTGTCTCTTTGTAGCAAAACGACCCTGAGAAGAGGCATGAGCACAACCAGAAGAAAAATTTCCCTTTTTTTGGGAATGATCCTTTCTTGAATAACCTTTTCTTGAAAGGAGTAGTAGTAGACTTTGAAAGTCTATCTAAAGCAGAATTTTCAGCATCCATCTGGGTGACTTTTGCTTGCCAATCTTTGCCAAACAGGTTTTCCACTGTACAGGGAAGGTTGCCCAGACCATCCTGTACCCAGGATTCCAAATCAGAGGCTTGTAACCAAGCTACTCTGCGTGCCCCTATGGCAATAGCCGAGGCTCTACTGGCACGCTAAAAGGAGTCAAAGGCTGCATGATTGGAAAACTTGGATCCATCCTGTGCATGTTTAAGCCAGGTAATATATTCTTCTCTCTTATCTTCTGACATAAAAGGAGATAAGGTGTGTAGATGGTGTGTAACCTCTTTTAGAAACATCCCCATATAGAGACTATAGGAGTTGATTCTGGCTACAAGCATACTGGCCTGGAAGATTTTCCTGCCAAAAGCATCTAAGGTTCTGCATTCTCTTCCTGGAGGAGCAGAGGAGTGTCTTTTTGTGCTCTTGATTTTTTTCATAGCAGACTCTACCACAATAGAGTGGCGAGGAAGCTGAGTCTTATGAAATCCAGGACAAGGAGGAACACGATACATGGTGTCCAACCTACGAGAAAAGGGAGAGGTGGTAAGAGGAGTTTCCCATATACCTAACATGTGGTCATAAAGAATCTCATGTATTGGTAAAATGGCTGCCTCTTTAGGAGCCTTAGGATATTGAATATCATCCAATTTTTTGGCTCTGGGCTCAGTTTCAGAGGCTACTGCAATGGACAGGCTTCTGGCCACCTCCCTGATGAAGTCCTGGAAAGACAAGTCCTCAGGAGGAGACATTCTCCGTTTTGGAGAAGAGGGTTCCTCAGGACGAATCTCCGATGCTTCGATGGAAACCTCTGATGCATCAGATTCATCAGAGGAATCGAAGTATCGACTGTCTGGATGCTCTCGTAGAGTCCGATACGAGTACCGAGGGGTATCGACATCGGGAGTCATTGGTACCGGATAGGTACTAATAGGCATCACTGGATACCGTATCGCTGCTTTTGGTGCTGATGCCGATGCAAGCGGTACTGGTATCGGAACCGGAGCTGGATCCGGAATCGGTATCGACAACTATGTTTGTTGTTGTACCGAGGGCGTCGCCGCTTGTATGAAGGCCGTAATGGCACGCTGCATGGTCAGAATGTTCTGATCCATCGAAGCCACCAATGTCTGGAGGTCGGTACCAGGAACCGCCGGTACCCCAGAACATTGTAACAGGTGATCGGTCGAGGCCGTGTCATCGATGTCAACCTGTGACCCCATAGATAATGCTTTGGAAGCCGGAGCCTCCCGCCGGGGTAATTTTGCCGGTGTGGATTCCTCAATAGTAATGTCGGGAACATCTCGATACTTAGAGGGAGATGTACCCTTTGAGGACCGACCGGACTTAAGTTTTGTTACCCGAGATCCATGGGATGAAGAAGCAGCCCTGGAAGACGTTGATGCCACCGAAGCTGCATCGGAGGAAAACAGGGTACTGAGCTTGGCTGCCCGATTCTGTAACCCTCTTTTAGACATCATGGAGCAGGACTCACAATCTGCGATGGAATGGTCAGGACCTAAACATTTTAGACACCAGTCATGGGTGTCTGTGACAGAAATAGTGCCACTGCACTTTGCGCACTTTTTAAACCCGGAGGCGGGCTTTTCTATGAGGAAAAAGACTGTAGGCCTAGGGCCACAGAAGAAAAAGCACTGAAACAGAAAAAGGTTTTTTGTAAAGAAAGAGAAAAAAGACGGGCGGTACCTGTCCTCGAGAAGGCAGACACATGACTAAAGAAAATAAAAATAAGAAAATAAGAAATTCTTCAGCGGTGACAGGAAACACGACCTGCTGGCTCCGCGGAAAAGAAGAACTGGAGAGAGACGGTTGGGAAAGGCGGGAAGGCAGCGCGCAGGTGCTGTGGAATGCTCCCAAAAGCTTTCCTTTTGGACGCTGGGGAGCGTTCCCGCACAGGCTCAGTCGGTACCGACGATACCCATATGTGAAGATTCATATGTGAAGACTCATTCCTGCTTGTTCCTGGAGATAGTAAGAATTTTCCTGCACCCAAAGGGCTTACAATCTAAGGGGCATGTTTACTAAAGGTTAATGCACGTTAATGAAAGTTAAAGTGCATTAAGTGCTGCCACAGCCCAATGAATGGGTTGTGGTAGCACTTAGAAAACATGACCCTAAGTTTGTACCTGAGGCAATGGAGGGTTAAGTGACTTGCCCAAGACACAAGGAATGCCAGTGGGATTCAAAGCCTGGTCTCTTTGGTGACAAGCCACTTAAACCACTAGGCTACTCTTACACTCCATAATGCCTTTGTATTACTCTATGCAGGGGCGACCCAAGGGGGGTGCGGGGCCTCATTTGCATAAATATTTGCATAATGTTACCACACACTAAATTTTAGTAAACATGCCTCTTAATGAGTGTATGGATAAAGACAAAGATTTCTATATTACTATAATCCAGTGCCAACCGCCAGGCACATTAGGAACTACTACAAACACTGCCCATTTAGAACCCATAGCAAACCCGCCGTATCATAACAGCACTACCAGGACTCACAGAGCACCAGACCCTACCTATCAAAAGGCAACACTGCAAATATTAAACCAATACATTTCAGAGAATACCAATACATGACCTACTGGGGAAAGAGAACAAGTGGCAATGTCAAATAGGAATTACATAAACAGAATACCTCAGCTCAGTTACACATGCAGAACATAGGTCATCACCAAACAAGGAATCACAATTTAGAAACAGGAAGACAATTAAATTGGGAACCCCAAAAGCCAAACTTGGAATGTACAACACTGTAGAAAAAACTATAAATTAATTTCTTCTTGTACTAAACAAAGCACAGACGTTAATGATGTACATTTCCCAGAGCTGACATATTCCAGTTAATAAATTCAAAATAAAGAGATATCTTTCTACCTTTTGCACATTTTTTTTCAGTTGCAATTGCTACAGCCATTTTCTTCTGGTTTCTTCGTCTCTTCTGCTAACTCTCCATCGTCTGCTGTCCATTTGTCTTTTCTTCTCTCCTAGTTTTTTTCCTCTCTCTCTCTACATCTGCTATAACATACTAATCTTTCTACTTTTGCTCTTTCCTCATTCCTATTTCACCCACTCCAATTTTACCCCTCCATCCTGAATCCCCACTTACTCTCCCAATACCCAGCCAATTGTAGATTTTTCTTCCCTCCCACACAAAATATTTTCCCCTCTCCATTTCACTCTCCCAGTGCCATCCCATTCTAATCCTCCCCAACATCAGCTCCCTTCTAGTTCCCGCATCAGCCCATTTCCAGTCCTATCCGAGTCCCTCCATCAGCTTATTTCCAATCCCAGTCCCCCAACAGCCCATTTCTAGTCCTTTCCTAGGCCCACCATCAGCCCATGTCGAATCCTAGCTCCCCTCCCACTCAGCCAATTTCCATTCCAAGCCCCCGTCCCCATCAGCTATTTGCAGTTCAAGCCTCCCCTTCCACTCAGCCCTTTTCCAGTCCTAGCAACCTCCCCAACCCATTACCAGTCCTAAGCCCCCCCATCAGCCCACTTCCAGTCTTAACCCCCCTATAGCCCCATTTCCAGTTTTAGCCCCCCCAACAGCCCATTACCAGTCCTAACCCCCATCAACCCACAGCCCATTACCAGTCCTAACCCCATCAGCCCACCTTAAGTCCTAACCCCCCCCATCAGCCCACCTTAAGTCCTAACCCCCCCCATCAGCCCACCTTAAGTCCTAACCCCCCCATCAGTCCATTTCCAATCCTAACCCCCCCCCGTCAGCCCACTTTGTCCTAACCCCCCCATCAGCCCACTTTCAGTGTAAGCCCCCCATCAGCCCATTACGAGTCCTAACCCCCCCATTCACTCCATTTTCAGTTTTAGCCCCCCCATAGCCCATTACCAGTCCTAACCCCCCCTTCAGCCCAGAGCCAGTCCTAACCTCCCTCCCCCCAATCAATAAAATTAAAATAAAAAAAAAAAAAAAAAAAAAGCTGACTGCTGCCGCCATGGCAGCGGCAGGATCGAGTGTCCGCGGGGCCCCCCCTGCCCGGCAGAGTCCTCCCTCCCTGCATCACTTCCCTCTCGCACTGGCTTTCAGAGCCGTGAAGGGAGAGTTTCTCCCTCGCGGCTCTGTTAAGCCCACTAGGGCTGATGGGAAACAGGCATTTCCTGTTTCCCCATCAGCCCCAGGCCCCGGCAGGCTTAACAGAGCCGCGAAAGGGAGGTGATGCAGGGAGGGAGGACTCTGCCGGGCAAGGGGGGGCCCACAGACACTCGATCCTGCCGCTGCCATGGCGGCAGCAGTCAGCTTTTTTTTTTTTTTTTTTAATTTACCTATGCAGAATGTTCTTTGCGCAGGGCCCCCTGAAACGCGGGGCCTTGTGGAAAAAACATTCTCGCTCGATGGACGGGCCGGCCCTGACTCTATGGCATAACCACACTTTGAATATTGAGTGCAGTTCTGATCTCCATATCTAAAAAAAATGGATACAGTGGAATTAGAAAAGGAACAGAGAAGAACAAAATGATAAAATGGGTGGAATGATACCCCTACAAGGGAAGGCTTAAAAAGATTACAGCTCTCAAACTTAAAAAAGAAATAGCTGAGGGGATATACGACAGAGGTCTTAAAAAAAAAATGAGGAGTAGAATGGGAAAACGCAGATCAGTTGCTTACTCCTTTATAAAGTAGGAAGGTCAAGTGATTATTTCAAAGTATTTTTACCACCTTATCAGGCAATCAAAGCGGTTTACAATGAACAAAACAAACATTTACATCTGTTAACTTTGTACATTAAAAACAGTAATTAACTATGTATAGTGTAACTAGCTGTGTATACAGTGCAACTAGTTGAAATCTAACAAACTATTTGGGTGTTATCAAATAGCAATTAACTATGTACAGCGTAATGCAATGAAGCTACAATGTAGCACATTTAATTAAGACCAATTATACATTAAGTGAAAGCATAGCTACTCATCTGTAACAGGTGATCTCCGGGAACAGCAGGAATTTAGTCCTCACATATGGGAATCGTCAGTACCGACGGAGCCTGCGCGGGAACGCTCCCCAGCGTCCCATTAGGAAGTTTTTAGGAGCATCGCACAGCGCCTGCGTGCTGCCTTCCCGCCTTTCCCAACTGCCTCTCTCCAGTTGAGTTTAAAGCTGAGACAAAAAGAGAGAGGGAAAGAGAAAGAGATAGAGAGATACAACTCTTAGGGGAGGTGGGTGGGTTGTGAGGACTAAATTCCTGCTGTTCCCGGAGATCACCTGTTACAGGTGAGTAACTATGCTATCTCCAGGAACAAGCAGGAATGTAGTCCTCACATATGGGGGCTCCCTAGCTTTAGATGCCAGAGAGAGACCCCAGAAGTTGTGTGCCCCTGTGAGAGGGCTCCACTTCCCCCCATGGATCTCTGGCATCCAACTAGGGATGGTGGGTAGGAGTTGATTAGGTATGGAACAGGTGTTGGAGAACAGCCTGACCAAACAAGGCATCCCGGCGGGAGTCCTTGTCCAAGCAGTAATGGGCTGTGAAGGTATGAACTGAGGCCCAGATGTCGTCAATAGACACAGAGTTCAGATGAGCCATTGAAGCTGCCATGGCTCTCACATTGTGAGCTGTGACATGGCCCTCCAGAGGAAGAATCTTCCTCTGGAGGGCCAAGGAAATACACTGAGCAATCCAGTTGGACAGTGTTCTCTTGGAGACTGGAAGTCCCAAATGAGAAGGATCAAAAGCAACAAAAGAGTTGAGAGGACTTTCTATGTTGCTGTGTTCTTTGTAAGTAAAAAGCTAAAGCTCTTTTACAGTCCAAAGTACGAAGATTTCTTTCTGCATTAGATGCATGAGGCCTTGGAAAAAAACACAGGCAGGTAGACCGCCTGGTTTAGATTTTATTTATTTATTTAGCTGTATTTATATCCCGCTTTTCACTGGGTCAAAGCGGTCAATTGGGTGATACATTTAACACGAGGGGATATGAGACACATATGCTAATACTTACAGGGAACATGGGCAATGGAGGGTTAAGTGGCTTGCCCAAGACAAGGAGTGCCTATAGGACTAGAAATCCTCCGGCCTGAGATTGCTGTCCCCAGGTGGGACTTGAACCCCCGGCCCTCCAGCCTGAAGTACCTTGAAAAGGCGAGACCACCTTTGCAATAAAGTGTGGATGAGTCCTAAGGACTACCTTGTCATGATGGAACCTTGTATAAGGTGGATCAGCTACTAATGCCTGCAACTCACTAATGCAACATGCTGATGTGATTGCAATGAGAAAGATAACTTTCCAAGAAAGAAATTTCAATGAGGTAGTAGCTAAGGGTTCGAAAGGTGGCTTCATAAGCTGACCAAGAACCAGATTTAAGTCCCATGCCACAGGTGGTGGCCTAATGGGAGGCTTAGTTAGAAGGCAGCCTCTCAAATCTTGCTAGAAGAGGTTGGGAGGAAATAGGCTGTCCATTTAGAGGCTTGAAAGAAGCTGCAATAGCACTCAAATGGACTCTTACAGAGTTAGTCTTAAGTCCTGCATTGGATAAATGAAGGAGATACCTTTGGAATCATTACTGGAGTATCGCAAGGGGGTTGAGACCCTTCTGCGAGCACCATATGGTAAACCTGTTCCACTTGAAAGCATAAGAGCATCTTGTGGAAGGCTTCCTGGAAGCATAAAGGATATCCTTTACTTGCTGAGGGAGGTTAAGATCATGGAGATCTAGGCCTTCAGCAACCAAGCCCTGAGATGCAGACACTGGGGATTGGGATGCCATAACATTCCGTCATCCTGAGACAAGAGATCTGCAGCAGACCCTAACTTCAGAGAGGGAGCTTGCGAGAGATATAGAAGCAGAGGGTACCACACTTGCCATGGCCAATGTGGAGCTTTGAGAATCATATGGCCTCTGTCTCTCTGAAGCTTGAACAGGGTTTTGGGAATTAGGGGAATGGGTGGAAAGACAAAGGAAGTCGACCCCAGTAAAGGAGGAAAGCATTCCAGGCCTGAAAGCCATGAGCTGGAATTCTAGAACAGAACCAGGGAAGTTTGGCATTCAACGGACTTGCAAAGAGGTCTATGTCCGGGGTTCCCCAAATTTGAAAAATCTTGGCCACCTGGTCTGCATGCAGAGACCATTCATGTGGAAGCAGAACTGGACTGAGTCTGTCTGCCCAAATGTTTTGTGTGCCTGGAAGATACACTGCCAGGAGATGAATCTGATGCTCTGGCGAGGGCCCATAGTTGCAAAGCTTCGTTGCAAAGCAACAGAGAGCCTGTTCCCCCCCCTGCTTGTTCACATAGAACATGGCTACTTGATTGTCCGTGTGAATGAGGACTGTCTTGTAGCTGAGCAGGGTGTGGAACACTCGAAGAATAAGGAAGATTGCTCTGAGCTCCAAGAGGTTGATATGTAGATGAGTCTCCTGTGGAGTCCAAGTGCCTTGGGTGGAGAGGTCTTGCAGATGAGCTCCCCAACCCATTGGAGAAGCATCTGTTGTGAGAGTTGCCTGGGGTAAAGGTTGTTGAAATGGGGACCCCAGCAACAGGTTTTGAGTGGACTGCCACCATTGGAGGGACAAAATAAGGCGATTTGTGTTTGCTATTTTGTCTGACAGGCACCCTGATGCCTGGGTCCATTGAGTGGATAAAGTCCACTGGGCAGCTGTCATATGGAGGCAGGCATAAGGAACCGCATGCATGGTAGATGCCATGTGGCCTAGTAATTGTAACATCTCTCGAGCAGTGAGATGAGGCTTTAGCACTGCTTGAGAAGCTAACTGCACCATGCGAAGGCAACGGGTCTGAGGAAGATAAGCCCCTGCTTTTCTGGTATCCAGCAAAGCGCCTATGAACTCTAAAGACTGAGTGGGAGTTAGACTGGACTTTGGGATGTTTATGACCAGACACAAATACTGAAGGATACGCATTGTGCAAGATAGAGAAACCCTGGACTCTGACTGATGGGGCTCGAATGAGCCAGTCGTCTAAGTAAGGGAAGACGAATATTCCCAGAGTGTGGAGAAATGCTGCTACCACAGCCATGCATTTCGTGAACACTCTTGGTGCAGAGGCCAGGCCAAAAGGAACCACCCTGTACTGGTAGTGCTTTCCTTGAAAAAGGAACCGAAGCAACTTTGTGAGTTGGATGGAAGAGAACATGAGTGTACGCATCCTTGAGATCTAGAGAACAAAGTCAATCCTGACTCTGAAGGTATGGCAGCAGAGTTCCCAGAGAAATCATCTTGAATTTCTCCTTGAACAGGAATTTGCTCAATTCTCTGAGATCTAAAATAGGTCTGTGTCCCCCTGTTTTCTTTGGGATAAGGAAATAGGGGGAGTAAAACCCTGTACCCTGTTGATAAATGGGTACTTCCTCTATTGCCCCTTGGGCAAGAAGCATAGTGACCTCTTGATCTAAGAGGTTGATGAGAGAGGTCTGAGAATTGAACTTACTATCGTGGGAGGGGGCATGCACGAAAAGAGGGGTACAAGCTTCACTTATGATAGAGTGTGTCCAATGTTCTGCTGTTATCTGCCCCCATCTGGGGGCAAAGTGACACAACCTTCCTGGAATGGTGGAAGGCTCTGGTCCATTGAGAGCCAGGAAGGCTAAGTTCTCTATATGAAAGTCAAAGGCCTTGTGCAGGCTGAGACTGCTGAGACGGTTGAGGCTTAGCAGTCTTTGCTTTCCTTTGTTTAGGCGGTTGCTGACTTTTCTGGGTAGGCTGACCTGCAAAATGTCCCTGCTGGGAATAAGAGGGATAAAACCTCTTCTTTTTTGAGAAGAAAGGCTTTTTGAAAGATTTCTCTCTCGCAGGATCAGCTGTGGCTTTGGATAGTCTATCCAAAGTGGAGTTGTCAGCATCTAATTCATTGGCTTTTTCTTGCCAATTTTTGCCAGATTCTCACCTGTATAAGGGATATTGTCAAGTTTGTCCTGCACCCAGAGCCCCAAATCGGATGCCTGTAGCCAGGCAATTCTATGTGCACCTATGGCAATGGCAGTGGTTCTGCTTATGCACTCAAAACAGTCAAAAGCTGCACGGTTGACAAACTTAGACACATCCTGGGCATGTTTCACCAGTGTCAGAAAATCCTGCCTTCTATCCTCAGGAAGAAGAGGGCTCAAAACCTCTAAATCTCCTGTGACTTCCTTAAGGAACATTCCCATATATATAAAATAAAGGAACTGATCCTGGCAGAAAGCATGGAAGCCTGGAAAGTACGACGTCCAAAGGTATCCAAAGTTCTACACTCACGTCCTGGAGGATTAGAAGCATGCCTCTTTGCACTTCTGATCCTTCTCATAGCTGACTCCACTACAATAGAGTGGTGAGGAAGCTGAGTTTTCTGGAAGCCAGGACAAGGAGGGACTCGATACATGGTATCCAGTCTGCGAGAATGAGGAGAGGTGGTGAGAGGTGTCTCCCACATTCTCAACATGAGATCATGTAAAATCTCATGGACAGGCAAGGTAGCTGCCTCCTTAGGAGCTTTTGGATTTTGTAAAATCTCAACTCCTTAGCTCTGGGCTCTGTCTCAGGAGTCACAGTAATGGACAACCCACGAGCCACCTCCCTAATGAAATCTTGAGAGGAGATATCTTCTGGAGGAGACTTCCTACGTTTAGGAGAGGAAAGCTCCTCCAGGAGAAGTAGCCCGGTACCGGCAGAGCTATCAGAATCCTCGGAGTCCTCCGAGGATTCGAAGTATCATCTGTCCGGATGCTCTTGAAGAGCCCGATACCCGTAATCGGTACCGGTGAATCGGCACCAGAAGGCATCGCATGACTGGGTGCCGGCAAAGCTGATACCGATGTCGATGCTATCGGTACCGGTGCCGTTACCGGTTGAATCGTCTGATGCGGTTCCGAGGGTGTCGATGCCGCAAGGAGAACCGCCAGACTGTGTTCAATAGCCAGGAACCTCTGGTCTATCGACGCTGCCGATGCCTGGGTGTCGGTACCGGAAAGAGCCGGTACCCCAAAGCATGGCACCAGTAGTTCTGCTGAGGTCGAATCCTCAATATTGCTTTAGAAGCCAAAGCCTCCCGCCGGGGCAAGTTTGCCGGTATGGAACCCTCAAGGGCAACGCCAGAGGCATCTCGATGCTTGGAAGGAGATCTACCCTTTGAGGACCGGCTGGACTTAGGTTTAGTTACCTGAGATCCATGGGAGGAAGACGAAGCCCTGGAAGACGTCGATGCCACCGAATTGGAGGGCAAAAGGGCACTGAGCTTGGCAGCTCGGTTCTGTCGACCCCTTTTGGACATCATGGCACAAGCCATGCACTTGGAGATGAAGTGGTCAGGACCTAAACATTTAAGACACCACTCGTGGATGTCTGTGACAGAGATGGTACCACCACACTTGGTGCTTTTTTTAAAACCTGAGGCGGGTTTCTCCATGGAGAAAATTTTGGGCCTAAGGCCCAAAATGGCGGGTGCACCTAGAAAGAAATGTTTGGGAAAAAAGAAAAAAAACATATACACATACACACGTATATATGTGTGTATACACATACACACGTATATATGTGTGTATACACATACACACGTATATATGTGTGTATACACATACACACGTATATATGTGTGTATACACATACACACGTATATATGTGTGTATACACATACACACGTATATATGTGTGTATACACATACACACGTATATATGTGTGTATACACATACACACGTATATATGTGTGTATACACATACACATATATATTATATATTTGTTTGTTTGGGGTTTTTTTTAAGAAAGAAAGAACTGGTGGTACTGGTGTAGCATCGAGGAATGCAGGCGCGACCACAAAAAAGAAGGAAAAATAATTTTCTGTGGTGACAGGAACACAACCTGCTGGCTCTGCGGAAAACGAAGAACTGGAGAGAGGCAGTTGGGAAAGGCGGGAAGGCAGCACGCAGGCGCTGTGGGATGCTCCCAAAAGCTTCCTAATTGGACACTGGGGAGCATTCCCATACAGTTCCGTCGGTACCGACGATACCCATATGTGAGGACTACATTCCTGCTTGTTCCTGGAGACAATTTTCTCTGATTAAACTCTAATTCATTGCCAGAGGATGTAGCAAAAGCTGTTAGTGTAGTTGGGTTTAAAAGAGGTTTGGACAAATTCCTGGAGGAAAATTTCATAAACAATTATTAAAAGTGGACTGGGGAAATCCACTGCTCACACCCTTGGGATAAGCAGCATGGAATCTAACAGGTACTTGTGACCTGGATTGGCTACTGTTTTAAACAGGATATTGGGCTTCATAGACCTTGGTCTGGGCCCAGTATGTCATGTAGCGTAGTTACTCACCTGTAACAGGTGTTCTCCAGGAGCAGCAGGAATCAGTCCTCATATGGGTGACGTCAGCGCCGACGGAGCCCTCGCGGAGCAATTTTCCCCAGCTTTCAAAGAAAGCCTTTGGGAATTGCAGCGCGCATGCGCGGTCCTCTTCCCGCCCAAGGGTGCCATCTTGCTCAGTCAGATAACATAGCTAAAAGACAGCAAAAATTAGCAAAAACGAAAGCATATAACTGCAACTCCAAGGGGAGGAGGGAGGGTTGTGAGGACTGATTCCTGCTGCTCCTGGAGAACACCTGTTACAGGTGAGTAACCGCTTTCTCCAGGACCAAGCAGGAAGTCAGTCCTCACATATGGGACTCCCAAGCTTAAGGCTACCGGAGACCCTAAGCACAAAAATGAGCTCCCTCAAGGTCATTAGCACAGAAGGAAGGAATCTTCTCTGAATATGTCTCCAACCGGTAGCCCAACATCCGGGACAGAGGGTAGGAGTTGCCTATACCTCGAAGAGGTTACGGAGGACTGCCTGTCCGAAAGCACTGTCCCTGCGGGACTCCCTCTCCAGGCAGTAATGGGCTGCAAAAGTCTGGGTTGAAGACCAAGTAGCAGCCCGGCAGATGTCTGCCAATGGAAGAGCGTAGGTAAGCCACTGACGTAGCCTTCGCCTGAACACGATGAGCAGTGACCCTACCTTCCAGCACGAGGCCCGCAGCCTCGTAAGCCCATGCGATGCAGTCCGCAATCCAGATGGACAGAGTACGCTTGGAGACAGGGAGCCCCAACTTGTTGGGGTCATAAGACACGAAGAGCTGAATAGCCTTTCGGTGCTCCCGCGTACGGTCAAGGTAGATGTTCAGCGCCCTCCTACAGTCCAGGGTATGCAGGACCATTTCAGCTCGGCTGGAGTGTGGCCTGGGAAAGTAGGTCGGAAATACCACCTCCTGGTTGATGTGAAAAGGGGAAAGCACTTTAGGAAGAAACTTAGGGTGAGTCCGTAGGACTACCCGGTTCTTGTAGAACCTAGTGTAAGGAGGATCAGATACCAGGGCTTTCAGCTCACTAACGCGTCTAGCAGAAGTGAGGGCCACCAAGAACAAGGTTTTCCAGGAAAGAAAACGAAGAGGACAGGTAGCCATAGGCTCAAAAGGCGGACAGGTAATCCGCTGTAAAACCACATTGAGATCCCAGTTCGGGGCTGGCGGGCGCAAAGGTGGTTTAAGGAGGAGGCCTCTGAGAAAACGAGCCACCAGAGGGTGGCTGGAAAGAGGTCTACCATCCACCGGCATGTGATGCGCAGAAAGAGCACTGAGGTGGACCTTGACCGAGTTGGACTTAAGTCCAAGGTTAGAGAGAGAGCGCAAGTACTGCAAGACCACTGATGTTGAACAGGAGAAGGGGTCTTGAGACTGCTGAGTACACCAGACGGAGAACCGACGCCACTTAATAGCGTAGGACTTCCGGGTGGAAGGCCTCCTGGAGGCCAAGACGACCTCTTCCACATCTGGAGGTAGCTGGAGAGGAGCAAGGACTACCCTTTCAGCAGCCAGGCCATCAGATGAAGGGACCGGAGGTTGGGGTGCAGGAGCGTCCCCTGATCCTGTGAGAGGAGGTCGGGCTGAACCCCCAGAGGAAGAGGGGTGTCCACCGCCAGCTGCATCAGAAGCGGGAACCAAGGTTGTCTCGGCCACCGGGGAGCCACTAGGATCATCGATGCCCTGTCTCTGAGAACTTTGAAGAGCGTCCGAGACACCAGAGGCATGGGTGGAAAGGCATACAAGAGGCCTGTGGACCATGGAATCAGAAAAGCATCCGCCGCTACCCGGAGAGGATGCGGCTGTCGAGAGCAGAATCTGGGAAGCTGCCGGTTCAGAGGACTGGCGAACAGATCCAGGGTGGGGAGGCCCCACCGGAGAAAGATCCGCTGAACCACAAGGGGATCCAATCTCCACTCGTGCGGTTGGAGGACCCTGCTCAGTTTGTCTGCCAGGTAGTTTTCTTGACCTGGGAGATAGACAGCTTTGAGGACGATGTTGCGATGGACGGCCCAAGAGCAGAGCTTCGGTGCTTCCTGACAAAGGAAGGAAGGAGCCGGTTCCGCCTTGTTTGTTCACGTAGAACATGGCAACCTGATTGTCTGTCTGGACAAGTACTGACTGGTGAGAAATCAGGTGAGAGAAGGCTTTGAGCGCTAGGCGGATGGCTCTGAGCTCCAGGAAGTTGATCTGCTGAGCGGACTCCCAAGGAGTCCAGAGACCCTGAGTACAAGTCCCTTGGCAATGTGCTCTCCAACCCTGGAGAGAAGCATCGGTCGTCAGGACCTGAGAATGTGTAGGGGGCTGAAAAGTCACCCCTAGCACTAGGTTTGGCAGATGAAGCCACCATCGCAGAGAGGACACCAGCTGGTCGGAGATCTGTACGGAGTCCGCTAGGCTCCCCGTGGCCTGATGCCATTGAGTGCGAAGGCACCACTGAGCAGGACGCATGTTCAGGCGGGCATTGGGGGTTACATGGACCGTGGAAGCCATATGGCCGAGAAGTCTCAGAAAGTGCCTGGCGGAGACCAGGGAATTGCTGTGAAAGCGGCTGGCGAGATCCATGAGCCGCTTGGCCCGGTCCAGAGGGAGGAAGGCCCTCGTCTGAAGCATGTCCAATCTGGCGCCTATGAACTCGAGATTTTGAGAGGGGAGCAAAGTGGACTTTGCGAAGTTTATGACAAAACCCAAGTGCTGGAGCAGAGTCACAGTGCGATGAGTAGCCTGAGTGGCTTCTTGGGCAGACTGGGCCCTGATGAGCCAGTCGTCCAGGTATGGGAACACAAAGAGTCCTTGAAGTCTCAGATAGGCCGCCACCACTGCTAGGCATTTGGTGAACACCCTGGGGGCGGAAGATAGGCCAAAGGGCAGTACTCTGTACTGGTAATGGTTTCCTCCCACAACAAACCTGAGATATTGTCTGTGGTCTGGATGAATAAGGATATGAGTATACGCATCCTTTAGATCTAAGGAGCATAGCCAGTCTCCCTGCTGGAGGTAGGGCAGCAGGATTCCAAGAGTAAGCATTTTGAACTTTTCCTTTGCAAGGAACTTGTTGAGGTTTCGCAAGTCTAGGATGGGTCTGAGGCCCCCTGTTTTTTTGGAATCAGGAAGTACCTGGAATAAAACCCTTGACCCTTCAGGTGGTGGGGCACCGGTTCCACGGCTTGTTCCTGAACGAGACTTGCTAACTCCTGAAGGAGTAAGTCCCTGTGCAGAGGGAGTCTGGAAGGCTCCCCTGGAAAGTAGGAGGGAGGTACCTGGTGAAAATGAAGAAGATAGCCCTTTCGAACTATGTGAAGCACCCAGGTATCTGTGGTGATGTTGGACCACCTGTGGGCAAAGTGGACCAGCCGGCCTCCTGTGCTGAGAGAAACCAGCTGAGGGGGAGAGGCTATGCTGAGAAAGTCAAAAACCTCCACCCTGCTGAGCAGGGGCCGGTGGTGCAGGCTTGGGGGCTTGCTGCCTACGGGACCCATTACCCCGTCCCTTGGCCTGCTTTCCCTGTGGGGGAGCTGCTGAAGACCGATACTGAGGGTAGTATTTATAGGCAGCACCTTTCCTCGGGTAAAAGGGCTTTTTCCCCGAGGCCTTCTTCTTTTGAGAAGGGGCAGAGGTCTTCGAGAGACGAGTCCTGGTGAGAGTCTCCGTCTCGATTTGTGCAGCATTCTCATCCATGGGCTTGCCAAAGAGGTTATCACCTCGGCAGGGGACATCGACCAACTTGTCCTGTACCCAGGGCTCGAGGTCGGACGTCTGAAGCCAAGCCTGGCGGCGTCCACCGATGCCGGCCGCAGCTACTCGAGCCGAAGCCTCAAAACCATCATAGGCTGCTCGAGATATAAACTTGGAGCACTCTCGAATAGCAGTAGACAAGGATTGGAACCTCTGCAAAGGTTCGTCGGAGAGACCAGCAGAGAACCCGGCTATTTCCTTAGCCAGGTCTCGGAGATACATGCCCATGTAGAGCTTGTATGTCTGGACTCGACAAGCAAGCATAGAGCTCTGGAAGCACTTCCTACCGAGGGCATCCAGGCTTCGGGCTTCCCTACGAGGGGGCACCGAGGAGTGCATTTTCTGACTCTTTAGTCTATGCATGGCCGATTCCACCTCCATGGAATGGTGCGGTAGTTGTGCCTTTTGGAAGCCAGGGCTCTTACGGACTCGATAAATGGAATCGACCCGCTTGCTTAACACCGGCGACGACGCCGGGCTCTCCCACATGCGGAAGAGAAGTCGTTCCAGCATGGGAGGAACCGGTACAATAAAGGCCTCCTTCGGGGGAGAGTCATATTGGAGGGCATCGAGTTCTTCGACTCGAGGCTCCTCCTCGGGATCCGCAGGGAAGGCCAAGGCCTTGGCCATATCCCTCACGAAGTCCGAGAACCGGGTATCCTCCGGGGGGGACTGTCTCCGAGGTTCGGACTCGGGGAAGTCCGAAGGGACACACCGAGTCTGAAAGGAACCAGGTGACTCTTCGTCCTCAGATTCCCAGGCCGACTCCTCGGAGGAGGAGTCGATCGGCTACGGTCGGGCGGGCACTGATGCCATCCGCCCCGACGCCGAGGGAGTTGGCGTCGAGGACCTCTGTCCCGAACGGGAGGCCGAAGGAGACCTCGACCGAGGATCGACTCGAGCCCTCATGGACTCAAGGATCGGCTCGGTCTCCGGGGTCGATTTGGAGGTCAACATCCCGGCGGTCAGGGCAGAAGCACCGGCGAGGCCAGCGATCAATGCCCGCTGCTGGTCCAAGAAGGCAGACAGACTGCACTCCAAGGCCATCAACCTGAGTCCGAGCTCAGGAGACCCAGCAGCCCCCGACGGCGTCGGGCCCAACATCGGGTCCTTCGGAGGCGAGTCCACGAGGACAACAGTACTTACGTGAGCGGGCAAGTCCACCTCGAGTTGAGGATGTTTCGACGGCCTCTCCGTCTCCAAGGACCCGGGACGGGAATCGAGGCTATGCGACCTGGCCCTCGAGGAACCAGGAGCGTCCACCGATCCCGCCCTCGCGGGTTTCTTCTTCCGATGATGCTCCCGGGTAGGAGACCCCCTTTCAGAGGAACTCCGACGATGCTCAGGACCAGAGTCCCGAGACGTCGAAGCCTCTGACGAGGTCCGAGCCCGGCCGGAGTCAGAGAAGATACGCTCCCGCTGATGCTGCCGACTCCTCAATGCTTTTGAGGACATTTTGCCGCAGGGCCCGCAGATCATGGGGTCATGATCTGGGCCGAGGCAGCGGAGGCAGAAGTCATGAGTGTCTGTAAGAGACATAAGTTTCTTACAGAGGTCACACTTTTTAAAGCCACTGGCAGCCATCGGGGGAAAAAGGGCCCCTGCGAGGTCGAACGACCGGGCTGCCAGGGAAAAAGGAAAAAAGCGCGAAATCTGTCACGAAGGACAAAAAAACAAAAAATAAAGGACGGACTCGCAACCGGCGTCGCGAGTCCGGGCGGGAAAAGAACCGGCGTCGAACCGGAGAAAAAATAAAGAAAAATAGAGAAAAATCAACTTTTCTGCGGGGATTCACAGGCAACGTCTGTAGGGCTCCGTGGAAAAAAGAAGACTGAGCAAGAAGGCACCCTTGGGCGGGAAGAGGACCGCGCATGCGCGCTGCAATTCCCAAAGGCTTTCTTTGAAAGCTGGGGAAAATTGCTCCGTCGGTGCCGACGTCACCCATATGTGAGGACTGACTTCCTGCTTGGTCCTGGAGAACTTATGTTCTTCAGTGACTCAATGCTAACTGCAATGCATAGTACATGCCCATTCCTACCCCATAACATGTTATGCAATTCATGCGTGACTTAGCATATGCTGTCATGCCAATTTGGTAATACTGCAATGGAGAGCTAACAGTGTGTGATAATTTATGTACAAACTACTTAAGAGAACTTTAGTGAAAAAGCCCCTTTGTCAAACGGCACCTTATTGCTACCTCTACAGTAAGGTGACATTTTACTTGCCAGATAATGTCCTTTCCTTGAGTCCTGCTAGACCAATCCAGACAAATGGGTTGTGTTCCCCTACTAGCAGATGTGTGGAGATGAAGAGCCAACGAAATGCCCAGGTTTCAACATCACTACTCCCCTGCCTTTATCAGCCTAAGCTTCTAGAGGGCAAATCAGTATTCACCCCAAAGCACATGGGAAGGCATGGCAAACCTCAAACATCAACATGGACAGCAACTATGAATCAAACAGTAGAGAAACTATGTATAGAAGAAAAGAACAGAACGCTGTCCGTAAGACCTAGGTTCCGCCACAACAAAACAGACCAAAAACAGTTCCAGGGCACAAATTCTGGACTGGTCCAGAAGGACTCAAGAAAAGGACATTCTCTCAAGTAAAACATCACTTTCCACATTGTCTTGATTGGTCTAACAGGACAAGTGAGACATATCAAGTTACACCTCCACTAGACAGGAAGTTGAGACAGCAGCTCGTAAAACGTTTGAGCCAAAGGCAGTGCCCCCTTGAGCATGGACATCTAAGCAGTAATGCTAGACAAAAATGGAAAGAGATGCCTACATTTCCACCCAACAAATGTCGCCAAGTTTTTTGCCATCTTCTCCAAAACAGCTCCTAAAAGGAACTTCCCTTTAAAAGCCAACTGAGTCAATCGGGTTTTGGATGACTCGTTCACTGCCCAATAGCAAAACCAAATCCAGTGCCGTGACAGTGTCGACAGAGCACTATCCCTAGTTGCTAAGCAGACAAGATCATACATGGCATCCGAAAGGAAGGCAGTAGCCGATTCCAAAAGAGTAGTATCATCCAGCAAGAGAGACTGAATCCACTTGAGACGGGCTCGAAAAGTCAGGGTTGCAAACTGCCAAATGCAGAATAGCAGCTGCCACTGCGAACTGCCTTTTTTTTTTTTTTTTTGCAAAGAGTCCACCCTTTTAGTCCAGTGTATTCTTCAAGGCTAATCCGGGAATGGTGGTCACCGTGTAACTGACCTGTACATCCACCTTAAGAGTGCTGAACTATGCAATACACTCCTCTGGGAGAGCATACATCCTTTTATAAACCCGCAACCTCTTAGGGGGGAGTTGGGTTGATCCCATTCTGACCAGATTACATCCTTGATATCAAGAAATGGAAAAACTGTAGTAAATTTGCATACTTCTTGCAGGAGTGGATGGACCTTCAGCTCCTGCTCCGCTCTTCTGGAGTGTCAGACAGTTGAGCAATCAATGTTGCCAGCTCTTCCTTCCAGAACAGGCAGATAATACCAACCTCCACAAAATCCTCTGAAAGCGAAAGTACTTTTTCCTCTGCAACAGATTCCATAGCTGAGATGTCAAAACCAAATTCCAGGTCTAAGTCCCGGACAGGCTCCAAATGATCCACATTTCCAGAAGGTGACTTCTGCCAGGGATACTTAGAAGCAGGCACATGAGCTGGGCTTCTACCCTCAAACTGCCTCTCACTAGGCAAAGCCTGGGGGGATCCAGAGGCCATCAGCTCAGAATTTCCATGCCAAAATGACCAGGCTTGCTGCAAGGAGGAAAGTAATCCTGGGGAGGACAACCTGGATTATGGAAGCTCCCCCTTCTGAAAAGGACCCCCAACCACTGGGAGCATAGCAACAGATGAACCCTTAGAGGAAGGACAGCGGGCAGCACGGTTGCCAGAGCTCCTGGCCAGTTTACCATCCTTGTCCACCAAACCATCCAATGCCTCCCTGTATAGAGGTGGGCAAGGCCGGGCCAGACAAATCCCCTTTGATGGGAAAGGGGAAAACGGGCCCTCCAGAGATGAATGAGAAGCTGCCATGGAAGAAGAGCAGAGTCCAGAATCTGGAGACAAAACAACTCGCTTGCCACAGGCCATCAACGCTACCTAGAAGACAAAGAATCAGGTTAAGGCAAAAACTTGCATATGCTAAGGCCACATTTGTACAAAATGCACATGTTAAAGTATGAACAGTAATGCGCAAAAAAGGTGCTAGAGCAGAAACATACCCTGGTGCTGCTCTAGCAGAACGCACAACAGCAAGGCGCACAAGGAGAAAAAACAATGCTAATAGTGCATGTATGAAAAGAGCAGACTCCGCCCTATCTCATTACTGAGACTTTGGTTTAACACTGGCTTGCAGTCTGATATCTCTACAACCTTCTGAGATCTTCAGGGGAGAGAGGAGACAGAGGAGGAGGGAAGGGCGCTGAGGTTGTGTGAGGTAGCCAAAATTCTTCCAAATCCTTCCAATCTTCTGTCTACTCAACAGGCCCTTAAGAGGATAAAAGCGTGGAGCTGAACCAATTTTCCCTCCACCTATGGCTACCAAAAAGACCTTAGTCTAATGGAACCTCCCACAACACACTCAAGTGAAACAGTCACCAGGAGGTAGTAGTTCATGAGCAAAATCAATCTTTTTCCTCTCTATTCATATTTTTTCCCCAGAGTTGAGAAAATCCAACCACCATCTGCTGAAGAAAGAAGACGACCATTGCCCTCTAGATACTCAAGCTGATAGAGGCAGGGGAGTGATGCCATTGAAACCTGGACTGTCTCCACACATGCCAGGAGGGGAACACAACCCACTTGTCTGGACTGGTCTAGCAGGATGAAATCTAATATCCACTTAGAATCAACTCTGTGGACACTTAAAGTGCCCTGCCCAGCACTACCAAGGCCCTGGCAGAATGAATCCCCTCCACCTGGGTTGAATCCAGGTTCATACAATGTGGGGTTAGCAGTCCCAGGATGCACCATTGACATCACTCTGCCATATTAGGCATTTTTTGCCTTATATGCAGTCTGACCTCATACAGCACATCCCCAATGGAAATTACACTTACCTGGTAATTGTGGTTGACTGACTTGAGTGACTCCAGTTCAGTCCTCCACCTCTGGGTTATGCACCTCCTCCTACAGCTTGGAGACTGGGCATATCAAAATCGTGACATCACTGGATGTAGCCTGCTGGTATCTCCCATCAGCCCCAGTGAGCTATTGACAAAGCAGACTCAAAGGAGCAACAAATAAGTAGCTATCATATAAACTTCAACCGTATACTCAACATTAACGTGTAACCACTACTATGTAAACTTGAATCTCCCCCTAGGCAGAACTTTCTTGTACCCCTCCCTTCCGCCATATTCAGAATTAGCAAGAAGAAAGAGTAAGAAAAAAACAGAAACAAATAGAAAGGATCAGAGCAATCAAAATCTCCTAAATAGTCATACCTACCGGCAGTCTTACAGTTCTCCCAACTGACCATCCACTGCCAACGACACCACCCCGGGCTGGAATGAGGACTGAACTGGAGTCACTCAAGGAACCACAAAAGGGTGGTATTTCAAATGCCTAAACCATAAACCATAAGTGTAATTTCCATTTCCTTATCGTTCCTCCAGTTCAGTCCTCCACCTCTGGGATGTAACAGCAGTAATCATGGGGAGGGACCTTTCCAACCAGTTTGCAGCACCGCTGACCCGAAATAGGCATCATTTGCCACCAAAATATCCAGGCGGTAGTGCTTACTGGAAGTATGAAGGACGACCAGGTGGCTGCCCTACATATTTCCCCTGGCGGAACCAAACTGTGTTCCGCCCATGAGGTTGCTTGCGCTCTGGTAGAATGAGCTCGTAAGCCTGTTGGAACCGCACGACTTTGCAGTAGATAAGCTGATGCAATCGCCTCTCTAATCCATCTAGAAATGGAAGCCTTTGCTGCTGCTTCCCCTTTGCGGATACCTCCGAACACCACAAATAGATGTCTAACTTGCGAAAGGTTTCTGAAACCTTCAAGTATAGTTGCAATACTCTTTATGTCCAAACGGCACAAACGTTGGTCCAAGGCGCTCCCCTCCAGCGAACCTACCACTGGCAGAGAAACTGTTTGATTCAGGTGAAAAGGAGACAACCTTTGGCAAAAAGGACGGGACTGGTCGCAATATCACCTTCTCTCTGGAAAAGGACAAGAACGGTTCCCTATATGACAATGCTTGTAACTCTGAAATTCGCCTCGCCGAACAAATGGCTACCAAAAACAGTCTAAGGTCAAATCCTTAACCGAGGCCTGGTGGAACGGCTCAAAGGGTTCTTTGATCAACGCCCCTAATACCACATTGCGATCCCACGGCGGAACCATACATCTACGCGAGGGCCGCAGCCTGGTTACTGCTTTAAGGAAACACAACACATTAGTATGAGCAACTAAAGCAATTCCTTGTACTTTGCGCCTCTATATCATGAAAGAGCTGCTAACTGGATTCTCAAGGAACTGGCTGCTAGACCCTTATCAAACTCGTCTTACGGGAAGCTTAAGATCAAGGGAACGGATACCGTAGGCACCCGAACTTGCCGCCTTGAACAACAGTCCTCAAATATACGCCAAATACGGACATATGGTGGAGAGGAGTAGGCGGCTAGTGGTTAGAGCACTGGCTTGGTAACCAAGCAACCAGGGTTCGATTCCCGCTAGCACTCCTTGTGGCCTTGGGCAAGTCACTTAACCCTCCATTGCTTCGTAAGAAAGGCCTGGCAATCTACTTCTGGTGACACTGCCAAGAAAACCCAGGAGCTTCTGGGTTGCCAGGAGTCAGGACTGACTCGAAGGCACACATTGCATTTTTTACATACATATGTAAGAGACGTGGACTATTTCCGTGCTCTAAGTAAAGTTGCAATGACTGCAGCAGAATAACCTCTCTTCTTTAGCCTCGCCCTTTCAATGGCCAAACCATAAGCGAGAACCGATCCACCTGCGGCATTTGATGCGGCCCTTGAACCAACAGATCTGTCGACACCGGTAACCTCCAGGGATCCCCATCGAGTAGGCGAATGAGATTGGCGTACAACAGACATCTTGGCCAGTCCGGGGCTACCAATAGCACTCTCCCCTGATGAGCTTTGATACACTGAACCACTCGGCCTATTAGCGCCCACGGAGGGAAGACAGAGGAGACCTATCGACGGCCACTGATGCATCAGTGCATCTATACCTTCAGACATTCTTTCTCTTTGCCTGCTGAAGAAACGACTGGCTTTTGCTGACTGAAAGGTCGCCATGAGATCCATGATTGGCGGTCCTCATCTGTGAACTATTTGCGAAATACGTCCGGATGCAACTCCCACTCCCTAGCATCCACTCGGACCCTGCTGAGAAAATCCACTATTACATTGTCCTTCCCGGCAATGTGTGCTGCCGAAATCGCCGTCAGCTGACGTTCCACCCAATAGAACAGTGCCTCTGCTTCCTCTTCCATGACTGCACTTCCTGTACCGCCCTATCAATTGATGTAGGCCACCGTCACGGAGTTGTCCGACAACACTCGCACCGCTCGACCTGTCACCGCAGCTTCAAACACTTGAAGCGCTAGAGACACTGCTCTAAGCTGTAGCCGGTTGATTGACCAAGTGCTCTCTCGAACGGACCAGGAGCCTTGCATGAATCGATCTCCGCAATGTGCTCCCCATCCCGCGAGACTCGCATCCGTCAATAATGGAAGCCACGCTGGCTGCTCCAGAGGCATTCCGGTTTTCAAAGAACTCTGAAGCAGCCACCACCAAAGAGATTGCCTGACTGAGTGGGCAGGGAAGCCGTTTGTTCAATGAATCGGACTGATGCGACCAACGGCAAAGCAGCGCTCTCTGTAACGGTCGCATATGAAATCTGGCCCAGGGCATTGCTTCCAGGGTCGCCGCCATTGTTCCCAGTACGCGAAGATAAGTCCACGCTGAGGGGGCCGGAGCAGACCTGAACTTGCGCACCAATTGCCACAGTACTTGAACTCGACGGTCCGGTAGAAACATCTTTCCTTTCTGAGTACTGAACCGTACTCCCAGATACTCTAGATCCTGGGAAGGCATTAAGCAGCTTTTGGTCAGATTGACCACCCAGCCGAGACTCTGCAAAAACTTCACCACTTTGTCACTTGAACGCTCTCGGCCTTGGACTTGGCCCGAATTAACCAATTGTCGAGATATGGATGGACCAGAATTCCTTCGTTTCGTAATGCCGCCACTACCACCACCATATTCTTGGTGAAAGTCCGCGGTGATGTCGCCAGACCGAAGGGCAATGCTTGGAATTTAGTGTCCCGAAGACAGAGCGAACTGCAGAAACTTTTGATGAGCCGCTCTGATTGGGATGTGTAAATACGCCTCCGTAAGGTTAAGGGAAGTCAAGTACTCTCCCTGTCATACCGCCACAATGACCGACCTCAACGTTTCCATCCTGAAATGCGGTACCCGAAGACACCAATACACCTCCCGTATGACTAGGAAGAGACAAGGGCTACGGTACTTTCCCCTGACGCTGTAAACAAAACGCTTGATGCATAATTAACACAAAGTCCGGGCAAAAATCCCCAGAGACTGGTAGTGCCCCTGATGGACCCGCCGCAGCCTCCAGGCAGGGCCCTTGCAACGTGACCCTCAAAGCCTCACCTTCTGCCCCAGCCGGCGAATCCTGAGGCTTGTGAGCCACCTTGACCTCCATTCTGCTGCTCCACGCTGGTAGACACTGTAGCGCAGCCTCTGCAGATGCTGGAGTCAGCCACTGTACCTCTGCGGGTGCCGCAGACCACACACTGAGGGCACAATGCCATAAGCCAGATACTCCAACCACTTGTATGCGGTCAAGAAATAACCAAAATACTTTTTTAAAAAAAATGTTCAATAAAGAGAAAAAAAAAAGGAGAAAACTCCCAAAACCTCCCACCAAAAAGAGAGGACCTGACCCCTGGTTCGCTGTGCCAATCCTTAAGGTACTTAACTACTTAACTCAAACAAAAACACAAATTTATCCACTAAGAAATTAAAGAAAATTAAAAGAAATGAAGGAAATGAGGGAAATTAAACCTTTGAACAGGCAGGGTTAGGGCTTTCTGAAGGTCCATCTCCGAATCGGGCATACCAGCCACACGGTGCACACGCGCTCTTGAAAATGGCCGCCGGTGATAACGATCACGAAATGGCGCCAAAATCTACTCTCGTTGAAACTCCAGACTTCAAACTGCAACTCCGCTTGCTGGTCTGAACCCCCTGCCAATCCTTTTAATACCCTCAATACTCTTACCCAAAGTACTGAGCTGTTCGCCGCTGACACGGGGATCTCCAGCCCACGTGGCCCCGCTCAACTCAGTGAGCAGGAAGCCGCTGGCGAAAACACTCTCTGCACTCCCTCTCCGTGACAACAGACTTCAGAGGGATCTGTGGAGTGAGGGTGCCTGCACTAGAGCTCTCCTCCGTACAGGCAAGGAGGAGAGATCTGGCAGTAAACTTGTCCCAGAGATGCACCCAGCAAAGACAGGCAGGCAGGGACCGGAGCAAGTAAGAAGTGCCTTTTTTTTTTTTTTTTTTTAAAGCTACAGTAACCCAAATATATAAAATTCAAATGACTGGACCAAGTCAACCTATTCTAATCTACTCTAATGGCTCCTTATCTGTTCCTCAAGTGAGCCCAGACCTAGGCTCACGACGTCCTCCTGCTGCATGGAGATTGAACACACTGGGGCTAATGGGAGATACCAGCAGGCTACATCCAGTGATGTCACGATTTTGACATGCCCAGTCTCCAAGCTGCAGGGGGAGGTGCACAAACCAGAGGTGGAGGACTGAACTGGAGGAATGATAAGGAACTTCTAAGTTACTGGGGGGGTAGAGTTGGGACAAATGGGGCACCAGGTCTTTTTCTGTTTCGGGGGAGGGGGGATGTGTGCCATGATTGGGGTGGGGGGAGGACATTAGGCCTCATCTCTCTCTCTATCTTTATGTCTGCATGAAGCAGGTATAAATATACAGCATTAAAAAGTAAATAAAAATCTCCAGAATTTAAATTCAGTTTTTGTCGTCATCATTTTTAACACAGACAATTTCATTTTCCTTATTATGCATGCCAACTGTACTACACTTTAGCACAGTGATTTTTCTAGTGTTTTTCTGGTGCTGGCTTGCTTTCTGAATTGGAACAAGACTAGTACAGGAAAAGCTCCAGCAAAATGCTGTGCTACAGCTACATCGGCCTATCTCACTGTACTTAATACCTTCAGGGGTCCAAACAGGGTAGTCTCATTAGCATATGTGGAGCTGGAAAAGTGTCTTGGCATAGATCTGCTTCCTTTTTACTCCCAAGTCAAGATTGGAAGAGACTATATGCTATATCTGCAGGATCAACCAGGGCACAAAGGAGTAGTTCTTTGACCCTGCAGAATGTTACAATCTTATAATTCCTTGAATATACTGGAAGATATAGGGCTCAATGCAGAAACCCTGTACAAGAACTAAGCTCTAGTGCAGGGTTTCCTAACATAAGCTTAGCTCATCAATGCTGTAAGCAAACAGTATGCAAATGAGCTGTGCGCAAAATGTCTACACTAAACAAGGAGAGCAAGCCAAGCAGATACTAGCATGCATCTGCTGGGATGCTATCTGATGCATAAGCAGCAATATTGATCAGCACAAATTCTGTGCAGAAAATATTGCAGTTTATGCTAGGGCTCAACAAATCCTAGGTGCCAGGTCACCATTTGGACTATAAACTGCACCCTGATGTTCGGGATTTGATTGCCTCTCCCCCCCAGCCATCACCCGCTATCTCACTATGATCGGTTTTGCATGTAGTTTGAGCTGTGCGGTGAAGGAAGCTTGCTGATCTCGCTGAGACTTGAAATGAGATCAGCAAACAGTGAGGTTAGCAAGTTTTTCACTGTGTGGCTCAAAGTACAAGCAGAGCCAATCGCGGTGGAAGAGAGGACAATAAGACTATCTGGTGATGGCTCGGGGGCAAAAGAGGGAGAGACATTGGGTGATGGCATGGGGGGGACAAGAAAGGGATAGAGACACTGGGTGATGGCGGGGGGGGAGGGGAGGGGAAGAGCCTATGAGCGATTTTTTGTTTTGCTTCACATATCAGGCCATGGTGATATGTGAAGCAAAAAATGAAGTTCTCATGTGCAGCTATAAAGGGTCAGCAATATGCTGCTGACAACATACTTATTGCTGGTAGTAGGGGGGGGGGGGGGAGGGTCACTGCCTTTTGTTGGCACTGTGAAATGGCATGTTAAGGACCTAATTTATTAAGCTCTCTTTTCCCATAAAACATGGGAAAACAGTAAATCAGGCCATTAAAAAAAACAAACAGAGCTGCAATACACCTTTTGGGGGGTGGGGGCACCGTGATTGAGGTCTCAGGGTCAGCTTCCACATGTTTAAGCTGGCTCCTAGATTCCAGGAGAATTTGTCAAGACCTGGTTTACATGTCAGCATTCCAGCACATGCACAGAACATTTACTCCAGCACACTCCCCCCCACCCAACTGTTTTTTTTCAGCTCTCACTGCAAAGCCACAAAAAGTTGCAGGGGCTGTGCACTCAAAAAATAGGCATAAATTCCTCACCAGCACAGACTGCAGATCTGAGCTGACCTTTAATATTTCATCAAACTTCATGTTAAAATCGCAGCATTAAACTGGTCTTCTGCACACTTCCCTGAATATAAAAGTTTAAGTTACAATGGACCTTGGTCTGACCCAGTATGGCATATCTTATGTTCTTATAAGCCATTATTAAGAAGGGACCCAGGATATCAATGCTTGAACCAATACAAGCATTGTGGAACCTGTGTCCCTTGGGGAAACTGCTAGGTACATATGACCTAGATTGGCCACTGTTGGAAACAGAATACTGGGCTTAATGGACCTTGGTCTGACCCAGTATGGCATATCTTATGTTCTTATAATGTAAACCACTTTGACTAAAATGATAAAGCGGTATAAAAAAACAAATACATAAATTAAATAAATTGCTTTACTATCTTCCACTTAAATGGGTTTAAATGTGATATTCATTGCCGTTAAGAGTCATTTGATTGTGTTGGATTCCTTCCTGCATTCTATGACCACACTAAAATAGACAATTGTGTGCAAATACTACACTACTGCCTGTGCTAACAGCAGCGTCGAGTCCATAAAATTGCAGCATCACTCTGAGTTACTTGTTTGTAAGGGTTAGACCACCACCTTACAGGCTAGCTTAAAAAGAAAGGAGTTAGTCTGCTCCCTGCCTCTCAGTTTAAGGATTGCAAGAAGCAGGGTTGACCCAAAGATATCTGTTGCCTTAGATCAGGGGTCACCAACCTGCGGCCCACGAGGTCCCTTCGTGCGGCCCGCGAGGCTCTACCCCAGTTAACATTACGTGCGGCCCGCCAAGGATTCCCGCCATTGTATCTGCGGCCCGCAGCATGCTCGGCGGGTTCAATGGCACGTGACCGGTTTCCCAAGAGCAGCGCGCAAATTAGAGGACCAATCAGCAATAAGGCTTAAACTTTGATTCTGTTTTTGCAGCTATCGATAGAATTCCTGTTCTCTTTTTTCCCCATGGCTTCCCCCACGAACAAGCAGCGCAAGCTCAGCGATGAGAACCGCGGCTTCAACCCTGAGTGGAACAAGCTCTTCTTCACGCTGCACAAGGATCGTGCGCTGTGTGTCATCTGTTTTCATAATTTTGCGTTTGTTGTTTTTTTTCGCGGGGGCGGGGAGAAAGGGGTGCGGCCCGCGAGGCTCCCGGTAGTCGGCTGTGCGGCCCGCGGCCCTCTGGAGGTTGGTGACCCCAGCCTTAGATGAACCCTCAGTTCTGTGCTCCCCATCCATTGGCTGGCCCAGGGTTCTACCTCCCCTTCCCTACCCTACTTCACTCCAACGGTCCAACATCTCTTTTTCCCTACTTCCTCACTGAGATGTCCAATCGACTTTTCCCTTCTCTCCCTTCTCCCCTGCCCCAGCCATCCAGCATCTCCCTTCCCTTCTTTCTCACCTGGCAGATCTTGGAGGGACGGGTGGCATTGCGGTTCTTCCACATACTTCAAAATAGCAGCAAAGCAAGTCACTTTGGCATTATGACAGGCTGAGAAGCACAAGCTTGCACACACGCACACACCAATGGCCTACTGCTCTTGCCCGCCTCCGACAGGAAGGGTTTGCATCAGAGGGGGCTGGAGTGATAGCCCTCACACCTGCGTGTGCGCTCACAGCCTTCAAGGCCCACTGTGGCACCAAAGTGGCTTGCTTTGCAATTATTTTGAAGTATGTTGAGGGACTGTGGTGCTCCCCAACCCCAGAGGTGGTAACATATGCATTCCAATTTGTTTCTTTGTAGAAGATCCTTGCTACAAAATAAAAGCTTAATTTGAGAGCTTGATGTGTTATACATTACTCTAGCACTGTTACCTCTACGCTACAGCTATCTATTAATGAGAAACGGACAATATAAAATAAGATGAAATTAGGCCTTACCTAATTGGCTTTCCTTGAGGACTGCCAGTCCAGTCCCACACCTCTGGGTAGTCAATCCCCCCCCCCTCCCACCAGCTTGGAGAATGAGCATGTCAGCTTTTGACGACATCAGTGTACTTAGGCAGCTGGTACCACCTACCAGCCCCAGTAACCTATTGACAAAGCAGACTCACGGAAGCAACAAATAAGAAGTTAATACTTACTCCAAAGATATAGGTTTTGAAACAAAAAGCCTGCTAAAACCAGCCCCTCTCTCCACCAGGGGCCCTCCTCCAGCCAAACAATGAAGCTTACCTGCCCAAAATGTCTCCCAAAACACAAGAAACCTTGAATTTTTGAACAAAACACTCTGAGGGATGATAAGATGAAATTAGGCCTTACCTACTCATTGGCTTTTCTTAAGGACCTCCAGTACAGTCCTGGAACCCTCCCTGATAAGGTTACTGCGGCAACGTTAGCGACCCCGGGCCTGAAGGTGGTCAACATTGTGTGAAAGGTCCAGCGGGTTATTTGTCAGAAGCTGTGGCATTAAAGGCTTGGGAGCCTCTGGGGGAGAGCGGCATTGTTTTTTGGACATAATTAGAATGTTTCTCATTCCACAAAAGAACGCGGCTCTCCTCCAGAGGCTCCCAAGCCTCTAACGCCACAGCTGGATCCAAGTGAAAGCGACTTAGGTAATAGGCTGTCACATTCTCAGTTCCTGCAACATGCACTGCTGAAATCACCTGTAGATGGCTCTCCACCCATTCCAACACCACCCCAGCCTTGCCTTCCAGGTGCATGCTGCCTGTGCCCCCTTGATGATTGATGTAGGCAGCCGTAGTAGCATTGTTGGAGAAGACCCGGATTGCCTTACCCCCTAGAAAGGGGTGAAAGTCCTGCAGGGGGAGGAAGTTCACCCTCATTTCCAGTCTGTTGATGGGCAAACCACTCTCCTCCGAAGTCCACTGGCCCTGAGCAATGCACCCTTTGCAGTGAGCCCACCAGTCCAAGAGACTGGCATCTGTTAGTGGGACCCAGTGCGGGGACTCCAAGAGAATCCCAGCTGCTTTTCTTTGGGGCGCAATCACCACCTAAGCACCCTCCGGGTCGTCCGCAGACAGAGCAACTTCTGCATCAGGGGACACTGTTTGTGCAATCATCTGCATAACAGTGCCCTCTGCAGCAGCTGCATATGGGCAGAAGCCAAAGGGACCAGAACGAGTGTCGCAGCTATGGTCCCCAATAGCTGAAGATAATGGCAAGCCGTCTGCGCTTTCATTCTGAGAACTGCCTCACCAGCTGTCCCAGCAACTGTCCCCTCTTCTGTGGCAGGAACACCTTTCCACTGCAAGTGTCAAAACGAGCTCCTAGGTACTCTAAGGCCTGTGATGGCACCAGCTGACTTGGCTACATTGATCACCCAGTCGAGGCTTCACAGGAACTCTATAACCCTCGCTGTGGCTTGTTCACTCTCTCGCTGGGACTTTGCCCAAATGAGCCAGTCATCGAGGTAAGGCTGCATCAGGATTCCCTCCTGGTGTGACACAGCACTGCCACTACCACCACGACCATCACCTCTGAACGTACAGGGAGCAATTGCCAGCCCGAAGAGCAACGCTCGAAATTAGTAGTGGCTCATGGGCACTGCAAAGCAGAGAAAATGATGATGCTCCTGCCAGATGGGAATATGCAAATAGGCTTCTCAGAGATCTATTGATGTGAGAAACTCTTCTTGCACGACCATGACAGACCAGAGGGTTTTCATGTGGAACCGGGGCACTCGCAGACACCGGTTCACTTACTTGAGATCGAGAACGGACCAAAAAAAAAGGGTCTTCCTTTTTGGGGAGCACAAAATAAATGGAGTATCGACCACAGCCACACTGGCTCTGGCGTACTGGCACCACGGCTCCCAATTCCAAGAGCCGCACCAAGTGTCCCACACTGTTTTGGCCTTGCAGGGAAATCGCACAAAGGAGGATGAGAGAGGCCTGGCGAACTACAGCACGTGGCCTTCCTGGATAACCTCTAGGATCCATTGGTCAGACGTGATCTGGACCCAGGCAGGGTAGAAGTTCCGCAGCCGACTTCCCACTGACTACACCTCCGTCTGGGTCCCCCTCATTTCATTAAGCCTTTTTCAGGGTTGAGAAGGTGGTAGAGTAGTAGCCTTGTCCTGCTCCTCACAATCCCCAAAAGGCCTGCCCAAGAGGTAAAACATCCCCTCTGGTAAGATGCAAAATGCACAGCGCAGAACCTTCTGAAATCATGCATCTGCCCCCACACTTGTGCCAAGGAGCATCCTTGCTTTTGCCTGTCCGCTGTCAGATGGCTGCCTGGGTGAGAATCTTCACAGTCTTGACAATGCATATATTTATATGATTTTTGCAAGGTATTGTGGGTAATGTAGTTCATTCACACCAGACACAGCTGCTGACAATAATTTAGTTGTGCACAAGTGTTAAAGCCAATAAGATACTTCTTGTAAGGTTAACTTCTGATTACTTTCCACACAGATCCAGAAGTAATCCTCTCCTAGCTCACAAGCAATTAGGTGCAGCTCAATTGCTATCAGTTATCCAGCTGAAACCCTTTAGCAGGCTGGCTTTCTACTGTGTGAGTCAAATCCTGCTTCAGGAGCTTTTCTTAGTGGAAGAAAGAACAAATTTATATTTTCTTTGTGATGGCTGCTGTGCTTTATCACAGAAAGTTACCAACGGAGTTTGGATAGAGAGCAGTCCATATAAACAATATCTTGATCTGCTATTATTTCCCCTTCATCAACAAGCATAGGGTCACTATCATGAATTGGCACAGATGAATCTTTCAATGGAGCACTTTCAGGAGAACACTTATTTCCCTGCTGTCTTTCAAGGTTATAGCTAGGGCATAGATCAATGTTCATACCTGAGCTTCCATTGTTGCTATAGTTCCTCTCTATATAGCCTGGCCAGTATGTAGTCCAGTTCTTATGTCCAGCCTTCCAGTCTTGATCCCTGGACACTGGATCTCTCTTCACATACCTTCTGGCATAGGTCTTAGAGTCCCTTCCACGTGCAGCCGTCTCCCTCACAGGTAGCCTCTGGTGATTCCCTGTTCTGCAGCACCATTCCTCTGGCTTTCTCCAGTCCAATGGTCTATGCTGGCCCTTGGAATACCTCCCAGTATACGTACTGCCTTGGACTCTTCTAGACCTCTCAAAGGCTTTTCTCCTCTTCCTTCCAGAGGGTTTTCTTTCCTTCTCTATCCATCCGGTTTGGCTTCTGCTGATCCTTCAGATGAAACTGATGATCCTTCTCTGTATATCCAAGGTGATCCTGAAGATGGTCATCTGTAGAATAAACTCTACTCTTATTCTGCTTAGATGAGTGTTCCTCCCTAACACAGCGCAGCTGTGCTGAATCAGGCCCTGCCCTTTGAGATGAGTGCTTAGGGATTACCTCATAGCCCTCCTGATTGAACACACGTTTCCCCACTTCAGCTCCTCTAATGGCTGTTGGAAACCTGGTGCATTCTGGGACTGGTAGTCTTTTATGGCAAAATTCTGTTTTCTCATTTCTACCAGCACTGACAGGTTGCTTGTTCAGAGACACTTCACCTTTTCTATAGCCCCTTCCTGAGCTATGATAAGCTTCCTTATCACACCGCGGGAAGGCGCCGCTCTTTTGACTCACCCAAATCCTTCACAAACATCTTCAGTTCATCCCCGAATAACATCTTACCCTTGGATGGTAGCTTATTTAACCAGGATTTGGAGGAAATGTGTTGCCCAATTACGCACCCAAAGATTACAGCGTGCCGCTACCACCACCACCAAGGCCATGCTCTTAAAGAGACCTCTGATAAAATCATAGAAGGCGTCCACCAGATAAACTGCCCTGACTCCAGTTTTGCCGCTGCTGCAGCATGCTCCTGGGATTCCCCTGCTGGCACCAGAATCCCCTGTGTCCACTGCAGGCACACCCTTGCCACAAATGCTCCACAGACCGACACCTGTAAGGACAGGACATTAATATCAAACGCCTGTTTCAACATGGCATCCAACTTCCTATCCTGAACATCCTCAAGTGCCGTATTGCCCTAAAAAAGGGAACGTAGTCTTCTTAGTCATGACCGACACCATAGCATCAACCTTCGGGGACCGCAATATCTCCCGGTCCTGCTAAGGCAGAGGGTAAAGGTGGGTCGTCATCATCCTAGTCCCTCTCATACCATCTTCCGGGAGGTCCCACTCATCCTGTATCATCTGCTTGATCAGTTCATGCAAGGGAAACATTCTCTGTGGCTTTCAGGCAGCTTGAAACAGGTCTTCCAGCGCGCCCTCTTCCGGCAGCCGTCCTGCCAGCATATTAAGTATTTTCTGGAACTCCATGATAAGAGCTGCCAACTCCTCCCGGCGGAAGAGGCAGACTATGTGGGATGTCTCCTCTTGCGGGATCTCCCCTTCATCTAGCTTCTCTGTCTCATCATCTATATCCAAGTCTCCTTGCTCCTCCGAGTGAAGGGATCCTGTTTCCTCACATGATTCGCCTTTGAGTCTACACCTGGCCAAGGCCGGCTCTTCCTCCGCCATGAGATCTTGCCGGATCTCTGATACTACTTTCTTTCTGTCCATTCAGAAGCAGGGGGGGGGGGGGGCGGTGGCAGCGGCTTCCCGCTGCCTCATGCAGAATGCCTTGTGCATGAGGATGAACTCAGGGGAAAACCTCTCAGGCCACTACCCCCCCCCCCCCCCAACATATCCTGGTAGGTTGAAAGCCTTGGTGTGTTCTACTGTAAGGCTCCAACACTGGTAGGGCAGGACAAATCCCTCAAGTCCCTCTGAACTGGCATTCCTGCCATCTTGACGGGCGAACCGCGATCGCCCTTAGCTTTCAAGCCGCCTTCAGAACCCCCCAGTGGACCCTGCTACTCCCAACTTGTCCGTACTATCCTCCTGTAGGTCCTTTTCCGCTGTCTGGGCTTCTGCTTCACATCCGCAGCAGACGCTTGTAGCCAAGACCATGCCTCGACGCTCACCACTGCGAACATGCCGGCATGATGAGGCTAGGAAAGAAGGAAGGCCCTGATGTCCCTTTCCAGATCCGGGCAGGCCTTAATTGCTGTCAGCAGCAGGCTTTTGTGTTCTTTCCTTTCTAATTCATTTATCTCTATTTATTTTATATAGCAAATGGCAGCAATGAAAAAACAAAAAAAAAATCAGAGGCAGAGAGATCCAGCGTCAGAGGATTCCTCCCCTTTCTACTTTCTCAATGTGCTTCTCCCCAGTGCAGAGAAAATGTCACGGTTTCCCATGCTGCTGACAGAAATGTCTGAAACCACGCAGTGAGAGGCCTCTATAGCCTGAACTGCGCAAACAAAAAGCAGGCTGCCGCAACATTCTCCCAGCTTGCTTTTTTACTCCCACACACTCAGATTTGCTATCATTGTTCCACTCCCTGCCTCGGTGATGAGGCGGGAGCCTGACAGAACTGCACTCAAAACTGATAGGCCTCTGCTTCCAACGTGGTTCCTCATCCGATGATGGGTTCAGGGGCCACTGCAGCTGTTACCACAGGATCAGCAAGCCTCTTCTTTCACTGGGGAGAGCACCCCTTCCCCATTTGCAGCCCTTTTTTTTCCTCCCTGCCAGACAAACCTTTGCTGCTAATTGTTTTCAGCACTAAGGACTCCCATTAGCTGCCAAAGTAAGGGAAGGCAGTCAGACCAGCAAAACCAAGGGGGAAAAAAATAAACTCCTCAGTTGTCCCTTCAGTGAGTCCGGACCTCTGGGATCACCTGCTCCTGCTGCTTGGAGACTGAGCTTACTGGTGCTGGAAGGTGGTACCAGCTGCTTAAGTACACTGATGTCATCAAAAGAGGATATGCTCAGTCTCCAAGCTGCTGGTGGAGGTCGACTACTCAGAGGTGCGGGACTGGACTAGAGGGATAAGGAAATGGTTAAAACACATTAAAAAATATTAGAAAGGGGGGGGGGGCTGTGTGACGTCACTGTCCAAGAAGGCCGCGTCAGCTTTGAGCTGGAAAAGGAAAAATAAGCTCACCTAGGTATTGGTGGAGGTGCAACAGTGGGGTGTTGGCGTTGTGGAGAACACAGGCATGTCACCGAAAGCGAAGAAAATAAACCTGAAGGAGTTTTCATTCTCAGCAGCATCAGAGCAGGCTGCTCCCCGTGCGTTAAGGGACAAGATGGCATCCGCCGGAGGGAAAGCGGCAGAACCTACAGGTTCAAAAAAAAGCATGAAAGAGCACAGAGCCGGAGAATGAGGAATCTAATAATGCAGAGCTGGAATTAGAGAACAACTTCTGTGATGAGGTGCAGGCCTGGTTCCAAGAGTTAAAAAGTGAAGTGCAGCAGGTCTGCACAGATGTGGCAGCAAGTATAGATAGACTGCGTGTTGAGCTAACAAAACTTGGACGATGGGTGAAGACGACAGAAGACCGCTTGGAAGAACAAGGGGGGAATTATGGGGACCTTCAACCACCAGTTGCAGAGTCTACAGCAACAGTGTGTTAACCTGGAGGATAAGTTTGAGGACCTGGAAAAACGGGTCCAGGTGGAGTAACCTTTGTTTCCAGGGGATACCTGAAGGCGAGGCATACAAAGACTGCTGTGCGGTGGTCATTGAGATCTCCAAGACTCTTTTGAAAGAGGCCGGTGTTGAGCAGGCAAAGTTGGACTTCTGCATTGACCGAGCCCACAGGATGGCTAGTGCCCAGGGGCCAAATAATAAACTCAGAGACATCATTGCATGTTTCCATGATTACAACTTGAAGGAGACAGTATTGACTAAGGCACGATAGACTGGTGTGATCAAATGGGGGTCTTGTAAAGTGGACGTGTATGCGGACCTAGCACAGGTCACATTGCAGAAAAGGCACTTAATGCCTTAATAAAGCTGTGGGAGGAAAACATTAGATACAGCTGGACTTTCCCCTTTGGACTGAGTTTTATCTGTAAAGGTTAGAGGCACAGAGTGCAATCACGGGAGGAAGCGATTTAAGCATTAACAGCTTCAGGCATTTCTGGGCTAAGTCTTCAGTGTGAAGCAGGTAAGATGCAGGGGGAAAAAGTATCCTAGCTGGCAGCAGGTGGAGCATGGTAGGCGAAGGCTACTCCACCAGAATGTGAAGATGACAGTGGTGAGCACGGGAGACTGAGGTGCAAGAGTTCAGACATTTTCGGATTTGCCGCTGAGGTGTGGCTGTTGAGATGGAAAGGACAATTGGTTATATGTGAATGCTGGTTAAAGGGGAAATAAGGCGTGCCTTTGGGAAGTGTCTGTCTCCCCCTTCTCTTTTTCATAAGTTCTGATGTGGGTTTTGTGTCATTGTTATTTCTGTGCGCTGGAGGGAGGAGGGAGTAGATCATAGTCCACTGGAGAGACCCCCAGCATGGGCTGTGGGGGGAAGGAGAGGGGTGGAAAATAAGTAGGGAAGAAGAGAGAGGGGAGATAAGGGGAGGGTGAGGGTAGATGCGAAGGGAGACTTGGGTATTTAATTTGGCCTTGAGGGTTCCCACTTGCTGAATGGAAGTCGGCCTGGGCGTGGTCTGGAAGGTGACCTTAGAGATTAGGGGCAAGGGGACGAGTGATGGGGTTGAGACTGGAGAAAGATAGCGAGAGGGTTGGCCAGGCTGTTGGAAGATGATGATTGCAGCCCGGGCTATCTGTTGGAGTGGGAAAGGATGGCCAAAGTGTGAGGGGTGGGATGGGGAGGGGGGGATTGATAAAGCAAGGGGAGATATCGAAGGTTTAGCAAACAGGTGATCTGAAAATAGTGACTTTAAATGTTAAGGGGCTTAATTCACCCTTTAACACACCAGAAATTATATAAAGAGCTGGGACGCCAGCGGGCATCACTGGTTTTATTGATAAGAACCCATGAAAGTCTAGTGTGGCCCAGGGGATATGATGTACAACTATATAAATCAAATACGTTGGAGCACAAGAAAGGTGGAGTGGCTGTGTTGCTAAATTTTAGCAGGAATGTAGTGATCCATACTGTGATCAGAGATAAAGAGGGGAGATACCTGCTGCTAAGGTTAAAAATTGGGACAGAGTGGTTTTGCATTGTTAATGTCTATGTACCCACCGGAGCTCAGAGGGCATTCTGGAATGCACTGAGCGATGAGGTGGCAAAAGACCCTGTTATAATGTAAGCAAAGGACTGTTCTAATGCGAAATTTGTTATCTGTAAACCGCGCTGATACCAAAGAGCGCGGTATATAAAAACTGTAAAATAAATAAATAAATAAATAAATAAAACTGGGGGAGGGTACATTAATTTGCAAGGGGGATTTTAATTTGACTTGGGAACCTGGCAGGGATGCTACAGGGAGAAGGGAGGGACGGAGGGCTGACAGAACCAAATATCAGAAGTTTGTAAAGAAGCTGTGTTTGATTGACACTTGGCGATTCAAACATCCTAGGAAAAAAAATGTTTTTCCTTTTACTCCCCAATACATGGCTCGTATTTGAGGATAGATGCTATTTGGGTATCTGGAGAGGCAGTTGGGCAGCTTTGGGAGGAAGAAATGGGCCCAATAACATGGTCAGATCATACCCCAGTGGAAGTTAGATTGAAGTTGAGAGGGGAAGAACATGGACTTCAATTTTGGAAATTGAATGAGACATTAAGAGCATAAGAACATACTGGGTCAGACCAAGGTCCATCAAGCCCAGCATCCTGTTTCCAACAGTGGCCAATCCAGGTCATAAGTACCTAGCAATCTCCCCAAAAGACACAGGTTCCTCAATGCTTGTATTGGGTCAAGCAGCGATATCCTGGGTCCCTTTTAATAATGGTTTATGGACCTTTCCTCCAGGAACTTGTCCAAAACGTTTTTAAACCCAGCTACACTAACAGCATTTACTACATCCTCCGGTAACAAATTTGAGTTTGATTACATGTTGAGTGAAAAAAATATTCTCTTATTAGTCTTAAATAGGTTACCCTATAGCTTCATTGCATGTCCCCTAGTCTTTTTATATTCTGATGACGTAAACAATCATCATCGTTGGAAGATGAGCGAGTGGTGAAGGAGGTAGAGCGAGAAATAGGGGACTAGTTTTGGTTGAATGATAATGGGGAAGTGGGGTGGGGAGTCATCTGGGGTGGGTTTAAGGCAGTTGTGCGCAGGGTCATAATAAAGTGGGGGGCAAGGAGAGCAGGCAGTTGCAGTTTCGACAGCGTTTAATACACCTGGAGGAGTTAGATGCTCGGGATGGGAAGGGGAAAGATAAAGGACAGGTATTGGCAGTACGGGCACAAGTAAATGCATTGCAGGCTGAAGATATTAGTTACTGTATGCAACAACTACGGCAAGAAGTTTGAGGGGGGAACAAGGCAGGGAGATATATGGCGCAACGCTTGAAACAATGAAAATTGCAATCACATATTTTGCAGATTAAAGGACCAAGGGATGCATTGCTGCAATCTGACAGGGAGATTAGGTCGGCAACCTTTTATCGGACACTGTATAAAGCGGCCCCACCTCCTGCCAGTGGATAGGGTCTTAAGCTAACCAGAATCTATACCGTTGCGGAGCTTAGATTCTGTAGACCAGAAGATGCTGGATAAAGAGATTGTAGAGGAGGAAATTCTACAAGCAATTCAATCATTGATAGCAGATAAAGCCGCCGGCCTGGATGGGCTGACAGCACGCCTTTATAAAAGGTTTTGGGGGGGGGGGGGGGCTTTGGCTCATCTGTTTAATTTACCTCGAAAAAGGGCTGCTTTAGCAGATACCATGGATTGGGCAAGCATTGTGTTGATATCCAAAGAGGTAAAGGACCCATGTGAATGCGCGTCTTACAGACCAATCTCATTGCTTAATATGGATGCTAAATTGCTGGCAAAGATTTTGGCAACACGGCTGAATAAGGTAGTAGGACAGTCAGTACATCAGGATTAAGCTGGCTTTATCCTGGGTAGGCAGGTGTCTGATAATGTGTGTAAGGTTTTGAATTTGATATGGGCGGCGGGCCAGAAAAAGAGGCCGTCTTGCTACTCTTGTTAGACTGTGAAAAGGCGTTTGAGCAGGTGTCCTGGGCCTTCCTATTTCAGGTATTAGAGAAAATGCGGCTCGGGAAGGGACTCGAGTTGGGTACGGGCCCTGTATAATGATCCTAGGGCCTGTGTTAGGGTGAATGGGGGCTATTCAGATTTTTTCCCCACAGGGGAGGGGAATGCGCCAGGGCTGTCCCTTTTCACCTTTGTTGTTTGCCCTTTCGGTCAAACCTTTTGCAGCATGGATACATGCATATGCTGACCCGATAGGGCAGGAGGACTAAAGGATGGCGCTTTTCATGGATGATATTTTTTGAGCGTCACTAGGCATATCTCACTCCCAATAATAATAATGTGGTAATTAGGGGAATATGGTAAGTTAGTAGGATTCTGTATTAATTGGTCTAAATCAGAAATATTAAACTGAACAATTCCAATGGAGCGGCAAGAGGTCTTAGAAAAGAAATTCCCGTTTAGATAGGCCAAACGCACCATTCGTTATTTTGGGGTTCAGTTAGGAACAGACTTGGGTAGTTTGTTTGAGCTAAACTATCGGAAGCTATTGGGCCAGGTGGAGGGACTGTTGTGTACATGGGGGCAAGGCTTCATCTCCTGGCTTGGGCGTATCACTGCGATTAAGATGTTGTTGCTTCCACGCTTTCTCTTCCTTTTTCAGATATTGCCAATAGCGGTGTCTATTAAAGAGCTAAAATACCTTCATTTGACAGAATCGAGCCCCAAGGCTAGCAGCAGCGACTATTCAGAGGCCCAGGATGGAGGGGGCTGGGGGTTCCTAACTTTCAAAAATATTACATAGCAGCTCAGCTCAAGGGACTGTACTCGTGGCATAGCGAGAGACAGAAACAATGGGTTCAAATGAAAGAAACGTCCGTGTCGGATGCAGGGTTGGAACGCTTAGTTTGGCGTGGAGGTAGAAAGTGTGGCACAAACCCAATGGTGTTACATACTCTGGCTATTTAGCAAAAGCAACGAGGGACTCTAGTCAAAGATAAACATTACTCTCAAAGGATGTCTCTGCTAGCATGCTTAGGGGAAGGACAAAAATGTAATGTGTGCCTTCGAGTCAGTCCTGACTCCTGGCGACCCAGAAGCTCCTGGAAAGACAAGGCCCCGCAATTGGGATGTTGTACCGGTGGGCCAAATCGGGGCTCACCCAGGTTTCCCAAGTGATCCACAAAGCAGGGGTACTCTATTTCACGGGCATAAGAGACTTGTATAGATTGCCAGCAAATGATTTTTATAGGTACCTACAGATCAGTTCATTAACACAACATAGGGTTTGGCAATAACTGTGGAGTAATAGGGGCTGGTTTGAGGCAGTGTGTATGGGAGCTATGGGGCAGAAAGGGATCGTGTCGCGGATGTACAGAGGACTATTAGTTACGAAAGAAGAGAGGCTGAGGTATATGAGGAACTGGGAACGAGATCTAACGCTACATTGGGAGGATGACGGGTGGGACAAGGTGATCCAGATGACTGCGAGAATATCCACAGCCACCACTCTAAGGGAAAACGCATATAAGGTGTTCTCTAGGTGGTATTGGACACCTGTTAGGCGATGTAAAGCGGGGCTGGCACAAACAGATAGATGCTGTAGTGTGCGCGGGGGTAAGGGAATGTTAATTCATACATGGTGGGAATGCAAATTGATCCAGGCCAATTGGTGTATGGTAATACAAGCTATAAAAGAGATCACAGGCTATCAGCTGGAAAAGTGCCCAGCTATATTTTTGCTACATCAGCAGGACAATAATATGCTCAGAGGCATCGAGGTGGTAGTACAGCACTGTATTGCTGCAGCTTGATGTGAAATAGTAACTTATTGGAATAAGCCTAAGCTTCCAAATTTGGCAAGATATGCCAGGAGAGTGGTGAACTTGTATTTGATGCATAGGTTGACAGGGTTAAAAAAGGGGAAAGGAGAAAGAGTTATTAGACAATGGAAAGGGGTATGGAAGTGGCTGAGTCAGCACAACAGAGGAGGTAGCTCTGAAGCAGACGAGGCTATTGGTTAAAATAAGGGGGGGTTGGTTACAGGGTGTGATGTTTAAAGGGTTTTGGATGACTATAAAAAAATCACGTTGTCATTACTACAGGGGTAAGGAAGCACAGGAGGGGGGAGGGGGTAAGGAAGCACAGGAGGGGGGAGGGGGTAAGGAAGCACAGGAGGGGGGAGGGAGTGTATGAAAATGTGGTAGTAGGTATTTGTTAGTTTTGCTTATCTTATGTTTACTGTAAAGTTGGAAAATTTAATAAAATCTAGATTTAAAAAAATATTAGAAAATAGATTAAAATATGACCAAAAGTCTAATCTCTTGCTATACATGCCCTTCCCTAAAAAGGAATCCCTCATGTTGCTAAAATTTTACTTCAAAAGCACTGTATCCAAGACAATAAGCATCAACTAATGTGATTTAGTAAACCAATAGCATTATGAATGTTGGCAATTAGTATATAAATGTTAGGGAAAAAAATGCCATATCTTATAGATACTCAGGCTCATTTTCCTTTATCACAGTAAAATCCTAAATCCTATAAGTTGCTAGTATGGCCTGTCTTGTCTATTTGGGATACACAAAAAGCAAGAGACAAAGTCATCAGTGGATGGTTAAAAGATCATTTATTCATAAAGACCCCAACGCGTTTCGGCACAAACGCCTTCTTCAGGGGGTATACAGCTTAAAAACATAAAACAAATTTAAATAAATATACATATAAACATTCAAATAAGCCCCTTATGAATATCCTTGACAATACAGATATATATAAATCATCAAATATAGATAAAGCGTAGTTACTCACCTGTAACAGGTGTTCTCCAGGAGCAGCAGGAATCAGTCCTCACATATGGGTGACGTCGGCGCCGACGGAGCCCTCGCGGAGCAATTTTTCCCAGCTTTCAAAGAAAGCCTTTGGGAATTGCAGCTCGCATGCGCGGTCCTCTTCCCGCCCAAGGGTGCCATCCTGCTCAGTCTGATGACATAGCTAAAGACAGCAAAAAATTAGCAAAAAAACGAAAGCATAGAACTGCAACTCCAAGGGGAGGAGGGAGGGTTGTGAGGACTGATTCCTGCTGCTCCTGGAGAACACCTGTTACAGGTGAGTAACTACGCTTTCTCCAGGACCAAGCAGAAAGTCAGTCCTCACATATGGGACTCCCAAGCTTAAGGCTACCGGAGACCCTAAGCACAAAAATGAGCTCCCTCAAGCTCAGTAGCCCAGAAGGAAGGAATCTTCTCTGAATAAGTCTCCAACCGGTAGCCCAACATCCGGGATGGAGGGTAGGAGTTGCCTATACCTCGAAGAGGTTACGGAGGACTGCCTGTCCGAAAGCACTGTCCCTGCGGGACTCCCTCTCCAGGCAGTAGTGGGCCGCAAACGTCTGGCTTGAAGACCAAGTAGCGGCCCGGCAGATGTCTGCCAATGGAACAGAGCGGAGGTAAGCCACTGACGTAGCCTTCGCCCGAACACAATGGGCCGTGACTCGACTTTCCAAGGAGAGGCCGGCTGCCTCATAAGCCCAAGCGATACAGTCAGCAATCCAGATGGACAGAGTACACTTGGAGACAGGGAGCCCCAACTTATTGGGGTCATAAGAGACGAAGAGCTGAACAGCCCTTCTGTGCTCCCACGTACGGTCAAGGTAGAAGGTCAACGCCCTTCTACAGTCCAGGGTATGCAAGACCATTTCAGCTCGGCTGGAGTGTGGCCTGGGAAAGTAGGTCGGAAGCACCACCTCCTGGTTGATGTGAAAAGGGGAAACCACTTTGGGAAGAAACTTAGGGTGAGTCCGTAGGACTACCCGGTTCTTGTAGAACCTAGTGTACGGAGGATCAGACACCAGGGCCTGCAGCTCACTAACGCGTCTAGCAGAAGTGAGGGCCACCAAGAATAAGGTTTTCCAAGAAAGAAAACGAAGGGGACAGGTAATCCGCTGTAAAACCACATTGAGATCCCAGTCCGGGGCTGGTGGGCGCAAAGGTGGTTTAAGGAGAAGGAGGCCTCTGAGAAAACGAGCCACCAGAGGGTGGCTAGAAAGAGGTCTGCCCCCCACCGGCATGTGGTGCGCAGAAAGATCACTGAGGTGGACCTTGACCGAGTTGGACTTAAGTCCAAGATTGGAGAGGGAAAGCAAGTACTGCAAGACCACTGACGCTGAACATGAGAAGGGATCTTGAGACTGCTGAGCACACCAGACGGAGAACCGACGCCACTTCAGAGCGTAGGACTTCCGGGTGGAGGGCCGCCTGGAGGCCAAAACGACCTCCTCCACATCTGGAGGCAGGCGGAGGGGAGCAAGGACTACCCTTTCAGCAGCCAGGCCATCAGATGAAGCGACCGGAGGTTGGGGTGCAGGAGAGTCCCCTGATCCTGTGACAGGAGGTCAGGCTGACACCCCAGAGGAAGAGGGGTGTCCACTGCCAGCTGCATTAGAAGTGGGAACCAAGGCTGTCTCGGCCACCGGGGAGCCACTAGGATCATCGATGCTTTGTCTCTGAGAACCTTGAAGAGCGTCCGAGACACCAGCGGCATGGGAGGAAAGGCATATAAGAGGCCTGTGGACCATGGAATCAGAAAAGCATCCGCCGCTACTCTGAGAGGATGCGGTTGTCGAGAGCAGAATCTGGGAAGTTGCCGGTTCAGAGGACTGGCAAACAGATCCATGGTGGGGAGGCCCCACTTGAGAAAGATCCGCTGAACCACCATCGGATCCAGCCTCCACTCATGTGGCTGGAGGATCCTGCTGAGCTTGTCGGCCAGGGAATTTTCTTGACCTGGGAGATAGACAGCTTTGAGGATGATGCTGTGGTGGACGGCCCAAGAGCATAGTTTTTGCACCTCCTGACAGAGAAGAGAGGAGCCGGTTCCGCCTTGTTTACGTAGAACATCGCAACCGGATTGTCTGTCTGTATCAGCACCGACTGGTGAGAAACCAGGTGAGAGAATGCTGAGCGCTAGGCGGATGGCTCTGAGCTCCAGGAAGTTTATCTGCTGAGCAGACTCCCAAGGAGTCCAGAGACCTTGAGAACATGTCCCTTGGCAATGTGCTCCCCAACCCAGGAGAGAAGCATCGGTCGTCAGGACCTGAGAATGCAGAGGGGGCTGAAAAGTCACTCCTAGTACTAGGTTTGGCAGATGAAGCCACCATTGTAGAGAAGAGACCAGCCGGTCGGAGATCTGTATGGAGTCCACTAGGCTCCCAGTGGCCTGATGCCATTGTGTGCGAAGGCACCATTGAGCAGGTCGCATTTTTTTTTTTTTTTTTTTTTTAAATTTATGAGCACCCAACACAGCATACAATGCACAACAGAAGCCGTGACCCCCCCCCCCCCCACATATATCCAATATACATTCTGAACATCCATCACATTAACCATTGGGAAGGCCCCTGTTCCTAGTGCTTCCCCATATGTTTTCCATTTCACCCAAACCCCCCCCCCCCCCGTGTACCTTTTACACAGCTTATACAATATACAATTTAACCCCGCTTATACTACTTTACATTAGCCCAAGCATAAATTCTCCACGCCCTCCACCCATCCTCCCACATTCTACTAACCTCCCGCCCACCCACCGGCCATAGTTTTTCATTATAAAACCGCACCAGCATAAGGACCACAAAGTCCCCACTTCCCCCCCCCTTACCCCATCATTCCTCTAGACACCCCCCCCTCTGCCCTCCAGTGTTCATATTTTTCCCACACCTTATATCGTGAAACAGTATGTTTTTGATGGGCTTCTATTGCCCCCAAAGCTGCTCCATTCGCCCCACCACCTCCGCTAAGGGGGAACATCCGGCTTCTTCCACCAGCGGAGAAGACTCATCCGCCCTGCAATTACACAGTACCCCTGTAGTCTCCCCCTGTCCCTCCTGCCTTCTCCCGTCCCCCCTTCATTCAATATCACCATACTAGGAGTAAAGCCGGTCTTCACCCCTGTGATGTCTTCCGTGAGTCTTTCCACCTCACTCCAATATTCCTGAACTACCGGGCAGCCCCACACCATATGCAGCAAGTCTCCTCTAGCCCCACACCCCTTCCAGCACTGATCCGAACTGGACGGGTATAGAGCGTGTAGCCACACTGGGGTCCAATACATTCTCAGCCTTAGCTTATAGCTGTTTTCCAGCATTGCTGTACCCGGTGCTAATTTATGAGTTCTGATATAGATTCTATCCCACCTCTCGCCATCCCATTGCCCCCCCAGGTCTTCCTCCCACTGCTTCTGGCCCCGTACGACCCCTTGCTCGAATTCCCCCAGGATTTTGTATAACTGCGATATAGTCCTAGTTGGCATCCCAGTACCCCCCATCATCTCCTCAAAGGGCGCAGGTTTCGCCGTCCAGTCTCGCTTCACCTCCTTCCTCTAAAGCCAGTACCACAAACTAACATAAGCATATCTATCATGCCTCTCCAAACAATATTTCTGCTGCAACTCCTCAAAGCCTCTAATCCTCCCCCCCTCCCCCACCAATTGTCCCAACGTCCGTAACCCTTTCTCCCCCTATCTCCTAAAGACCCCTGCCTCCTCCCCCATCCTACCCTTCATTGCTATCTGAATTGGAGTTTCTCGAGAGTATTGCTTCCCCCCTAACAGGTACCCCTTCCATTTCATCCAAACCTGTCTGGTAAGTTCTCTGTAGGGATTCTCTTCTCCCAGCCTCTTCCCTACCCCCCCCCAGGGTCCCAGATCCAGGCTCCCCCTTCGGTCCCCGCCACCCCCTCCATCCCCACCCACCCAGGCCTCTCCACCCCCTCCTTCCAGGCAAATAGGGCCCGAAGTTGCGCCGCTTCATAATACCGGAGCAAAGATGGAACCCCCAACCCCCCCTCCGTTTTAGGCCTATACATGGTCGCCCTGGCTACTTTTGGTCGCTTTCCATCCCAAATAAATTGCAGCAACAAATTTTGCATCCTAGCTATTTCCTTTCGGACCAACCGATACGGCAATGACATATAAACAAACAGCAACCTTGGAAGAACATTCCTTTTTACTACTGCAATACGCCCCATCCAAGACAAATACAGCCCCCTCCACCGTGATAAGTCCTGCCTTATATTCTCGACCAGTCCCTGATAGTTCCATTGCTTAATCTTAATGAGAGGGGTCCCCAACTGGATCCCCAGGTACCTGAAACTCCCCTCCACCCACCTAAATTTAAAATGGTGCCGCAGACTCTCTTCCACCCTGGGCGCCAGATTGAATCCCAGCAGTTCTGTTTTCCCTTGATTAATTTTATACCCCGCTAAGCGGCTGTACCTTTGTATAGCCGTCATTAGCACTGGTAGCGTTGTAATCGGTTGCGTCAGGGTAAAAATAACATCTGCAAAAACTCCGATCTTTTCCTCCCGCCCACCTATCTGTACTCCCTTAATGTCCCCCATTCGCCTAATATATGCCGCCAACAGCTCTATAGCCAAGGCAAACAGCAAGGGTGACAGCGGACAGCCCTGTCTGGTACCTCTATGTAGCTCAAAACTCTCCGAATATCCCCCATTAACCCGAACCCTAGCGCTCGGGCCCTGATATAGAGCTCTGAGCCAGCTGACATACGTCCCTCCAAACCCCATTTTCTCCAAAACTTGAAACATGAAGGACCACTCCACCCGGTTGAAAGCCTTTTCCGCGTCTACGGTGATCAACATGGCCTCTTCTTTAGTCCGCTGAAGATGCCACATAATATTCAAAATCTTTCGCACATTATCGCTACCCTGACGCCCCTTCACAAAGCCCGTCTGATCCGGGTGGATCAAGTGCGGCACAATGTCCTGGATACGGTTGGCCAAGATTTTTGCCAATAGCTTTGCATCCAGATTGATTAAAGAAATGGGCCTATATGAACCACAAATCCCCTTATCCTTGCCTGGTTTCGGCAAGACCGTTATGCCGGCCTCCGCCATTGTGCGCGGGAGGCCCTCCCCCTGAAGCACCCTATTGACTACTTTGGTAAATATGGGCGTAATCTGTTCCGACATAACCTTATAAAATTTTGCCGTGTATCCATCCAGCCCTGGCACCTTTCCCAATTTCAATGTGGTTATAGCCCTCCTCACCTCCTCCTCCTGAATCTCCCGCCCAAGATGTTCCCGTTCCTCCTCCGTCACCTGTGCCAGACCACATTCCTCCAGAAATTCCATAGTGTCACTCCCTCCCACCTCCAGTTCACTTTCATACAGAGTCTTATAGTACTCCCGAAACACCCCCCTAATTCCCTTGGAGTTCTGGACCCACTCACCTTTATTGCTCCTAATGCCCACAACATGCCCTGCTTGCCTCCGCCCCTTCAAGCGACTGGCTAACACCCTCTCTGCCCGATTCCCACCTTCGAAATGGGCCTGCTTCAAGACCGCCAGTTGGAATGCTATCTCTTGTGCCCGCAATTTACTCAGCTCCCCTCTCACCCTTTGTATCTCCGTAAGGGTACCTGGATCGGCCACCCTCTGATGCACCCCCTCTAATCGCTGCAGCTGTTGCAATAAGTCACATTCCATGGCCCCTTTTTCACGCTTTACCCGCGCCCCCAACCCAACCAGCTGTCCTCTAATCACCGCCTTTAAACCATCCCAAAGCACCCCCATAGACACCTCCCCCATATCATTTAGCTGGAGATAATCCTTTATATGAGCCTTAAGCTTCTCCACATGTTTCTCCTCCTCCAGCAAAGAATTGTTAAGTCTCCAGAATTTTAAACTATCATCTTTCCATCCTATATCAAAGCGTGCACTCACTGGGGCATGATCTGACCAAGTAATCTGACCATGTTCCACCTCCTGTACTCTGTCCAACCAGATTCCTCCCCCCCAAAGCATGTCCAACCTACTATAAGAGCTATGCACGGGCGAGTAGTAAGTATATTTCCGTTCTCCCGGGTGCCAACTTCTCCACATATCCACCAAGCCCAGGCGCTCTCGCAGCGCATGTAGGTTTCGTCTATCCCCCCTTCCTCCTCCCCCCTGCCCCCCACTTGTATCAATCCTAGGGTTACACGTTAAATTGAAATCCCCCCCCCCATGATTATTGGTGTACTCCCCAGTCCTTCCAATTCCTTCAAGAGTTGCTCGTACATCTCCCCCTGCTTCTCATTAGGACCATACACACTGATCACCCAGACCTCCTCCTCCTCAATTTGCAATAATACCCCCACCCATCTCCCTCCTTTCCCCCGTCTAACTTCCTTCACCATGGTGTGGTACTCCCCCCCCCACCAAAATGCCCACCCCCCCCCCTTTCCTAGAATTTAATCTCTGGCCCGCCAAAACTACCTTGGGGAATTGCCTAGATTCCAACAAGTATTCCTGCCCCACCCGCAAATGCGTTTCTTGTATACACATAATATCGGCCCCCATTCTTTTACCCTCTCTCCCCACCAACTGGCGTTTGTCGTGTTCGCAGCCCCTTCACATTTAAAGGTCATAATACTTAACATTCTACACTTCCCATACCCCCCTCCCTCCCTCTTTTCCTCCCCCTCCTTCCCCCCCCCTCTTACCTCGCCCCCCCTTCGACCTCCTCAAGCCCTCATCCCCCCTCCCTCCCCCCCCTCCGTCCCTTCCAGAGGATAACTCAGGAATAGTGCGCCCCTTACCTTCCCCAGCCTTACGCCTTCACACACCCCTACCCCCGGCCCACCTTCAGACCGCTATCCCCCCTCCCTTCCTCCATACCCTCTTCCCCCCTTCCCTCTCCATATGCCCTCCTACTTCCACGCTGTCCTCTCCCTCAATCCCTCTCCTATGCCTCCCGCCCGGTACCCCTCCACCTCACCCCCTCCTCCACCTCCCAGCCACCTACACCCTCCCCCTCACCACCGCCTCCTCTCCTCCCCCACCCTCCTCTCCCCCAATTGCTTTACAAAATACCTGTATGTTACTTATATACGCATTCTTAAAGACAACATTCCTCCACCACTTTGCAACCCATAAACCAGCATGTTATCAGTCCACAAGTCTCTTCAAGTGTCTTCCAGCTGATGGGCCTCTAGCAGCTCCTGCCCATGTTGCGTCCCTCCGATTCTTCCTCACTCTGGGCTGCCTCCCCTCTGCCCCTACTGCCCTCCAATGGAAGAACCTATCTCCAGGTCCGCCCCGTGGGTGCTCAGGCCCGCGTCCCTGAGAGCTTTCTGGGCCTCCTCCGGTGTCTGTGCCTGCCATGTCCGCCCTTTATAGGTAAATGAGAGTCCAAAAGGATGGAGCCATCGATATTTAATGTCCTTTCTACGCAATAGTTGTGTAACAGGCTGCATGGCCCTCCGCCTCTGCAATGTGCCTGCAGAAAGATCTTCGTATATGTGCACCGGATAGCCCTGCCACATGAGGGCTCCTTCTCGCCTGATTTTGTTAACTATTGTCTCCTTAGTTTTATAACGTGCCAGACAGATGATTATGTCGCGGGGCTTATTACCCACGGGTTTCCCCAGTGCTCGGTGGGCTCTTTCAAGTTGTATATCTGTAGCAGTCGCCTCCCCACCGCCCAATCGTAGGGCCTCCAAGCAGACTGAACGAGCAACCTTCTCGCTATCCTGAAACTCTTTCTCCTTTGGTATTCCACGGAGTCTCAGATTATTACGGCGAGAACGGTTTTCCAGATCCTCCAGCTTGTATAACAAAGTCTCATATTGTGACCCCAACTTCACCGATCTTTGTGTCTCTTCTTCCTGATGTAGTTCAATCTCTTGCAGCCTGTTTTCGTGGTCTCCCATTCTACAGACCAATTCTCCAACTTCTTCTTTCAGGGGGGCCAGCACGTCGCTCAACTCACTCTTCACTGACTGCACTTCATTTTTGATTTCAAGAAACCAGTCTCTAAGCTCCGCTCTCGTGATAGGTTGCATAGAGTCTATTCCTGGGGCTTTTACATTCTCCATGTCCCCTGCTCCCCCCTGCTCTCCTTGCAACTCTGGGAGCTTTTTGTTCTCCATCTGCCCAACATCACCTTTTCCTCCATGCGCCCCTGAGTACACATATTCTCTAAGATCTGCCGCTTTTCGTCTGGTGGTCATCTCTGTACCAGATGCCTCTGGCAAGGTCAGCAGAAAACATCCAGTATTTGGGCTCCCCAGCCCTTTTTGCTGATTTACAAAGCTCTTATATCCACCTCTGCGTCGTGCTGCCCAGATGCTGGTGGCCTGCTTCCTCCGGTTCCCCTCAGTGCCCTTCCGCCAGGCCCAGTTCTCACTGGCTTCCCACTGCTGGCCCACAGCCTTCTCAGCCTGCACAGATCTGCTGGGCTACTCTCCTCAGCCCCTGCGTTCCACCAGCAGCACTCAACACAGCTGACCTGCTCCTCTCCTCCCTGCTAGTCTCCGCGATCCAGCTCACCTCCAGCTCTCTGGTTCAGATAGTTCTCTCACGCTGGGGAGCCGCAGCACTGTCGAGGGTACAGGCCCCTAACATCTGCCTGCCTCAGTCGCCATCTCCACGCTGCCTCCGGGCGCCATTTTTGGCCTACCACGCTGCCGCCGTGCTCTCCTGATGGTGCGTTGCACCGCCGAATTAGCTGTATTGCCGCCGGCGTTTCAGCGGTCCCGGCACCTCCTGCCCGCTTTCTGCGTCCAATTCCCCCACTGGACACCTCCGAGGGAATTATTTTTGAGGCTTTTGGCTGGGTCAGTGCCGGAGCAGCTCTTTCAAGCTGCCATCGGCTCTGGTGACGTCACTTCCTCCCTAGCAGGTCGCATGTTCAGGCGGGCATTGGGGGTCACATGGACCGTTGAAGCCATATGGCCGAGCAGTCTCAGAAATTGCCTGGCCGAGACCAGGGCATTGCTGTGAAAGTGGCTGGCGAGATCCATGAGCCGCTTGGCCCTGTCCAGAGGGAGGAAGGTCCGCACCTGAAGAGTGTCCAACCTGGCGCCGATGAATTCGAGATTTTGAGAGGGGAGCAAAGTGGACTTTGCGAAGTTTAGGACAAATCCCAAGTGCTGGAGTAGAGTCACAGTGCGATGAGTGGCCTGAGTGGCCTCTTGGGAAGACTGGGCTCTGATGAGCCAGTCGTCCAGGTATGGGAACACAAAAAGGCCTTGAAGTCTTAGATAGGCCGCCACCACTGCCAGGCATTTGGTGAACACCCTGGGGGCGGAGGATAGGCCAAAGGGCAGTACTCTGTACTGGTAATGATTTCCTCCCACAACAAACCTGAGATATTGTCTGTGGTCTGGATGAATAAGGATATGAGTATACACATCCTTTAGATCCAAGGAGCATAGCCAGTCGCCCTGCTGGAGGTAGGGCAGCAGGATTCCAAGGGTAAGCATCTTGAACTTTTCCTTTGCAAGGAACTTGTTGAGGTTTCGCAAGTCCAGGATGGGTCTGAGGCCTCCTGTTCTTTTTGGTATCAGAAAGTACCTGGAGTAAAACCCTTGACCCTTCAGGTGGTGGGGCACCGGTTCCACAGCCTGTTCCTGAAGGAGACTTGCTAACTTCTGAAGGAGTAAGTCCTTGTGCAGAGGGAGTCTCGGAGGCTCCCCTGGAAAGTAGGAGGGAGGTACCTGGTGAAAGTGAAGAAGATAGCCCTTCCGAACTATGTGAAGTACCCAGGTATCTGTGGTGATGTTGGACCACCTGTGGGCAAAGTGGACTAGCCGGCCTCCTGTGCTGAGAGAAACCAGCTGAGGGGGAGAGGCTATGCTGATGAAGTCAAAAACCCCCACCCTGCTGAGCAGGGGCCGGTGGTGCAGGCTTGGGGGCTTGCTGCCTACGGGACCCATTACCCAGTCCCTTGGCCTGCTTACCCTATGGGGGAGCTGCTGAGGCCTGATACTGAGGGTAGTATTTATAGGCAGCCGCCTTCCTCGGGTAAAAGGGCTTTTTCCCCGAGCCCTTCTTTTGAGAAGGGGCAGAGGTCTTCCTTGAGAGACGAGTCCTGGTGAGAGTCTCGGTCTCGATCTGTGCAGCCTTCTCATCCATGGGCTTGCCAAAGAGGTTTTCACCTCTGCAGGGAACATCGACCAACTTGTCCTGCACCCGTGGCTCGAGGTCGGACGTCTGAAGCCAAGCCTGGCGGCGTCCACCGATGCCGGCTGCGGCTACTCGAGCCGATGCCTCAAAACCATCATAGGCCGCTCGAGAGATAAACTTTGAGCACTCCCTAATACCAGTTGACAAGGTTTGGAACCTCTGCAAAGGTTCTTCGGAGAGACCAGCAGAGAACCCGGTTATTTCTTTAGCCAGGTCCCGGAGATACATGCCCATGTAGAGCTGGTAGGTCTGGACTCGACAAGCAAGCATAGAGCCCTGGAAACACTTCCTACCGAGGGCATCCAGGCTTCGGGCCTCCCTACCGGGGGGCACCGAGGAGTGCATTTTTTGACTCTTAAGTCTATGTATGGCCGATTCCACCACCATGGAATGGTGCGGTAGTTGTGCCTTTTGGAAGCCGGGGCTCTTGCGGACTCGATAAATGGAATCGACCCGCTTGCTTAATATCGGCGACGCCGCCGGGCTCTCCCACATGCGGAAGAGAAGGCGTTCCAGCATCGGAGGAACCGGTACAATAAAGGCCTCCTTCGGGGGAGAGTCATATTGGAGGGCATCGAGTTCTTCGACTCGAGGCTCCTCCTCGGGATCCGCGGGGAAGGCCAAGGCCTTGGCCATATCCCGCACGAAGTCCGAGAACCGGGTATCCTCCGGGGGGGACCGTCTCCGAGGTTCGGACTCGGGGGAGTCCGAAGGGACACACCGAGTCCGAAAGGAACCAGGTGACTCTTCGTCTTCGGATTCCCAGGCCGACTCATCGGAGGAGGAGTCGAGCGGCTCCGGTCGGGCGGGCATCGATGCCATCCGCCCCGACGCCGAGGGAGTCGGTGTCGACGACCTCGGTCCCGAACGGGAGGCTGAAGGAGACCGTGACCGAGGATCGACTCGAGCCCTCATGGACTCGAGGATCGGCTCGGTCTCCGGGGTCGACTTGGAGGTCGACGTCCCGGCGGTCAGTGCAGAAGCACCGGCGAGGCCAGCGATCAATGCCCGCTGCTGGTCCATGAAGGCAGTCAGACTGCTCTCCAAGGCCGTCAACCTGAGTCCGAGCTCAGGAGACCCAGCAGCCCCCGACTCGGGCCCCGACAGCGTCGGGCCCGACGTCGGCTCCTTCGGAGGCGAGTCTACGAGGACCACAGTACTCACGTGAGCGGGCAAGTCCATCTCGAGACGAGGATGTTTTGAAGGCCTCTCCACCTCCGAGGACCCGGGACGGGAATCAGGGCTATGCGACCTGGCCCTCGAGGAACCAGGAGCGTCCACCGATCCCGCCCTCACGGGTTTCTTCTTCCGATGATGTTCCCGGGTAGGAGACCCCCTTTCAGAGGAACTCCAACGATGCTCAGGACCAGAGTCCCGAGACGTCGAAGCCTCTGATGAGGTCAGAGCCCGGCCGGAGTCAGAGAAGATCCGTTCCTGCTGATGCTGCCGACTCAACGCTTTAGAGGACATTTTGCCACACGGACCACAGATCATCTGGTCATCTGGTCATGATCGGGTCCGAGGCAGCGGAGGCAGAAGTCGTGTGTGTCTGTAAGAGACATGAGTTTCTTACAGAGGTCACACTTTTTAAAGCCGCTGGCAGCCATCGGGGGAAAAAGGGCCCCTGCGAGGTCGAAAGACCGTGCTGCCAGTGAAAAAGTAAAAAGGCGCGAAATCTGTCACGAAGGACAAAAAAACGAAAAATAAAGAACGGACTCGCAACCGGCGTCGCGAGTCCGGGCGGGAAAAGAACCGGCGTCGAACCGAAAGAAAAAAGAGAAATAATCAACTTTTCTGCGGGGATTCACAAACAACGTCTGTAGGGCTCCGCGGAAAAAAGAAGACTGAGCAGGATGGCACCCTTGGGCGGGAAGAGGACCGCGCATGCGCGCTGCAATTCCCAAAGGCTTTCTTTGAAAGCTGGGGAAAATTGCTCCGCGAGGGCTCCGTCGGCGCCAACGTCACCCATATGTGAGGACTGACTTCCTGCTTGGTCCTGGAGAAAACCTCCATAATGAGACCTGTACTGTGAACGCAGGACGAAAAACATTTTTAAACATAACACCAAAACTCATTGAAGGGTGTAAAGACAAACATATCAACTAAAAAACAATAACCAATGGTATATATAATCTTGAAAATAATATAGCGCTTACACCATATGATAGTGTCAAGTTTTCATATGGTGGTTCAATGTAGTTTATCTTACTCCAAATAAAAACAAGTTGTTTGATTAAAGCATGTTATCCTTAAGTTGCAACAATATGAACTGACTATTGTTGCTTTCCTGTCTAAAAAAACAACGGTTACATTATTGAAGAAATTGTCAATATAATATAGATCTATTTCATACTTAAAGACATGACAACGTTATTGTGCACTGAACTTGTTATAAAAAAAAAGTGTCTAATATTCAACTCACAATATGCACCCAAGGGAATGCGTACTGAAGTCAACTAACCTTAGCTTGTAGACTCAAATTGTCATACTGTCAACCTTCAAGGTTCAGGTGAAAGCCTCTGCTACAAAACTAAAAAGAAATGAGCTTATGCTATACTATACTGGAAAACGGGTATATTAAAACTGAGTTAAGCATTGCATCATGTCGTAAATTTGAAAGTTACTTAAAAGACTGAACATGTCCTACCTTCAGAGTTGGAGAGCACTGTCTGTAGTTCAACATCAAAGAAATACACAGAAAGTCTTAATGGCAAACCGCTAAGTAATGACGCCAACATTCGTGCCAAAAGGGGAGGAGAGTAAGTTGTGGGTGGAGCTTGTCATTCACAAAAAACTGCGTAAGCATCAATAAATAATCTTACGACAATAAAATTACTAAACGTCTAAAAACATTATACCTCATGTTGTGCCACGGGAAAAAACGATGTATTACGTGTGCTGCAACTCAAAGGTTATTGTATTAAAAACCATATTAAGCCTAGGAAACCATGGGCGAATTGTTATGTAAAATTTAGAAAGAAAATAATTTAGCATCCAAACTACATGAAAAAACTATCTTGGCAAGACCAAAGCTCTTGTAGTGAGCACATTGTCCAAGGAAAATGTACTAATCCCAAAATGTGAGAAAACCTTGGTCTGTCATATACCAATCCACATTATAATAAAGAACCAATTCCGTAGAAGAGACTCGATGGCTTCTAATGACTGTTGGATACGAACCATTTTGAGACTATAAAAATAAGGGGACGGAAAAAGCCATAAGATATCTAATGTACGCATTAATTTCATGGGAGACACTTGTGTAAGTTTAAGTTTTTTATACTTAATAAGCTGTAGATAAACTTAACATATTAGGTAATGTGTGTTAAAACCAAAATAAAGCTAATAACTAATGACCTAATTAGTAAACATCATTTTTTCACGTGGCACAACATGAGGTATAATAAGCTATCATATGGTGTAAGTAAGCGCTATATTATTTTCAAGATTATATATACCATTGGTTATTGTTTTTTAGTTGATATGTCTTTACACCCTTCAATGAGTTTTGGTGTTATGTTTAAAAATGTTTTTCATCCTGCGTTCACAGTTTAGGTCTCACTATGGAGGTTTTATCTATATTATTTGATGATTTATATATATCTGTATTGTCAAGGATATTCATAAGGGGCTTATTATTTGAATGTTTATATGTATATTTATTTAAATTTGTTTTATGTTTTTAAGCTGTATACCCCCTGAAGAAGGCGTTTGTGCCGAAACACGTTGGGGTCTTTATGAATAAATTACCTTTTAACCATCCACTGATGACTTCGTCTCTTGCTTTTTGTGTATCCTGGTCGGTGTTGCAAAAGCACTGCTCCTAGTTGTGTCACGTCTGTCTTGTCCATTTTACATTAAAGTACTTAAATCAAAAAAAGCAAAACTAGACTTACCTGCTAATTGTTGTTCCTTGAGGAACTCGAGTCCAGTCCCACACCTCTGGGTAGTGCCCATCCTCCAGCAGCTTGGAGACTGAACATGTCACATTCTGAAGTCACCAGTACTAATACCGCTGGCACCTCCCACCAGCTCCCAGTAACCTACTGGCAAAGCAGACTCACAGGAGCAACAAAATAAGTAGTTAAATAGACAAACAAAAAACCAAACTACCACGTCCTCCCTCCCTCACCAAAGGAGGCACTCCTCCACCCCCCGAGAGTGAGAGAAAGCAAGAAAGAGGCCTCCCAGAGAATATCCGGGTATCTGCACACTGCTCCTGAGAGGCGGAAGACCACTGTTCCACCCCTAAACGTCAAAACTCTTGCGACCCTACGTTGCCCCAGCCCCCCCCCCCCCCACCAGTAGCAACTGAGTCGAAATCTAGCCAAAAACAGTCATAGCAGAAACCCCAGGTGGGATCTGGGACTGGACTGGAGTTCCTCAAGGAACAACAATTAGACTTACCTGCTAATTTAGCTTTCCTTATCGTCCCTCCAGTCCAGTCCCGCACCTCCAGGATGTAACAGAGCAGTAACTTAATGGGAGGGACCTACCACACCGGTCCACAGAACCGCCTATCTGAAACAGGCATCCTCCGCTGCTTGGACATCGAAGCAATGCTGCTTACTGAAGGTATATGCAGCAGGGAGGACCAAGTAGCCACCCTACAGATTTCTACTGGAGGCACCAAACTATACTTGGCCCACGAAGCTGCCCGAGCTCTAGTGGAATGAGCTCGCAGCCCTAAAGGCACCTGTCACCCCTGCAAAATATAAGCTGACTCGACTGCCTCCCGAATCCATCTGGAAATGGAAGCCTTAGCCGCCACATCACCCTTGCACGGACCCCCAAAGAGGACAAACAATCCGACTTGCGAAAGCTCTCTGAAGACCTCAAAACAACGCCTGAGGGCCCTCCTCACACCCAGCAAACGAAGGTTGCAGCTGGAGGCACTCTCATCCGAGCCCTCTAGAACCGGCAAGGACACAGACTGATTCACATGAAACGCCGAAACCACCTTCAGCAGGAATGACGGAACTGGACGGAGAACCACTTTTTCCCGCGAAAAGGAAAGGAACGGTTCCCGGCAAGACAAGGCCCGAAGCTCCGAGATTGTACGCATGGAGCAGATCGCTACCAAGAAGACTGTTTTCAGCATAAAGTCCTTCAACGAGGCCTGGCTCAAAGGCTCCAAAGGTTTGGCGGGTGCAAACAGGCCATTGCCTGTAGTAAACTTAACACTTCTGGGTGAGAGTCCAAAGGCACCTTCTGGACTTTTTTGCGAAAACAAGCAATTGCCGTCAGCTGCACCTGCAACGAGCTGGCTGCAAGGCCCTTATCAAAACCATCCTGCAAAAAGGCCAAGATCTCCAGGACCGTGGCCAAAGCTGGCCGCGCCTGCTTCTCCACACACCACACTTCAAAAATATGCCAGATGCAGATGTAGGTCAGCAAGGTAAACCTTTTCTATGCCTTCAGCAAGATTGAGATCAGGGGTCCCAAATATCCCTTCCACCTCAACCACGCCCTTTCAAGTGTAAAGCCGTAAGCGAGAAACGACCCACCTCAGGCATATGCAGTGGCCTCTGCAACAGAAGGTCCTCCTGTGCCAGAAGGCACCATGGCCGATCCTCCAGGAGACGCACCAAGTCGGCATACCACGGGCGCTGTGGCCAGTCCAGAGGGCTCAGTATGACCCGCACACAATGTGCCTCGATTCGTTGCACCACATGGCCTATGGGAGCCCAAGGAGGAAAGACATACAGATGCCCCTCCATGGGCCATTGCTGCAACAGAGCATCTAGTCCCTTGGACATCCTTTTCCATCTCCTGCTGAAGAAACAGCTCGCCTTGGCAGACTCGAACGTCGCCATCAGATACATAAGGGGCATCCCCCACCTGCGCGAAGACCTCCGAATGAAGCTCCCACTCTCCTGTGCCCACGCGGACCTGGCTGAGATAGTCTGCTGTCACACTGTCAACTCCTGCAATGTGTGTCACTGACAACGCCTGGAAACAAGGCTCTGCCCAGCCGAACAACCTTTCGGCCTCAAGAGCTACACTGCCTGGTCCCCCCTGACGGGGGAGATAAGCCACTGTGGTCGCATTGTCCGACAGGACTCCGACTGCCTTTCCTAGCAAGTCTGTCTCAAAGGCGCTCAGTGCCCAAGATACTGCCTGCATCTCTAGTCGATCAACCACCTGGCCTCCTGCTCATTTCATGTCCCCTGAGCAAAGAGCTCCCCATTATGGGCCCCCCAACCCGCCAGACTGGCATTGGTCAGCACCGAGATCCACTGCGGCGGCTCGAGGGGCATGCCCACTGCCAGATTTTCCAGACAGAGCCACCATTGGAGCGTCTCCCTGACCCCCCAAGGGTAGGGAAGCCGCTGGGCCAGATAGTCCATCTGGTGCGACCAGTGACGGAGCACGGCTGTCTGTAATGGACGCATGTGTGCTCTCACCCATGGCACTACCTCTAGAGTGGCTGTCATCGTTCCTAACTGCTGCAGATACTGCCAGGCCATCGGCTCCAACTGCCTCAGAAAACTGCACACTAAGTGATGCAGCCCCTGAGATCGCTGCTCCAGGAGGAAGATTGCGCCCATCTGAGTGTCAAAGCAGATTCCCAAGTATTCCAGGTCCTGAGAGGGTATCAACTGGCTCTTGGCCATATTGACCACCCAACTGAGCCTTTCCAGAAGCTAAACCACACGGGATGTAGCCCGCACATTGTCGTCCCTGGACTTTGCCCAGATCAACCAGTCGTCGAGACAAGGGTGTACCAACACCCCCTCCTTGCAGAGCACCACCACCATGACCTTGGTGAATGTTCAAGGCACCATTGCCAGACTGAACAGTAACGTCTGAAACTGGAAGTTTCCCATCGGGACTGCAAACTGCAGGAACTGCTGATGGTCTGGCCTGATGGGAATGTGGAGGTATGCTTCTGCAAGATCAAGGGACGTTAAAAACTCTCCCTGTCTCACCGCCATGATCACAGACCTCAATGTTTCCATGCGAAAGTGTGGAACTCGAAGACAACAGTTACATAGTAACATAGTAAATGACGGCAGATAAAGACCAGTATGGTCCATCTAGTCTTCCCAGCACAATGTCAAGAGTAGGTACACCTGCCGCTCTGTGCAGGACACCCCTCCCCATGTCTTTGCCCAGGGGTGAACCCACCACTCCATGTAGGACACCTCTGTTGAGGAATTTGATAATTCAGTTTATTTTGATATTTTTTGTTGCTGTAAAAGGGATCCACTGTGTCTGTCCCATGCCCTTTTGAACTCAGTCACTGTGTTTTCCCCCACCACTTCCATCGGGAGGGCATTCCAAGCATCCACCACCCTTTTGAGGTCCAGAATCTGGCAAAAGGACCCATCCTTTTTGGGGACCACAAAATAAGTGGGCGTATCGACCACAGCCGCACTGTTCTTGGGGAACAGGGACCACTGCCCCCAGATGTAGCAGCCGAACCAGGGTATCCCTTACTGCCAATGCCTTGCCTGGCACCTTGCATTAGGACCAGTCGAAGGACTCTGCAACTGGACGGGCAAATTTGAGGGCATAACTGTCACAGATGATCTCCAGCACCCATTGGTCAGATGTGATCTGGGCCCAAGCAGGGTAAAACTCCCATAGCCAACCTCCCACAGGCTGCTCCACTGCCTGGGCCCCCCTCACTTCACTGCACCTTTTTAAAGCCTGAGGCGGAAGGAGCAGAGAAACCTCTGCCCACCCCTCAGAATCCTCCAAATCCCTACCCTCGGGCAGGAAACCTCCCCTTCTGGAACCCAAGGTGGGATTACTAAAAACGCCAGAAATTTCACGTCTGGCCCCAAGGTGCTGCTGCATTGTGACCCTGCTTCGGCTTATCCTCCGGCAGGCGTCCCCCTTTGGAATCCCCCTTGATTAACTTGTCCAGGTCCTCCAAGAACAGAAGCTTCCCCTTAAAAGGGAGTTTGTTAAGATGGGACCGAGGAGCCGTCCGCTGCCCAATTCCACAGACAAAAAGTAGCAACAAGCCACCACCACCAACGCCATGCTAATAGGCAGTGAATGAAATCATAGTGGACATCCGCAAGGTAAGCCACCCTCAACTCTAGCTTGGCTACCTCCGCCACTGCCTGCTCCAGCGCTGAATCCCCCAGCTGCTGCAGCCGCTGCGACCAGCAAAGACAGGTTCTTGCCACCCAGGCCCCACAAACAGAAGCCTGCAGAGATAGCGCATTGACATCAAAGGCCTGCTTCAACAATGTTGTCCAATTTCCTGTCCTGCCCATCCTTCAGGGCCGCACTCCCTTCCACCAGGATGGTTGTCTTCGTAACCGCAGATACTGCCACATCCACTCGTGGGGAACGAAACATTTCATGTTCCTGACCCGACAGAGGATAGAGGCGAGACATGGTTCTCACCCCTCTAAGACCTGCCTCCAGCAGGTCCCACTCATCCTGGATCATCTGCTTGACCACCTGGTGCAACGGAAAAACCGCCTGTGTCTTCCACACCGCCTGAATGAAAGGATCTTCCAGCATCTCACCCTCCAACAGGCTAGTAGGCAAACTGAGGGCTTGTAGAGATTCCGCAATTAAAGCGAGCAACTCATTTTGACAAAAGACCCGGACAATCTTAGCCTGGTCTTCTGGCTCCAGAATCTTCCCTTCCTCAAGCTCCTCGCCGTCCACCTCCGGCTCCAGCTCCAAATCATCCGCTTCCGGCCACTTGGACAAGGAAGGCTGCTCTTCCAAGGGCTGGGTCCTCTTGGCCGGCCCCGGGCCAGAGATCTCCCCCCCCCCCTCTCCATGGAGGCCCACCCCACACTGGCCCCTGCCACCAATCCCTGCTGTTAGCAAAAAGGCCTGATGCAGCTAAAGCACAAACTCTGGGGAGAAACCCCCCCAGAGCCACCCCCCCCCTACACCGTGGGGAGTAGAGGGACCGGGAATAGCCTGAGCCAGCCCCTGCAGGGAGGGAGGAGCCTCCAAGGGAAGGAGGACCTCTAGGGGGGCCTGGACCACCCGCATGGATGAAGGCATGGGATCCCTAGTCTTGTCCTGCAGCACCTGCTCCATGTTGACGGCCTCCGAAGTGCAGCCGTGGCACACCCCTGCATCTGACACCGCCCCTGTCAGGTACCGCAGACGAGGCACTGCGGGTGCGCAGGCATGAGCACCGGACCACTGCTCACTGAATCCAAATTGCCCGAACTCAAAGAGGAGAAGTAGGGCTGTCAGTCTATCCTATCTTCTCCCCTACCTTATGTGCGACAGTTTCACTTCGCTTGTCTTCTTTTATTTTATTTTTTTTTAACGGAAGGCAGCACAATGAGAGAGAGAGAGAGAGTCCCCCTCGAGGTCTGGGAGCACGAGCAGTGCTCACCACGCTGTTAACCAGGCCCCCCCCCCCCCGAACTGCTCTGCAAAAGTGCGGGAACAAGGCCTGCAAACTAGCTTTCCCGCCTCTGAGCTACCGTGGAAATCATGAGGCACCAGACCTCTCTTCCACTGTGCCTTTATCACTGCCCCCCCTGTATCTGGTTAGTGAGCCCGAAGAAGAAAATGCAAAACTGCTCAGGATGCCGCCAAGCCGGTCACTGAAACTCCACGCTCAGCCAGTTCTCGGCTTCAGCACGAAGGGGGAGGCAGGAGCATTCCCTCTCAGGCAGCTGGACCAGCAATGGTGGTTCCTCACCTGTTGACGGGATTGGGAGCTGCCAAAACCCCGGGAACTCGGCAGATGCCCCAACACCCCACAAGACTATCAAGGAGGGGGGAGGTGTCCTCTTTTGCAGTGCCACTTAAGAACTCCGGTAGGCTGCAACCCAGGGCTAACTGTATAACCAATTGCGCTTCTTTTAAAAGAAAAAAAAAAAATCTCCCAACTTTAAGGCCCAAAATAAAACACAAAAAAAAAAAAACTCCATGGAAAAAAACCTAACTAGCTCCTTATTTGTTCCTTCAGTGAGTCCAGCACCTAGGCTCACCACCTCCTCCAGCTGCTTGGAGATTGAGCATACTGGGAGCTGGTGGGAGGTGCCAGTGGTATTAGTACTGGTGACTTCAGAATGTGACATTCTCAGTTTCCAAGCTGCTGGAGGTGGTGCACTACCCAGAGGAGTGGGACTGAACTGGAGGGGCAATAAGGAAAGCACTTTAATGTGAAATACTTTAAAGTACTCAAAAAATATCCAGGATGCAGACATAAGCTGCTGCAATCTTTATTTATTCAGATATTAACCAACCTTTGATAATGAGATTCAACCAAGGTGGTATACAAAAAGTGTAATATCACCGTTGCTATAATGTAAGTTGCCTAATTATAATAAACTGACCAAATGTCAGTGTAATAAACAATGAACAGTAAGATAAACTCTGAAATAGGTAAATTATAGTAACAGCAATATTATGATACAGCGCCATTAATATATAACAGCACAGTAGAATATTCATAAAACAGAAATATCACACAAAGTCAGCACAATGCAGATGATGCATCTTAATTGGAGGCATAGTAGAAAATCCATAACACAAATATTAAGCAGAGAATATGTGCAGTTGGGGCAAACAGACAAGGTGGGTAAAACAAAGACTGGGATAAAGTGGGTAGCTGAGTTGAGGATAAAATTGTCTGCACAGTTAAATAAGGTATGTGCAACTAGTTTCAGAAGTTGCACAGCACAACAGTCATGCAGTGTGTCAGACGGCTGCCTGGGTGAGAATCTTCACAGTCTTGGCAAGTGCATATATCTATATGATTTGCAAGGGATTGTGGGCAATGTAGTTCATTCACACCAGACACAGCTGCTGACAATAATTTAGTTGTGCTCAAGTGTTAAAGCCAATAAGATATTTATTTATGGGGTTATTTCTCCCAACACAGATATGCTTGGTAGCACAAATCAGGTTACTTGCTTCCAGTGTTTAACTTGGAAAAACAAAGTCAAAATCAGGAAAACATTCAAACTTGTCAGGCATTAGCTAATGTTTTCTTAGCACATATCAAACAAACGAAAAGCCACAAAGAAAGAAAAAAACTGTTCTTTTCAGGTTAACTTCTGATAACTTCCCACATAGATTCAGAAGTGATTCTCTCCTAGCTCACAAGCAATTAGGTAAGGCTCAATTGCTAGCAGTTATCCAGCTGAAACCCCTTAGCTGGCTTGCTTTCTACTGTGTGGGTCAAATCCTGCTTCAGGAGCTTTTCTGAGTAGATTAAAGAACAAGTTTGTATTTCTTTGTGATGGTTGCTGTACTTTATAACAGAAAATCACCAAAGGAGTTTGGACAGAGAGCAGTCCATATAAACACATTCTTCATCTGCAATCATTCCCCCTTCTTCAACAAGCATGGGTTCAATATCATGGATTGGCACAGATGAATCTCTCAATGGAGCACTTTCAGGAGAATACTTGTTTCCCTGCTGTCTTTCAAGGTTATAGCTAGGGCATAGATCAGTGTTCATACCTGAGCTTCCATTGCTGTTAGAGTTCCTCTCTATATAGCCTGTGATAAGGAAGCTTATCATAGCTCAGGTAGGAGCTATAGAAAAGATGATGTGACTCTGAACAAGCAACCTGTCAGTTCTGGTAGAAGTAAGAAAACAGTTTTCACATAAAAGACTACCAGTCCCAGAATGCACCAGGTTTCCAGCAGCCATGAGGGGGGCTGAAGTGAGAAAACGTGTGTGCAATCAAGAAAGCTATGAGGTAATCCCTAAGCACTCATCTCAAAGGGCAGGGCCTGATTCAACACAGCTGCGCTGTGTTAGGGAGGAGCACACATTAGAACAGAATAAGAATAGAGCTTATTCTACAGATAACAGCTACAGAAAGAGCTTCAGACACAGATACAGCAACGGCTACAAGCTCAAGCACCAGTATCACCTGGAGAAACAGAAGCCAAGCCAAGCGGATAGAGAAAGAAGGAAATTCTCTGGAAGGAAGAGAAGAAAGCCCATTGGAAGGTCTGGGAGAGTCCAAGGCAGTACCCATACTCGGAGGTATTCCAAATGCCAGCAGAGTCCATTGGACTGGAGTCAGCCAGAGGAATGGAATGGCAGAGATAGGAATCACCAGTGGCTACCTGGAAGAGAGAAGACTGCACGTGGAAAGGACTTTCAGACCTATGCCAGAAAGTATGTGAGGAAAGATCCAGTGTCCAGGGATCAAGATTGGAAGGCTGGACATCAGAACTGGATTACATACTGACCAGGCTATACAGAGAGGAATTATGATAGCAGGAGAGGCTCAGATATGAACACTGATCCAGACCCTATCTATAATAGTGAATGGCAGCAAGGGAATAAGCATTCTCATGATAGTGCCTTAATGAAAGACTCGTCTGTGCCAATGTATGATAGTGACCCTATGCTGATTGATGAAGGGGGAGATACAGCAGATGAAACTATTAATTACATGGACTGTTCTCTATCTAAATGCTATTGCTAGCTTTCTGTGAGCAAACACATCAGCCATCACAAAGAAACCTAACTTTGTTCTTTATTTCCACTGCAAACAGCTCTTAAAGCAGGATTTGGGTTCACACAGTAGCAGCCAGCCAGCTAAAGGGTTTCAGCTGGTCAATTGATAGTAATTAAAGCTGCACCTGATTGTGTGTGTGAGCAAGGGAGAATCACTGCTGGGATCTGCGTGGAAAATAAGCAGAAGTTAACCTAACAAGCAAAGTTCATTTATTTCTTTGTGCCTTTTTATTTGGTAATTATTTGCTAAGAAAACATTAGCTAATTGCCTTACAAGCTGAAGGTTGTTTTCTGATTTGCTTTGTGACTTTATGTTATCCATTTAAACACTGCAAGCAAGTAACCTCATTTATATTGCTACCAAGCATATTTGTGCTGGGTGAATTAAACCCCATCAATAAAAGAAGTATTTTATTGGCCTTACCACTGGTATCACAACTCAATTATTGTCTTCAGCTGTGTTTGGGAGTGAAAGAACTACATTACCCACAATACCTTACAAGAATCATATGAATATATGCATCGTCAAGATTGTGTAAGTTCTCACCCTAGGCAGCCGTCTGACAAGCCTGGCCAGTATGTAGTCCAGTTCTTATGTCCAGCCTTCCAATCCAGATCCCTGGACACTGGATCTCTCTTCACATACCTTCTGGTACAGGTCTTAGGGTCCTTTCCACATGCAGCCGTCTCCCTCACAGGTAGCGTCTGGAGTTTCCTAGCTCTGCAGCACCATTCCTCTGGCTTTCCCCAGTCCAATGGTGTATGCTGGCCCTTGAAATGCCTCCCAGTATACGTACTGCTCTGGACTCTTCTAGACCTCTCAAAGGTTTTTCTCTTCCTTCTTCCAAAGGGTTTCTTTCCTTCTCTGTCCATCCGGTTTGGCTTCTGCTTCTGATGATCCTTCAGATGAAACTGATGATCAAGCTCAAGCTGATTCTCAGGATAATGAGGATAATTCTCTGTAGAATAAACTCTACCTTTATTCTGCCTAGATGAGTGCTCCCCCCTAATACAGCGCAGCTGTGCTGAATCAGGCCCTGCCCTTTGAGATGAGTGCTTAGGGATTACCTCATAGCCCTCCTGATTGAACACACGTTTCCCCACTTCAGCTCCTCTAATGGCTGTTGGAAACCTGGTGCATTCTGGGACTGGTAGTCTTTTATGGGAAAATTCTGTTTTCTTATTTCTACCAGAACTGACAGGTTGCTTGTTCAGGAGTCACTTCACCTTTTCTATAGCTCCTTCCTGAGCTATGATAAGCTTCCTTATCACAAGTGACAGTGACTGGCTGGTTAATTGCCACAATCATTAAAGGTTTAGGAGAAGAGCTAGACTTTCACCTGCTCTCTGAAGTAATGATGGCCTTCAGTTACAGTGTGAGAGGCTACTCCGGAAGGAGCTTGCTGGCAGGTCTCACATTGCATGATTTCCTTTGTTGAGGGCTTAATTAGGGAAGTTCTTCATCAGCTTCCTAATAAGATTGGCTGAAGACAATTCCACAGCATGACTAACATCCTAATCTGCCTACATATGCTAGACAAGGCTAGATAAATCCTGGGCAGATTGCCTTGAAAACTCAAGATGGCCCTGTGGTGCAAGACATTTTCATGCCTAATGGTTAGAGTACTGGCTTGGTAACCAAGAGCCCAGGGTTCGATTCCTATTACCACTCCTTGTGGCCTTGGACAAGTCACTTAACACTCCACGGCCTCGAAGGCAGGCCAGGCAATCTACTTCCGGTCACACTGCCAAGAAAACCCAGGAGCTGGCATCGACTAAGGCACACATTGCAACTTACTCTGGCTACCACAGGAGTTGTCTTCTTTACACAGTATGGCCTTCACTGAATTGAAGTTACATAGTACAGAACTCGTGTGGATCTCACAAGACTAAGACTTGAGACCAGGGCAGGATTTCTTGCACTGTGTGGCCCAAACAAACTTAGTTGTGTGCTAATAAGGCAGCTCCTGTTGCAGAGATGGCAGCCTTTAACAGGCTGTAAGGTAAGCAGAATTAAGAGGGACCCTGTTGGGAACAGAAGGTGCTTGAGAAGGGGAATGCTAAAGGTAGAGTAGGGTTGGGGGGGTGGCTGAAAGAAAGAGAAGGACAGGATGGGATGATTGAAAGAAAGACGAGGGTTGTTGGCTCTGCGCATTTTGCCAGCCCCAATGCAATGGTGTGGTAACAGCATTATTTATTAATTTATCTTTCCTTGCACATACAGGATGGGAAAACCAGCCTAAGTAATTAGGTCCTAATTGTTTTGGTGGACCTCTGGGGGGGGGGGGGGGGAGATAAGATCTCAGCTACTGGTTCTTGTTTTAGGGGCTGGCTCTTAGATGAAAAGAATACTTGCCAAGTCTGGCTTGTGTGTTCACTTTATCCACATTACACTAATAAACTCAATGTAACCAATCCATCTAAAAGGTTCAAAATTATGTATCATCAATTTATACTTCACTTTTGGACAAACTTGTACAGAGTGCATAAATAAATTAATCCTTTAAATCTACTACTAATATCAACACTATTACACTTTGCATAAAAACAATCCTTTGATAACATACATACAATCCATATCTCAAAAAATACATGAAAACAATCACATACCCAGCCATATGAACTCTTGGGGCTGTGTACACAAAACTTACTATAAAGCCCACCTCCAGAAAAAATTACACTAATTACAAACTCCTGGATAACTACTAAATCGCACATTACACTAACCCATCTGTTCTATAATGCGCATATAATACATTAATAGGACATAAGTATTCAATGAAATTAACACAAAAATATTACTGTTATCTAAAAGTGGAAGTTAAAACATGATTGCTTGCATATACCAAATTTTCTATGTATTCTCAAAGATATAAAACTTCAACACATCATATAATCTATTTCTGTGTTATGATTTAAATGCAACCGATCAGTAAATATACATCCATCTGCTATTGATGTTACCAAACTGTTATAAGTCCAAAACACACAGTTTTATGTTACTATTCATATTAACTCCACTATGTGATGCTATCCAGATGATCCAACTCTTGTATTTCACCAACACTGACCTCACATGCCAGGAATGCAGATCTTGTATTGCTTCAACATCAACCTCACTTTCCAGGAGCACAGGTCCCCGAATCCATTATACTTTCATCAGCATCAACTTCCCATGCCAGGTAAGCAAGGGCCCCCGCTCTAAAAACCACATTGTAGATATTAAAGTCACCCCAGGAGAACCGGGTTCTCTTTAAAAACAGCTAACTAATCAAATCATATACTGCATTCTCACAGATCACAGATTGCGCTTTCCAAAAACCTCCAATCATGGACAACGGTTTCGCCATTACCGGCTTCATCAGGGAAACTAAAACACAACAAAAAAAACCACGACTACTCAAAACAGTTCATCTCTCAAAATCATTCGTGTCAACCCAAACAAGTTTTCACTGACCTCTGGTTCTTCCAAATTCATTAACCGCCAACAAGGTGCAAATCTCTAAGAAGCCAGCGCACTAGAGAAAAGGGTTTAAATACCTTTGTACTCAATAAAACCAGTGCCATTCCACCTGCAGATTTAACCCACACGGTACCACAGTATTCCACCGAAAAATAAACTACTGTTTCTGACTGCACAGATACTGATGGAAATCACATCCTCCTCCCCCCTCACTTCCTCCTAAACAAAACGACGAAGTTCTTGTATAGTATGTTTTTTTCCTGCCAATGTGCTACTAAAGGGGCCGATTCCACACCCCAACGAATGGCAAATAAAATGTTCAATAATCCGAGTCTTAAACAGACATGACGTCTGCCCTATATATACCGTATTTTTCGCACCATAAGACGCACCCGACCATAAGACGCACCTGGTTTTTAGAGGAGAAAAATAGGAAAAAAAATATTCTGAACCAAATAGTGTAATAAAATATTTAATAAAGTATAACAGAATAATATTTGAACCATATAAACTGAACAGCAATCAACAGTGGCATTAAGAACCATTATCACTGTCATTAACACATAAAGACAAAGGTTTGAGTACTCTATAGTCTTCGGAAAACCCCAAGAACTCTTCTTCGCTAGAGTCAGAATTCATGAAGCTCATTTGGTCACAATCACTGACATCACTTTCTTCGCTGTCTTCGTATAAAATACAGTCTTCACTTCCATCTAAGGCAATTAAACTGGGAACCCCAAAAGCCAAACTTAGAATGTACAACACTGTAGAAATAAAACTATAAATTGATTTCCTCTTGTATTAAATAAAGTGCAGACGTTAAAGATGCACATTTCCAAGAGCTGACATATTTCAGTTAATAAATTCAAAATAAAGAGATATTTTTCTACCTTTTGTGCATTTTTTTTTCAGTTGCAATTGTTCCAGCCACTTTCTTCTGGTTTCTTCGTGTCTTCTGCTAACGCTCCATTGTCTGCTGTCCATTTGTCCTTTCTTCTTTCCTAGTTTTTTTCCATTCTCTCTACATCTGCTTTAACATACTAATCATTCTCCTTTTGCTCTTTCCTCATTCCTATTTCATCCACTCAAATTTTACCCCTCCATCCTCAATCCCCACTTACTCTCCCAATACCCGGCCAATTGTAGATTTTTCTTCCCTCCCACACAAAATATATTTCCCCTCTCCATTTCACTCTCCCAGCCCCATCCCATTCTAATCGTCCCCCAACATCAACTCCCTTCTAGCTCCTGCCCCACCCAGCATCTGCTCCCTTCTAGTCCCCGCATCATCAGCCCATTTCCAGTACTAGCTCCCTCCCCTCACAGCCCATTTCCTTTCCAAGCCCCCTCCCCATCAGCCCATTTCCATTCCAAGCCCCCTTCCACTCAGCCCATTTCCATTCCAAAACCCTGTCCCCATCAGCTATTTGCAGTTCAAGCTCCCCCTTCTACTTGGCCCATTTCCAGTCCTAGCACCCCCCCCCAGTCCATTACCAGTTCTAGCCCCCCCCCATAGCCCATTATCAGTCCTAAGCCCCCCAACAGCCCACTTCCAGTCCTAACCCTTCCATCGCCCCATCTTCATTCTTAGCCCCCCCATAACCCCATTTTCAGTCTTAGCCCCCCAATCAGACCACCTGCAGTCCTATCCCCCCATCACCCCATTTTCAGTCCTAACCCCCCCCCCATTACTAGTCCTAACCCCCTCCCCCCCATTACTAGTCCTAACCCCCTCCCCCCCATCAGCCCAAGTAAATTTAAAAATGAAAAACAAACCCTGGGCTTCTGCTGCTGCCGCTGCCGTGGCAGCGGCAGAATCAACTGTCCCGCGGCCCCTTCCCATCTGCCCGGCAAAGCATCTTCTGAGCTCCATCAGCGGCAGCTTTCAGGGCCGCGAAGAGAAGAGTGATCTCCCTCTCGCGGCTCTGTTAGCCTGCCGGGGCTGATGGGAATTCCCATCAGCCCCAGCAGGCTTAACAGAGCCGCGAGGGGGAAATACTACTCTCTTCGTGGCCCTGAAAGCCTGGACACGGGGCGGGGGAGGGATGATGCAGTCCCCAGGGACACGGAAGGTCCCGGGGGACCCGCTGCCGCTCTGCAACTTCTTCTATTTGCACCATAAGACGCAGGCACTTTTCCTCCCACTTTTTGGTGAAGAAAAAGTGCGTCTTATGGTCCGAAAAATACGGTATATAACTGGCAAGGACAAAGGACAACATAAACCATCCCACTTGATTCACATGTGGTAAATCCACATAAATGATGAATGAATCCCTTAACAGGATGCACAAAATGCTCTAACTCCAAAGTAACTGCACATATGACACACTGATTGCATTTCCTGTGTCCCTTTATCCCCACACGAGGGAGCTCCTGATACTGGGAGTGCAATAAAAGATCTCTCAAATTTCTCCCCCTACGAAGTGAAAAAAACAGGAGGGGGTCTTAAAAATCAAATGCACCTGTAATATATCCCAATAGGATAATATCAGATCCTTGACATATCGAGTCTGAGAAGAATACGGCAAGACACAAGACACGGTTCCTACCTGCTCCGTGTCCACTCTCGATGCACATTAAATGCCCGTTTTTTAGCTCAATATATATCACATGATCTGGATATCCATTGTTCTGAAATTTTCCATACATCCTTTGCACCTGAAGGGTATAATCTTGACGAGATGAACAACTTTTGAAGGTGCAAAAATTGACCCATGGGTACATCACAGTTGTTCCAATCCATAGGCTTAGAATATATGGAAGCGTGAAAACCCGATTTGTTCATCATGATTTTAATATCTAAGAAGTGAACCTCCTTACTAGGTATTTTGGGGGTAAATTGTAGATGACTATCTTGCATATTAATCCATACCAAACACTCTTGTAACACATCCTCTGGACCCTGCCAAATGAAAGAGATGTTATCAATATACCTAACCCATTTTGTCACAAATGTCCAACATTGAGATGCATAGGGGCATAGAGTGAAAATGCTCTGTTACAGGTATCCTGTCTAGCTTTGATTTTTAAAGGTGGGTTGAATAATTAAACTTGGGAGAACAAAAGAGGGGGACTAACATTAATGGTGGATATACATATAGAAGGGTGAGCAATTATATATAATATGGGGGTATTGATACAGTAATAATTTTGTTAATTTCATTGAATCCCTGTGCTGGGAAAGAATTGGATGAGAGAGAATGGACGCGAGTGTGTGAGGGGATAGGGCGTTAAGGCATCTCTGTGACTATTCAAGAGACCTCTTATAAACGGTGTTATTGCTGGCACTATACACTAGAACGCCTGAAGCAAATGTTCCCTGAGAGCTTGGACAGGTGCTGGATGAACTGTGGCAGTGTGGGCTTATTTCTCCGTATCAGATTTATTTTATTTTTATTTTATTTTATTTAGTACACACTTATATACCACCACTTCCAGCGATCAGCAGCGGTTTGATTACATCTTTGGGAGTTGTCAAATCAAGACAGAAGAGTGGGGCAAATATATACATAGAATTGGGGGTAAGGCACAGCACACAGGATTAGTGTCTTGGAGATTGGACTGCACATATTTACATTATTTACATTTATACATATTTATACATTTATCGGTTCATCAGAGCATGATTAATTGATTGCCTTGCTTCATCTATATTGTACTGAGGGTCACAGCTGATTGTAGTGACTTTTGAATAGATGAGTTTTTAGTTCCTTCCGGAAAGCAGTAATGTCCTTGATTGATCGCAGCTCGAATGGTAGTTGATTCCAGATAGTTGGTGCAGAGAATGAGAACGCCCTGCGACTAGTACTTGCTTTCACAGATCTGATGCTGGTAGGGACTTGTAGTGTGCCTGAGTTGTTAGTTCTCCTGTCCCTGTTTGTTAGATGGGAGTGTGATCCGGGACCAAGGTCAGAGACGGTGCGCCTGAGGTAAACTCTGCCTATTTGAGCAAGTTTACAAGAAGCCGGGGGGGGGGGGGGGAATAGCCTGGGACTGAAAACAATCTGCAGCACTGGGGTTGGAAGCTTGGCAGTCTCAGCTTAGGAAGTTAATATTGATGGAGCGCCTTATGGCTTTGTGGCAACAGTGGGAAGAGCAATTTAATACCCGCTGGCAGCCTTTATTGGACTTTTTGTCTGGATAGGATGCCTTTTAAGGGTGGGGGTGGATTATAAAAAAGCACCTTCAGGCACAGGAAGAACAGAGGAGCCACCAATAGCCCTGATTGGCATCAGGGAAGAGAGCAGGTAACAGTCCCTCCCTGCTTCCCACCACAAGGCCAAACAGGGCCCTCAGAGCCAGACCTTTAAAAGGAGAGCACCTTCAGGTGCGCCCGAGGGCTTTGCCAGATTGCCCTTTGGCGTGGCCCTTAGGTGGGGAACTCACCGGACCTGAGGGAATGTAAGATGACAACTTATACGACTTGTCTCCATTAGCACATTAATGACTACTACTGGGCTAATCTTATCTTCAAACCGGTACTGCAGCACAGCAACTGAGCCATCACAAAGCTGTGCACATATCAGAGATTCACCCACAACTCCCAAGCTACAGCACGGAGCAGCACAGAGCAATGACACTGGATGTCCCTATCAGCACTAACAAGACAGGTACAAACCTATTCCTTCAGAATGATACGCCTCACTGCACAACCTCGCTGCAGACACGTGCTATCTGCACCTTCCTCTTCTTTAAATTTTCTGCGCTTCAAGTGTGCTTGTTTCCCAGGGCTTGAGCCTGGAGACCACAAGGGTCACATGGGTGAAACCCTGTAGAGTGGCCTGAGGTACCACCACAGTGCAAGCTGGCACCAACCTAATATATCTGAAAATTTACTCCTCTTTGTATCAATGATCCCTATAAGCGATCCTGAGAACAGCCACCTACATTAGCCTCAACAACATGGGTCCTAAGGTATGGTTTGTAGCTATCTGGTTTTCAATTCTCCTCATACAGTACCTGCTCTGCCAGACTGCCAAACACACACATCACCCTGCAAGGCAACTGATCCCATTAATTAAAGGATACAAATATAACCAACCTAGGCAGCTCTACACTCATGCAGAACAAAAGCATCACAACAGAAGACTGTGTAGTGAGAAACTAGCTAAACTTAAAGTAGACAAAACAATGGGACCGGATGGGATACACCCTAGAATACTGAGGGAACTTGGGGATGTTGTAGCAGCTCCACTGACTGACCTTTTCAATGTCTCGGAGTCGGGAGTGGTGCCAAAGGACTGGAGAGAGGCACATGAGGTCCCTTTACACAAAAGCAGAAGTAAGGATATAGTCAAAAACCACAGGCCAGTTAGTTCAACGTCTGGAGAGTAAATTATTGGAAGCGTCGCTGAAAGAAAAAAAAAGTGAGGTTTCTGGAGTCCAACAGATTACAGGATCCAAGGCAGCATGGATTCAGAGGCAAGTCTTGTCAGACAAATCTGATTGATTTCTTTGACTGGGTGACCAGGGAGTTGGACCAAGGGAGAGCCCTAGATGTGGTGTATTTAGATTTCAGTAAAGCCTTTGACACCGTTCCTCACAGACTTATAAACAAACTGAGCACCCTAGGGATGGACCCTAAAGTTACTGCTTGGGTTAGAAATTGGCTGAGTGGGAGGCGACAAAGGGTACAGGTAAATGGAACTCACTCTGAGGAAAAGGAGGTTACCAGTGGTGAGCCCCAGGGATCTGTCCTTGGTCCGATTCTTTGTTAGTGATATAGCCAAAGGGCTGTAAGGTAAGGTTTGCCGCTTTGCAGATGATACCAAAATCTGTAAGAATAGACACCCAGAAAGGTGTAGATAACATGAGGAGTGATCTAGCTAAGCTTGAAGAATAGTTTAGAATTTGGCAGCTGAGATTTAATGTTAAAAAAATGCAAGGTCATGCATTTGGGCTGCAGAAATCCGAGGGAGCAATATAGCATAGGGGGGTGAAGTATTTTTGTCCTCTAGATGTAATTGTGTCTGATGATCTTAAACGTAGCTAAACAGGTAGAAAAGACAACAACAAAAACTAGAAGGATGTTGGGTGCATAGGAAGGAGTATGGCCAGCAGAAGAAAGGAGGTGATAGTGCCTCTCTATAAGTCTTTGGTGCGGCACAGTCTGAGAACGTGGTAGGAAAGATCAAAGTAAATGAAAATACCATAAACTTTATTTGAATTACCAATATAGCCCGACACAGGCCATGTTTCATTTAGAATTCCTCAGGGGTAAAATGGCAAACTGGGGTCATAAAAAACAAAAAGAAAAAATCATACAAAATAATAAATGCACATTAAAAACATAAAATGTTACTGTATCTTTATAAAATACATGAGAAACTAAAACGTAAAAGACCAAAAATGATAGTATAATTGTCTCGATAGAATAAAAAAGAAATAGTATCATTAACATGAATAGTAATGGTATATTAAAACATTAATATACAAACCCATAATAAAACAAAAATATGAAATTGTAAAAATGTAAACAATCTAATAACTTACAAAAGACCATGAGAATATAAAGTTACCTCAAAGACGGGATAAAACACTTACACTAAAAATTGATAAAAAGAAAAAGAAAAAGAGAAAAGGAGCGAGTCATGACCAAGTGATCCCACTGATGTTGAGCCAATTTAATAATTAAAACCCACAAGCATTTGATGTCAAAACCATATTCAAAAATTGCACCCATTACTAAAACCATGACTAAAAAGATAAAAAGTACAAATCAAATTAAGCACCACACAAACGGGCTTTCAGATCCATTGTAAATTATTAATGTAATTAACTGTTTCACTATATAAATGTGTACAATTATTTGTTTTAACTATTTATATATTTTACATATTTTTAATGTATGTATGTATTTATTATTTTGTATGATTTTTCTTTGTTTTTTTATGATTCCAGTTTTCCATTTTGCCCCGAGGAAGTCTAAACGAAACACGGCCTCTGTCGGGCTATATTGGCAATTCAAATAAAGTTTATGGTATTTTCATCTAAACTTTGTCTTTCCTAATACGTTCTCAGATTGTGCTGTTGTATGACTCCTTGCTTCCTGTATTGGACTAAGTCTTTGGTGCGACCTCATTTGGAGTATTGTGTGCAATTCTGGGGAAACCGCACCTTCAAAAGGATATAAACAGGCTGGAGTCGGTACAGAGGGTGGCGACTAAAATGGTTAATGGTCTTCTTTATAAAGCATGAGGACAGACTTAATGATCTTAATATGTATACTTTAGAGGAAAGGTAGGATAGAGGTGATATGACTGAGGTGTTTAAATACCTCCGTGGCATAAATGCACAGGAGAGCTGCTTTCGACTGAAAGCAAGCTCTGCTATGAGGGGACATAGGATGAGGGTGAAAAGGGATAAAATCAGAAGTAATATGCAGAAATATTTTTATGGAAAGAGTGGTAGATCCGTGGAATAGTCTCCCAGTGGAGGTGGTAGAAATGAGGACAGTGTCTGAATTCAAAAAGGCATGGGACAAACACAGAGGATCTCTAAAGGAAAAAAAGGGGGACTGTTGTTGTGATTGATATGGAAGGGCAGACTAGATAGGCCATGTGGTCTTTCTGCCATCATGTTTCTATGTTTCTAACAGGCTACTGAGAATCAATTTATTATCCTCAATAAGCAAATCACAACTGAATAATCAAATGAACCTGCCTATAAAAATCACATTAATTAATGCTCAGTCTATACGTAATAAATACCACACTACCTCTGATTACATTAACGAGGAAAAGATAGATATGTGCATATCCGAAACATGGCTCACTGACTCAGATAAGGTCATACTAAATAGCATCTCAATCATACTCTATTCACAACTGCCTAAGGACCATTAGGCCTGCTGATGGGTAAATTTCTGGCCAGGAGTCCCCTTGTAGGCCCCAATATAGGAGATGACTCAGGCCATGACTGATGGTACCTTGCCATAGGGCCTCTAAATCGTTCTAGTCCTCCTTATAGGCTGGCTCAAATAGGGTCTTTCTTTAAAAAGTGGAGCAACTGTAGATGTGCAAAGAAGTCTTGTCCTGGTGTCTGTCCTGTGACAGGGACCAACACCAGGGCTCCGAAGGAGGGAAGTCTGAGGGGACATCGCAGTGGCAATGGGTGTCCGGCGACTCCTCGCTCTCTGTGTCTCACTCAGAATAGTCCGTCGAGGACTCAAGGGAAGGATGGCTCATGGGCTCCAGGCCTAAGCCCTGCCTGCGGCCCTCGAAGGCCCCGCAGCTGGCACCAAGCAAACTAGTTGGGGATGATTTCCGCCCCATGGAGTGGGAACTGGATCGCAACCTCAGCTAAGGATCAACTGAGGCCGAAGGGTCTCAAGGATTGGCTCAACCTCGGAGGACATCTTTGATGTCGATGGCCCAGTGGTCTGGGCGGAGGAACCAGTGATACCAGACAACAGCGCAGCCTGGTCCATGAAGTCAGACAAGCTGCACTCCAGGGCCCACATTCTGGACTCGAGTCCAGAAGGCTCTGCAGCCATCAGCACAGGCACTGAAGGAATCGGGTCCCATGACAGTTCCCCCGAGGGGGGAGTCCTCAACGAGGATAGTGTCTGGTGACCAAGGTGGAGTCCTTCTGGGGAACCTTCGAAGGCCGCTCCCTCTCCGATCCCTCAAAAAGCATCGAGGACTGCAAGATCTGGCTCGAGGATTACCTGGCCTGTTGGAGCCGTCCAGGGACGCCACCTTTGAGGTCGTCATCTTCTTGAGTTCTCTTATAAAAGACCCCCTTTCTGAAGGGCCATGGTGTCTATCAGGGTCCGTAAGGCTGCCCTGAGATCCTGCAGCTTCAGAGGAAACCTTGACCTTTGGAGGTACCAGAGCTGCAAGGGGGTAAATTGAAAGTCAATGTCAGGAAATACTTTTTCACTGAAAGGGTGGTAGATGCCTGGAATGCCTGCCTGATGGAAGTGGTGGGGGCAAATACAGTGACAGAATTCAAAATGGCATGGGACAGACAGTGGATCCCTTTAAAGCAACAGGATAAAATCGAAATAAACGTAACTATCTAATTTCTCAACAAACAGGGGTGTCCTACATGGAGCAGTGGGTTCACCCCTAAACAAAGACATGGGGAGGGGTGGCCTGCACGGAGCGGCAAGTGCACCTAATCTTGCCATCTTACTGGGCAGATTAGATGGACCATACTGGGCAGACTAGATGGACCATACTGGTCTTTATCTGTCGTCATTTACTATGTTACTCCGAGAAAAACGTATGTTGCGGCTCAAGGGCCTTGGTGGACATCTTACAAAGGCTGTGGTCCGGCCCCAGGCAACGAAGGCAGCAGTCATGTGCGTCAGTAAGGGACAATTTGGTACACCGATCACACTTTTTAAAGCCATTTGGTAGCCATGGTGGAAAAAGGTACCCCAGCGAGGTCAAAGACCTGTGGTGCTGCCAGTTGGAAAAAAGGCACGAAAGCGCCAAAGGGGGGGGGGGGGGGGAAAGATAAGAACCCGAGACTCTATGCCGGGTAGCAAGTTCGGGTGGTGGGAAGAGTACTGATGCACTACCGGAGAGAGTAAAACTCAGGTTGAGAAGTATCAACTGTTTCCGGCAAAAGACCAGACACACGTCTGAAGGGCTCTGCAAAAAGTAGGAGACTGAGTAAGATGGCACCCTTGGGCGGGAAGGGCACCACGCATGGTGTGGTAGCATCTCACAAAGGCTTTCTTTGAAAGCTGGGGGGGGATGCTTCTTGCAAGGGCTCTGTCGGTGCCGTCACCCATATCTAAGGGCTGATTTCCTACTGGCTCCTGGAGAACTGTAATGTCCTCCCATTGGGTGTGGTGAGGACAAAAAACAGCAAAGAAACTCAAAGTGGCATGGGACAAACAGAGGATCCCTATATAGCAAGAGGACAGAATCAAAGTTTTCAAACATTTCTAATAAAAGCAAAACTTAATGATTTTTTACACTTCAAAAAAAGGCATAGAGAATCTGCACAAAATGACAGGTACAACCCTAGCCACTTTACTGGGCAGACTAGATGGGCCAAACTGGTCTCTCTCTCTAACATCATTTATCATATTACTGAGTGTGTCTTTTTACCAGTTTTTCCCCACATGCCAAGTTTTATCCGAGTTCTGTCCCCAGACATTCTCGATCCTTTTATATAATTCTTTCCAAATAGGGGTCACCCCATGAAGTGACAAATTAATGCATTTAAAACAAATGTAAGAAATAGAAATTACACTTACCTGGTAATTGTCGTTCCTTGAGTGACGACAGTTTAGTCCTCCACCTCTGGGTTACGTACCTCCTCCTGCAGCTTGGAGACTGGGCATATCAAAGTCGTGACATCACTGGATATAGCCTGCTGGTATCTCCCATCAGCCCCCAGTGTACTATTGACAAAGCAAACTCAAAGGAACAATAACTAGTTATACCATAACTTTAAATGAACTATCCATGCCTCAATCTGAGGAACCTTTTTAAATATTTTTTTTTTTTTACGTTCACGTCTCTATTTTATCACTTTTCCTGTGCCACCCCCTCACTTAAATGAAAGGGAAGAAACAGATCAGAGAGGAATACTCACTGCAATCCAGAGTCTGAAAGGATCTCCCCACTCCTTGAAATTGATGCTCCACTCAGTCTGAAAATAAACTCTGAAGAAATCAACCCCCCGGGCGTGAATGAGGACTAAACTGTCATCACTCAAGGAATGACAATTACCAGGTAAGCAATTTCCTTATCATTCCTCCAGTTTAGCCCTCCACCTCTGGAATGTATCCGAGCAGTAATTATTGGGAGGGACCTTTCCACTCAGACCACAACACCGCCGCCTCGAAACAAGCATCGTTCATTGCCCTAACGACCAGGCGGTAGTGTCTACTGAAGGTATGAAAAGATGAGCAGGAGAGCACTCTGCCAATCTCTACTGATGGACCAAACTGTGCTCCGCCGTGGAATTGCTTGCGCTCTAGCCGAGTGGCCCCACAAACCCACCGTAAGTGTACGATCTTGCAACATATGCGCTGACACAACTGCCTCTCTAATCCCTCTGGAAATTGACGCTCCTGCCGCTGCTTCCCTGATACGGGAAACACCGAACAGCGGGAAAGCATAGTTACTCACCTGTAACAGGTGATCTCCGGGAACAGCAGGTATTTAGTCTTCACATAAGGTATCGTCGATACCGACGGAGCCTGTGCGAGAACGCTCCCCAGCGTCCAATAGGAAAGCTTTTGGGAGCATCCCACAGCGCCTGTATGCTGCCTTCCCGCCTTTCCCAACTGTCCCCTCTCCAGTTGAGTTTATAGCTGAGACAAAAGAGAGAGGGAAAGAGAAAGAGAGAGAGAGATACAACTCCTAGGGGAGGTGGGCGGCTTGTGAAGACTAAATTCCTGCTGTTCCCGGAGATCACCTGTTACAGGTGAGTAACTATGCTATCTCCAGGAACAAGCAGGAATGTAGTCTTCACATATGGGGACTCCCTAGCTGCAGATGCCAGGGAGAAGGCCCCAGAAGTTGTGAACCCTTGTTAAAGAGCTCCACTTCCCCCCATGGATCTCTGGCATCCTAACAGGGATGGTGGGTAGGAGTTGATTAAGTATGGAACAGGTGTTGAAGAACAGCCTGACCAAACAAGGCATCCTGGCGGGAGTCCTTGTCTAAGCAGTAATGGGCTGTGAAGGTATGAACCGAAGCCCAAGTAGTTGCTCGACAGATGTCGTCGATAGACAGAGTGAAGATGAGACAGAGGCTGCCATGGCTCTCACATTGTGAGCTGTGACATGGCCTTCAAGAGGAAGGTTTTTGCTATTATAGGCAAAAGATATACAATGTGCAATCCAGCTGGACAGTGTTCTTTTGGAGACTGGAAGTCCCAAATGACTAGGATCAAAAGCAAAAAAAAGAGTTGAGAGGACTATGTTGTTGAGTCCTTTGCAAGTAAAAGGCCAAAGATCTTTTACAGTCCCAAGTATGAAGATTCCTTTCTGCATTTGAGGCGTGAGGCCTTGGGAAGAATACAGGAGGGTAAACCGCTTGGTTTAAATGAAAAGGTGACACCACCTTTGGCATAAAGTATGGATGAGTCCTAAGAACTACCTTATGATGGAACCTTGTATAAGGAGGATCAGCCACCAATGCTTGAAATTCACTGATGTGACATGCTGATGTGATTGCAATAAGAAAGATGACCTTTGTGGGGGACCCTAGCCCAGGCCGTGGCCTATAGGCGTAGGGTTGCCCTTGTTATTTATTTAGACAGTTTTGTATACCGCCTTATCCTTCAATCAAAGCGGTCACAACACAAGTGGGGGATACATTTAACACGTGGGGATATGAGACACACACACTAATACTTACAGGGAACATGGGCAATGGAGGGTTAAGTGGCTTGCCCAAGACCACAAGGAGCACCTGTGGGACTAGAAACCCCAGTCCTTCCAGCCCAAGGTTGCTGTCCTCTAGCGGGATTTGAACCCCCGACCTTCCAGCCTGAAGTACCTTGCCCCAACCACTAGGCTACTCCTCCCTCCTTGTTAGTCTTTAACTAAAGATTATGTTATCCTTATCCAGAGCCTGGGCTTCTGGGACTTGTAGTTGTGTTACTTGTTCAAAAACAGAAGTATGGAAACCGAAGGTTTTTTCCAAAGGCAAACAGGAATTTCTTTCTTTTTTTTTTTTTTTTAAACACTACGGCATAATAGAAGGCAACAGGATTCTTCTCCAAACAATATTCCTCAGGAAATTCCATGAAACGAAAGACAAACTGCTTTAAAAGGCTCTCTTAACACATGCAGCTGTCTCTCAATATATATAACAAATACGTCCCTTTTTTCTTCCAAACAAAAGTAAATGTCTTCTCTGCATTAAACAGGGTTCTCAGCTTTCCTGGCTAGAGTAACTCTCCCTGTTTCCTTAATGCTTTGGGGTTTTCAAGTTACAGGGTTTTCTTTCTCCAGAAGCTTTTATTCAGCTCTCTGACACCATGAACAGTCCATTAATGAATCTTCAGACATAGAAACAGGTTCAGAACAATCTACCTGCATTTCCTCTGGATCTCCTGCCGGGACGTCTGACTCTAAGGCTCCATGCAAGGCTTCTGGCTCAATACACTCCAAAAGCTCCTGAACTTTTCTCCACTGAGGCTTTCCACTACGAGCAAGGTTTTCACCTGGAAGGTGAAGATTCTTTTTCAGAATTAAATGTCACAGTGCTTCTGTTTCAGGTCACTGTTAGCTGTACTTTTGTTACACACCTTCTGGGAGCTTGAACCCTTAGAGCTGGTCCACGAACTGTAGAAACTGCACTCTGCTGCTGGCCAGTAATTCTCCCAGCCACACCTCTGCTGGCTTCAGAACTACTGATACCTTTCCTGCAAGCCTGACTTTCTCTTGGGGTGTTGCCTTCACCTCTGAAGTCCCCATGGAAGTCTCCACCGGTCTCCTCCCCGGTGAACTCTCTGGGTCTTTCTTGGGTGCATCTCTCCCCAGCAGTCTCTGTGGTCAACTCCAACTCCCCGGTCAATTTCCCGATCAAATTCCTGGTCGAACTCCCTAGTGAACTTCCTTTCCTTCCTGTTCCTCTGGGTTTATAAAGCTGTTTTTTCCTATCGTGCACTGACCCCTGCTCAGGTGCTTTTCATTAGTTTCCAAGCCTACCCTTAGGTTAGCAGAGCTTGGGTGTGGCCTGCCTTCAGCAACTGCGTGTTTCTCTTTTCCTGCACTCTGCAAGCTATGGGTTCGCTGCCTGTCTCTTTCCTTAAAGGTAGATTTTTGATTTTCCTCTATTTCCATGGGCTCAGCCATACTCTCCTCATCACACCTTCCAGGAAAGGAATTTCCAAAGAGGTAGTGGCTAATGGTTCAAAGGGCGGTTTCATGAGCTGCCCAAGAACCAGATATAAGAATAGTGGTGTACCCCAAGGATCTGTGCTGGGTCCGCTGCTTTTTGACATATTCATAAATGACCTGGAAAGTGGAATAACGAGTGAGGTCATCAAATTTGCAGATGACACAAAACTATTTAAAGTTGTTAAAACCCAAGAGGATTGTGGAAAATTGCAAGAGGATCTTGATAAATTGGAAGACTGGGCATCAAAATGGCAGATGAAATTTAATGTGGACAAGTGCAAGGTTATGCACCTAGGGAAGAACAACCCAAACAATGGTTACACGATGCAAGATTCCACATTAGGAACCACCACCCAGGAAAAAGATTTAGGCGTCATTGTGGATACCATGTTAAAACCCTCGGCCCAGTGTGCAGCGGCGGCCAAGAGAGCAAATAGAACGCTAGGTATGATAAGGAAAGGAATGGAAAATAAAACAAAAGATATTATAATGCCTCTATATCGTTCCAGGGTGAGACCGCACCTTGAATATTGTGTGCAATTCTGGTCGCCGTATCTTAAAAAGGATATAGCGATTTTAGAAAAGGTTCAGAGAAGAGCCACCAAAATGGTAAAGGGGATGGAAGGATACTCCTATGAAGAAAGGCTAAAAAGGTTAGGGCTCTTTAACCTGGAAAAGAGACGGCTGAGGGGAGATATGATGATGTTGTTGTTAAGTGCCGTCGAGTCGGAGTCGACTCATGGCGACCCTCTGGATAGCTATCCTAAATTGTGTTCGGTCTTCAGTCAGGCGGCTTATTGTTGACAGACTCGTACCCGTAGCTGCTGTTATTGTATCGATCCATCTCATTGCTGGCCTTCCTCTTTTGCGTTGACCTATCTTGCCAAGCATGATGTCTTTCTCTAATGATCTCTCTCTCCGCATGATGTGTCCAAAGTATGAAAGTCAAAGTCTTGTCATCTGAGCTTCTAAAGAAAGCTTAGGTTTGATCTCCTCTAGTACAGACTGGTTTGTTCTTCGGGCAGTCCATGGTATACACAATATTCACTGCCAGCACCATAATTGAAAGGCATCAATGATATGGAGATATGATAGAAGTCTATAAATTTTTTTTTTTTAAGTTTAAATTTTTATTGGCACAAATCCAAATACACATCACAATATCCAAAGCATTCAAACATAAAGCAGTATGCAATACGAATTTCTATTCCCTATAAGGGACACCATGCCTTCAAAACACACCCTTTTTTTGTTATTCCCCCCCCCCCCACCCCATATCAACCCGAAAGAGGATATAGCATACAAAGTTGAAAGCCACAAAACAGTATAACCCCCAAACACATCAAATTTAGCCAACAATTTAGCAACCCCACCCCACCCCCCTCCCCCACCCGGAGGCCTAGCCATCCTCAAAAAATGTCAACAGAGGTAACCAAAGCCCTGTAAATTTCCCATATTGCTGGCGTCTGAGCGCTATTAACTGCTCCATCAAGACTATCCGACGTAGTCGGCTCTGCCATAGTGCCAGACTCGGGAGGTCTGCCTGCTTCCAGGCCCGAGCGATCTCGCTCCAGGCGGCTTGGATACATGCTCGTATAGGACGTTCCGCTGCCCTAGCACTCTGTGCGGGCCATATCCCGAGTAACCCAAGGCCCATATCCACCTCCACCCCCCTCCCAAAGATACTCTTGAGACGCTCCTGCACTGTCTCCCAATACACTCTAACCCGGGGACACTCCCACCACACATGAATAAAGGACCCCTCCTCACCACATTCCCGCCAGCACCTATCAGACACTCCCGGAAACATCCTATGCAGCCTCGAAGGTGTATAATACCACCTATAAAGCAATTTATAGGATGTCTCCCGGATTGCTACCGACAATGCCTGCCGGCCAATATTCAAATGCACACGCTGCCATTCTTGCTCATCCAGCTCTCAGCAGAAGTCACGTTCCCACTCAAGATGGTGCTTAAACTTCACCCAACTCCCCCCCCTAAGCCCCGGTACAATTGGGTTATTAAACCTCTTGAGCTTTCCCAACATCGCCATAGGCCTTCCCGAACATCTTGTACCCCCTCTCGGAGTTCCGGCATTAACTTAGTAGATAGAAAGTGTTTGACCTGCATATGTGCGTAAAAATCTCCCCCCTTCAGCTGATATTTCTCTAAGGTCTGGGAAGGAGATAAATTCTCCCCCGTCAAACTTATCAAAGGAATCCAACCCCACCCTCTCCCACCTTTGAAAGACCCCCTCTCTACCCGGAATAAATCCCTCAGTCCCCCTCACCAGCCCCATCAACGAGAAACTGGCCCCAGGGCAGAGCTTCCTCCTGGCCTTCCGCCACTGCATGAGCAGATGCCATATATAGGGGTTATCCCGCCATCTCCCCTCGGGCAACTTATCCCAAATCCATGGCAAATATCGTAAAGGGATCTTCTCTGCCCAATATTGCTCTACTTCCCGAAATCGCTTATATGGCGCTCCCATATCCCGCCACTCAAAGACCTGCCGCAACTAGGCTGCCGCATAATATCTACCCACATCAGGTACTCCCAACCCAACCCCCTCCCGAGTAGCAAATAACACCCGCCGACTCACCCGCGGCCGGCCATTCCCCCAAACAAAAGCAAAGATTTGGCTTTGCAACATCCTAAGATCCCTGCTCCCCACCCCCACTGGGAGCGTCTGGAAAGCATATAGGAGGCGAGGCAGCAAGTTCATTTTCAGCACCGCAATCCTACCCAACCAGGACAACTCCACCCCTTTCCAGCGCCCCATATCCTTTCGCAACTGCCCAAACAAGGGCGGGTAGTTTGCACCATAAAACCTAAGCGGGTGTGCCGTGATCTGTACCCCCAGATATCTAAGAGAGTTGCTCGCCCAGCGAAACGGGAACGAGGCCCTCAAGCTCACCACCACCTGGGAGGAGAGCGTCAAGGACATAGCCTCAGTCTTGTCCCAATTGACCTTAAAGCCCGAGAGTGTCCTGTAGGCCCCTAGCTCCCGCATAAGGCGCGGTAAGGAGACCAGCGGCTGGGTCTGCGAGTGCCCGAAAAGAGAGGGGTACAAGCTTTGTTTCCTCAGCATGCCCCCTCCTACAATGGTAAGGCAGTTCAATTCTCGGACCTCTCTCGACGACCAGTTAGCTCAAGAGGTCACTGTGCTCCTTGCTCAAGGGGCAATAGAAGAGGTACCCATTCCCCAACGGGGTACAGGGTTTTACTCCCCCTGTTTCCTTATTCCAAAGAAAACAGGAGGAGACAGACCTATTTTAGACCTCAGAGAATTGAACAAATTCCTGTTCAAGGAGAAGTTCAAAATTATCTCTTTAGGAACTCTGCTGCCATACCTTCAGAGTCAGGATTGGCTTTATTCTGTAGATCTCAAGGATGCGTACACTCATGTTCTCATCCATCCATCCAACTCGCCGAAAGTTCCTTCGATTTCTGTTTCAAGGGAAGCACTACCAATACAGGGTTCTTCCTTTTGGCTTGGCCTCTGCACCAAGGGTGTTCACAAAATGCATGGTGTAGTGGCAGCATTTCTCCGCACCCAGGCTGCTGTTATTCTCTGGAGGCTGCCTTTCCCAGGCAACAATGCGGCTGTAGGCCACTATCTCCTCCCCTTCTAACGGATACGAGGGGAACTTGCCTCAACTTTGAAGAAAAATGAGCTCCAACCATTAAAACATTAGAATGATTAATGAAAATACCTGCCTTTCTCCAAGAGAGATACCTTGAAAACATAATACCGTAATTAGAAGCTCCGATCCCTGGGATCACTTGCCACTGGAATTTTAATTTGGGATGCCTGCAAACAGAGAACTAGAGAACCACTTCCCCTCCTGAGATGCTGAACTTGTAATATGGTACCCCTTGCAGCTCCACGAGGTCTGAAGCCTCCCATGTGCTGAGCGCCGCAGTTCTCCTTTCTGACCCATTTGCATAGTCCTACCTATTACCTCCTCAGATTGAGAGAACCCACCGTAAGCACTTCTACAAGAGGAGGAAATCTCTGAACAGACTGCCATACCTTATGACTTTCTGCCCACCGAAGCTTAGCTGTTTAATCAAGCTCGTAGCTGGGACCCAGACTAAATCCAGGAGAAGGAATTGCCACAGCTCCTGTTCTGGTGTCATCCTTCAGGGAATCCTATTTTAGCTAGCATGGCACTATTGAAACCTGGTGTGCTGTCAGTAACCATCCAGGCAACCTCACTTTCCTATTTCCCATATAATCATGGGGTTCCGTCGTCTGATATGTCTTCCAGAGAAACAGAGGAAGAAAACAAAAATAAAAGGGCAACAAAGGGAAGGGCAACAAAGCCTTACTTCTGGGTATAAACCCTCCAGGCCACCTAACCAAGGGACGGTACCAGTCATCAAGGACACCATATTCACCAATCAAAATAAAGTACATAAAGTAAATAAAAATCATCCAAAGCAAGGTAAGTAAGAGCACTAGACTACATTCCTGCAAATGACTTACCTGCTGCCGATCATATCCCCGGAAGCTCTACCCGGCAGAGAGCTGAAACCGGGTTGACAGCCGCACCAGCATGAAAACTGTGCAAAGCTCCGTGACGCTTTTTATCTTCTGCGGCCGTTGACACTGCCTGCCAAAGCAATAGCAGCCACCGCTGAAAGCCAACCCAGCACCCCTCCATATAGTCCAGGAGGGGAGAGTGGGCAGAAATGACCTGACATTGCTGCTCTGCGGAGAGCTGCCACGCGGCCAAACCATGCGGTCAAAATGGCCGCAGGAGCTACCGCCCCGACTTGGCGCCAAAACCCCCCTGGCTACAAACCAGGCCCGCGCCTGCACACAGCAAGTCCCCTGACTCTGCGATACCCTGAACTGCACCCAAACACCTACCTCGTGCTGCTACACGCTGCACGGCACTGCCCAACCCAGAATCTAGCGGTCTGCCGCAGAGCGATCTGCCTCCATTCCTGTCAGTTGCCCCAATCACTCCCGCCACGCCGGGCCCAGCAGAGACGCAGGATAGAGCAGCATTGTGCAGCACAGAGCTCTCCTCTGTAAAGCCCAGGAGAGCGCTGCCGGGGAACAGACCAGCTGTCCAAAACGGAAGGATAGGGCAAACAGCCTTGGCCGGTTCAAACCTTGCCCCTACATCCTCTTTTTTTTAACTGCAATAATCAGAAAGGAAAGAAACACAAAATAGATAAATGTATCTGCACAAATTAACTTCAAACCTAAGGCTACTCTAACTGCTTCCTGTTTCGCAAGTGAGCCCAGCACCTAGGCTCACTACGTCCTCCTGCTGCCTGGAGACTGGACACACTGGGGGCTGATGAGAGATACCAGCAGGCTATGTCCAGTGATGTCACGACAGACATGCCCAGTCTCCAAGCTGCAGGAGGAGGTACACAACCCAGAGGTGGAGGACTAAACTGGAGGAATAATAAGGAATATAATTTCTCACTCAACATACAATTAAGCTCTAGAATTCACTGTTGGAAAATGTGGTAAAAGCAGTTAGTGTAGATGAGTTTGAAGAAAAACACACACAAAGGTCTGGACAAATTCCTGGAGAAGTCCATAAACCATTAAGGTAGACTTGGGAAAGCCATTGCTTATCTCTGAAATCCTGCCACTTTGGGGAGCCTACCAGGTATTGACCAGGATTTGCCACTGTTGGAAACAAGACTCTGGGCTTGAAGGACCCTTGGTCTGACCCAGCATGGCAATTCTTATGTTCTTACATGTATAAATGACTGAGAAAAAGAGTGCACGCTCTTGCAACCATTTGAGCACTTGTTTCACTCACTTTTATAAATAGCCTCGTAGTTTAGCTAACTGCCTGTGCTGCATGCCTGCTTAGACAAAGGCAGAGCTATTAAGCTACCCAGTTCCAGGAGGGAAACGTTTGCATCAGTGCTGGTTTTACAGTGCAAAGCAGCATTGCATTTGTAGTTCCCAATTCTACCTATCAAAATCAAATGCAACAGGACTCAATGCACAGGACAGTTTGTCACAAATCCAGATCTGACCTAAAATCTCCTTCTTGGAATTGGGTAACTGTACTGGCATCAGCACTTATAAAGCAAATCAGCAAAACAGTATCTTTATCTTTATTTAATTTCTTGCTATACTGCCCAGGTTGAAATGCATTAGAACTCACTTTCACTGTAAATCAACCAGATCTTACCAGGATTTTATCTGCTTTGGCTTCACTAATGCCTTTGATATTCAAAAGTTCTTTCTTTGGTGCATAAGCAACTGCTTCAACTGTGTGAAATCCAGCTTCTTCTAACTTCTTCACATCATTTGCATTTATTCCACATTGCTGCAAACAGAAATTAATAACATGAACAAAAGAAGCCTCACAATGACCAATACGATACAAAGCACCATCTTAAATGGGTTATCTCCAATGTGTCTGTACAGAATAAAATATAGTACTGAGAACGACAAATCATGCTACGTTACTCCTACATAAATACTCAAAAGCTTTGAAATTCTTCAAACGTCTCTGCTTATTTTCAAACACCTTGATGAATTTGCTTTGTTATATTTATAATGGGGCCAATATTCAAAAATACGTACTAAGGTACTAAGAAATTCATTAGCACTATCTGGATAGTGTCACCAAATAATGCCAAACTACCTTGGCACATGGAGTGCAGGGGCAATCCATGGGCAGAGAGATGGCAGTGCCAATTACTGTCTGGATAGTTGTGATATGTAGCTGTTGTCTGGATAACTAGCACCCTTATGTAGATGTCCTAAGCTATGCAAATAGACTATCTACATAAGGGTGCTAGTTATCCAAACAGCTGCATATCACAACTACCCAGACAGTAATTAGCTATCCAGTTAGTGGCTGTATATCGGCCCTATCTGAAGAGTTGCCAGCATTGTTCACAGTATCATGATATCCAGCATCAGCCAATATCCACTAGCCAGATAGTTTTTAAGCACCTCAGTCAGTGCTTAGCACTTTAAATAAATTGGGCTTTTTTTTTTTTTATAGAACTTTATTTATAAACACCATGAAACATATCTAATACAACAGGTAATAGCCGCCCGCCCGGGTTGATTCTTATCCCCAGGCAGAGGACACTCACAATTACAGGTGCATTTTTACCAATAACATAACTCCCCACCCACTCCCTATCCCCCCACCCTCCTCCCCCCACCCCGCCACGCTCAGGACCCCGGGAAAAAAAAAACCTCAGATGGCTGACGCCATCCATGCCATTCAAACAGGAGCTACTCCTTAACTCCCCTGCTGGAGAATAAGATTGCGGCATCTGGGGCTCAGAAACTGAATGTAGGGTTCCCAGGTCAGCTGAAAGCAGGTCCATCGTTTGGGATTACCCCTGGCTCCCCTACCCTCCATAAGCATCAACTGATGAAAGGAATTCTGCCATTCCCAAAAGGATGGAGGGCATTGCTCCCGCCATTTACGTAAGAGGGGCCCCTTACCCACCAGACAAGCCTTACGCACTAACCACCTTTCCCATTTCCCTTTGGGACGGTTGGCCTTCAGGTGATCCAAGACTACAAAGGGGGCATCCCAGTCTACTTGCTGTTCCAAGATGTGCATCATAAACGAGCAGATTCGCAGCCAGTACGGGCTGATAACCTTGCAGTCCCACCACATATGCAGCAACGTTGCCAGGGGGGGAAGAACACCACGGGCAGCTCCCATCCAAAGTCAAGTGGCATCGAAAGGCCCGCCGAGGTGACAAAAATACACGGGTAATAGACAAACTGCATTTCCCTCCATCGTACGCCATCGACAAGATTCCCGATCCGCCGAAGAGCCAGGAGAACAGTGCCCGAGGAGATCTCTCGCCCCATCTCGTCAGCCCAAGCCCTCTCCACAACACTATAGTCCAGACCCGGACGAAGGGTCTCGAATCGCCGATTCAACACACTAATAGAGGGCACCTCCTCCGCACCCAAGCTAAAAAACTCCAAAATCTGCAACGAACGATCACTGCTCAGCTCTGCTGCAGGGAGGGAAGCCACATAGTGAGAGATCTGCATATAGGCAAAATAGTGTTTAGTCCCCAATTCATATTCCTGACGTAAAGAGACAAACGATTTACATTTCCCACTAGGACCAACAACATGACCCAGATTACAAATACCCCTCTCAGCCCAAACACGAAATGCTGCGGCATCCAAACCGGGGGGGAAACAAAGGTTACCCTGCACCAGCAGCCAACTCGACACTTTCCAATCGCGGCCCCAGAAAATATTAAGCTGCCTCCAAGTCCGTCTCACCGGGGCCACCAAGGCCCCTTCAGACAAATGTCGGGGTACCACACGACTCTCATGGTGTAACAAAGCTTGCAACGTATGCGGTGCTACATAAGCCTCCTCCATGGCTCTAGGGGTAAAATTCTCAGTACCCCCCAGCCAATCACCCAGGTGATGCGCCTGGCAGGCCAGGACATAGCTGCTCAAATCTGGGAGCCCCTAACCTCCGTACCGCCCCCTCCCTCGCAAACGCCAGTATGAAATACGGGCTCGCCCTCCTCTCCACAAAAAGTTCCGGAATTCCTTCTCAAACCTCTGAATATCCCGACGCAATAACCATACAGGGAGTATCTGCAGCCAATACAATATCCGCGGCAGAATGACCATCCTAATCGCTGCAATTGGCCCTGAAAGTGATAAAGGGAGGTGTCTCCAAGACTGCAACTGGGTCCGCACCTTAAACAGCACCTGGTCAAAGGTTGCTCCCAGAGCCGGGAGACCCGACGTGGGAGCACAATCCCCAAGCACACAAACTGGTCTTCCGCCCATCGCAGAGGGAAATCGCCCGGCCAACTCCCCCTCAGCTGACCGGAAACATCCAGTGCCTCCGATTTATCTTGATTAATGCTAAGACCTGCAAAAGTCCCAAAAAGATGAAATTCCTGCAACAATCAAGGTAGGGATTCACGAGATGAAAGCAAGTGTACCAGAAGATCATCCGCGAACGCGGCTAATTTAAACTCATATCCCCCAATATTCACACCCTTGATTTCTCGGGACAATTCCACTCTTCATATAAGGGGATCTAATGATAAAACGAAAAGGAGAGGAGACAGAGGGCATCCCTGTCGGGTCCCCCGCTGCAACGGAAAGTCTTCGGAAAGCACCCCATTACATAAAATCGCCGCTGTCGGTAGCACATACAAACTAGCCACCATTTGGCAGAAGGCTTCCCCAATACCATAGCACGGGAGTAGATATTGCAAATAGTGCCAGTCCACTCTGTCAAAGGCCTTTTCGGCATCAAAGCTTACAAGCAAAGACTGGCACCTATGCTGAACCCATTCCAGAGAAGTTAGTATTTTGCGCAGATTGCGAACAGCATACCGATTTTTGACAAAACTGACTTGGGACTCATGTACCAGTTGACCCAAAAAACATGCCAAGCGCTCCGCTAAAATTTTTGCCATTAATTTAAGATCAAAGTTAAGCAGGGAAATGGGTCGATAAGAAGCTGCCTGCAAGGGATCTTTGTTTGGCTTTGGGATGAGAACTATATGTGCATGATTATGTCCCCAATGATAGTAACCCTGTTCCGTCCTCAGATTATGTACGGCCGCCAGGGTAGGAGAAATCATGTCGCCAAGAATCTTGTAAAATTCTGCCCCGAAACCGTCGGAGCCTCGGGTTTTAAAACAGCTCGCTTTCGATATCACTGCTTGCACCTCATCAACCGTAATAGGCTGGTCTAATTGCCTCCTTTGTGACTCCGTTAACCGGGGAAGCTCCAAACCCCCTAAATAATCCTTCATATGCGTAGGAGAAGCCTGGTCAGCCGCGTATAGATTCTGAAAGAAGTCCCGAAAGATACCGGCTATCTCTGGGCTCTCTCTCCGGACCACCCCGTGGGAATCCCTAAGCGCAGTCACCAATCTGGAACCCCGAGGACCTCGCAAACAGCGGGCCCAAAACTTCCCCGGCTTATCACCATAGCGGTACAATTGATACCGGTAATACAAAACAGTCTTCACAGCTCGCTGGTGTAGGAGCTCATTGAGCTCCACCTGACTGTCCCACAGGCGCTGCCGGAGCACCCCAGTGGCGCTGCCGGAGCACCCCAGTAGCGCTTCGCGCCAATTGGCACCTCAGCTTCGTCACTAATTTCTCCAGATAGATGATCCGTTCTGCCATCAATCTCCGTTTCCTTGCCAGGAATCCGATATCATCTCCTCGTAGAACCACCTTAGCTGTTTCCCAAAGCAGCTCAGGGTCGTCCCAATGGCCACGGTGATCAGACTCAAACTCCTACCACCTTTTTTGCAAAAAGTGACGAAACTGAGCATCACGATATAGCTCGAGGGGAAAACGCCAAATCCGGGCCTTCGGGTCGGTCCCGCTCCAGTGAAGCTCCAGCCACACAAACGCATGGTCGGACACTTCGGTGGGGCCGATCTGTGCCTCCGCCACCCTAGCAAACAAACCCGTGGAGACCAACACATAGTCAAGGCGCGCACTAGAATTATGTGCCCGAGATTGGTGCGTATAATCCCTTTCGGACGGGTGTAACAGTCGCCAAGGGTCCACCAAGTCCAGTCTATTACAGAGCTGAACCATAGCTTTCGCCGCCTGGAATCTTTCCCGGTGTCCACTCCCCCGCGACGTATCCAACAGCACATCCATAACAGCATTAAAATCTCCACCCAGTATCATTGGGCATTCAGGCAATAACGCAATTTTAGCTGCCACCCGACTGTAAAAATCCAGGTCTAATACATTGGGACCATACAAATTACCCAGTATTACATACTTCCCCTCAAGAGTGCCCTGCAAGAATACAAAGCGGCCGGAGGAATCCACCAATTCCTTTTCAACTGCGAAGCAAACTCGTTTATGAATCAGAACAGCAACACCACCCTTTTTTCCTTGGGCTGGGGCACCCCATACCTGACCTACCCATTCCCTGCGTAGTTTACCATGCTCTTCGGCAGTCGGGGGGGGGGTCTCTGAGTAAGGCAATGTCTGCTTTATGCCGAGCTAGGGCTCGCAGTACTTTAGAGCGCTTAATAGGGCTTCCCAGGCCACAAACATTCCAGGAGATTATCTTCAGGTTAGAAGGCCAATATCACAACAATACATTAAGGCTGTGACCAAATTCCAGGGAATTTGGCCCTGCACTCCACATTGCATCTGCCACTCCACTTGGTAGGCCTGCCACAGGTCCTCATACAAGCCGCAGGAACACAGTCACAGTCCCTCCTGGCCTCCGGTGCTTGTGCAGAGCTTTCTGGTCCGATAAAGTTCAGATAGAACACCCCATCTCATAACCATTGTGGAGCAGCCCACTCCGAGCCTCCAGGCCTCGGCTGGGGCAAACATCACTTAGTCCCTGCATACAAGATTCACCCAACATCCGGCACAAGGCACTTAGCACTACAGCTCCTCCCCAGACAGGTGCCTAGATAACTCAAGGGCTGCGCTGATGAAGGCCTTTGTGCTGCACAATCCCCTCAATATAGGAGGCCGCCTCCTCTGCTGATGCAAATGTCCGATGATCTCCTCCATGTAACACGTGCAGCCGTGCCGGGTATTGGACTGAGAATTTTATATTAGCCTCAATCAACTTTTGGCACAGCGGTGCGTAGGCTTTGTCGCTGGCTCAAGGAGACAGAATAATCTGGAGCCACTCGAATTTTAACATTTTCATGCAGCAGGCCACCTCTCTGATGCGCCGTTCGGAGAATAGCCTCCCTGTGTGGGAAATAGAGAAACTTGGCAAGAACAATTCGAGGCCGCTGATCGCGGGGCTGCTTACTTCCCACGCGGTGCGCTCGTTCTATCAACATTTTGTTGCCTCCATCAAGGCCTTCAACCAGCTGCGGGAGAATATCTTCCAGATGCTTTTTCAAATCTTTATCCGCAATGGAATCAGGTATACCCATCAGCCTCAAATTGTTCCATCTGGACCTATTCTCTAGATCGTCCAATTTAGAGGTTTGGGATTGCACAGTCGACTTCAGGGATGCCACCTCCTGCGTGAGAGAAAGCACACTGTCTTCAGCTTTCCCAATGCGGTCTTCTGCCTCCTGCAGCCGGCACCCCAGCGCACTCACTGAACTCTGCAAAATATCCATTTTTTCGTGCAAGGCTGTGAATTGTGTGGCCAGCGCCGTCGCCGCCACTGCACCAGAGACTTCTTCGATATACTCTGGGGTAGCAGGTGAGGAAGGCTGCACATGGCTGTCGGCCATCTTAGACACAGCCTTCCCCCGTTCCTTCTCCTTTCGTAAAGTCTTAACTGTGGTTGCCATTTCGCCGCTACAGCCCGCCGGACACCGCAAAACTCCTCTCCGGTGTAGCACCCAGTCTCAGTTGGACTTTAGGGGACAAGCTGCCAACCAAACGGCACTAAAAACCCGGTTTGGGCTGGCAAAGACCAGAGCACACACAGACAACGTCTGTTGCCCTCACCGCATCACGTGACTCTCTCTAAATTGGGCTTTTTAAACATTACCCCAAAATTTCTTGCTATTTTACAAAAGATAGGAGTGAAATCAACTGCAACACAATTACTAAGCAAACACCTGAAAAGTTCCAGGTATCTGTGAATTCTTCTATATTGACCTAATTTGACTATACCTGCCCCTTTCTACATTTCAACAATTTGGCCTTACATGCAAAATCATATGTCCAATATTTTGGCTTGTTTGTAAGCATTATTACATCAAATAAGGTGAAATTAGACCTTACACCTGCTAATTTTCTTTCCTCTCCAGTCCAGCCACCTCGGTTTATGCCTTCCTACCATCAAATGGAGACCGAGAACCACTGGTTTGATGTCATGGTATAAGTGTTCTGTGCAGCCCTCCTCACAACTATTAGGTATGCATTTATTTTGTACACAACTATACTTACTGAATAACTACTCCTGCTCTGAAATGAGTCTGGCATAATGGACATTAAACATCATCCTCTAGAGTAACGCCAAACTACAGCCACCAGAAATCATAGCTCTGCATCATGACCCACCAGCAGCGAAGAATGAAGGAGTCGGATAATCAGAAATGCAGCCCAACACCCATCCTTAGCACTTGTTCTCCCAAAGCTGGGCATGCTCCAGAAACAAGTAGGGCGGGCCCTGGACTGGAGGGACTCAAGAAAAGAACACATTAGCAAGTAAGGTCTAATTTCATCTTACTCATCATTCCTCCAGTTCAGACCAGACCAGACACGTGGGACATATGAAACAGTATCTAACATTGGGAAACAAACAAGCCCAGCCTACATCGCTTGCGGCCTAGGTATGCAGCACTCAGTACTCAAGCCTTTCAATGCTCCAGAAATACAAAGCCAGTAGAGTGCACCATACAGACCCCAGAGAACTGAAAGTGGTCTTCCCAGCCAGACTTTGTCCCTAATGAAACCCGCGTCTTGCCAGACTAACCAGCCTCTTTCAGTCACTAGCAAAAGATGCCTTGGAAGTCAGTTCATGCTACGTGACCTCCACAAATCACATGAAGAGCTGATTAAACCACGAATCCCCTTCATGCTCTTAAAGTACCAAAGAATCCACAGTTGTCCAACTTACACCCATGGGTATCTCGTTTATACCACACCAGAGACCCTGGAACCCCCTCAGCATCTGAGAATACTGGATAAAACAGCGACAGAACTAGATGAAACACAACATCCATAAAACTAAAAGGAGGGGAGCCCCAAAGGACAAGTTCATCCCCAACATACACCGCAGAGGCTCTTTACAAATCAGTCTGAGTCTGAAAATCATGTAAATTGTTAACAAGGCTTAGACTCCTACGAACATTTAGGAAAACCCCACAAGACCTCATGAAGGAGTACTGCATGGGTCAAAATGTCAATGCCCAATAATTTCCCCCAACTCACACTGCCTTAGGAAGAGACACAAGTGATACTTCCTACATCTTACCTCTAAAAGAGGACTGCGCTACCGTATGAACCAGCAGCAGAAACCACACCAACGCCTCTCTAAGCACTGTTTGCTCCATTCACCACAAGGTTGGATCTAAAAGAAATCAATGGATAAAGAATCTGTTTCTTTGCCCCCATCAGACAAAAGCCTCCCTACTTGATCTAAGCAAATAAGGTATAATGCTTTCACTCAAAGTGAAGAGCTATTACGCAAGAAAAGTAGACTTTTTCTCTTAGCGTTCCACCCTCTGAAGGGCTCAACCACGAGAGAATAAGGCCACCTCCAGTCTGAGAAAAATATCCTAATACCGGAACTCAAACATCGGATACAGGAAAGGAGCTGTCCACCACCAAGGGCACCAGTGACTCAAACAGCCTCGCCACCCCAGATGGCCTCCAGTTTCTAAGCCAAGTTCTAGGCCTATCAGAATCTATGAGGGCACACCTGGCATATCACTCAAGACCTCCTGAGGAAATCCAATGGTGCCACAGTGCTTGCTATGCCTAGAGGATTCCACATTCCCAGGCCAAAATTACTCCCCAACTAACAATCACTATAACGGATGTTGAATTTCTCCAAATTACAAGCAGCTTAACAAGCTCACCAGAACTCAACCCATGGGCCTCTTCCTTGCTCTGCCTCAATAGTAATCTTGGAAGCCCAAGTATCCAAAACCTTACCAGGGCACTCTCCTCACAGCCTTCTGGCAAAAAGGCACCATAGGAGATCCGAAAAAGAAATGCAATACAGATCTTCCATGATGTTAGCCGAAACCCTAGAAGGGAATTACCCTCGCTGGGACGCCTGTAGCACAGCTGACAGACAACCCAAGAGCTAAAATCCTGCCTGAGAGAATCTGATCTGACCCCATAGCTATGATAGCTCCGATTCTGACCAGGAACAAACTAGCCATAGCCTCCAAACCACCGAGTCAGACCTCATGCTCAAAACTGCTCTGCTGGTACTCCCCTGGGGCACCAAGCTTTTGCACTGCAACGGAAGCTCTAAGTTCCCACCCCAAGGAATCAGAGTGGTAAAAAAAAAAGAAAAAAAAAAAAAAAAAAAAAAAATACTATTCTCAGCATTTGCTCCACTGGTGGAATAATCAGCAGAGTCCTCAAAGCTTGCCCTCAATGGTCCTTTAATTTTTTCTTTAATAGCCGGAGGCTTGCCATGAATCAGTGACCTTTGGTTTAGATGGCAGGTATCATGGACGAAGAACTATTACAGCTCCATCCCCCACTGGAAGCAGAGTGTTGGCGGAGGAAGCACACTAAGTGGATCTGTCTGGCTAAGATTTTATTCCCTCTGTTGCTTGCTTCGAGTAGTTTCTAGCTCTCTGTATCTTTGTCTGCTTGAGTTAATATCACTGCTTTACTTACTGCCGGTGTTTAACATTTTGCCTTTTGCAGACTGCTCGTCCTATGCAGATTTCTTTAGCTTTAGAGAAAACTACTGGTGCAATACAGGAATTACCTAGCACTAAAAAAAAAGTAATTCAAATTTTCTGCCTATTGTGAAAAAAGTAGCTTTAAAAGAATAACTTTGGCCTGTACTGCAGTGACAAGCCTGTGGTCTGGTAGTTAACAGTTGCCTAGTAGGGGCCTCTGGCTCAGGAAGTCAAACTCATAGCTTACTGCCACTTTTTTTTTTTTAAACAGGACAATTTGCTTAGCATTTGGGCGTGTTCCAGGGCAGGGAAAAAGCAGCACCATTCGCTAACTGAGCTGTAGAGATATTGAGCTGCTGCATGGTTATTGATACATGGTGAAGGCCAGATGCAGGAAACTAACTTTTGCTGCGTATCATTAACCAGGCAGTGGCTCAATATCACCGCTGCCCAGTTTGAGCAGCAAATGCAGTGAACCTGGATATTCAGTGCCAGGGCTGGATATGACCTTGGCATTGAATATCCGGTTTTAACTTTCAGCGCTGGCAGCTAGCCGTGTTAGCTGCTGGCACTGAATATCTGGGCCCATAGTTGCTTGTCCTATATTTAGCGGAAAGCACACCTGTGTTTGATTTAGAAAGTGCTCCATATTTGGCACCCTAATCAAAAAGACTTTTATTCAGTGCAATAACTGTGGTGTTTTAATTTAAATCTCAGGAAAACAATTTGGAGCCTTAGAGCTTGTCCTGTCTTAACCTATCTACTATGGAAAAAAATGCAGCTAATTCTTTCCTCGATTGAATCAATAAAACAAGCCTCCCTTAAGATATAACTTGCAAACAATTCATTACCACTCCCACAAAGAATCCAGCAACCAAACAATAAATGGATCACAGTGGGTTCTGGCAAGTTATGACCCATAACAGTCCACCCCAAGATACCCTTGCATAATACAGTCTCTGCATTAGTAAATGAGGATGCCCTATTAATGGAAACTGAAGTGGCCTTAGACAAAAGAGATGGCACACAGTGCACCAGAAATGCCCCAGGAGTTGTCAAAAAATGTCAGAACAGAAAACTGTTAATACTAGGTGATTCCACTATCAGAAGCATTAACTTGGAAACTCTATTCCAGGGCCATGTGGTGGTCAAGTGCATGCCAGGTTCTTCAGCCAGCAAGAATATAAACCAGATTGTTAGTGAAATTGTAGAGGAAAGTAAGGGTTCTAAAACTGGATGTTGCCATCCATCTAGGAACAAATGATCTTGCTAGAAACAGTACCTCTGCAATATAAAGATATTTCCAAATTTTCAGGCCAATGCAAAAAGACCAATGCACCTTATAAGCGCAAGTTCCGACAGGCCAAATGCACAAAAGACAGTGATGCGTGTATAAATGAGTTGTGCATAATATAATGGCATGCTAATATTGTCTGTGCCTGATGTAGAGAAACAGAGAATTTCATAACCAGCCAAAGTGCCAATATCTCTACGCCTGGACCAGAGGTGGCTTAAACGACTTGCGTATGTCCCTGACAGTAACCAATCCTTTGTGGCTCAATGGCCCCAATTAATAATAATTATTATTTATTATTATTATTATTATTATTATTATTATTAAAGACTTATAAAGCGCCGCAACATACGAAGTGCTGTACAAACACAGAAGAGAGACAGTTCCTGCTCATCAGAGCTCACAATCTAATAAAACAGAACACAAAATAAGTTAAATACAAATAACAAAAATTTACAGGACAAAGTAAGCAAATGTTGATAGAGAGATCAAGATAGGGTAAGACAGGAATGGAAAACAATAGTGAAGAGGTGGGATTTTAGTCTGGACTTGAAAATGGCCAGGGAGGATGCCTAGTGCACAGAGATAGGAAGACTATTCCAAGCAAAGGGTACAGCCAGTTGGAAGGAGCGAAGTCTGGAATTGGCAGTACGAGTAAAGGGCACAGATAAACGAAGACTGTTAGAAGAGCGAAGCAACCGAGAGGGGGTGTAAGGAGAGATGAGAGATGAAAAGTACTAGAAGGCAGAAGAGTGAATGCATTTATAGGTCAGAAGGAGAAGTTTAAATTGGATACGGAGACGGATGGGAAGCCAATGAAGTGACATGAGGAGAGGAGTGATGTAGGAAACACGAGACTGGCGGAAAATGAGTCGAGCAGCGGAGTGTTGAATTGACTGAAGAGGAAAGAGGTGGCTTGCAGGGAGGCCGGCAAGGAGAACGTTACAATAATCAAGACGGGAGGTGATTAAGGAGTGGACAATCAATTTAGTGGGGTCAACAGAGAGGAAGGGGAGAATTTTGGAAATATTGTATAGAAAGAAACGACAAGTTTTAGCAATGAGCTGGATATGTGAAGAGAAAGAGAGAGGAATTGAAGATAACACCAAGGTTACATGCTAAAGAAACAGGGAGGAGTACAGAGTTATCAACAGAGAGAGAGAAAGGGTAAAGAGGAGGGGAAGCATTCGGGGGAAAAATAAGCAGCTCAGTTTTGGCCATGTTCAGTTTTAAGAGGCGGTGGGACATCCAGGCAGCAATGTCAGAGAGGCAGAGTGAGATCTTAGACTGGATATTAGAAGAGATAACAGGTGCAGAAAGATAGATTTGAAAGTCGTCGGCATAGAGATGATAGTGAAAGCCATGGGAAGAGATAAGGGTGCCAAGGGATTGGGTATAGAGAGAGAAGAGGAGTGGACCTAAGACGGAACACTGAGGAACTCCTACAGGTAGTGGGATTAAAGAGGAGGAGGAGCCATCGAAGCACACACCGAAAGAGCGATGGGATAGATAGGAAGAGAACCATGATAGTACAGAGTCTTTGAATCCAAGTGAGGATAGGGTGATAAGAAGGTGGTTATGGTCAACAGTGTCGAAGGCAGCAGAGAGATCAAGAAGAATGAGGACAGAGTAAAAGCCTTTGGACTTTGCAAAGAACAAATCATTCGAGACCTTAGTAAGAGCAGTTTCAGTGGAGTGTAGGGGACATAGAAACATAGAAATATAGAAATATGACTACAGAAAAAGACCACATGGCCTATCTAGTCTGTCCTTCCATATCAACTACAACAGTCCCCTTTTTACCTTTAGAGATCCTCTGTGTTTGTCCCATGCTTTTTTGAATTCAGTTACTGTCCTCATCTCTACCACCTCCACTGGGAGACTATTCCACAGATCCACTACTCTTTCCGTAAAGAAATATTTCCGCATATCACTCCTGAATCTATCTCCCTTCACCCTCATCCCATGTCCCCTCGTAGCAGAACTTGCTTTCAATTGAAAGAGGCTCTCTCCCTGAACATTTATGCCACGGAGGTATTTAAACATCTCAATCATATCACCTCTATCCCGCCTTTCCTCTAAGGTGTACATATTAAGATCCTTAAGTCTGTCCTCATATGCTTTATAATGAAGACCACTAATCATTTTAGTAGTCACCCTCTGCACTGACTCCATCCTGTTCACATCCTTTTGAAAGTGCGGTCTCCAGAATTGCACACTATACTCCAAATGAGGTCGCACCAAAGACCTATACAGAGGCATTATCACCTCCTTTTTTCTGCTAGCCATTCCTCTCCGTATGCACCCAAGCATCCTTCTAGCTTTTGCCGTCGCCTTTTCTACCTGTTTAGCTACTTTAAGATCATCAGACACAACCACGCTTAGGTTCCGCTCTTCTTTAGTGGACAAAAGTACTTTACCCCCTATACTATATTGCTCCCTTGGACTGCTGCAGCCCAAATGCATGACCTTACATTTTTTTAACATTAAATCCCAGCTGCCAAATTCTAGACCATTCTTCAAGCTCAGCTAGATCCCTCCTCATGCTATCTACCCCTTCCTGGGTGTCTACTCTATTGCAGATTTTGGTATCATCCGCAAAGAGGCAAACCTTAACTGAAAGCCCTTCCGCTATATCACTAACAAAGATGTTAAAAAGAATCGGACCAAGGACAGATCCCTGGGGCACACCACTGATAACATCCTTCTCCTCAGAGTGAGCTCCATTTACTTGTACTCTTTGTCGCCTCCCACCCAACCAATTTCTAACCCAAGCAGGAACTTTAGGGTCCATCCCTAGGGTGCTCAGTTTGTTTATAAGTCGCCTGTGAGGAACAGTGTCAAAGGCTTTACTGAAATCTAAATACACCACATCTAGGGCTCTCCCTCAGTCCAACTCCCTGGTCACCCAGTCAAAGAAATCAATCAGATTTGTCTGACAAGAACTGCCTCTGGTGAATCCATGCTGCCTCGGATCCTGTAATCCGCTGGACTCCAGAAACCTCACTATTTTCTCTTTCAGCTGCGTTTCCAATAATTTACTCACCACCGAAGTTAAACTAACCGGCCTGTAGTTTTCAACCACATCCTTACTTCCGCTTTTGTGTAAAGGCACCACATGAGCCTCTCTCCAATCCTTTGGCACCACTCCCGACTCCAAGGAGGCATTGAAAAGGTCAGTCAGTGGAGCTGCTAGAACGTCCCCAAGGTCCCTCAGTATTCTCGGGTGCATCCCATCCAGTCCCATCGCTTTGTCTACTTTAAGTTGAGATAGTTTCTCACGAACAGTCTTTTGAAAATTGTTCAAGATGTCCTTTGCTTCTGTTCCTATTTGTGGGTGTTTTCTGAGGTCCTGCTCCTTCATCTGAACACAGAACAAAAATATTTGTTAAGCAATTCCGCTTTATCCTTATCAGCTTCTACATATTCCTCCCCTGCACCCTTGAGTCTGACAATACCACTCTTGCCCTTCCTCTTCTCACTAATATATCTGAAAAATGTCTTATCCCCCCATTTTATTGCATTGGCTATTTCCTCCTCCTTTTGAATCTTTGCCTTCTTGACTACTTTGCTAGCTTCTCTAAGTTTTTCCAAATACAGATACCTGTCTTCCTCTCTCTGTGATCTCTTGTATTTCATGAAGGCCTCCCTCTTTTTCTTCACTTTTTCAGCTACTTCTTTCAAAAACCATAGCGGTCTCCTTTTCCTTTTATCTTTATTTACCATTTTAACAAAAAGGTTGGTTGCCCTTAAAATATCCCCTTTCAGTTTTTCCCACTGTTTTTCTACATCCCTCAGCTGTTCCCATCCAACTAACGACTCCCTGAGGCATTGGCCCATCTTCGCAAAGTTAGTCTTCCTAAAGTCTAAGATCCTCGCCTTTGAATGGATTCTAACAGCCCTAGTCCTAATACTGAACCACACCATCTGGTGATCACTGGATGCAAAATGATCTCCCACTACATCAGAAACACTTTCACCATTGGTAAGCACCAAGTCCAGTATGGCCCCTTCAAGTGTGGGGTCTGTTACCAATTGCCTGAATAGTTCTCCCTGTAGAGAACTATTCAGGCAATTGGTAACAGACCCCACACGTGAAGCCGGATTGTAAAGGACGGAAGCCGGATTGTAAAGGATCCAAGAGAGTATGAGAGGAGAGGAAATCAAGACAGTGATAGACTGCACGCTCAAGTAGTTTAGAGACGAAAGGAAGGAGAGAGATGGGATGATAGGACAGGTGGGATCAAGTGAAGGATTTTTGAGGAGGGGTGTAACCACAGCATGCTTGAAAACAGAAGGGAAGGTTGCAGTGGAGAGAGAGAGAGGTTAAGAATATGACAAATAGAAGGGACGAGAGATGAAAAGATGGAGCTAAGGAGGTGGGTGGGGAAGAGGTCAGAAGAGCAGGTAGTAGGTTTGGAGGAAGAGAGGAGCGACGTTTCCTTGTCAGAGACCATAGGGAAGGAAGAAAGGGTGACAGAAGTTTGGGGAGGGGAGAAATGGGAAATAGGGGGGGGGAGAAGAGGGGGAGGAGGGGAACTGGAGGGTGATTGTGTGGATTTTGTCATGGAAGTAGTTAGCCAAGGTTTGGGCAGAAAGGGAGGGAGGAATCAGGGGTGGAGGCACACTGAGGAGAGAATTAAGTGTGCTAAAGAGACGAGGATTAGAGGAAAGAGTTAGTCAGACTGAGGAAATAAATTTGTTTGGAGGAGAGCATGAATTTAAAGTGGAGAAAGTCAGGATAAGAGCAGGATTTCAGCCAGGCACGCTCAGCAGAGCGGGCACAAGAGCGCAGAGGGCAATAGGGGAGAGCCAGGGCTGAGGAGAAGAATGCCCAACAGGACGGGGGATGAGGAGGGCAAAAGTATCAAGGGTGGAGGAGAGTGCAGTGTTATAAGAGGTCACAGCCTCATCAATAGAATCGGAAAGCAGAGTGGATGAAAGAGATAAAGGAGAGAGAGGAGGAGAGAGCTAAAGGATCAATGGCAAGAAGGTTTCTAAATAGGTTAGTGCAGACAGGATGAGGCTGGGGTGGGGGATGATGAATAGTAAGGCTTAAAAGGTGGTGATCAGATAAGGGAAGGACAGAGTTAGAGAAATTGGAAGGTGAACAGTAAGAGACGAATATTAAGTCAAGGCAGTGACCATGTCAGTGAGTGGGGGCAGTGGAACAGAGTTGAAGGTTATGTGAGGAGGTAAGGGAGAGAAGCTTTAAAGCAGGGGGAATCAGAAGGGCTATCAACATGAATGTTGAAGTCACCAAGAATAAGAGTGGTGAAGAAAGGGTGAAGAAAGGTAGAAAGCCAAGAATCAAAATCAGAAAGAAAAGTAGAGATGGAAATGTCAGGACGATGATAGATAACAGCGACTCGGAGTGGAAGAGGAGAGAAGAGGTGGATGGAGTGGAATTCAAAAGGAGAGAGGGGAATGAGAGCGAGGTGGCATGAGGGTCTGGAAGTGACAGGAGGGAGACAACAGAAAGCCAGTACCCCACTGCGACCAGTAGGACGAGGAGTGTGGAAAAACATAGCCGCCATGACAGAGCGGCAATGGATGCAGTGTCATCAGAAAGAAGCCAGGTCTCAATTAAGGCAAAGAGGTGAAACGAGCGGGAAATAAAAAGGTCAGGAACAAAAGCAAGTTTATTAGAGATAGAATGAACGTTCCATAAGGCACAAGAGAAGGGGAGGGCAGACGGGGAGAGAAGAGGAATCAGAACAAGGTCAGATAAGTTGCAAGAAGGCCTAGACTTAACGTGAGAGAAATAATTAGGGAGTGCAGGAAGCCTGAGAGAGCGAGACGTACGTCTAGGGAGACCAGAACTAGGGAAGACATAGATAAGGCCCCAATCCCTCCATCCACCCACCCAACTAATAACCCTGGTGGCCCAGCAGCCCCGAACTCTCCCACTCCACTCCCAGTACCTTTACAAAGGAACAGGAGCGTTCCCCCATGTGCTCCCACTCCTGTGCCACCATCTTGAAAAATGGCGGCACAATGCAGCATGCAGAATCAGACTGCCATTTAGCATCGGGGCACACTGAGGGTAGCACCCGTCGATAACTGGGCAGGAGCAACATTAAGCTACTGCCCGGTTACTGGCACACAGCAGAAGTCAGCTGCAGTAAAAGGCTGGCCTAACTTATGCCACAAAAGTTAACTGGTACATATAAGATATAATAAAATATTTAAACCTATCTAGTCCCCCACATATATATCCATAAATTCAGAGAGACATACAACAAACAAATTTTTGTCGGAACCAGTACCTTGACGGGGGAAACCCCTTCTCGCGGCACACCGTTCCTTTTTATTCTTTAAATTGGGGACTCACCCCCATTCAAGGGTTCAAAGTGGACACAACCCCTCGATACCAAACAATCATCACTTGATGTCCAAAACTTTCTCCTTAATCATCCATACAATGGGTAAATATTCAACAAGTTACTTATCTGGATGTAGGAAAGCCTCTTCACCCTGAAAACTTCCAGCAGATATATGTGTTTGATATATCGGGAACAGTTCTGGATATATCATTTGGATTCAGTGACACCGTCTGGTTTGAATGCTGCGCTGGATTGGTGGACTCTATGATGTAGTGGGAGGGTTTGAATGCACGGTTTGAGCCACTGGTTATCACTTGATCAGGTGACCTGATGACTAAAAATAAAAGACGCCAGTTTTTGGGGGAGTATTTGGGCAACATGGTTTGAGAAAGAGCCAGGAAGATACAGTGGCTTGAAACATCGTCAACGTTGGTTACTGGAACGGGGTGAGGGCCTCGTTGGAGTTACCATTAAAAGACTTATATTCAACATTATTTTGGATGGGCTTTACATCTGTCAGCACCCTGAAAAGGAGAGAAAGCTTCTAACTGAGAATCTTTTGAAGATCTGCTACTTCCGTCTTTTGACTGATGGGGGTTTGCTTTGCTGATATGCTCCACTGTGTTTTTGCAGTATGTTTGCTGGATGGCAAGAAAGCAGCTTGTAAAGCACAGTTACTTACCTGTAACAGGTGATCTCTGGGAACAGCTGGAATAAGTCTTCACATATGGGTACGTCGGTACCGACGGAGTCCGCGTGGGAACGCTTCCCAGCGTCCAATCAGAAAGCTTTTGGAAGCATCCCAACACGCCTGCGCGCTGCCTTCCCGCCTTCCCAACTGCCTCTCCTCAGTTAAGTTTTAAAGCTGAGACAAAAGAGAGAGAGAGCAAGGAAGGGAAAGATAGAGAAAGATAGAGAAAGAGAAATGCAACTCCTAGGGGAGGTGGGTGGGTTGTGAAGACTTAATCCTGCTGTTCCCAGAGATCACCTGTTACAGGTAAGTAACTGTGCTATCTCCAGGAACAAGCAGGAATGAGTCTTCACATATATGGGGACTCCCAAGCTCGGATGCCCGGAGGGAGTCCTAGCATGTTGTAAGTCTAGAACGAGCCATGCTATTCCTCAGGACCTAAGGCATCCTGGGGATGGAGGGTAGGAGTTGAATACAGAAAAAGAGCTGTGGAACAGCTGGCTAGAACAGGGCTTCAAAAGGGGAAGACCCTGTATCGAGAGCATTTAGTAATAAGATATTGTAATCTGGGCCTCCCTTGTTGGCGTTGCACAAGTGCACTGAGCTACATATGGATCTGATAGAAGAGCCAGTGAATATGCTCAAGGAATACCTCACTGAGAAGTAGAGGTAATAAAGTAGAACAAAAAACAAGTGGAGGTCAAAACCCTTTAGGGTGAGAAAAATAGCCCCAGAGGAAAACTGGGGTAGTATAAGAGGTAGAGCTTCAGCGGAGACGCAGAAGGTACTATTAAGGAAAGCTTAAGCTGCTTTGGTCCAAAAATAGTATAAAATTTAGGACGAAGAGAAAATTTTAGTCTGACCCAACTGGACTGGGTTAGAATCAGTCCATGTAGGGGAGAAAGGGTATGGAAACCCTTGTATCTGATAAAAAGGTAAGGACAGACTCAGGAGCGCTAAGCTTTAGAGCAACGGAAGCTCCGCAATGTCTTTCCTAAATGGGGTCAATTAGGAAAGAAAGGTACATGGAGAGCTTCAGGAGTACCTAAACCTGAAAAGGTTAATTACCACAGGAGTGGTTCTAGGTGTAGTCCCCTAGGTATGCTGGTACAGCATTGATAGGGTTAGTGCCCATCTATCAGGATCATAGAGGAATATCAGGATATCTGATCCTAACAGACAGATAGATAAGTAGATGGATACAGATCTATCGAACAATATATCTCATATGTATTAATATTATATATATTTAAATATATGCATATATACCCTATATGTGTATATATCTATAAAGAGATAGATATCTGTGTGTCTTCTGCCCATATATATATCTATATATAGATGAATAGGCAGGCATATAGAGACATGTCTCCAGGTATATGGATGGCGAGATGTCCAGAGAACCCCAACCCCCCCTTATAGGGAGAGAGAGATTTATCTAATAGCAAGAAGGTTGATACCTGCTTGAATAGATAAAACAGGAAAAATCCTCTTCTCCTGGTTATGACTGGCATAGTCAGAGGAAGGTGTCCCTGACAAGAAGGCGGCTTAATTCTTTGTAGAATTTGAGCTCTTGAGTAACCAGGATGGCCTACGTGAAAATGGCAGAGGATAACAGCAGTCTGCAGACAGGAAGTCCAGATATCTCCAGAATTGTAGTATGGAGATTGGATAGAGGAGGCCTCTGGAGGAAGATACCCTAGTGATCCGCCTATGAGGGCAAGATGGGTATTAGGTATCCTCTAGCTGCCAGTGAAGAATTTATCTCTGACGGGAGACCCCAGGAGATATGGGCCAAGCCAGGGAATTGGCTCTTCTTTAGGCTTTCACGTAATAAAAAGGCCTGAGGGCTTATGCCTCAAAGATTTTTAAGATAAGATGGAAAGGGTACAGAATACCTGCCAGGCATGAAACATGACTGGGGAAAACCCTTTTAACCATCTGGGGTTATCTGCTAGGCCAGATACTAATGCTCTCTAGCAAGGGCCCATACTGCAAAGCTACCCCAGTAGAGTTGCAGAGAGCATGCTGCAGGTTGGTCAGAAGAAAAAACTGGCTGTGGAAAGCCAGCAGGTAACCAGCTATTCTGCCAAGGGCAAGGGGCAAAGAATAGAAGGTAACCAACCAAACTGTGATAATAGGGTTTCCCCAAATGAGGTTGATACTCTGTTTGGGACTTAGCACTGAGGCTAGGAGGATTGCTAGTGGAGGGGAAACCCTGGTTGTGTAGTGAACAAAACCAGTGGTTTAAACCACTAGGAATTGCTGCATTTGCAGGAACTATCAGGGCAGCATGGAGAATTTCTTTTCCCTCCTCTTTTTAGATTGGGAAAAAGAAACAGACATGGTGGGACTTCCCATTGTCTGAGGAGCTGCCCTAAGGTAACAAGGGGGAAGACAACTCCAGAAGGGAGAATCCCCCGGTAGAACAGGTAGAGGACCATAAGGGCTTACCCGTGTAAAAAAAGTCACTCTTACAAACTAAAATGTTGTAGTAAGAGGGAGGTAAGACAGAGTTGCAAGAGACCAACTATGGAGGAAGTCTCCGACAGGTGAGATGATACATGCCAATACAGGGAAACAACTGTCTATTGATAGTTGTTACCTCTCTTTCCTCCAAGAGGAAAAAGAAATCTGTTAAGTATGGGCATGATCATCATAAGACTCTTGGAGAAAAAATGTCTCATGAAGAGATATCTAGGTAGGTTAGGATAAATTTAGTGCAGATACTGCAAGTGAAAAGAAGCAGACTGCTACCCTAACCAGCAACCAAGAGGGACAATGATCTATTTGAAACCCTGCGACTGCTGGGTTTGTTGACCCTGTTGAGTTTGTAGATTCTTCAGACCAGGGCGGTTTTTCCCCTGTTTGGGAACATCTGTATGATGGGCAGATGATGGACAAAACCTTCTCCCCCTAGGGGAAGAAAGTTTGGTAGGACATTTCCTACCTACTGGGAAAGGCGGCGGCGTAGAATAGCCCCTGGAAAAAGGAAAGTCAGTGGATAACTGAGTAACCTGGAGTAAAGACTCCTTGTTGAAGAGATTTTCCCCAGTGCAAGGAGTATTTCCCAGTCTTTCTTGTGCCCATTTGTCCAAGTCTGAAGCTTGGAACCAGGCTCTACGTCATGCCCCTATGGCTATAGCAGAAGTCCTGCTAACAGACTCAAAGGAGTCTAGGGAAGCACGAGTAAGAAACCTAGAGATATTATGAGCATGACTAACCAGTGAGGAATAGTCTGCTTGTTTGGACTCTTGAAGACAAGGAGTCAGAAGATGTAATTTGCTTGTGACCTCCTCAAGAGATAGACCCATATAAAAAATAGGAGAGGAGAGAATTCTTGCTGAAAGCATGGATGTCTGGAAGGTTTGACGTCCAAAGGCATCTAGTGTCTTAGACTCACGACCTGGCGGACAAGAACAGTGCTTTTTATTACTCTTCACTCGCCTCAATGCTGATTCCAGTACAATGGAATGATGAGGAAGTTGAGTCCTTGGAAACCCTGGAGAGGGGGGCACCTGATATAGGAGATCAGTTGCTCTGGAAAGTGGGGGTACCCTTAAAGGAGCTTACCACATTCGTAGAAGGAGATCCTGCAAAGAATGATGCAAAGGAAGCATTATGTTCTCCTTTGCCTCGCTAGGAACAGAGAGGTATTCTGTATTCCCTTGTGTAGGATCTTGTCCAGGAATAGGAATGGCAAGTGATTTTGCCATATCCAGGAGGAAAGTCTGGAAAGAAGGATCCCCAGAGGGAACTTCCCTTGGATAGGCTAGATCTGATGAAGAACTTGCGTTGGCACCGAGGGATCTATTCCAGTATATAGGAATAGAAGATCCTGAATGGTGCAGTATGGGATCCTTAGATGTGGTCGCTGGTACTGCAGGTCAGAACCAGCGACAGTCGGTAAGAGATCGTCCATGCTAGGGATCGATTCCAGACTCGGCATCGAGGGAAGCGAGCCTGAAGAGAGAAGCATGGAAGGTACCGACAGTAATGGTACTGTGGATATCGGTACCGATCTCGGTACCGTATCTGATACCGGTGGAAGAATACCAGCCGGTGGCAACTAACTGTGTCGGAGGAACCAAGAGTTGCGGATCCGAAGTATCGGAACCGAGCCTTCGGTACCGACGGGAGTCGGTACCAAGGCGAGTCGGTACCCAGTCCTCCAGACTGGAGATCGATTCCAGACTCGGCATCGAAGGAAGCGAGTCTATCGATGCACGTCTGGAGGGTACCGACGTCGGTACTAGTATCGGTGTCGATACCGATACTGGAAAGTCGGTCTGAAGCGTATCCACCGGGCCCGTAGGTACCAAGGATGCCAGATGATGATCCTTGGTGAGGAATGTTTCATCCAACACCAGTGCCGATGCCGGAGTATCGGTACCGCTCGAAGCGGATGCCACCACCGGCCATGGCTCAGGTATGTTCTGTGAGGGGTGAACCTCAGGAACAACCTGAAACCCCACACAGGCTTTGGAGGCCGAAGACTCCCACTGGGGTTTTGAAGCCAGTGGATTCTCGAGGACAAGGCCATAGGCATCTCTATGCTGTGCATGAGAAGTAACGCTCGAGGACTGGCTATTCTTAACAGACTGTTTTTGGGTTACCTGATCCTGTGCAGAAGAAGATATGGTCGGTGCCCTGAAGTCGGTGCCATAACTTCTTCTCACCATACTGGTGCCCGAGGGCTCCGGAAGAAAATGGTCAGGACCCAAGCAGGTTAGACACCAATTGTGAGTGTCTAAAAATAAAGCTGTACCGCCACAGTTTGTACATTTCTTGGGGAAAGGAGGAGTGGCCTAGTGGTTGGGGCAAGGTACTACAGGCCGGAAGGTCGGTGGTTCAAATCCCACTAGAGGACAGCAACCTTGGGCCGGAAGGATTGGGGTTTCTAGTCCCACAAGTGCTCCTTGTGGTCTTGGGCAAGCCACTTAACCCTCCATTGCCCATGTTCCCTGTAAGTATTAGTCTATGTGTCTCATATTCCCTCATGTTAAATGTATCCCCCAACCGCTTTGACCCGGTGAAAAGTGGGATATAAATGCAGATAAATAAAGTGGCTGGCGGTTCCATGAGGAAAAATGGAGAGGCCTAGAAGGCCTGAGAACCGTGAGACACTAACAAAGAAAAATATATTCCTTAAAGGGAAAACTTTTTACGAAAAAAGAAAAAAAACGGCGGTACCAGTGGCGTCGGGGAAGGCAGCCGCGACCACAAGAAAAATAAAAAATAAAAGAAGAATTTTCTGCGGTGACAGGAGGACGTCCTGCCGGCTCCGAGGAAAAACGAAAACTGAGGAGAGGCAGTTGGGAAGGCAGCACGCAGGCGTGTTGGGATGCTTCCAAAAGCTCTCTGATTGGACGCTGGGAAGCGTTCCCGCGTGGACTCCGTCGGTATCGACGTACCCATATGTGAAGATTCATTCCTGCTTGTTCCTGGAGATAACCTTTGAACTAAAGATCATGTCTACCCACGCATGGACATCCAAGCGATAATGCTCGACAGAAGTGGAAAGAGATGCCCATGTTGCTGACTGACAAATGTCTGAGGGGGGCTACCAAGCTATGCTCCATCCACAAGGATGTTCGTGCTGGAGTAGAAGGTGCATGCAACGCCTCCAGAACTGGCCAATTCTGCAACAGATATGCCAAGGTAATGGTGTCCTTATGCCAGAACCCCAAAGTAGACTTGGCAGCTGCATCACCCTTATGTGGTCCAGCAAAAAGGTCAAAAGATGGTCCGATTTACAAAACAAATTCAAAACCTTCAAGTACCAGAGAAGCACTCTCTGGCCATCCACAATGCGAAGATCCTTCTCTTGACACTGCCCCTTAGAAAGCAGGGTAGACAACCCACTTGGTTCTCATGGAATGAAGATAACACCTTGGGCAAATGAAAGGTATGGGCCAAATGAAGATTGCCTCCTCCAAGGACAGATATGGATTCCGGCGGGACAGAAATCTGAAGTTCAGAAATCTGTCTTACCAAACAACTCGCAACCAAGAAAACCATCTTAAATCCTTAAGAGTAGCATGTTTCAAAAGATTCCAACATCAGGGCCCGGAGCATTAGACCGAGATCCCAGGAAGGAATAGCTGAACAAAGGGAGGGGGAGGAAATGTAAATTATGTACCCCTTAAGATGCAAAACATCTGGGTGCAAGGAAGACAGTCCAGCTACAGGACCTCTGAAACAGGACAAAGCATGCCACCTGGACTTTCAGGGAGCTAAAGGAAAGGCCCTTTTCCAAACCGTCCTGAAGGAAGGTCAGCAGAGATGGCACCTTTGCAGTCTCAGAAATAAGCTTTGGTGTGCCACAGCAATGCGCAGAGGCACCAGATCTGCACATATACCAGATTGATAGAACCTCTCCTGGCCTTGAGAAGAGTGGAAACAACTGCAGAAGAACAGCCTCTGTGTGTCAAATGACTCCTTTCATGACCCAAGTCGTAAGCAAAAGGGAGCAGGGTTGTCTAGCACAATCTGCCCTTGGCGTATTCAGGGGCAATTGCAGAGGAGGTTCTTGCAGGAGCCACATCAGATCCCTGAACCAGTGTCTCTTTGGCCAATCCTGTGTCACTAGAAAATCCAGCCCAGAGGACTCTCTATGTGCCAAAGTACATGTCCCACGAGTGACCATGGAGAACACACATACAAACACAAAAAACCGAAGTCCTAATAATCACAAGGAATAAATGCTACTCTCCCCCACCAACGCTCAAAGTCAGAGACGCAGAACTCCCAATCAAACCCAATATACGATATCTTGGGCTGATACTCGAACAACAACTGGACTTCAAGGAACATATCAAACGAACGGTCAAAACCATCTACTTCAAGATCAAAACCCTATGGCATCTTAGACCCATGATGGAACCTGGCGATTTCCGCACCATCTTCCAAGCACTAATCACACCGCACTTCGATTATGCCAACATAGTTCTACATGGTCTCCCAAAGAGTACCCTCAACCCTCTGCAGCTAGCCATGAATGCAGCAGCCCGTGTGCTCTACACAGCCGCAAGGACTGAACACATCTCCCCCATTCTAAGGGAACTTCACTGGCTTCCCATAAGCTGTAGGATCCTATACAAAACCCTCCTCATTACCTACAAGGCCTTCAAACAAGATATCTCCAGCTTCCATCTCTGACCTCATCACACACTCTCCAAACAGATCCAGGAGATCACTGGACGCTGACATGCTACTAATACCAATTGAAACCACAAAGCTCAACCAGATCACCATTAATAGGGCATTCTCAAACTACGCCCCTGCGTGCTGGAACAAACTCCCCCCTAGCATTAGAGCAATTAGGGACCTTAGTCAGTTCAGAAAAGCTCTCAAACACCACCTTTTTCTCTTGCATTATACTCATCCCGATATTCCTTCCCGTATTTCACCCACACCCTCACTACATCAAACAACCGCTATATGATGCAAAACTATACTGTGTATTCATCTCGAACATGTAATGTATTTGAATTGTATAATGTATCTGAATTGTATATAGTTTCCCCAAGTTTATGTATATGGACTTGAATGTATATAGTTTCCCCAAGTTTACCTCAATGTTAAATCCCTGTTCTATGTAAACGACGGCCAAATGTATCTGACCAAGTGTTATAATGTTGTAATGTAAACCGCACTGACGACGAATAGCGTGGTATATAAGAAATGTTAAATAAATAAATACATACAGCAAGCAACATTTTGGCCATGATGAACCAGGGTGTCCATGCCCTCTGATCCCGTTTCCATGCAGCATCTGATGAAATGGCATGCTTTTACAATGGATCGCTTTGCCATCAAATCCATCTCGGGGTGGCTCCAATGGTGGAGAATCTTCAGCAATGCCTCGACAACTCCCACTCTCCAGGATCAAGAGTGACAACTGGAGGAATTCCACCCTCCACATTTTCTACCTTGGCAATAAGCTGAACTGACAGAGCTAGGAGATGAATAAGAGTCTTCTCTACAGCCACTCCAGTATTCTCCATGCTGCTTTGCCGATTGATATATGCTACCATTATGGCATTATCTGAGAACACTCAAACCGCCCTACACCACCTTACTGCAGCTCCAATGGCCCTGATTTGGTTTTGACAATGGGCTCCCCAGCCTGTACGACTGGCATCTAATGACAGAAGAATCCATAAGTGATTGCCCAGCAGCATACTGTTTTAGATGTGGCTGTTGCCACCACTGCATGCTAATTCACACTCCCAGCTGGAGTGGATGCCTGGGCTCTAATTTCTGAGCTCAGAAACCACTAGATCAGCAAAGACTGCTGAAGCAGCCTCAAATGAGAACACGCCAACAGCATCATCTCAATTGCTGCTACCATCAAGCCAAGAAGCTGCAGATAATCCCAAAGCCTGGGAATCTGTTGAGAACAGAACACCGCCAGCCACTCCAACAACCTATACACTCTCCCTTCAGGCAGGAAGACTCTGCCCACTTGAGTACTGAACAGTGCTCCCAGAAATTCAAGGGCTTGGAAAGGCTCCAACTGGCTCTTCCCCAATTAACCACCCAGTGAGGTTTGCCAGTAAGAGCATCACTCAGGCCAAAACCCAAAAGATACCTCTAACAGAGATTGGGATTGGATGAGCTAGCAGTCCAGCTATGGATGCACACATATCCTTGATACCATAACACAGCAGTTGCCACCACCACCATGACCTTGAAGAACATCCTCGAAGTGGTGGAGAGACTGAAGGGAAGTATGGCAAACTGAAAATGTGAGTCAGACATGGCAAAACAGAGTTAACACTGCTGATCCTCCTACAAGGAACTTTTGCTGTGCTTCCATTCTGAGACCTGACCTACAAGCAACCGATTGCCAAGTGATTGTATCTGTGCATAGAGAAGACTATTGTTTCTGTACAATTATTTTTCCTAGCCAATTAGTTTCCCAGGCCAACTAGTTGTCCATATGCAAGAACATCTGATTCTCTGGTCTTCATCATCCACTAATGATGCTCCTGGCCTTGGAATGTCCAAAACTGTATACTGTTATCTTCTCCATTATAGCTCCTGTGTCTGCAGGATGAACACCTGTTCATTATCCTCTGATTCGCTGAGAACACTTTGGACCGTCTTATGCCAACCAATCACTGGACCTATGACAGAGACTCTATACAAGAATAATTACAGTATGCAAAAGAACTTGCATACCTTTTGTGCTCTGTGAGCCTTGTGCTTACAACCTTGCCTATCTGCAAGACAGATACACACTTACGTGTGTGCAAGGCCGTTCTCCTAAGGATAGAGAAGGCTTTCACAGATACTTCCAGCTCTATGTTCTCAAGCGACTCGCCTCCAAGAGGGCTGTAGCCTGCGTTATCTAGCCTAGCTGCCTCTTTGGACCCTGTGCTGCTCCAGAGACTTCTTGGACCTAGTTACAAGAGTTCTGTCATGAGCTAAGGTACCATCTTATTTCTCTTCCTCCGGGACGGTAATGGCTAGTTAGAAACTAGTTTCTATAATTCTTCTGAGTACAGAGCAAACTGGTGACTTTTGGTTACTAATTAATGATTTATCACTTTGTCCAACTGTAATCCTTGTGCTACTATAAACTTGCTACCTCATATTTTTAATAATCTATCTATAGCTATATGTCTGTATATCTTTTCTACCTTGATACCCAGACAGACATATACACGTATTACAGACACACACACACACACGGGAACATAAGATATGCCATACTGGGTCAGACCAAGGTCCATAAAGCTCAGTATCCTGTTTCCAACAGTAGCCAAACTAGGTCATAAGTACCTAGCAATTTTCCCAAAAGACACAGGTTCAACAATGCTTGTATTGGGTCAAGCAGTGATAGCCCGGGTCCCTTTTAATAATGGTTTATGGACCTTTCCTCCAGGAACTTGTCCAAACCTTTTTTTAAACCCAGCTACACTAACAGATTTTACTATATCCTCTGGTAACAAATTCCACAGTTTGATTACACGTTGAGTGAAAAATATTTTCTCTTATTAGTCTTAAATAGGTTACCCTATAGCAGGGGTCTCAAACACGCGGCCCGCGAGAGCATCTTGTGCGGCCCGCGAAGTACCGGCGAGTAAAAAAAAAAAAAAATTCCAAACTTGCCGCCGCAGTATTAAGCGTCCCGCGGGCCCCTCTGCCTGGTCCTCTCCTCCCTGCAGTATCAGCTCCAAAAGCGGCGGCTTTCAGAGCCGCGAAGAGAGAGAGTTTCTCTCGCGCGGTTCTGAAGAGCAGCGCGAGAGTCTTCAGAACCGCGCGAGAGAAACTCTCTCTCTCTTCGTGGCTCTGAAAGCCGCCGCTTTTGGAGCTGAATGCTGCAGGGAGGAGAGGACCAGGCAGAGGGGCCCGCGGGACGCTTAATACTGCAGCAGCAGCAAATATACATTTTTTTTTCATCTAATTTGGCTGATGGTGGGAGGGGGGTTAGGACTGGTAATGGGCTATGGGGGGGGAGGCTAGGACTGGTAATGGCCTATGAGGGGGGAAACTTAAAATGGGGTGATGGGGTTAAAACTGAAAATGGGGTAATGGGGGGGTATTACAGGAAATGACCTGTTAGGGGGTAACTGAAAATGGGGTGATGGGGGTAACAATGAAAATGAGGGGATGGGGAGGTAGTACTGGTAATGGCCTATGAGGGGGTAACTGAAAATGGGGTGATGGGGGTAACACTGAAAATGAGGTGATGGGGGGGGTTAGTACTGGTAATGGCCTATGAGGGGGTAACTGAAAATGGGGTGATGGGGGTAACACTGAAAATGGGGTGATGGGGGGGGTTAGTACTGGTAATGGCCTATGAGGGGGTAACTGAAAATGGGGTGATGGGGGTAACACTGAAAATGGGGTGATGGGGGGGGGGTAGTACTGGTAATGGCCTATGAGGGGGTAACTGAAAATGGGGTGATGGGGGTAACACTGAAAATGAGGTGATGGGGGGGGTTAGGACTGGTAATGGGCTATGAGGGGTAAGACTGGAAGTGGGCTATGGGGGGTTAGGACTGGTAATCGGCTATGGGGGGGCTAGGACTGATAATAGGCTGGGGGGTCTGCTAGGACTGGAAATGGGCTGAGTGGAAGGGGGGCTTGAACTGCAAATGGCTGATGGGGAGGGGGGCTTGGAATGGAAATGGGCTGTGAGGGGAGGGAGCTAGCACTGGAAATGGGCTGATGGGGGGGGAGCTACGATTGGAAATGGGCTGATGGGGGGCTAGGACTGAAAATGGGCTGATGCAGTGACTAGAAGGGAGGGGGTGCTGTGTGGGACTGGAACTAGAAGGGAGCTGATGTTGGGGGAGGATTAGAATGGGATGGAGCTGGGAGAGTGAAATGGAGAGGGGAAAATATTTTGTGTGGGAGGGAAGACAAATCTACAATTGGCCAGGTAAGTGGGGATTGAGGATGGAGGGGTAAAATTTGAGTGGATGAAAATAGGAATGAGGAAAGAGCAAAAGGAGAAAGATTAATATGTTAAAGCAGATGTAGAGGGAGAATGGAAAAAGCTAGAAGAGAGAAGGACAAATGGACAGCAGACGATGGAGAGTTAGCAGAAGGCACGAAGAAACCAGAAGAAAGTGGCTGGAACTGAAAAAAAAATGCACAAAATGTAGAAAAATATCTTTATTTTGAATTTATTAACTGGAATATGTCAGTTCTGGGAAATGTGCATCAATAACGCCTGCGCTTTGTTTAGTACAAGAGGAAATTAATTTATAGTTTTATTTCTACAGTGTTGTTGTACATTCCAAGTTTAGCTTTTGGGGGGTCCCAGTTTAAATTGTCTTGTTTCTAAATTTGGTTCCTTGTTTGGTGATGGTGTATTCTGCATGTGTAACTGAGCTGAGGTATTCTGTTTATGTAATTCCTATTTGACATTGCTACTTGTTCTCTGTCCCCAGTAGGTCATGTATTGTTATTCTCTGAAATGTATTGATTTAATATTTGCAGTGTTGCCTTTTGATAGGTAGGGTATGGTGCTTTGTGAGTCCTGGTAGTGCTGTTAGGATATGGCGGGTTTGCTATGGGTTCTAAATGGGCAGTGTTTGTTTGTAGTAGTTCCTAATGTGCCTGGCGGTTGCCACTGGATTATAGTAATGTAGAAATCTTTTAGTCTTTCTTTATTCATGCACTCATTAAGAGGCATGTTTACTAAAAGTTAGGGTATGGTAACATTATGCAAATATTTATGCAAATGAGGTCCCTTATGCAAATGAGGTCCCACGTCTCATGCGGCCCCCGGGTTATTTTACAAGTCCTCATTTGGCCCTCAAAGCAATTTGAGTTTGAGACCCCTGCCCTATAGCTTCATTGCATGTTCCCTAGTCTTTCTATATTCTGATGGTGTAAACAATCTACGTTTACTCGTTCCACTCCATTCGTTAATTTATAGACTTCTATCATATCTCCCCTCAGCCGACTCTTTTCCAGGTTGAAGAGCCTTAACCTTTAAACCTCTCCTCATAGGGGTAGCCTTCCATCCCCTTTACCATTCGTAACTTTTTAAAATTCTGCTATATCCTTTTATAAAGATATGGCACCTGAATTGCACACAATATTCAAAGTGCGTTCACACCATGGAATGATACAGAAGCATTATAAAATCCTTTGTTTTAGTCTCCATTTCTTTCTTTATGATTCCTAACATTCTATTTGCTTTCTTGGCTACCGCTGCACAATGTGTGGAGGGTTTCAATGTATTATCTACCATAAAGAGTGGTTACTCATCTGTAACAGGTGATCTTTGGGAAAAGCAGGAATTAGTCTTCACAAATGGGTGACATCTGCATCGATGGAGCCTCGTGTGGAAATACTCCCCAGCATCCAATAAGAATGCTGTTGGGAGCATCCCTCCACACATGGGTGCCTGCCTTCCCAACAGTTCTCCTCAGTCAGGTATATAGCATAAGAAAAAAACAAAACAAAAAAAAACCACACACTCCTTCATAGAAAAACCAAAAAGTAAATACAAAAAGAAAATGTTAGCCCCATTGAGAACTCAGAGGGGAGGCGGGCGGGTTGTGAAGACAGATTCCTGCTGTTCTCGGAGATCACCTGTTACAGGTGAGTAACCACACTATCTCCAGGAACAAGCAGGAATGCAATCTTCACATATGGAACTCCCCAGCTCCCGGCTACCCTTAAGGCCTGTGTAAGCCTGAGCCCACAGGGAGGGACCCTGAAGCTGCAGGATGGTAGAGCAGGGATCTGACAGACTCAGCCCCTAGGGCACTCTCTCCAGGTAGTCGGCCAAGGATGGTATGAGGAAGTATAGTTAAACTCCAAAAAATATAAGACAGAGAGCTTGGCCAAATTAGGCGTCTCGAGCAAGAGTCTTTGTTGAGACAGTAACGGGCAGCAAAAGTATGGAGAGAAGACCAAGTGGCTGCTCAGCAAATCTCTAAAATGGAGAAAAAGCTTAAGTATTTGTACATAGTTCTTAACCTTGTTCTTGTTCTGTTATGTATTTAACCATTACACTGTTCTATTACGTATTTAACCATTACATTGTATACTGCCAAAAATTGTTCTATGTAAAACAAGCCCTTGCTTTGTTGACTGTTGTTCAATTGTAAACCGCACCTGAACTCTGGAAGATGCGGGATATAAATGATTGTTAAATAAATAAATAAATAAATAAATAAAGTTGGCAACTGTAGTGGGCACAGCTTGGACACTGTGGGCGATAACATCTCCCTGCAAGTAAAGGCTAGCCTGTGTATACGCAAAAGAGATGCAGTCAGCAAGCCAGCTGGAAAGGGTGCACTTGGATACCGGGAGACCCAGATGACTATGGTCAAAAGAGACAAAACGTTGTGAGGATTTATGATGACCATTAGTTCTTTCAAGACAAAAAGAGCGCTCTTTCGCAATCAAGCATATGTAACAAGGCTTCCGCTCAAAAAGAATGAGGTCTCAGAAAAAGGATCAGAAGAAAAATGGATTAAGGTGGAAAGGAGAAAGCACTTTTGGTAGGAATTTAGGACGTGTCCGGAGGACTACTTTATCATGTAGGGATCATAGTCCATGAGAGCTTGCAACTCACTAAACTTGACAGGCAGAAGTGAGAGCAATCATAAAAATTACTTTCCAAGTAAGGAATTTCAGTGAAGCCAAAGCTAGAGGCTCAAAAAGAGGATTTGAGCAGTTGTGCTAGGACAATGTTGAGGTTACATGCTACAGGAGAATGGTGGATTGGCAGTTTTGTTAAGAGAAGACCACACATAAAACATGTCACAAGTGGATGTGAAGAAAATGGATTATCCGCAATTGGGTGGTGAGAGGCAGAGATCACACTTAGGTGGACTCTCACCAAATTAATTTTTAGTCCAGACATGGAGAGATGAAGGAGATATTGGAGCAAGTTCTCCACAGGACAAGTAAAGGGATTGAGAATTCTCTGGGAACACCAGAGGGAAAACCTATGCCACTTAAAGACATACATACGTCTAGTAGAATCTTTCTGGAGCGAGTAAGATCTCAGTTATGTTCTCTGGGAGGTGTAGGCGAGACAAGATGAAGCATTCAGCAGCCATGCTGTCAACTTTAACGTTTTCAGGTTGGAGTACAGAAGCATCCCTTAGTCCTGTAAGAGAAGACTGGGGGCATACCGCAGATGAAGAGGTTGTGCTTGCATCAGTTGAAGGAGTAGGGGAAACCAAGGTTGATGTGGCCAGAACGGGGCAATGAGAATCATCCTCCCTCTGTCTAATTGCAACTTGAAGAGAGGCTTCAACACTAGAAGATGTGATGAGAATGCATAGAGCAGACCCTGGCCCCAATGAAGTACAAAAGGATTTGAGGTCTGTCTGTGGCGACAGGATCCTTGAACAGAAGCAAGGGAGTTGGGAATTCACTGGAGTGGCAAAAAGGTTGATACTGGGCATTCCCCATAGATGGACAAACGTTGTGCCATCTTCTCGATGAAGCATCCACTCATGTGGATGAAGAATATGGCTGAGTGTCAGCCAGCTAATTCTGCTCCCCCAGAAGATAGAGCTCTGAGAAGAATCTGATGAGCTATCGCGAAAGTTCAAATATGGACTGCCTCTTTGCAAAGGAAGTGAGATCCAATACCACCCTATTTGTTGATGGCAACCTGGGTATCGGAATCTATTCTGGCTGATAGGCTTCCTCAGGGGTTAAACTTTTTATAGGCGAAACAAAGATCTTTGTAGGGTGAACTTTATTTGTTTTATGGAACCATGGTTAGGGTATTGAGCTCATAGTTTTGAGTGGTATTTGAAATCTGCAGAGGCGGCTTGCCATCAGTCAAGGTTGCTACTGGTGTATGAACCTAGTGTTGGCAATTTTAGCTGCTAGAGGAAACCAGAGAATACATCATGACAGAAGCTGGTTGTCTTCTGATAAAGTAAACTGTTTAAGACAGTCAGATAAGAGTTTGTGAAATTATGTTGATTTTGTCCGTTTCTTCCGCAGGTATTGTAGCACTGTTTAAGAGTCTCCTGTTAGAGCTCATTTAGACTATATTGTAAATTGGCTGTATTTTAATTGGATAGTGTTTTGAAAGGTAGGAATTGCTGAAGCGCCTTCTACTACCTTCTGTTCTGTTAATAAATGTAATAAATTTCAGTAAAGATTATAATACTGCATATTCTAATAAAGAGGGGCGTTTAAGCCAGCGAAGTTGTTTCCCCTATGGCTGAGTAGCCACCTAGAGGGATGAGGCATTATCCTGAAGCTTTTTCTCCCCAATTAATTATTTGAGTGTGTTGTCGCCCTTGGATTGGTTCCTTATATGAGGTGTTGGACCTATTAAGTTGGCCTTAATGAAAAATTAAGAGTGTATTTTTTTTGTGTGGACGTTAAGGATCTCAGAGTAATGTGGTGTTACTAGGAATTTGTTGACATTTCATAAGTCTAGGATAGGCCTGAACCTTCTTGTTTTCTTTGGAATGAGAAAGTATCAGGAAAAGAACCCTAGGCCTTGCTGTGAGAGTGGGATTTTCTCAAAAGCCCCTTGAGCTGTTAAAAGTGGTGATCTCCAGCTGTAGCAGAGTGGAGTGTAGGGGATCCAAGGGGGAAGTCTCCCACAAAGAAAGTGGGGGGCAGATCTTTGAAATTGAGCTGATAGCCCACACTCATCACTTGCAAGGTCCAAGGTTCGGAGGTTGTGAGTGCCCATTTGCGAGCAAAGTGAGTTTACCCATGACAAATCCCCACCACATGCCAGGAAGATTGCTTCCTCCAGGACATAGTCAGTCAAAAACTAGCTGAAGGCTGTGGTTGTGGAGCTGGCTGGGGCTTCACAGTTTCTGGTTTTCTAGACTGACAAGGTCCTTGTTTCTGGTGAGCCATTGACCCTGGTAGGAAGATTAAGAATAGGAAGGGTAAAACGTCCTCTTCTTGGGCTAAAAAGGCTTCTTGCCAGAGACCTTTTTCTTAGCAGGATCAGCTGTTTTCTTGGATAATGTCTTCATAGCGAGATCACTGGTCTCTACTTCTACAGCTTTCTTTCGCCACCCTTTCCCAAAAAGGTCCTCTCCATTGCAAGGGATATTCGCCAGCTTGTCTTAAACCCATTGTTCAAGATCAGAGGCGTGCAATCAAGCTGTTCGCCTTGGCCCAATGCAGGCTGCCCCTGCTCTGCTTATGGCCTCAAATGCATCAAAAGCTGCTCTGGTCAGAAACTTTGAAGTCTTTTGAGCCTGAGATACCAGGGCCTGATGTGGGGCCTGCTTGTCAGATGGGAGCAAAGAAGTGAATTCAAACAAGTTTTTTGATCTTTATTTTATATACCGCCCTTGTCGAGACATGAGAGCGGTTTACAATAAAATATAAAATAAAAGCGTCAGAAAGGAAAAGAAATCCAATAAAATAAAGAGAAAGACGGACCAAAGAGGTCACAAGACAAACACTAGACAAAAACTAAGCAAAACTATAGGCAACCAAAGACGAACAAAACAAAATTAGACAGGACTGCTGGGAGGGAGATCATATGCCTGTTGGAACAAATGTGTTTTTAATAAGTTTTTGAAATGTTGATATGAGGATTCTAGGCGAAGAGAAGATGGTAGAGAATTCCAAAGTGAGGGTCCCAGGAAAAAGAAAGCGGCACGGCGTGTTTGTTCGAGGTGAGCTCATGCGGGTGGGGGAAGAAACAAACGGTTAGCATGTAAAGAACGGAGCTGGCGATAAGGAGTGTGAAGGGAAACTAGATTCGCTAAATACTGTGGGTTGGAAGTATGGATGACTCTATGTAATAGTATAAGAAACTTATATTTAGACCGAAAACGAAGCGATAGCCAGTGAAGGCGAAACAGAAGACGAGTTACATGATCTGATTTCTGGGCAGAAGTGACAAATTGGGCGGCTGTATTCTGTAGAAGTTGTAAGTGTTTGAGTTGGTAAGCAGGGAGATTGGACTATTGCAATGTGGTTTTTGCCAATCTGGACATGACTAAAGCCAGTAACAGAGTAGTGAGGGAATCTGGGGACAAAATCGAGCAGACTGAACATAATTGACGCAGTGTAAAGAAAGAGCAGCAGGATAAGTTTGACACGTGTTCATGAAAAGACGAGGAATCCAGGGTTACCCCTAAGTAACGAAGAGAGGAAGTGAGAGGAATAGAAGTGGAATTTGAGGCATGATGACTGGACGGAGTACTCAATGACACCCACATGGCTGAGGATTTAGAAGGATTCAAAAGGAGAAAATTAGAAGAGAGCCAGGTGGCAATATGAGTGAGGCAAGTATTAAGGGGGGTGATATCAACCATGACTGGGGAAGTATGGAAAAGAAGGACAATGTCATCAGCATAAATGTAAATTGAAACTGGAAACTGTTGGACCAAAAGGGGAAGCAGAGCAAGAAAAATATTAAAGAGCAGAGGGGACAAAACTGATCCCTGGGGGACTCCACATAACAGTGGAATGGACGGAGAGGTTTGGTGATTGGCACAGACAACAAAGGAGCGAGCAGTGAGAAAAGAGCGGAACCAACGTAGCACCACACCCCGCAAACCAATATCAAAAAGACGTTAGAGAAGGGTCCGATGATCGATTAGATCAAAAGCTGCGGATAAATCCAATGAAACCAAAAGTGTAATGTCGAAACGGTCATGGGCTACATGAATCTCGTTTAGCAGGGCCAGGAGAATAGTTTCCGTACTATGTCCTGGTCTAAAACCCGCTTGACGGGGATGAAGGGCGTTGGTAGCCTCAACATGGGAAGAGAGTTGAAGAAAGACTAGACGCTCCAATATTTTGCAAGGAAAGGGAGATTAGATAACGGACGCCAATGCGATAGTACTGAGGGATCGAGAGAAGGCTGTTTCAGCAGGGGATGGACTATGGCCGATTTCCACACAGAGGGAAAATGACCAGATGATAAACTGGAATTAAGCAGGATTGTAATAAGAGGTACTAACTGCAAAGAAGGTTCCACCAGCCAATTGGAGGGGATAGGATCTAGTGAGCAGGTGGTTTTCCTAGACTGTGATAAAGTAAGCAGCACCTCTGCTGTAGTGAGGGAACGAAAGGTGGACCATGTATGGGATAAAGCTCTATTTGTAGTTCCAACAGCATATGGAGCGATTGAAACACAGGACTCAGCATCAGCCAACTCCTCAGAGGCGAAGGACATAGGAGAGGCTGAAGAAGAAGAACAAGGGGGAGACAGAGGTAGAGGAGGTGTGGTATGGAAGGAAGAACGTAAGTTCTGAACCTTTTCAGAGAAGAAAGACGCTAGGGATGCAGGGGCCGGAACAGCAACCTGAGAAGCAGAAGGTGATACAGTAGAGAAGAGTTGCCGCAGAATTCAGTGAAGTTGTCTGAAAGAGTTAGCTGCTTGTGAAATTTCCAAGGCATAAAAGGAGTGCTTAGCAGACTGGACTGAAGAGCGATATTCTGAGTATAACAGTTTGAAGTGTGACATAGTAGCCGGAGACAGATGACTGCGCCAGTGTCGATGTGCTTGGCACAATTGTGTGCGTTGTAACCTTAAGAACATGCCCACGTAGAGCAAGTAAGAGTTAATTCTGGAACCCAGCTTGATAGCCAGAAAAGCTTTCTGGTCAAAAGCATCGATTCCCTGCCCAGGGGAACCGATGAGTGTTTTTTTGAAGCTCTTAACCCTCATCATGGCTGACTCCACCACCATAGAATGTGTGGCACTTGTGGCTTCTGAATTACTGAGGAAAGTAGGAACTCTATATAGAGTATCCAGCTTTCTGCTGATAGATGGTACGGTTGGTGGTGCTTCCCACTTCCTGAACATCAAGTTCTGAAGAATATTATGGATGAGAAGTGTAGCAGCCTCCTTAGGTGCTGAGGGATATTGAAGGATATCAAGTTCCTCAGCCCTCTGTTCCAATTCTGTGGCCACAGATATTGGAGCGTGCCACGGCCATGTTCTTGATGAAATCCTGGAAGGACATCTCCTCAGGGAAGACAGACATCTTAAGTGTTGGAGATGGATCAGAAGGAATATCGCAGAGTGGCTCGTAATCAAGAGACCCTACATCGGAGACCAAAAAATAGATACCAGAACCCAGTAGAAAATCAAAGTAGTGACTGTTGGTACCATGGTATCGACGATGCTCTGATGTCAATGCCCAAGCACAATGCTGATGTTGTGCAGGATCAAAATCCAATACTGCACAGCGCGCTGGGGTAGGTCAAGGCTCTGTGCCTGTTGGTGCCTACACCCTGCACAACATCTCAAACGCTCCCGATGCAGGAACATCGAGAGTCTGTACCAGAGTAGTGGAACCAGAGGGCCTCAACAGCCTCGACACTATGGCCACCAGGATCATGGCCAGATTCCGCTTGATGGCTTGGACTCGCTTATCAAGGCAGACTGGAAGTGACTGGACGGAATCAGGCGTGGAGCCCTGTGCCACCATGCCAGAACAAAGTATCAGGGGCTCAATCACAGACAAGGTACTGGGAGCATCCCCAAGCCCCTCCAAGGCTTTGGAGGAAGAATCCTCCTGCCAGGGCTGTTTGGCCAGTTGGCCTAGCACTGGGTATCTGGACACCAAGCGCCGATGTTGATGACAAGTATCGGTGTCTGATGCAGACGATTGAGGTTTAAGACCCCTTTGATGCCAGTGCAGAGGTCTTTGATACCTTTCCTGCCGGAGAAGCAGACTAATGCTTTTTGCTGTTTTTTGGCTTCAATGAAACATGGGAACCATGCGATGACTGCGATGGAGTAGGGGCCCCTGAAGAGGGTGATGAAGTGGTTAAGTCTGGCTGAAATAGCTAAACCTTTTGCTGTTCTCGGTTCTTAAGGCCACATGATGCCATCAGTTTACACTTTGCACAAGGGGAGACATTGTGGCCAGGGCCCAAACACTTCAAACACCAGTCATGGTGGCGAGTTGCCAAAATGGTATTGCGGCATTTAGTACATTTTTTGAAACCACTATGTGGCTTCTCCATTGTGGAAAAAATAGGAGGCGTCAAAATCAAATTAGGCAATGGCGGCCCAAATGGGAAAAAATAAAAGTAATTAAAAAAGAAAAGAGAAGTACTGGAATGATACGATATCGCTACTGAAGCGGAAAGGTAAGCACAGAGTACCAAAAGGCACCGAAAAAAAGTTGCAGAAGTATTCTTTCAAAGCAGGGTTAGGACAAGGTCCTGATGGCTCCACGGAAAAAAAGATGACCGAGGAGAACTGTTGGGAAGGTAGGAAGGCAGGCCTGCCTATGTGGAGGGATGTTCCCAAAAGCATTCCTATTGGATGCTGGGGAGTGTTCACATGCAGGGCTCTGTCTCTGCCATCATCACCCATATGTGAAGACTGCATTCCTGCTTGTTCCTGGAGATCAGCTAAATCTTCCTGGTTGGTGGTTTCAAATATGGAACCCTGCATCATGTAAATGCCAAAGATCTTTGTTTAATAAAGTTTAGCACCCGTGACCTCTACTGGCCTTTGCTTTGTGTGTTCCATTGTCTTCCTGCGAGGGCTCTGCTCTCCTCGTGTTCCTATCTTGCATCATGTAACCATAATTTGGGGGTTATTCTTTCCTAGGTGTATAACTTTGCACTTGTCCACATTAAATTTCATCTGCCATTTGAATGCAGAGAGTCTTCGAATTTATCAAGGTCTTCTTGCAAGTTTTCATAATCCTCTTGCATTTTAAGAACTTTGAATAATTTTGTGTCATCTACAAATTTGATCACATCACTTGTTATTCCTATTTCCAGGTCATTTATATGTCAAAAAGCAGCAGGCCCAGCACAGATTTGTGGGGGTACTCCACTATTCACCTTTCTCAACTGAAAAAGTTTGCCATTTAGCCCTATTATCTTCTTTCTAACTTTTAAACCATCTCCTGATTCACAATAGTACACTGCCTCCAATCCCATGACTTTTTAATTTTGCAAAGTCTCATGAGAGACCTTGTCAAAGGCTTTCTTAAAATTCAGATACGCTATATCAGACTCAACTTTATCTGTTTATTCACACCTTCAAAAAAAACAAAAGATTAGTAAGGAGGAGTGGCCTAGTGGTTGGGGCAAGGTACTTCAGGCCGGAAGATCGGGAGTTCAAATCCCACTAGAGGACAGCAACCTTGGGCCGGAAGGACTGGGGTTTCTAGTCCCACAGGTGCTCCTTGTGGTCTTGGGCAATCCACTTAACCCTCCATAGCCCATGTTCCCTGTAAAATAGTTATCTCCAAGTTATAATGCCCTGTTCAATGTAATTTCAGTTTGTTCAATGTAAACCAATAAATAAATAAAATAAATCCATGTTGGCTATCTATATGTTCAGTAATTTTATTCTTTATAATTGTTTCTACCATTTTGCCCGGTACTGGCATCAGGCTTACCAGTCCGTTGTTTCCCAGATCATTCCTAGAACCCTTTTTAAAGATTAAAGAATGGCCAATATAACATCAATCTTCCAGTACTACAGATGATTTTAAAAAGATAGCTCACAGATTACCAATAGTAGGTCTGCAATCTCGTATCAGTTCTCAAATGTCCAGGTGATTTGCTACTCTTCAGAAGCAAAGAAAGCACAGTTACTTACCTGTAACAGGTGATCTCTGGGAACAGCAGGAATAAGTCTTCACATATGGGTATCATCGGTACCGACGGAGCCTGCGCAGGAACACTCCCCAGCGTCCAATAAGAAAGCTTTTGGGAGCATCCCACAGCGCCTGCGTGCTGCCTTCCCGCCTTTCCCAACCACCTCTCTCCAGTTCGAGTTTTAAAGCTGAGACAAAGAGAGAGAGAGAGAGAGGGAAGGAAAGATAGAGAGATACAACTCCTAGGGGAGGTGGGTGGGTTGTGAAGACTTATTCCTGCTGTTCCCAGAGATCACCTGTTACAGGTAAGTAACTGTGCTATCTCCAGGAACAAACAAGAATGAGTTCACATATGGGGACTCCCTAGCTGCAGATGCCAGGGAGAGACCCGAGTTGTGTGTCCTTGAAAAGGGCTCCACCTCCCCCCATGGATCTCTGGCATCCAACCAGGGTAGGTGGGTAGGAGTTGATTAGGAATGGAACAGGTGTTTGAGAACAGCCTGACCAAACGAGGCATGCCGGCGGGAGTCCTTGTCCAAATAGTAATGGGCTGTGAAGGTATGAACCGAGGCACAGGTGGCCGCTCGACAGATTTGGTCGATGGACACAGAGTTTAGGTGAGCCATTGGGGCTGCCATGGCCCTCACATTGTGAGCTACGACATGGCCTTCCAGAGAAAGGTTTCTACTCTGGTAGGCGAAAGAAATACACTGAGCAATCCAGTTGGACAGTGTTCTCTTAGAAACTGGAAGTCCTAAATGGGAAGGATCAAAAGCAACAAAGAGTTGAGAAGACTTTCTATGTTGCTGTGTTCTTTGTAAGTAAAAGGCGAGAGCTCTTTTACAATCCAAAGTATGAAGATTCCTCTGCACTTGATGCATGAGGTCCTGGAAAAAATACAGGTAAGTATACCTCCTGGTTCAGATGAAAAGGCGAGACCACTTTGGGCATAAAGTGTGGATTGGTCCTGAGGACTACCTTATCATGATGGAACCTTGTATAAGGAGGATTAGCCACCAAGGCTTGCAACTCACTGATGCGACGTGCTGAGGTGACTGCAATGAGAAAGATAACCTTCCAAGAAAGAAATTTCAAGGAGGTGGTGGCTAAAGGTTCAAAGGGTGGCTTCATAAGCTGGCCAAGAACCAGATTTAAGTCCCATGCCACTGGAGGTGGTCTAATGGGAGGTTTAGTTAAAAGAAGGCCTCTCATGAATCTTGCTATAAGAGGATGAGAGGAAACAGGCTGTCCATTGAGAGGCTTGAGGGACGCTGCAATAGCACTCAAATGGACTCTTACCGAATTCGTTTTAAGGCCTGCATGGGAAAGATGCAGAAGATACTCTAGTAAAGAATTCAAAAGGTATTGCAAGAGGGTTAAGACCCTTCTCTGAACACCAAATGGTAAATCTTTACCATCTGAAAGCATAGGAACGTCTAGTGGAAGGCTTTCTAGAAGCATGAATAATATCTGACTTGCTGAGAGAGATGGAAAACTTGAAGGTCTAGGCCTTCAGCAACCAGGCCCTGAGATGGAGAGACTGAGGGTTTGGGTGCCACAACGTTCCGTCTTCCGGGGAGAGAAGATCTAGAGCAGAGCCCAACTCCAGGGATGGAGCTTGAGAGAGATGCAGAAGTAGAGGGTACCACACTTGGCATGGCCAATGTGGTGCTATGAGGATCATAGAACCTCGGTCTCTCTGAAGCTTGAACAGTGTTTTGGGAATTAGGGAAATGGGTGGAAAGGCATAAAGGAAGTCTTGACCCCAGTGAAGGAGGAAGACATCCTTGGCCTGAACTCCCTGACACGGAATCCTGGAACAGAACCGGGGAAGTTTGGCATTCCACGGACTTGCAAATAGGTCTATGTCCGGGGTTCCCCAAATTCGAAAAATCCTGGCTACCTGGTCCCTGTGGAGGGACCATTCGTGTGGAAGCAGAACTCGACTGAGTCTGTCTGCCCAAGAATTCTGAACACCTGGAAGATATACCGCCATAAGATAAATCTGATGCTCTCTGGCAAAGGCCCACAGTCGCAAAGCTTCGCTGCAAAGCGACAGAGAGCCAGTCCCTCCCTGCTTATTTACATAGAACATGGCTACTTGATTGTCCGTGTGGATGAGGACTGTCCTGTAGCTAAGCAGGGAGTGGAACACTCTGAGAGCTAAGAAAATTGCTCCGAGTTCCAAGAGATTTATGTGTAGTGAAGTTTCCTATGGAGACCAGATGCCCTGGGTGGAGAGATCTTGCAGATGAGCTCCCCAACCCATTGGAGAGGCATCTGTTTTAAGGGTTGCTTGGGGAAGTGACTGTTGAAAAGGGGACCCCAGCAACAGGTTTTGAGAGGACTTCCAGCACTGGAGAGACCAAAAAAGGCGACTGGAGTTTGCTATTTTGTCTGACAGGCAACCTGATGCCTGAGTCCATTGGGTGGACAAAGTCCATTGAGCTGCCCTCATGTGAAGGCGAGCATATGGAACCACATGCACAGTGGATGCCATGTGGCCTAAGAGTTGTAACATTTCTCGAGCAGTTAAAAGGGGCTTTAACTGTATTTGGGAGACTAACTGCACCAAGCGCAGGCAACGGGCCTGAGGAAGATAGGCCCTTGCAGTTGTGGTATCCAACAAAGCCCCTATAAAAACTCGAGGGACTGCGTAGGGGTGGAGACTGGATTTTGGGATGTTTATTACTAGTCCCAAATACTGAAGGACACGCATTGTGCAGGTTAGACAAGTCTTGGCCTCTGCTCGAGATGGAGCTCGAATGAGCCAGTCGTTCAGATATGGGAAGACAAATATCCCTAGAGTGCGTAGAAATGCAGCTACTACTGCCATGCATTTCGTGAACACCCTTGGTGCCGAGGCCAGACCAAAAGGAAGCACCCTGTACTGGTAGTGCTTTCCTTGAAAAAGGAACCGAAGGAACCTTCTGTGAGTTGGATGGATGAGGACATGGGTGTATGCATCCTTGAGATCTAGAGAACAAAGCCAGTCCTGACTCTGAAGGTATGGAAGCAGAGCACCGAGAGAAATCATCTTGAATTTCTCCTTGAATAGAAATGTGTTCAATTCTCTGAGATCTAAGATGGGTCTGTAGCCCCGTTTTCTTTGGAATAAGAAAATAAGGGGAGTAGAACCCTTTCCCTTGTTGAAGAGGTACTTTTTATTGCCCCTTGGGCAAGAAGGATGGCAATCTCCTGACCTAGAAGGTTGAGGAGAGATGTTGGAGAATTGAACTGTTTCACCATGGTGTGAGGGGGAAGGCTTAAGAAATGAAGCTTGTACCCTTCCCTTATGATGGAGTGTGTCCATTGCTCTGCTGTGATTTGCTACCATCTGGGAGCAAAGTACGTCAACCTTCCTGGGATGGTAAGGGGCTCTGGTCCTTCCAGAGCTAAAAAGGCTAAGTTCTCTAGTTGCAAGTCAAAGGCCCTGAGGAGGCTGAGGCTGCTGGGCCGTGGAAGGTCTAGCTGCCCTTGACTTGTTTAGGTGGTTGCTGACGCTTTGCAGCAAAACAACCTGCAGAAGATGCCTGCTGACCATAAGCAGGATAGTATCTTCCCTTTTTGGAAAAAGATGTCTTTTTAAACAATCTTTTCTTAACAGCAGCAGAGGTAGACTTTGAAAGTCGATCCAAAGCAGAGTTTTCAGCATCCATCTGAGTGGCCTTTGCTTGCCAATCCTTACCAAAAAGGTTTTCACCTGTAAAAGGGAGATTTCCCAATTGATCTTGGACCCAGAGCTCCAAATCAGAAGCTTGTAGCCAAGCAATTCTGCGTGCCCCTATGGCAATAGCCGAAGCTCTGCTTACACACTCAAAAAGAGTCAAAGGCTGCACGGTTGGAAAATTTGGAGACATCTTGGGCATGTTTGAGCCAAGTGAGAAACTCCTGTCTTATACTCTGAAATGAAAGGGGTTAAAGTCTGCAGATGATCTGTGACTTTTTAGAAACATTCCTATATAGAGACTATAGGAATTGATCCTAGCAGCTAGCATAGCAGCTTGGAAAACCCTTCGGCCAAAAGCATCCAGGGTCCTGCATTCACGCCCTGGAGATTAGATGAGTGTCTTTTTTAACTCTATCTTCTTCATGGCAGACTCTACCACAATAGAGTGGTGAGGAAGCTGAGTCTTGTGGAAGCCAGGACAAGGAGGGACACGATACATGGTGTCTAACCTGAGAGAATGAGGAGAGGTGGTAAGAGGTGTCTCCCACATCCTCAACATGAGATCATACAGAATCTCATGAACAGGTGAAGTAGCTGCCTCCTTAGGAGCTTTAGGATACTGTAAAATATCCAACTCCTTGGCTCTGGGTTCTGACTCAGGGGCCACTGTGATAGAGAGGCCCCTAGCCACTTCCCTAACAAAGTCTTGAAAAGACAAGTCTTCTGGAGGAAACATTCTTCGTTTAGGTGAAGAAGACTCCTGAGGAAGAAGTATCGATGCTTCTACAGAACCCTCAGACTCAGAGTCCTCAGAGGAATCTAAGTTATCGCCTGTCTGGATGCTCCTGTAAAGCCCGATAACCGTATCGAGTGGGAACATCGGGAGTAATTGGTACCGGTTCGGTACCGATGGGCATCATAGGACAGGGTACCGTTGCAGTCGACACCGAAGCCGATGTCGACGCAATCGGTACCGGAGCGATGCCGGTACCAGCAACGGGGATTGTTGCGGTACTGGAGTCGTCACAGTTTGTATGAAAGCCGTTAAGGTGCGCTGCATGGTCAGAATCTTCTGATCCATCGACACCAGAGTCTGGATGTCGGTACCAGTGGGAGCCACCGGTACCCCAGAACACTGCAACAGGTGATCTGTCAAGGCCGAGCCATCGATGTCAACCTGTGACCCCATAGATAATGCTTTGGAAGCCGGAGCTTCCCGCCGGGGTAATTTTGCCGGTGCGGAATCCTCGAGGGCAAGCCCGGAGGCATCTCGATGCTTGGAGGGAGATCTGCGCTTCGAGGACCGGCCAGATTTATGCTTGGTTACCTGAGATCCATGGGAGGAAGAGGAGGCCCTGGAAGATGTTGATGCTACCAAAGCTGCATCAGAGGGGAAACAGGGTACTGAGCTTGGCTGCTCGGTTCTGCCGACCTCTTAGACATCATGGTACAGGATATACAATCCATGATGGAATGGTCAGGTCCCAAACACTTTAGACACCAGTCATGGGTGTCGGTGACAGAAATAGTACCGCCACATTTTGTGCATTTTTTAAACCCAGAAGCGGGCTTCTCCATGAGGAAAAAATTTTTAGGCCTAGGGCCCAAAAACTGAAAATGCACAGTAGAGATAAAGCGTTTTGTTTGTTTTTTTTAAAGAAAGAAAAGACAGACCGGCGGTACCGGTCCGACGTCGAAGAAGGCAGACGCGACACAAAAGAATAAAGGAAAAATAAAGAACTTCTTCTGCGGTGACAGGAACACGACCTGCTGGCTCTGCGGAAAAGAACTGGAGAGAGGCAGTTGGGAAAGGCAGGAAGGCAGCACGCAGGCGCTGTGGGATGCTCCCAAAAGCTTTCTTATTGGACGCTGGGGAGCGTTCCCACGCAGGCTCCGTCGGTACCGACGATACCCATATGTGAAGACTCATTCCTGCTTGTTCCTGGAGATTTCAGGTCTCTCCACTATGGCCTTGCCCTTACATTTACACCCCTGTTATGCCTCTATCATCTAATGGTTCAACTCACTCACAGGTTTTTTGCTATGAATATACTTAAAGTTTTTATTATGTTTTTGCTTCCACGGCAAGCTTTTTTTTCAAATTCTCTTTGCCAGCCTTATCAGTGCCTTACATCTAACTTGCCAGTGCTTATGTTGCATCCTATTTTCGCCACATGGCTCCTTTTTTACCCCATTTCCTGAAAGATGCTTTTTTGGTTGCAACAGCCTCTTTGACCTCGCCTTTAAACCATGCTAGCAGTTTTTTGGCCTTCCTTCCACTTTTCTTAAAGCGTGAAATATATCTGATCTGGGCTTCCAAGATAGTATTTTTAAACACCCATGCTTGATGTAAATCTTTAACCTTTGCAGTTGCTCCTTTGAGTTTTTTCTTAACTATTTTCTTCATTTTATCATAGCCGCCTTCTTGAAAGTTAAAAAGGTAGTACTGTGGCTTTCCTTGCCATCCTTCCATTTATTAAACCAAATGTTTTCATACTATGATCACTATTTCCAAGTGGGCCCAACACCCTTATCTCTTGGCACCAGATTGCGTGTTCCACTAAGGACTAGGCCCAAAATTGTCCCCTGTTGTGGGTTCGTGAACCAGCTGCTCCAAGAAAGCAGTTACTAGATGAAATGAATATCTCCCTAGCATGTCCTGCTATGACACTGACCCAGTTGATACCAGAGTAATTTAAATCACCCATTATTACCGTTATAATTTCTCTTAGCTTCCCTAATTTCTTTTAGCGTTTCATCATTCATCTGTTCATTCTGGCCAGGTGGTCAATAGAACACCCCCACTTTCATCGCCTTCCCCTTTTTACATGGGATTTATATCCAAAGAGCTTCTACAGTGCATTTTGTTTCCTGCAAAACTAATCCTATGTGAATCAATGCCCTCTCTAACAGAGTGCAACCGCTCCACCAATTTGATCTACCCTATCATTGAGATATAGTTTGTATCCAAGCATCACAGCAGGTCTCTGAAATGCCAATCATATGCCTATGCCAAATGCCAATGCCAATCATACTCACCTTTATCTATCTGTTTATTCACACCTTCAAAAAAAACCAAAAGATTAGTAAGACAAGACTTTCCTTGCCTAAATCCATGTTGGCTATCTATATGTTCAGTAATTTTATTCTTTATAATTGTTTCTACCATTTTGCCCGGTACTGGCATCAGGCTTACCAGTCCGTTGTTTCCCAGATCATTCCTAGAACCCTTTTTAAAGATTAAAGAATGGCCAATGTAACGTCAGCCATGAATGCTGCCGCCAGGACTAGTAGAATGCTTCAACGCAATAGCTGACTGGCTCCTCACTCAAAATATGTGAATAAATTTCAAGACGACCGAAGCTCTCATCACGAAAACAAAGAATTTTCACCACCGGCTACCCTAAAAGTATGGGACGCAGAGCTCCTTATCAAGTCCACCATAAAATACCTAGGCGTAACTCTGGATCATCGACTGGACTTCAAAGAACATATAAACCGCACTGCAAAAATCATCTACTTCAAGATTAGGACCCTCCAACACCTGAAAAACATGCTAGACCATAACAACTTCCGAACCATATTCTAAGCTATAGTCCTGCCCCACTTTAACTATGCAAACATAATACTCCATGGCCTCCCAAATAACACCCTAAATACACTACAACTAGCCATGAATGCTGCTGCCCGTGTCCTGTATGGAGCTTCGAGGGACCACTCAACCCCCATCCTAAGGGAGCTACACTGGCTCCCTATAAACTGCAGGATTGCATATAAAGTCCTCATCACCACCTTTAAAGCTATTAATAAAATAGCCCCTCCCTCAATCTCAACACTCATCAATCACACCCCCAATATTAGATCAAGGAGATCAACAGCGTGTAATACCCTATCCATACCGACAGAATTCATAAGATGCACTCGTACAACTACAGAAAGAGCATTCGCATACTACGCCCCCAGATGCTGGAACAACCTTCCACCAGCAGTCAGATCAATCACTGACCTCAAGCAATTTAGAAAAGCCCTAAAGCATCACCTGTTCCTCCTACACTTCTACAAGCACCACGATCCCTCACTGAATCTCCAACACAACCCAATCCCACAAGATACGCAGTAACGTTCTGTATCACGCTGCACATAATGTAAATAACCTGTTACTGTATATAGTTTACACCTCTATGTACAAAGTTTCCCCAATGTTCTTTCCTGGTTATTTGCCCTGTTATTTGTAAACTCATTACAGCTTGTTGCTTATGTGAGTACCTTCGTTCACTGTAAACCACACCGACGACAAATAGCACGGTATAAAAGAACTGTAAAATAATAATATAATATACAATAATAATATCTAACCTTTAATTTAGTGCTATATCTTATATTTTCAGACTTACAGCATTTGCATACAAGCATTTTAGAGATTGCATTTTATTCATATTAATCTGGTTATCAATTAATAGGTGTAATTTGGAATCTTTCAGCTATGTACTTAAGGGCATCTGGGTTACTTTTATCTTTATTAGAACCTCTGCCTGGATATCCTAAGTGTAAATTAGACTTACCTGCTAATTGTAATTCCTGAAGGAACTCCAGTCTAGTCCCGGAAACTCTGGAGTTGTGAACCTCTTCCAGCAGCTTGGAGACTGATCAACATCATTCTTTGATGACACTGGTATAAGGACACAGGCACCGCCTCCTCCCTCTCCAGGAACCTATTGACAAAGCAGACTCATCGGAGCAACAATTAAGTATAAGAAAAAACACATGTAAACCAACTATCTGAAACCTGAACATTGAAACCCTGACCCAATATGGGCCTGACCTTGAAATTCATCTGTGAAGGCCCTCGCTGCCCATCTGGTGGCAGGACCGACATCAAATGATACGTACCGTCCCCCACCTGAAGGTGAAGCCGCGGCCTGCACCCCAGCCACTTACCTGACACATCCTCCGCTTCAGGCTGCTTTCCAGGCAAAGATACGGGACGGGGTCCGGGACTAGACTGGAGTTCCTTCAGGAACTACAATTAGCAGGTAAGTCTAATTTACACTTCCTTATCGGCTCTCCAGTCTAGTCCCGGAAACTCTGGAGAAGTAACAGAGCAGTAAAAGAACTCACCGGGCGGGACCTGCCAGACCAGCCTGAAGCACCGCCGATCCAAAACAGGTATCCCTACTCGCCTGCACATCCAGACGATAGTGCTTGACAAATGAATTCAGAGAGGACCAAGTTGCCGCCTTACAAATCTCTACAGGCGGCACAGACTTGTATTCCGCCCAAAACGCGGCCTGCGCCCTAGTCGAATGAGCTCTCAACCCTTCAGGAACCACCTTTCCCTTCAACAAATACACCGACGCAATTGCTGCTTTTCTCCATCTGGCAATAGAAGCCTTAGACGCCGCCTCCCCTTTGCAAGACCCCCCCGAACAAGACAAATAGCCTATCTGACCGCCTGAACTCCGCAGTTCTACTGAGGTACCTCTGCAACGCCCTCCAGACGTCCAACTGATGCAACCGCCAATCCGAAGACCCCTGCGAATCCGCGCGAAAAACCGGCAGGGACACCACCTGATTCAGATGAAAAGGAGGAGACAACACCTTTGTCAAAAAGGACAGCACCGGCCACAAAACCACCTTCGACTCAAAAAAGGTCAAAAAAGGTTCCCGACACGACAGGGCCTGTAACTCTGAAATCCTCCTTGCTGACGCAATCGGCACCAAGACCACCACCTTCAATGTCAGATCCTTCAACGTCGCCTCAGCCAGAGGCTCAAATGGCCGACTCCCTAAACCGTCCAAGACTAACTGAAGATCCCAGGTAGGGACCAGATTCCGGTACGGCGGCCGTAACAGACTGACCGCCCGCAAAAACCGCTTCAAATCCGGAAGGACCCCCAACGCTTGGCCCTTAACCTTCCCCCTGTAACAGGAAATCGCCGCCACCTGCACCTGTAAGGAAACGGCCGCTAAGCCTTTTTGAAAACCATCCTGCAAAAACGCTAAAATCTGAGGTACCGACGCTCGTAACGCCTCACAATGCTTGTCAGTACACCACGCTTCAAAAATCCGCCACACTCGAACATACGCCAAAGTAGATCTCCTACGCGCTCCGAGTAATGTGGACACCACCACCTCCGAGTAGCCCCTAGCTCTCAACCGCGCCCTTTCAAGAGCCATGCCGTAAGCGAGAACCGAGCTACCTGAGGCATGGACAACGGACCCTGCACCAGAAGGTCCAGCCTGACCGGTAGCCGCCAAGGCTCGTCGACTAACAACCTCCTGAGATCCACATACCAGGGCCTGCGTGGCCAATCCGGCACAATCAGAATAACTACTCCTCGGTGACGTTCGATGCACTGCACCATGCGCGCGATTAAGACCCAAGGCGGAAACACGTAAAGAAGCCGACCCACTGGCCATTCCTGGATGAGAGCATCCAGCCCCTCCGACATTCTCTCCCGCCGCCTGCTGAAGAAGCGACCGACCTTTGCCGAGTGGAACGTGGCCATGAGGTCCATCACCGGAGCCCCCCAGCGCTGCACTTACATGTCATACACCTCTGGGTGAAGGCACCACTCCCCGGGGTCCACCTTTACCCGACTTAAGAAGTCGGCCTCGACATTGTCTACCCCTGCCACGTGCGCCGCCGACAGCGCCTGCAGATGCTCCTCGACCCACAGGAACAATTGATCCGCCTCGTCCTCCAAAGGAGCACTCTCCGTGCCCCCCTGTTTGTTGATGTAGGCAACCGCCGTCGCATTGTCCGAAAACACCCGGATTGCCGCCCCTGTCAGATAATGCTGAAAACTGAGCAGCGCCCGAAACACAGCACTGAGTTCCAACCTGTTTATCGACCAGGACCGCTCCTGCACTGACCACTGACCCTGCGCAAACTTGCCCTGAAAATGCGCTCCCCAACCGAAGAGGCTGGCATCCGTAGGTCAGTGGAATCCAATTCGGAGTTTCTAATGGCATCCCTCTGGTCAATGACACCGGACGCAACCACCACTGCAACACCTCCCGAGTCTCCTCTGGACAGACCAGCCGCCGAGACAGCGGGTCGTTCTGATGAGACCACCGTCTGAGCAACACCCGCTGTAGCGGCCGCATATGTGCTTTCGCCCAGGGCACCACCTCGATCGTCGCCGCCATCGTTCCCAGAAGCTGCAAATAATGCCATGCCGTGGGTCAAGGCCTGTCGAGAAACCTCTGCACTAACTTCTTTAACGCCAACGCTCGAAGCGGAGGCAAAAACACTCTCCCTGCCGCCGTATCGAACCTTGCCCACAGATACTCGAGATTCTGAGAGGGAACCAGATTGCTCTTGGCCATATTGACGACCCATCCTAACATCTGAAGGAAGCGGACGACCTTGCCCATCACCTCCTCGCTTTCCTTGCGGGACTTTGCGCGAATCAACCAATCGTCGAGATACGGATGCACGAGCACCCCCTCCTTTCTCAACGCCGCCGCCACGACCACCATGACCTTGGTAAACATGCACGGAGCGGTGGCTAGACCGAATGGTAACGCTCGAAACTGAAAATGCCCCATCGGCAGGGCAAAGCGGAGGAAGCCCTGATGCTCCGGGCGAATCGGAATGTGTAAATACACCTCGGCCAAATCAAGCGATGTCAGAAATTCCCCCTGACTGCCATTATAACCGACCGCAGCGTCTCCATACGAAAATGGGAAACTCGTAGACACCTGTTCACTCTTTTCAGATCCAAGATGGGCCGATAAGTCCCTTCCTTTTTGGGAACCACAAAATAAATGGAGTATCGACCTAAGCTGCAAAGCTCTGGAGGCACCGGCACCACCGCTTTGAGCTCCAACAGTCTGTTTAACGTCTGTTGAACTGCATCGCGCTTGTGACGCGCCTTGCAAGGGGACAGGACAAAGGAATCGGTCACCGGCTTCTGAAACTCTAACGCATAGCCCTCTCGAATCACCTCTAGCACCCATTGATCTGTCGTAATTGCGGCCCAGGCAGGATAAAACTTCTGTAGACGACCTCCTACCGCTACCGCCACCTGGGCCGACCTGACTTCATTGCGGCTTTTTGGCACCTGCCGAGGAGGCTGCAAAACCTCTGGAGGCCCCCCCGGAAACCACAAAACCCCTGGTTTCTATACGGGAAACGCCCCCTCTGAACCAGGGGAAACCTGGACGCCCGCCAACGGCGAAATTCTCTCTGCACGCCCCTAGACAGGGACGGAAACCTCCCTGGCTTCTGCTTGTCCTCGGGCAACCTACCCCCTTTGGACTCACCCAAATCCTTGACAATTTTGTCCAAATCCTTTCCAAATAGAAGCTTACCCTTAAAAGGAAGCTTACTCAAACGAGCCTTAGAGGAGGCATCCGCCGCCCAATTGTGCAACCACAGATACCGCCGCGCCGCTACCACCGAGGCCATACTGTTCGATAACCCTCTGATAAGGTCGTAATGAATATCCGCAAGATAAGCCGCACCGGACTCCAACCGAGCCGCCTCCTCCCTCGAGTCCGGCTCATTATCACTATGGACTTGCTGAGCCCAGCGCAAACAGGTCCTCGCCACCCAAGCCCCACAAATAGAGGCTTGAATGGAAAGCGCATTCACCTCAAACACTTGCCGCAATAAGGCATCCAGCTTTCTGTCCTGAGTATCCTTAAGTGCCGCACTCCCCTCTACGGGAATGGTCGTCTTCTTAGTCACCGCTGACACCGCCGCATCCACTCTCGGCGACTTAAAAATCTCCTTATCCTGCTCCACCAAGGGATACAAGCGAGACATAACCCTAGAGCCCTTAAGAGTAGCCTCCGGCATGTCCCACTCCCCCTGAATCTCCTCTTTGACTACTCTATGCATCGGGAATGCTCTTTGCATCTTCCGAAAGGCCTGCAGAAGCAGATCTTCCAACGCCGCTTCTTCTGCTGGCCCCGCTACCGGAACATTTAGTGTCTTCAACGTCTCCGCGATGAGTGCGGGCAACTCCTCTCTACGAAAGATCCGCACCACTCTGGCCTGATCCTCCTGCTCTGCAATCTCACCTTCCTCCAATTCCTCATCCAAGTCCGGATCCTGCTCACATTCCGTACGCAACCCTTCGGAACAACCCGACAGACTCTGCTGCTCAAACTCCCCTCGCGCCCTCTTCAGCACAGGCACCGAAGCAGCAACCGACATAGGCGTACCTGGCCGTTTATGTCCCAAGCCACCAGCCACGGGACCTAGCCCAGCCGTCGCGGAGCACTCCTCCCGGGATGCACCACCAAACACCTTCTGGATCAGAGCGACAAAGTCTGGGGAGAAAATGGAAGACAACTCCCCCGGAAAAGATGCCTGAGCCACCGGCCCATCCGGCCTCAAGGATGGTCCCAGTACCGGATCTGCAAGCTCTATCCCTGGAGACCGAGGCCCCTCCGGCGCATCCACAAGCTTCTGATCCGCCAGGGCCGCCGGACTACAGCTCTTACACACACCCGCCTCTGACACCACTGACCTCTTCACACCACAGAGCAGGCATAACACCTTTCCAGGCATAGTAGCCCCTCCATCACACCGTCCTGCTGCCTGACCTGGACCCCTACAGAAGACCACCCCTTCCTAAGGAACCCCAGCAGCAGCCCTTCCACACGACCCCTGAAACCTTTGGGCCGTTTTTTTTTTTTTACACTGATATCCAGAAGCAGGACCCCCTGGGAGCAAAAGCCCACCAGAAAGATCCAAAAACGAAGCTGCAGGAGCAAACAAGAAGCGTTTGTTTCCCCGCACCCGTTGCCGGCGTTTTCCTGCCGAAACGGCCACGCGCCGCGGCCTGCTTCCTGCCTCGGCGGTCTGAAAAAAAACACTCCCTGAAGCAAATAAATGCCAAGCTTACCTGCTGCCCGACCCCCGCAATAGCACAGGAATCAGTCCAGCAACCGCCTAACACCAAATTATTCTCGCCCTCGGGCCAGCTGCCCCCGACGCTGAGAACCGGCAGAAAGGACAGCAGTGCAGCCGCAGCTTTAAAACACTTCTCCTGCCTCACCTCCCAGACGCAAACAGGCAATTCCTTCTGTGAAGCGTCGGGAGAGGGCTAATGAGCATCAGCACACTTCTGCCGCAGCAGATGTGCCTCCGGGCTCTTCCCTGTTACCAGAGCCCCAGACCCCGATTAGGAATCCATAGAGGGAGGTCCTTCACGGTGAAATTTAAAGGCACAGGCCCCTTAAAGTTTGAACACCCCCCTCAACCCGATTATGCTATACTCTCTTCTGCCAATTCAAACACCAAACCAAATACAGGAATAATTAAAGAAATAAAGAAAAAAAACCAAATTTAGTACAGACTAAAACTTAATTGCTCCTCTAGTGAACCGGGACTCCGGCTCACCGCCTCCTAGCTGCTTGGAGACTCATCTAAACTGGAGAGGGAGGAGGCGGTGCCTGTGTCCTTATACCAGTGTCATCAAAGAATGATGTTGATCAGTCTCCAAGCTGCTGGAAGAGGTTCACAACTCCAGAGTTTCCGGGACTAGACTGGAGAGCCGATAAGGAACTTCCCTTTTTTGCTAGTATCCTTCAAGGATTCATCCATCCAAACCATGCATTATTTTCCCTTTTCATCCAGTTTAAAAGCCACACTCTCTTCTTTTTAAAGGTTAATGCCAGCAGCCTGGTTCCATCCTGGTTAAGATGCAGCCCATCCTTTCGGTAAAGCTCCACCCTTCCACAGAATGTTGCCCAGTTCCTAATAAATCCAAAACAGTTTTCTTTGCACCATTTATAATACAAAGAACCTTATCTTAATGCATAAAAACAGCATTGCAAGAATAAGATATAATTAATGCTTCCTGAGCAGAACCCCACTGCGGCATCTCAAGCTAAAGTACATTATTCGTGGGGCAAAGCTCTTGACCCTTCTATACCTTGTTCTGTACGAGCTGCTAACATGAAAAAAGTTACATGCATTAATTGCTAATTTATTTTATTTGGTTACATTTGTATACCGCTTCTTCCAGCGTTCAGTAGCGGTTAACATTAACTTATGACACAGCAAAGCATGATTAGTCTATAGTCACTGCAGAGTTAACAACGTAGTTTAGTATGAAAAACACCTCTACTGGTTTTCTCTCTCCCTTTTTCTTTCTTTTTTATTCCCTCCCCCTCCCCCCCAATCACCACATCTATGGCCTGCCCAAGAGACCATAATATGGAACTATGCAGGTCCTACGAAAGGACTGCCATTGACCTCTGGGTACTTCATGACACAACCAAGGCGTACGATACAGGAGGAAGTGAGACCTCATGAATCCAGCCCAAGCTTCTGCCCCTTATGAGTCAATTCCTCTGAAAATAAAGCTTAGCTAAATGCTCTCCTTCCTTCCACATATCCTGGACCTTTTTTTCCCCTATTGCCTATACCGAGCTTCAGTGCCAATAGCAATCCAAACTACTTGGCACAAGAACACTTCTGCCTTGAACTTCTCCTGCATGAAGGCCAAATAACTCTTCTGTTTCTAACATACCAAAAGACTGTGGTGGCATAAAATGTGTATTAAGATGGTTTGCCTCCTTTCTTCAAAAATCTCTCTTAAGATTCACATTCAATACCCTACAGATTCTACTCTTATCTTTTCCATGTGATGCCCCCAGATACACTATTATGTCCCCTTCATTTTTAAATATATCTTTATAGTACTTCTGGCTACTTTATAACAGGACCAAGGAATCAGTGTTTTTAATTATGTAATCCAATTCTTCTCAATCTTTATTTCAAGGCAAACGTTCAATTTTTTTTGACGCTCAAGACACACCAAACCAAATATTGCAGTCATTTTATTTAACAAGGTTTTTATTCTGCTTTATCATCATTTTTTAGTCAAAGCGGTTTGTAACAAACTTGGTAGTGTACATGTAACTATCCAAGGCATCCAATCTTAGTTTCTCGATATCTCAGCTGCATTTGACTCAGTAAACCATCCCATCCTTCTCCAACGCTTCCAATCTATTGGAATCCAGAATACAGTGTTGAATTGGCTCCAGTCCTTCCTGTCTAATCACCAACAGCAAATCAAGATGGGAGACATCCTCTTCATCCCATTCACTCAATCTCAAGGCATCCCACAGGGCTCCACCCTCTCTGCCCTACTTTAACATATATCTATAACCACTCTGCTCAAATCAAATCTCACAACCTATTCTACCACCTCCATGCTGATGATATCCTGATTGTATACTCTCCCTTCAACACCAATCAACCCATATATGCAAAGCTATAGCTCTGCTTCTCCGAAGTTTCACAATAGCTCACATGCAATCAATAAGAAAACCGATGCCCTCTTCATCACTAAGGATTATCATGTCTGCTCCCTCTGTAACCATTACTCTGAACAACACTCATATCAAAGTACAGCAAGAAATAAAATCTCTTGGTATCACTTTAGATCACAACCTCACCTTTAAACAAGTGAAGAATACGGTGAATTCAATCTTCTACAAGATTTGCATGCTTCAACACCTCTGCCCAATCTTGGACCCGCCTGACTTCGGAACAGTACTCCAAGCAGCAATTCTCCCTATCCTTGACTACTGCAACTTTTTATCAAGGACTCCCACAGTCAACCACCCTTCCATTATGGATGGCACTCCATACCACTGCTCGTACCCTCCTGGCAGCCCCTAGGCAAGAACACATTACCCCCATACTTGAGCAACTCCACTGGCTCCCCCTCAACAGCCTCAAATACAACACACTGATGATAACCCACAAAGTGTTATTTGCCCTCTTCTCCTCCCACCTCCTCAGCCTACTCCATCCTTTTCAACCAATCAGAGCCAGTCGCAATCCAACGGCAACTTTCCTCACTCAAAAACTAAGAGTACCCAGCATGCCTGCTCAAGGGCATTTGAACTATACGCACCAACCCTATGGAATTTCCTCCCCATCACCATCAGGAGCATCAAAGACCTTTCCTCATTCAGGAAGCATCCGAGGACTCATCGGTTCATCGAATACTATGGCCCATTAAAAATCTCACTCACCCATACTCCCCATCACATACAAATCATTGTAAATAGTTAAGTTATTTGTATATAGTTAATGTATACACGCCATGTTTTATTGAAACTTCATTTCATTGTACTTGAGTTGTTTGTAAACCTCTGATTCGATGGAAAGCAGTATAAAAGCATCGCTAAATAAATGAATAAAATAAACATTCTTCTTATGCTGTTAGCCACTAGTCTCTTAACTGTTAGTAATTACTGTGTGGTCAAAACAGCTATATGGTGAAAAAACTACCCTGCGTTAACTGCTTACAGATTGGAACTGCACATTATACTTGCTTTTTTTTGTGCCATTGAGTCAGTGCTGACTCCTGGCGATCCAGCTGCCTCTGGATTTTCTTGGCAATGTATCACCGGAAGTAGACTGCCAGGCCTTTTCTTCCGAGACAGTGGAGGGTAAAGTGACTTGCTCAAGGTCATAAGGAGTGCCAATGGGAATCAAACTCTTGATCTTCTGGGTACCAGGCAGTTGCTCTAACCACTGGGCTACTCCTCCCTTATGCTTCTTACTAATGTACAATGAGTGCAAAAAAACCCATGCTCTTTAGTAAGCATGCTCATATTAAGTAGTGCATTTAAGATGTACCAAATAAATTCAATTTGATATTTTATTATGAAAAACACAATACATGTGGTCGCAGCTGGCATTTATAAAAAACGCTGACCATGGAGTTTAAATGTTAAGTACAATGTTTGTGGCAGCTGTGAGGGCACCAATTGTTTCGGCAGCCACATGCCGCTATGGCCCCAACAAATAACTACAGTAAGGGCAGCAGTGCAAGCTTCAGTGCCAGCAGGCCACCCTCTCTATAAACAGGCATATTGTGAAGTAATACAAAAACCCCCCACCTCTACAAAAAAGTCATGCAGGACCTATGCAAATCTACTATGCCAGCCAGCACGAACTTCCAAAATTCAAACAAGAGCCCTACCTAAGATAAAGGTAGCACTGTAAATATTGCAGTGGGTTCTAGGATCATCAATACACTTATTTAGAAAACTGTACAAGCCAGATTATTACAGATTGCTATATAGAATATTCATGGTAATAAAATAGCCATACACAAAGACAGGGCTGGCCTATCCACTAGATGAACCTAGGCGATAACTTAGGCAGCCGACCCTAGTGGGTGGCATCAGTTCCCCAACCTCCTGGAAGCAGCAACTAAACTGCTGCTTTAGCACCGTGGAGGGCTTTAAAAATGCCCACGCACATGCACGCAGTCGTAACCTGCCGCTCCTGCCTGCCCTCCAAAAACATAGCGGGGGGGGGGAGGCAGGCCATGAGCATAGGCACTTTAAGGCCGACGCAGTGCTGAAGCAGCTGCAGCAAGCACTGAAGTGCCAGTTCAGCCGCTACCATCGCTTTGGGTGGGGTGCGCGTGTACTTGCCATGGCATGCTGGATGGAGGCACAGTGTTTAGGGGGTGGGGGCATGGCACAGAGGGTCTGCCTAGGGTGGCAGAAACAACCCTTGTGCTGCCACTGCACAAGGAACACAGATAGACCCTCACCAAATACTGTACAAAGTAAGAAACCACAAGCTAAAAACAGAAATACGTAGATAAAAAGTAATCAAAACCTCAAGACACATTCTGCATGTAGTACATCAGAGAAATAGAAAAACCACCACATTTCTTTTATACAGTGCAAAATATGAATACAACAGATGCCAGGAATTTATGTTCTTATGCTAAATAATTGTTTAAAAGGCCAAAAAATAGGACTACTGGAACCTCCCTAAAGTTCCTTCAATACCCATCCAGTACTATCATTTTGTCTTTTAGTTTAGGCTAGTTCATCATGAACCGTCTTCTGAAATTGTTCGATTTCTATCTCACTTCCATTCCTATTTGTTTTTGGTGGGGCGGCTATTCAAAAGGTGCTTATCCAGTTAGCGGGTGCTGCTAAATGGTAAGTGACACTGAGCCTAATATTCACATAATTCCATCAAATATTTCTCCGACCACCTCAGCACTAGCAAGAAATTAGCTGGCTGAGAATATCTGAAGTAGAATAGCAGTAGGTTAAATTGAAATGAGATCATGTAAGGGCTATGACTTATTTACCTTTCTAACAAATAAGATTAAGAGAAAGATGTCGACTAAATTTTTTGAAAAAACCCTACCATAAGGAGCCAGAAGGCCTTGTGTGCGTCACGCATAATTGGAAGGGGACTTACAAGTATTAGCTCCCTGAGAAGGAAAATGAAAGTCCCAACCACCCAGGTGTTACATTTGTAAACCCCATCTATTCACAATCACATTGAGTCTGAAAATGGTATTAACTGAACAATGTTCCTATTAGAACAGCAGGATATGCACGTCTTAGAATATATGCAAACCATTACAGAACACTGGGGCCAGCGGCATATTTTAAATTATTTATTGCATACTCAAACCTCAGAATATATGTCCATCACATACCTCTAACCTGGATATTAGTTGAGGGCCAAAACTCTCCTCTTCCTCTGTTGCGTTTGTTTCATATTCTATCTGCATGGCCATTGAACAGTACTCTATGCAATATACCTAACAAAAAGAAGAAAAAAGCAGATGTAATCAACAGCACCAGTTATGTACCTATACTACTAAATAGTAGTTTTTCCCTCGGAAAAGACCTTTGAGTATGAAATATCACAGATTAAAGACACTATCATCAGTGGCTACATCATAAACTAAGTTATTCTGAAAACCAGACCTGTCTCTGGCACGCAAGAACCAAAAGTTATCATTTATCTTTCCATCTCTCTCAAAATCTCTAGCCTTGATGAACATAAAGATATACAATACTGAATCACACCAAGGATCCATTAACATCAGTATCCTTTTTCCAACAGTGACCAATCCAGGTCACAAGTACCTCTCAGTAGAAAGATTCCATACTGCTTGACCCAGGGGTAAGCAATGGATTTCCTCAGTTTTGGACTTTTCTTCAAGTAACTTGTCCAAACTTCTTTTAAACCCAGCTACACTACAGTTTTTACTATATACTCCAGCAACAACTTCCAGTTTGATTACGCCAAAAGAAAAAAATATTGGTGACTATAAATCTTATATTTTCAGAATAACGTTCAGCTATTAAAAAAAATACATAGTAGCATTATATACTTTGTCTGCATGGCTTAAAACAAAATTCCAGCTGTAGAAGGTTGGCCCTTTGTAAGATATCATGACTTCAAACTATTTTTTTGTTTTCCCTGCCTGATTAAACAACCAGTCAAGTTCTCAAACTTAACCCAACAATTATGGGCATCCCACCTTCCATGTCTCACCACTAACTGAATACGCACCCTCCTATATAACTAGAGTCTTGCTGAAAAACAACCAGGTTTCTTTCTAGGGAGTTTGTTTTCACCTCTGCTATCCCTAGCCTCCAGTGTCAATCGTACAAACTACTTTATCACTCTTCTCTGCTTCTGCGCTGGAGAAGTGAGGGACCATTTGGTTTGCATTGCCACAACCTTTGCTCTAACCACTTTCCCTTGTATCTGTTTGCCCTAACGAACCTCAGTCCAACATACTATGTCTCACGCTCACTGCATAAGGTAGGACCTGCAGTAAAATAACAGACGTTAAAGCATTTAACCAGGGCTATCTGCACCTAGGTCCCATATTATTCAACACCTAGGAGCATATAGCCCTGGTTAACTGTTAGCCCGACTTAGACACACCCCTAAGTCTGAAATTGAGTTGCTTGCTCAGATTCATGGTAAGAGGTAGCATACAGAATCCAAGTCCACAAGTCTATGCAGTTTATCGCACTAAGGGCTCTATTTATGAAAGGCTTGTCATTACACACCCATGGGAAAAAGCTTAGTAAATAATGCCCCACCCCAAACGATTTCATTCACAATCAAATAAGCAAACTATCATAGCAACCACACTTCATCACGAAATATGGCATTAACAGCTTTTATAACAATATTTAGGAACAATAATGAACGTTAAATCACATGCGACGAGGGAGAGAAGACCAAGGTCCTGGCCCGAACAACTTTCCTACCACTCTTTGCTAGACAGTCCCGAAAAACTGATAAGCAGATGTGGCACCGCACAGATACCTCTAGCCCCAAGCTTCCGAGACTGAGATTTGTGAGAACACAACAGCGTTGCTAAATAATACGTTTCCCACCAAACCGGCTTGTTTTCGTTTTAATTTTACCGCAGCTCCCGCCCTTTCTCCCGTGACTACAAACGCAAGGGAATGTGGGCCGAGTAGTACATCTTCCGCGCAGGCGCATCAATGCGATCGTCGCAATCAACACACCCATCGCTACTTACGAACGTGCAGAGTGATACTATTGCGCATGCTCCATGCGGCCGTCTGCTGGAGGAGGGGTGGACTGTGTGCGGAAAGTCTAGTTTGTTGGTCATTGAGGGAGTTGAAGAAAAGACAGACAGGAAGGTCGAGGTCTAACTAGTTTCTGAACTACGACCGTCTTGTGCCACCACCCTAGTACTGCAATCTGCGTGACTATGCGTGGCCGTGCACTCTAAGCTGCTAGAATCCTACTTCCCTGCTGTTGTGTATGGAAGACAAAGGGTGTCATGCTTCAAAGACGAGAAAGGGGGGGGGGTGTAAACTGTGTTTGCTGAGGGGACGTGGCGGGAACCAGTATGAACATAAGAAATTCTATGTGCCATATTCACTCTCAGATGCATAGTAACATAGTAAATGACGACAGATAAAGACCAGTGTGGTCCATCTAGTCTGCCCAGTAAGATGGCAGGTGCACCTACTCCTGCCACTCTGTACAGGCCACCCCTCCCCATGTCTTTGTTTAGGGGTGAACCCACCGCTCCATGTAGGACACCCCTATTTGTTGAGAAATTAGATGATTCAGTTTATTTTGATTTTATCCTGTTGCTATAAAGGGACCCACTGTGTCTGTCGCATGCCACTTTGAACGCCCTCACTGTGTTTGCCCCCACCACTTCCATCGGGAAGGCAGTCCAAGCATCCACCACCATTTCAGTGAAAAAGTATTTCCTGACATTGCCTTTCAATTTACCACTTTGCAGCTTCATGTTATGCCCTCTTGTTTTACAGCTTGCACATCTTTGGAAGAAGTTTGTTTGTTCATTGTTTCTCTTTAAGTATTTAAAGGTCTGAATCATATCTCCCCCTATCCCTCCTCTCCTCCAAAGTGTACATATTTAGGTCTTCAAGTCTCTTCTCATAAGGCTTCTGACACAGGCTCCAAATCATTTTGGTCGCCTTCCTCTGAACAGTTTCCATTCTTTTTACATCCTTTGCAAGATATCCTGTTTATCCTCACCAGGCATACATTAAGGACCTGAGATTAATTAAGCTTCAGGTGAACAAGGTACATTAAACATATTAGGTGTAATTTTATTAGTATAAGTATCCCTAGCAACCCTTAGTAAGTAAAGAACTTAAATATCTAAATACAAACTTCCTTATCGTCCCTCTAGTCCAGTCCCGAACCGAACCGAACCTTTGGGTAGCGTACCTCTTCCAGCAGCTTGGAGACTGAGCAGTGCCATTCTTTTGATGACAGTGGTACAAATACCCGAGGGACCACCTCCTCACTCCAGTTAACTCAGTCTCCAAGCAGCTGGAGGTTGTATGAGCCCAGAGGTTCCAGGCTCACCTGAGGGATAATTAAGCAGAATACCTTAATTTTAAATTTAATTTTGGAAGCTAAGGGTTAATGGATTAAATTGAGATAGTTTGTAGTTTGTAGTTTTCAGCTTACGGGCTTGGCTGTGCTGAGGTGCGCCGCGCCGCACCACCCCACCCCCTCCCTCCCTCCCCACCCCCCCTCCCCCTCCCCTCACCCCTCCTCCCCCCCCTCCCCACCCCACCCCCTTCCCCTCACCCCCCTCCACCCCCTCTCCACCCCCCAACATTTGTGTGAGATTGCATAATCTCTACTTGCAACCAATAGAAATATCTGTCCAAAACCAGATGATGCAATCAGTATTTAAATTTGCATCACTTGACAGTATAAATCTTAAGGTGTATTAGTCACAGAAAAATTAAAAATAAATTATTTCACATTATTTTATGCCGATAGGTCAATCACAGCGTATTCGGCGATGCATCATACTCGTGTTAATAATGCAGATAATTTCTGCTATATTTGTGGTGAAGTGACTTTTACATCACAAAAATGGAATATGACTGTGGCGGTTAAGAAAGCCTACAACTTATATTTTGGCTGCAGAATAGGAGATCAGGCTAAGAGCTGGGCGACACACATATGCTGCAATACATGTGCAACAAATCTCAAGCAATGGATGAATGGGAAAAGGCAATCAATGCCTTTTGCAGTTCCAATGATCTGGAGAGAGCCCACGGATCACGTCAGCAATTGCTACTTCTGCATGGTTTCTCCAATTCAGAAATGCATATCCAGAAAGAGTAAGTGGACTGTGCAATATCCAAACATTCCATCTGCAATATGCCCAGTGCCTAATGGAGAAGGGTTGCCGATTCCCAAAATGTCAGAATCATTATCATTAGAATCAAGTGAGGAAGAGGAAGAAGTTTGTAGTCATGAACCGTCAACCTCACATGACCCAGAGTTTCTTCTGGCCACTGCTAATGAGCCACACCTCATAACGCAAGGTGACTTGAACGACTTTGTCAGGGATTTGGATCTCCCGAAGAATAAAGCTGAGCTTTTGGGTTCCAGATTACAGCAGTGGAATCTTCAAATTTCTTTTTTCCGGGACCGTCAGAAAGACTTGGTGTCATTCTTTTTCAAAGAAGATGATCTTTCTGCATGCAACAATGTAAAAGGTTTCATGGTAGCTCTCAATTATCAATTACAATGCAGATGATTGGAGGCTGTTCATTGATTCATCCAAAGCAAGCCTTAAATCTGTATTGCTGCATAATGGCAACTTGCTACCATCAATTCCTATTGGCCATGCAGCTTTTATGAAATAGACTTATGACAATATGAAACAACTTTTGAAATGTATAAACTATGATCAACATCTATGGTCAATCTGTGGTGACTTCAAAGTGGTCGCACTCTTGCTTGGTCTTCAGGGTGGATACACAAAGTACTGCTGCTTCCTGTATGAATGGGATAGCCGTGCTAGAGATTGTCATTTCATCAAAAGGGACTGGCCACCGTCAGTCACTGGATCCTGGAAGCAAAAATGTTCTGTTTCCAGCACTTGTAGACAGCAACAAGATTTTGATGCCTTCCTTGCACATCAAGTTGGGACTAATGAAAAACTTTGTCAAGGCGATGGATAAAACTAAACCTGCTTTCAGGTATCTTAGTGGTAAATTTCCTAGACTGAGTGATGCCAAAGTTAAGGAAGGAGTTTTTGTTGGCCCTCAGATTCATGCACTTCTTCAAGATGATGAATTTCTTCGTTTATTGCGTAGAAAGGAAAAGGCTGTATGGATAGCATTTGAATCAGTGACACAAAATTTTCTTGGAAACAACAAAGCAAATAATTACCAAGAGATTGTTCAAGATCTTCTCAAGGCATACAAAATCCTTGGTTGCAACATGTCCTTAAAGATTAATTTTCTACACTCTCATCTAGATTTTTTCCCACAACATTGCGGAGCAGTAAGTGATGAACATGGAGAACGATTTCACCAAGACATTGTAGCCATGGAAAAGAGGTATCAGGGTAAATGGAGTCCATCAATGCTTGCAGACTACTGCTGGACAGTGACAAGGGATATTCCATTGCTTCAGTACAAGAAACAGATCAGGAAGAGTCGTGAAGCCACTGAATGAGAACAAAACTTGCTAGAATGTACTTACAAATGTTCTTAATGAAAGTTAAATCGCAGACATAATTACTCCTCTGTTTCTTCTAAGTACATTTATCAACTTTATTTTATAAAAACATGCTTGTTATTGTGCAAAGTTTCATTTGTAATAAGATTTTGATTTACATCTAAGGATTTGGGCTTGATTTTCACCATACATAGTGGTAAAATGTAAAATTTTCAACATATAGAAACAGGAACTAATTGACCAATTTCACTATCATATTTGAATTCAGCGTTATCAAATTCTTTAAGAAATAGCACATTTAATTTCTGAAGCAAACAATTTTTGAAAATTTGTAGAACAGTGTTATTGGTGAAGCTGGATACGACTGTTTCTGAGTGTGCAGCGAATGTCTCTGGTGCAGGTGGTGGCTCAGAATTCGATGCAACATTCAGAATTCATGAAGAACACACGAGAAGTTTGCTGTTATTACTAAAGACGTTAGTGACTCTAAATCTGTTATTGATCAACTGGTGAAGGATAAATTAGTTGTGCATCAGAAGTTAGAACAATTTGAAAATAAGTTTAGGAGTTTAAATTTAAGAATTTTGAATTTTGCTCAGTTAATTGGTATGTCTCCTTTGGATACCTTTAAAAAGGACATGTCTGAAGTGCTTATTATTCCTGATTCCACTTTTCCTCCTATATCTAGAGCCTATTTTTTGCCAGTGAAGAAAGTTGGGCAAGATATTTCCCCTTTAACTGTTCCTGATAATCTTACTGATTTCCTTGAACGCTCTTCTTTTACATTGCAGGCTCGCTCTACATTATTGGTATCTTTTGTATTTGACAATGATCTTTCTAGAGTACTTTATACTTTAAAAAGTTTTCTACTCCCTTTATGGGCGAATGTGTTCGAATTTTTCCAGATGTGAGTTGCGCCACACAGGAGCGTAGATGCCAGTTTTTAACCATGCGACAACAGTAGCCTTGGGGGCTAGCTTTCGCTTGCGATATCCCTGTAAATGTTTTATTTCTTTTTTGGGGGTTAGATACATCTTTTTTATACCGGAACAGCTACGGTCTTTTCTCGATCTTCAGAAGCTCCTGATTGTGTCCAGTTTGGTGAGAGACGATGTATGATTCAGGATAGGTGACGCAATGTATAGCGAGTGCTAGGATGTGCTAATGCCTTTTCTTTGACTTATTTTTTATGTATTACTTTTCTCCACTTGTCACTCTGTTCCCCCGCTTGTTATTGGGGTCTATTTTTAGAGTTATATTAGTGAAGTGTAACTAATTACTTTGTTTTTCATGATTTGTAATTCTAACAACTCTTATGTTTCTTTCACAAGATTTATGCTTGTAAAGTTTATTACAGCTTATAAATAAAAAATTAAAAAAAAAAAAAAAGACAAGAGAAGCCCAAATTCCCTTGAGTACGGAGCAGAGCTTAAAGATTCCAAATTACCCCTGCCTACCAATAGCCAGATTAATATGAATAAAATATAGTCTCTAAAATGCTTGTATGCAAATGCTAAAAGTCTAAAAAATAAGATGGGAGAGTTAGAATATATAGCACTAATGAGAGGTTCCTGATCGTCCCTCCAGTCTAGTCCTGAACCTCTGGGTTTAGCACCTCCTCTCGCAGCTTTGGAGACTGAGCACCGTCACTCTTTTGGTGACTCCTGGTATAAATAGGCTGGGATCCGCCTTCCTACTCCAGTAAGCTCAGTCTCCAAAGCAACTAGAGGAGTGTTAACCCTAGGGGGGTTCAGGACTCACTTGAGAAGTAACTAAGGAGCTATAGGACTTAATTGAATTTAGGGTTTCTTCTGGAGTGCCTTTAATTGTTAAAAAAAAAAAACCTAAGGGCAGGTTAGAACTGGCCCCGGGGGTTTGTGGAGCTGCCGGGGTGGTCTCTTCACTCTCCCTCCATCCCCAGGGAGAGTAACAGGTCCCGGAGATTACAGGAGCAGCGGGCCGGTAGGAATCAGCTCCCGACTCCTGAATACACCACGTGGGTGAGGAGTCGGGTGGAAGAACGCGCCGGTAGTGTGATCGCTGCTCTGCTGCCAGGGATCAAGGCGGCGGCAGCACGCACCCCGGTGGAGTTCGGGGCTTCATTGTGTTCTTCGGCTCTGCCGATGCGGAAGCTGCTGGCAGGCTGAGCGCGGTGGAAGCAAGCAGTTCCGTTGTTGCACGCTGTAGTTGGTGAGATAAGAGCCAGCAGGCAGTGGGAACTGAAGCCGCGCAGATGGCTGGGGGGCGGTCGGTCAGGAAGCGGGCAGGACTGCGCACGGCTGTTTCAGGGCCGCTCAGGCCTAAACCGCGTGGAGAAGGAAAAGTACGGGAATGCAGTCTGCAACCTCGCGGCTGTCTGAGGAGATACAAGCCGAGTGACAGCTCAGCGAGGGGAGAGAAAGTATTTATGAAGGATCTCTCGATGTGGAGTTTAAAAAAAAAAATTGTTTTAAATAAATAAATAGAAGCTAAAGAGAGATTTACAGTGAAATTGGTTTCTGTAGACAGTGGTAGGTATGCCTTCTAAACCGGTGTGTTTGCTCTGTGGGGCTAAGAAGGGATCACTGTCTGAGGCGGGCCTGTGTAAGGGATGTTTACTGGAGGCGGCCACCGCAGAGTTAGACAAAGGGGAGGTTGGAGAGGGCCCAGGAGGGCTTCCTGGAGGCTTGCCTGCTCCACTCTCTCCTTTAGTTCCGCCTACGGAGCCAGTAACAGGACCATCTTCGGCTGCAGATAGCCCAGCGGCTATGACCTTGGTGCAGGGTGGATTAGCGGCAATATTCTCTCCGGAATTTGTGGCCCTGCTACAGCAAGCCCTAGGGGGGGTGAAAGTAGCGGCAGGGGCAGGAGCGAAAAAATGGGAGAAGCGTCCTGGTCCTCAGCTGGACGAGGGGGCAGATAGCGTCCCAGTTAAACAACCAAGACTCCAGAATGAGAAGGAGCTATTGCTGGAGCCGGAGGAGCAGTCGGAAGTAGAAGAAGATTTAGAAGAGGGTGAGCTTTCGGAGCAGGAAGACCAAGCAAGAGTAATTAGGGTGTTCTGGCGAGGGGAGTTGCCGGCCCTTATCACGGAAACGCTGAAGACCCTCAACATGCCGGCTGCGGGTCCAGGAGAGGACGATACCCTGGAGGACCCGTTATTGCAGGTGGTGTGCAAGTCCCAGAGGGTTTTTCCCCTGCAAAGAGTATTTAGGGAGATGATTCAAGAAGAATGGGATATGCCGGAGTCAGAGATGAAGGGGTCAGAGTGATGGCTCGTCTTTATCCTTTGGCGGACCAGGACAAGGATCTTTTCAAGTCCCCTAAGGTGGATGCGATGGTGGCAGCCGTAACGAAGACGACGACCATACCTGTGGAGGGTAGTGCGGCCCTTAAGGATGCACAGGATAGGCACCTGGACACCCTGTTGAAACAGGTGTTTGATATTAATGCCCTGGCCTTGCAGGCTTCTATTTGTGGGGCATGGGTGGCCAGGGCCTCTATGCGATGGTCACAGAGGATTAGGGAACCTCAGATGGATGACACGACTGAGGAAGCTGCCTGGTTATTTATTTATTTACATTTCTTTTATACCGCGCTATTCGACATCAGTGCGGTTTACATAGAACATAAAACATACACGTTGCATATAATGAACTATGTTTACAGGTAACAGGAAATAAAACTTGGTTAGCTTGGGGTAACTATTTACATCGGATTTTCATATTATATAGGCTATGCTCATGAGTGTCTTATAGGGTAGGTTTAGTCATAATATCTATCTTAGACTGCAGGTGACGCTACTGTATCTTCGTCTGGTTAGAGACAGGAGCGGCTTATTTGGCGGACATCCAGTATGATTTTATCCAAAGTCTGTCCAGAAGTATGGCTTCGGTGGTAGCAGCTAGGAGGTGCTTGTGGCTTCGTAATTGAGCGGCCGACGGTTCCTCTAAGGCTAAGTTGAGTAAGCTTCCCTTCCGCGGTAAGCTTCTGTTTGGAGAAGATTTGGATAACATAGTTAATGATCTTGGAGAGTCTAAGGGCGGAAGGTTTCTGGAAGATAAACAGAAGCTGGGACGGACTCTATTGGCGGCGAAGAATCAGCAGAGGGAGTTTCGGCATTTTCGCCCCTAGAGGTTTGGTCAGTTTCAGCGGGGACATGAGGTTTTCCGGTCCCAGAATTTTCGAGGTTTCAGAGGAGCGGGTCGAGGTTTTGGAGCCTCCTCGTCCTCGACCTTCAAGAAGTCGCAATGAAGTGAGGGGGATCCAGGCGGGATGGATACCCGTGGGGGGTCGATTGAGGGAGTTCTATTCCGCCTGGGTCCGGGTTACGTCAGATCAGTGGGTGTTGGACATCATTCAGAAGGGGTATGTGCTAGAGTTCCAGTGTCTAGTGGTCGACGCCTTCGTCCTATCTCCTTGCAGGGTCCGATCAAAGAGGATGGCGGTGCAGGAGACATTGGAAAGGCTTCTGGCTCTCAGAGCAGTGGTAAGGGTGCCGGAGCAGGAATGCGGCTGTGGTCGATACTCCATATATTTTGTTGTCCCAAAGGAGGAGGGCACCTTTCGACCAATTCTGGATGTAAAAAGGGTGAATCGGTGCCTCCGGGTATTGCACTTGCGGATGGAGACCCTGCGATCGGTCATAGTAGCAGTAAGGCAAGGGGAGTTTCTCACGTCATTGGATCTGACAGAAGTCTATCTGCACATACCAATTCACGAAGAGCATCAGCAGTTTCTGCAGTTGCAGTCCAGATGGGTCATTTTCAGTTCTGAGCGTTGCTGTTTGGGTTGGCGATGGCTCCACGTACATTCACCAAAATGATGGTGGTGGTAGCGGCGGCTTGAGAAAGGAAGGAGTTTTGGTTCATCCTTACCTGGATGATTGGTTGATCTGAGCGAAGTCGAGAAGAGAGAGCAAGGAAGCTACCCACCGGGTGGTGGAGTTCCTGCGAAGTCTGGGCTGGGTAGTCAATGCAGAAAAGGGCAGGCTCGAGCTCACATAGGTGCTGGAGTATTTGGGGGCCTGTTTTGACACAAGGGCAGGAAAAGTCTTCCTTCCGAGCAGCAGAGCACAAGATCTAAGAGGACTCGTTCACGCCTTTCTGATGAAGAGGGCTTCCTCGGCGTGGCATTATCTACAACTGTTAGGAAAAATGGCGGCAACCCTAGAGGTGGTGCCGTGGGCCAGGGCTCACATGAGACCGTTGCAGAGAACCTTACTCAGGAGATGGTCAAATCAGTCGGATCAGTTGACCCAGAGGTTGCCCTGTCCGTGGGAAACAAGGGAAGCTCTTCAGTGGTGGTTGGAGTCTGGCAGTCTGGAGAAAGGAATGCCCTTGGAGTCGCTGAGGTGGCTGCCTCTCACAACGGATGCCAGTCTGTTCAGGTGGGAGGCACATTTCAAAGGGCGGTTTGCCCAAGGACAGTGGACGGAAAAAGAGAGACAGTGGTCCATCAACAGGTTGGAATTAAGGGCGGTAAAGTTGGCACTTTGGGCCTTTCAGCATGATCTTCAGGGGAAAGCGACCCGGGTGCTGTCAGACAATGCCACGGCGGTGGCATATATCAATCGCCAAGGCGGCACCAACAGCATGGCTCTAGAGAAGAGGCAGAAGAGCTGGTAGGCTGGGCCAAAGAACACCTGGAGGCCTTGTCGGCGGCACATGTAGCGGGAGTGGACAATGTGACAGCCGATTTCTTGAGTCGGTTTCAAGGTGGATCCAGTAGAGTGGGTTCTCCAGCAGGAGGTGTTCGACTTGCTGGTGCAGCGCTGGGGAACGCCAGTGATGGACCTCATGGCTGTAAGATGTGAGTCCGGTTATTCTTCTGTAGGTCCTGGGTTCATTTCACTTCACAGACGCAGGAGGGTTTGTAATAAGACAAGCAAACAGGTGTGGCTTGGAGAAAGGTTTTTATGTAAAAATAGGCTTAATACATAGGTATTGAACAGAGGTATATAGTGATTGTTACAGAGCTGTTTCAGTGTGCATCAATGAATCTGTGTGTGTGCATGTGTGAAGTGTGAGAGAGATAGAGGCCAGAACATGTGGGTCAGAGCCGCATGGTAGGCCAGAACATGTGGGTAGAGAGAGAGAGGGGGGAGGGGTGAAGGGAGTTGAGTATCAGAGCCTCCTGTCCTTCATGTCCGATGGATGGTGAGAGAGAGAGAGAAAGCGTAGTTACTCACCTGTAACAGGTGTTCTCCAGGAGCAGCAGGAATCAGTCCTCACATATGGGTGACGTCGGCGCCGACGGAGCCCTCGCGGAGCAATTTTCCCCAGCTTTCACAGAAAGCCTTTGGGAATTGCAGCGCGCATGCGCGGTCGCCTTCCCGCCCAAGGGTGCCATCTTAGCCAGTCTGATGACATAGCTAAAAGACAGCATAAAATTTGCAAAAAAACTTAAGCAGATGATTGCAACTCCACGGGGAGGAGGGAGGGTTGTGAGGACTGATTCCTGCTGCTCCTGGAGAACACCTGTTACAGGTGAGTAACTACGCTTTCTCCAGGACCAAGCAGGAAGTCAGTCCTCACATATGGGACTCCCAAGCTTAAGGCTACCGGAGACCCTAAGCACAAAAATGAGCTCCCTCTAGCTCGGCAGTACAGAAGGATGGAATCTTCGCTGAATTAGTACCCACCGGTAGCTCCCATCCGGGATGGAGGGTAGGAGTTGCTTAAACCTCGAAGAGATTTCGGAGGACTGCCTGTCCGAAAGCACTGTCCCTGCGGGACTCCCTCTCGAGACAGTAATGGACCGCAAAAGTCTGGCTCGAAGACCAAGTAGCGGCCCGGCAGATGTCTGCCAGCGGAACAGAGCGGAGGTAAGCCACTGACGTAGCCTTCGCCCGAACACAATGAGCCGTGACTCGACTTTCTAAGGAGAGTCCGGCTGCCCCATAAGCCCAAGCGATACAGTCAGCAACCCAGATGGACAGGGTACGCTTGGAGACCGGGAGCCCCAATTTATTGGGGTCAAAAGACACAAAAAGCTGAGCGGCTTTACGGTGCTCCCGCGTACGGTCAAGGTAGAAGTTCAATGCCCTTCTACAGTCCAGGGTATGCAGGACTCGTTCAGCTCGGCTGGAGTGAGGCCTGGGAAAGAAGGTTGGAAGTACCACCTCCTGATTGATGTGAAAAGGGGAGACAACTTTTGGAAGAAATTTTGGGTGAGTCCGTAGGACTACCCTATTTTTGTAGAACCGAGTGAAGGGAGGATCAGACACGAGGGCCTGCAATTCACTTACGCGTCTAGCGGAAGTGAGGGCTATCAGGAATAAGGTTTTCCACGAAAGAAAACGCAGGGAACAGGTAGCCATCGGTTCAAAAGGCGGACAGGTGATCCGCTGTAAAACCACATTCAGATCCCAGTCAGGTGCTGGCGGGCGCAGAGGTGGTTTAAGTAGAAGGAGACCTCGGAGAAACCGTGCTACGAGAGGGTCGCTGGAAAGAGGTCTGCCGTCCACCGGCACATGGTGTGCTGAAAGAGCACTGAGGTGAACTTTGACGGAGTTGGACTTAAGTCCCATGTTAGAGAGGTAGAGCAGGTACTGCAAGATCACCGACACCGAGCAGGAGAAGGGATCCTGAGACTGCTGTACACACCAAAAGGAAAAGCGACGCCATTTAAGGGCGTAGCATTTGCGGGTAGAAGGTCGCCGAGAAGCTAGGACGACCTCTTCCACCTCTGCGGGCAGGAGAAGGGGAGCAAGGACTACCCTTTCAGCCGCCAGGCCATTAGATTGAGAGATCTGAGGTTGGGGTGTAGCAGAGACTCCTGATCCTGTGTTAGGAGATCCGGTTGAAACCCCAGAGGGAACGGATCCTCTACTGCTAATTGCAACAGGAGTGGGAACCACGGCTGTCTGGGCCAGCGAGGAGCCACCAGGATCATGGACGCTTTGTCCCAGAGAACCTTGAACAGAGTTCGGGAGACCAGCGGGATGGGAGGAAAAGCATAGAGAAGGTTTTCCGACCATGAGAGCAGAAATGCATCTGCCGCTACCCGAAGGGGATGTGGCTGACGCGAGCAGAAGCGAGGAAGTTGCCGGTTGAGAGGACTGGCAAAGAGATCCATCGTGGGGAGGCCCCACTTCAGAAAGAGTTTCTGGACTACCAAGGGATCCAGACGCCACTCGTGCGGCTGGAGTATCCTGCTGAGTTTGTCCGCCAGGCAATTCTCCTGGCCTGGGAGATAAACTGCTTTGAGAAGAATGCCGTGACTGACGGCCCAAGAGCAGAGCCTTTGAGCTTCTCGGCAGAGAAGGAAGGAGCCCGTTCCGCCCTGCTTGTTCACGTAGAACATGGCAACTTGATTGTCCGTCTGGACAAGGACGGATTGGTGAGAAGTTAGGTGGGAGAAAGCCTTGAGCGCCAGACGAATAGCTCTGAGCTCCAGGAAGTTGATCTGTTGAGCAGATTCCCACGCGGTCCAGAGACCTTGAGTACAAGCCCCCTGGCAATGAGCTCCCCAGCCCAGGAGGGAAGCATCGGTCGTCAGCACTTGAGTCGGCTGAGGCGACTGAAAAGGCATTCCGAGCACCAGGTTTGGCCAATGAAGCCACCACTGTAGGGAAGAGGCCAGCGGTCCGGAGAGGCGCACTAAGTCGGCTAGCCCGCCGGTGGCTTGTTGCCACTGCTTGCGAAGGCACCATTGAGCCGGCCGCATATTCAGGCGAGCATTGGGGGTCACGTGGACGGTGGAAGCCATATGGCCGAGTAGTCTCAGGAAGCGCCTGGCGGAGACCAGGGACTGGCTGCGAAAACGGCCGGCTAGGTCCATGAGCCGTTGAGCCCTGTCGAGAGGCAGGAAAGCTCGAGCCTGAGGAGTGTGCAGTCTTGCGCCGATGAACTCGAGATCCTGTGAGGGGAGCAAAGTGGACTTTGCGAAGTTTATGACAAAGCCCAAGTACTGCAGAAGTCACCGTGCGGTGTGTGGCATTGGTGACTGCCGGAGGGGACGATGCTCTGATGAGCCAGTCGTCGAGGTACGGAAAAACATAGAGGCCGTGAAGCCTGAGATAGGCCGCCACCACCGCGAGGCATTTTGTGAAGACTCGCGGTGCGGAGGACAGGCCAAAGGGCAGTACTCTGTACTGGTAGTGATTTCCGGCCACCACAAACCTTAGGTATTGGCGGTGGCTTGGGTGGATGAGGATGTGCGTGTAGGCATCCTTTAGATCCAAGGAGCATAGCCAATCTCCCTGCTGGAGGTAGGGCAGAAGGATTCCAAGGGTAAGCATCTTGAACTTTTCCCGCACAAGGAACTTGTTGAGGTTGCGCAAGTCCAGGATGGGTCTTAGGCCTCCTGTCCTTTTTGGTATTAGGAAATACCTGGAATAAAAGCCTTGACCTCTCAGGTGGTGGGGCACCGGTTCCACAGCCTGGTCCTGAAGAAGACTTGCTAACTCCTGAAGGAGTAAGTCCCTGTGCAGAGGGAGTCGCGGGGGTTCTCCCGGAAAATAAGAGGGAGGGACCTGATGGAAGTGGAGAAGATATCCCTCTCGCACGACTTGAAGCACCCAGGCATCTGAAGTGATGTTGGACCACCTGTGGGCGAAGTGAACCAGCCGCCTCCGGTGCTGGGAGGGACCAGCTGAGGGGGAGAGGCTATGCTGAGGAAGTCAAAAACCCCCACCCTGCTGAGCAGGGGCTGGTGGTGCAGGCTTGGGGGCTTGCTGCCTACGGGACCCGTTACCCCGTCCCTTGGCCTGCTGACCCTGTTGGGGAGCTGGAGGGGCCTGATATTGGGGGTAGTGTTTGTAGCCAGCCGCCTTTCTCGGGTAAAAGGACTTTTTTCCCGAGCCCTTCTTTTTCTGGGAAGGGGCGGAGGTCTTCCTAGAAAGCCTGGTCCTGGTGAGAGTCTCCGTCTCGATTTGTGCAGCCTTTTCAGCCATGGGCTTGCCAAAGAGGTTCTCACCTCTGCAGGGGACATCGACCAACTTGTCCTGCACCCAAGGCTCAAGGTCAGACGACTGAAGCCAAGCCTGTCGGCGGGCACCGATGCCGGCTGCGGCCACACGAGCCGATGCTTCAAAGCCATCATAGGCTGCTCGGGACATGAATTTGGAGCATTCCCGAATACCAGATGTTAAGGCTAGGAACCTCCACAAAGGTTCCTCGGACAGTCCAGCAGAGAATCCGGCTAGCTCTTTAGCCAGGTCTCGGAGATACATGCCCATGTATAGCTGGTAGGTCTGGACACGACAAGCCAGCATAGAGCCCTGGAAACACTTCTTACCAAGGCCATCCAGGTTACGGGCCTCCCTGCCAGGGGGCACCGAGGAGTGCATTTTCTGGCTCTTCAGCCTATGCATGGCCGATTCCACTACCATGGAATGGTGTGGTAGCTGTGCTTTTTGGAAGCCAGGACTCTTGCGGACTCGATAGATGGAATCGACCCGCTTGCTCAATACCGGCGATGAGGCCGGACTCTCCCACATGCGGAAGAGTAGTCGTTCCAGCATGGGAGGCACCGGTACAGTAAAGTGCTCCCGGGCGGGAGTGTCGTACTGAAGGGTGTCGAGCTCTTCGGCTCGAGGCTCCTCCTCGGGATCCGCCGGGAAGGCCAAAGCCTTGGCCATATCCCTGACGAAGTCCGAGAACCGGGCATCCTCCGGAGGGGACTGTTTCCGAGGTTCGGACTCAGGTGAGTCCGAGGGGACACACCGAGTCCGAAAGGAATCAGGTGACTCCTCCTCTTCAGACTCCCAGACCGACTCCGAGGAGGAATCAGTGGGGTCGGCTCGGGCAGGCGGAGGCGTCGGCCGCCCCGACGCCAGGGGAGTCGGCGGCGACGACCTCGGTCCCGAACGGGAGGCCGAGGGTGACCTCGACCGAGGATCGACTCGAGTTCGCATGGACTCGAGGATCGGCTCGGTCTCCGGGGTCGACTTAGACGTCGATGTCCCGGCGGTCGGGGCAGCGGCGCCAGCGAGGCTAGCGATCAGTGCCCGCTGCTGGTCCATGAAGGCAGATAGTCTGCTCTCCAAGGCCGTCAACCTGAGTCCGACCTCAGGTGACCCAGCAGTCCCCGACTCGGGCCCCGACGGCATCGGGCCCGACGTCGGACCTCTCGAAGGCGAGTCCAGAAGGACCACAGGACTTACCCAAGCAGGCAACTCCGACTCCAGGCGAGGTCGCTTCGGGAGCTGCTCCTTCTCCAAAGACCCGGGACGGCTGTCGGGGCTATGCGACCTGGCCCTCGCGGAGCCAGGAGCGTCCACCAACGCCGCCCTCGCGGGTTTTGTCTTCCGTCGATGGTCTCCGGAGGGAGAACCCCTGTCGGAGGAGCTTCGGCGGTGTTCAGAGCTGGAGCCTCTGGATGCCGAGGCCTCCGACGAGGTCCGGGTACGGCTGGGGTCAGCGAAGATTCTATCCCGCTGATGCCGCCGACTCCTCAACGCTTTGGAGGACATTTTGCCACAGGCTCCACAGATCATTTCTTCATGATCCGGGCCCAGGCAGCGGAGGCAATTATCGTGTGTGTCAGTGAGTGACATATTTCTGTCACACTGACCACACCGCTTGAAACCACTGGCAGCCATCGGGGGAAAAAGGGCCCCTGCAAGGTCAAAGGATCGGGCTGCCAGTGAAAAACCGAAAACGAAACTGACCAAAATCAGAAAAACCGAAAAATAAGGGAAGGACTCGCAACGGCGTCGCAAGTCCGGGCAGGAAAACGACCGGCGTCGAATCGAATTGAAAAACGAGTAAAACTCAGGAAAATCAACTTTTTTAGCGGGGACACGACGGGTACGTCTGTAGGGCTCCGCGGAAAAAAGAAGACTGGCTAAGATGGCACCCTTGGGCGGGAAGGCGACCGCGCATGCGCGCTGCAATTCCCAAAGGCTTTCTGTGAAAGCTGGGGAAAATTGCTCCGCGAGGGCTCCGTCGGCGCCGACGTCACCCATATGTGAGGACTGACTTCCTGCTTGGTCCTGGAGAAGCAGGAAGTGTGTCTGTCCTTTATAGTGCCTCTCCAGCAGTTCCCCTTGAGGTCTGCTATTGTCTTTGGCCACTCCCTTTAAGGTCTGCCCTTCTTGATTTAGCAAAGAGGGGCTGCAGACAGGTCCTAGAGACTGACATCACCATGGGGTCAGAGTTTAACTTTGTAGACTGAATTCACCAGAGTCCACAGCCGCATGGACTGTATGCTGACATCTCCCACACCTTTTTTATTTTTCTTTATTATTTGTGCCTGGACATGGTGGAAGCAAACCTGTGGTACCTGTCCCAGCTGCCATTACCTGATAGTAGGCAGCTTGTCTAATACCTCCTGTATTAAATACCTTGCTATGTCTAGCAGGTCCCCTGTCCTGCACAGTACTGTCTCTAGTGTTCTAGAGATAAACAAGTCTCCTTATGAGTCCAAACCTCGTGTCTTAGGTAGAGCAGCCACTACTGGGGGGGGGGAACCCAATATGCCACTTCCATGCCCGTCTTAGAGAGAGTGAACAGTGCATAAGGTCTGCAGGAATTTTTAAGGAGGCTAAAGCAAAAGGTACCAGGATGCTATGAGTGGGGATAGGAAGCAATACTAGACTGCAGCTGACTCTGGTATTCAGTGTAATAGGAAAGGCCAAATTAGCCTGGATGTAGGGGTGGATGCTGGAGAAGTTCAGTGTAACTACCTTAAAATGTTGTTGTTCTGTATGACATGCGCTGCAAGGAAATGTACATTTTTTCATCTTACAGCACAGGAAAATTACGATAATGCATAGCAATATTTGTACAGCAGTTAAAATAATAATAGGGTGAATAAAAACATTAAAGACATGATCAGCAGTAGGTGAGTAACCAAATAACAATTCCCACACAGACACATGAGCATCTTGTAGCAAGTGTCCAACAATTTGTTGAATGTGTCCATTCTCATAAGCGATGGTGTGATTCACTTCAGTGGATGTTGTTTTAAGGTGATCCATATAGGCATGGAGTTCTGTAAAGTTGAGCAGTTTATGTAGTGTCTCTTCTCCCATGCCAAGTGGTAATGGATGCACAGCATATGAGATAAAGTCTGGAATGTCCATAGAGTCATTGGTAACCAGCGGTGTGGAATAAGTTGTCCCATTAATGGTGAGGGAGACCAGTGGTGTATGACTGCACCAGGTATTGTTTAGTAAATAGTTTGAACTGTACAACAAAGTGTTCTTGGGAAGGCGAATGTCATGCATTCTGGGAGCAATCGAAAAAGAAACATTCTGGGGAAAGAACAGATGAAAACAAAAGTGTCCAGCTCCAAGGTAATACAAACTGTGTGAGGTAGTCAGGGAATATGAGAGCTTAACAGTCAGGGAGTAAGAGGAAGAATTGTTCCAGCAGGAGGTGTCAGCCTCTTTAAACTGGTGAGGTTGACACTTGAACTGAAATGTAGTCTGCTCGCACAAACTGGGGTCCATCAGCTTGAATGAAGTCCAGGTGTCGTCCAGTGGCTGTACCCATGGGAGATGGTTCTCAGGATACATAAGCATATTATCAAACTGCACCCCAATATTAACAACAGGATAAATAACTGTGTGTTGTCCTGACCATGGGATCAAAGTACAGATAGAGCAGCCTTGTGGTGAACAAATGGGAACACTAACTGTCCACCAATCAAGGTGAGCTATAGCAAATTCCAGTATTTTGGTACTAGCCATATGAGTGAGAGATGGTGGCCAGTGTCCTAACTTAGCAGTGATCAGAATTTCCTTTAGTATAGTAATAAGCTCGATCTGTACTTGGTCACAGGCAAGAGCCCAGGAAATATTCTTTCCCAATCTATATTCTGCATGTGCTAAGGTAACAATTTTTTGTTCTATAATGGGAGATATAAGAGCAAAGGTATCTACAACTACATTGGACAGTTTAGAGGAAGCTTCATTAATAACACAGGTACACTAAAAAAAATTTTTTTTAAACTGCCTCTAATGTTTCGATTGATTTTTACGTTTTTTGGTGCGCTGAATCCAAATCTGGTAACCAATTTGCTCCATCACGTACAGATTTTTTGCTACATTGGGTTAGCAGTTTGAGGTGAACGTTTCAGATTGAGTGCGATCGAGATAAAAGTTTCTTGGATGAATTCTTTATACTAATTGTTTAGTAGTTATTCAAATAAGAATAAAGAAAATTGTAACAAGGCAGCACATAAGAATAGAGTAATGTCAACAAAACACACTGTGATGGTAGCAAAATTGTCTGCACTTAAAACAGCCACATACATGTGCACAAACATTGAGCATATAAGAGCGAGGTTAGACACAAAGCAAAGCAAAGAAATGTGCAAAAAATGTTGTACAGGTATGTATGTAAGAATAGAAAACGCAAACCGCACCATTGCAATACATGAAGACAAACACCCGATGGTGTGAAAATAAAATTCTAATAAATGAGATCCGACACTGTGGTAATAACTAGCAAATTTTTATTTCAAAGTTTAGTAAAAACACGATATTTGTCAACACAGTTTAGATTTTAAAGTCATTCTTGGGTCAATCAATCTCCTGGTGGGCCCGTTTCTTCTTCCCCTGAATGCTTCTCTTGGTGCGCTGCTTGGCGTATTTTTCATCTGGGGTTTCCCGCAGCAGCAACCAGCAGAAATCAGCCATCATAGTGGTGTTCCATCTTCCTTGGTACCTTCTCTCTGCGTCCTTGATGTCCTGGTGAAACCTTTCACCTTGTTCTTCACTGTACGCCCCCAAGTTTTCGGGAAAGTAGTTCACATGGGAGTGCAAGAAATGGACTTTCAGGCTCATGTTACAGCCTTGTTCTTTGAAGGCATTGAGCATCCTGGCAACAATATCCTTATAGTTCTCATCCCGCCTGTTCCCCAAGAATTTGAGAACAACATCCTTGAAGGAATCCCAGGCTTCTTTTTCCTTCTCAGACATCGTTTCAGCGAATGCTCCATCTGAAATGAGTTTCCTTATATCAGGGCCAACAAACACTCCTTCCTTTAGCTTTGCTTCAGAAAGTCGGGGGAACTTTGAGCAAAGGTACCGAAAGCACTCACCATCTTTTGGAAGGGACTTGATGAATTGCTTAATGAGACCCAACTTAATGTGGAGAGGTGGTAATAGAATTTTATCACGAGGTACCAAGCTCTCATGAAGAACATTTTTCTCACCGGGTCTCAAATACTCCCGAATTGGCCAGTCTTTTTTCCCCCAGTGTAGGTCGCGGGCCCGGCTATCCCACAAGCAAAGGAAGCAGGGATATTTGGTGAAACCGGATTGCTGCCCTAATAGCATGGATAGAATTTTAAAGTCTCCACAAATCATCCACTTATGCTCATCATAACGAATCTTCTGAAGAATCAGGGCCAAATTCTCGTATTTTTCTTGGAGAATAACAGAGTGAGCAATAGGAACTGAAGCGAATGTGTTGCCATTATGAAGAAGAACACCTTTTATGCTGTCTTTTGATGAATCAATGAACAGCCGCCATTCAGCAGGATCATACTTGAGTTTAAACTTTTCCATCACTCCGTATATATCGTTGCAAAATACCAAATCTTCCTCTTTGCTGAAATACTTCAAAAATTGTGTCTCGCGGTTGCGGTACCAATAAAAAGTTGTTCCTGGTGACAATAGATTTTTCTGTTTAAGCCGAGAACCTAGCAGTTGGGCAGCATCTTTTGGGAGTCCTAAATCCCGGACTAAATCATTCAATTCAGCTTGAGAGAAAAGTTCAGGTTTCGGATCTGGTTCAGTTTCAAACTCGGAAGTACTGGACTCATCGGGAAAAGCCATCTGATGAGTCTCATCATGATCAGAACCGTCCACACAAATATGATCCAAAGATTTTGGTGGTTCAGGCACAGGTACTTCGTTGCTATGAGGCATAGGCCTAATTGCTGAGGGAAGGTTGGGGTAACTTATTACGTTCTTATTTTTTAAGTTGTATCCCTTCACAATGCAAGAGCAAAAATAGCAGTCACTGCTGTGGTCTCTTTGTTCACGCCACATCATAGGTATTCCGAAACGAAATGCTTGTTTTTTACCTTTCATCCATAAGCGTAGATCTTCCTCACATGTCTTGCACACTTTGTGAGGAGCCCACGGTTTGTCTTGATCGCCTAACTTCAAACCGAAATAGGCAAAATATACTTTTTTAATAAATGCAGAAATGTTCCTCTGCCTCTTTTTCACGGTATATTCCCCACAAATAAAACAAAAACTGTCCGGAGAGTTGACGCAACCTCTGGCTCTGTGAGCCATCACAAATACACAGCACTGCAAACTACAACTGTAGTGAACCACTTCGGAATAAAGCTGGATTACGACTGAGCAAACAAAAGGTAATAATGAACTTGCAAGAAACTGATATTTGACAGGAACGTTCATGTCGCAACCACCGTGTTTGAGCGAGCGAACGAGGCGAGGCGAACAGGAAAGAACATGCGCCAGCGCGAGTACTGGATTTAGCCCCCTGCCTCCCAATTGTCCTGTTTAATGTATAAAATGAATACAAAACACTCTAAAATATCATGAGGGAGTGTGTTTCTAGTTAGTTAACCATTACAACCTCTATTTTGGGCCAAGAAAATAAACTGCAGTCGGCTAAAAAGAAATTATGTGAACATTCCTTATATGGGTAAGAAATCTAATTTTGCAAGAAAACGTGACGTGATGGAACATTTTGGCTATTTTTCCTGGATTCAGCACCCCAAAATCTATAGGAATCAGTTGCAAAACTGGAGGCAGTTTTTTGGTAGTGTACCTGTGTAATATGTTGTGAGGTAAAACCATCAGCAGCATGCTGAGCAGTGGATCCCATTTTATTACGGAGCACCTCTATATCAATTATATTAAGGGCACCTAGTGCAGTCCCTGTGCCACCTAAAATTGTATCAATTAATTCACGCTTGTGTCGAAGTTGCTTAGCTCTGGGTGTTACTGACTGCATATCAAACCAAGTATTGAGCATTTGTATGTGGTTGGCAACAAACTGAGAGCAATTTGGATATTTGTGAGTAACTAGAAACAATTTGGGAAATAGATGCCAAGTAAGAAAATGGTATTCCACATCATATAAAACATCGTGTGGTGCATCATATTTAATCTGAAAGGGATGTCCTTCCTGAAATGGGTGGATATCAGAAAGGTAGAGTACAGGAGGAGCAGAAGTAGTGGGAGGGGTGGGATGAGGGGTAGTAGGTAAACAAGATACATCCAAAAGGAATGAAGTCTCAGTGATGTGCTGTTGATCACTCACAACCCATGTATAAGTTATTTTCCAGGTACCTCTGTCCTGACAGGAAATATTGTACAAAATCAAAGCAGGAGGACCTAGAAAGTAACGTTCTGGGCATGCCCTCAATTCTTGTGACCTTTCTAGAGAAGTGGAAACTGGTGGCTCCCACTGTACTTGAGTGATGTTTAATGAATAGAACACTGGCTTGTCCTGTACTGAACAGAAACTCAGGATGACCAGATCCTTTCCTTCCGGGAACGGTGGGGGTATTTCTTGATAACGATATACCCCACCTGTGGAGTTAGCCCAGCCAATCGTGCATATTCGGATGATAGTTCCTGTAATGAGACTTGAGTAGAAGAGAGCAGATACAAGAACAACAGGAAACCGAGACATAATAAAAGCAAACTTGTTTCACTCTACTAGGGAGTAAATTAATGCTCCCCACTTATACTATGTAACAACAAAACAACAAAAAAAATAATTTATACAAAAAAAAAATAATTTCTACTACTTATTTACATAACTATTAAACACATGTACAGCAGGAGTAACTAGTTACCGTCCTCAAGCGACTTTTGTTCAGAAAGCAGCTGTCCGTGCTGTCTTCAGGTGGTAGCTGAAAACAAAGACTGATAAAACACATATTACCCATATGGTTTTAACTGGGTGATGTGTTTCCAGTACTGCTGGTTGTCGTGCATTAGGATCTGGTATAGGGTTGGGCCTAAGGTATCAGTAACTAAGTATGGTCCTTCCCACTGTGCAGTTCCAAAGGGGAGGTTTGGTCTAGGTCTCATCTCTGCAAGACACTAGTGACAGGGCTTCCTTCATGTATTCATGAAATATTGCTGGTGAATCCTTATATCCCTGTGGATGCACAGTCCATGCATATTGTTTATTCAGCCACTGAAAGGCTGTTTTGTACTGGCATTCAAGGGCCAGGGGCAGACTCCAAAACCCATTGGATATGTCTAAAACAGAGAAAATTTTACATTTGGGATTCAGTTTAGAGATCATTTCAGGGTATGAGGCTACCACGGGCACTACAGATTTTGAAACTTGGTTCAGGGCACAGAAGTCCATAGTGAGCCTGAAGGAACCCCCCGGTTTAACTATCGGCCAGGCTGGTGAATTGCATGTGGAAGAAATAGGTCTAATCAGACCCCTCTCCTCCAGTATCTTCACAATTTTAGTCACTGGTTCTATAGCCTGATGAGGTACTGGGTATTGTTTCTGTGGTGTAGGATCCTCACCTTCCAACAGTATTTCTGTGTGCATTTTCCCACAATCTAATTTGTCTTGAGGCCAGACTGGAATATCAGCCACCTCTGAAGGAATTACACACAGATCATGCTGCTGAGCTGCCTTAGTGCACTGAGTTGCTAACTGCATAGGAATGACTTCATGCACTAAAGTTTTAGAAGCACTTGAGGTTCCTGAATACTGCCACAATTTAAGATTAGCCATATCCACCACCAAATTTAACTGGTTGAGAACATCAATTCCAATTATTTCTTCTGGTGTGTTCACTATAGTGGAGGCAGTGGTTTCTAACATTTCACTGTGCACAGGGATACCCCATTTAACTGGGATAGCCACACATTTGGAAGCTGTGTCATTAATTCCTTGAATTTCATAAATTTCCATATTTTCCTGATCTGCAGTGGGAGAAGCTCTGTTTGTAAAACTAATTCCGGCCCCTGTGTCAATCAAAGCTAATTTATCCTGACCCCCTACTCTACTGATAACGTTGGGGCGTGCACAAGAGTCCAGTATCAAGGGTGTTACAAGCCTTAAATTGTGTCCTGGGCCTGTATCCATTTCATCATCCAGAGGCTCTGGAACTGAGTCCTCTGCTGAGATAAAGGAGGCAGGCTGGGCTATGAAGGCTTGAGACATTTTGATATCTGAACTCAAGAGGTCAGGACATCCCTATGCACTGGCCTTGTGTTTGTCCTGAGCTGCTTGTAAATCCTGTTTTAATTTATCTATTTCTATCTGCAGTATATGTTTATCTTGTTCCCATTTAGTTTTTTCCTTTTCTAGCCCATCTCTCTGTGCTTTGAGCTCTTGAAAGGGGATGTAACCTGAGGAGTTTCTAAAAGTACCTCTGCCATGTGCTCTCCAAGGTGTGTGTCCTCTGTCTGTGTTTCTTGTGTACTGAGAGGGTCCCTCGGCTTGCCACTTAGGTGTGTGTCCTCTGTCTGTGTTTCTTATGTACTGAGAGGATTCATTGGCCTGCCACTTCCGTGCTTCTGATACTGTAATGACCTGCGAGGGCTGGGTCTTCCAAACAGACCCAATTCTGAGCATTAAAGTATCAAAAGGGGTTGCTTCAGGGTCTTCAGAAAATAACAGAAGGTGTTTTGTAATCTCAGGGGATAGCAATTCTAATAAAAATTCCTTATGCGTGCTCTCCCCATAATCCTCTGCCTTGGGCCAGGACTCCTGCTCATTAAGAACTGCTTTTAAAATCCAGGCTCTATATGCAAACTGTTCCAGTGTATCATCTGGTAAAGGTGAAATAATTTTAAATACTTGCATTGGGGAACAGTGAAATAGTTTCTCAGTACCCCTTTTAACCAACTGGTATGGGTGAGTGAGAGAGCCAACCCTGTAATAGTGTGGCCCTAGAGCCAGATGCATAAGTCTATCAAAGTCTGATTGTTTTCTTCTGTATTTCCCTAGACCCCAGTGAATCAGAATATCAATCGCCCATTTAACCCACTGATTTACATTAAGAGGCATAGTGCCAGTTTTCTCAACTATTTTTTCTATATCTCTATCTTTTAAATTTTCCTGGAACATTAATTTAACTGGTGCTTTGAGTTCTGTACTGGGTGCTATGTCTAAGTCCTCTGAATTATTCTCCTGACAGAGATTGCTGGGTTCTGGCTGAGATAAACTATCAGAATTTTGTTGTTCTGATTCAGCTGTATTCTTTCCATTCCTAAGTTCAACTATGCATACTTTAGTATTCTTTTGTTTGTCAGTAGCTGGTATGCATTGTTGATGGGGTGTGTCATAGGCATAGGGGGCTGAGGGAGGGGTGGGTGTTGGCCTTCTTGCAGAGGCCAATTGATCTTTAACGTGCCTCAATTCAAGTTTAAGTGCTTCTAATTGTTCACTAACAGTTATAAAATAATTTTTGGCTTGTATCACTTGAGTTCTCTGAATAGAAATGCAAATTTGTGCCTCCTCAAGTTCTTTGGTCAATTGGCTACACTGAGAAGTCAGTTCAGAGTTGTATTTTTTCATGCTAATTAGTCCCCTGCACATGCCTTGGATGAAAAGGCATTTCCTTTTATTTGTTTTCTTTTTGAATTCTTGATCATGGTTTAACATTTGTTTTTGAATATTATACCATGATGACTCAGGGAACTCCCCTTCAAATGGACCTCCTTTTCTCTTACAGTATGAAATTAGACTTTCTTTAAGTTCTTTAAAATCAAATGCTTCCATATTTGATACTGCAGAAAGGCTGTAGTTGGACTATCTCAAATGTGTAACCTTAGAAGGAGGAATGCTAACTTAAAAAGTATTTCACACCTATTTAACCGGGTGGAGTAGATTAACAGAATTGTATCAGTTGCAGCCAGCTATAAGCCTGCTCTCACTAAGATAGTTACTGACAGGAGACAGAGAAATAGAAGTTAAAAGGGACAGGAGGTGATAGCTTTATCAGGAAAGATGTATATTGTATTCAATGAGGGAATATTTAACTGTGTAACTCTGTATTTTCTTAGCAGTTCAAATACTATATAAAATCTGTAGCAAGCCTATACATAAAAATAAGACAATTGCAAGCCACTCTGTGTAATGTCCTTAAAATTCTAGATTCTTACAGAGCCTTTTGTCTAACCCACAAAACAAAATTGTAAATGGTCACAAGGGCTATTGATTTTCCTGTCTCACTCTGTCTGAAATCTACTTAATGTATTATACAAAATTATTACTCACCCAACTGGAGATCTGCTGTGAAATCCAAGAGACGAGCCCCCATAAAGTGTAAGATGTGATCCAGTTACTCTTCTGTAGATCCTGGGTTCATTTCACTTCACAGACGCAGGAGGGTTTGTAATAAGACAAGCAAACAGGTGTGGCTTGGAGAAAGGTTTTTATGTAAAAATAGGCTTAATACATAGGTATTGAACAGAGGTATATAGTGATTGTTACAGAGCTGTTTCAGTGTGCATCAATGAATCTGTGTGTGTGCATGTGTGAAGTGTGAGAGAGATAGAGGCCAGAACCTGTGGGTCAGAGCTGCATGGTAGGCCAGAACATGTGGGTAGAGAGAGAGAGAGGGGGGGAGGGGTGAAGGGAGCTGAGTATCAGAGCCTCCTGTCCTTCATGTCCGATGGATGGTGAGAGAGAGAGAGAAGCAGGAAGTGTGTCTGTCCTTTATAGTGCCTCTCCAGCAGTTCCCCTTGAGGTCTGCTATTGTCTTTGGCCACTCCCTTTAAGGTCTGCCCTTCTTGATTTAGCAAAGAGGGGCTGCAGACAGGTCCTAGAGACTGACATCACCATGGGGTCAGAGTTTAACTTTGTAGACTGAATTCACCAGAGTCCACAGCCGCATGGACTGTATGCTGATAATGGCGACCTTTGAGTTGGCAATAGCCGCACGATTTTACAGCAGAAGGTGAGAAAGAATGTCAGAAGGACTAGATGCGCTGATGCAGAACTGGCCGGAGGAGCAGATTCTCTACGTGTTTCCACCCTGGGTGTTAATAGGGTGGGTTCTGCAGCACATAGAAGGTCACAAGGGCCAAGTTATCCTGATTGCTCCAGATTGGCCACGGAGACCGTGGTATGCGGACCTCGTCTGTCTCCTGGTGGGACGACCATGGCATCTGCCGGTGAAAGAGGATCTGCTAGTGCAGGGGCCGTTGAAGATGCCACAGGTGGATCGATTCTCGCTTACGGCCTGGCTCTTGAAAGGGCGAGGTTGACAACGAAGGGGTATGCGCCACAAGTCATCTCTACCTTGTTGAGATCCAGGAGGCGTTCTACCTCGATGGCGTATGTTAGAGTGTGGCGACTGTTCGAGTCGTGGTGTGAAGATAAGGGGGTATCGGCCTTAAAGGTGTCCATTCCACAGGTTCTTTCTTTTCTACAAGATGGTTTCGATAAGGGCCTAGCGGCCGCTTCTCTTCGAGTGCAGGTGGCAGTGCTATCCTGTTATCAGGGAAATGTACAGGGTGTCGGTCTTGGCACTCATCCAGATGTAAAGCGTTTCTTACGGGCTGTGTCTCTCTTGTGGCCTCACTGCAGAACAGCAGTACCGACGTGGGATCTCAACTTAGTGTTGGAGGCTCTGGTCAGGGAGCCATTTGAGCCTTTAGGAAGGTCACCATTGAAGGATCTCACGCTTAAAGTGATTTTTTTAGTGGCTATTTGTTCGGCCCGGAGAATTTAGGAATTGCAAGCATTGTCTTGTAGGGAGCCTTTCTTGTCTTTTCAGGGCACGAAGGTAGTTTTGAGGACAGTTCCTTCCTTCCTGCCTAAGGTGGTGTCTCCGTTTCACTTGAATCAGGGGGTAGTGCTGCCAATTTTCAAGTTGGATAGCAAGAAGGGGGTCGAAGAATGGCCACATCGTCTGGATGTCGGGCGAGTGTTGAGGAAATATTTGCTGAGGACAGCGCCGTTCCGCAAATCAGAAAGATTATTTGTTGTTTGGTGGTCCCAGACAAGGAGAAGCGGCGTCCGAGGCTTTTATTGCTAGGTGGTTGAAGGAGGCTATTCAGTCGGCTTATCTGTTACAAGGCAAGACAGTTCCATTGGGACTCAGGGCTCATTCGACGAGAGCACAAGCAGCTTCATGGGCGGAGTGCAGCCTAGTGCCGGCAGTGGAGATTTGTAAGGCGGCAACGTGGTCGTCGCTTCATGCCTTTGTGAAGCATTACAGATTGGATGTTCAGGCAGAAAGGGATGCTTGTTTTGGATCAGCAGTGCTGCAGGCTGGTCTGACAGGTCCCTCCCAGAAATTTATTCACTGCTCTGTTACATCCCCAGAGGTTCAGGACTAGACTGGAGGGATGATCAGGAAGATGAAATTAGACTTACCTGCTAATTGTTGTTTCTGGAGGAACTCCAGTCTAGTCCTGTATCCCTCTCTAGTATGGATTCGGACTATTGACTGCAGAAGTCGATGTCGGTTCGTTACGGGGGGGGGGGGGGAGGGTAACAGGTACCTTTGGGGGGAGGTAAGGGCTAGCTAGGGGTCCTCGGGAGTGGAGCGGCCCCAGCAGCTTCGCAGTAATAGATTTCTGTGGCAACATAAGGGTGTTTCCAGATGCTCGGTTGCAGAGTTTCTGATAGGTTAGTTGCACAAAGGTTATTAGTTGAACTTTTTTGATTATTTACTAAACTACTTACTTATTGCTCTTGTGAGTCTGCTTTGTCAATAGGTTACTGGAGTAGGAAGGCGGATCCCAGCCTATTTATACCAGGAGTCACCAAAAGAGTGACGTGCTCAGTCTCCAAAGCTGCGAGAGGTGGTGCTAAACCCAGAGGTTCAGTACTAGACTGGAGTTCCTCCAGGAACAACAATTAGCAGGTAAGTCTAATTTCATCTTAGATATGATTGGTATCTCAGAGAGATGGTGGACAACCAGTGGGACACTGTGATACCTGGGTACAAACTATATCGTAATGATAGAGCTGATCAAATTGGTGGAGGGGTTGTGCTCTTTGTTAGAGAGGGCATTGAGTCACAGTTTTGCAGAAAACAAAATTTGGTGTAGAATCTCTATGGATTGAAATTCCATGTAAAAAGGGGAAGGCAGTGGGGGTGTACTATCGACTGCCTGGCCAGAATGAACAAATGGATGATGAAAATGCTCAAAGAAATCAGGGAAGCTAACAAAGGTTACAGCACAGTAATAATAATGGGTGATTTCAATTACCCCGGTATTGACTGGGTCAGTGTCACGGCAGGACATGCTAGGGAGATAAAGTTTCTAGATGAAATAAATGACTGCTTCTTAAAGCGGTTGGTTCATGAACCCACCAGAGGGGAAACCATTTTGGACCTAGTTCTTAGTGGAACACAAGATCTGGTGCAAGAGATAAGGGTGTTGGGGCCACTTGGCAATAATGATCATAGCACGATAGTGTTTGATTTAATTAATGGAGGAGGGATGGTAAGGAAATCCACAGTACTACCTTTTAACTTTCAAAAGGGAGACTATGATAAAATTAGGAAAATAGTTAAGAAAAATAATAAAAGGAGCAATTGCAAAAGTTAAAGACTTACATCAAGCTTGGGTGTTGTTTACAAATACTATCTTGGAAGCCCAGACCAGCTGTATTCCACGCTTTAAGAAAAGTTGAAAGAAGACCATAAAACTGCCAGCATAGTTTAAAGGTGAGATCAGAGAGGCTGTTGTTGCCAAAAAAGCATCTTTCAGGAAATGGAAAAAAGAGCCAAATGACAAAAACTGGAAACAGCACAAGCACTGGCAAGTTAAATTCAAGGCACTGATAAGGCAGGCAAAGAGAGAATTAGAGAAAAAGCATGCTGTGGACGCAAAAACGTGTAATAAAGACTTTTTAAAGTACATTCATAGCAATAAACCTGTGAGAGTCAGTTGGACCATTAGATGATAGAGGGGTGAAAGGGGCACTAAGAGGGGACAAGGCCATAGCGGAGAGACTGAATGAATTCTTTGCTTCGGTCTTTACTGAGGAAAATGTAGGGATGTTACCCATGACTGACGTATTTAAAGGTAATACTGCGGAAGAATTGAAAGAAATATCGATACACTGGGAAGATTTATTACAACTATATGATAAACTCAAGAGAAGCAAATCACCTGGACCGGATGGTATACATCCAAGGGTGTTGAAAGAACTGAAATATGAGATTGCAGACCTGCTATTAGTAATCTGTGAACTATCATTAAAATCATCTGTAGTAACTGAAGATTGGAGTATAGCAAATTTAACGCCGATTTTTAATAAGGGTTCCAGGGGTGATCTGGGAAACTACAGACTGGTGAGCCTGACGTCAGTACCAGGAAAAATGGTAGAAACCTTCATAAAGAACAAAATTACTGAACATGTGGATAGTCATGGCTTAATGGGTGGCAGCCAACATGGCTTTAGACAAGGAAGATCTAGTCTTACTAATCTGTTATGTTTTTTTGAAGGTGTGAATAAACAGGTAGATAAAGGAGAGTCAGTTAATATAGTATATCTGGACTTTCAGAAAGCCTTTGACAAGGTCCCTCATCAAAGACTTTTGGCAAAACTCAAAAGCCATGGGATTGGAGGCAGTGTACTATTGTGGATCGGGAACTGGTTAAAAGATAGAAAGCAGAGGGTAGGGCTAAATGGCCAATTTTCCCAATGGAGAAAGGTGAATAGTAGAGTACCCCAGGGATCTGTGCTGGGTCCGCTGCTTTTTTGGCATATTCATAAATGACCTGGAAAAGGGAATAATGAGTGAGGTTATCAAATTTGCAGATGACACAAAACTAAAGTTGTTAAAACCCATGAGGATTGTGGAAAATTGCAAGAGGGTCTTGATAAATTGGAAGACTGGGCATCCAAATGGCAGATGAAATTTAATGTGGACAAGTGCAAAGCTATGCACCTAGGAAAGAACAACCCAAACTATGGTTATACAATACAAGGTTCCACATTAGGAACCACCACCCAGGAAAAAAGATTTAAGCGTCATCGTGGATGGCATGTTAAAACCCTCCACCCAGTTGCAGAGGCGGCCAAGAGAGCAAATAGAATGCTAGGTATCATAAGAAAAGGAATGGAAAATAAAACAAAGGATAATGTATCTCTGTATTGTTCCATGGTGCGACCGCACCTTGAATATTGTGTGCAATTCTGGTCGCCGTATATTAAAAAGGATATAGCGTTATTAGAAAAGGTACAGAGAAGAGACACCAAAATGGTTAAGGGGATGGAAGGATATCCCTATGAAGAGAGGCTAAAAAGGTTAGGGCTTTTCAGCCTGGAAAAGACACAGCTGAGGGGAGATATGATAGAGGTCTATAAATTAATGAATGGAGTGGAATGGGTAAACATAGATCGATTGTTTACGTCATCAGAATACAGAAAGACTAGGGGACATGCAATGAAGGTACGTTTTTAGCATTTCTTCATTGGAGTATATTCCATCCCCTTTACCATTTTGGTGGCTCTTCTCTGAACCTTTTCTAAAATCCCTATATCCTTTTTAAGATACGGCGACCAGAATTGCACACAATATTCAAGGTGCGGTCTCACCATGGAACGATATAGAGGCATTATAATATCTTTTGTTTTATTCTCCATTCCTTTCCTTATGATACCTAGCATTCTATTTGCTTTCTTGGCCGCCACTGCACACTGGGCCGAGGGTTTTAACATGGTATCCACAATGACGCCTAAATCTTTTTCCTGGGTGGTGGTTCCTAATGTGGAACCTTGCATCGTGTAACCATAGTTTGGGTTGTTCTTCCCTAGGTGCATAATTTTGCACTTGTCCACATTAAATTTTATCTGCCATTTTGATGCCCAGTCTTCCGATTTATCAAGATTCTCTTGCAATTGTCCACAATCCTCTTGGGTTTTAACAACTTTAAATAGTTTTGTCTCATCTGCAAATTTGATAACCTCACTCATTATTCCACTTTCCAGGTCATTTATGAATATGTCAAAAAGCAGCGGACCCAGCACAGATCCCTGGGGTACACCACTATTCACCTTTCTCCATTGGGAAAATTGGCCATTTAGCCCTACCCTCTGCTTTCTATCTTTTAACCAGTTCCTGATCCACAGTAGTACACTGCCTCCTATCCCATGACTTTTTAGTTTTGCCAAAAGTCTCTGATGAGGGACCTTGTCAAAGGCTTTCTGAAAGTCCAGATACACTATATCAACTGACTCACCTTTGTCCACCTGTTTATTCACACCTTCAAAAAAACATAACAGATTAGTAAGACAAGATCTTCCTTGTCTAATGCCATGTTGGCTGTCTCCCATTAGGCCATGACTATCTAAATGCTTAGTAATTTTATTCTTTATGATTGTTTCTACCATTTTTTCCGGTACTGATGTCAGGCTCACCGGTCTGTAGTTTCCCGGATCACCCCTGGAACCCTTTTTAAAAATTGGTGTTACATTGGTGATCTTCCAATCTTCAGGTATTAGAGATGATTTTAATGATAGTTCACATATTACTGCAATCTTCAGGTCTGCAATCTCATATTTCAGTTCTTTCAACACCCTTGGATGTATACCATCCGGCCCAGGTGATTTGCTACTCTTCAGTTTATCTAATAATTATAATACATCTTCCCGATATATCAATATTTCCTTCAATTCTTCCGCACCTTTAAATTCCACTTCAGTCATGGGTAACATCCCTACATCTTCCTCAATAAAGACTGAAGCAAAGAATTCATTCAGTCTCTCCGCTATTGCCTTGTCGCCTCTTAGTGCCCCTTTAACCCCTCTATCATCTAATGGACCAACTGACTCTCGCACAGGTTTTTTGCTACGAATGTACTTGAAAAAGTCTTTATTTTGCATTTTTGCTTCCGCAGCAAGCTTCTTCTCAAATTCTCCCTTTGCCTGCCTTATCATTGCCTTGCATTTGACTTGCCAGTGCTTGTGCTGTTTCCAGGTTTCATCGTTTGGCTCTTTTTTCCATTTCCTGAAAGATGCTTTTTTGGCAACAGCCGCCTCTCTTACCTCACCTTTAAACCATGCTGGCAGTTTTTTGGACTTCCTTCCACTTTTCTTAAAGCGTGGAATACAGCTGGTTTGGGCTTCCAAGATAGTAGTTTTCAACAACACCCAAGCTTGATGTAAGTCTTTAACCTTTACAACTGCTCCTTTTAGTTTTTTCTTAACTATTTTCCTCATTTTATCATAGTCTCCCTTTCGAAAGTTAAAAGGTAGTACTGTGGATTTCCTTACTATCCCTCCTCCACTAATTAAATTAAAGGCAATCATGCTATGATCGCTATTGCCAAGTGGCCCCAACAACCTTATCTCTTGCACTAGATCTGGTGTTCCACTAAGGACTAGGTCTAATATGGCTTCCCCTCTGGTCGGTTCATGAACCAGCTGCTCCAAGAAGCAGTCATTTATTTCATGTAGGAACTTTATCTCCCTAACATGTCCTGCCGTGACACTGACCCAGTCGATACCGGGGTAATTTAAATCACCCATTATTATTACTGTGCTGTAACTTTTGTTAGCTTCCTGGATTTCTCCTTATCCGCCAAAGGATAGAGCCTGTTCATGGTCTTAATGCCTTTTAGGCCCACCTCCGGCTGATCCCCCATTCATTCTGGATCATCCGATCCACCACCCAGTGAACCGGGAACACCGTCTGTAATTCCCTAACCGCTTTGATGAGGGGTTCTTCCAGTCCCCCCTCCTCCACCGGCTGCGCTGAGGCGAGGTTGAGAGTCCGAAGAGCTTCTGTAATGAGCGGCAGCAACTCCTCTTTGTGAAATACCCGTATGATTCTCGCATGATCTTCAGGTTCTGGTATTTCTCTGTCTTTCAGCTCCTCTAGACCCGACTCCGGGTCCGGTTCCGCCTTTTCCGACTCCGGCCAATCCACCTCTGAGGGAATGGCACTGGAATATCGAGGTCTCTTAGCTGGTGTCGGCAGAGCTCCACTCGCCACTTCCACTCGGGGCGAGGGAAGCCCCATTGTCCCAGCTAGAGCCTCCGGCAGCTTGCCTAGGCACCCCAAGCGGAAAGCCTGATGCATAATAAGGACGAAGTCCGGGGAGAAATCCCCCAGCGACGGCTCTGACCCTGGAGCCGGAGGTGCCCCCAAGGGCCCCACCAGGGCCTCTGAAGAAAACCCCGGCGGGACGACCACTAAGGGCTCTCCCTCCCCTCCAACCGGGAGGGCCGGTGCGTCCTGGACCACCTTGCCTTCCATCTGTTGTTCCACCGTGGTAGATACAGATGCACAGCCACGGCAAATTCCAGAATCGTACACTGTGCCCCTGCACGTGCCGCAAACCATGCACTGTGGGCACGAAGACATGGACTAGGCTCCCCCAGCACCGGCTATCTATGCTCTGGAAAACACAGGTACCAGAACTATCCTTTCTCGTGACAGGAACTGTTCCTCTACTTTTTCTCTTTTTTTTTTTTTACCTCACACCTAACTAAACCAATCTAGAAGACCCCGAACGCTCCTCGGTGCACCGCTGCCAAAAAAACCAAAACCCAAATTACACCTGCACTGTCCTGAAGCCTTCCAGGCGCTCCTCAAACGATGCACCCACAGCCCCGACAACGCCACGCGAATCCGGCAGCACGGGAAGACCTCAAAATGGCTGCTGCGGCTAACCGCTCAGCGGGAAAATCAAGCATCAGCCTCTCAAGCCCTGCGCCATTAACAAAAGGGCCGCCCATGCTAACCCCGACCCTGGCGCTTACCTCCGGTGCTGTGCCCTGTGAGCTGCGACATTGCTCAGCGTTGTCAAGAGCGACGTTCGTGGCGAGGGCTTACTTGCCGGCGAGCAGCACTCCTCACACGCTGAGGCACTGTCTGCTATCCTTCTCACCGGGAGCTCCCGAGGCTGTGTTGGGTAAACGTGCTGCGCAGAGCTCTCTCCCATGCAGTCAAGGGAGAGAGAGAGCTGCAAGGTGCCCCAAAGACAGAAGGAAGCAGAAGAGAAGAGTAGGAACATGCTTCGGCTTGGCTTTTTTTTTTTTTTAAAGGGGCAGGTCACCTAAAGGCAAAGAAAACAAAAGAGAAGGGAACCAAAACAACAGGAATAAAAATCCTAAACCCTGACTATAAAGCTCCTTATGTGTTCCTCCAGTGAACCCAGCCCAGGCTCACTACGTCCTCCTGCTGCATGGAGACTGGACACACTGAGGAGCTGATGGGAAGACCAGCAGAGGGTATCCAGTGCTATCAGGAGGAGGTACACAACCCGATGGTGGAGGACTGAACTGGAGGACAGCTAAGGAAATAGGTGTTGGTATTGTGTTTTTAGTGCTGTTCCTGTCAGGTCTTTTTATTGTTTTGGTTCTGATGAGCTCTTGAAGTATTCCTGCTAACATGTTGTTTTTGATCTTGAAGATTGTGAGCGCTGATTTGTATTTTGCTCCTGAGGATATTGGTAGCCAATGCGGCTCTTGTAGTATAGGAGTTATATGGTCTTGTCGTGATGCGCCAGCAATAATGTGGGCAGCGGTGTTTTGGACTATTTGAAGGGGTCGAATGGATTGTTTGGGTAGGCCTTGGAAGAGGAGATTACAATAGTCCAGCACAAGTGTAATGATTGCTTGACATACCGTACGAAAGTGTTCTTTGCTAAGCAGAGGTTTTAGTCGTCGGAGTATTGCTAGTTTGAAGGCGGCTGTTTTTGATGTTTTGTTAATGTGTGCCTGAAGTGTAAATTGTTTGTCTAGTGTCATTCCAAGATACCTAACTTCATCCTTTACATTGAGTGTTGTGTTTGTTATGTTGATGGTAGTAGGAGGAGTGAATGTGGGATCCCTTTTGATGATCATTGCTTCAGTTTTTTTTAATGTTGATTTTTAAATTGTTGTTTGTAAACCATGTCGTTGTTTCATTCATGCAGGTTGATATATCTGTATAGTCTGGGGTCTCCAGGTGGATTGGAGTATATGCCATGACATCGTCGGCATATATGGCATATTGAATCTTGTATTTATTAAATATTTTGCAAATAGGTTGGATATAGATGTTGAAGAGGAGTGCGGATAGAGCGGAGCCTTGGGGAACTCCTTGTATTGTGTGGAAGGGTGCTGAGGTGATGTTATCTGATGTTACTTTTTGTTGTCTGTCTTCGAGGTATGATTGGAACCATTTTATAGTGGTGTTTTGGAGGCCAATTTCCATTAGGCGCTTAGAAGGATGTGATGAGAAACTGTATTGAATGCGGATGATATGTCGATAAAGATAAGTAGGAAGCCTTTCTTTATCTTGTCTATACCCTTTAGTATGTTATCAAATAGATGAATGAGAAGTGTTTCAACGCCGTGGGTTGGACGGAATCCAATGATCTCAGTCTCTCAAATGTACTACTAACACACGGTATGGTACTTGCATCATACCAAGAACAGCCTTCTGGAGTTATAAGATATAACATGTATAGGTAATTTATCAAGGTGTGCTTGCAACTTCTTCTTAAACAAGCCTGTTGTACCGAACAAGATGGAAAATATTTCTGTATCTTTCAGGCACATTTTTATAATCTCTGATCTCATTTCTTGATACTTGTGGATCTTCTCTTTCAGTGCAATTCACAGAATAATCGCTTGGAGCTGTCACCTTTTATAATCAATGCTATTCTGGTGTCTTTCACCTTTGCCACTGTGTCTGGTTTCCTTGCATCCAGCTTTTTATCGGTCAGAATGGTAACAAGAGAAATGTGTGCAAATTTAAAAACAGGAGCTCAAAAGACAGAGGGAGCAGGAATGACAAGATTGGTAAGATTGTCCATGTGTTATTAGCCTAAGAAAAAAGGCGCCGAAGCTGGAGAAAGAATGAAGGGAGGCACAGGAGAATGAGAGAAGTATTAGAATGCCTTCAGAAATTTCATATAAAGGTATCAATCCTCGTATGCAGATAAGCAATCCTGGCAGATTTAATGAGAAGTTTATATTTTGACAACTGGAAGAAATATTTTTTTAGAATAAATGTAAAGAAAGGTAATGTTTTATCACCTGGTTTGCTGTATTAATGGAGTTTCAGCTACTGGTAACTGAATTACTCATCTCTCTGTACACCCCACCTCAGGAACTCCGCTCATCAGGCAAATTTGGTTTTATCTGTGCCTTTCTTTTCTACTGCCATCTCCATTCCTCCTTGCTATGCCATATGAATGGAATAAGCTTCCTGTGTCAGTACATTGGGCTCCATCTCTGGTCCTATTCAAATCCAGTTTAAAAACTCATCTCTTTGAGGTTACTTTTGTATCCTGACCCTCCTTGTTCACTTGTTTAAAACACATATGGGTGTTAATCTTTTGTCCTTAAAGAATTACCCTTGTTGTTGAGTGCCATCGAGTCGGTGTCGACTCATGGCGATCCTCTGGATAGTTGTCCTAAATTGTGTTCAGTCTTTAGTCATGCGGCTCATTGTTGACAGACTGGCGCCCATAGCTGGCCTTCCTCTTTTGCATTGACCTTCTACCTTGCCAAGCATGAATGTCTTTCTCTAATGATCTCTCTCTTTGCATGATGTGTCCAAAGTATGAAAGTTGAAGTCTTGTCATCTGAGCTTCTAAAAAAAGCTTAGGTTTGATCTCCTCTAGTACTGACTGGTTTGTTCTTTGGGCAGTCCATGGTATACACAGTATTCGTCACCAACACCATAATTCAAAAGCATCAATTTTCTTCCTGTTTATTTTTTTCACTGTCCAACTTTCACATCCATATGATGTTATTGAAAATGCCATGACCTGAACAAGTCGAATCTTTGTATGGAGAAAGACATCTCTGCTCTTGAGAATCCTGTCTAGATCCTTCATAACCAGTTTGTCTTGAATAGATCACAAGCTCTATGGAGCAGGGGCTCATTTACATGTATGTGTACAGTGCTGCATATGTCTTATGGTGCTATACAAATAAGCTTTTCTACCTCAATTAGTATTAAATATGCATCGATAGATTAAGTAATACATGTAATGCCACTCTTATATAGAAAAATAGTGGTTGAGGCTCCAATAATTCATTTCATGGTTTGATTTAGATACATCTGTTGCCTCTTTCCCTGGAGAGCACTGTGATGTGAAAAATAAGAGCTCTCTTATAAGGTTGGATGTGCCCTGTTGAACCCAGTAAAATATTTCACTTTTTGCTCTCACAATTGTAAAGAAATTCAGCATGTTAAAATTTTTACATTGACATAATTTAGGTGATATAAAAAGAGACAAAGGTTAAAAACAACACCTTTTAGTTTTACAGTATCATTGTGCAAATTTCTCTTTGCAGTGGAGGATCTCAAAATATGCGAAATGGTCCCCTAAAAATTATATGAAGTAAGTTCTGTGAATGGTATGGCGTACTGCAAGCGATTGCCCAGCACCATAGTGCTTCTGCTCCTTCCTGCTTGCAGCATTTTTGCTCAGTATATGTCTCTCTGACTGGTTTACTTTTGTGCATCTTTTATATGAGTATAACTTTTGTTTGAACAGAACACATTCACAGTAGCTTAGGAATTATTACAAGACTGCTAGACTTAACTTTAATGTGTCCTTGTGTGTGCCTGAAATACTAAGTAAGCAAATGGTGATTATAGAGTCCACATTCCAAAGATTGCAGATGGTGCAGCTCTGCTGTGTTTAGTCCTAAAATTTTAAAAGTGATGGAAGAGAAAGCAAACTACAACCTTTGCCCCTCTTTGTACCAGTGAGATGCCTTTTTTAATTTTCACACTACCTTGCTTAGTTTTCAAATCTGAAACCTTATTGCTGGAAGGATCATCAAAGCTACCCAAGCCTTGGACAGAGTGATTCCCACATACAGAATTAAATATTGATTCAAATCCCACTGTTACAGATTTAGCTTTGTGGTCAAAATTTGCCCATAGGAGTCTGAAGAAATAAGTGAAGAAAAAGCGTAGTTACTCACCTGTAACAGGTGTTCTCCAGGGACAACAGAAATACGTCCTCACTTATGGGTGACATCGGCACCACCGGAGCCCGCGTGTAGCAATTCCCTAGCTTTCAGAAAAAGCTTTTGGGATTGCTGCCACGCATGTGTGGTCCTCTTCCCACCCAAGGGTGCGATCTTGCTCAGTCAGGTCCCTTAGCTCGAGCTGTACCAAGCAGATGGCAAGGGAAGGACAAAAATTCAGCAACTCATCATGGGAGGCAGGAGGGTAGTGAGGACTGATTCCTGCTGTCCGTAGAGAACACCTGTTACAGTTGAGAAACTACGCTTTCTCCAGGAACAAGCAGGAAGTCAGTCCTCACTTATGGGACTCCCTAGCTACAGGCTACCGAACCTTTAACCAAAAAACACCTCCCCGAGGCCATGAGCAGGAGCAGGAGCAGAAGCCGAAGCCCGAAGGATCCCTAATCCTCGGGTCCAAGCCCTCGGTAGTCATGAAGAAGAGTCAGAGGGCAGGAGTTGCTTATACCCCAAACAGATTATGAAGTACAGCCTGGCCGAAGGCGCTGTCCTGGCGGGACTCCCTCTCCAGGCAGTAGTGGGTGGTGAAGGTGTTCGTGGAAGACCAGGTCACTGCCCATCAGATGTCCATCAGGGGCACAGAGGGCAGCGAGGCCACAGAGGCCACTTTGGCTCGGACCCTGTGTGCGGTGACTCGACAATCCAGAGAGACGCCCGCCTTTGCATGGGCAAAAGCGATGCAGTCCACCACCCAAACTGAGAGGGTGGGCTTGGTGACTGCTTGCCCCGGTCAATTGGGATCGTAGGTCGCGAAGAGCCTGTCAGACTTGTGATGAGTCTGGGTATGCTTCAAATAAAAGGCAAGTGCCCGTTTGCAGTCAAGGGTGTGGAGAGCCGTCGGAATGGGGCCTCGGGAAGAAAGTCGGCAGCACTATCTCTTGGTTGAGATGGAAGTCCGAAATGACCTTAGACAGGAATTTAGGGTGGGTACGGAGGACCACCCTGTTCCGATAAAACCCGGTGTAAGGGGCGCCAGGCATGAGAGCCTAGAGCTCACTGACTCGGCGAGCCGAAGTCAGCGCCACCAGGAAGGCCACCTGCCAGGACAGGTGCCGGAGCGAACACGTCGTTATTGGCTCGAAGGGTGGACGGGTGAGTACCACATTTAAGTCCCATTCCACTGGAGGAGGACGGATGGGCGGCTTGGATAGTAGAAGACCCCGCATGAAGCGGGAGACTAACAGCTGCCCCGAGAGGAGTTCTCCCTCGATAGGGAGATGATTAGGTGTCGCTCAAATGAACCCTGACAGAGTTCGACTTCAGCCCTTCCCTTGAGAGGTGGAGGAGGTACTGGAGACCCCACCGAACAGGGCACGAGAAGGGGTCGGTCTGGTGTTCCAAACTCCAGATGGAGAAGCATTTCCACTTAAAGGCATAAGCCCGCCTAGTGGAGTCCTTCCTCGAGGCGAGGAGGATTTTCTCAACCTCCGGCGGAAGAGCCAGAAAGGCTAGGGAGACCCGTTCAGCTGCCAGGCCATGAGGGATAGGGAGGTTAGGTTTGGGTGCAGCACCCGACCCTCCTCCTGGGTTAGCAGATCTTTGGCAGAGCCCAGGGGAACCGGAGGCTCCGTCAACAGCCGGAGAAGGAGCAGGAACCAAGGCTGCCGAGGCCACAAGGGGGCCATGAGAATCAACGATGCCCCATCCTGTTGAGCCTTGAACAGAGTCCTCGCAATGAGGGGGAAAAGAGGGAATGCATAGAGAAGACTGGAGGACCAGTCCAGGAGAAATGCATCGGGGCCCTCCCTGTTTGTGTGTGGCACCGGCCACAAAAGCAGGGGATCTGCGTGTTCTGGGGGCTGGCGAAAAGGTCCATTGTTGAAGTCCCCCAGTGGAGAAACAGCCAGCCTGCTATGCTGGGATCCAGCCGCCATTCGTGGGGGTGAAGGATTCTGCTGAGTCTGTCCGCCAGGCCATTCTCCTGACCTGGGAGGTACGTTGCCCTGAGGGACATCCTCCGTCGGTCAGCGAAAGAACAGATAAGGACCGCTTCCCAGCAGAGGGAACACGATCCCGTGCCCCCCTCCTTGTTGATATAGAACATTGCTATGTGGTTGTTGGTCTCTACTAGAACCGACTTCCCGCTGAGGTGGTCCTCGAACGCCCTCAAGGCCCACCGAATGGCCCGGAGTTCAAGCAGGTTCACCTGCTGCTGAGCTCCCTGGGCGACCATTGCCCGTGTGTGCAGAGAGTTCTGCAATGGGCTTCCCACCCTAACAGGGAAGCGTCTGTCGTCAGCAGTGCATTGTGCCGTGGGGCCTGAAAGGGCAATCCCCGCAGGAGGTTGCAGAGGTTTTGCCACCAGCTCAGGGACAAGTGGAGGATGGGGAGAACCCTGATGGGGTCCCTGAGGTGTCCGAGGGATTGGCTCCATTGGGCACCAAGACACCACTGAGCCATCTTCATGTGCAGGCAGGCGTGAGGAATCACACATATGGTCGAGGCTGTGTGGCCTAGGAGACATAGCATGGACAGAGCGGTGACCTGGTGAGCATTTTGGACGCGAGCCACCAGAGCTCGGAGGTGGGTGGAGCGATCCACTGGCATGAAGGCGATCGCCTGCTGAGTATTGAGGCACGCACCGATGAACTTGAGAGCCTGCACCGGTTCAAGGTGAAACTTCGGGTAGTTGACCAAGAACCCCAAGCTCTCCAAGAGGAGGACAGTATGTGACATTGCTCGCTGAGCCTCCTCGGCCGAGGAGCCCGTAACGAGCCAGTCGTCAAGGTAGGGAAAGACCAGAATGCCCTGACGCCAAAGGTAAGCAGCGACCACGACGAGGCACTTTGTGAAGACCCGTGGGGCAGACGCAAGGCCGAAGGGGAGCACCGTGTACTGGATGTGCTCTCCCTACACCTTGAAACGCAGATACTGCCTGTGTTGGGGGTGGATTAAGATGTGTGCATAAGTGTCCTTTAGATCCAAGGAGCATAGCCAGTCATCCTGCCGGAGGAAGGGCAGCAGCACGCCAAGGGATAACATCTTGAATTTCTCCCACACCAGGAACTTGTTTAGCCTATGGAGGTCAAGTATGGGCCGCAGGCCCCCGTCTTCTTTGGGATGACGAAGTACCGGGAATAGAAGCCCTGATCTCAAAGGTAGGGAGGGAGCTTCTCGACTGCCCGTTGGGCAAGGAGAGAGTGCAATTCCCGCTTCAGCAGAAGCTGGTGTGCAGAGAGTCGAGGAGGCTCCACTGGGGGAGAAAGGAGGTGGAAACCTGTCGAAATGAAGGCGATAGCCATCCCGGATGACTTGGAGGACCCAAGTGTCCGAGGTGATGAGAGCCCATGATGGGGCAAAGCGGGACAGGCGTCCCTCACTGGCTGCTGCATCGCCAGAAGGCAAGGGGCTATGTCGATGGCGTCAAAACCTCTGAGTGGGTTGCAGGGGAGCCAGCGTTTGGGCCTTCGGTCCCTTAGGCTTACGATGCCCCTGGCCAGACTTTCCCTGCGCCGGAGTGGCCGGCCTGGTGGGTGGCTGGATATGGTGGATAACCTTGATATCGGAGACCCTTTTTAGGGAAGAAGGGCTTCTTGGTCGGCTGCTTATTCCGAGGCAGGGTAGAGGTTTTGCGGGAGAGACAGGTCCTGGTTACAAACTCCATCTCAATTTCTGCAGCCTTCTCCTCCATCGGCTTGCCAAAGAGCTGCTCGTCAAGGCAGGGCAGTCCAGGAGCTTCTCCTGCACCCATTGCTCCAAATCAGAGGATTGGAGCCATGCCTGGCGGTGGGCCCCAATGCCCGCAGCCGCCACCCAAACCGATGTCTCAAAGCCATCATAGGAGGCTCGAGAGAGGTACTTGCGCAGGAACATACCAATGTACAGTTGATATGCCTGGATGCGACAAGAGAGCAAGGAACCTTGGTAGGCCTTGCGGCCCAGGGCGTCAAGGGCTCTCAATTCTCGGCCAGGTGGTACCGACGAGTCCGATTTTGGTCTCTTTTGCTTCCTCATGGCCAATTACACTACCATCGAGGTGTGTGCGAGCTGGTTCTTTCAGAAGCCTGGCCCATGCTGCACCTTGTACATCATGTCAAGGCGCTTGCTCACGATGGGGACCGAGGCTCGGGCCTCCCACATGCGGAGCAGCAGCTGAGATAGAATCAGCGGTACAGGCACAGTTAGGGATTCCCTGGGTGGGGACTCGTATTGAAGAATGTTGAGTTCTTCAACACGAGGGTCCTCCTTAGCCTGGGTAGCCAGGTTAAGGACCCATGCCATGCCCCGAATGAACACCAGAAAAGAGGTGTCTTTGGGTGGGGAGCGCCACTGGAAAGCAGGTGGCGAGGGGTCCGACAGAAAGCAGGTGGCGAGGGGTCCGACAGCGGGTACGGGTTTCCGGGGAGGTGTCCCTATCGGACTTCCAGTCCGAGAAGTCAGTCGAGGAGTCCGAGCCAGGCAGGTCACCCTGTCCAATGGCCGGTGGCCTGGTGCCCGAGGCCCTGGATGATCTCACCTCTGAGGAACGGGAAGGTGAGCAAGACCGATGTCAAGGACCCTCACGAGGCCTGCGGTTCTCAGGGGTTTCCTGGACGGGTTTTGGTGTCCCACGCAAGGGACCTGCGGTCTCTGGCCGTGAGTCAGGAAAGCTGGCCATAAGCGTCTGCTGGGAAGCAATGAACGCAGAAACGCTGTGTTCCAGCACCAGCAAGCGGGACTCCCGGCGCGCGTGGGGTCCTGCGACGCCAATACTGGGGTCACCGGATCGTGTGTCGAGGAGTAGAGGGGGTCCTCACCGGGACGACCCTCAGGAGACCGGCGCCCCCGCTTCTGTGTGGGGTACCTTGTGAGGCCACTCCTTGTCCGACTCTTGGGAACGCCGAAGGGGGCTAAGCGACCGGGCGTGGGAGCGCTCGCGCTTGTCGGGATCCCCAGGCAGCGACTTCGAGGCCGCCTTCTTTTTGCGCTGCTCCACCTCGGGGGACCCCTGGTCAGAGTGCCGCTGAAAGCGTGGGGCCGCAGGAGGAGAACCCACTGGAGGAAAGACAACCAAAGGATCCACAGGGGACTCCAAGGCTGACTTTCAGAAAATGTCTTTGGACTTCTGCTTACAACTGAGCAAGGCCTTAGAGGACATTTTCTTGCAGAGCAAACAGAACTCTGGGTCATGGTCGGCTCCCAGACAACAGTCATGCGTGTCCATAAGCGACATGTTCCTAGAGCATCTGTCGCATTTTTTGAATCCGGTGGCCACGGGGGCAAAAATGGCCCCTGCGAGATTGAAAACCCACACAGCCAGCGGTTATGGAAGAAAAAAGGGCGTGAAGTCACCCATAAGTGAGGACTGACGTCCGGCTTGTTCCTGAAGAAAAAGCCATTTATGCCATCAGTGCTGCTGCTGGTTCTTTAAGGCTTGTATCTGTTTTCCCTGCTGTCACATTTTCTATTGTTCTATCTGGCCTCTTTATTCTCTCACCCTTTGTTTTCTGTTCTCCCTTTCTCCTAGGACAACCAGGATGAGTCAGCCACACCTGGTGATGTCATCAGACGGCGCCGAGACGGAAGTCCTCTCTATAGCTCAGAAGGGCTTTTTGCCCTTCTGAGCATGAGCCCACTAGCCCAACCCCTGGTCCCGCCCCTAGCTGATCAGTTTTTCAATCTTCCGCCTTGCTTCAAGACGGACTCTCTCCTCTCTCTACAAGATTTCAACTTACAAGCAAAAAGAATGCCCAAACCGGGGTTTAAAAAAATGTTCTTACTGCTCAAGGAAGATGAGCAGTTCAGACGCTCACCTTAAGTGCTTTTGCTGCTTGGGCAAGGACCATCCAGTAGAAGATTGCCCCCACTGTGCTCAGATGTCTCCCAGAGCATGAAAATCCCTTGGGCATGCCCTCAAGGACTTCCTGGCCTCCTTGCCAACATCAGGAGCAGTGGACATTAACAGGGATCCCAGATGGAAGAAGGATCCCCGTTGGAACGACGCACACGCCAGCAAACATCCAAAAGGTACCTTCACTTCAAAAAATGCTGCAAAGGACTCTGGAGCAGCCCGGGATGCACCCCTCGTGGCCTCCATTCCCGGCGGGCTCACAACGCTATCCCCTCTCGGCGTTCAAGCAGAGGTATCCGGCACACGTGGGGACCCTCCTGGAGGCTGCCATCTTGATCCCAGCAGCACTCTCTCTGCCTCCTAAGCAGCCATTGGACCACCGTTTCAAAGCCCCACCCTGCTGGTGGTGATTGGCTCTGCTGCGGTCTCTGCCCCGCTGGCCCTGATTGGCTCTTCCACAGGCCCCGCCAGCTGCGATTGGCTCCTCTGTGGCCCAGACAGCCCACATCTCTTCTCAGCGCCGACGCCAGAGCAAGCACCAATACCGGTCCTGATCCCGAAGCAGCACCCCGTTCCGGTGCCGATCCAGCTCACACCGGCACCGGAATGGCAGAAAAGGAAGAAGCCCCTCTGGCAGACACAGACACAGAAGGCACCATTGGGGCAGAACAAAGCACCGGAGCAGACATCGCAGCAGCAGCGTCAGCCCTAGGAGGCACAGGTACTCTCCTGAACCCCCTCCTCTTCAGAACTTTCTACAGCGCCCTCCAGCCCTTTGCAACAGCTGTCCTTTGGGGAGGAAAGGCCTGTAAATGGAACCCCACCTCGGGAACCCCTCCCGATAGCCCCCCCGGCCCTTCACTGACTGCTTCAAGTAGTGGTCTGCCAGTCAGACAGCCCTCACCATGGAAAAGGCTGGGGAGGTCAGCCTACCGCAAAGCTCGCTGGGGCACCCAGAACCATCTATCAAGTGCCCCATGGACTCTGTACCCGGGCTACGAGGAGGGATCGGTGAACCAGGGAATGCCTGATGAGGACCTCACACCCCACGAGACCTCCGCCACCCCTACGCCTGACCCATCCACGACCAATCCGGAGGATTTAACATATCCCAAATTCCTGCAGAAGGTCTCCTCTGCTCTCGGAATCGCCACAGCCCCACCAGCTGACCTACGCCCCAAGACCCAAGCAGCATGGAAATTCCTGGAAGCACCCAGGAACCCAGCGCCCCTCACTATCCACCTCCTACTGTGGGAAAATCTAATCAAGCTGTGGCAGAACCCTGCCACGGGACCTGCCGCTCCGCGGAAACTGGACATAAAATATCAAGTTCAACCAACAGTGGGATTCGACAAGGCCCAGCTACCTCACATGTCCATTGTTGTTGAGTCTGCTCTCAAGCGAGTGAAAGCGACACGAACGTATGCCAACAGTCCCCCTAACCCGGGACCTCAAACTCCTTGACGACATAGGAAAGAGAACTTTCCAAGGAGCCATGCTCTCATCCAGAGTAGCAGCGCATCAACTAAAATACGCCCTCTACCAGGATGTACTCATGGACAAAATCAAATTCGCTGACCTTCAGGAATGCACAAAGCACCAAGTCAGAGGGGCATTCGACGCGTTTGAAATAGCAGCCTGCACCGCTGGTACAGCGATATTAGCCCAACGTCTGGCCTGGCTACAGGCATCTGGTCTGCACGAAGACACACATGACCGCCTCGCAGATGCCCCATGTGCGGGGAACACCCTCTTCGGTGAAAAGGTCAAGGACACTTAACGACATGAAGGACCGGTGCACCACATTACAAACTCTGGCAGAGAAAGGGCTAGAACGTAAACCTCCTTCCTCTTCAAGGCGTACTTATAACCAAACCCAGAAGTCCTTTGCCAACGCAAAGCACAATACTTACAACTCCTACCGCAAGTGGCAAGCTCCCCGCTACAAGCACCAATACAACAACTCCTATTGCGCCAAACTGCACCAGCGGGATAGAAAACTACAGAAGAATGTACCGTCCAATACAGGGAAAGCCAACCCTTCCTTTTGACATGAACTCCCAAGCCACCTCCCCCACCGGGGGACGTCTGGCAGCCTTCATAAATACCTGGAGAATCATCACCACGGACAAGTGGGTCTTGAACATTATCAAGGAAGGATACAGTATGAGATTCGCCTTTCCCCCATTGCAGCACAAATCTCTGTGCAACAGCATTCCACTACCTTCACTTCTCACTCTCTCTTCAGAGGTACGCTCATTACTGGCGGCAGGAGCCATAAAACCAGTACCAGTCAGCGAGATCAGCACTGGTTTCTACTCCAGGGTCTTCCCCATCCCCAAGAAATCGGGCAGAGTTCACCCTATCCTCGACCTTTGCAAACTGAACAAATTCATAATAAAGGAAAAATTCAGAATGTACTCCTTGGGCTCAATTCTCCCACTCATACAACCAGGGAAATGGATGGCCTTACTGGATCTGCACGATGCCTACACACACATCCTGATACATGTATCTCATCGGAAATACCTCTGCTTCTAGGTGCAAAACGAACACTATCAGTACAGAGTTCTTCCTTTTGGCCTGTCACTGGCCCCACGGGTCTTCACCAAATGCGTTGCGGTTGCAGCTGCACATCTGCGAAAACAAGACATCTGTGTTTCCATATCTGGACAACTGGCTGATCACCTCAGGAGACACAATCTGCCATCAAGAGCACGATCAACCTACTGATCTCCCTAGGATTTCGGGTAAACCTACAGAAATCCAGCCTATGCTCAACACAACGCCTGGAGTTCATCGGAGCAGAGATAGACAGAGATAGTGGTAAAAGCATTCCTCCCACCACTGCGGAGAAAAACCATCACTAAACTGGCTGCGTGCCTCTCCACATCTCAGCAGACGTCTGCTCGGAACGTACTCCAACTCCTGGGACACATGGCAGCATCAACACAAGTTCTGCCACTCGCAAGACTACACCTGCGCCGCCTACACTGGCACCTGCGCATCCATTGGAATCAGCACACACAACCACTCTCGTAGCGCATTCCTATGGATACAGCAGCAGCATGTTCCCCGACTTGGTGGATGCGCGCCGAGAACCTGGTGGCAGGCTGCCCACTGCAGCAGCACCCGCACCAGTTAACCATCACATCAGACGCTTTGCTGGGGGACCCATTGGCTACACCTCCGCTCCCAAGGAATCTGGGCACAGGAGGAACGCACCTTACACATCAACCTATTGGAACTCAGAGCACGCCTGTATGCCCTCAAGGCCTTCCAGAACCTCATCCAAGGGAAGACGGTCCTCCTTCAAACGGACAACCAAGTAGCCATGTTCTAGGTCAACAAGCAAGGAGGGATGGGCTCCTGCTACCTCTGCAAGGAAGCCATCAAGCTCTGGACCTTTGCGCTCTCAAGGAACTGTCTCCCTCGAGCCTCCTACCTCCTGGGGATACAGACTGACCCGCACGAATGGTCCCTCAACCCCCGCATAGCCACTGCCCTCTTCCGGAGGTGGGGACAACCTCAGATCGACCTTTTTGCCACGGAGGACAACAGGAAGTGTGCCCTCTTCTGCTTGAAGCGCCCCTCCAACCGCAGCGTCGCCACGGATGCATTCAATGTGTCTTGGGGGGAGTGGTCTCTCATATATGTCTTTCCCCCCTCCCCTCTCATCTCGATGACCATCCAGCACATCATCTCCGACAAAGCGATAGCCATTCTAATTGTACCTCACTGGCCACATCAGGTATGGTACCCATACCTAAGCCGCCTCGCGCTGGAACCTCCGCTGAGGCTGCCCCTGACCTCAGACCTGGTCACATCGCAGAAAGGGAAGTGTCTCCACCCCAACCTGAAGACCCTGGCTCTTACTGCATGGAAACTGAAAGGGTGACTCTAGCATCCTTCAACCTTCCCACTGAAGTTCAGCAAGTGGTTCTCGAGGCAAGATGCCCGGCAACCCACAAATCTTACGGGCTGAAATGGAAACGCTTCAATCTCTGGTGCTCACAGGGTCACCTTAATTCATTCTCGTGCCCGGTGCCCATGGTACTTCAATACCTCATCTCCCTTATCCACAGTGGTTTAAAAGTTTCGTCCATCCGAGTACACCTTGCAGCGATCGCAACCTTCCATGACCAGACAGGAGGCGACTTCATCGCGAAGCAGTCCCTGGTTGCACGATTCATGAAAGGGTTGGCTAACTTACGACCCTCAATACGAGATCCCGTGCCCCAATGGCACCTCAGCATCATCCTACATGAGCTGACACAGCCACCATTTGAACCCATGTTGTCAGCAGAGCTGAAGCACGTGACATGGGAAACTTTATTCCTAATAGCCATCACCTCAGCCAGAAGAATCAGCGAGCTACAAAGCCCTGGTATCGCACCCTCCCTACACTCTCCTCACCCAGGACAGAGCTACCCTTTGGACACATCCAAAATTCATGCTGAAAGTACCCTCCGCCTTCTACATCATCCAGGCGACTGAGCTTCCCTGCTACCATCAGGAACCCCACTCCTCCGCTGAGGAGCAGCGCCTTCACACCCTGGACTGTGCCAGGGCACTACGCACATATCTCCTGCGGACAGCCTCTCTGTGGAAGGGAACGCAACTTTTAGTTTCCTACGACCCCAACAAGCCTGGTCGACCCGTTAGCAAACGTAAGCTCTCGTGATAGATTACCTCTTGCATCGCCTACTGCCTGCAACAAGCAGGCTCACAAGACTTACCAAAGATTCACGTTCACCAGCTCAGGGTGTTGGCGGCAACCATCGCCAACCTCCGGGCCATTCCAGCAAGGGACATCTACAAGGCTGCAATCTGGGCCTCACCACACACCTTTCTGAATCACTACTGTCTCGATAAGATATCAGGATGCGAAGCGGCTTTTGGCCAGGAGGTACTTGCCACGTCTGAACTAACCCAAGCCAGACCTTCACACACGTGAGGGCCCGACATTACCGCATGGACAGGGCCCCTACGCGGGCTGCCCTCACTGCACTATTTGCACTAGGATTTGACTGCACCGTTGCACTGTTGACCTTTGCACTGTTTGCACATTGTTTTTGTTTGCACTAATTATCAGGACAAATCTGTAAAATAAATCTCAATTCTAAGTCCTGGCTCCACCTAAATATGTCCATCAGCTTAACCAGGGCCTCCCCCCTTCCACAGCGCTCCACAGCTCAGGAGGCACCAGGTGTGGCTGACTCATTCTGCTTGTCCTAGGAGAAAGCACAGCTACTTACCTGTAACAGGTGATCTCTGGGAACAGCAGGAATTAGTCCTCACATATGGGTACGTCGGAACCGACGGAGCCTGCGCGGGAAAGCTCCCCAGCTTCCCAAAAAGGAAGCTTTTGGGGCCTCCACAGCGCATGCGCGCTGCCTTCCCGCCTTTCTGACCAACTCTCTTCAGTTCGAGTTTAAAGCTGAGACAATAGAGAGAGGAAAGGAAAGAGAGAGAGAGAGAGAGATACAACTCCTAGGGGAGGTGGGTGGGTTGTGAGGACTAATTCCTGCTGTTCCCAGAGATCACCTGTTACAGGTAAGTAACTGTGCTATCTCCAGGAACAAGCAGGAATGAGTCCTCACATATGGGGACTCCCTAGCTAAGATGCCGGGGAGATCCCTCCCTAAGGGTTCCTCATCTTCCTATGGATCTCAGGCATCCATTCAGGGAAGGTGGGCAGGAGTTGTTTAAGAATGGAACAGGTGTCTGAGGACAGCCTGACCAAACAAGGCATCCCGGCGGGAGTCCTTGTCCAAGCAGTAATGGGCTGTGAAGGTATGAACCGAGGCCCAGGTGGCTGCTCGACAGATCTGATCGATGGATACAGAATGAAGATGAGCCATAGATGTGGCCATGGCTCTCACATTGTGAGCTGTGACATGGCCTTCCAGAGAAAGGTTCTTACTCTGGTAAGCAAAAAAAATACACTGAGCAATCCAATTGGACAGTGTTCTTTTTGAGACTGGAAGTCCTAAATGAGAAGGATCAAAAGCAACAAAAAGTTGAGAAGACTTTCGATGTTGCTGTGTCCTGTGGAGGTAAAAGGCAAGAGCTCTTTTACAGTCTAGAGTATGAAGGTTCCGCTCTGCATTGGATGCATGAGGAGCTGGAAAAAAGACAGGTAAATATACCTCTTGATTAAGATGAAAAGGTGAGACCACTTTAGGCATAAAGTGGGGATTTGTCCTAAGGACTACCTTATCATGATGGAACCTTGTATAAGGTGGATTAGCCACTAAAGCCTGCAGTTCACTGATGCGGCGAGCAGAAGTGATTGCAATAAGGAAAATGACTTTCCAGGAAAGGAATTTCAAGGAGGTAGTGGCTAAGGGTTCAAAGGGTGGCTTCATAAGCTGACCAAGAACCACGTTTAAGTCCCATGCCACCGGAGGAGGCCGAATGGGAGGCTTAGACCTCTCATGAATCTTGCAATAAGAGGATGAGAGGAAACAGATTGTCCATTGATAGGCTGGAGAGATGCTGCAATAGCACTCAAATGGACCCTTACAGAATTGGTTTTAAGTCCTGCATTGGAAAGATGCAGGAGATATTCGAGTAAAGAATTTAAAGGTAGTGCTAGAGGGTTAAGACCCTTTTCAGCACACCAAATGGAAAATCTTTTCCATTTAAAAGCATAAGAACGCCTGGTGGAAGGTTTCCTAGATGCATGGAGGATATCCTTCACCTGTTGAGAAAGATTGAAGTCTTGAAGGTCTAGGCCTTCAGTAACCAAGCTCTGAGGTGAAGGGACTTGGGGTTTGGGTGCCACAAAGTCCCCTCCTCTTGAGACAGAAGGTCTGGAGCAGCTCCCAGATCCAGGGAGGGTGCCTGGGAGAGATGTAGAAGTAGAGGGTACCACACTTGGCGTGGCCAGCGTGGAGCTATGAGGATCATAGATCCTTGATCCCTCTGAAGTTTGAATAGAGTCTTGGGAATCAAGGGAATGGGTGGAAAGGCATATAGGAAGGCCTGACCCCAATGAAGGAGGAAGGCATCCTTGGCCTGAGCTCCCTGACACGGAATCATGGAACAGAACCGGGGAAGTTTGGCATTGCACGGACTTGCAAAGAGGTCTATGTCCGGGGTTCCCCATTCCTGAAAGATTCTGAGTACCTGATCCATGTGCAGGGACCATTCGTGTGGAAGCAGAACTCGACTGAGTCTGTCTGCCCAAGAGTTTTGGATTCCTGGGAGGTACACTGCCAGGAGATGGATCTGATGCTCTCGGGCGAAGGCCCACAATTTTAGAGCTTTGTTGCAAAGCGACAGAAAGCCAGTCCCTCCTTGTTTGTTTATGTAGAACATGGCTACTTGATTGTCGGTATGAACAAGGACTGTCATGTTGATGAGGAGGGTATGAAAGACCTTGAGAGCAAGGAAAATTGCTCGCAGCTCCAAAAGGTTGATATGAAGGGTGGTCTCCTGTGGAGACCAAGTGCCCTGAGTGGAGAGGTCTTGGAGATGAGCTCCCCAACCTGCTTGGGAGGCATCTGTAGTGAGAGTTGCTTGGGGTAACAAAGGTTGGAAGGGGGCCCCCAACAACAGATTTTGAGTGGATATCCACCATTGGAGAGACCACAAAAGATGTTTTGAGGTTGCTATTTGGTCTGAGAGAGCTCCTGATGCTTGTGTCCACTGGGTGGACAGAGTCCATTGAGCTGCTCTCATATGTAGGCGTGCATAAGGCACCACATGAACTGTGGATGCCATGTGGCCTAGCAGTTTTAGCATCTCCCTGGCAGTCAAGTGGCTTCTGGACTGAACTTGAGAGGCCAAGTGCACTAGACGGTGGCAACGGGCCTGAGGAAGATAGGCCCTGGCAGTGGTGGTATCTAGCCAGGCCCCTATGAATTCTAGGGACTGAGTAGGGGTGAGTTGAGACTTTGGCAGATTGATGACAAGTCCCAGATACTGCAGTATGCGTCTGGTGTGGTCCAGGGAAGTCTGAGCCTCGGACTGAGATGGAGCTCGGATGAGCCAGTCGTCCAGGTATGGGAAGACAAAGATTCCCAGAGTGCGTAGAAATGCAGCTACCATTGCCATGCATTTGGTAAATACCCTTGGAGCAGAGGCTAGACCGAAGGGAAGTACTCTGTATTGGAAATGTTTTCCCTGGAACAGAAACTGTAGGAACTTTCTGTGGGATGGATGGATGAGTATATGTGTGTACGCATCCTTGAGATCTAGAGAACAAAGCCAGTCCTGACTCTGTAGGTATGGAAGGAGAGTGCCTAGTGAAAGCATCTTGAATTTCTCCTTGTATAGGAATTTGTTCAATTCTCTGAGATCCAGAATGGGTCTGTACCCCCCTGTTTTCTTGGGAATGAGAAAATAAGGGGAGTAAAAACCTGACCCTTGTTGAGGAAGAGGAACCTCTTCTATTGCCTTTTGGGCGAGAAGAGTGGTCACCTCCTGGCCCAACAGGTACAGGAGAGAAGGGGGAGAATTGAATTGTCTCACCATGGAATGGGGAGGAAGGCTGGAGAAATGTAGTTTGTAGCCCTCTTTGATGATAGAGGGGGTCCACGGTTCTGATGTGATTTGTTCCCATCTGGGAGCAAAATGAGTTAACCTTCCTGGAATGGTGAGAGGTTCTGGTTGTTGCAGAGCCAGAAAGGTTAAGTTCTCTAGAATCAAGTCAAAAACCCTGCGGGGTTTGGGACTGCTGGATTGTAGCAGCCCCTGTAGACTTTGTTCTGGCCTGTTTAGTTTGCTGACGCTTAGGAGCAAAGCGAACTTGGGAAGATTGCTGGCCAGTATTTGTGGAAAATCTGGTCTTTTTATAGAAAGGTTTCTTAAAAGGTTTTTTCTTGGCAGGGGTAGAGGTAGACTTAGAAAGTCTATCTAAAGCAGCATTCTCTGCATCCATTTGAGTGGCTTTGATTTGCCACTCCTTGCCAAACAGATTTTCACCTGTACAGGGCAGATTGCCCAAGCCTTCTTGTACCCAGGGTTCCAAATCAGAAGCCTGGAGCCAAGCCAGTCTGCGAGCAGCTATGGCAATGCCAGAGGCTCTGCTTGCCCCCTCAAAAGAGTCAAAGGCTGCTCTGTTGGAGAACTTTGAAACATCTTGAGTTTGCTTTAGCAAAAGAAGGAACTCCTCTTGCTTATCCTCTGGGATAAAGGGGAGAAACTGACGTATCTTTAATGCAATCTCTTTCAAAAACATGCCGATATAGAGGCTGTATGAATTGATTCTGGCAATAAGCATGCTAGCTTGGAAGATTTTTCTCCCAAAAGCATCCAGAGTCCTACATTCTCTTCCTGGAGGGTTAGAAGAGTGCCTTTTGGTACTCTTTATCTTTTTCATAGCAGACTTCACCACAATAGAGTGGTGAGGAAGCTGAGTCTTTTGAAAACCAGGAGAAGGAGGAACCCGATACATGGTGTCCAAACGTCGAGAATGTGGAGATAGGGTGAGAGGAGCCTCTCACAAGTCCATCATGTGTTCTTGAAGAATTTCATGTATGGGTAAGGTGGCTGCCTCTTTGGGAACCTTAGAGTATCCTAAAATATCCAATTTTTTTGCTCTAGGTTCCTTTTCAGAGGTTACAGATATGGAAAGTCCTTTAGCTACTTCAATGATGAAGTCTTGAAAGGACAAATCCTCTGGAGGAGACATTCTCCTTTTTGGAGAAGAGGGCTCCTCAGGAAGAGTAAAAGAGACGTCAGCAGAATCGTCTGATGTATCAGAATCTTCAGAGGATTCAAAGTATCGCCTATTTGCTTCCAGAGATCGATACGCGTACCGACCGGTATCGACATCGGGCGTACCGGGAATCGGAGCGGTATCGAGGAAATCTCCGGAACCGGAGACCGGAACCGGCATGCTACTGGAAGTAGATGCTCTGGATACCGGTATCGGTTGCGGTACCGGAATCGGAGCCGGAACCGATTGTCGCGGTACCGATGGCGTTGCAGCATTAATGAAAGCCAGTAAGGCCTGCTGCATGGATTGTACCGTAGTACCCATAGTCGCCACAACTGCCTGGATGTCGGTACCGGTGTTAGCCGGTATCCCAGAGCAGTCTAACAGGAGATCGGTCGAGGCCGTGCCATCGATGTCTACCTGTAACCCCATAGGAGGAGCTTTGGAAGCCGGAGCTTCCCGCCGGGGTTGTTTGGCTGGGGCAGGGTCCTCAGGGTCAAGTGCAAGGGCCTCTCACTGCTTAGAGGGAGATTTGCCTTTTGAGGACCTGCCTGAAGAATGTTTGGTTACCTGAGATCCATCAGGAGAAGAAGACCTGGAGGATGTTGATGCTGGAGTATCGGTAGAAAACAGCATATGAAACTTAGCTGCTCTGTTCTGTAAGCCCCGTTTGGACATCAGAGAGCAGGATGGACAATCCGGAATGGAATGGTCAGGCCCCAAACATTTAAGACACCACTCATGGGTATCTGTGACTGAAATAGTACCGGTACACTTGGTGCATTTTTTAAAACCAGAAGCTGGTTTTTCCATGAAGGAGAACCTGAGAAGGCCTAGAGGCCTCACAGAAAAAATACACCAAGTGAAGAAAAAGTAAATTTTTTTTTTTTTAAAGAAATAAACGAAAAAAGACCGGCGGTACCGGTCCGGAATCGGGGAAGGCAGACACGCGGTCAAAGAAACAAATTAAAATAACAATTTCTTCAGCGGTGACAGGAACACGACCTGCTGGCTCCGCGGAAAAAGAAGAACTGAAGAGAGTTGGTCAGGAAGGCGGGAAGGCAGCGCGCATGCGCTGTGGGAGGCCCCAAAAGCTTCCTTTCTGGGAAGCTGGGGAGCTTTCCCGCGCAGGCTCCGTCGGTTCTGACGTACCCATATGTGAGGACTCATTCCTGCTTGTTCCTGGAGATAACGATGTTACTTACCTGTAAAGGGAGTTTTCCAGGATAAGTCAGCCACACCATCTCGCCGCCCATCCTCCCCTATCAGGTGCTGACTTGGCCTTCTCAATCCCGCTCCCTAGCGAAAAAGCCTCAGCTAGTGACAAACTGATCAGCTAGGGGCGGGACCAGGGGTTGGGCTAGTGGGCTCATGCTCAGAAGGGCAAAAAGCTCTTCTGAGCTATAGAGAGGACTTCCGTCTCAGCGCCATCGGATGATGTCACCAGGTGTGGCTGACTTATCCTGCTGTCCCCGGAGAACTCCCGTTACAGGTAAGTAACATTGTTTTCTGTCCACAGGTGCACCAGCCTGCTGACAACAGACCACAGGCCCAGAAAGTAAATTTTTTGGCTCAGCAGATAGAAGAATATTATGTTTAACCGAAACCTGGCTGAAGGATGGTGATTTATCCCATTTCTTTTATAAAGCTCTGCTGATAATTTTTTCTACTTCTCCAACTGTCTCTCCCATACAGGTGGGGTGGTTGCTTTACTCCCCTCCCACCCCAAGCTTTCCAACTAACTCTTGACTTCTCATCTCTTCTTTTGGTTTCTGTAGGATCTCCCTCTGTTTTCCACCTTTTCCTTCTGTACTACTTCCCTCCCTCCTTCCCCGCCCCTCACTGGGACAAGGTCTGTAATAATCTCATTTCCTTGATTAGTACACAATACCTTAAGCTTCTCATTCCTGATGACTTTTGACATCCAAATTCACAGTCCAGTCAAGTCTTGTGATGCTGCTTTCCTTCGTCTTCTCTCTCTTTCTACCAGCATATTCACACTCCTACTCATGTAGCCGGACATAACCCAGACTTGATTTTTACATCCACTACCAGCCCTCTTAACTTTTCTAATATTTCTGATATGCTTTACCCTAGGACTGATCACTTCCTTTTACCCTCCACCCTTTCCTCACTGACCCTACCCAACTTCTCTACTGCTCCTGGTCAAGAAATGTCAAGTCTATCAACTTTGAATCTCTAGCCTCACATTGTGGTAATTTTCCACCCACCTCTGCTTTTCCAATTTTAGATCAGGTTACTGTCTGGAACCAATTACTGTCTCAAGCTTTGGACTCTGTTGCTCAACATAATTTCATTCCTTCTAGACCCAACCCTAGACACCCTTGGTACCATCAGGATCTGTGTCTACTTCATTCACATATGAGGAAGGTTGAACATTCCTCGAGGCAATACCGTTCCCCCTCTACCCTCGCTACCTATAAAGAATGCTTTGTAGACTATTATAGGGCCATAAACCAAGCAACAGTTGTTCTTCCATCATTATTTCCAGTCTTACCAAGTCTCCTCTCAATCCCTCTCTTGGCCCTTCAAACGGCCTTAATTGTGACATACTTGCAGATGTTTTCGAATCAAAGGTAGATACTGTTCACAGTTCCCTTGCTCCTATACCCACCTGGCTACTTTATCCCCATCTCTCACTTAATGACCCCCCCCCCCCCCCCCCCCGCCGCCCTTATACTTTTCTCTCAAACATATGGTCCTTCTTCAATAAGCCTAGCCCTTACCTAATCTGCAAAACTGTATCTTCAATGTGTACCATGACATCATCTTCCCCTCTTGGGTCCTATAAAACCCACCTTAGACCTCTCTAGCATAATATGCACGGTGATGGACAACTCTTTCCTCAGGCAAGATATCTTTTTTATGGAAACACACAACCATTATTCCAAAATTGAAAACCTCCAATTTGAACTCGACTAATCCCTCCAAATACAGACTAATCTCTAACTTGCAATTTTTACCAAGACTCACAGAAAAGGTTGTTCTTAATTAATGCAGCATGTCAAGGCCCAAAATGCACTCCACTCCAAACAATCCAGGTTTCACACAGGCATAACACAGAAACCACTATTGTTGCCATATTTAGGGACATCCATTCTATAATAGGCCAATGTGAAGCTGCACTCCTGGTATCCCTTCACCTTTCCACTGCTTTCAACCTGATTACTCCCTACTGCTAGACCAGTTTTACAGGAATTGGGTATCTCAGGCAGGCTTTTTGAATGCTTTTCCTCTTTCATGGGTGACAGGCACTTTTCTGTCCTTTTTCACTCTGGAACATCTAAAACTCACTGTCTTCAATGAGAGGTGCCTCAAGGCACCATCTCCCCCTCCCCCCCCCCCCCCAACCTCTTTCTTAGTCCCCTGGCTATTAATTCGGTCCCAAGGTATAAACTACTACCTACTATGCCAACAAAATCTAACATTTTTTTTCTACCAACTTCTCCTTGTATGACTTCTCCCTCTTGAACATTGCCTCGATGTCTGGATTACCTTGCAGAAACTCAAACTCAGTGTTTTCAGATCTCATGCTATATGGCTCACCGATTGAGATTTTCATCCATCCATAGCTCCTCAGCTCCATGGAAACAACCTATCTTTAATCAACTCCCTTAAGATTCCAAGCTGTATCTTTGATTCTTCCCTGCCACAAATGTCAACAGTAGTGACATATTGTTTCTCTTTTCCTCCTGGAATGTTTTGCACATATATATTTAAATAAAAGGGGGGGGGGGGAGACCTCAGCACACACAAGCCAAATTTTACTTAACACCTGACCTGTTTAGTAATATGAATGTCTTTAAAATTTACATAGCCATAATAGGTCATAAAAAATATATATACGAGGGTTTTTTTAAATTTTACTGCAAGCATGCAAAAGTGTAAATGTGGTTTTTTTTAAGCATGCAACTATTCAAAAACTTCTATCAAAAATTTCATACATAAAATATATGAAGTAATCAAGTGCAACCAAGAAGCTACAGCATAAAGCTTCTATACTTAAGAATTGTTTGTCTAATAAAGCTTATTCATTTATATGAAGCAAAAGGCAGACCAGGTCACTTAATATCAGTTCATTGAACATATGCCAATTCTTTGCATCTTAATACTTTAGCTGTTTGTTAGAGCTTAAAGCAATTATAATTCATTTACATCAGTTCATATATTCCATAGAGCTCTAGCCAGAAACCAATATTCAAACATTTCATAAATCACTTCTCTATGGCAGTCTTGAGGGAATTTTGAGACAAAAACATCTCCATGTAGGAATGCAAAAACTCTGCAAGTTAAGCTACTTCAAATCAAGCCTGCCACTTCAAAAAGTTGAATGCCAACCCCCAATGGCACCATCAGGTGTTTCGCTCAAGGTTGTGTCAGGGCTTATATACAATGTAGAAAATCAAAGGCAGCATACTTGCTACAACATAAAAGAATCATGCTGTAGATACTTTAACTACAAAAATAATTACAAAGCAAAATGCGGCATACAATTTTTCCTGAATCCCACATTCAAAAAATGACCATGGCAAAAAAGCCGCCAAAGGGCATCAGCTGACTTTCAAAAGACATTTGCTGGATGGCAAAGAGTATTTTCTGAGAAAAATTACTCTCTTTTGTGATGATTGTTAAATGTCTGTGCAGTAAATTATATTTGGGCAAGATAACTAGATCTTTCTGTGTTCATGTCTCTGAACACCGCAGTGCACTTTAAAAATGGACATGTTGAATCACGTCTGTTGAAACATTGTATTCAGGAGGGTCCTAATTTCAATATATTGTAATATTATGTTACTCCTGTAATAGGTGATCTCCGGGAACAGCAGGAATTAAGTCTTCACATATGGGTATCGTCGGTACAGATGGAGCCTGTGTAGGAACGCTCCCCAGCATCCAATAGGAAAGCTTTTGGGAGCATCCCATTGCGCCTGCGTTGCTGCCTTCCCGCCTTTCCAACTCTCCCTCTTCAGCTGAGTTTATAGCTGAGACAAAGGAGAGATAGAGAGAGAGAGAGAGAAAGACAACTCCTAGGGGGAGGTGGGTGGGTTGTGAAGACTTAATTCCTGCTGTTCCCGGAGATCACCTGTTACAGATGAGTAACTACGCTATCTCCAGGAACAAGCTGGAAGGTAGTCTTCACGTATGGGGACTCCCCACCTGAGAGATGCCAGGGAGATGACCCCAGAAAGCTGCGAAACCCACGTTGAGATGGGTCATGCTTTCTCCCATGGCTCTCTGGCATCGAAACCCGGGACGGCGGGTAGGAGTTGTTCTAAGTCTGAAAGAGATGCTGGAGAACAGCCTGGCCAAACGAGGCATCCTGACGGGAATCCTTGTCTAAGCAGTAGTGGGCTGCAAAGGTGTGTACCGAAGCACAAGTGGCTGCTCTACAAATGTCGTCAATGGACACTGAGCGAAGGTTAGCCATAGAGGCTGCCATTGCTCTCACATTGTGAGCTGTGACATGACCTTCAAGAGAAAGTTGCTTACTCTCTTATGCAAAGGATATACAATTTGCAATCCATTTAGACAAAGGTCGCTTGGAAACTGGAAGTCCAAGATGACTAGAGTCAAAGGCAACAAAAAGCTGGGAAGACTTTCTATGGTGCTTAGTTCTCTGAAGGTAAAAGGCCAAGGCTTTTTGACAATCCAGAGTGTGAAGATTCCTTTCTGCATTGGAGGCGTGGGGCCTAGGGAACAATACAGGAAGGTAAACTGATTGGTTTAAATGAAAAGGCGAAACCACCTTTGGCATAAATTGAAGGTGAGTTCTAAGAACTACTTTATCATGGTGGAACCTTATATAAGGAGGAGCAGCCACTAAAGCCTGGAGCTCACTGATGCGTCTTGCAGAAGTGAGAGCAATTAGGAAGATTACTTTCCAGGAAAGAAACTTTAGAGATGTAGTGGCCAAGGGTTTGAAGGGCGGTTTCATGAGCTGCCCAAGGACAAGATTCAAATCCCATGCCACGGGTGGTGGCTTAATGGGAGGTTTAGTCAAGAGTAGACCTCTCATAAACCTTGCTACAAGTGGTTGCGAGGAAACAGGCTGTCCATCTAAGGGCTTGTGGAAAGCTGCAATGACACTAAGGTGGACCCTTACTCAATTGATCTTGAGACCAGAGGATGATAAATGGAGGAGATACTCCAGTAAAGGCCTCCTCTGGCACTGAAAAGGGATTAAGTTCCTTTTTAGAAGACCAGATAGAGAATCTTTTCCACTTAAAGGCATAGGCCCACCTTGTGGAAGGTTTTCTTGAAGCAAAAGGATATCCTTAACCTGTTGAGAAAGATTGATATCCTGGAATTCTAGGCTCTGAGTAGCCATGCCCTGAGGTGTAGAGACTGAGGATTCGGGTGCAATAGCATTCCATTCTCCTGGGAAAGAAGATCTGGAGCACATCCCAACTCCAGAGGTCTGGCTTGAGAGAGACGTAGAAGCAGAGGATACCACGTTTGTCATGGCCAGCGTGGGGTTATGAGGATCATATGGCCCCTGTCTCTCTGAAGCTTGAACATAGTTTTGGGGAATGAGGGGGATGGGTGGGAAGGCATAGAGGAAGTCCTGACCCCAGTGGAGGTGGAAAGCATCCGTTGCCTGACAGTTTTGACCCAGAATTCTGGAACAGAACCAGGGAAGTCTGGCATTCTGAGGACTTGCAAAGAGGTCTATATCTGGAGTTCCCCAGATCTGAAAAATTAGAGCAATTTGCTCTGGATGAAAAGACCACTCGTGTGGCAGTAGTACTCGACTGAGTTTGTCTGCCAAGAGATTTTGTGTGCCTGGAAGATACACTGCTAGTAGGTGGATTTGAAGATCCCTGGTGAATGCCCAGAGGTGTAGAGCTTCATTGCACAACGCTTGAGACCCCATCCCACTCTGCTTGTTCACATAGAACATGGCTACTTGACTGTCAGTGTGGATCAGAACTGTCTTGTAGCTGAGGTGGGCCTGAAATACTTGAAGAGCATAGAAAATGGCTCTGAGTTCCAGGAGGTTTATATGAAGACAAGCCTCTTGCTGCGTCCAGAGACCCTGAGTGTTGAGATTGTCCAAGAGAGCTCCCCAGCCTAACTTGGACGCATCTGTCATCAAGGTGGCTTGGTGTAGTGGCTGCTGGACAGGAAAGCCTATGAGAAGGTTTTCCAGTGATTGCCACCACTGTAGGGACGAAATGAGACGTGTCGAGTTTCTGATTTTGTCCGTCAGGCGACCCGAGGCCTGTGTCCACTGAGAGGATAGGGTCCACTGGGCTGCTCGCATGTGAAGATGAGCATAGGGAACCACATGGACAGTGGATGCCATATGCCCCAGCAGCTGAAGCATTTCTCAAGCAGTTAGCAGAGTTTTCATAGCTGCTTGAGATGCTAGCTGGAGTATTTGAAGACAACGTGGTTGTGGTAGGAAAGCCTTTGATTGCCTTGTGTCTAATCGAGCCCCTATGAACTCTAGATTGAGAAGGGGTGAGATGAGATTTTGGGAGGTTTATGACCAGTCCCAGGTACTGCAGGATTTGCATTGTACGGGAGAGAGTGAAACTGGCTTCTGGAGCTGTTGATGCTTGGATGAGCCAGTTGTCTAAGTAGGGGAAGACGAATATCCCCAGAGTTCTCAGGAATGCTGCTACTACTGCCATGCATTTTGTGAAGACTCTTGGGACCGAAGCCAGTCAGAAGGGTAGAACCCTGTACTGGTAATGTCTTCCTTGAAAAAGGAATCGAAGAAACCTCCTGTGATCTGTATGGATGAGAATATGCGTGTATGCATCCTTTAGATCTAGAGAACATAGCGAATCCTGACTCTGAATGTAAGGAAGAAGTGTTCTGAGGGAGATCATCTTGAATTTTTCTTGGAACAGATACTTGTTCAACTCTCTGAGGTCCAGTATGGGTCTGTATCCCCCTCTTTTCTTTGGAATGAGGAAGTAGGGGGAGTAGAAACCCATGCCCTGTTAGGATATGGGTACCTCTTCTATTGCCCCTTGAGCAAATACTGAGGTGACTTCCTGACACAAGAGAGTGGTGGAAGGGCCCTGAGAATTGAACTGTCTTGTTATGGTGGGAGGGGGCATACTGTGAAAATGGAGTTTGTACTCCTCTCGTACAATGGAAAGATTCCAGTTTTCTGATGTTATTTGTTGCCATCTTCTGGCAAAATGACAGTCTGCCAGGGATGGTGAGAAGTTCTGGACCTTTCAGGGGCAGGATGACCAAGTTCTCTAGGAAGGAGCCAAAGCCCCTGAGGAGGCTGAGTCTGCTGAGCTGGTTGAGCTCTGGGAACTTGGGCCTTCCTTTGCTGTCTGGGTTGCTGTTATCACTTCTGAGGAGCATGAACTGGACAGCCTGGGTGTAAGATGGGTAGAATTTCTTTTTCTTGTTGAAAAAGGGTTTCTTAATTGTTTTTTTCTTTGCTGGATTGGCTGTGGCCCTTGATAATCTGTTCAATGTAGTATTTTCAGACTCAAGCTGATTAGCCTTGTCCTGCCAATCCTTGCCAAAGAGATTTTCTCCTGTGCAAGGAATATTCCCCAGCTTATCTTGCACCCATTGTTCTAAATCTGATGCCTGAAGCCAGGCAATATGACGTGCATTGATGGAAATAGCAGAGGTTCTGCTAATGCACTCAAAGCAATCAGATTGCACAATTCATAAACTTAGACACATTCTGGGCATGTTTTATCAGAGTGAGGAAGTCTATCCTTTTATCATCGGGGAGAAGTGGAGCCACGTGCTCTAGATCCCTTGCAACCTCCTTAAGGAACATTCCCATAAAAAGCATGTAGGAGCTGATCCTGGCTGATAGCATCGAGGATTGAAAGCATCGACGCCCAAAGGCATCAAGTGTCCTCGCTTCCCGGCCTGGAGGATTGGAAGAATGCATTTTAGCACTCTTGACCCTATGCATCACCAACTCCACTACCATTGAATGGTGTGGTAATTGTGTTTTCTGAAAACCAGGGCATTGTGAAACTCGGTACATGATATTGAGTCTCCGAGAGTGTGGAGGCACAGTTAAAGGCGTTTCCCACATTCTTAGCATGAGATCATGCAAGATTCAGTGAATAGGAAGGGTAGCTGTTTTTTTAGGAGCTGCCGGGTACTGAAGAATTTCTAATTCTTTTGCTGTCAGTTCCTTCTCAGGGGTCACAGTGATGGAGAGTCCTCGTGCTACATCACGTACGAAATCCTGAAAAGACATGTCCTCTGGAGGAGACATCCTAGGTTGAGGAGAAGGGGAGGGATCCTCTGGAAGAATCACTCCAGTACTGGCGGAGTCATCAGAATCGGAGGACTCGAAGTATCTCTGCGCCAGGTGTTCTTGCATTGCTTGACATCGGTATCGATCGAAGTCGACATCAGACTGTCTTGATACCAGGCTCTCGATACCGGATACTGATTCAAGAGCTGGCATGGGGGGAAGCACATTGGTTAAAGCAGGTGCAGTCGGTACCGGTAACGGTATCGATGATTGCGGAACCGTTTGAAGCGGCCTTAGCGGTACCGAGGCTGCTAAGAGGGCCGCTAGGCTGTGTTCGATGGCCAGGATGCGCTGATCCATTGCCCCTGTCGATGCCTGGATGTCGGTACCAGTGGAACAGGCCACGACACCAGAACATGGCACCAAGAGTTCTGCTGAGGTGAAAGCTTCGGAAAGATCCTGGAGCCCCATTAATGCTTTGGAGGCCAGGGCCTCCTGCCGGGGCTGCTTTGCCGGTATGTTTTCCTCGAAGGCAATGGTAGTAGTATCTCAATGCTTCGAAGGAGATGTACCCTTTGAGGACCGGCCGGTCTTGGAAGACCTGGGTTTAGTTACCTGAGATCCATGGGAGGAAGATGAAGCCCTGGAAGACGTCGATGCAACGGACATCGCATCTGCAGCAAAGAGGGTGACGAGTTTTGCAGCTCTGTTCTGCAGGCCTCTCTTGGTCATCTTTCTACAGAGGAGACACTCCGATGGTAAATGGTCAGGACCTAGACATTTGCGACACCAGTCATGGGTATTGGTAGCAGAGATGGTACCGTTACACTTTGAACATTTTTTGAAACCACTAGATGGTTTCTCCATTTTAGAAGAAAAGAGGGCCTAGTGCACAAAATGGCATCTGGCACCTAGAGGGGACAGACCTGCCAAAAAGAAGAAATTTTTTTTTTCTTAGGAAAAGAAGTAAGAAAATGAAGAAAAGACCGGTGGTACCAGTCTAGGCATTGACAGTGAAGGCAGACGCGACCACAAAAAGAAAAGTTTTCTGCGGTGACAGGGTTTGCTGCCTGTCAGCTCTGTGGAAAACAAAAAACTGAAGAGGGAGAGTTGGAAAGGCGGGAAGGCAGTGACGCAGGCGCAGTGGGATGCTCCCAAAAAGCTTTCCTATTGGTCACTGGGGAGCGTTCCCGTGCAGGCTCTGTCGGTACAGACGATACCCATATGTGAAGACTACATTCCTGCTTGTTCCTGAAGATAATAAAAAACCCTTGTAAATATTTTGTATTACTTATGATCGTATTTTCTAAAGCTATGAGAGTTAAAGAAAAAATTCCAGCCTTGAATTGGAATGTTACAAGATGCTCAAGGATCTATGTTGAATGATGCTGAGAAGATCAAGAAAAGGTGGAAAGAATATACAGAGTCTTTATATGAAAGATCAAGTTGACCAACAGCCGTTTCAACCTCTACCTTATGATCCAGAACCATTGGTGATGAAAAAAGTCAAAGCAGCATTGAAAGCCTTATCAAAGAAGAAAATACCAGGCATTGATGGCATTCCCATAGAAATATTACAGCAATCTGATGCAGCTGTTACCATACTTATAAGACTCTGCCAGGAAAATTGGAAGACAACATCATGGCCCACTGACTGGAAAAGATCTGTGTTTATACCAATACTAAAGAAAGGTGATACAACTGACTGTGGAAATTATTGCACAATCGCTCTGATCCCACAAGCCAGCAAGATTCTATTGAAGATTATTCAAAAGAGACTACAACAATACCTGAAACGAGAACTACTTGAAGTGCAAGCAGGGTTCAGGAAAGGGCAAGGAATGAGAGACATCATCGTGGATGTGAGATGGATCCTTGAAAAGATGAAAGAATACTAAAAGGATATATATTTGTGCTTTATTGACTACAGCAAAGCTTTTGACTGTGTAAACCATGAGAAACTCTGGGCCACATTAAGAAGCAGGGGTATACTAGAACACCTGATCGTTCTCTTGCACAACCTTTACATTGATCAAGAAGCAACAGTTCAAACGGAACAAGGAGAAACAGAATGGTTTAAAATCAGCAAAGGTGTACGACAAGGCTGTATACTTTCCCCCTACCTGTTTAATTTAGATGCAGAACAAATCAGAGAAGCAGGATTGTATGAAGACAATAAAGGTGTGAAGATTGGTGGAAGACTCATCAACAACCTTCGCTATGCTGATACCACCACATTACTGGCTGAAAGTGAAGAGTACCTGAAACATTTGCTTCTCAAGATCAAGGAGCATAGTCCTAAAATGGGCCTGGACCTTAATGTAAAGACAAAGATCATAACAAATGGCAAAATCAATAAGTTCATCGTTGATGGAGAACAAATTGAAATAGTGAACAACTTTAACCTACTTGGATCAACTATCAATAAAGAAACAACAGGCAGTCAAGAAATCCAACAACGCATTACTCTTGGCAGAATGGCTATTGTGACATGGTGGATTCCTCCAGCCCTGTAGAAAGAGCCAAAAAGGAGGAATCAGAGGCAGGTAGTTACCAAGGAAACCAGACACAGGAGAAAAAAACACGCCCTTGCTGCCAGTTAGCTCAGGAGTCAAGAGCTGATTCAGAGCACCTGCTAGGGGGAGGAGTCAGGCAATACCCTAAAGGGCAGATACATAAAGGAAGCTGGAAGGGAAGCTCCATTAGAAGAAGCCGGAAGAGAGTCTCCATTAGCAGCTGGAGTGGGTTCTCGATTAGGAGTTCCAGAGAAAGTTCCAGCACAGGCTCAGCTGGGAGTTTACTTACAAGGCCAGCCGAGGGTTCCGGTGAGAGGCCAGCTAACAACCCAGGAGGAGGACCAGGGAAGAGTCCAGGTTCCAAGCCTAGGGTCAGAGCCAACTTCAAAGGTAAAAGGAGAACCGTTTACAAAGCTTTATTCAAGAAAAGGATACGGCAGAAGCAAGCCAGGCTGTCTGCAATATCCTGGGGATTACCAAGAGGAGAGAAAGCCAGGAAGGCAGTTTCAACACTCCTTGCACAAAGTAGGTGGGGAATTACAGCCGGGTCTAAAGCCCAGAGAAAACCATTTTCTGGGCTGTTATAATTTGATGTTCCCTGTAAAACAAACTTGCTTTGTTAATTATTGTTCACTGTGAACCGCAACTGAACTTTGGAAGATGCGGTATATAAATGTGTATAAAATAAATAAATAAATAAAAAATAAATTTTCAGCCAGGCACAGAGGTAAGCCCAAAGGCTGGGATTTTTATAATCAAGGTGATTCTATTTACCCAGAAGGTTGGGGCATTGATTATAATGACTGTAACGAAAATGACTGTTTGAAGCAATACATGATTCAAGAATATAATACAGAACTTAAAACAGAGAGGAAGGGCGGAGCCCAAGAAACAACGGTACAAACATTTCCTGCCTCTCAGGAGGACTTAATGGAAATAGAGCCAGGTTTTGAAAGTGTCTCAGAAGAATTGATGGACTGTACGATTACAATATCTGATGAAGTATTATCCCTGCACTGAATGTATGCCTTGCAGAGAAGTACAGAGGTACTGAGATAAAAAGTACAGAGCTGGGAAAACAAAGCTGTTTCATTCTGATTGCTGAGAAGCAAATGTTTTGTGCTGAAGTAAGCTATTTATGTTGGAACTTTACTTTGTCTTTTTGCCAGAGGCATCTGGTTTTGTTACCTTTATTTCCTTGCTGAAATCCACCCCGGGAGGGGAAATAAATCCTTGTTGCTTTAACCACTTTTTGAAGTCACACTACTCTTCATTGGGCAGTGAAAGAAACTACATATCCCAAGAGGCTTTGCTTTAGAAACTTGCAGAGTAGCTGTTCAGGAAGAAAACAACCCGCTTAAACCCTACCTGCTCTTGCTGGGGGGCACTACAGAAGCAGGGTCACAAATGGCGTAGTAGTATGGATTTTTCACCTGGATTGAAGGACACGTGAAGAACAAGGTTCCAGCAACAGGGAGCTGACATCCAGGAGCAGAAGGATCCAGTAGTCGGCTGACAATCGGTCAGGTTGTGGAGCTACCTTTCTCAGTGCCTGACTCTGCACTGTGCCCAGGTAATTGTGGCTAGGCACGGGTGTGGAGGGATAAACCAGAGAAAGGGTAGTGCACAAGAAAATAGTGCACAGTATTAAAAAAAAAAAAAAGAGAAGGAATTTTTTTTTTTGGGCCACACTTGGTGGTTTTTTTGTGTGTTCCTACAGGCACCTGGACATCCAAGATGGATCCTCAGGAGATGCTGAGGTGGATGTCTCTACAATGGGACAAGCAGCTTGAGATAACTCGACGGGTGCAGGAGCAGACAATGGCTGCCATCCATGAACAGAAGAGGCCGGTCAGAGATCTCATGGAACAGATGGTGAAGCAGCAGCAGGAGCCAGCAAGAGATTGCCTATGTATACCCAAGGGGTAGGACTACATAATAGTGGCGTACTCACGCTGGGACAATTATCTCCTACAGATAACTTGGACGATTATACTGATGCCTTCGAGCGCATTGCTGAAGCCATAAAGCTGCCTAAGGAGCAGTGGGCCATAAAGTTCGCGATGTCCCTATCTGGCGAAGCCTTATCAGCGTATAAATCTATGCCAGCTACTTTAGCTGTAGATTATAATGCAGTTAAGAATGCTGTGAGGGATAGGTTAGGGCTAACCCCTTTATTCTACAGGCGCAGATTTAGGGAGGCAAAGTTAAGGCCTGGTGAAACCCCTAAAGCCCTGTACTACAGAATAAAAGGCTTAGCCTGGAAATGGCTAAAACCAGAACAAAAGACTGTAGAGTCTATACTGGATAATGTGATTCTGGAGCAATATATGGAAGCTGTGCCAGCAGAGGTAAAAACTTTTCTTATGCTGCAGAATTGTAAAACAACAGAGGAAGCAGCCAGTATGTCGGAACGATATTTTGAGGCCGAGTTTGCAAAGACCTCAAAATCAGGCGTTCTAGGGGCGACAAGGGCTGGTAGTGTGGATAAGAATCCTAGAAGTAAACCACCATATGAAAATGTGAGTTTTTCCAGTGTTAAAGGAAAATGTTTTAAGTGTGGGAACTTCGGGCATTTTAAAAAGGATTGTGTCATACGTACAGCCTTGGTTTCTGGCAATGGAAAGAAAAACCAAGCAGGGTTTTTACTTCCGGTGCAAGTAGAGGGCATAGCGGCCCAAGCGCTACTTGACTCTGGTGCTGACCAGAGTATGGTGTCCAAACGGCTCTGGGAAGCCAAACAAGCCCAATCAGCACCGAGTCAAGCAGTAGGCCAAGTTAGATACAGTGTACACGGGACAGCCTCCTATTACCCTGTATATGACTTTACAATAAAAGGGTTGGGAACAGAAAAGAAAGTGAAGGTGGCAATAATCCCGCAGTTATTGTATGATATTATTCTAGGGAACGATTGGCCCCCATTTTGCTAGGGGATAGAGAAGGGTATAGAAGAGAGGCAGGCTATGTCTCTACCCGGTCCCAGGCAAGAACATCTCCTGATATTGAGGACCCTGCGGAGGAAGTAGCAGGTCCATCCCGAGATAGGGAGGATTTCCCTGAGTTGGAAAGGGAAAGTGAAGAGGAAGTAACAGGCCCAATGCCCGCACAGACTGACCTTTTTGGTGCCCCATCCCAGAAAGTTAGAAAAGGAAAGGCAAAGAGAAAACAGGAAAGGCAACACAGAGCCCAGGGGAGGGCTGGATTGGAAGCCGGGGATGGGTTACCCTGGGTTCCCTCAGAGTTAGTAAAATAATTCCCTTCCTTCCCAGGGGAACAGAAAGCGGATCCCGCTTTACAACGGGCTTTCGCGTTTGCACAAGAAGGAAGGAATACTCTGCCCCGATTTCTTTTAGATAAAGATATTTTGTATAGGGAAAGTAATAACCCTCTTACAGGGGAGTTAAGAAAGCAACTGGTGGTGCCAACCACTTTCAAGGCCATAGTTATGCGGTTGGCCCATGATCACCCAATAGGAGCCCACAAGGGAATTCAAGGGACACTGGACCAGGTCCTGGCCCGTTTTTACTGGCCAGGGATCTTTAAGGAAGTTTCCCGCTACTGTGAAGCGTGTCCCACTTGCCAACGGGTTACTGCCTCGAAGCCGAGGGCAGTACCTATGATACCCACAACCAGCCATATCCACACCGATCCGGCGGATGGCAATGGATATTATAGGGCCACTCGTTAGGACTCACCGGGGTTTTCAATATGTGTTAGTGATCGTGGATCAGGCTACGCGCTTCCCATGGGCCATACCTCTTAGGAGTACCTCCGCCAGAACAATAGCCCTGGAACTTATTAAGTTGTTCTGTGAGGTTGGCTTCCCACAGGAGATGCTCACCGACCAAGGGAGCAACTTCATGTCTAAATATTTAGCTACCGTGTGGGATGCCTTCGGCATACACCATGTGCGTACTGCGGCCTATCACCCTCAGTCCAATGGTATGGTTGAGAGAATGAATCAAACCATTAAGCAAATGCTTAGGCGGGGACTGGATGGACAGATGTCCGAATGGGATACTTTGTTGCCCTTCGTATTGTACGCATGTAGGGAACGCGTACAAGCGTTCCTAGGTGCGTCCCCGTATGAGTTGCTGTTTGGTAGAGCCCCCAGAGGAGTTCTTGATATACTGCGAGAACAATGGGTAGAACCAGACAAGGAGGAGACGGAAGTACCCCAGTTCCTTAGAGACCTGATGGGTCGTTTAAAGAGAACGTCTCAAATCTCTTTGGCAAATTTACAAGCTAGCCAGAGGAGGCAGAAAAAATATTATGACCGGGGAACGAAACCCCGCCAATTGGCGGTAGGAGATAGAGAGGTAGTTATGGTAGCAGAGAGGTAGGACCCAAGTTTGAGTCAAGAAGGAAAGAGCCCTGTACTGTTGTGGAAAGGGTAGGTCCTGTTTCGTACCTCGTGGAAAATAATAAGGGCCATCGCCAGGTCTATCATATTAACGTGTTAAAACCCTGGCAAGAAAGGGTAGCAACAGTGAGGTTAGCTATCGGGGAAGACTACAGAAACCCATTGAAGGAGATTACGTGCTGGCCGTCACAGGTTCCGGCAGCCCGTAATATTTTAAGAGGGGGGGGGGAAATCTGTGATATGGTGGATTCCTCCAGCCCTGTAGAAAGAGCCAAAAAGGAGGAATCAGAGGCAGTGCTGGAGTATAAACAAAAGCACATGGCTGGTAGTTACCAAGGAAACCAGACACAGGAGAAAAACACACGCCCTTGCTACCAGTTAGCTCAGGAGTTAAGAGCTGATTCAGAGCACCTGCTAGGGGGAGGAGTCAGGCACTACCCTAAAGGGCAGATACATAAGGAAGCTGGAAGGGAAGCTCCATTAGAAGAAGCCGGAAGAGAGTCTCCATTAGCAGCTGGAGTGGGTTCTCGATTAGGAGTTCCAGAGAAAGTTCCAGCACAGGCTCAGCTGGGAGTTTACTTACAAGGCCAGCCGAGGGTTCCGGTGAGAGGCCAGCTAACAACCCAGGAGGAGGACCAGGGAAGAGTCCAGGTTCCAAGCCTAGGGTCAGAGCCAACTTCAAAGGTAAAAGGAGAACCGTTTACAAAGCTTTATTCAAGAAAAGGATACGGCAGAAGCAAGCCAGGCTGTCTGCAATATCCTGGGGATTACCAAGAGGAGAGAAAGCCAGGAAGGCAGTTTCAACACTCCTTGCACAAAGTAGGTGGGGAATCCACAGCCGGGTCTAAAGCCCAGAGAAAACCATTTTCAGCCAGGCACAGAGGTAAGCCCAAAGGCTGGGATTTTTATAATCAAGGTGATTCTATTTACCCAGAAGGTTGGGGCATTGATTATAATGACTGTAACGAAAATGACTGTTTGAAGCAATACATGATTCAAGAATATAATACAGAGCTTAAAACAGAGAGGAAGGGCGGAGCCCAAGAAACAACGGTACAAACATTTCCTGCCTCTCAGGAGGACTTAATGGAAATAGAGCCAGGTTTTGAAAGTGTCTCAGAAGAATTGATGGACTGTACGATTACAATATCTGATGAAGTATTATCCCTGCGCTGAATGTATGCCTTGCAGAGAAGTACAGAGGTATTGAGATAAAAAGTACAGAGCTGGGAAAACAGAGCTGTTTCATTCTGATTGCTGAGAAGCAAATGTTTTGTGCTGAAGTAAGCTATTTATGTTGGAACTTTACTTTGTCTTTTTGCCAGAGGCATCTGGTTTTGTTACCTTTATTTCCTTGCTGAAATCCGCCCAGGGAGGGGAAATAAATCCTTGTTGCTTTAACCACTTTTTGAAGTCACACTACTCTTCATTGGGCAGTGAAAGAAACTACATATCCCAAGAGGCTTTGCTTTAGGAACTTGCAGAGTAGCTGTTCAGGAAGAAAACAACCCGCTTAAACCCTACCTGCTCTTGCTGGGGGGCACTACAGAAGCGGGGTCACACTATTAAAGGCCTAGACAAGCTTCTCAAGAGCAGAGATGTCTCTCTCCATACAAAGATTCGACTTGTTCAAGCTATGGCACTTTTAATATCATCATATGGATGCAAAAGTTAGACTGTAAAAAAGATAGACAGGAAGAAAATTGATGCCTTTGAATTATGGTGCTGGCAACAAATACTGTGTATACCATGGACTGCCCGGAGATCAAACCTACGTTTTCTTTAGAAGATGACAAGATTTCGACTTTCATACTTTGGACACATCATGCAAAGAGAGATCATTTGAGAAAGACATCATGCTTGGCAAGGTAGAAGATCAACGCTAAAGAGGAAGGCCAGCAATGCCATGGATTGATACAACAGCAGCTACAAGTGCCAGTCTGTCAATAATGAGCCGCCTGACTGAAGACTGAACACAATTTAGGACAACTATCCAGAGGGTCGCCATGAGTCGACACAGACTCAACGGCACTTAACAACATGATGGTATGAATGGCTTAAATACTTATTTAGCCAACAGGTCAGGTATTAAGTGAAATTTTGGCTTGTGTGTGCTGAGGTCTCTCTCCCGCCCCCTTCTTTTTAAAATATATATGTGTGTGAAAAATTCAGAGTGCTTCAACTTTAGTCACAAGCGTGAGAGATTTTTTGTGAGTCTCCCTCTTTGTGTTGCTATTTGGCTATTGAGATCCACTGTGTCTGAAGGCACATTCTCTTCTTCCTCTGCCAGCTCTGTTCCATCAGACCACATCTTAGTTAGGATGTTCTCATCTTGTAAACACTTGATTTCAGGAATGTGGTGTACCCTGACTCCCTTGAAATGTTGAAAACATTATGACAAAGCTTCTTTGTGGTTCTCATATGTATAACCTGCCTTTCTTTACATCCTCCACCTCTTGCTTCCTATTGATATTTAAATTCAAAATCCTTCTCTTTGCACACCAAACTTTCTACACAGAATCTGTCAATTCTGTAAGAAAGACCTGGAAACGATGAATCACCTCGTCGCTGGCTGTGAAGTTGTGATGACAGAAAATTTCCACGTCTCCATATGAAAATATAGCACTTGCAAGACATTGGTAATTTCAGAAACATACTTTATTAAGGAATCACCAATCAGGGGTGATGACAGCCAAACCTGACATGGCCGTGTTTTGACGATGCCTTCTTCAGGGATTTTTTGGCATACTGGTATGTCTGGCTGAATAAAGGCTAGGAGGGGCCTGTGAAAGAGAGAGATATCAGTATGCCAAAAAGAAAACTGAAGAAGAAAATAGTGTGTTTTTAAAATTATCACGCTTTGGACTGGGTTCTTCTCTCAACATGTGGTAATAGTGCTTTTTTCGTTGGACTTGTACTCGCAAGACTTTGACATGCTTCAAATCTAAAATGGATGAAAGGACCCTGTTTTCTTGGGCACTATGAAATAAATTGAGTACCGGCCAAGACCACGCTTTTTCTTTGGAACTTTGAGCACTGTAGCAGTTGGAGCAGCCTGATAAAAGCCACTGCTGGAGCCTTTGAGGGCGACAGCATAGAGGCGTTTGAGAGGGTGTGATAAGGAAGCTTATCATAGCTCAGGAAGGAGCTATAGGAAAGGTGAAGTGACTCTGAACAAGCAACCTGTCAGTTCTGGTAGAAATAAGAAAACAGAATTTTCCCATAAAAGACTACCAGTCCCAGAATGCACCAGGTTTCCAACAGCCATTAGAGGAGCTGAAGTGGGGAAACGTGTGTTCAATCAGGAGGGCTATGAGGTAATCCCTAAGCACTCATCTCAAAGGGCAGGGCCTGATTCAGCACAGCTGCGCTGTGTTAGGGAGGAGCACTCATCTAAGCAGAATAAAGGTAGAGTTTATTCTACAGAGAATTATCCTTATCCTGAGAATCAGCTTGAGCTTGATCATCAGTTTCATCTGAAGGATCATCGGAAGCAGAAGCCAAACCGGACGGACAGAGAGGGAAAGAAACCCTTTGGAAGAAGGAAGAGAAAAGCCTTTGAGAGGTCTAGAAGAGTCCAGAGCAGTACGTATACTGGGAGGCATTTCAAGGGCCAGCATACACCATTGGACTGGGGAAAGCCAGAGGAATGGTGCTGCAGAGCTAGGAATCTCCAGACGCTACCTGTGAGGGAGACGGCTGCACGTGGAAGGGACCCTAAGACCCGTGCCAGAAGGTATGTGAAGAGAGATCCAGTGTCCAGGGATCTGGATTGGAAGGCTGGACATAAGAACTGGACTACATACTGGTCAGGCTATATAGAGAGGAACTCTAACAGCAATTGAAGCTCAGGTTCGAACACTGATCTATGCCCTAGCTATAACATTGAAAGACAGCAGGGAAACAAGTATTCTCCTGAAAGTGCTCCATTGAGAGATTCATCTGTGCCAATCCATGATATTGAACCCATGCTTGTTGAAGAAGGGGGAATGATAGCAGATGAAGAATCTGTTTACATGGACTGCTCTCTGTCTAAACTCCTTTGGTGATTTTCTGTTATAAAGTACAGCAACCATCACAAAGAAATACAAACTTGTTCTTTAATCTACTCAGAAAAGCTCCTGAGTAAGGCTTTTAGCAATGCAGTAGAAAGCAAGCCAGCTAAGGGGTTTCAGCTGGATAACTGCTAGCAATTGAGCCTTACCTAATTGCTTGTGAGCTAGGAGAGAATCACTTCTGAATCTATGTGGGAAGATACAAGAAGTTAACCTGAGAAGAACAGTTTTTTTCTTTCTTGGTGGCTTTTGGTTTGTTGTTTGATATATGCTAAGAAAACATTAGCTAATGCCTACAGAAAAGACCAGTTTGTACCAACCAGGTCTTATTTCTTTTGCTTTAATTGCCTGACAAGTTTAAAGGTTGTTTTCCTGATTTTGTTTTTTTCAAGTTTAACACTGAAAGCAAGTAACCTGATTTATGTGCTACCAAGCATATCTGTGTTGGGAGAAATAACCCCATAAATAAATATCTTATTGGCTTTACCCAAAAGCACAACTAATTATTGTGAGCAGCTGTGTCTGGTGTGAATGAACTGCATTGCCCACAATCCCTTGCAAATCATATAGATATATGCACTTGCCAAGACTGTGAAGATTCTCACCCAGGCAGCCGTCTGACAGAGGGACTATGCCAAATCGAGTGTGTAATCCTTGCAAATGATCTGTAGAACCCACTGGTCAGAAGTAATCTGGACACAGGCAGAGTTAAAGGTCTGCAGACAACCTCCTACTGGCATCACTCCTGCCTGGACACTGTAATGGGGAAGAGACATCCTGTGATATGGAAACAGAGGAACCTGAGTGCAGTAGGGCTGTTTCTGATAGGAAGGATGAGCTCAGGACACCCAGTTGCCAGGAGCAACACAAACAATCCCAGCCACGAGGGCAGGAACCCCGCCCAGCTAGCAAACAATCCCCATCTCCTGGGCCTGATAGCTTTCACCTGGGAGGGGGAAGGGCTAGATTAGCTCCCAAGCAAACGTATAAGAAATGTTCATTAGAGTTTGAGAATAGGAACGGCAACAGAAGGAGGAAGGACAACAGCAAGAGAAATGAGAGAGAGAACAGGGAAGACGGAAGAGAACAGAATCAGCTGGAAAGTTTGTGCAAACTGAGGTCTGGCTCTTGGAAGCAGCGTCTGTCCCAGTGTGAAAGGAAAACGTATGTAAGTGATTCAGTGGATTCTGATTCTGAATGTGAGAGAGAGAGACAGAAAGCAGCTGACAGGAATAACTGGAGGAGCAGGGCACAAAAACCCTTGGAACAAAACTCCAGATATTTATGCTATGGTGAAGGCACCCAAAGGGAGAAGTTACCAGTGAGGATAGCTGGGAAGTACTTACAAGCTCCAAGGAGTGAAAGATATACAGTGCAAGACATTTGTATGTCAGAAGAAGAGGGTGAGCAGCCAGAATACAGAGAAAAACCTCTGAGGTTTAAACCCCATCCTGAGAGAGCTGTGCACGGACTTTCTCCTGCCTCAAAGCCAGAAGGTAGACTGTATAATCATTGCAAAAGTGGTTATAAGAATTTCTCTCATAGAAGCTTGTCAGATGGCTGCCTGGGTGAGAATATTCACAGTCTTGGCAAGTGCATATATCTATATGATTTGCAAGGTATTGTGGGCAATGCAGTTCATTCACACCAGACACAGCTGCTCACAATAATTAGTTGTGCTTTTGGGTAAAGCCAATAAGATATTTATTTATGGGGTTATTTCTCCCAACACAGATATGCTTGGTAGCACATAAATCAGGTTACTTGCTTTCAGTGTTAAACTTGGAAAAAACAAAATAAGGAAAACAACATTTTAACTTATCAGGCAATCAAAAGCAAAAGAAATAAGACCTGGTTGATAACAAACTGGTCTTTTCTGTAGGCTTAGCTAATATCCTCTTAGCAAGTATCAAACAATAAACCAAAAGCCACAAAGAAAGAAAAAAACTGTTCTTTTCAGGTTAACTTCTTTTATCTTCCCACATAGATTCAGAAGTGATTCTCTCCTAGCTCACAAGCAATTAGGTAAGGCTCAATTGCTAGCAGTTATCCAGCTGAAACCCCTTAGCTGGCTTGCTTTCTACTGCGTGGGTCAAATCCTGCTTCAGGAGCTTTCCTGAGTAGATTAAAGAACAAGTTTGTATTTCTTTGTGATGGTTGCTGTACTTTATAACAGAAAGTTACCAAAGGAGTTTAGACAGAGAGCAGTCCATGTAAACAGAATCTTCATCTGCTATCATTTCCCCTTCTTCAACAAGCATGGGTTCAATATCATGGATTGGCACAGATGAATGTCCCAATGGAGCACTTTCAGGAGAATACTTGTTTCCCTGCTGTCTTTCAAGGTTATAGCTAGGGCATAGATCAGTGTTCATACCTGAGCTTCCATTGCTGTTAGAGTTCCTCTCTATATAGCCTGGCCAGTATGTAGTCCAGTTCTTATGTCCAGCCTTCCAATCCAGATCGCTGGACACTGGATCTCTCTTCACATACCTTCTGGCACGGGTCTTAGGGTCCCTTCCACGTGCAGCCGTCTCCCTCACAGGTAGCGTCTGGAGATTCCTAGCTCTGCAGCACCATTCCTCTGGCTTTCCCCAGTCCAATGGTGTATGCTGGCCCTTGGAATGCCTCCCAGTATACGTACTGCTCCGGACTCTTCTAGACCTCTCAAAGGCTTTTCTCTTCCTTCTTCCAAAGGGTTTCCTGCCCTCTCTGTCCGTCCGGTTTGGCTTCTGCTTCTGATGATCCTCCTGATGAAGATGATCAAGCTCAAGCTGATTCTCAGGATAAGGATAATTCTCTGTAGAATAAACTCTACCTTTATTCTGCCTAGATGAGTGCTCCCCCCTAATACAGTGCAGCTGTGCTGAATCAGGCCCTGCCCTTTGAGATGAGTGCTTAGGGATTACCTCATAGCCCTCCTGATTGAACACACGTTTCCCCACTTCAGCTCCTCTAATGGCTGTTGGAAACCTGGTGCATTCTGGGACTGGTAGTCTTTTATGGGAAAATTCTGTTTTCTTATTTTTACCAGAACTGACAGGTTGCTTGTTCAGAGTCACTTCACCTTTTCTATAGCTCCTTCCTGAGCTATGATAAGCTTCCTTATCACAAGCTATAAAGAATATGATTCTCCTCTAAGCTATGCCAAGAGATATAGTAAAGCTAATCCTTACCTCATAGAGGCAATAATAGAGAAGCCTCTGGAACAGACAGCAGAGAATAATCTGGAAACGTTGGATACAAGGCAGAAGTTGTATTCAGCTGATAGCCAGCCTGAGTCAATGCTAATTGATCCTCCAGATGAACAGTTGTCTGATACTCAAATGGATTGTACGTTAACAGTTACAAGCGATAGGATTTCACTGTGCTGAGCCAGATATCTGGAAGAAGCTGGTCAACTGGCAGTTGAGAAGTACAGGACTTTATTTCCTAATACCAAGGGACTGTATGCAATGAATACCGTACCATTTGTGATTTAAGTTGGAAGCTGTTATAAGTTATTTTTCCTACCTTATGCCAGAGCGTATGGCTTTCTGTTCCTCTGTTACTTTGTGTTTGAATCCGCCCCGGGAGGGGAATTAAAAGCCTGTCTTTGCCTGAACCACTCGATTCACGACTACAACTTATTGAAAAGGTACACAACTACACCTTTAAACCTTTCAATAAAAGGTCTCCAGGCTACCTACCCCGTATGCTGAAGCTACGGGCGGACTACTGGTGACAACACACAACACCTCATTGGGACTACTTGGGATCTGCCAAGGCCCCAGTTGAGAAGGCCCTTCCTCTCCCACAGCCTTTAGGAGGAAACAGATCTCTGAAAGGAATCATATCACGATCCTCTGCCCTTCTGAGCTTCTCTAAAGCGCCCCCTAGCTGGAGCAGATGACTTTCCCCTATGAGGCTTGTCCTCTGGTAACCTGGGAACTTTAGACTCTCAGAAATCCTTTACCATCTTTTCCAGTGCTTCTCCAAAAAGCAGCTTCCCCTTGAATGGAAGCTTACCAAGCCTGGTCTTGGAAGCCACATTTACTGACCAGTTCCAGAGCCACAAGAGGTGCCTCACGGTTACAACTAAGACCCTCACCAGACCATATGATGCATCTCTGAAGTAGGCAGATCCTGACTCTAGCTTAGCTGTTTCCAATAGGCCCTCCAAAGAACCTATAGTTGACTTGGGCAAACCCCGAGCCCATCGTAAGCATGCCCTCGCCATATAGGGAACAAAAAATGGACCGCCTGTAAAGCCAAGGTCGAGAGCTCAAAGGACTGCTTTAATACAGTTTACTATCCTGGGAATCTTTAAGGCCACCCCTCCCTCCACTGGAATGGTCATCATCTTTTTTACAGTTGACACCAGCGTATCCAGCTTTGGAAGCCTCAGAAGGTCCTTCTCTCCACTGGCAGGGGAGAGAGATGAGCCATTATGCCGAAATCAAATCTCTGATGGCACTGTGCAACAGAAGGAAATTGGAGGGCTTGTGAATGCCCTGCAACAAGGAATCCTCCAAACTCCCCTCCTTCACTGGAGAAGGTTCCATAATATTAAGAGCTGGCAACAACTGATAGATGCGAGGTGCTATCAAAAGGTTCCCGAACTGATCCCCCGATCCAAAAAATGCTACACTAACCTGAGATTTTAGTGGCCACCATCTCCCTCAAAGTATTCCCCTTGGGAGTTGTTGGAATGGTCTCGGCGGTCTTGCCCATTGGTGGAATGCTTTCTGAAAGTCCACTTTCTTCAGACTCTTCAGCACAGTCCTTGTCTCTTCCTGAATTTTTGCAATGGTGTCAAATCTGCACCCTTTGAGCTTAATTTTCATTCCAGGGAAGAAGAAAGTCACAGATGGCCAGGTTGGGAGAATAGGAAGGGTGAAGGACGGCAACTATGTTGTTTCAGATCAAAAACTGCTGCACTTTGATTGACGTGTGTGCTGGGGCATTGTCATGGTAGATCATCCAGTTCCCATTGATCCACAACTCAAGACGTTTGTACCTCACACGGTCCCATAGATGCTGCAGCACACCAATGTAGTAATCTGCATCGACTGTCCTTGAGGAATGAATTCCTGCAGAAGAATTCCTTTGTGGTAGACAAAAACAGTCAACATCAACTTAACATTGCTCCTCACTTGCCGTGCTTTCTTGGGGCATGGTGACAATGGACTTTTCAGGGAAGTTTCTCCAAATGGATGAGTTTTGCACATACCATGATAGTCATGAACCTCACTTCTAAGCTAGGGTATGTGGAGTATGATCTCAGTCTCTCAAATTTACTTTTTTATTGTAAGGACTTCTGTTTGGTTTCTGGATCATACCCATAAACCCAGCTTTCATCCCCAGTAATGACAGGTTTCAAAAAGTCACGGTCAGCATTCACAGTGTTTTTGAGAATTTGATGCACGCACATTGCTTGAGTTTCTTATTCATTTTCGGTGGCGAAAAAGTCATGAAACATGTGGCAAACATCCACTTGGCACCATGCAGCTTAACACACTGGCTCAACAAGGCTGGTGGGTAGTGCTACATGGTGAGTCTCAAGATTTACATCCCATCTGGCTGTCAAAATCTATTATTTAGCTTTGAATGGCCTACTTTTGCTGCCCTCCAGAGGTTGTTGTCCTAAGTGACAGCCTAGTTTATTTAGTGGTTGGGCCAGCCCTGCCTGCTGCAGGTGAGTAACTACACTTTCTCTGTGAACAAGCAGGAATGAAGTCCTCCAAGCTACTAAAAACCTGAGGAGAATAGAAGCCTAGTGTCAGCATACATTTCATGCAGCTGTGTACTCTGGTGATTCAGTCTCCAAAGTTTTAACTCTGACCCCCTGGTGATGTCAGTCTCTGGGCCTGTGGAGAATGGTCGGCAGCCCCTCCTTGCTAAATCAAGAATGGCAGACCTTAAAGGGAGTGGCTAGCAGACCTCAAGGGGAAGTGCTGGAAAGGATTCAGTTCACTATAAAAGACAGAAACACTTCCTGTCTCTCTCTCTCTCCCACCATCCCTTGGACATGAAGGACAGGAGGCTCTGATAATCAATTCCCTTCACCCCTCCCCCGCTCTCTCTCTTGCACATGCACACACAGATTCATTGATGCACACTGAAACAGCTCTGTAACAATCACTATATACCTCTGTTCAATACCTATGTATTAAGCCTATTTCTACATAAAAAACCTTTTTCCAAGCCACACCTGTTTGGTTGTCTTATTACAAGCCCTCCTGCTTCTGTGAAGTGAAATGAACCCAGGACCAAGCGGAGACTAGACCAGAAGATTACATATTCAGAAGATTACATATGGGGGCTCGCCTTCTCGGATTTCACAGCAGATCTCCAGTTGGGTAAGTAATAATTTTGTATAATACATTAAGTAGATTTCAGACAGAGTGAGACAGAATCGAAAGTCCGTGTGACCATTTACAATTTTGTTTTGTGGGTTAGACAAGGTGAGATTTTTATTGTCAAAAGGCTCTGTAATAATCTAGAATTTTAAGGACATTACACAGAGTGGCTTGCAATTGTCTTATTTTTATGTATAGGCTTGATACAGATTTTTCTATAGTATTTGAGCTGCTAAGAAAAGACAGAGTTACATAGTCAAATATTCCCTCATTGAATACAATATACATCTTTCCTGATAAAGCTATTACCTCCTATCCCTTTTAACTTTTATTTCTCTGTCTCCTGTCAGTAAGTATCTTAGTGAGAGCAGGCTTAAAGCTGGCTGCAATCTTAGTGAGAGCAGGCTTAAAGCTGGCTGCAATTGATACAACAATTCTGTTCCCTTCTTACTATAACTTCACCCTAAACTTCCACCTGGTTAAAAAGGTGATAAGCACTTTTTATTCAGGTATAATTTTAAGGTGTGGTCTTTATGCCAGTACTCTTTACTGAACACCCATAAAATTTATACCATTCCAACTATAATTCTAAGTCTCACTTCTTCATAAAAGTGAGCATTCCTCCTTCTAAGGTTACACAGCTGAGATAGTCCAACTACAGCCTCTCTGCAGTATCAAATATGGAAGCCTTTGATTTTAAAGAACTTAAAGAAATTATAATTTCATACTGTAAGAGGAAAGGGGATCCATTTGAAGGTGAATTCCCTGAGTCATCATGGTATAATATTCAAAGACAAATGTTAAACCATGATCAAGAATTCAAAAAGAAAACAAATAAAAGAAAATGCCTTTTTATCCAAGGCATGTGCAGGGGACTCATTAGCATGAGACAAGAAAACTCTGAACTGACTTCTCAGTGCACACAATTAAACAAAGACCTTGAGGAGGCACAAATTTGCATCTCTATACAAAGAACTCAAGTGATACAAGCCACAAATTCTTTTATAACTGTTAGTGAGCAATTAGAAGCACTTAAACTTGAATTGAGGCACGTTAAAGATCAATTGGCCTCTGCAAGAAAGCCAACACCCACCCCTCCCTCAGCCCCCTATGCCTATGACACACCTTATCAGCAACAAAAGAATACAGAAGTATGCATAGTTGGACTTAGGAATGGGAAGAACACAGATGAATCACAGCAGGAAAATCATGATAGTTTATCTCAGCCAGATCCCAGCAATAACCAGATGAGCCCCCATAAAGATGTCAGATTTGGTCAGTTATTCTTCTGTAGGTCCTGGGTTCATTTCACTTCACAGAGGCAGGAGGGCTTGTAATAAGACAACAAAACAGGTGTGGCTTGGAGAAAGTTTTTTTTATGTAGAAATAGGCTTAATACATAGGTATTGAACAGAGGTATATAGTGATTGTTACAGAGCTGTTTCAGTGTATATCAATGAATCTGTGTGTGCATGTGTGAAGTGTGAAGTGTAAGATAGAGAGATAGGCCCGAACATGTGGCTCAGAGCCTCATGGCAAGAGAGAGAGCGGGGGAGGGGTGAAGAGAATTGATTATCAGAGCCTCCTGTCCTTCATGTCCAAGGGATGGTGGGAGAGAGAGAGAGACAGGAAGTGTTTCTGTCTTTTATAGTGAACTGAATCCTTTCCAGCACTTCCCCTTGAGGTCTGCTAGCCACTCCCTTTAAGATCTGCCATTCTTGATTTAGCAAGGAGGGGCTGCCGACCATTCTCCACAGGCCCAGAAACTGACATCACCAGGGGGTCAGAGTTAAAACTTTGGAGACTGAATCACCAGAGTACACAGCTGCATGAAATGTATGCTGACATCTAGCTAGGCATCGAGAACTGCAGAAGCTGAGAAGACCAGAGAGGTAGTCCCCTCTCCACAGTCAGTATTGACAAAGGGATTTTGAGCAAGTAGCCTGGATGGACAGAAAGGCTGGTGTCCAGGAATTGATCTTCCTGACACAGAGATGCCTGAAATACAGCCTGGCCAAAATTGCTGTCCTATCGCGAATCCCCGTACAGATAGTAGTGGGCTGTGAAGGTATGGACCAAAGACCAGTCCTGCAGATCTCCTCTGCAGAGGTTGGTTACTGATGTAGCCATTGCATGGACATTGTGAGCCGTGACATGACCCTCAAAGGCTCAGACCAGCCAAAGAATATGCATGGGTGATGCAGTCAGTGAGCCAGAGGGATAGCGTATGCTTTGAAACAGCAACCCCAAGCTTACTGGGGTCAAAGGAGACGAACAACTGAGAGGATTGATGGTATACCTTTGTGCGCTCCAAGTAGAATGTCAGTGTTTGCTTGCAATCCAGCGTGTGCAATGCTGCCCTCACTGCGGTTGGCGTGAGACTGAGGAAAGAATGTCGAAAGGACAATAGACTAGTTGAGGTGGAAAGCCAAGACTGCCTTGGGCAGAAAACACATGTGCGTATGGAGCACTACTCAATTCTGGTGTGTGACTAGGACCTGGAGCTTGCTTACTCGCTGGGCCGACGTGACAGCCACCAGGAAAAGGACCTTCCAGGTCAAGAACTTCAGTGGACATATGTCCAGCGGCTCAAAGGGAGCCCAGATGAGCTGGCCGATGACCACATTCAAATCCCATACAACCAAGAGAGGCTTAATGGAGGCTTTGAAAGAAGCAAGCCCCGTGTGAATCCATGGACCAGAGGATGGGCCAAGATGGGCCATCCATCACAGGTATGGTGGAACACTTCTATCGCGCCGAGGTGAACACGCACTGAGTTGGACTTCAGCCCAGAAAGAGAGAGCTCCAAGAGGCTGTATGTCTTGACTCCTTGTGAGATGCTAGCAGGATCTCGGTGACACCCTCAGGGATGGTGAGTTCTGTGAGGGCTACCACTCAGCATCCATGCAGTGAGTGTCAGGGAGAAGAAGTCCCTGGCCGATCCCAGGCGAAGGGGTTCTTTCTGCGAAAGCTGCAGCAGTATGGGAACTACAAGGCGATGAGAATCAGCCTGGAGCTTCAAGATTGTCTTCGCAATGAGCGGAATCTGGGGCTAAGTATACAGGCAGGCCTCTCCCCCAGTAGATCAGGAAGGCATCCTGTGCCAGTCGATTGCTGACCGGTCTCTGGAAGCAGAACAGAGCTACCTGGGCATTCTGTACCATAATGAAGAGGTCCAGGTCAGGGGTGCCCCACTCTTGTGGGACCATGTGTGTGGCTGAAGATCCCTACTGAGTTGATGTGCCAGGCCATTGCTTTCACCGGGCAAATACTTTGCCCGGAGACCAAGCCATGAAGCAGGGCGAACCTTCCATAGGCGAACAGCCTCCTAACAAAGGAAGTACAAGCCAGTTCTTCCTTGCTTGTTCATATACAACATGGCAACTTGGTTGTCCGTTTGGATAAGGACCACCTGATTCACCAGATGTACCCAGAAGGCAAGGAAAGCATTTGTGATGATGCAGAGTTCGAGGAGGTTGATCTGATGGGCAGGCCACTGGCCCTGGGTGTGGAGACAGTCAAGGTGCGCACCCCGCCGAGCTTGGAGGCATCCACCGTGAGGAGCCTGCAGGGTGCTGCAGATTGGAACAGAAGGCCTTGACTTTAAGTTTGCAGGCACGAGCCACCACATCTGAAACTGGGCAAGAAGTGCTGTGACCATCACTCAGTCCTACAGGTGGCCCGAATCTTGCAAGGTCCATTGAGCCTGTTGCATGCGAAGGTGGGCCTTTGGAAGGACATGCACCATGACTGCCATGTGGCCGAGGGCTCTCAACAGCCCATGGGCTGTGGTGTGGTGCTGTCGCTGCACCCCGCCCATGACCTCGATCAAACGCTGCAGGCAGTCCACCGGCAGGAAAGCTCTTGCCTGAGAGGTGTCCAGGAGGGCCTCGATGAACTAGAGTTGTTGTACCGGTTGGAGGTGAGATCAGGTAAATTGACCACAAAACCGATGTCTTCAAGCACGTAAATGGCAAGCTCAATGGACTGTCATATGCTGGCTAGCATGGGACCATTTACAAGCCAGTCATCCAGGTACAGAAAGACAGAGACCCCTCGGGAACAGAGGAAAGCGGCAATGACTGCTAGGCACTTTGTAAAGACCCTGTGGGCTGCAGCCAGCCTAAAAGGCAGCATCCAGTATTGGTAATGCTGACTGTCCAGCATGAATTGAAGGTATTGGCTGTGATGCGGGTGGATTGGAATATGTGCATACACATCCTTCAGAACCAAGGAGCAAAGCCAGTCATCTCATAGGAGGAATGGGAGCAGCGTCCCCAAGAAGACCATTCTGAACTTCTCACGCACCAAGAACCGATTGAGGTTATGCAGATCCAGAATGGGGTGGAACCCGCACGTCTTTTTGGGGACCAGGAAATATCTGAAATAGAAGCCCTGCCCGACCTGGGTTGGGGGAACTGGCTTGATGGTGAGATTGGCCAGCAGGACCACCACCTCTGTTTGCAGAAGGTTCCAGTGCGTGGGGTCCATAGGATACTTCCCGGGATTGTAAGAGGATGGCAGCTGGGAGAAGTGTAACCGATAGCTGTCCAGGACAATCTGAAGGACCTAGGTGTCCGAGGTGACCAGAGGCCATTGGTGAGCAAAATGGATGAGTTGCTCCCCCACCTGCAGGGGGGACCTCGGCGGACAACTGTTGACTGGCTATGCTACAGAAGACTCCTTCAAAATCCTCCACCTGGGCTTGGGCTGAAGGGTGGGCAGTGCTTTTGAGGTTTTCTCCTTCCGCTGATGGCGGGAAGTCTGGGTCTTAGGCTGCACTGTCAGCTGGGATGTAAAGTACCTCTGCAGATACAGGAGGAAAACCACCTTAGACAGTAATTTCTTCCACACGGGATCCACCATCTTCCTGGAGAGTCTGGTGAGGGTCACCCACTCCTTTTCTAGCTCCTCGGCCTTTTCCTCAATGGGCTTACCAAAGAGGTTTTCACCCTGATAGGGAACATTGGCGATCTTGTCCTGGACCCACTACAACGAGGCCAGAGGACTATAACCAGGCCATCTGCCACACAGCAATCCCTACGGCTGCCACCCTACCAGTGGATTCAAAAGCGTCTAAGCATCACGGATCATGAACTTCGAGCAGCTCTTGCAATGCACAACGAGAGCACAAAAGGACTCACTGCGGTCCTTGAGGACCATGGAAGCAAAGTCCTCGATGTCCAGCATGACATTGTTGAGGAACATGGACACGTAAGTCTGGTAGGCCAGAATCCATGCCATCAGCATGGAGCCCTGGAAGCACCTCCTCCTGAAGGATTCCAGGGTCCATGCCTCCTGTGTGGGCGGTACCAAGGAGTGCATCTTAGCACTCTTAGCCCGCTTCAAGGCAGATTCAACCACAATGGAATTGTGGGGCAATTGTGGCTTTTCCATCCCAGGGGCCTTTTGGACCTGGTATAAGGATTCGGGATGGCAGCTGATGGGCGGGAATGTAAGTGGCACTTCCCACAGCTGCAGGAGTAGCCTTTGCAGGACATGGTGTATGGCAACCATCACCGCCTTGCGAGGAGCCGAGGAGTATTGGAGGAACTCCAGCTCCTCCGCCCTCAGTTCCTCTTCCGATTCCAATGAAAAGGGGACGGCCTTGGCCAGGTCTCAAACAGAATCATGGAAGAACATATCCTATGGAGGTGACTTTTGCCGGTTTGGTGGAGGCAAAGGTTTGGACAGGAGATCCTGGCTCCGAAGGTCCAACACAGTCAATTCCGCCTCTGATTTCCTCTCAGAATTGGAATGGGAAACAAAGTAATGCCGAGCCTCTTCCAAGTTCTGACGGCACAGCTCAGGAGAGGACGGGCGTCAAGGATCCCCTTCACATCCAGCATGCTGATGGTGATGCCTAGGGTCCTCAGATACCGATACACTGGAAAGGGAGATGGCTTTGGCCACTGGTGTTGATACTGGCCTCCCACCCGATGATCCAGCCACAGTGGGCAGGGTAAGAGTTTCCAGGATCAGTTGGAAAGAGCACTGTGATGATGTGCTCCACACCTTGAAGTCTGCATTCCATGGGGTTTCCACTGATGGGTGAGCTTCTAAGGCTCGTAGGCGTTTCTCCAGGGCCACAGACGAGGACATAAATGTCACAGAGATTGCTGATGAACCTTCAGGTAGGGACTCCACGATAATAGGGGCATCAGGAGTCATCCTTCTGCCCTCCTGGGCATAGGCAAGGGACGCCACCATCTGGGTCAGGTCCTCCCGCCGGGAAGTTTGGTCGATCTCGGCCTTTGCTGTCAGTCTCTCATCTAGAGGGGCTGCGATGATGCTGCATGTGGATTTTCTCCTTGGGCTCCCCTTTCAACATGGACTGAGTCTCTGTAAAGGGATGCCCCTCTCCACTCAAACCTTTCTGATCTGACTGAGCCGTCTGCTCTTTTCCCTTGGCCACCTCAGGCATGGATGAGGGAGTCAGAGCCGAGGATACTGAATCAGATGAGCCAAAAAGGGTCTCCTCCTCTTTTTCCAGACCCTTCAGCCCTCAAAACATTATCTGCAAGCAGAGTTCACAGGCTGATGGTCAGGTCCAAGGCATTGCAAGCACCAGTTATGGCGGTCAGTGGCAGAAATGGTTTTGCATTTTGGTGCATTTTTTTAAAGCCACCAACAGACTTAAACATGCTGAAAAATACTGCCTCGGCAAAATTAAACTGAAAAACTGCCATGGATGGGAAAAAGTCTCTGAAGGTGCAAAATCTATAGGAAAGAAAACACCCAGAGGGTGAGGCCAGCTAGTGAAAAAAATGGGCAAAAGCACAGCTACCAGGACAAGAAATTCAAACTACTTTCTGGGCTGCAGGGGCGTCACAGAAAAAAGACGACTCGAGAATATGGTGCTGCAACAGGCGGGGAAGGCAGGCGCACATGCCTGGCATACCTCCCCCCAAAAGCTTCTTCTAGAAGCTGGAGAGTGCTCCTTGTGGGGCTCCCTTGGTGACGTCACCCATTTGTGAGGACTTAATTTCTACTTGTTCATGGAGAACACTTTTTATTACAACAAACTAGTAAATCAGAACTCATCTAAGGAGACAGAGAGCACCTTCTGCTGATCAAAAGTTCTTTCACTAAAGAAAATTAGAACATGAGCTATTTTAGATAGCATCAATTCCACTCCTTTTTTGCAATGTGATATTTACCCCCTCCCTCCCCCCCGTGCATTTCTGAACCAAACTTTGAAAAAATGGATAAGTCTAAAGGCCTGGCAATCTACATCCGGTCACATTGCCAAGAAAACCCAGGAGCTTCTGGGTCACCAGGAGTCAGTATTGACTCAAAGACACACGTGCATTTATTTTGCTTTGAGGAACGTCATCATTTATCTTCACATAGAGCAGCCCTTTCAAAGTTTATCAAATTGGGGGGGGGGGGGAGAATTTATAGGAAAACCGCTTTTGGCTTCTCCTGTGCCTTTCCAAATCCATTCACTCACTTTGAAATGTGGACAGGTGTGACGTCTATAGAAGAACCTACCTTTTACAGAAAATTTATTGCAGCTAAGGTCTAATATATAATGGGAAATGAAAAACATAGGTGACCTAATCCCAAAACCTTGGAGTATGTGTGCTACATTCAACATCAAAGAGGTAGAATGTTCAAATGTTTGGGGCACTTTGCAGAAATGGCTGCTACCATTATTTGGGTGCTTCTTTGCCACCACTTGTTGCCTGACACCAGAAAACTTTGATGCTGGTGTTAGAGAGCGAGAAAGAGAATCCATCTTTTTTGGATGGGTATCAGCTGTTACCTAATCATAAAAGGGTCCTATAATCTTTTTTGGCAGAAAGCAAGGTTTCCTTGATATTGATGCATTCCCAGCACCCAGTGAAGCTTGAGGGTCCTTTAGGTCTGATGCCAATGAATATGGATTGGACTTTGATAAATCGAAGAGCCAGAAATTCTGCTCTTTGTGCCATGAAGACCTACATGTCATCTTGAAGCATAAAAAGAATACAAGATTTGCCAGAGTTGGTCAGACCAAAGGTCTATCTAACCTGGCATCCTATTTTCAAAAGTCGCCAATCCAGGTCATAAAAACCTGGCAGGATCCCAAAAGGTAGATACATTTCATGGTGCTTATCCTAAGGATAAGCAGTAGATATCCCTGGCTCTAGTTTGATACTAGTGGTTGGAGGTTTCCTCCAGGAATATGGCTAACCCTAAAAACCCCCAGCTCTATTAACTTTTTTTTACTTCATCTTCCAGCAATGAATTCCCGAGCTTAATTATGACCTTTAGAGGCCTTCTGAATTGGGCTAAACTACTTTAATGTATGATCTACCACCATTGCCTTGACTTTTTCTCCTCTCAAGCCCTTCTGGATCCATTGCAATCTGGCTTTTGTCCTTTACATTCTACTGAAATGGCTCTTTTCAAAGTCTCCAGCAACTTGTTCCTGGCAAAATCCAAAGACCTTTACTTGATCCTCATCCTTCTAGACCTTTCCGCAGCTTTCGACACTGTTGACCACCACCTTCTCCTCATTTGGTTTTAAGGGATCTGTGCTATCCTGGTTCTCTTCTTCTCTCTCCCATCAACACTTTCAGCTTTTGTGCTGGTGGATCCTCCTCCACGGCTATCCCGCGCTCTCAGTTGGTGTACCCCAAGGGTCTGTCTTGGGCTCACTCTTTTTCTCTCTCTATACTCAGTCTCTTGGTGTACTCTTCCCCTCCCATGCTTTTCATTACCATCTTTACAATGATGACTCACAGATCTACCTTTCTACATCTGAAATCTCTCTGGCAATCCAGGCCTGGATCTCTGCCTGCCTATCTGACATTGCTGCCTGGATGTCTCACAGTCATTTGAAATTGAACATGGCTAAATTCAAGCTTCTTATTTTTTCCCCCCTAAACCCACCTCTCTCCTTCGTCCATCAATGTGGATAATGCTCTACTTCTCAGTTTTCTTGGCCTGCAACCTTGGCGTCACCTTTGACTTCTCCCTCTCCTCCTCCACACACATCTAACTGATAGCTAAAACCTGTCGCTTCTTTCTCTATATCATCAGCAAAATTAGCCCCTTCCTCTCTAACACACTACTAAGACGCTTATCCATTCTTTAGTCACCTCCCATCTAGACTATTGCAACCTCCTCCTTGCTGGTCTCCCTCAATCATCTCTCTCTCCTTCAATCTGTTCAAAACTTGGCTGGTGGAAAATTAGCTGCACATCTCCGATATGCTCATACAACCCTCTCTTCTCAAGTCGCTTCATTGGCTCCCTATCCATTTCCGTATCCAGTTCAAACTTCTGCTGACTTATAAGTACACTCATTACGCGGCTCTTCACTACTTTTCCTCTCTTATCTCTCCATGCACCCCTTGGGAACTCTATTCTTCTGGCAGATTGTTTCTGTGCCCGTCTCGTCTACTGCCAAATCCAGACTTCAATCCTTTCACCTTGCTGCTCCTTATGCCTGAAACAAACTACCCGAGTCTGTACGGCAGGCTTCATCTCTGACCCTTTTCAAATCGAGGCTGAAAATTCACCTCTTTAGGCCGCTTTTGGATCCTGATCCACCTAGTCTCCTATGTGTTTCCTTACCATTCCCCTAGATGTATCCTTTTCTTCAGCTGTCATGCTGTCTTGACTAGATTTTAAGTTCCGATGAGCAAGAACAGTCTCTTACATACATCTGTACTGCATACACTTTGTAGCACTATACAAATGATCAGTAGTACTAATAGTAGGCTAATGCACTGTAAACACCAGTTTTGGATATCTGCTGTGGATTAGTTTTGCTACACTGCCTCCATTTCTTAAAGGTGCTGGGCTCTCTTTTGGACCATATCACCACCCCCTAACTCCCCAAAAAAACAGCTCAATTTTGGGAAAGAAAAGATCTGACCAAGCTGGCAAAATCATCAGAAAAATGATGAGGAGGCAGATGCATTATAAGAAAGAAAATGTTCAAAATGTTGTAGAACCTAAGAGGGGAAACAAGAGAGGTGACCTACATGTAGGAACAGAGAGCATAAAGCATAGTTACTCACCTGTAACAGGTGTTCTCCAGGGACAGCAGAAATCAGTCCTCACATATGGGTGATGTTGGCATCAACGGAGTCTGCACGGACCATTTCCCCAGCTTTCAAAGAAAGCCTTTGGGAATGACACCATGCATGTGTGGTCCCCTTCCCGCCCAAGGGTGCCATCTTGATCAGTCAGATGACATAGCTCAGGTAAAGACAAAAAATACCAAGAGCAGTGGGCAACTCTGAGGGGAGGTGAGTGGCTTGTGAGACTGATTCCTGCTGTCCTTGGAGAACACCTGTTACAGGTGAGTAACTATGCTTTCTCCAGGAACAAGCAGGAAGTCAGTCCTCACATATGGGAATCCCCAGCTACAGGCTACTGAGGACCTGTAGAAAAATGCCATGGTGAGCCGTGAGCAGGTATGGGTAACCGAAGACAGCCCGAGGACTCCAGGTCCCCAGAAGACCATGATCTCGGTAGCCGCAGGAGGAGGGTCGGAAGGTAGGAGTTGCTTAAACCCCGAACAGATTACGGAGTACAGTCTGGTTGAAAGCGGTGTCCCGACGGGACTCCCTCTCCAGGCAGTAATGTGTCACGAAGGTGTTAGCCGAGGAACAGGTCACGGCTCGGCAGATGACCGCCAGCAGCACGAGCACAGATGGGTCACTGACACCGCCCTCGCACGAACACCGTGCGCTGTGACTCGTGAAGCTTCATACGCTGCAGGTAGAAGGAGAGAGCCCTCCTGCAGTTAAGGGTATGGAGGATTGTTGATACCCGGTCAGTGTGAGGCTTCAGGAAAAAGGTCGGCAGTACTATCTCCTGGATGAGGTGGAAATCCAAGACCACTTTCAGGAGAAACTTGGGGTGTTTTTGGGGAACCACCTGGTTCCCATAGAATTTTGTATAAGGGGCATTGGCCATCAGGGCCTGAAGCTCACTGACCTTCCAGGCCGAGGTGAGGGCAACCAGAAAAAACACCTTCCAGGAAAGATGCCAAAGCGAGCAGAATGCCATCGGCTCAAAGGGCAGCTGGGTCAGCTGCATGAGGATGACGAGGTCCCACTCCACTGGAGGTGGTCGGATGGGGGGCTTGGAAAGCAGCTGCCAGCGCATGAAGCAGGAAACCAGTGGTTGGCCTGATAGAGGTCCACCCCCGACAGGGTAGTGGTTGGCCGAGATAGCGCTCAGGTGGACCCTGACCGAGTTAGACTTCAAGCCCACCTGCAAGAGATGGAGCAGGTACCGCAGGGCCAAGTGTGTGGGGCAAGAGAACAGGTCGGCTCATATCTCTGAGCACCACACCGAGAATCAACGCCATTTAAAGGTGTAAGCCCTCCTAGCATGAGGCCAGCAGTATGTCCTAGACCTCTACTGTGAGATGAAGGGGGGCTAGAGCGACCCATTCAGTTGCCAAGCCGTGAGGGACAAGGACCTCAAATTTGGGTGAAGTAGCAGACTGTCCTTCTGCATCAACAAGCCTGGTGCGTCGCCCAGTGGAACCGGCGGCTCCAATGAGAGGCAGAGCAGCAGCAGGAACCAAGGCTGTCGAGGCCATCATGGGGCCACGAGAATCAGAGGCCCTGTCCCGCTGAATTTTGAGGAGCGTTTGTGCTATGAGTAGGGGGAAATGTGTACAAAAGGCCATGCGTCCATGGCAGGAAGAAGGCAACGGGGGCTTCCCTGTTCGGGTGGGGAACGGGTCCGCAGAACCATGGGAGCTGCAAGTTCGCCGGGCTGGCGAAGAGGTCTAGAACCGGAGTCCCCCAATGCTGGAACAGCTGCTGTGCTGTCTGCAGGCAGTCGCCACTCGTACGGTTGGAGGAGCCAGTTTAACCTGTCTGCCAGGATATTGTCCTGGCCCGGGAGATAGGTGGCCCTTAGGGTTATGCCCTGGTGAACCGCAAAGGACCAAAGGGCTACTGCCTCCAGGCAGAGGTTGTAAGAGCCGGTGCCCCCTTCCTTGTTCATATAAAACATTGCAACTCGGTTGTCCGTCTGAACAAACACCACCCGGTGATGAGTGCAGTGTCTGAATGCCCGGGGGGCGAAGAGGATCGCCCAGAGATCGAGAAGATTGATAAGCTGCCAGGAGTCCTCCTGGTTCCAAGTTCCCTGCGTGCGCAGTGCACCGCAATGGGCTCCCCAGCCTATGAGTGAGGCATCTGTGGTCAAGACCACGTTGCATTGTGGGGCCTACAATGGCATGCCTCGGAGCAGGTTCCAGGCATCCTGCCACCAGTGAAGGGACTTGGTGCGCCGAGGAGTGACAGAGACAGCGTCTCGGAGGCAACCTGTTGCCTGAGATCACTGGGCCCGAAGGCACCAATACGCCGCCTGCATATGCAGTCAGGTGTCGAGGACAACATGAACCGTCGAGGCCATATGGCCGAAGAGACAGAGCATCGCCCGGGCCGATACCACATCGCGGCATTGGACCATGGATACCAGAGCGATGAGGCATTCTGCCCTTTCTTGGGGAAGGAAGGCTGTTGCCTTCCAAGTGTCGAGGCACGTGCCGATGAACCAGGGATTACGCTGGAGTAAGGTGAGACTTTGGGTAATTTATCATGAAGCTGAGGTACATGAGGAGGTGGAAAGTGCAGGCCGTGGACCACTGTGCCTAGTTGGCGGTTCCCCCGTACCTTGTCGGCCGTCCCCCCTGTAATGAGCCAGTCGCTAGATAGGGGTAGACGAAGGTATCCTGCAATCAAAGGTGAGCTGTGGCCATTGCAAGGCATTTAGTGAACACTCGCAGGGCAGACGCCAGGCTGAAAGTAAGCACTCTGTATTGGTGGTGGTTCCCTTGCACCCTGAAACGCAAGTATTTCCTGTGCTTGGGATGGAGGAGGATGTAAGCATACGCATCGCGAAGGTCCAAGGAGCATAGTCAGTCGCCCTGCCGGAGGAAGGACAGCAAGGTGCCAAGGAAGAGCATTTTGAACCTCTCCCGCACCAGGTACTTGTTGAGATTTCTTAAATCGAGGATGGGTAGGAAATCGCCCGCTTTCGCACAAGGAAGTAAAAGGAGTAGAACCCATGACCTCTGAGGTGCAGCGGGACCACTACTACTGCTTGCTTGTCGAGGAGTTTGGCAAGCTCCTGCACCAAGAAGACCTGGTGTGTGGAGAGCAGAGGGGGCTCCACAGGGCAGAAGTGTGGAGGAAGCTGGTCCAGATGATGAAGGTAACCTTCCCGGACGACCTGGAGGACCCAGGTGTCTGAGGTGACAGACTCCCATCGGGGACCAAAGTGGACCAGGTGCCCTCCCACCGGTAGCTGGGTCGCTGGAGGGCGAGTGGCTATGCATCTGGTGCCAAAAGCCCGGGGCCAACAGGGCCGGTGCCAGGGTCTGGCTTTTGGGGCCCTTTGACTTACACGGGCCTTAGTGGCCACTCTTGCTCTGTCCACCTTGGGGCGGGGGAGGAGCCGGTGCTCAAGGGTAAGATGAGTAGCCCTGATAGGGGAGACCCTTCCTCTGAAAGAGAGGCTTTTTGCCCTGCTGCACTTTCGTGGGAGGGAAGAAGTATTTTGGGAGAGACAGGTGCGAGTTACATACTCCGTTTCAATCTCCGCTGCTTTGAACTCCATCGGTTTGCTGAACAATTGCTTGCCCAGGCATGGCACATTGACCAGTTTCTCCTGGACCCATTGTTCGAGATCTGAGGACTAGAGGCAGGCCTGCCGCCTGGCCCCGATACCAGCTGCTGCTACCTGAGCAGAGGACTCGAAGCTGTCGTATGCAGCATTAAAAAAGGACTTTGAACAATCCGCCACAGACTTCAGGAGGGACTGGAAATGGTGGAGGTAGTCACTGTCGAGCCCCGCCTGGAAATTTCCGAGCTCCTTCGTGAGGTCACGAAGGAACATACCTATGTATAGCTGGTAAGCCTGGATGCAGCATGCCAGCATGGAGCCTTATGCTTGAGGGCATCGAGGGCATGAGAATCCTTGCCTGGTGGGACAGAGGAGTGAGTATTGGGCTCTTTTGCTTCCGCAAGGTGGACTCCACCACCATCAAGGTATGAGGAAGCTGGGCCTTCCGGAAGCCAGGCCCTCACTAGACCCTGTACATAGGGTCCAGGCATTTGCTGACAATGGGAATAGATGCAGGCATCTCCCACATGCGGAGAAGCAGCTGGGCTAGGATGGGGGGAACCAGAACCTCATATTGTAAAATATCGAGTTCTTCTGCACGAGACTCCTCCTTGGACTGTGTGGAGAGCGCTAGTGCTCGAGCCATGTCGCGCACAAACTCCAGAAAGGTGTCATCTTTGGGAGGAGATCACTGCTTCTGAACCGGCGGGGAAGGATCCGAGGGGAGGTCCCGATGAGCCCGGGATTCAGGGGAAGTGTCCCCTTCGGAATCCTAGCCCAAGAATTCTGAGAAAGACTCAGAGCTAGGTTGCTTGAGCAGAGCCTGTGCCTTGCACTGGGCACTCGAGGCCGAAGCCCGCCTGGAGCCGGAGGCGCTAGCTTGAGAAGATCTCGCACCTGAAAACCAGAATGGAGATCGAGACCTCTGTCGGGATCCCTCATGAGACCCCTGGCTCTCGAGAGTTGTCACGGCTGTCTGGGGAGCCATTACAGGCATCGCCCTCAAGGTCTCATGGCACGTGCTGGTGGGGCATGGCACGTGCTGGTGGGGCATGGCACCTGCAGGGCAGCTAGAAAGGCAGAAACGCTGCACTCCAGTGCCAACATTCGGGCCTCCCACTCAGAAGTGGAGCCCTGCAATGCCAACGTGGGGGTGACCGGGTCAGGAGTCGAGGGAATCCTCGTCCCGATCCTCAGGAGACCGGGCCCCATCGCCAGAGTTCTCCGTATCCGTATGAGGTACCTTTCTAGGCCGCTTCTTCTCCGACTCTTCGGACTGCCAAGGAGGGCTGAGGGACCAAGCACAAGAACGCTTATACTTGTCCAGAGCCCACAAAAGGGTCCTTGAGGCCTTCTTCTGCTCCTTTTCGGAGGCCCCTTGCACAGAGTGGCACCGGGGTCGTGGAGCGGTTGTGGAGGACCCCCAGGGGCTGAAGGTTTGTAGAGCGGGAAGCTACCAGGGGACACCGGGACCACCTTGCAGAAAATGCCATCCAGTTGCTGCTTATGGCTCTGAATGGCCTTGGAGGACATATTTTTATAAAGGGAACAGAGCTCCAGGTTGTGGTCAGCTCCTAGGCACCTAAGACAACAGCCATGGGTGTCCGTGAGCGACATTCTTGGAGCATCAGTCACACTTTTTGAAACCGGAGCCGTGGGGGCAAAAAGGATTCCTGCAAGGTCAAAGACCTTCAGCTTGGCCAGCAGTTGAAAAGGGCGCGAAAATGCACTAGCAAGAAAAAGTGAAAAACAAAGCCCCGGAACCCGCTGCTGAAGCAAGGGTACTGGGACGGCAGGAAGAGGACCGGGAAACCAGAATTAGAGAGAGAAATTTTGAAGACTTCTTTTAGAGGTACAGGACATGCGTCCACAGGGCTCCGTGGAAAAAGGGAGACTGATCAAGATGGCATGCGTGGTAGCATTCCAAAAGGCCTTCTTTGAAAGCTGTGAAAATGCTCCACGCGGGCTTGGTCTGTGCCAACGTCACCCATATGTGAGTACCGACTTCCTGCTTGTTCCTGGAGAATAAAGTTATACCCAGCGGCATTTGAAAATCTGGCAGGGGGAGATAGATATATTTGTTCTTTTCCATGTACCTAAACTGAAATGGTCTGCTTAAGAACTTGCATACATGTACAATGAAACAAAGAGCTTTAGTTATGGTGAGAGGACTGCTTTTATTATATAGAGACTCTGACATCATCATCTGTGAAGCTTGTACTCTGAGAAAGGTAATAGCATCTTTTGGGCTGTAGTTAATGTTCTGCAAGTAATGTAGCTTATGAAGTTTATTGTAAGTTACATGATTCAGTTTGCATAATGAGCTACTTTGCATGTATTTGCATGCAAGACAACTCATTTGGCTTTTTGTGTTAAGCTGTATTATAGCAGAACAACACACAGTCCAAAGCGTGATAAGGTGGAAAAACACTTTATTTGAAATCTCAGACCTAGCAACCCGACACATTTATTAATTTTAATTTTTAATTTTTTATTATTTTTAATTTTTTAATTATTTATATGAGGATACTATTATTATATAATTTTATTATTTATTATTACATACTTATTTCTATTTCTGTACAATAGAGTAAATTGAATGTCTATGAGTATTTGTTCTTTCAGTATTATTTATTTATTTTTTAATATTATGTGTTTTTATGTCTTTAGTACCTATGTAGACAACCCCTGATGAAGGTCTCCGAAACACGGCCTGTGTCGGGTTGCTAGGTCTGAGATTTCAAATAAAGTGTTTTTCCACCTTATCACGCTTTGGACTGTGTGCCTGTGTCACGTGATAATTTGCCCTGTGTTGGACAGCTTATAGCAGAATAACATCCATAAATTGATCAAAAATACATATTAGCTTTGTAATTAAATAGGCCCCACAAAATGATCATCCTCTCAGGGTATGTGGTGTGATGTTCCTCTAAAAACGAAATTAGGTCTTACCTGCTAATTGTCTTTCCTTGAACTTTCTCCGGGCCAGTCCAGGGAAAGGTAGGGTTGTCAATCCCCTATAGCAACAGAGGACTGAATGCTTCAAGTTTTCCTGAGAGGTGAAGCCACTCCCCCTTAGGGCTAACCATCAGTCTCCTTCTGTCAAAGCAACTAAAGAGAAAAAACTGAAAAGAGTAGATTAACCCTTGAAAAACTGATAACAATCTATAGTTCTTGAACAACGAGGAAGCAAGGAACACACTTCCCCTGTATGCTACTGATTTTATTTTATTTTTTTTCCAATAGTAGATACTATAGAGCGATCCGAGTTTGGCATTGAGTGCAGACGCCCAGCCCCAAGTTGCGTCTCTGGAGCGAAGACGCTGAGAAGATGAAATGCTTCGAAGATGCCAAAAAGAAATATATATATATATATAAATACCGCTGACAAACGGCTGAACACCAGGGTGGGACCCTGGACTGGCCCGGAGAAAGTTCAAGGAAAGACAATTAGCAGGTAAGACCTAATTTTGTTTTCCTTATCATTTCTCCGGGCCAGTCCAGGGAAAGGTAGGGCAGTACCAAAGCAGTACCTAAATCCGGGAGGGGCCCGCCAAACCTGAGATAAGAGCCGCAGCCCCCACCTTAGCATCGTCCCGGGCTTGAACATCTAAGCGGTAATGCTTTGCAAACGCATGCAAGGAAGACCGCGTTGCTGCTCTGCAAATATCAACCGGCGGAACAAAAGCGAACTCCGCCCAGGAAGTTGCTTGAGCCCGAGTGGAATGAGCTCGTAACGTCGCCGGCAGCGACAGACAGCAGATAGAGTATGCTTCGGTAATGGCTTTGCGGACCCACCGGGCAATGGTGGACTTAGAGGCCGCGAGACCCTTTCGAGGACCACTGAACTGGACAAAGAGCTTATCCGTCTTCCGAATAGACTGCGAAATCCGAAGGTAGGTTTTGAGAACCCGAGCAAGATCTAAATGCCTGAGCGCCCGGTCCATAGGAGAAGTGGAGGAAACCGAAAAAACAGGCAACGCTACCGATTGGTTAACGTGAAAAGATGACAGCACCTTCGGCAAAAATGAAGGAACAGTGCGCAGCAAAACCCGTTCGGGAAGAAACTGCAAATAAGGTTCCCGACAAGACAAGGCTTGCAAATCCGAAATCCGACGCGCCGAACACAAGGCGACCAGGAAAGCCGTCTTCCAAGAACACTCCCGGAGCTGCTGCGAGCAGAGGGACGTCAAAGGAGAGTGAGAAAATGCTTCCAAAACCACATTCAAGTCCCAAGGAGGCACAATAGAACAAACAGGGGGACGGATAATTTTTGCTGCTCGTAAAAAACGATGCACATCCGGATGCGCGGAAAGGCGACGACGTTGCACCGTACCTCGAAAACAGGCAAGCGCCGCTATTTGTACTTTAAGAGTACTAAGAGCCAGCCCTTTGTCCAAGCCATGCTGTAAGAAAAGGAGAAGCTGTGGTAAGGTCGAGGACATAGGAAAAACATGGTGCTGCGTACACCAAGTTTCAAAAAGGCGCCAAACCCGCACATAGGCCAGGGAAGTTACCGGCCTCTTAGACTGTAGCAAAGTAGTCACTACGGAGCTCGCATATCCTTTGCGTGTCAAGCGAGCCCTCTCAAGAGCCAAGCCATAAGCAAGAAGCGATCCACTCGCGGCATGAGTATCGGACCCTGCTGCAAGAGATTGCTGCGGACTGGAAGAGGCCACGGCTGATCCACTAGGAGTCGAACGAGATCGGCATACCAAGGCCGGCGAGGCCAATCCGGAGCAATGAGAATCACCAACCCCCGGTGCCGCGCAATGCGCTGGAGAACCCGAGTCAACATCGGCCACGGAGGAAAAACGTACAACAGAGAATCCTGAGGCCAGGGCTGAACGAGAGCATCGAGTCCCTCGGACATGTGTTCCCTGCGCCTGCTGAAGAAACGATTGGCTTTGGCATTGCTGCACGTCGCCATCAGATCCATCACTGGCTGTCCCCAACGCAAGGTGAGTTCGTGAAAGACCGCCACATTCAACTCCCACTCTCCGGGATCGAGAAGATGACGGCTGAGATAATCCGCCTGTACATTCTCCGTGCCGGCAACATGAGCCGCTGAAAGCGCCAGCAGATTGTTCTCTGCCCAGGTCATCATCGCTTGACACTCGGATAGAAGAGAAGGAATCTTGGGTCCCCCCTGACGATTGACGTACGCAACCGTCACTGCATTGTCGGAAAAAATCTTGACCGCCGATCCCCTGAGAAAGGATGCAAAGTGAAGGAGGGCAAGACGAGCTGCTCGCAGCTCCAAGAGGTTGATCGACCAGGTGCTCTCTTCTGGGGACCAAGCGCCCTGAGCAACATGCGTTTGACAGTGAGCTCCCCAGCCAACAAGACTGGCATCCGTGGTGACTAACACCCAGGACGGTTCCTGTAAGGGAACTCCCACAGACAGATGATCCCGAACCAACCACCACTCGAGACTGCATCTGACGAGAATTGAATAGGGCAGGCGTTGCGAGAGAGGGTGAAGTTGTGGTGACCAACGGGACAGCAAAGCCTGTTGTAAAGGCCGCATGTGAGCTTTGGACCACGGCACCAGATCCAGCGCCACCGCCATGGACCCCAAGAGTTGCAAATACGTCCATGCCGACGGAGTCGTCAGCTGCAGAAACGCTTGAACCTGCCGTACCAGCTTGTCCATGCGCACTTCGGGCAAAGAGACTCTCCCGCGCTCGGTGTCGAAAAAGAGCTCCCAGATAAACCATGCGCTGCGACAGCACCAAGAGACTCTTGGCTTGATTGATCACCCAACCGAGCCGCTCGAGAAGCTGCACCACCCGAGCAGTCGCGGCGATGGACTCGACCCGAGAATCGGCCCTGATCAACCAATCGTCGAGATAAGGATGAACGCGGATTCCATCCTTCCGAAGCGCCGCTGCAACCACTACCATTAGCTTTGTGAACGTCCGCGGAGCCGTAGCTAGCCCGAACGGCAAAGCTTGAAACTGGAAATGTCCCACCGGAAGGGCAAAGTGCAAAAAACACTGATGCGATGGCCGGATGGGAATATGAAGATAGGCCTCTGTGAGATCTATTGAGGTGAGAAATTCTCCCGGCTGCACCGCCCGAATTACGGTACGAAGAGTCTCCATGCGAAAGTGTGGCACCCGCAAAGTACGGTTTACTTCTTTGAGATCTAGCACTGGACGAAAAGAATCGTCCTTTTTGGGCACTACAAAATAAATCGAGTATCGACCGCAACCGTATTGGTCTAAAGGCACGGGGACTATCGCCTGCAACTGCAAGAGGCGCGAGAGCGTTTCCGCTATGGCCTCCGCCTTCCGACCCGAGCCGCCGGGAGACATTACAAATGCGGGGTCTAAGGGGCACGCAAAATCGAGAGCATAGCCCTTCTGAATGATCTCCAACACCCATCTGTCGGAGGTGATGGCGGTCCAAGCCGTCAGAAATCCCTGAAGTCGCCCGCCTACCGGAACCAACGGCTGGACCAGTCGACCTTCATTGTGACTTTTTAACGGTGGGCTGAGGCGCCCCAAAGTAGGACCTGCTAAATCCTCTGGCACCCCGAAAGGACTGGCCACGAAAGCTGGAACGTCCCCAGGCATAGGGAGCAAAGCGTGCACCACGAAAACGACGTGATTCTCTACCAGAGCCTCGGGAGACAGACCCCGAGCGCCCCGGCCTAGGTCTATCCTCAGGTAAACGACCGCCCTTGGAGTCACCCAAATCCTTAACAATCTTTTCCAAGGCTTCACCAAAAAGTAACTTTCCCTTATAGGGCAACTTACTGAGTCGCAACTTGGACGAAACATCCGCCGACCAGTTGCGCAGCCAAAGAAAACGCCTAGCCGCCACGAGAGAGGCCATAGTTTTAGCCGCAATCCGTAACAAATCATAGAAGGCATCTGCCATATACGCAGCGGCCGATTCTAATTTTGCCGTGTCGGGCACCTCAGAAGGTTGCTCCCCTGAGCCGTCTCCCTGTAACCAGCGAATAGACGCCCGAGAAACGTATGCCCCACAAATTGCCAATTGTAACGCCAGTGCGCTGGAATCAAAGGCCTGTTTGAGCAGAATTTCCAATTTCCTATCTTGCAGGTCCTTGAGAGCCGCCGCCCCCTCGACAGGAATGGTAGTCTTTTTGGTAACTGCGGAAATAATAGCATCCACCTTTGGCATGTGGAATAAATCCTTCACCTCCTGGGGAAGGGGGTATAAGCGTGCTAAGGCGCGGCTACCACGCAGGGACGCCTCCGGACATTCCCATTCGGAATCATTTGCCGGATCACCCGGTGCAGAGGGAAACAGCGTTGCTCGGTTTTAAAACCCTGCAATAAGGGATCTTCCAAGGGCTCCTGAGAAGAGGAAGGGAGCAATAGGTGTAGCGCTGTCAAGGATTGAGAAATGAGCGCCGCAAGTTCCTCTTTACGGAACACGCGAAAAACATTGGGATCCTCACCCGGAGCAATCTCCCCTTCCTCCAATTCCTCAGCCTCAAATTCTAAAGCTGGATCAGCTACCACCTCTTGATCCCCTTGAACTAGGGAAATGGCAGGCTGAGGAGAAAAAAGATCAATAGGATCTGAAAGGAAACCTTTAGCCCGAGATGAGCCTTCCCCAGGATCCTCAGGTCCGGGAGCCTGCACAGGCAGAGGCATAGGAGAGGAAATGGCAGAGAGCGAATCTGGCTGAGAAGATTTCAGTAAAAATGCTGTGTGCATTGCCAGAATAAATTCTGGCGAAAAAAATGACTCAATCTTCTCCTGAGGCGCAGAAACAGCATCGGGAGGCTTTTCTTGGCGCCCGGTATCTTTGGATGTCTTTGCCTTCCTCTTATGCGGCCGAGGCTGCTCTGACACGGCACTCACCGGCGCTGACAAAATGGCCGTCTTTCCCGCCTTTTCGGCCGGCAAAGACGGATCCTCTAACCCTTGTAAAAAACTTTTCTGCCATGAAGAAAAAAATACCCCCAAAAGTAAAAACCGAGGAGAAAAACCGACCGGCGACGGGATCCCCGCCAGGGAAGAATAAACCCAAACCGGTTCGAAGTAACGCCGCGGTATGGAGACAGGGAAGACAAAAGCCAAAAATAACTCACCCAATTAAAAAGAAAAAACTGAGCCGTTCCCGCAGAGCCGCCGCTAGCGGTAAGGACAGGAAGAGTGTCAGCGCTACACCAGAGGAACAACTGGGGCCCCCAGGATCACTCTGTAGATGGAGACGGAGGCAGGCAATGAGGCAGGCTCTACCTCGCACTGCAAGTACTTTTACTCAACGTCTCTGTGCCTTAAAGCTATAGCGCACTTAATTTAGAGATTCACAATTTCTGACAAGAACTATAGCAATCAGCTCTGCTAGAGCCAAAATTACTTAGTGAAAATAAAGGCAAGAGGGAGAAAAAATAATTTGATCCTCTATAGCTGCTGAGGACTGAAAGACTGATGGTTAGCCCTAAGGGGGAGTGGCTTCACCTCTCAGGAAAACTTGAAGCATTCAGTCCTCAGTTGCTATAGGGGATTGACAACCCTACCTTTCCCTGGACTGACCCGGAGAAATGATAAGGAATCAGTGGTTCCCAAACTTGAAGTCGGGATCCTAAATAGGATCGCATTATAATGGATATGGGTCAAAGAAACATGGCCATTTCCCCTTTTCTCTGGGCTTTCACTGTGACCTGTGCCAAGTAGTGGTAGTCAGCATGTGGTTTGTGAGCTAGTAAACATTCATTGGTCCTTGCCCCCTCCTGGGTAAGCATCCTGTTAGACTGGAAACCCATGCCGAGTATACTGGTGTCTGTAATGCCTGTTACAGGTAAAGCACAGTTACTTACCTGTAACAGATGATCTCTGGGAACAGCAGGAATAAGTCTTCACATATGGTACGTCGGTACCGACGGAGCCTGCGCGGGAACGCTCCCCAGCGTCCAATCAGAAAGCTTTTGGGAGCATCCCACAGCGCCTGTGTGCTGCGCCTTCCCGCCTTTCCAACTGTCTCTCCTCAGTTGAGTTTCATAGCTGAGGCAAAGAGAGAGAGAGAGAAAAAGGAAAGGAAGATAGATAGAGAGATACAACTCCTAGGGGAGGTGGGTAGGTTGTGAAGACTTATTCCTGCTGTTCCCAGAGATCACCTGTTACAGGTAAGTAACTGTGCTATCTCCAGGAACAAGCAGGAATGAGTCTTCACATATGGGGACTCCACTTCCCACACATGGATCTCTGGCATCCCATGAGGGATGGTGAGTAGGAGTTGAAAAAGAGAGGAGCTGTAGGAAAAACAGCTAACCTAAGGACTACAGGGGAGGAGTCCTTGGTATGTATGATAATTACCATTAAAAATATTGAATGAGCAACCACAATATGGACCTTACCTACTGGATTGCAGGAAGTAGAGAGGCTGATGGAGTCTACTGGAGATTTAGTAGAGGAATCCTCAAGGTGACCTCACGGCAGTGAAGGTGAGGGTCCAATCTGGAATGGGCAAGTGACCCAGGTGTCAACTGGGGTAGTATGAAACCGGCAGGTCTTCAGTGGAAAGCTTTATGGGAAAAGCTGAAAACTCTTTTAGCTACAGAGTTATTAACATTTAGGAGTAAAAGAGGAACTGACCGATTTGGACAACTAGCCCAGTCCTGGAGGGAAGAAGGGGTATGGGAAAAACCCGTATTCCCAAGGAGGACAGATGTATGAAGGGCTGAAACTTCAGAACTACTGAAGATCCACGCTGTCTTTCCTAGCTGGAGAGAGATAGGAAAGATATTGAAGCATGGTGCTTCAGGGATAGCGAGACCTAGAGTAAAGTGGGAGCTGTCAGTACCACAGTAGTGGTGGTGTGCATAATACTCCCGACATACTGAGGGACAGTATGAACATATGCAAGCCCACTGTCTGGAACCTCTAGGAAGGTAAAAACCTTTATAGCATAGACAGTTAGGGAGATAAGTATGTAAATACGTATCCACGTATAGGGAAGCATCTCGAGAGATACACACACACACATATATATATATATATATAGGGGCATAAGATATGCACACACAGCTCACAGACATATGTATCTATAGAAGTATATAGAAATATATACATACATGAATATGTATGTCTGAGGATACATGTCTGCAACTAAGCAGATAGAAATATGCCCATAAGAACATTCACATGAGAGATGTGAAAGGAAAAAGATTCATCTAAGAACAAGAAGGTGGAACCTGCTTGAGAAGATATATAGAGAATCTGGTCCTCCTGGTTAAGATGGTGCAGGAATGCTATCCAGTGAAAAAACCAGGATGGTTGCGTGAAAAAACAGAGGATAATATCAGTCTGTTAACAGCAAGTTCCGAGTCTTGTAGAACTCAGACATGATAAATGGACAGAAAAACGCATAGGAAGAGATACCAGGTTGACCCACTGGAGGGACACCAGGGGTATCATGCGTTGCTAGTAGAATATGTGTTGTCCATAAAGGAGTAGGATACCATGAGGACTAGCTGCAAGGAAAAAAAAGAGTATATTCCTGCAGGATTGGAAAACGTTTTGGACATTCACGCAAAAAAGGCTTATATCCTGTATATAACAGGAGTTAACAGGGTGTGGAGAACCCTCACAGTCATGGAGAATGACTGAGGAGGCTTTCCCAACCATATAGAATAGTCAGAGACAAAAAAACCCATGCTCTCTAGCAAGGGCCCATAGTAGAAAGCTTCTCTGAATATTGCAGAGAGCATTATGCAGAAGAATCAGGAAATAAAACTGGCTGTAGGTCAACTCTGCTGCCAAATCCAAGAAAATGGAGATGGCCAGAAAAGAAGATAGAGTGATAAGCCTGAAGTGATTAGGATTATCCAAGATAGATGGAGCACTATCTTGGAATCACTACTAAGGCCAGACAGAGAGTAGTGGAAGACAGACTGGAAACTTGTGGAAAAGTACCAGTAGTCTAATCACAGGAACTCTTGCATGGGCAGCTGCTGAAAGAGACCGCAGAGAGAATCTCCCTGTGTAAAACAGAGAGAACAGACAAAAGGAGAGGAGAATCCCTGTCCTTGTCTGATGAGCTGCCCAGAGAAAAGAAGGGAATTTATTCAAGGGAAAAAAACTCTACACAGGAATGAAAGGCTAGAGAAGCCCTGCAGTGATATGGTACCACTCATTCAGGGGGAACCCTGGATGAGAGGGTAGAGAAATAGGAGCTGAAGGGTGACTTACCATATGGTAAGTCTGCGGAAGGAAAAATGTTCATGTTGGGACAGAGAACTATCATAGAATAGTTGTTAACTTCTCTTCTTGGTAGGAAGAAGAGGAGAATCTGTGACCCATGGACATGAATATCCTGACAGCTCAGCATATCTAGGAGGAAAAAGAAGTCCTGAAGAAAGGAAACCATGTGTAGAGTTCTGAAAGAAAAAAACAGAGAACAAACTTCTGCTAAGAAGAAGTTAACTATAGGTTGTAACCTTCAGGAACCTATGGTTGCTGGGTTTGTTCAGCCTGGCTAGAGATTGGATTCTTCAGACCAGGGCGAGGTGTCCCCTGTTTGGGAACATCTGGATGATGGGCAGGAGTAGAGTGAAACCTAGGGAAAAAAGGTTTGGTAGGACATTTCCTACCTACTGGGGAAGGAGAAGGCTTAGGATGGCCCCCAGAAACAGGGAAGTCAGTGGAGCAATGAGCAACCTGACGTAAAGCCTCCCTATTGAAGAGATTTTCTCCAGTACAAGGAGAATTCCCCAGTCTTTGTTGTGCCCATCTGTTCAAGTCTGAAGCCTGAAGCCAGGCTTTACGTCGTGCTCCTATGGCTATAGCAGAGGTTCTGCTAACAGACTCAAAAGAGTCTAGAGAAGCACGAGAAAGAAACCAAGAGATATTTTGGCTATGACTAAGAAGTAAGGAATAGTCTGCAGCTCTGGGCTCTGATAAAAAAGGAGTCAAAAGAGATAATTTCTTTGTGACCTCCTGGAGAGATAGACTCATATAAAAAATATAAGAGATAATCCTTGTTGCCAGCATAGATGTTTGGAAGGTTTGACGTCCAAAGGCATCAAGTGCTCTAGATGCACGACCTGGTGGATAAGAAGAGTGCTTCTTCTTGCTTTTTACCTTCCTCATTGCTGATTCCACTACAGTGGAATGATGGGGAAGTTGAGTCTTTTGAAACCCTGGAGAGGGGGGCACCTGATACAGAACATCAGTTACTGTAGAAGGTGAGGGAACCCTTAGAGGTGTTTCCCATATTCTCAGAAGAAGATCCTGCAAAGAATGATGTAAAGGAAGCATTATATTTTCCTTTTCTGCAGGAGAGCCTCGAGTAGGATCACAGCCAGGGATAGGAATACCAAGGAATGTTGCCATGTCAAGGAGAAATTTTTGAAAAGAGGGATCTCCAATGGGAACCATCCCTGGATAGGCTAAAGTTGAAGCAGCAGCCTGGGCACCAGAGGATGTACTGGTCTGGTGCAGAAAAAGAGTCCCACTAGATGGATACTGGTACTGGCAGTCACGATTTGAGACAGTCAGTACTGCATCGTCCATGCCAGGTATCGACTCCAAACTAGGTATAGAAAGGAGCGATGGAGAAAAAAGCATGGAAGTGGCTGGTCCCGATGTAACTGCAGGAACCGGCATCGATACCGATACCGGTAGCTGTGCCGGAATCGGAGGCGATAACGCTATCGAAGCAGTCATCGGAGGCTGCTCAAGCGGTACCGAGGCAACCAGAAAGCCTTGGTGAATATCCTCGGTACTGCGTATCCGGAATCAATAAGGGTCGGTTCCGAGACACGTCGGTACCCAGTCTTTTAGACTAGATATCGATTCCAGACTCGGCATCGAAGGGAGCGAGTCTATCGATCCATGTCTAGAGGGTACCGACGTCGGTGGTGGTATCGGCGATGCTGTCGATACTGGAAAGGCAATCTGGGACGTATCGATCGGTTCCGAAGGTACCGAGGATGCCAGATGACGATCCTTGGTGAAGAGTGAATCACTCAACACCGGTGCCGATGCCGGGGTATCGGTACCGCTTGAAGCGGATGCCACCACCGAGCATGGCTCAGATACAGGAAAGTCAATCTGGGACGTATCGATCGGTCCCGAAGGTACCGAGGATGCCAGATGACGATCCCTGGTGAAGAGTGATTCACTCAACACCGGTGCCGATGCATCGGTACCGCTCGAAGCGGATGCCACCACCGAGCATGGCTCAGGTATGTCCTGTGAGGGGTGAGCCCCAGGAACAACCTGAAACCCCTGAAAGGCTTTGGAGACTGAAGACTCCCACCGGGGTTTTGAAGCCAATAGGGTCTTGAGGGCAAGGCCGGAGCCGTCATCATGCTTGGCATGAGACCTACCACTCAAGGATTGGCTAGTCTTAACAGACTGTTTGTGGGTTACCTGATCCTGTAGAGAAGAAATGGTCGGTGCCCGACACTGGAAGGGAACTCGGTATCGAGGGAAACTCGAAATGGAAAATCTCTTCTCATAAAATTGTAGCCTAATGGCTCCGGAGGGAAAGGGTCAGGACCCAAACAGGTTAGACACCAGTTATTGGAGTCTAAAAAGAAAACTGTATTTCCACAGTTAAGGCACTTCTTAGGAGAAGAAGGCTCCATGATAGAGAGGCCTTACAGGCCCAAAACTTTAAGACAGAAACTGAGGGAAAACTCTCCCTGAGTTTGAGAAAAAGAAAAGAAAAAAACCACCGGCGGTTCCGGTGGAGGCGGGAAAAACAGCCGCAACCACAAGAAAACAAAGAATTAAAAAATAAATTTTCTGCAGTGACAGGAGTATGTCCTGCCGGCTCCGCGGAAAAACGAAAACTGAGGAGAGACAGTTGGAAAGGCGGGAAGGCAGCACGCAGGTGCTGTGGGATGCTCCCAAAAGCTTTCTGATTGGACGCTGGGGAGCGTTCCCGCGCAGGCTCCGTCGGTACCGACGTACCCATATGTGAAGACTCATTCCTGCTTGTTCCTGGAGATGCAACTTTATCTCCTAGTTGGACTACTTAGAGCAGTCTTTTCAAACTTTTACCCCATATGACCCCATTTTAGCAACTGAAAAAGCGTAGTTACTCACCTATAACAGGTGTTCTCCAGGGACAGCAGGAATCAGTCCTCACATATGGGTGCTGTTGGCACCAAGGGAACCTGCGTGGAGCATTTCCACAGCTTTCAAAGAAAGCTTTTGGGAATGCTACCACACATGCGTGGTCCCCCTCCCGCCCAAGAATGCCATCTTGCTCAGTTAGATGACATAGCTTAGACAAAAGGTAAAGGAGGCAACGCCAAGAGGAGGGTAAACTATTTAAGACTAATAAAATAAAATATTTTTTCACTCAACGTGTAATCAAACTCTGGAATTTGTTACCGGAGTATGTAGTAAAGGCTGTTAGTGTAGCTGGGTTTAAAAAAGGTTTGGACAAGTTCCTAGAGGAAAGGTCCATAAACCATTATTAAGAAGGGACCCAGGATATCAATGCTTGACCCAGTAGAACCATTGTGGAACCTGTGTCTTTTGGGGAAACTGCTAGGTATGTATGACCTAGATTGGCCACTGTTGGAAACAGGATACTGGGCTTGATGGACCTTGGTATGACCCAGTATGGCATATCTTATGTTCTTAGGAGGGAGGGTTGTGAGGATTGATTCATGCTGTCCCTGGAGAACACCTGTTACAGGTGAGTAACTACACTTTCTCCAGAAACAAGCAGAAAGTCAGTTCTCACATATGGGACTCCTTAGCGCCATGCTGCCAGGACCTGAACCATGACAACAGCAGCAGCGACCCAAGGGAGGTCGTGAGTTTCAGAAGGTTAGTCCCTACCAAGAGACTCTGCAGACCCAAGCGTCCAGCATCACCATCACTCAGGTAGCCTGAACACTGAAGGGTTGGAGAGCAGGAATTTCCTATACACTGAGAATGCTTCTAATCACTGCCTGGCCAAAGGCATTGTCCCTGCGGGATTCACTCTCAAGGCAGTAGAGGGATGCGAACATATGGACTGAAGACCACGTGGCGGCCTTACAGATTTTTTGCACCAGCACTGTGAGTAGGTTGGCGACCGATGTGGCCACAGCCCTCACAGTGATCCGGTGCTCCAGAGAGAGGCCAGCTCGCTCATAAGCAAGGGCAATGCAGTCCGCCACCCAGGTGGACAGCATTTGCTCGGTCACAGGTAGCCCCAAGTCTGCTGGGGTCATAGGCGATAAAAAGCCGAGGAGCTTTTCGATGGGCCTTAGTCCTCTGTAAATAAAAGGACCGGGCTCTCTTGCAATCCAGGGTATGTAAAACGACCTCCTCCCTGCTGGCGTGCAGCCTTGGGAAGAAGGTGGGGAGAACTACCTCCTGATTGAGGTGAAAAGTGGACACCACCTTTGGGAGGAATTTGGGGTGCGTGTGAAGCACCACCCTGTTCGTATAGAACCTGGTATAGGGTGGGTCTGCCACCAGGGCCTGCAGCTAGCTTACTCTGTGAGCGGATGTCAGCGCCAGCAAGACCATCATCTTCCAGGAGAGGTGTCTCAGGTGGCAGGTGGCCAAAGGCTCAAACGGTGGCCTAGTGAGCTGGGAGAGCACTGGCTCGAACGATGGCCTAGTGAGCTGGGAGAGCACTGGCTCGAACGATGGCCTAGTGAGCTGGGAGAGCACCACATTGACATCCCATTCCACTGCCGGAGGGCAGAGAGGGGGCTTGGATAGTAGAAGGCCCCCTGAGGAATCTGGAGACCAAAGGCTGGCCCGAGAGGGGCTTCCTCTCTCTAGGGTGATGGTTAGCCGGTATGGCGCCGAGATGCCCCTACCGAGTTAGATTTCAAGCCTGAGCGAGAGAGGTGCAGCAAGTACTGCAGCATGAGTTCTACCTGACAGGAGAACGGGTTCTCATTCTTTTCTGCACACCAGATGGAGAACCTTCACTTGAAGGCGTAAGCCCTTCTGGTGGATGGCTTCTGGGAGGCCAGGAGGATTACCTCAACCTCACCTGGGAGGTTGAAATGGGCAGCCACACCATCAGCGTTAGGGACCCCAGGTTGGGGTGTAGCAGGGAACCCCCCTCCTGGGACAGGAGGTCCAGGTCCCGATCCAGTGGTACTGGGGTTGCCACCGACAGGGAGAGCAGCAGGGGGAACCAGGGCTACCTGGGCACAATCAGGATTACTGAGGCATGCTCACTCTGGATCTTGAAAAGGCACTTGGCTATCAGAGGTGTCAGTGGGAATGCATAAAGCAGGCCCTGTGACCAGGAGATCAGGAAGGCGTCCACCGCCACCCTCTTGCAGGGTGGCTGAGAAGAGCAGAATTTAGGCAGATGTGAGTTGTCCAGGGAGGTGAACAGGTCCAGCCAGGGTCTTCCCCAGAGACTGAAAAGCCTCCGGGTCACTTTTAAGTCCAGGTGCCATTCATGAGGCTGAAGGACCCGGCTGAGCTGTCCGCTAGGCAGTTGTCCTGGTCTGTTAAGTACATCGCCCTTAGAAGGATATGGTTGCGTATTGCAAAGGAGTGGAGGGCCACTGCCTCCTGACAGAGGGAGTAGGAGCCCATACCCCCTGCTTGTTCACAAAGAATATGGCAATCTGATTGTCGGTGCCTGGAAGGGCATGCCTGCCCTGAGGTGATGTAGGGATTGCCACCAGGTGAGGGAGACCGCCAGCTGGGGAGAGACCTTCACTTTGTCCTTCAGCCTGCCCATTGCATTTGTCCACTGGGCTGCCCACATATGTAGACACTTATAACTATGGTAAAACCCTCAATTAATGAAGATAAAATACTGATTTTACACCACTTTTTACTCAAGCAATTTATCAAAAGTTTTCAGTGTAGAGACTGCTTTTTTATTTTAAATGAACCAATGGTCTCAGTTTAAAATTCGCAACACAGGGTAACTTGCCCTGAAGCTGCTAACTCCGATCACATCAATGACCATATATTTGGTTCACAATTCTAATGGTTTTATATTAACATTTGAACTATAAGGTTGTTAATCAGACATTTAAGCTTGTAGAGACATTTAAGCTTGAAGTAGAAATCAGAACTTATCTGGATATTGAATTATTCGTTTCCAAATTGCAAACAATGAACGTGCTGTAGTCTCACAGTAATTGAATACCATCCCCGACGCCACCTCTAAGATACCATTTTCTGCACGTTTCAATTCTTCTTCAGGGGGTCAAACAGTTGTATGAAACTGGCACTGTCTTCGTTGCTTCAAACAAATATATCGAACATAGAGAAGGGAGCGTGTTACGATGAAGCTGCAGCGTTTTTTGGGAAAGCAGTGCGAGCTTCATAGTAACACGCTCCCTTCTCTATGTTCGATATATTTGTTTGAAGCAACGAAGACAGTGCCAGTTTCATACAACTGTTTGACCCCCTGAAGAAGAATTGAAACGTGCAGAAAATGGTATCTTAGAGGTGGCGTCGGGGATGGTATTCAATTACTGTGAGATTACTGTGAGACTACAGCACGTTCATTGTTTGCAATTTGGAAACCATTAGAATTGTGAACCAAATATATGGTCATTGATGTGATCGGAGTTAGCAGCTTCAGGGCAAGTTACCCTGTGTTGCGAATTTTAAACTGAGACCATTGGTTCATTTAAAATAAAAAAGCAGTCTCTACACTGAAAACTTTTGATAAATTGCTTGAGTAAAAAGTGGTGTAAAATCAGTATTTTATCTTCATTAATTGAGGGTTTTACCATAGTTATAAGTAGAATATATCCCTCTAAAGAAATAGACCGATAGTTCACATATGTAGACAGGCCAGAGACATAACAAACTGTCGAGGCCATGTGGCCTAACAGGCAAGGAGTAGGCGAGCTAGCACCGAACTGGTGCCAGCTGCATCAGGCGGTGGGCTCTCTCCACAAGGAAGGAAGGCCCTGACCTGCTGTGTCCAGTTGGGGCCCCTATGAATTCCAAGTCTTGGGCTGGGGAGAGGCTGGATTTGGGGTAGTTGATGATGAACCCCAAATGCTGCAGGATGTGAATAGTGAGCCTTGTGGCCCACCTGGCCTCGCGAAGCGTGCTGCCTCTGATGAGCCAGTCGTCCAGGTAAGGGAAGATGTGGGCCCCTTGGAGGCATACATAGACGGCTATGACCGCCAGGCACTTTGTAAAGACCCTTGGACAGGAGGCAAGGCTGAATGGCAGCATCCTGTACTGGTAGTGCTGCCCCCCAGCACGAATCTCAGTTAATGCCTGTGGGAGGGGTGAATCATCAGGATGTGGGTGTAAGCATCCTTGAGATCTAAGGAGCAGAGCCAGTCTCCCTGACAGAGGTAGGGCAGCAGAGTCCCAAGGGACAGCATCTTGAACTTTTCCCTCACCAGGAACTTGTTTAAGTTGCGCAGGTCCAGGATGGGCCGGAGACCCACTGTTCTTTTTGGGACAAGGAAATACCTTGAGTAGAACCCCTTTCCCCAAAGGTAATGAGGGACCGGTTCTACCGCCCTGTCCCTGAGCAAACCTGTTCTGTGGCAAGCAAGGCCTGGTGGAGAAGAGAGTGGCTCTCCTAGGAAAAACCCTGGAGAGTTCTGCTGCAGATGGAGGAAATACCCTTCTTGCACCACCCACAGAACCCACTGGTCTGTAGTGATGCTGGCCCATCTGTGGACAAACAAGGCCAGTTGATCCCTTGTGGGCTGAGGTGGGCTTCCCGGGGAAGGGGAGGCCCAGCCCAGGGAATCAAAGGCTGCCCCCCAGTTGGGTGGGAGCTGGTGTCTGGAGCTTGGGAGCCTTGGGCTTCCTAGGCCCGTGTCCCTGGCTCTGAGGCCTGGTGAGGCTGCCCCAGGTAAGGCTAGTAGGGCTTTTTCAGAGGATTTTATCCATGGGAGTCAAGGTCTTTTTGGACAGCCTCAATGTCTGCAGCCTTATGTATTTAACATTTTTTATATACCGCCTTTCAGATTCTCAAGGCGGTTTACATGGAACAGAACTTGTTTACATAAAACTTTTCATTAGAACTATGTACAAAAGCTGTTAACAGTGCTTACATTTAACAATTATGAGACATCGGTTTCCCGAACAGGTTCTCACCATTGCAGGGGACATCCAGGAGCTTTTCCTGTACCCACTGCTCCAGGTCCAAGCTCTGTAGCCATGCCTGGTGCCGGCTGCCGATGCTGGTGGCTGCAACCCTGGCCAAAGACTCGAACCCGTCGTAGGCTGCCCGGGAGAGGAATTTGGAACAGTCACGGATGCCTGCTGCTAGGGACTGGAACCTTTGCAGAGGTTCTCCGGCAAGGCTTGCCGAGAACCCTGAGAGTTCCTGTATCAGGCACAAGGTACATTCCAATGTACGCCTCTATTCGGCACCGAGCATGGCGCCCCGGTAGCACTTACGCCCCATGGCGTCGAGGGCCTGGGCTTCCCTGCTGGGGGGAACTGAAGAGTAGGTCTTTTGACTTCAGTTTTTGCATGGAAAACTCAACCACCATCGGGTTGTGTGGGAGTTGTGGCTTATGGAAACCGGGGCTCTTCCGGAGACGATAGATGGTGTCCAGGCGCTGACTGACCACTGACACAGAGGCCAGGGACTCGCACATCCGGAGGAGCAATCTCTTGAGGATGGGTGGAACTGGTACCGTGAGAGGGGGACTCATATTGTAGGATCTCGGTCTCCTCGGTGCACGGGTCCTCCATAGACTCCGTCTGGAACGAAAGAGTCCGGACCATGTCATGAACAAAGTCATGAAAGACCATGTCCTCAGGCGGGGAGTGGCACTGAGGCTCCGGGGCAGATGGCTCTGAGGTGACATCCCGGTGTCGGGAGGTCTCCAGGGAGGCCTTGTCCTCGTTCTTCCAGTCAGAGCCTGAGGTCGTCAAAGTCAGCCCCCGGGGGGCCCCAAGGAACCTGCCCCCCTCCCCCCGGAAACTCACCAGAGAGGATGGAACATCGAGGAGCGTGATAGAGACCTCGATTGACACCGAGGACTTACCAAGTTCGACGCCCGGAGGCCTCCCCGAGATCGGGGGGGCCCAGTGTCAGGGCCAAAGATGCCGGGGGGGGGGGGGCCCAACATCAATACCCACTGCAAGGCCAAGATGGAGGAGAGGCTCTGCTCCAAGGCCTCCATGCGTGACTCAAGGCCCAATGGCTGTGCAGCACTCAGCATGGACACCGAAAGCCTCGGGTCCAATGCTGGCACTCCGGAAAGTGCATCGTCGAGGAGAACTATAGGTTCACGGGTCTTGGTGCGGTCTCCGCCGGCCAAGGACTCTTGTCTCGAGACTTTTTTGAGGGCGCTGCTCGACTCCGTGGACGCCCGAACCTCTCACAAAGAGCCAGCTTCGGAGCTTGGTGATGGGCAAGCCAAGGCAGAGTCAGACCTTAGGAAAAGCTTCCCCTGCAACTCAGATCACCTCCTGTTGGTTTTAGGGGTCATGGGCCTGGCACCGGTCGCAGGTGGAACTGTCATGGTCCGGGTCCGGGCCCAGGCAACGGATGCAGCAGTCGTGAGTATCAGTGACTGAGATAGTCTGACTGCAGTGGTTGCATTTCCTGAACCCACCGGGAGTCATGTGGGAGTCATGGTGGGAGCACACCCGACTAGGGTCAAGGACCCCAGGGCAAAAAATGGCGTGAAGGCCTTTCGAGATGGAACCTCGAGGAAACACAGGGAAAAAAGATAGCAGAGATTGGCACCTGTGGTACCGCCTTGAGGCGGGAAGGGAACCGGTACGCAAACTGGACAAAGGGAAGGAATTAAAGAACTTTTTCTGGGAGAATAGAGGACCATATCCGTTGGGCTCCGTGGAAAAAAGGAGACTAAGCAAGATGGCACCCTTAAGCAGGAAGGGGACCACACATGCTTGGTAGCAGTCCCAAAGGCTTTCTTTGAAAGCTGGGGAAATGCTCCGCGCGGGCTCCGTCAGTACCGACATCACCCATATGTAAGGGCTGACTTCCTGCTTGTTCCTGGAGAATTCATGTGACCTCAAATGAAGAACAAATCCAAATAGCAGGTCTCCAGCCTCCTTCCACTCATTTAAAGCAATGGTAACAGTAGTGGCAACTGCAGCAGCAGTCAGATCTGTGGCAGTGTGTGCTGCTCTGAGGACAGCGGACATCTGGCATGGTGCTATGAGTAACCAGCTCCAGTTGCAGAATCTTCCAGCATTGACTACTGTGCATACTGGGAACTTCACACACTGGTGTCTTAAGCAAGGGGCCAACCTTAGTGTAGAACTAAGTTAACAGAAGTTAGAATGTAAGAAAAGCCAACACTTAGGGAACTCAGGCAGGTTTAATGAGGACCTATAGTCTACTGACCTGGGATAACACCTCTTACAAGTAAGCCACTTTGCTGTCTGTTTAGACAAGAGTATAATATCCTCACTATTAAGAGTATAATATCCTCACTATTAAGGAGTGGAGGAGTGGCCTAGTGGTTGGGGCAAGGTACTTCAGGCCGGAAGGTCGGGGGTTCAAATCCCACTAGAGGACAGCAACCTTGGGCCGGAAGGACTGGGGTTTCTAGTCCCACAGGTGCTCCTTGTGGTCTTGGGCAAGCCACTTAACCCTCCATAGCCCATGTTCCCTGTAAAATAGTTATCTCCAAGTTATAATGCCCTGTTCAATGTAATTTCAGTTTGTTCAATGTAAACCGCACTGATGCAGAATAGCGTGGTATATAAGAGAATGTAAATAAATAAATAAGAATGTCTCATTACAAGTTGCTTTTCACAAAAGAAAGCAAGTAGCAAAAGCACAGTATCAATGGGCAACAAGTGTTACATGACTCAGGCAGTAAAGGCTGTAGAGAAAGCGTAGTTACTCACCTGTAACAGGTGATCTCCAGGAACAGCAGGAATTGAGTCTTCACATATGGGTATCGTCGGCACTGATGGAGCCCGCATAGGAACGCTCCCCAGCGTCCTATAGGAAAGCTTTTGGGTGCATCCCACTGCACCTGTGCTGCTGCCTTCCCGCCTTTCCCAACTCTCCCTCTTCAGTTGGATTTGTAGCTGAGACAAACGGAGAGTAAGAAAGAGAGAGAGAGATAGAGATACAACTCCAAGGGGTTGTGAAGAATCAATTCCTGCTATTCCCGGATATCACCTGTTACAGGTGAGCAACTACGCTATCTCCAGGAACAAGCAGGTATGTAGTCTTCAACTATGGGGACTCCCAAGCTTAGAGATGCCAGGAAGTGACCCCAGAAAGCTGCGAGACCCAGATTGAGGTGGGTCATGCTTCCTCCCAAGGATCTCTGGTATCGAAACCCGGGGTAGGAGTTGTTCTAAGTCTGAAAGAGATGCTGGAGAACAGCCTGGCCAAATGAGGCATCCCGACGGGAGTCCTTGTCCAAGCAGTAATGGGCTGCAAAGGTGTGGACCGAAGACCAAATGGCTGCTTTGCAGATGTCGTCCAACACAAAGCGAAGGCTGGACATAGAGGCAGCCATTGCTCTCACATTGTGAGCTGTGACATGATCGTTGAAAGTCCCTTACTTTCATAGGTAAAGGATATGCAGTCTGCAATCCACTTAGAGAGAGTTCTCTTGGAAACTGGTAAATCCAGGTGACTGGAATCAAAGGCAACAAAAAGCTGTGAAGCCTTTCTACGTTGCCTAGTCCTCTGAAGGTAAAAAGCCAAAGCTCTTTTACAATCTAGAGTGTGAAGATTCCTTTCTGCACTAAAGGCATGAGGCCTAGGAAATTAGAGAGGGAGGTAAACCGACTGGTTTAAATGAAAAGGCAAAACCACCTTTGGCATAAAGTGAAGATGAGTCCTAAGGAACCTTGTATAAGGAGGATCAGCCACTAAAGCTTGTAGCTCCCTGATGCATCTTGCAGAAGTGAGGGCAATTAGGAAGATTACCTTCCAAGAAAGGAACTTTACAGATGTAGTGGCTAAGGGCTTGAAGGGCGGTTTCATAAGCTGCCCAAGGACAAGATTCAAATCCCATGCCACAGGTGGTGGCTTAATGGGAGGTTTAGTCAAAAGTAGGTCTCTCATAAACCACACTACAAACAGTTGAGAGAAGACAGGATGTCCATCAAAGGGCTTGTGGAAAGCCGCAATGGCACTAAGGTGGACCCTTACTGAATTAGTCTTAAGGCCAGAGGATGACAGATGGAGGAGATACTCTAGTAACGCCTCTACTGGAACTGAAAAAGGATTAAGTTCCAGATAGAGAACCTTCTCCACTTAAAGGCATAGGCACGCCTTGTGGAAGGTTTCCTAGAGGCCAAAAGGATATCTTTAACCTGTTCAGAGAGGTTGATATCCTGGAATTCTAAGCTCTCAGCAGCCACGCCATGAGGTGTAAAGACTGAGGATTCGGGTGTACAAGCGTCCCGTCCTCCTGGGACAGAAGATCTGGAGCACATCCTAACTCCAGAGGACTGGCTTGAGAGAGGCATAGAAGCAGTGGATACCACGTCTGTCATGGCCAGCGTGGGGCTATGAGGATCATATGGCCCCTGTCTCTCTGAAGCTTGAAGAGAGTCTTGGGAATGAGGGGAATGGGTGGGTAGGCAGGCATAGCGTAATTACTCACCTGTAACAGGTGTTCTCCAGGAGCAGCAGGAATCAGTCCTCACATATGGGTGACGGCGCCAAAGGAGCCCTCGTGCGGAGCATTTCCCCAGCTTTCAAAGAAAGCCTTTGGGAATGCAGCACGCATGTGCGGTCTCCTTCCCGCCCAAGGGTGCCATCTTGCTCAGTCTGATGACATAGCTAAAAGACAGAAAAAATCAAAATGAAGGATATGACTTCAACTCCAGAGGAGGAGGGAGGGTCGTGAGGACTGATTCCTGCTGCTCCTGGAGAACACCTGTTACAGGTGAGTATCTACGCTTTCTCCAGGACCAAACAGGAAGTCAGTCCTCACATATGGGCACTGTTCCCTCTAAGCTGTGCGCGTGTGCGCGCGCACACACCTTGCCGAGTGAGCGCACATACTTTACAACAGAGCGCACAAAAATTATGGTTCTGATTCTGATAGAAAACAACACAGACGTTCTTAAAATTGAAAAGTTGTTGTGTATTTATGGTTTTCACAAGTTCTACAATATTTTCTAGTGCAATCAATATGGTGTACATACTGTATTCTGACGTGTAGTCAAATTTTAAAGTATATAACTCCGAGTGTCGTTATGTGGCGCACAAAAATTTAACTTTCCTTCAAAAGCTGCACAGCTGATATTTTATGCGCACACAGCCTACAGAAAATTAGAGGGAACATTGCATATGGGACTCCCCAGCTCTAGGCTACCGTGAACCCAAAGCTGAAAAAATGGCTCCCTCTCGATAGCCACAGCATCTGTGACAAGAATTTTCTCTGTGAACGCACCCCGTACGGTAGTACAACACGAAGGGTTGGAGGTTAGGAGTTGCCTAAACCTCAAAGAGATTACGGAGTACCGCCTGACTGAAAACACTGTCCCGCCGGGACTCTCTCTCCAGGCAGTAATGGGCTGCAAAAGTCTGGCTTGAAGACCAAGTTGCGGCCCGGCAGATGTCTGCCAACAGAACAGAGCGGAGATGAGCTGACGCGGCTTTCGCCCTGACGCGGTGGGCCGTGACCCGACCCTGAAAGGGGAGGTCGGCTGCCCTGTACGCCCAGGCGATGCAATCTGCTACCCAAGTGGACAACGTGCGCTTGGAGACAGGTAACCCCATCCTATTAGGGTCAAACGAGACGAAGAGCTGAGCAGCCCTTCAATGCTCCCACGTACGTTCCTATGTAAAAGGACAACGCCCTCTTACAGTCCAGGGTATGCAAGACTGTTTCAGCCCGGCTGGCATGCGGCCTGATTGAGGTGGAAAGAGGAGACCATTTTTGGGAGGAACTTGGGATGGGTCCGTAGGACCACCCTGTTCCTATACAACCGCGTGTACGGTCTATCAGACACCAGAGCCTGTAGCTCACTCACGTCTGGCCGATGTAAGAGCCACCAGGAAGAGCGCTTTCCAAGAGAGGAAGCGCAAATGGCAAGTAGCCATCGGCTCAAACGGTGGGCGAGTAAGTTGCTGCAAGACCAAATTCAAATCCCACTCAGTCGCTGGTGGACGAACCAGAGGCTTGAATAGAAACAGACCTCTGAGAAATCTGGACACCAAGGGATGAACCAACAGAGACTGTCCTTCCACTGGTGAGTGGTGTGCTGACAAAGCACTGAGGTGGACCCGAACAGAGTTAGACTTAAGGCGTAGGTCTGAAAAGTGAAGTAGATACTGCAGTACTACTGGCACAAGGCAAGAGAAAGGATCTTCATTGCGCTGAGCACACCACACCGTAAACCTACGCCACTTGAGGGCATAGGACTTTCTGGTGTACTGCCTCCTAGAGGCCAATACCACCTCCTCAACCTCCTTAGGTAGAAGGGAGCTAGCACTACCCTTTCAGCAGCCAGGCCATCAGATTGAGGGACCTGTTGGGGTGGAGAAGGGAACCCTGCTCTTGAGACAGGAGATTGTGTTGCAGCCCTAGAGGGAACGGAGCTTCCACTACCAAGTGCAAAAGAAGTGGAAACCAAGGCTGCCTCGGTCATCTGGGGGCTACCAGAATCACCGAGGCCTTGTCCCGAAGGATCTTGAACTGAGTTCGGGCCACCAGGGGCGTGGGAGGAAACACATACAGGAGAGGCCCATAGACCAAGAGATCAGAAAAGCATCCGCTGCCATCCTCAGGGGATACGGCTGTCTGGAGCAAAACCTGGGTAGCTGATGGTTTAGCGGACTTGCAAAGAGATCGATGGATGGAAGTCCCCAGCGGAGGAAGATCTGCTGGACCACCAATGGATTCAACTGCCATTCGTGAGGCTGGAGAATCCTGCTTAGCTTGTCTGCTAGGAGGTTTTCTTGACCAGGTAGGTAGACTGCTTTGAGAAACATACCCTGCCTGACCGCAAAAGAGCAAAGGGCCAGTGCCTCCTGACACAGGAGCCTGGACCATGTGCTCCCTTGTTTGTTCACGTAGAACATTGCCACCTGATTGTCCATCTGAACTAGGACAGACTGTTGAGAGAGCGCATGACAAAGTTTGCAGAGCTAAGTGGATTGCTCGCAGCTGTAAAATGTTGATTTGCTGTGTGGCCTCCTGAGGGGACCACAGGCCTTGAGTGCATGAGCCCTGGCAATGTGCACCCCAGCCTCTTAAGGAAGCATCCGTCGTCAGCACCCTTGTGTGTGCTGGAGCCTAAAAAGGTACACCTCTGAGAAGGTTTGGTGGATGTAGCCACCACTGCAAGAAGTTCAGAAGTCATCTGGACACCTTTACTGTGTCTCGGAGGTCACCGGTGGCTTGTGTCCACTGATCTCTGAGGCACCATTGAGCAGTCTGCATGTGCAGATGGGCATTCGGGGGTCACATGTACAGTGGATGCCATGTGGCCCAGGAGACGCAGGAAATGGCTCGGCCTCCAGGGTCGACTTAGACGTCGAGGTCCCGGTAGTCGGGGCAGATGCACCGGTCAAACCGGCGATCGGTACCCGCTGCTGCTCCATGAAGGCAGCCAGGCTGCTCTCCAGGGCCGTCAACCTAAGTCTGAGCTCAGGAGACTCCGCAGCCCCCGACTCGGGCCCGACGTCGGTTCTCCCGGAGGAGAGTCAACAAGGACAACCGAAGTTACCTGACTTGGTGACTCCGGCTCCAGGCGAGGTAGTTTGGTTGGCCGCTCCAACTCTGAGAGCCCGGGACGGCGGTCAGGGCTTCGCAACCTGGCCCTCGAGGATCCAGGTGCCTCCACTAACGCCACCCTCACGAGCTTCTTCTTCCTTTAGTGCTCCCGGAGGGAGACCCCCTCTCAGAGGACCCACAACGGCGCTCGGGGTCAGACTCCCCAGATGTCGAGGCCTCTGAAGAAGTCCGAGCCCGGCCGGACGCAGACTCCGAAAACATTCTTTCACATTGATGCTGACGGCTCCGAAGTGCCTTCGATGACATCTTGCCGCACGGGCCACAGACCAGCCGGTCATGGTCGGGCCCGAGGCATCGGAGGCAGCAATCATGTGTGTCGGTGAGAGACATACGTTTCTTGCACTGATCACATTTTTTGAACCCACTGGCAGCCATCGGGGGAAAAAGGGCCCCTGCAAGGTCAAAAGAGAGGGCTGCTAGTGCAAATAACAGAAATAGCACAAATGCTAGTCACAAAGGACAAAAACAGAAAAAGAAGTTCCGGACTTGATACCGGTGTACCGAGCCGAGGCGGGAGGGGAACCGGCGTCAAACCGGATAAAGAAATGCGAAAAATCGCAGAAAAAAATCTACTTTTCCCGGGTGACACGAACTACATCCGTTGGGCTCCGTGAAAAAAGAAAGACTGAGCAATATGGCACCCTTGGGCAGGAAGGGGACCGCGCATGCGCGCTGCATTCCCAAAGGCTTTCTTTGAAAGCTGGGGAAATGCTCCGCATGAGGGCTCCGTCGGTGCCGACGTCAACCATATGTGAGGACTGACTTCCTGCTTGGTCTTGAAGAAATAGGAAGACCTGACTCCAGTGGAGGTGGATAGCATCTATTGCCTGACTGTTCTGAGCCGGAATTCTGGAACAGAATCGGGGAAGTTTGGCATTTTGAGGACTTGCAAATAGGTCTACATCTGGAGTTTCCCAGATCCGAAAGATTCAAGCAATTTGCTCTGGATGAAGACACCACTCGTGTGGCAGCAGTACTTGACTGAGTTTGTCTGCCAGAAGATTCTGTGTGCCTGGAAGATACACCGCTAGTAGGCGAATCTGAAGGCCTCTTGCGAAGGACCAGAGGCATAGAGCTTCATTGCACAACACCTGAGAACCTGTTCCGCCCTGCTTGTTTACATAGAACATTGCTACCTGATTGTCCGTCTGGACAAGAACTGTCTTGTAGCTCAGGTGGTCCTGAAATACTCGGAGAGCATAGAAAATGGCTCTGACTTCCAGAAGATTTATGTGAAGACAAGCCTCCTGTTCGGTCCAGAGACTTTGAGTGGAGAGATTGTCCATATGAGCTCCCCAACCCGACTTGGAAGCATCCATCATCAAGGTAGCTTGGTACAATGGCTGCTGAAAAGGTGACCCTATAAGAAAGTTTTCTAGTTATTGCCACCACTGTAGGGACGAAATGAGGCGTGCAGAGTTTCTGATTTTGTCCCCCAGGTGACCTGACACCTGTGTCCACCTAGAGGCTAGGGTCCACTGGGCTCCTTGCATATGTAGGCGAGCATAGGGGACCACATGAACAGTGGACGCTATATGCCCCAGCAACTGAAGCATTTCTCGTGCAGTCAAGAAAGTTTCCATAGCTGCTTGAGAAGCCAGTTGAAGTATTCGAGCATAGCGGAGTTGTGGCAGGAAAGCATAGTTACTCACCTGTAACAGGTGATCTCCAGGAAAAGCAGGAATTTAGTCTTCACATATGGGTATCGTCGGTACCAACAGAACCTGCACGGGAATGCTCCCCAGCTTTCAATAGGAAAGCTTTTGGCAGCATGCCGAAGTGCCTGCGTGCTGCCTTCCTGCCTTTCCCAACTGTCCCTCTCCAGTTGAGTTTATAGCTAAGACAAAAGAGAGAGGGAAAGAGAGAAAGACAGAGAGATACAACTCCTAGGGGAGGTGGGTGGGTTGTGAAGACTAAATTCCTGCTGTTCCCGGAGATCACCTGTTACAGGTGAGTAACTATGCTATCTCCAGGAACAAGCAGGAATGTAGTCTTCACATATGGGGACTCCCTAGCTGCAGATGCCAGGGAGAAGTTGCGTGCCCTTGTGAAAGGGCTCCACTTCCCCCCATGGATCTCTGGCATCCTACCAGGGACGGTGGGGTAGGAGTTGATTAAGTATGGAACAGGTGTTGAAGAACAGCCTAACCAAACAAGGCATCCCGGCAGGAGTCCTTTTCTAAGCAGTAATGGGCTGTGAAGGTATGAACCGAAGCCCAAGTAGCTGCTCGGCAGATGTCGTCGATAGACACAGAGCGAAGACGAGCCATAGAGGCTGCCATGGCTTTCACATTGTGAGCTGTGACATGGCCTTCCAGAGGAAGGTTTTTACTCTCATAGGCAAAAGATTTACACTGTGCAATCCAGTTGGACAGTGTTCTTTTGGAGACTGGAAGTCCCAAATGACTAGGATCAAAAGCAACAAAGAGTTGAGAGGACTTCCTATGTTGCTGTGTCCTTTGTAAGTAAAAGGCCAGAGCACTTCTATAATCCAAAGTATGAAGATTCCTTTCTGTATCTGAGGCATGAGGCCTTGGGAAGAATATAGGAAGGTAAACCGCTTGGTTTAAATGAAAAGGTGACACCACCTTTGGCATAAAATGTGGATGAGTCCTAAGGACTACCTTATCATGATGGAACCTTGTATAAGGAGGATCAGCCACCAATGCTTGCAATTCACTGATACGACGTGCTGATGTGATTGCAATAAGAAAGATGACCTTCCAGGAAAGGAATGTCAAAGAGGTAGTGGCTAATGGTTCAAAAGGTGGTTTCATAAGCTGCCCAAGAACCAAATTTAAGTCCCATGCCACCGGTGGTGGCTTAATGGGAGGCTTAGTTAAAAGACCTCTCATAAATCTCGCTATGAGGGGAAATAGGTTGCCCATTTAGAGGCTTGAAAAAAGCTGCAATAGCACTCAAATGAGCTCTCACTGAACTGGTCTTAAGCCCTGCATTAGACAAATGAAGGAGATACTCCAGTAATGATTCCAGAGGTATCGCAAGAGGGTTAAGACCCTTCTGCGAGCACCATATGGTAAACCTTTTCCACTTGAAAGCATAAGAGCGTCTTGTGGAAGGCTTCCTGGAAGCATAAAGGATATCATTTACCTGTTGAGAAAGGTTAAGACCGTGAAGTTCTAGGCTTTCAGCAACCATAGGTAGCCAGTGGAGAGCATATAAAATTGGGGAAATGTGGTCAGAAAGTTTAGCTCTAAAAATAATCCGAGCTGTGACATTCTGAGCTCGTTGTAGGATGTGTCAGTTCTTCTTAGATGTACCTTGGAGTAATCTGTTGCAGAAATCTAAATGCGGCATTATAAGAGCCTGGACAACTGTTCTAAAATCATTATGCATTCAAAGCAGTCAAAGGCTGCACGATTCACAAACTTGGAAACATCCTGAGCATGTTTAACAAGAGCAAGATAATCTTGCCTTTTATCATCAGGAAGGAGAGGGCTCATAAGCTCTAAGTCTCCTGTGACCTCCTTAAGGAACATTCCCAAATACAAGATATAGGAACTGATCCTAGCAGAAAGCATGGAAGCCTGGAAGGATCGATGTCCAAAAGCGTCAAGAGTACTACACTCACGTCCTGGAGGATTAATGCATGCCTTTTTGCACTCTTTATCCGTCTCATGGCTGATTCCACGACCATGGAATGGTGTGGTAGCTGAGTCTTCTGAAACCCAGGACAGGGAGGAACTCGATACATGGTATCGAGTCTTCGAGAGTGAGGAGATGTGGTTAGAGGTGTTTCCCACATCCTTAACATGAGATCATGCAAGATCTCATGAATAGGTAAGGTAGCTGCCTCCTTGGGAGCTTTAGGGTATTGTAGGATTTCTAATTCCTTTGCCCTAGGCTCTTTTTTAGGAGCCACTGTGATGGAAAGACCTTGAGCCACATCTCGGATAAAATTCTGAAAGGACATATCCTCTGGTGGAGACATCCTAACCTGAGGAGAAGAAGAATCCTCAGGAAGAAGTACTCTGGTATTGGCAGAGCTTTCAGAGTCTTCAGACTCATCCGAGGATTCAAAGTACCTCCGATCCGGGTGATCGTGCAAGGCACAGTACCGGTAACGATCGAAGTCGGCATAGGAGGGGTCAGGTACCGACTTGTCGATATGGATAAGCATAACTCGGTCCCAGTAAAATACCTGCCGATGTCGATGCAGTCGATACCGGTACCGGAGTCGGTGCCTGTACCGGTTGAATTGTCTGAAGCGGTTTCAAGGGCATCGAGGCCGTGAGAAGAGCCGCCAGACTGCGTCCAATAGCCAAGAATCTCTGTTCTATCGACGCTGCCGATGCTTGGGTACTGGTACCGGAAGAAGCAGCCGGTACTCCAGAGCATGACACCAGTAGTTCTGCCGAGGTTGAGGCCTCGAGAACATCCTGGAGCCCCGTTAATGCTTTGGAAGCCGAAGCCTCCCGCCGGGGCAGTTTAGCCAGTGAAAGTCCCTCAAGGGCAACGCCAGAGGCATCTTGATGCTTAGAGGGAGATCTACACTTTGAGGACCGGCTAGATTTATGTTTAGTTACCCGAGATCCATGGGAGGAAGACGAAGCCCTGGAAGACGTCGATGTCACAGAGGCTGCATCGGAGGGAAAAAGGGTGCTATGTTTAGCAGCTCGGTTCTGCCGGCCTCTCTTCGACATCAGCCCACAGGCAACACACTCCGAAATAGAGTGGTCAGGACCTAAACATTTGAGGCACCACTCATGGGTGTCGGTGACGGAAATGGTACCGCCACACTTAGAACACTTTTTAAAACCCGAAGTAGGTTTTTCCATTTTAAAGGAAAAGTTGGGCCTAGTGCCCAAAATGGCACATGGCACCTGAGAAGAAAAAACCTGGAACAGACTCCAGAAGTTTTGTTTTTGTTTTTTAGAAAAAAGAAAAGAAGAACCAGCGGTACCGGTATAGCATCAAGGGAAGGCAGACGCGACCACAAAAAAGAAGTATAAGAAGGGAATTTTCTGCGGTGACAGGATGTGTGACCTGTCGGCTCCGCGGAAAACGAAGAACTGGAGAGGGACAGTTGGGAAAGGCGGGAAGGCAGGGTGTTGTGGGATGCTCCCAAAAGCTTTCCTATTGGACACTGGGGAGCGTTCCTGCACAGGCTCCGTCGGTACTGACGATACCCATATGTGAAGACTACATTCCTGCTTGTTCCTGGAGATAGCCCTTGACTGCCGAGTGTCTAGAAGAGCCCCTGTGAACTCTAATGATTGAGAAGGGGCGATATGGGATTTTGGGAGGTTTATGACCAGTCCCAAATATTGCAGGATTTGCATTGTACAGGAAAAACGGAGCTGGCTTCTGGCGCTGTTGATGTTCGGATCAGCCAGTCGTCTAAGTAAGGGAAGACAAATATCCCTAGAGTCCTTAGAAATGCTGCTACTACTACCATGCATTTTGTGAAGACTCTTGGGGCGGAAGCCAGGCCAAAGGGTAGAACTCTGTACTGGTAATGTCCTCCCTGAAAAAGGAATCAAAGACACCTTCTATGTTCTGCATGAATAAGGATATGTGTATATGCGTCTTTTAGGTCTAGAGAACATAGCCAATCTTGACTCTGACTGTAAGGGAGAAGTTTTCCAAGAGAGATCATTTTGAATTTTTCTCGGAACAGATACTTGTTTAACTCCCTGAGATCCAAAATGGGCCTGTACCCTCCTGTTTTCTTTGGTATAAGGAAGTAGGGGGAGTAAAAGCCCAGGCCTTGTTGAGAAACAGGTACCTCCTCTATTGCACCCTGAGCAAGGAGAGAGGTGACCTCTTGACACAAGAGAGTGGTGGGGGGGGGGGGGGGGAGAACTGAACTCTCTTGGAGTAGAGAGAGGGGGCATATTGCGGAAGTGGAGTTTGTACTCCTCTGTCACTATGGAGAGAGTCCACTGCTCTGATGTTATCTGCTGCCACCTCTTAGCAAAATGACACAGTCTGCCTGGAATGTTGGGAGGTTCTGGATCTTTTAGAGGTAGGATGGAGGCTGTGTCTGCTGAGCTGGTTGAGCTCTGGGGACTTGAGCCTTTCTTTGTTGTTTCGGCTGCTGCTGCCCCTTTTGGGGAGCATGGACTGGGCAGAGGACAATTTGGGTGTAAGACAGATAGAATTTCTTTTTCTTGTTGAAAAAGGGTTTAACTGCCTTTTTCTTAGCTTGGTTGGCAGTGGTCCTGGATCGTCTATTCTTGGACTCAAGCTGAGAAGCTTTATCCTGCCAATCCTTGCCAAAGAGGTTTTCTCCTGTGCATGGAATATTTCCCAGCTTGTCTTGCACCCATGGCTCTAAATCGGATGCTTGTAACCAAGCAATTCGACGTGCACCGATAGAAATAGCAGAGGTTCTGCTAATGCATTCAAAACAATCAAAGGTGGCCCTGTTCATGAACTTAGAAACATTTTGGGCATGCTTAACAAGAACAAGGAATATCGGCCCTCTTGTCATCAGGGAGAAGAGGAACCATGAGTTCCAAATCTTTAGCAACCTCTCGAAGAAACATACTATGTAAAGTATGTAAGAACTTATCCTGGCTGATAACATAAAGGCCTGAAAACATCGACAACCAAAGGCATTGAGAGTCCTCACCTCACGGCCTGGAGGATAAGTCCACTCCATTGCTACCCTACTGCTACTCACAGCCTTTGCCTCCATTGCTACCCTACTGCTACTCACAGCCTTTGCCTGCATTGCTACCCCATCACCTCCTCATTATTGCTACCTCATTGCCTGCAATTAGCCTTGCTGCTCAACCTGTAGCCTCCATTGCAATTTAACTTTTGATGCCCAGCCCATAGACTCCACTGCTACCTCACTGCTTGCAAAGTAACATATATTGCATAGCATGTAGACCCCACTACCTTATTGCATGTAATTTAACATACATTGCATAGTGTGTTGTCCCCACTACCTCACTGCATGTAATTTAACATATATTGGCAGTGTCTTGAATTTGCCACCTCCTGACCCCAACCAGCTCCCATACGAAGCACCCACCACTGCTACCCACAGCCTAGCGACCCATTGCTACCCATCACTCCCTCACTATCGCTACCCCATTACCTGCAATTAATTCTGTTGCATTGTATGTGCTACCCATTGCTTGCATTGAACTTGCTATACATTGCTTGCATTGAACTTTGCTACAAGGCTATAGTCTCCCCACTGCTTATATTTTAACCTATACTGCATAGCGTGTAGTCCTCACTTGTAACTCAGCATACACTGCATCCAGAGACACCCACCCGTACCCTGGCCCCTCTAGACTGCTGTCTTACTCTGAAAAGAAATCCTCACGTAACTTGTCCAACCTTATCCATATCCCTCTCCTTTCCCCCTTCACTCTACCGTTCTCATGTGCCCTACGGAACGCATGCTCAGTCTCTAACAAACTTGCTTTTACTCATGATCTCTTTAACTCTAATGCGCTACACCTTCTTGCCCTGAGACCTGGCTCCTCCCTGACGATATCGCATCTGCTGCTGTTCTCTGCCACGGGGGCTACCAGTTCTCCCATACACCTCGATCCACTGGCCGCGGTGGTGGTGTTGAGCTTCTACTTTCTCCCTCTTGCCAATTCCAACCCCTCCTGCTGCCTCAGTCACACTCCTCCCTCTCTTTTGAAGTCCACGCCATTCGCCTCTTCACACCATTTCCCCTCTGAGTAGCTGTTATCTATTGCCCACCCGACAAATCCACATCGACCTTCCTTACCGACTTTGACTCCTGGCTTTCTGTATCCCTCCTCCCCCACTCTTATCCTTAGCGATTTCAACATTCACGTCGATAAGAACATAAGATATGCCATACTGGATCAGACCAAGGTCCATCAAGCCCAGTATCCTGTTTCCAACAGTGGCCAATCTAGGTCATACGTACCTAGCAGTTTCCCCAAAAGACACAGGTTCCGCAATGTTTGTACTGGGTCAAGCATTGATATCCTGGGTCCCTTCTTAATAATGGTTTATGGACCTTTCCTCCAGGAACTTGTCTAAACCTTTTTTAAACCCAGCTACACTAACAGCCTTTGCTACATCCTCCGGTAACAAATTCCAGAGTTTGATTACACGTTGAGTGAAGAAATATTTTCTTTTATTAGTTTTAAATAGTTTACCCTGTATTTTCATTGCATGTCCCCTAGTCTTTCTATATTCTGATAACGTAAACAATCGATCTACATTTACCCGTTCCACTCCGTTCATTAATTTATAGACTTTTATCATATCTCCCCTCAGCCGTCTCTTTTCCAGGGTAAAGAGCCCTAACCTTTTTAGCCTTTCTTCATAGGAGTATCCTTCCATCCCCTTTACCATTTTGGTGGCTCTTCTCTGAACCTTTTCTAATAACGCTATATCCTTTTTATGATACGGCGACCAGAATTGCACACAATATTCAAGGTGCGGTCTCACCATGGAACGATATAGAGGCATTATAATATCTTTTGTTTTATTTTCCATTCCTTTCCTTATGATACCTAGCATTCTATTTGTTCTCTTGGCCGCCGCTGCACACTGGGCCAAGGGTTTTAACATGCTACCACAATGACGCCTAAATCTTTTTCCTGGGTGGTGGTTCCTAATGTGGAACCTTGCATAGTGTAACCATAGTTTGGGTTGTTCTTCCCTAGGTGCGTAACTTTGCACTTGTCCACATTAAATTTCATCTGCCATTTTGATGCCCAGTCTTCCAATTTATCAAGATCCTCTTGCAATTTTCCACAATCCTCTTGGGTTTTACCAACTTTAAAAAGTTTTGTGTCATCTGCAAATTTGATAACCTCACTCGTTATTCCATTTTCCAGGTCATTTATGAATATGTCAAAAATCAGCGGACCCAGCACAGATCCCTGGGGTACACCACTATTCACTTTTCTCCATTGGGAAAATTGGTCATTTAACCCAACCCTCTGCTTTCTATCTTTTAACCAGTTCTTGATCCACAGTAGTACACTGCCTCCTATCCCATGACTCTAGTTTTGCCAAGTCTCTGATGAGGGACCTTGTCAAAGGCTTTCTGAAAGTCCAGATACACTATATCAACCGACTCACCTTTGTTCACCTGTTTATTCACACTTTCAAAAAAACATAATAGATTAGTAAGACAAGATCTTCCTTGTCTAAAACCATGTTGGCTGTCTCCCATTAGGCCATGACTATCTATATGCTGAGTAATTTTATTCTTTCTGATGGTTTCTACCATTTTTCCCGGTACTGACGTGAGGCTCACCGGTCTGTAGTTTCCCGGATCACCTCTGGAATCCTTTTTAAAAATTGGTGTTACATTGGCGATCCTCCAATCTTCAGGTATTAGAGATGATTTTAATGAAAATTCACAGATTACTAATAGCAGGTCTGCAATCTCATATTTCAGTTCTTTCAACACCCTTGGATGTATACCATCCGGCCCAGGTGATTTGATACTCTTCAGTTTATCTAATAGTTGTAATATATCTTCCCGATGTATCTATATTTCCTTCAATTCTTCCGCACCTTTAAATACCACTTCAGTCATCCCTACATTTTCCTCAGTAAAGACCAAAGCAAAGAATTCCTTCAGTCTCTCTGCTATCGCCTTGTCGCCTCTTAGTGCCCCTTTAACTCCTCTATCATCTAATGGACCAACTGACTCACAGGTTTTTTGCTACGAATGTATTTGAAAAAAATCTTTATTTTGCGTTTTTGCTTCTGCAGCAAGCTTCTTCTCAAATTCTCCCTTTGCCTGCTTTATCAATGCCTTGCATTTGACTTGTCGGTGCTTATGCTGTTTCCAGGTTTCATCATTTGGCTCTTTTTTCCATTTCCTGAAAGATGCTTTTTTGGCAATAACAGCTTCTCTGACCTCCCCTTTAAACCATGCTGGCAGTTTTTTGGACTTCCTTCCACTTTTCTTAAAGCGTGGAATACAGCTGGTCTGGGCTTCCAAGATAGTATTTTTCAACAACACCCAAGCTTGATGTAAGTCTTTAACTGTTTCAACTGCTCCTTTTAGTCTTTTCTTAACTATTTTCCTCATTTTATCATAGTCTCCCTTTCAAAAGTTAAAAGGTAGTACTGTGGATTTCCTTACTATCTCTCCTCCACTAATTAAATCAAAGGTGATCATGCTATGATCACTATTGCCAAGTGGCCCCAACACCCTTATCTCTTGCACTAGATCTGGTGTTCCACTAAGGACTAGGTCTAATATGGCTTCCCCTCTGGTCAGTTCATGAACCAGCTGCTCCAAGAAGCAGTCATTTATGTCATCTAGGAACTTTATCTCCCTAGCATGTCCTGCCATGACACTGACCCAGTCGATACCGGGGTAATTGAAATCACCCATTATTATTACTGCGCTATAACTTTTGTTAACTTCCTTGATTTCTTTGAGCATTTCATCATCCATTTGTTCATTCTGGTCAGGCGGTCGATAGTACACCCCCCACTGCCATCGCCTTCCCCTTTTTACATGGAATTTCAATCCATAGAGATTCTACAGCAAATTTTGTTTTCTGCAAAACTTTAATCCTTTCTGACTCAATGCCCTCTCTAACATAGAGCACAACCCCTCCACCAATTTGATCAGCTCTATCATTACGATATAGTTTGTATCCAGGTATCACAGTGTCCCACTGGTTGTCCTCCTTCCACCATGTCTCTGGTATTCCAATCATATCTAACCTCTCATTTAGTGCTATATATTCTAACTCTCCCATCTTATTTTTTAGACTTCTAGCATTTGCATACAAGCATTTTAGAGACTGTATTTTATTCATATTAGTCTGGCTGTTGGTAGACATGGGTAATTTGGGATCTTTAAGCTCTGTCTGCTCCATACTTGAGGGCATTTGGGCTACTTTACTCTTTTTTGGAACCTCTCTGCTTTTGGTAGTATCCTTCAAGGATATATTCTTCCGAACCATCCGCTCTTAGGCGACTGACGGCTTTCCCCTATTATCTAGTTTAAAAGCTGCTCTATCTCCTTTTTAAAGGTTAATGTCAGGAGCCTGGTTCCATCCCGGTTAAGGTGAAGCCCATCCCTTCGGAAGAACCTCTCCTTTCCCCAGAATGTTCCCCAGTTCCTAACAAATCCAAAACCCTCATCTCTGCACCATTGTCTCATCCACGCATTGAGACTTCGGAGCTCTGCCTGCCTTTTGGGTCCTGCACGTGGAACGGGAAGCATTTCGGAGAACGCTACCCTGGAAGTTCTGGATTTCAACTTCCTACCTAAAAGCCTAAATTTAGCCTCCAGAACCTCCCTACCACATTTTCCTATGTCATTGGTACCGACATGTACCAAGACAACAGACTCCCCCCCAGCACTATCTAAGACCTTATCTAGGTGGCGCATGAGGTCCGCTACCTTCGCACCAGGCAGGCATGTTACCAGGCAATCCTCACGTCCACCAGCCACCCAGCTATCTACATGCCTAATGATCGAATCACCAACTAGAGGGAGGAGTAGCCTAGTGGTTGGGGCAAGGTACTTCAGGCTGGAAGGTCAGGGGTTCAAATCCCACTAGAGGACAGCAACCTTGGGCCGGAAGGACTGGGGTTTCTAGTCCCACAGATGCTCCTTGTGGTCTTGGGCAAGCCACTTAACCCTCCATTGCCCATGTTCCCTGTAAGTATTAGTGTATGTGTCTCATATCCCCGCGTGTTAAAATGTATCCCCCAATTGTGTTGTGACCGCTATGATTGAAGGATAAGGCGGTATACAAAACTGTCTAAATAAAAGAAATAAAAATAAACTATAACGGCTGTCCTAACCCTTCCCTCATGAGCACATGGCCCTGCAGAAACCTCCTCAGTGCGAGAGGGTTTTACATCACTTGGAGGACAGGTCCTAGTTACAGGATCACTTCCTGCCACACCAGGGTGATGCTCTCCTGTCACGTGACCTCTCTCCTCCATGGCAACAGGGATGCTGCCAGACTGGAGGTGGGACTTCAGGACTATATCCCTGTAGGTCTCGTCTATGTACCTCTCTGTCTTTCTTATGTTTTCCAAGTCTGCTACTCTAGCCTCTAGAGAACGGACTTGTTCCCTGAGAGCAAAGAGCTCCTTGCACCTAGTGCACAAGTAAGACCTCTCACCATCTGGGAGATAATCATAACCCCTCCAATCCCCATGCTTTAAAGCTCCTCACCCTCACCTCCTCGTTTGACCTCCAACTTTGCTCCACTGCCCCCACCCACCTGCACGGCCATTGCCTTGACCTGATACTCTTCTCTAATTCCTCTCCCTCAAACCTCCGCAACTCAATCCTTCCCTCATCTGACCATCATCTTTTAACCTTTAATCTACAGCTTCCTCTTTCTCAACCTCGTCCTGTCTCCTCCAACCTATTTAGAAACCTCCATAATATTGATCCCCTGACACTCTCCTCCACCATTTCTCCATTATGTCCTCCAAGTCTGTCAATGAGGCAGTATCCTCTTATAATGCTGCACTATCCTTGGCTCTTGACACTCTTGCCCCACCCACCCCACGTCCTGTCCGACGTTCTGGCCCCCAGCCCTAGCTTTCATCCACATCCCATCATATTGAGAATAACACACCCCTTGATCCCTGCCAGCATGGATTCCGGGAGTCACACGGCATAGAAACTCTGCTGACCACCTTACTCAGTACACTAACCATGGGCCTGGACAATATCAGACAAGGTTTTGCTCTTATCTTCTTGGACATCGCTGCAGCTTTTGACTCTGTCAGTCACGAACTACTCCTATCCCGCCTCACCGAGAAGGGAGTCCACGGCATGGCACTGGCCTGGTGTGCTTCATACCTGAATGACAGATGGCAGCATGTCCGCTCTGGCTCCTCCATATCCACACCCTTCCCGCAAGAGAAGGGCGTGCCACAAGGATTATCACGCTCAGCCCTATTATTCAATGTTTACATGCAACCCATCTGCACCCTCATCCGATCCTTTAACATTAATTGCCTAATATACGCCGATAACGTTCTGATGTACACGCCAATATCCACGGAGCATCCAGACCTCTCTCAGCTGTCTACCTGCTTTGATGCAGTCACGGATTGGCTACACATGCAGAAGATCAAAATAAATTTCAAAAAGACGGATGTCCTCTTCATCAGCAGAGACCAGACATTCACTCCGTCCTCATCACTGAAGGTACGCGATGCAGAACTCCTTACCACGCCTACGATACGATATCTCGGTGTCACGCTCGACCAACATCTTAACATGAATGCCCACATAGGCAACATGGTAAAGGCAATATGCCACAAAATTCGGATGCTGCGCCACATGAGACAGCTGCTAGAGCCGAAAGACTTTCGAACAGTCTATCAAGCACTAGTAATGCCTCATTTTGACTACGCTAATTCCATACTGCACGGCCTTCCGAAGAGCTCGCTGAACCCCTTGCAGCTTGCGATGAACGCTGCAGCCAGAATCCTGCATGGAGCATTTAGAAAGGACCATATCACCCCAGTCCTAAAACATCTGCACTGGCTCCTTGTCTACTGCAGGATTTCCTTTAAGATCTTAACGATGACATTCAAGGCCATCAACAAGTGCACATCCATCTCCCTCTCAGGCCTCGTCCAGACAACCCCCCCTCAAGAGGCTGAGGAGATCAGCCGCCACCAACACTCTGCTACTCCCGAGAAGAATCACCAAATGCTCCAAGGCTACAAGAAACCGAGCCTTTGCACTCTATGCACCTTCCTGCTGGAACTCCCTTCCACCAGACACCCAGGCCATCAACAACCTCCCCCAGTTTAGAAAGGCACTGAAGCACCATTTGTTTCTTCAGTACTTCTCCAATTCAGACGACATCTCACAGCCACCCACACCCCGTGCCCAAGCCAGCATCCCCAAAGTACCCACCCCATACACCTTTCAGATCACCTAAGTGAACCCTCCCTCTGAAACCGCCACCCTGTGGATACCCGACACTAACCGAGATAACGATGAGATATTCACTACCCTGCAACATACAACTAGAAGGTATACAGTCACATTGTTTGACCTGTAAATAATGCCAAGCTGCATGTAGAATCTTGGCTACCAATTTGTACATATTTACCTGTTAGCACTGTTTAAACACCCCATTTATTGTAAGTCCAATGTAGACCTTCCTACATTGGATAAATATGTTGCTTGTGAACCGCACTGATGTTGAATAGAGCGGTATAGAAAAAAAAACTTTAAATAAAAATATTTACGCACCTGTGTCCGTTCTGCTGAACGTGCTTGGACCAAATCTGGCTCCCTGCAAGCAGGAGCGGCCCAAGGGAGGTGCGGGGCCATGTGCGGAGACTCGGTGCGGGGCCTCATTTGCATAAATATTTGCATAATGTTACCATACACTAACTTTTACTAAACATGCCCCTTAATGAGTGTATGGATAAAGAAAGACTAAAAGATTTCTACGTTACTATAATCCAGTGCTAACTGCCAGGCACATTAGGAACTACTACAAACATTGCCCATTTAGAACCCATAGCAAACCCGCCGTATCATAACAGCACTACCAGGACTCACAAAGCACAAGACCCTACCTATCAAAAGGCAACATTACAAATATTAAACCAATACATTTCAGAGAACAATACATGACCTACTGGGGAAAGAGAACAAGTGGCAATGTCAAATAGGAATTACATAAACAGAATACCTCAGCTCAGTTACACGTGCAGAACACAGACCGTCACCAAACAAGAAATCACAATGTAGAAACAGGAAGACAATAATTAAACTGGGAACCCCAAAAGCACAACACCACTGTAGAAATAAAACTATAAATTAATTTCCTCTTGTACTAAACAAAGCGCAGACGTTAATGATGCATATTTCCCAGAGCTGGCATATTTCAGTTAATAAATTCAATAAAGAGATATTTTTCTACCTTTTGTGCATTTTTTTTTTCAGTTAACCAAATAAATAAAGGTCCCAAGAACAAACCCCCTGAAAAGTATTGTGTGAAAAAAGTAACTTTTTATTGTCGGGATATGATAAAGTACAAGGAACCCAGTCCGAGTACCGCTGTAACAAGTCCCCTTTTAATTAAATATGGATAAAAAATTTGGAATCCAAACTTAGCTTTTTAGAGAGTGCTATCCTTTGCACTAACGATTTCTGCCAGCAAACATCGTTGCGACGTGGCTCCACGTTTCGGGTGTCTGTTCCTAATATGAAAAACTTTTAACACCCTGCTTCAGGCCCATCCAAACTGGCAGCGTTCAAAGCTTGAATAAAAATAACAGCGGTACTCGGACTGGGTTCCTTGTACTTTGTTATCATATCCCGACAATAAAAAGTTACTTTTTTCACATAATACTTTTCAGGGGGTTTGTTCTTGGGACCTTTATTTATTTGGTTATTAATTTGGTTTTAGGGGTTTTTTTTGGTGTATGATTCTAGTGAATTTTTTTTTTCAGTTGCAATTGCTCCAGCCACTTTCTTCTGGTTTCTTCGTGTCTTCTGCTAACTCTCCATCGTCTGCTGTCCATTTGTCCTTTCTTCACTCTTCTAGCTTTTTTTCCATTCTCTCTCTACATCTGCTTTAACATACTAATCTCTCTCCTTTTGCTCTTTCCTCATTCCTATTTCATCCACTCAAATTTTACCCCGCCATCCTCAATCCCCACTTACTCTCCCAATATCCGGCCAATTGTAGATTTGTCTTCCCTCCCACACAAAATATTTTTTCCCTCTCCATTTCACTCTCCCAACTCCATCCCATTCTAATCCTCCCCCAACATCAGCTCCCTTCTAGTTCCAGCCCCACCACCCAGCATCCGCTCCCTTCTAGTCCCCGCATCAGCCCATTTCAAGTCCTAGCTCCCCCATCCGAGTCCCTCCATCAGCTCATTTCCAATCCCAGCCCCCATAAGCCCATTTCTAGTCCTATCCTAGCCCCACCATCAGCACCATTTCCAGTCCTAGCTCCCCCATCCGAGTCCCTCCATCAGCTCATTTCCAATCCCAGCCCCCCAACAGCCCATTTCCAGTCCTATCCTAGCCCTCCATCAGCCCATTTCCTGTCCTAGTCCCCCCTCACTCAGCCCATTTCCAGTCCTAGCTCCCTCCCCTCACAGCCCATTTCCATTCCAAGTCCCCCTCATCAGCTATTTGCAGTTCAAGTCCTCCTTCCACTCAGCCCATTTCCAGTCCTAGCCCCCCCATAGCCCATTACCAGTCCTAAGCCCCCCATAACCCATTACCAGTTCTAAGCCCCATCAGCCCACTTCCAGTCCTAAGCCCCCATCACCCCATTTTCAGTCTTAGCCCCACATAGCCCATTACCAGTCCTAACCCCCATCAGCCCATTTCAAGTCCTAGCTCCCCCATCCAAGTCCCTCCATCAGCTCATTTCCAATCCCAGCCCATCAGCCCATTTCTAATCCCAGCCCATCAGCCCATTTCTAGTCCTTTCCTAGCCCCACCATCATCAGCCCATGTCAAATCCTAGCTTTCCTCCACTCAGCACATTTCCAATCCAAGCCCCCCATGAGCTTACTTCCAGTTCTAGCCCCTCCATGAGTCCATTTCAATCCAAGCCCCCCCCAACAGCCCATTTCCAGTCCTATCCTAGCCCTCCATCAGCCCATTTCCTGTCCTAGCCCCCCTCACTCAGCCCATTTCCAGTCCTAGCTCCCTCCCCTTACAGCCCATTTCCATTCCAAGCCCCCCTCCCCATCAGCTATTTGTAGTTCAAGTCCTTCTTCCACACAGCCCATTTCCATTCCAAGCCCCCGTCCCCATCAGCTATTTGTAGTTCAAGCCCTTCTTCCACACAGCCCATTTCCATTCCAAGCCCCCGTCCCCATCAGCTATTTGCAGTTCAAGCCCTCCTTCCACTCAGCCCATTTCCAGTCCTAGCCACCCCCCAGCCCATTACCAGTCCTAGCCCCCTCCCATAGCACATTACCAGTCCTAAGCCCCCCATCAGCCCACTTCCAGTCTTAAGCCCATCACCCCATTTTCAGTCTTAGCCCCCCCATAGCCCATTACCAGTCCTAACCCCCATCAGCCCGTTTCCAGTCCTAGCCCCCCATCAGCCCATTTCCAGTCCTAAGCCCATCAGCCCACTTCGTCTAAAGCCCATCACCCCATTTTCAGTCTTAGCCCCCCCATAGCCCATTACCCGTCCTACCCCCATCAGCCCATTTCCAGTCCTAGCCCCCCATAGCCCATTACTAGTCCTAACCCCCCATCAGCCCATTTCCAGTCTTAGCACCCCCATAGCCCATTACCAGTCCTAACCCCATCAGCACATTTCCAGTCCTAGCCCCCCTATAGCCCATTACCAGTCCTACCCCCCATCTGCCCATTTCCAGTCTTAGCCCCCCCATAGCCCTTTACATCCTAACCCCCCTCCATCAGCCCATTTACAGTCTTAGCCCCCCTATAGCCCATTACATCCTAACCCATCAGCCCATTTCCAGTCCTAACCCATCAGCCCACTTCCAGTCTTAGCCCCTCCCATAGCCCATTAGTAGTCCTAACCCCCCCATAGCCCATTACCAGTCCTAACCCCCTCCCCCCATCAACTCACTTCCAATTTTAGCCCCCTCATAGCCCATTACCAGTCCTAACCCCCCCATAGCCCATAACCAGTCCTAACCCCCCTCCCCCCATCAGCCCTGACAGATTTTAAAGAAACAAAAAACGGCTGCTGCTGCTGCCGCCGTGGCAGCGGCAGAATCAAATGTCCTGCCGTGGGGCCCAGCCTGCCCGGCAGAGCCTCCCTTCACCATCAGCTCCGGAGTCCCTCCCAATGCGCGGGCTTTCAGAGCCGCGAGTTTTTCCCTTTTTTCTCACGGCTCTGTTAATCTCGCCGGGGCTGATGGGATTTCCCATCAGCCCCGGTGGGATTAACAGAGCTGCGAGAGGTCAGAGAAGCTCTCGCGGCTCTGAAAGCCCGCGCATTGGGAGGGACTCGGGAGCTGATGGTGAAGGGAGGCTCTGCCGGGCAGATGGGGCCCCGCGGTGGGACATTTGATTCTGCCGCTGCCACGGCGGCAGTGGCAGCCGATTTTTTTTTTAGGCTGCTTTTGCTAATGTAGAATGTTTTTTGCGCGGGGCCTCCTGAAACGCGGGGCCCTGTGCAAAAAACATTCTTGCTCAATGGACGGGCCAGCCCTGCCTGCAAGACCTTCTACACTTTAAATTCATGCTTGGCTCCTTCCAGTCAGCCATAGCACTTGTCAAACAAGAATACTACATCCATCTAACTCCCTTGCTTCCGATCCTCGCTACCTCTTTAATACCCTCAATTCTCTCCTCAAGGTGCCCCCGCCCCTGGTCCCGCCCTCCCTTTCTGCCCAAACCCTAGCTACTTCCATGACAAAATCCACAAGATTACCCTCCAATTCCCCACTTCATCTACCTCTCCCCTCCCCAATTCTCCCTCCCCATCCATACTTCCTCTGCTACCCTCTCCTCCTTCCCTACGATCTCCGAAGAAACCGCATCTTCTTTCCTCCTCCAAACCCACCTCCTGTTCCTCTGACCCTATCCCACCCATCTCTTACACCCCATCTCCCCCACCGTTGTCCCCCCTCCATCTCTCATATTCTCAACCTTTCACTCTCCACTGCAACTATCTTCGTAGACTTCAAACATGCTGTTGTCACACCTCTCCTCAAGAAACCCTCACTCGATCCCACCTGTCCTAACTATCGACCCATCTCCCTCCTTCCCTTCATATCAAAATTACTAGAACGAGCAGTCCACCACCCCTGCCTCGACTTCCTCACCTCCCATGCCCTCCTGGACTCACTACAATCCGGCTTCCATCCCCTACACTCCACTGAAACAGCTCTTACAAAAGTCTCCAATGACTTGTTCCTGGCTAAATCTAAGGGCCTCTACTCTGTCCTCATTCTTCTCGACCTCTCCGCTGCCTTTGACACTGTTGACCACAATCTTCTCTTCACCACCCTCTCCTCGCTTGGTTTCAAGGGCTCCGTACTATCCTGGTTCTCCTCCTACCTCTCCCATCGCTCCTTTAGTGTATGCTCTGGTGGCTCCTCCTCCTCTCCCACCCCGCTCCATGTTTGTGTACCCCAGGGATCCGTCTTGGGCCCCTTTCTTTTCTCTCTCTATACCCAATCCCTTGGCGTGCTTATCTCCTCCCATGGCTTTCAGTACCATCTCTATGCTGATGACTCCCAAGTCTACCTCTCTACACCTAACATCTCTCCAGCAATCCAGACCCAGATCTCTGCCTGCCTTTCTGACATCGCTGCTTGGATGTCTCACCGCTGCTTGAAACTGAACATGGCCAAGACTGAACTCCTTGTCTTTCCCCCCAACTCTTCCCCTCCACGTCCCCCTTTCTCAGTCTCCGTGGATGGATCTACAATCCTTCCTGTTCCCTCGGCCAGCAATCTGGGGGTTATCTTTTTTTTTTTAAAACATCTTTTATTAAACATTCTGACATACAGGAAAAAAGAAGGCAAACCCAAAACAGTTTCAGAAGAAACACAGTATCAAAAGAAAACAGCCCCCCCACCCTTCCCCGACCAGCTTCCCACCTCTGGTGTTGCAAATAAAAGAATATACAATACACCTCCCATACTGATCAACCTTTCCCCCCCACTACTAGTGCAACACCCTTATACCCCATAATATACCCCTCAAATGGGGAAGCTCCCCAAATAGACCTTCCCAAAGCATCCTGTATCAAGAAACACATTATAACTCATCCTATAAGAAGCATACATAACTTAAAGAACTCATAACACCCAAACTATGTGTGTGTGTGTTGTAGATGTCCACCCCCCCTCCCTCTCACCATTCACCTCCTCAGCGCCCCAGCCTCCCTTCCAAGAAACCATCCCAGATCTTATGAAACATCCATTCTTTTCCACGCAACTGGTACGTCAACAGATCAAAGCGTACCGCTGCTGCCACTGTTGTCTCCCAATCCACCTCTGTGGGTCCATTCACACTATGCCATTTCCCAGCAATTGCCACTCTCGCAGCCAATCTCAGCTTATCCTCCAACATCCCCCTCCATTTCCCTTTACCGGACTCAACTGATGAGCCCAATAGCCACTCCGGGCATTCCTGGAGCGACCCGGGCCCCCACCTGTTCCCCACCGACCCCCCGATTCTCCCCCGCACCCTTTCCCAAAAGGTCTGGATCACTGGGCATACCCACCACATGTGGAGAAACCCACCAGTTCCACCACAGCCCCTCCAGCACTCATCCGAAGATAGCCCTCCGGCCAACTACAACTGTCGGGGAGTACAGTAAGCTCCATGTATAATTTGCAGTTGCGTTTGTTGCCAGGAAGACACCCAGGTACACCTGTTTATCTTCGCATAAATCCTCTCCCATACCTCCTCGTCCAGTTCAACCCCTAACCACTTATGCCATCGCACCCGGTGCAAGGCCTGATTGTGATCAACACTGTCTTGCAACAACACATTATAGATCTTAGCTATGATCCCTTTATCCCCCTTCCCCTGATACACCACTCGTTTCCATCTGCGTACTCTCTCTCTACTAATCTGGGACTGGACATCCCCTGTCATAAGGAGATGGCGTAATTGAAAATACTGATAGAAGGGGATTTTCTCCTGCACCTCTTTTTCCAGAGCACTATGGGACTTAAGGACCCCGTCCACCACAAACTCATGAAGCTTTTCCAAACGGCCTTCCACCAACTGCCGCCCTTTCCTAACCCACCCTGCCTGTCTGAACGGGAGGAACTCCCCAATAGTAGACCACGGGGAGAAGGGGCTTGGAAACCATCCCCTTCTCTTTCCCAGGACACTAAGCTGAGCCATAGCATCCAAAAAAGGGTGCCCGTGCCGACGCGTTCTCCCCTCTCGATCCCCGTCCACCAACCATTTAGCCAGGGAAGGGGCCCCCATCAGCGACCTCTCCACTTCCACCCAGGCCACCACCCCCTCCCCACCATAGTGATCCCGCCAGGCCCGCAAAATACAGGCCTGATGGTACCACCTCAGCGATAGCAGCCGAACCCCACCTCAGTCCTTGGACGGAAGCAGGCCCTGATGGCCAATTCGTGCCTTCCTCCCCCCCCCCAAACCAACCTCAGTAGCCTGCTATCCCACTGCTTCAGCAACTGCCCCGGGGATCTGAATGGGCAACTGCGAGAAGAGAAACAGGAATTTCGGCACCACAGTCATTTTAAGTACCTCCACCCTACCCCGCCAACTCAGCTGCAGAGGGGCCCATCCTTCCATCAGTGAAGTAATCTGCCCCATCAACGGTCGGTAATTCAGCTCAAACAACTGGGAGGGATCTTCTGAGATACGCACGCCCAAGTATTTAATAGCACCCTGTGACCATTTAAAGGGAAAGGCCGGAAAAACCCCCTTCTGCAACCCCCCCAGAGCTAGAGCCTCAGTCTTAGACATGTTCACCTTAAAGCCGGAGACAGCCCCAAACCTCTCCAATTCCGGCACTAACGCGGGCAAGGACTCCTCCGGGCGGGATATAAAAATCAACGTGTCATCCACATAGAGCAGGATCTTATGCTCTGTCGCCCCCGCCACCACCGGCCGGATCTGGGCCTGTGCACGAACCCTAATCGCAAGAGCCTCAATTACCATGGCAAACAGGAGGGGTGACATAGGGCAGCCCTGTCTTGAACCCCTCTGCAAATAAAACCGGTCTGAGACCTGGTCGTTCACCCAGATTCACGCCGGACGTTGATACAACGCTCTCACCCCCTGAATAAAGCCTACCCCCAGTCCCATCCGCCCCATTACCTGAAATAGAAATTCCCACTCCACCCTATCGAAGGCTTTTTCTGTGTCGAGCGCCACACAGAGCGCAGGTGTTTTCCGGTCTCGAATATGGTGGAGCAATCCCATCGCTCTCCAAACATTATCTGCAATCCGCCTGCCTTTGATAAACACGGTCTGATCCGGGTGGATTAAGTCAGGCAGGATGCCCTCCAGTCGGCCCGCTAGGATCTTTGCGTATAATTTGGCATCGCTATTAATTAAGGCGATGGGGCGATAATTCTCACATTTCTCCGGAGGACGACTCTCTTTAGGGAGGACCACAATATTGGCCTGTGCCATCGACTCCGGAAGGCGTTCCCCCTTTAATAGACCGGAGAACATCCGTGCCAAAAACGGGGCCACCTCTTCCCGCATCATATGATAATATTCTGCCTGAAACCCATCCTCTCCAGCAGCCTTACCCTTAGGCAATTTTTTAATCCCTCCAAGCACTTCCGATACAGAGATCGGCCTCCCTAGCCAGCGCGCTGTATCCTCGTCCATCCTGGGAAAGTCGAGACCCCCCAAGTAGTCCGCTATCTCCTCCATGCTAATCCCCTCCTGCCTCTTGTATAACTCCTCATAAAACACCCGGAAGGCCTTACAGATGTCCCGACTCCGACTGGCCACTGCCCGCTCTCCCTTCCCACCGACAATCTCGCGCACAATCCTACTCTCCCACTTCTTTTGTAGCTGACGCGCAAGCAGTTTCCCAGCTCTGTTCCCGCCCTCCATAGAGTTCCGCTTAGTGGCTCTCATCAGCCGCTCCACCTCCTCCAAATCCAAGGAATTAATCTTTGCCCTAATCACGAGCATTTTCTGACGTACCGCCCGGGACCCACCCCCGCTATGTTTTCTGCAGCTGCCCTAATTCCTGCATCAACTGCTGGCGCGACGACTCCTTTTCCCGTTTCTTCTGACTCCCAAATTGGATCATTATACCCCTCATATAGGCCTTCCCACCATCCCAAACCGTCGCATCTGACACCTCCCCATTATCGTTCCATTCCAGGTAGTCCCTCCACGCCTTCCGAAGCCGAGCCTGCCCTTCCTTAGATTGATACAACGATACGTTGCCCCTCCACCCCCTCCCCCTCCCTTCCCACACCACTCCCCCACCACCATCCCATGGTCGGAAAGGGTGATCGGGTGAATCCGAACATTCACCAAAACCCCTAATTGGTCACGTTTCCCAATAAGTAAATCCAATCTCGAGTAGGACTCCTGTTTCGCTGAATAGCAAGTGAATTCCCGCCCCCCCGGGATTTTCCCACCGCCAAATATCCACCAGCTCAAAGTCGCCCAGGCACCGCTCAAGCTCTTTACCCTCCTTCCCATGCCTTTTCTGACAAAAATTGGAGCGATCATTAGCCCCCACCACACAATTCATGTCCCTCCCCATAATCCAATCCCCTTTGGCTTTACCTCGAAACTCTCGTAACGCGTCCGAAAAGAAGGAACCCTTCCGCCCATTGGGAGCATACACATTGAGGAAGGAAACCTCTCGCAGGTCCACTCTTTCCACCACCCAGACCACTCGCCCGTCCGCATCTCCTCCACTCTCATATGGGATAAATCTCACCCGTTTGTGTATCAGGATCACCACCCCACGCTTCTTAGAATTATAGGGCGAGCCATATAACTGCTCAAAACCCTGTGCTTTTAGCTTCTCCTGCTCCGCCCTAGTCAGATGTGTCTCCTGAATCAGAGCCACATCCACTTGCAACTTATTTAGCTGAGCAAGAACCCGCTTCCGTTTTATGGGACTATTAAAACCCCTTACATTATAGGAGGCGACTCTGACGCCCCCTACCCTGGACACAGTCATCACCCCCGGTCTGTCCCCCGCTGGGCTACCGATAGAGCACAGACATCCGCCACACACACAACACACGATCAACAGAAAACAAACACCCAACACTTGCGCCATCCTCCTTCGCACATCACAATTTTTAACCATTTTGACCCCCAATAGCCCTCTCAGTCATCCACCCACCGCTTTCCCGCCGCACCCCCCCCCGCAACCATCTACCCCCGATCCCTCACTCACACTCCCCCCATTCCATACCCTCTACCATGGTTGCCAATACAGGGGGGCGCTACGCTCAAATACAGCCCCAACATACAGTACAGAGGCCCTCTTCGCCCCCTCCCATAGCCCCCCGCATTATTCCCACATCTCCCCGCAGTCCCCTTCAAAAAAGCAATATCAACACCTGGGTCTTCCCCCACAAAACTCAAGATTCACAAGTCTCAAATACATGTCTTTTGTTCTTCTCAGTCCGGCCCCGCCGATTCCTCCCGTCCATCCTCTGCCACTGAGGTGCCTTGCGAGGGACCGTCTCGCTCACCCGGAGAGTTCCCCTTCTGAGATTTCAAAAATTTTTCCAGGGCCTCTTTTGAAGTGAAGAAGCGCCGCATGCCGTTCACCACCATGGTAATTTTTGCCGGGTACCAAATCGCCACCTTTATGCCTCTCCGGGCGAGAATCTCCTTCAATTTAACCAGGTCTTTTCGGCGTTTGACGGTCTCCGACGCGAGATCCGGGAACACATAAACCTTCCAGTCCTTGTAATTCACGAATTTAGATTTCCTGGCCGCTCTGATCACATGTTCTCTGTCTTGGAATCTTAGAAGCTTAACAATGAGCCGCAGTTCTCTGTGCGCCCGCTCTATCTCAAACGCGGGAACGGACGGGGCCCCAGGGAAGCAGGTCTGCAGCATGTCCGCCACGAATCCAATAGTATCTTCCCCCTCCACTCCCTCGGGCACACCAAATATACGCAAGTTAGACCGTCGGTCTCTATTTTCCATGTCCTCAGTCTTAGCATGTAACCAGCTGAGTTGCTGTTGCAGTGAGCCCACCGTGCGCTGCATTGAGGCCTGAGAATCCTCCGTTTGACTCACTCGGGCCTCTATCTCCTCCAGTCGTTGCCCCAGATCAGCGAATTTCTCCTCCAGCTTCTGAGAGACTCGCTCCACTATCTCATCTTTGGAGTCTCTGATTTCTCTCAGCATGGCCTCTAATGTGGTTTTGGAAGTGTCCTCACCTTCACACACATCTGGGCCATCGGACCTGCCGGGAGACTCCGGCGCTTGCAAGGCCCGCGACCCCGCAGCCACTTCCTTCCCAACACCCACTTTCGCCGCATACATATCCTTTATCGGATTGCTGGGTTTGGGTTTTGCCAACTTCGGCATGCTTTCAGGGCTTTTGGGGGAGCTGTCTCTACCCGATTTATTCCAGGCGGGTGGAGAGCTCTCTCACACGCATCTCCTCTCCTCCGTGGCTAAACCGGAAGTCCCTGGGGGTTATCTTTGACATCTCTCTCCTTCTCCACACATATCCAGCTCATAGCTAAGACCTGCCGCTTCTTTCTCTACAACATTAGCAAAATCCGCCCCTTCCTTTCCGAACACACTACCAAAATGCTTATCCACTCCTTAATCTCCTCGACTACTGCAACCTACTCCTTGCTGGTCTCCCCATGAGCCATCCACTGTTCCCTCTAAGCTATGCGCGTGTGCGCGCGCACACACCTCGCCGAGCACACATACTTTATAACAGAGCGCACAAAAATTACGGTTCTGATTCTAATAGACAACACCACAGACGTCTTAAAATTTAAAAGTTGTTGTGTATTTACAGTTTTCACAAGTTCTACAATATTTTCTAGTGCAATCAATGTGGTGTACATACTATATTCTGATGTGTAGTCAAATTTTAAAGTATATAACTCCGAGTGTTATGTGGCGCACAAAAATTTAACCTTCCTTCAAAAGCTGCACAGCTGATATTTTATGTGCACACAGCCTACAGAAAATTAGAGGGAACATTGGAGCCATCTCTTTCCCCTTCAATCTATACAAAATTATGCTGCTCGACTAATCTTCCGCCAGTCTCGCCATGCCCACATTACTCCTCTTCTTAAGTCGCTTCACTGGCTCCCTATCCAATTCCGCATCCAATTCAAACTTCTCCTACTGACCTATAAATGCATTCACTCTACTGCCCCTCAATACCTCTCATCTCTTATCTCTCCCTACATTCCCTCTCGGGAACTTCACTCCACTAACCAATTACTTCCATCTAAGCCTTTCACTCACACCGCTAACTCCCGACTTCGTTCCTTTCACCTTGCTGCACCTTACGCCTGGAACAGCCTACCTGTGTCTATACGCCAGGCACCCTCCCTGGCCCTCTTCAAATCCAGGTTGAAGACCCACCTCTTCACTGTCGCATTCAGATCCTGACTTCTATCCTTAATCTTAACCTGACTCCCGTCAATCTTCATGACCGAATTGTAAAGACCATACTGTGCTTTGCACCGAATTGACTAATGCTCTGTATTGTCTCAACTAGATTGTAAGCTTGGACGAGCACGACTGTAACGAGCAGGGACTGTCTCTTGTATATCTGTACAGCGCTACGTGTGTGGTGCTATATAAATGCTAAATAGTGTGGTAGGAATACGTCTTGGCACTTTTGATTCAGCACATCGCCGATTCCACCACCATGGAATGGTATGGTAACTGTGTTTTTGGAACCCAGGACACTGTAGTACCTGGTACATTGTATCGAGCCTTCGAGAATGTGGAGACACCATTAAAGGTGTTTCCCACATCCTAAGCATGAGATCATGCAAAATCCGGTGTATGGGAAGGGTTGCGGCTTCCTTAGGTGCTGCCGGATATTGAAGAATTTCTAGTTCTTCAGCTCTCGGTTCTTTCTCTGGGGTTACGGTGATCGAGAGGCCCTGAGTCACATCCCATATAAAGTCTTGAAAAGATATGTCCTCCAGAGGAGACATCCGACGTTGTGGAGGAGGAGAGGGATCCTCTGGGAGAACCACTCCGGTACCGATAGAGTCATCGGAATCATCTGAATCGGAAGACTCAAAGTATCTATGGGCCGGGTGCTCTCGCACTGCCTGACGGTACCAATTGAAGTCGGCATCGGAATGCCTTGATACCGGACCCTCTACGCCGGACACCAATTCTAGGGCCGGCATGGGTGGAAGCATGAAGAGCGGCGCAACGGTAGATGCAGATACATCTGATACCGGTATCAGTAACGATGGCTGCGGAACCGATTGTAGCGGCTTTAGCGGTACCGAGGCCAAAAGATTACGCTCAATGGCTAGGATACGTTGATCCATGGAGCCCGCTGATGTCTGGGTGTCGGTATCTGCAGAGCAGGCCATGACCCCATAACATGGCACCAAGAGGTCTCCGGAGGTGGAGGCCTCGGGAACATCCTGGGACCCCATTAATACTTTGGAGGCAAGGACCTCCCACTGGCCGGTGTATTCTCCTCGAGGGCAACGCTAGTAGCATCTCGATGCTTAGAAGGAGATCTACCCTTTGAGGACCGGCTGGTCTTGGAGGAAGACCTGGGTTTGGTTACCTGAGATCCATGGGAGGAAGATGAAGCCCTGAACGACATCGATGCAATGGACATTGCATCTGAGGCAAAGAGGGTGCCAGTTTTCGCAACTCTATTCTGCAGGCCCTCTTAGTCATCTTTCTGCAAAGGAGACACTCCGATGGTGAATGGTCAGGGCCCAAACATTTAAGACACCAGTCATGGGTGTCGGTAGCAGAAATGGTACTGCCACATTTTGAACATTTTTTGAAACCACTAGTTGGTTTCTCCATTTTGGAAGAAAATAGGGCCTAGTGCCCAAAATGGCGCTGAAGCACCAAAAGGGAACAGATCCTCAAGAAAAAGCTTTTTTTTTTTTTTTTTTTTTTAGAAGACAGAAGAAGAAAATAAAGACGACACCGGTGGTACCAGTGTAAGTGTCGACGGGAAGGCAGACGCGACCACAAAAAGGTTAAATCAGACTTACCTGCTAATTGTTGTTCCTTAAGGAACTCCAGTCTAGTCCCGAACCTTAGAAGTTGTGCACGTCCTCCCACAGCTTGGAGACTAAGTATGTCACATCTTTGATGACACTGGCATAACTACAGCAGGGACCGTCCTCTTGATTCAGTACCCTATTGACAAAGCAGACTCACCAGAGCAATAATTAAGTAACCAGATAAACTGTTCTAAACTAAATCACCAAATGGCAGAACGAGCTAGGAAAAACACTCCAACTTTTGATTATTTTTAATCTTTTTTTTCTAAATAGAAAGAATGCTAACTCCCCCCCCTATTGTCCCTTTTTCTTTTTTTTCTGAAATATTAAATCCACGCGCGACTCTCCTGCCCTTCCGTACGTCTACGTGTAATGCTTTATGACGCCCTTTGGCAGGTAAGTACAGGGAGGGATGCGGGACTAGACTGGCGTTCCTTAAGGAACAACAATTAGCAGGTAAGTCTAATTTAACCGTCGTTAGCGGCTCTCCAGTCTAGTCCCGAACCTTAGAAGATGTAACAGAGCAGAAAGCACCTTACCGGGAGGGACCTGCCAAACCGGCCTGAAGTACCGCCGCTCCAAACCTGCAGTCCAGATCTGCCTGAACATCAGTTCTATAATGCTTCACAAATGTATGCAAGGATGATCAGGTCGCCGCCCTACAGATGTCCACTGCCAGCACCAAACTACTCTCCGCCCAAGATGTAGCCTGCGCTCTCGTGGAATACGCCCTCAAATCAGGCGGAACGACTTTACCCTTAAGCAGATAAGCCGACGCAATCGCTTCCTTAATCCACCTAGCAATTGAAGCTCTAGTCGCCATCTCCCCACAGCGCCGCCCTCCAAATAGGACGAACAATCTATCGGGTCTCCGGAATGAAGCCGTACGCTGCAAATATTTTTTCAACGCTCTCCCGACGTCCAACCTATGCAGCCGACCTCCCTCCTTGCCCTCGCCTCTCTTACAGAACACGGGCAAAGACACCACCTGATTTACATGAAAAGCTGATACTACCTTCAGCAAGAAAGAGGGAGGGAACCGTTCTCAAAACTACCTTATTGACCTCGAAGACCAAAAAGGGCTCTCTGCACGACAAGGCCTGCAACTCCGAAACCCATCTCGCCGAAGCAATGGCTACTAAAAACACCACCTTTAGAGTAAGATCCTTCATTGTTGCAGTTACTAAGGGTTCAAAGGGCTCCCGCACCAACGCCTCTAGCACCGAATTCAAATTCCAGCCTGGGACCGAAACTCTGTGCAGAGGACGACCTCGAGCCGCAAGGAACTCGAGTATCGGCTCGGTCTCCGGGGTTGACTTCGAAGTTGATGTCCCGGTGGTCGGGGCAGATGCGCCAGACAGGCTGGCCATCAGTGCCTGCTGCTGATCCATGAAGGCAGACATTCTACTCTCCAAGGCTGTCAACCTGAGACTCAGCTCGGGTGACGCAGCAGCCCCCGACTCGGGCCCCGGTGGTGCCGGGCCCGACGTCGGTACTCGGGGAGGCGAGTCCACGAGGACAACAAGACTTACGTGTCCAGCAGACTCCAGCTCCATGCGAGGAACTTTAGTTGGCTTCTCCTGGTCCACGGGCCTGGGACGACGGTCGGGGGTCTTAAACCTGGGCCCTCGAGGGCTCAGGGACCTCCTTCGACGCCACCCTCGCGAGCCGCTTCTTCCTCTTACGTTCCCGGTCGGGGGACCCCCTGTCCGAGGAGCTCCGACGCCTCTCGGGATCGCAATCCCGAGATGTCGAGGCCTCAGACGAGGCCTTTCACTTTGTTGCTGACGATTTCGGAGGGCCTTGGAAGACATTTTTCCACATGGCCCGCACGTTTTAGAATCGTGGTCCGGGCCAAGGCACCGAAGGCAGCAGTCGTGTGTGTCGGTGAGAGACATTATTTTCTTACACCGATCACACTTTTTAAAACCACTGGAAGCCATCGGGGTGAAAAGGGTCCCCGCGAGGTCAAAGGACCGGCCTTCCAGGGAAAAAGAAAAAGATTTGGCGCGAGCGCCTAGCCACTAAGGACAAAAACCGAAAAAGGAAAAAGGGATTCGATACCGGTGTACCGAACCCGGCGGGAGGGGAACCGACGTCGAATCCGAGGAAAAAAGCGAAATAACGCCAAGAAAAAACTTCTCTTTTCCGGGAAAAAAAAAGGACACACGTCCGATGGGCTTCACGGAAAAAAAGAGAATGAGGTAAGATGGCACCTTTAGGCGGGAAGGGAACCGCGCATGCGTGCCAGCATTCCCAAAGGCCTTCATGGAAAGCTGGGGAAATGCTCCGCTGGGGCTTCATCGGCATCGATGACACCCATAAGTGAGGACTGACTTCCTGCTTGGTCCTGGAGAAAAGAAAATTTTTTGCGGTGACAGGGTTTTGTTGCTTGTCGGCTCCGCGGAAAACTGAAGAGGGGGAGTTGGGAAAGGCGGGAAGGCAGCAGCGCAGGTGCGGTGGGATGCTCCCAAAAGCTTTCCTATAGGACGCTGGGGAGCGTTCCCGCACAGGCTCTGTCGGTGCCAATGATACCCATCAATATTCCCTCTAATTTTCTGTAGGCTGTGTGCGCATAAAATATCAGCTGTGCAGCTTTTGAAGGAAGGTTAAATTTTTGTGCGCCACATAGCGACACTCGGAGTTATATACTTTAAAATTTGACTACACGTCAGAATACAGTATGTACACCACATTGATTGCACTAGAAAATATTGTAGAACTTGTGAAAACCATAAATACACAACAACTTTTAAATTTTAAGATGTCTGTGTTGTTTTCTATCAGAATCAGAAGCGTAATTTTTGTGCGCTCTGTTGTAAAGTATGTGCGCTCACTCGGCGAGGTGTGTGAGCGCGCACACGCGCACAGCTTAGAGGGAACAGTGATACCCATATGTGAATACTACATGCCTGCTTGTTCCTGGAGGTATAGGTTTATCTTCTGTAGAGTTATAAGGTTTAAGGTTTATTTGATATACTGCCCAGGGCATACTGAGTGTGTGTGAGGATTTATTTAACAGGGTTTTTTTATACTGCTTTATCATTTCAATCAAAGTGGTTTACATTGTAACTTAAACTTGGTAAACATACATTAAACAGGGGATGGGGATGGGGCTGGGGCCTGGCTCAGGCCCCTTGGTACCAGCAGACCTGGTGCAAATTTACATTCCCTCCCTTTACAAGTTTTGAGCTCTGGGAGAGCTGTTCCATCCCAGTGACATATGATGTCGTCCACTTGCGTATCTGATCAATCATGCTGTCTATGAAAAACACTTGCTACAGGTAAGAAATAGTACTATCTGTATATAACTGCAGCAAAAATACAAGATACTTCAAGTTTAAGAATACAAGTAAAACAAGAGTAACTGTGAAGCCTGTGTCTAAATCTTATTTTGCTGTTTTCCATGTGAATGATATATATCAAGCTCATCCATTCAGAAAATGTTGTCATTTCTGCTAAACAAAAAAAAATCCTACATTTTAGGGAAACACCGAGTCATGAAATCACAGCACTCGGAAATGCTGCAACAGTTTTTTTTATTCAGGCTTACAATTTAAATCATGGGTAACAATATTTCAAAAGACTTTAATAAGATATGTATTAACATATTAAAAAAAGAATCCGTCTTCACTCAGGCTGTGGACTTGCTTGTGTTTCCATTTAGTCCAAGGCATTATGGATACTTTAAAAGAAAGGCATACCCTCTATACATTTAAAATATTTTACAAGTATACATGTTTAACAGTCCTATCAATTCAACATTTTTAATGAAAACAGTAGCCCAAGTCATTAGATTCATAATGACAGAAATTGCTTTACAAAAGTTGTAACACAAACACCTTTTCAGGAATTAAATAACTCTGAACAGCAGCTCAGGTGGCTACACTAAATGGAATGGCAATGAATCAAAGGTTACAATAAGTATCTGTTAAAATCTTGCTTTTCACAATGACATGCATTATGATCTTGAACAAGTAATTTTATCTCCTCTTGATGCAGGTACACAGATTTTTGAGGCAAAGCTCATTGTACTTGCATAGTAATTTGCTATCACGATTAAGATACTAAATAAATATCAAAATTTGTTAAAAGTGGGATCTCAATCGTTTAACTTACTTAAAAATGATAGTACTACTGCTTTAAGCTGCTCCCATATAATCCTCCCTAAGAACTTGGAAGCAGCTATATTCAAAACAATGTCGCAAACTGCTTTACATGGAATTGGATTGTTTCATGCATATATGCAAGAGAAGATATTGATCTAATTAGTGAGGTTAAATGTGTGATTCCTCTTGCTAATATAGAGTTCAAGTCAATTATAAGAAGTTATTTTAAGAATAGAAAAAACTTTGTTAGTACAGCATATACTTTAGTAGTACACAGTGGTATGATTTTAAGCAAGACAAACAATTGCCCAGAGGCACAGGTGAATCAAAGTAAGGCGACTTCAAGAGTGCCAGAGCAGGAATTACATTCAACCTAGCATTTCTAGATGTGCTCATGCCAAGTAACTTGATAAACACTCACACAATTTAATTAATTACAAATCTGCTGGCTTTTTGCCCTGAAGATAAATGGAGGAAAACAACAGGTTAAGTACAGCAACTTGCCCATCCCTGTTGATTACAGAGTATTTTTGAGATGGTATTACAGTAGGGAGCAGCCTATTCACATATTTTCTCTCAGGTGTTCTGCAAAACAGACACTGCCAGTTTAAAAGAATTTCGCCAAACTATTAGATAACATTCTTATTGAGAAGCTGAAAAGACAATGCATTCTTTTTGGTCCTTTTGAAGCACAAATGTGCCCAGCTGTTGTAAAAACAGATCTAATATTCACATATGACTGGAAATCTGTTTGAAATTTTAACCACTGAACTGTTCAGTCATACCTCTGCATTGTAACGGGAACCAGAAAGTGCTCACTATGGCCTATAATACAGTAAAGAAAATAAGTGGCAGGGGAGCAGTGACTCCTAAATGGTATGTTAGCAAGGTTCTCTTAGAAATCTTGTGGCATTCCTCTTTAGTTGCTATGCAACTCACGTGGCCTGTCCTTGACCATTGAGGTGTAACCCCGAGTTGGATCATTTCACCAAATAATTTGTCAAAGTTTTAATACATTATCCTGCCCTACAAGACAGAAAGTTCAAGGACCAACACTATATGCATGCTTGAAATAGCTAGAATGATCTAAAAGTATCCCAAAGTTTTCCGTTGTGGACCGCATATTCTAATGCAGAGAGGGTGTCTCTTGGAGAAGGCTCTGGTGAATCTTTTTGACTGCTCTCTTCAGGTAACTGGTGCCCAGAGGAACATCCAATAGAACTGTAGAGATTTCATCTTGGCTACAAAAAGTTGAAAAAAAAACCCCATCACTTTATCTGAGCTACTTGAGAAACAATAACCAGAAACCTAATAGCATGTCTTTTCTGAACATAATTTGCTTGTTCACCATTTCTACCTCATTCCCTAATTTAAATATGCACAAGTATTTCGTCATTCTCCCAACTCACCCAATATTCCCAATGTGTTTCAGAACCGTGAAGGACAGAGGAAGTGCTGGGTAGTTTGATGACAGACATATTGCAACTTCAAATTTTGCCAAAGCTGCTGAACTGGAAAACAGCAGCTTCACCCTGTAAAATAATTATATACATAGACAGTGTTAACAAAGGTACTCTGATACAGAAGGTACACCTAATAACTTGTTTGCTCTCTTCCTTTTTGTCCTTACATATTATATCAGTGACAAGGAATGTCACAGAATTTGCAGATTTGTAGAAATTTGACGGACTACACCAAGTGCTTCTGCTATGGTCTTCAGATCTGGATTGAGATCAATAATTCATTGCACATAACACCATCTTTTAAAAATGTCACCCCCACAAACCTGGATCTGAACCAGTAACCTCTATTTTATAGTGGCGGTGGTCACGTGGTCGTCTGATGAAGAAACATAAGAACATAAGATATGCCATACTGGGTCAGACTAAGATCCATCAAGCCCAGAATTCTGTTTCCAACAGTGGCCAATCTAGGTCATATGTACCTAGCATATGTACCTAGAAGAAAGACATTTCCTTCTCTTCTGCTTACTATAAAGAACACATGCAGGCAGGGCAGGGCCGGCCCAATCACTAGGCAAACTAGGTGGTCGCCTAGGGCAGCAACTTCAGGGGGGCAGCAAAAATAGGGCATTCAAAGCTAAATAATAGATTTTGATAGCCCGAGGGGGTGTAAAGCTTGAGGTTTGCCTAAGGCACCAACACTTCGGACCAACTCTAGGGCTGACCCTGCATGCCTGCTTGCTGTTTGCAAGAAATCCTTTTCTTTTTTCACATTGCAGGTGTCTGGTTTAAAAAGGGGACCACTGAGAAAGCATGAATTTGGGGTACAATGCAGTAATGTCCCTGCTTATGATGGTCTTTCTTCAGAATAAGACATTATTTTGGTTCCGTTGTTTCCTCCTGGCCCTTTGGGATTCCCAAACATAAGAAATGTTATATTGAGCCAGACCAAAGGTCTATCACGCTGGTCCATCGTGCTTTTCATACCAACACTCCACAATATCTAGCTGACCTTCTTACCTATCACACCCCCAGACGCACTCCTCGTTCATTTCACCTCAACCGCCTCACGCTTCCCTCCCCCTCTCTAGCCCATCTACAGTCTACCCGCTCCTCCGCCTTCTTTTTCACAGCCCCTGCCCTCTGGAATTCTCTCCCTCCTGCCCTCCGTCTCGAGCCTCAACACACTACCTTTAAATGTAACCTAAAAACCCACCTCTTCTCTCTCGCCTTGGACCTTCCCTCCCCTTTTGTGTCATCTCCTTCCTCCTAACTGTTGTGCTGTGTTCTTTAGTTCCCCCGCTTTATATTTTGAAATTGTAACTTCCTTTCTTTTCTTCTGGCTATTGTTTTGATTGTTTTTACAAAGTTTTATTTGTTTTTATATTGTACACCGCTCTGATCTTTTTGAATGAGCGGTTTATCAAATTTTAATAAACATAAACATATCATTGAGGTCCAGGGAGCATAGACAATTTGCCTTCTGGAGGCAGGTTAATAGTGTCCCCAGTGATACCATTTTGAATTTTTCCCTCACTAGGAAGAAGTTGAGGTTCCAGAGGTCCAAGATAGGATGAAAACCTCTGGTTTTCTTGGGGACTAGGAAGTACCTGGAGTAGAACCCCTGCGCCACCCGAGATGGTGGGACCAGCTGCACCGTTCAGTCCAACAGGTGTTTTTTGGATCTTGAGCTTGAGGAGGGAGCAGTGGTGAGAGTGTAGGGGGTAGTTCCCCAGAAAGTATATGGGGGGGGGGGGAGCTGATCAAAGTGAAGAAGATAACCCTCTTGGACTATCTTCAGAGCCCAGTTGTCCAAAGTGATGGTGGACCACTGGTGGGTGACGTGTATGTCTTCCCCTGACATGTGGTAGAATGTTGTCAGGAAGAGCAAGACTGGCCATGTTCTTGGTGAAGCAGTCAAAACCATAGGGCTGTGGTTGTGATGCTGGTGGAGGCTTCTGCTGTTTGGGCAACGCAGTATGCATTGGCCCTAACCCTTCTTCTGAGGGGGCTGTTCAGAGGCCAGGTAGGAATGGTACGGGGTACACAAACCATAGGTTTTCTTCTTCTTTGGAAAGAAGAATTTCTTCTCAGAAGATCTCCTCTTTGAGGGGTCAGCAGTTTTCTGGGATAGGCATGTCATGGTCAGCTGGTCCTGTTCCAGTCACCCGCCATCTCCCTCATGAGTGCTCCAAACAGGTTCTCCCCTTTGCACGGGACATCTGGCAACTTGTCCTGGACTCACTGTTCCAGGTCAGACACTTGATGCCAGACAAGGCAGCATGCTCCAATGCTCACTGCTGCTACACAGGCGACGGATTAAAAGCAGTCATATCTTTATCTTTATTCATCGTTTGATATACCGCCCAGGCAGGTGCGTCAGGGCGGTGTACAATATAATTAAACAGTAAAATCAGGAAAAGGGAAAAGAACGCCATTACTCAGATAGGACAGCGAGAGACAGAAAAGCAAAAGTGGGAGAGAGACAGGTTAGGGGAGGTACGTGTGGGAAGGCCAGTCACTCCTAAGGGTCTTGCCCGGGTGATGTGCTTTGAGCATTCTATGGTCTTGGATACCACGGAGCAGTACTTCTGTAGGTGTTCCTCAGGGAGCTCCGAAGAGAACTTGGCAAGATCATCAGCCAGGTTCTTTAACAACATCCCCATGTATAGTTGGTACGCTTGAATTCTGGCCACCAACATAGAGTCTTGGTAGCACTTACATCCAAAAGCATCCATAATGCATGCCTCCCAGTCTGGATGCACCTGAGTGGTTCTTGTGGTTTGTTATTTGGCACATGACTGACTGTACCACCATAGAATTATGGGGAAGTTGTTGCTTCTCAAACCCCAGGCTTTTACTGACTCAGTACATCGAGTTGAGGTGTTTACTGACAATGGGCACTGAGAGGGAGGCCTTCCACATTCAAAAAAGGAGTCTCTGCAGGATGTAGTGCACAGAAACCATATCAGCCTCCCTCAGGGGTGAAGGGTACTGAAGGATCTCCAGTTTCTCTGCCTGAGGCTCTTCTTCTGTTTCTATTGTATAGGGGAGGGCTGCTCCCATGTCCCTCACAAGTCCAGGAAGGATAGATCCTTCGGTGGGGACTAGCAATGATCATGTGGAGGAGAGGGATTCAATGGGATGTCCTGGTGTCACACAGTCTCGGGAGACTCCCCCCCTCTGTCTCCCAGTCCTCGGACCCCGACTTCGAGAGGTAATAAAAGTAACGGCATGATTCCTTCTGATGCCACCTTCGAACCGGTGGAGTGGATGGGGTCCGGGGCCACCAACACTTGGAGCCCTACACTCTGTGGCAAGGACCAATGAATGGAGAGGGACCTCAAGTGTTATTCTGAGGCACTATCCCGTCAGGAAGGGTATGGGCCTCCAGGATGGGCCACACATATGGCGAAGGGGCCACCATAGACGGGGATGTCATCAATTCCCTCTGAGCCTGCTGGCGAGGAATGTCGGGAGGCTTCGCTCTAACATCTCCATTTGTTAGGCTAAGAGCGCAGTCTCCAATAGGGTTGGGACTGGTGCCACGGGACCTCGGCATCTATGCCGGGTCCCTCAGCAGGTACTCCATGATCGTGACTGGATCGAGAGACACCAGCTAGATCTCCTGGGTCTTGGGAGGCTGCTCCTCCCTCCGGGGCAGCTTAGCAGGCTGCTCCCAGCCCTCACCCTCTGAGTCCCATCGAAGGCTCTGATGCCAGTGTGAGCGCAACCGGGTCTTGAACTCACCCTTCGAGGCTGACTCGGTGTGAGGCTGGTCTTTCTGGGGGTGCTTCCCGGTGAAGGAGAGCCGTTGGGCCGACACTCCGCAACCCTTTGGCTCCGAATGAGCACGGCCCCGTGGAGGCCTTTGAATGTATCGATGCTGATGTCCATGGTGGAGCCAACACCAAAGACTCCAAGGAACCCAAGAGCAATTCCTTTTGCTTTTCTCCATCCTGGAGCCCTTTGTGCATCATCTGTAGGCAGAGAGCACAAGACGAGGGCAGGTGGAAGGGCCCGAAGTATTGCAGACACCAGTTGTGGAGGTCTGTCATCAAGATGGTCCGCCCACACTGGGTGTATTTCTTAAAACCGCTGGACAGCTTGGACATATTGAGGAAGATGGCTTCCACCAAGTCTAATGACTCCAATGTCCTAGCCAACTAGAAGGCGCAAGAGAAAATACTCCTGTGCCTCAAAAGAAAAAAACAAATAAAAATGTGGTGCTGAGACAGATGTTCACGGGAACGGGCAAGAGGATGATACGAGGCATGAAATAAAAAAAAATAGTGAGAAAATAGTACAAAAACGTACCAAAGGGATCAACTTTTTCCAAGGGATAGGACAATGTCCGGTAGGTTCTGCAGATAAATGAAGACTGAGGTAAAGATGGCTTCATCAGGCGGCAAAACCGGCACGCATGCATGGTGCTCGTTTCAAAAGCTGGGAATCGTTTCTACGCGGGGGCTCTGTTGGTGATGTCACCCATAAGTGAGGGCTGACTTCCTGCTTGGTCCTGGATCAAAGGCTTTGCTGTTCTTGCAAGAATTATATTGGTTTAGTGCTGTGCAGAGTTCATCTTAAAGTGTTGATGACTTTTAGAACAGTGAGAGAGTAAACCTAAAAATGAGGTTAGAATGGTACAATACAGCTAGAGGTTTGAGATAAGGTTCTGATCTCCTATCACAGATACCAATGTGGAAAGAGGTGAAAGGTTCTAGGTTAAAAAGTGGAATGTTTTCAGTTTCAGCTCCTACATGGTTGAATGAGTTATCCAGGGAGATTAAAATGAAAATAGATAATAGTAAATTTTGAAAGCTGATGAAGAGTTATAGTCTAGGCTAAGGATAATGATGTGGACAGGAGAGGAGGTCAGTAAAGCATGAGAACATGAGTGGAGTAATTTGTTGGGCAGATTATGTACATTCAAAGTGGTATTTTATAAAAGGACATCCAAAAAAGCACCAGGGACATTTACGTTTCAGCCTGATTTTAGAAACATAAATGTCCCTAAATTGAACAAATCATTGTATTTATTTCAAGACGGGTACACTGAATACCATTCAGAACACTGTTTGCTGCAAGTTACTCTTCACGTTTGACTGGGTAAAGTATTCGCCATAAATTTGTACTTCAGTTTCATACTTTTATTTTACTATATAAGTGTTTATGCTTTACTACGGCCCCTTTGTACAGACGGAGCTTGTTTTTCAATGTTAACCTCTATTCTGTTTTAAAACTTCGGCTTAGTTTTTTATTTTGTTTTATTCAATATTCTTACTTCTGTTTTTATTTATGGCGGTTTGCACACAGCTCTATGCATTCATTTATTTATTATCTTATTTATTCATTTGATGTCTCCGCACAAGTTTTATTTTAGTCCGTCTTTGATTTCGGACTTTCCTTTTATTAGTGTTTTTTTTGTTTTTAACACTGTTTGACCACGCTTTTTAATTATATTTTTCCACTGACTTGATGTTGTGCTTATGATGTATCTCTGACACCTCTGTTTGCCATTCTTTTTCTCCGGATGGCTCTTCATTGTTACAATGGGAACACAACTTTATTTCTTTTTATGCTGTTAAAGCATGTATGCCACGTGCACAACAGGCTACATGATTTTAAATGTTCATTCATAGTTCCTGCTTGTATACTGGAAGCCAGGTTCGTGTATAAAGCTCTCTCTGGGACATTCAATTCGATAACAATAGACTGATTGCCACAATATTGACTTTATCAAATTTAATATATTTGGATCACTTACTTTTTTCCCTAAGCTTTGTTTTTTTAAAAAAAGAATTAAGGATCAACTGTTGTTTCACCTTTTAATTGTTGTGTTTACTATATTTTTTGCTCCTCTCTCCTCTGGCTCTGTGTTCTTTTTCCTTTTTTAGTTCTGAGACAAAAACGAACAAAGGTCTTTTTCAAGACCTCCAATCATTTTCATATGGTGCATTATGTAAGTACCCTCTCTGCAGTACTCCTCATTATATGGTATTAGTAGTTTGTAATATTTTATTTATTTATTTATTTGGCTACTTTTGGTATTCATATGTTTATGTTTTACATTTCATTTATTCTTTTACTTTTATACTTGTGTTGTTAATATGTTTGAGTATTATTTGATATTGAGATGCACTATTTATGTCTACACTGTTTTTTATATATATATTTTTTACACAATATTTTATATATTTATTTATTGATGTTTTTCAATATGTAGTCTTATTGGTTTTACTTGTTACAATCTACTATAATTGTTTTTAGATGTTTACCCCCTGATGAAGGCCTGCCGCCGAAACGCGTAGGGGATTTTTCACAAATAATGTTAGCACCTGTGACCTCTACTTGTCTTTGCCCGTTGTGTTTCACTGTTTTTGTTGCGAGGGCCCTGCTCCGTTTGTGTTCTCGCGCTAGAGATGTCCATATACCTGGTTTCTAAAATGGCTCCAGGGACATCCTTGTGATTTAGACATCTGAGCACCCAAACACAGATAGGGCTTCTAAAATACCTCCCCCCCATACTTAGGTGTGTTTCTATGTTTTTGTGTATGTTTCATTTATAAACTACCTGGATTTGACATTTTCAATGTCACAGGAGGGATCTAAGAATTTTAATAAAGATAAAAAGCACCAAAATTATATAGAGGCCCAAAATAGCAGCAAAAAAAACATTACATGATAGCGCTTTCTGATGGCAGAAACATCAATGAGCAACAGGTCTGGGGCATTCAACAAACCTTTATGCTCTCAAAAGCTTACTGACAAGCTTTAAAAGAAACAGGTTGGAATCACATGACCCAATGCAGCTCATTGTAGCTGCTTGCTATCAGAGAACTGACTTTCCCAAGCCATGCACTGAACATGCCAGATCTTACTTACTCTGTATTGTTTACTTCTGCCTTCAGAAGATTAAATAGTCCACCCCATTTCATGAGAAACTCAATCTCTTCTCCTAAGAGTCTGCAGCGGTTCACGACGAGTGATACTTCAAAGAGTAGCTAAGGAGAAAATCAATTTGAGATGGAGGCAGCAGAGTTATATCTTCTTTATTCAAACATAGGGCTTTTTAGAGCAAACTAAGGAAGATAAAGTATAGTTACTCACCTGTAACAAATGTTCTCCAGGGACAGCAGGAATCAGTCCTCACTTATGGGTGACGTCAACACCGACGGAGCCCGCATGGAGCAATTCCACAGCTTTCAAAGAAAGCCTTTGGCATTGCTGCCGCGCATGCGTAGTCCTCTTCCCACCCAAAGGTGCCATCTTGCTCAGTCAAGTCCTCTAGCTAGAGCCCTACCAAGCAGATAGCAAGGGAAGGATAAAAATAGCAACTCTTCAGGGGAGGTGGGAGGGTAGTGAGGACTGATTCCTGCTGTCCCTGGAGAACCCCTGTTACAGGTGAGTAACTATGCTTTCTCAAGGAACAAGCAGGAAGTCGGTCCTCACTTATGGGACTCCCCAGCTACAGGCTACCAAACCTGTAACCAAAAAACACCTCTGTGAGGCCGTGAGCAGAAGTCCATGCCCGAAGGAGCCTGAGTCATCAGGTCTCCGGGGCGAAGCTCTCGGTAGCCATCGAAGAAGGGTCAGAGGGCAGGAGCTGCTTATACCCCGAACAGATTATGGAGTACAGCCTGGCCGAAGGTGCTGTCCTGGCAGGACTCCCTCTCCAGGCAGTAATGCAAAGCGAAGGTGTTTGCTGAAGACCAGGTCGCAGCCCGTCAGATGTCCGTTAGGGGCACTGACCACAGCGAAGCCACCAAAGCCGCCTTGGCTCGGACGCTGTACGTGGTGACCTGTCGACCCAGCGGGGCGCCCGCCTTTGCTTGGGCGAAGGCAATACAGTCCGCCACCCAGAAGGGGATGGTGTGCTTAGTGACTGCCTGCCCCAGGCGATTGGGGTCATAGGCGACAAAGAGCCGATCGGACTTGTGATGATCCTGGGTACACTGCAGGTAGAAGGTCAGAGCCCTCTTGCAGTCGAGTGTCTGCAGCACCACCGATGCCTGGTCAGCATGCAGTCTCAGGAAGGTCGGCAGGACTATCTCCTTGTTGAGATGAAAGTCCGAGACCACCTTCTGTAGGAACTTGGGATGGGTGCGGAGTACCACCCTGTTCCTGTAGAACCCGGTCTATGAAGCCTCAGCCATGAGGGCTTGAAGTTTGCTGACTCGGTGGGCCGAGGTCAAAGCCACCAGGAAGACCACCTTCCAGGAGAAATGCCGAAGCAAGCACGTTGCCATCGGCTCGAAGGGTGCCCGTGTGAGTTGCATCAGCACCACGCTGAGGTCCCACTCTGCTGGCAGAGGCCGGATGGGAAGCTTGGAGAGTAACAGACCTTGCATGGAGCGAGAGACCAAGAGCTGCCCTGAGAGGGATTTTCCCTCGACGGGGAGGTGATCTGCCAAAATGGCGCTCAGGTGTACTGACTTGAATTTCAGCCCTGCCTTCAAGAGGTGGAGGAGGTACTGAAGGATCCACAGGGTAGAGCAGGAGAAGGGGTTGATCTGAAGGTCAGAGCACCAGGTCGAGAAATGTCGCCACTTAAAGGCATACGCCCATCTCGTTGAGTCCTTTGACACGAGGAGGATCTCCTCAATGTCCTCCTGGAGATACAGTGGAGCTAAGGCAACCCGTTCAACCACCAGCTGCGAGGGACAGCGAGGCCACATTTGGGTGGAGCACCCAACCCTCCTCCTGCGACAACAGGCCCGGGGTGCAGCCCAGGGGAACTGGGGGCTTGGACGCGAGCCGGAGTAGAAGCGGGAACCAAGCTGTCGAGACCATGAGGGAGCCATGAGGATCATTGAAGCTCGGTCCCACTGGACCTTGTGGAGGGTCCTCGCAATGAGAGGAGTGGGAAGGACCGCGTAGAAAAGGCTGGAGGTCCAGCTCAAGAGGAACGCATCTGAGACCACCCTGCTTGGGTGCAGAACCGGGCCGCAGAAGCAGGGAGCTGTGCATTCACCGGGCTGGCAAACAGGTCCATGGATGGGGTCCCCCACTGATGGAACAAGAGGCCGGTGACCGCCAGATCCAAGCACCACTCGTGTGGGTGGAGGATCCTGCTGAGTTTGTCCGCAAGGAAATTTTCCTTGCCTGTGGGGTGGACTGCTCGCAGGGTCATCCCCCAAGGAGATGCAACAGAAAAGAGAAGGATCGCCTCTTGGCAGAGGTCGGTCTGCACAAGCACCGACTTCCCCCAGGCAACCCTCAAAGGCCCTCAGGGCCCATCGGACCGCCCAAAGTTTGAGCAGGTTAATCTGCTGTCGAGACTCTTCGGGCGACCACTATCCCTGGGTGCATAATGCACTGCAGTGGGCTCCCCAACCCAGCAGGGAAGCATCTGTTAGGATGAGCTCATGCTGTGGGGCCTGAAAGAGCATTCCCCAAAAGAGACTTCGGGGGTCCTGCCACCAACTCAGGGAGTCGTGGAGACTACGAGAGACCAGGATAGGGTCTCTGAGGTGGCCGGAGGCCTGACTTCATTGTGCCCTGAGGCACCACTGGGCTGTCCACATGTGCATGTGGGACCACATGGACGGTGAAGGCCATGTGCCCGAGGAGGCGCAGCATCGTCTGCGCTGTAAACCAAGCCCTGTTCCGGACCTGGGACGCCACGGCCTGAAGGCAGCTTGCACGGTCCATTGGAAGGAAGGCAGTCGCCCGTACTGTGTCAAGGCGTGCGCCGATGAACTCCAGGGCCTGCATTGGCTCCAGGTGGGACTTGGGGTAGTTAACCAGGAAGCCGAGGCGCTCGAGCAGGAGGATCGTGCGTGACGCAGCCTGGTGGGCTTCGCTGATCGAGGGCCCTGTGACGAGCCAGTCGTCAAGGTAGGGGAAGATGGGTATGCTTTGCTGCCTGAAGGAGGCGGCGACCACGGAAAGGCACTTTGTGAAAACCCGTGGTGCGGACGCGAACCCGAAGGGGAGCACTCTATACTAGAAGTGTTCGCCCTGCACCGTGCAGTGCAGATACTGCCTGTGCTGGGGGGTGAACTAGGATGTGGGCGTAAGTGTCCTTGAGGTCCAAGGAGCATAGCCAATCGCCCTGCTGAAGGAAGGGCAGCAGGACGCCAAACGATAATATTTTGAACTTCTCCCGCACCAGGAACTTGTTGAGCTTCCTGAGGTCGAGAATGGGGCGCAAACCCCCCATCTTTTTGGGACGAGAAAGTAGCGGGAGTAGAACCCCTGACCTTGAAGGTGCCACGGTACCTTCTTAATGGCCCGCTGGACGAGGAGGTTGGATAGCTCCTGCTGCAAGAAGGTCTGGTGCGCAAGGAGCCATGCAGGCTCCGCCAGGGAGAAGGACACCTGTCCAGGCGGGGATGGTATCCATCTCGGATAACCCGGAGGACCCAGGTTTCCGACGTGATCGATGTCCACTCTGGGGCGAACAGGGACAGGCATCCCACTACCGGCGGTAGAGCCACCGGGGGGGGGGGGGGGGGGGGGGTGAGAGGCTATGCCGACGGCGTCAAAACCCCTGTGCAGACTGGGGCAGTGCCAGTAGTTGGGCCTTAGGCCCCTTTGGCTTATGGTGGCCATGTGCAGCCTCCTTTCCCTGCGTGCTGGGAGCTGGTGCGGAGGTGGGCAGGAAAGGCGGGTAATCCTGGTAAGGGAGTCCTTTACTTTGGAAGAACGGTTTCTTGGTCTGCTGCTTCTTCCTAGGAAAAAAGGAGGTCTTGCGCGAGAGGCGAGTTCGGGTCATGAACTCTTTTTCTATCTCAGCAATCTTATCCTCCATCAGTTTACCGAACAGCGGCTTGCCCAGGCAAGGAACATCCAGGAGCTTTTCTTGGACCCACTGCTCCGAAGACTGGAGTCAAGCCTGCCGCTGGGCCCTGATGCCGGCCACTGCCACCCTGGCGGAGGACCCAAAATCCATTATATGCGGTGCTGGACAGGTACTTGGAACACTCTGCAATGGATTTTAGGAGGGTCTCGAACTGTAGGAGAGGTTCCCCCTCCAAGGCTTGCAGCGAAACTGCCGAGCTCCTTGGTGAGGTCACGCAGGAACATGCCCATATACAGTTGGTATGCCTGGATGCGGCATGCTAGCATGGACCCCTGGTAGGCCTTATGCCCCAGGGCATCGAGAGCTCTTGACTCCCTATCTGGGGGGACTGAAGAGTGAGACTTCGGGCTCTTTTGCTTCCACATCGCCGACTCCACAACCATGGAAGTGTGCAGAGGTTGGGCTTATGGAACCCTGGGCCACGCTGAACTCTATACATGGCGTCGAGATGCTTGCTCACAATGGGGACCGAAGCAGGTGTCTCCCACATGCGGAGGAGCAGTCTTGACAACACGGGGGGAACTGGGACAGTAAGAGACTCCTGAGGTGGGGACTCGTACTGAAGAATATCGAGCTCCTCAGCTCACGGTTCCTCTTCAGTCTGCGCAGCCTGGCTGAGGGCCCGTGTCATGTCCCGTGCGAACGATGTGAACGATGTGTCCTCGGGCGGCGAATGCCTCTGATAGGCGGTCGGGGACGGGTCTGAAGGGAGGTCCCTGTGGGCTCAGGTTTCTGGGAAAGTATCTCCGTCCGACTCCCAGCCCGACAGGTCCGAGGAGGAGACAGACTCGGGTAGGTCGCTCCGTCCAGATGCTGAGGTCCTCTTGGAACCAGAGGCCTTGGAGGATCACGCTCCTGAGGAACAGGAAGGTGAATGAGACCGACGCTGAGGCCTGTGGCTCTCAGGGGTTTTCCAGGGCAGATTTTGGTGTCCCTCTCGAGGGAACCTCGGTCTCGAGGCGCAGGCCAGCCGTGCTGGGCTAAGCGCCTGCTGGGCAGCTAGGAAGGCAGAAACTCTAGTGCCAGCATTCGGGACTCCCACACAGGAGTGGAGACCTGCGACGCCGACACCGGAGTTATCGGGGTCTGGCGTGGAGGAGGAGAGGGGGTTCTCACTGGTATGAACCTCAGGAGACCGGGCGCTATCCTCAGAGGCCTCTGTATTTGTACGAGGTACCTTTCGAGGCCGCTCCTTGTCCAACTCTAAGGAACGCCATGGGGGGCTGAGCGACCGAGCGCGGGAGCGCTCAGGCTTATCCAGAGCCCCTGACAGTGACTTCAATACCTTCTTCTTCTTACGCCGCTCCACTTCAGGGGACCCCTGGTCGGAGTGCCGCCGAGAACGTGGAGCCGAAGTGGGGGATCCCATTAGTGGAGGGACGACCGAGGGTGTCGCTGAGGATTCCAGGGCCACCTTCCGGAAAATGCCATCGGACTTCTGCTTACGGCTGAGCAGGGCCTTGGAGGACATTTTCTTGCAGAGAGTAGAGCTCCGGGTCATGGTCGACCCCAAGACACCGAAGACAACAATCATGGGTGTCCGTGAGCAACATGTTCTTGGAGCATCTGTCGCATTTTTTTAAAGCCGGTGGACATAGGGGCAAAAAGGACCCCCACTAGGTCGAAGACCTTTGCGGCCAGCGGTTGGAGAAAAAAGGGCACGAAGCCCAATCAGGAAAAAAACTTTTAACAAAAATATCCCCTTGCTCGAGAGAGGAGGAGAGCAGGGGATGAAGGAAGAGGACCGGTGCAACCAGAAAAACCACGGCCCAGAGGCCGAAAACAAAACACTTTTTCCGAGGGACAGGACGTGCATCCGAAGGGCTCCACGGAAAAAGGGAGACTGAGCAAGATGGCACCTTTGGGCGGGAGGAGGACCACGCATGCGTAGCAGCAATCCCAAAGGCTTTCTTTGAAAGCTGGGGAATTGCTCTGCGTGGGCTCAGTCGGTGCCATCACCACCCATAAGTGAGGACTGACTTCCTGCTTGTTCCTGGAGAATGTTTTTTTCTCACAGGTTCCACTTGAAATTCAAACAATTCTGTTTAACAGCAGAGTAGTCAAATTATCAGCTTTAAAAACAAAACAAACCCCCCCCCCCACAACCTTTACGTAACTGCACCATTGAGATAGGCAGATGTATTCTAACGCTTGTTTTTTCACCATCCTTTCAACAGAAATAAATTGTGGTTAATTTTGTATTTTACCTGTGGTAACTGCTGTTGTGTTGTATATTTCATAGGTAGACTTCCTTTACTCTCAATATACTTGCAAATAAGTCGATGGATGAAAAGAGAGGAAGACGGAGCTCTGTCTTCTAAAAACATGATAGTAGGTAAGTTATCAGCTACTCTGCAAGCTAACCAACCTCGTAACCTCTTCTCACACAGGCACATTCACCAAACCTGACCATCTAGTTGCACTTATTCACTCACTCATTCTGTTATATTCTGATTCCTGTTATTTTATTTATATTGCTTAAATATACATTTAGATTGATTTATATTATGTTTATTTACTGATGGGTTATAGAACTTTAGGGGTGGGAGGAAATAAAGGAAGTGGGCATAGCTACTCAACTGTAACAGGTGATCTCCGCGAACAGCAGGAATCAGTCTTCACATATGGATATCATCGGTACCGACTGAGCTTGTGTGGGAACGCTCCCCAGCGTCCAATTGGAAAGCCTTTGGGAGCACTCCACTGTGCCTGCACATCTGCCTTCCCAACTACTCTCCTCAGTTGGATTTGTAGCTGAGAGTTAGAGAGCTAAAAAATACCCATCTCCTCCTAGAGAGGAGGGTGGGCTATGATGATTGATTCCTGCTGTTCCTAGAGCACCTGTTACAGGTAACTATGCTATCTCCAGGAACAAGCAGGAATGCAGTCTTCACATATGGGACTCACTAGCTCTCGGGAACCAGACTGGAGAGAGACCCCCTGAGCTAAGAATGGAGCCAGGAGGTATTGACACAAGGTGGCCCCAGTGGACTCAAGTGCAAGAGGTGAAAACATGGAGCAAGGAGTCAGATGCCAGAGAAGGTAATAGCAGGAGTTGTGGTCAAGTCCCAAAGAGATGCTGAAGAACAGCCTGGCCAAAGAAAGCATCCTGACGGAGTCCCTGTCAAGACAATAGTGAGCAGCGAAGGTGTAAATAGAGAATCAGGTAGCTACACAACAAATCTCTTCTATGGCAACAGAATAGAGGATGGCAACTGAGGCTGTCATGGCCCTTACGTTGTGAGCAGTGACGTGACCCTCGAGGAAGAGTCCTGCTTGAGTATAGGGCCAAAGAAATGCAGTCTGCAATCCAGTTCAATAAAGTGTGTTTTGACACCGAAAGACCTAAGTGGCTTGGGTCAAAGGAGATGCACAGCAAAAGATTTTCTGAAATCCTTTGTCCTGTCCAAGTAGAAGGCAAGCGCCCGCTTGCAGTCCAGTGTATGTAATGTTGCCTCAGACCGGCAGCATCACAAACCAGTTGATATGGAAAATAGAGACTACTTTTTGGAGGAAATGCAGATAGGCATGAAGAACCACCTTGTTATGGTGGAATTGAGTATACAGAGCATATACTATGAGGGCTTGCAGTTCGCTGATGTGACTAGTGGAGGTGAGGGCAATGAGGAAGATGACCTTCCAAGACAGGAATGTAAAAGGAGTGGCAGCCAAAGGCTCAAAAGGTGCCTTTAGAAGCTGTGCTAGGACCACGTTAAGGTCCCAAGCCATCGGGGGAGGTTTGACTGGAGGGTTGGAAAGCAGAAGACCTCTCATGAATCATTGCACCAAGGGGTGAGAAGAAATGGGATGCGTGTCCACGGTTCTACAGTAGGTCGTGATAGTACTGAGCTGATCTCTGACAGTTAGTCTTAAGCCCTGTGGTGGACAAGTGAAGACGATATTGCAGGAGATCATTCACTGGGCAGCCTGATGGATCAGTCTGATTTGAGGTGCACCAAAGTGTGAACCATCGCCATTTGAAGGCATAAGAATGCCTGGTCGACGGCTTGAGGGATGCAAGCAGAATGTCCTTGATTGGTTGGGGAAGATCAAGGTTATCAAAGGCCATGCTTTCAGGAGCCAGGCCATGAGATGGAGGGCTTGTGGACTTGGATTGAGATGTAGCCCCTGATCCTGAGAGAGGAGGTCGGGGCATGGCCCAAATTGAGGGGTAGACTCTGCGCTAGATGAAGCAGCAGAGGAAACCACGGTTGGTGGGGCCAGTAAGAGGCTATTAGGATCATGGCGTCCCTGTCGACTTGTAGTTTGAAGGCAGTCTTTGGAATGAGGGGGGGGGGGCGGATCAGTGAAATGCGCAAGCAGGTCGGAGCCCCAATGGAGAAGGAAGGCATCCGCTGCCTGACTGTCGGGAGGGAAGTCTGGAGCAAAAGCGCGAGAACCGTGCATTCTCCTGGATGGCGAACAGATCTATATTGGGGGTCCGCCACGTGCAGAAGATCCAAGATACCATTTCCTGATTTAGAGTCCACTCATTTGGACATAGGATGCGGCTGAGTCTGTCCGCCAGGACATTTAGTTTGCATGGAAGATACACCACCAGAAGTTGAATGCGGTGAGAAATGGCAAAAGACCAGAGACAAAGGGCCTCCTGGCAGAGGGGATAGGAGCCGGTTCCACCCTGCTTGTTCACATAGAACATGGCAACTTGGTTGTCTGTCTGGACTAATACATGTTTGCCCAATAGTTGGGGTTGAAAAATCCGAAGGGCATTTGTGAGAGCACAGTGCTCCAAGAGATTGATCTGGATTTGGGACTCCTGATCTGTCCACTGCCCCTGGGTGGTAAGATTGTTCAGATGTGCTCTCCACCCGAGTTTGGAAGCAACTGTTAGGGCACATTGGGGTGGAGGGATCTGAAAAGGTGACCCTTTGAGGAGATTTTGGGGTGGGGAGGGGAGAGCACCACCACTGGAGTGAGTTGACAAGAGGATGAGTGATGTAAATCTTGTCCGAGACACACCCGGTCGCTTGAGACCATTGTGCCCGTCTCATATTGTGATAAGGAAGCTTATCATAGTTCAGGAAGGAGCTATAATAGAGGTGAATTGGCTCTGAACAAGCAACCTGTCTTTGCTGGTAGAAATAATAAAACAGAATGTTTTCATAAAAGACTACCAGTCCCAGAATGCACCAGGTTTCAAACAGCCTCTAGAGGAGCTGAAGTGGGGAAACGTGTGTTCAATCAGGACAGCTATCAGGTAATCCCCACTCATCTCCAAGGGCAGGGCTTGATTCAGCACAGCTGAGCTGTGCTAGGGTGGAGTATCCCTCTAAACAAGTTAAAAGTAAAACATATTCTACACAGATGGAGTTGAGGAACTCAGAGCTCAAGGACAGAGAGAGCAAGAAGCAGCAGCAGTGTGGAAGGAAGAAGAGGAAAACATCTTGGAGGTCTAAAGAAGGAGCTCACAGCAGCACACGTGTTGGGAGTCATTCCAGAGGCAAGCATACTCCATTGGACTGGAGGAAGCCAGAGGAGTGGGGTTACAGAGCCAGGAATTCCCGGACGGCACCTGTGAGGGAGACGGCTGCATTTGGAAGGGGCCCTAAGACCAGTGCAAGAAGGTATGTGAAGAGAGACCCAGTGTCCAGGGATCTTGATTGGAAGGCTGGACATAAAAGCTGGACTACTTACTGGCCAGGATATCTGGAGAGGAAACTTAACAACAAAGGAAGCTCAGGTATGAACACTGATCTATGCCCTAGCTCTTCACTTGGAAGTCAGCAGGGAAACAGATATTATCCTGAGAGTGCTCCATTAAGGAATTCCTTTGAGCCAGACCATGATATTGATTCTATGATAGTTGAAGAAGGAGATATTTTAAATGATCAGAATGAATACATGGATTGCTCTCTGTCTAGGCTGCTGTGGTAAAATACTTTCACAAATACAACCACCATCAAAAGGAAATATAACTTGTTCTTTTATCTACCCAGAAAAGCTTACAAGAAAGCTTTAGGGTAGGATTTGAGCCACGTACAGAAAGTGAACCAGCAAAGGGGTTTGCAGCTGGTTAATTATTGGTAATTAAGCCATGCACAGTTGCACATGAGCTCTGAAAGGAAACTACTGTTTGTGTGTGAAAATAGAAGAAAGTTATCCTTGAAAAAAGAACAGTTTTTGGTTACTTTTGGGTTTTGTTTTTGCTTTTGGAGCACTGCTAAAAGATATTAGCAGGAGCCCTCAGAAAGACCTTTTCTGTTTCCCATCAAGGTCTTTATTGTTTGATTGATTGCTTAAGAAGTTCAGTTGCTGATATCATGATTTGTTTTTCCTAAGTACAATACTGAAAGCAAGTATCCTTTTGTATTACCAAGTAAATCTGTTTGGGAGAAATAACCCCATAAATAAAATATATTTTCCTTGCTTACACTCGAGCAACACAACTCATTATTTTGTGAACGGCTGATTCTGGTATGAATGGACTACATTCCCCACAATCCTTTGCAAGTCATAATAGTATTTGCCTTTGCCAAGACTGTGGACATTCTCACCCAGCGCCCCGTTTACAATATGTAGACAGCAATATGGGACAATGTGGACCGTGGAGACTGTGTGTCCTAGAAGATGCAACATGTCTCAAGCTGTGACGGCACTTTTGACCCTGTATGGTGAGGGTAAACTCGATGAGACGAGCAGAGTGATCCTGGGGAAGGAAGGCTCGGCCCAGATGTATGTCGAGAAGTGCCCCGATGAACTCGTTGCTGTGAAGGAAGGTGGGGTGATTTTGGGAGGTTTAATACAAACCTTAGACTTTGAAGCACCGTAATGGTGCGAGAAAGGGAATGATTGACAACTTCTGGGGATTCTCCCTTTATCAGCCAGTCATCCAAGTAGGGGAAGACAGAGATCCCTAGGGTACGAAGGTAGGCTGCGACGACAGCCATGCACTTTGTGAATACTCTGGGTGTGGAGGCTAGCCCGAAGAGAAGCAACCGGTATTGGTAATGGATCTGCTGAATCCGGAAGCGCAGATATTGTCTGTGTTGCGGATGAATCAGCAGGTGTGTGTAAGCATCCTTGAAATCTAGAGAACATAGCCAGTCATTCCTCTGAAAGTAAGATAGAAGAGTGCCAAGGGAAATCATCTTGACTCTTTCTTTTATGAGAAATTTGTTGAGATCCCTGAGATCTAAAACGGGCCTAAACCCTCCTGTTTTCTTTGTGATGAGAAAGTAAGGAGAATAGAAGCCCTTGCATTCTTGCATTGAAGGGACTCTTGATGGCTCCCTGAGATAAAAGGGTGGCCACCTCGCTGGACAAGATTGGCCTGCAAAGGATTTGCAGGATAATCTCTTGCACAGGTGGTGGTGGGTAGGCTTTGAAAGTAAAGCAGGTAGCCCCTTTGGATGATGTTGAGAGTCCATTTTTCTGATGTGATGAGATGACACCTGTGGGCGTAAGCACAAAGTCTGCCTGCTATGTGAAGGGACTGGGATCCCTGCAGAGGCAGAGTAGCTATGCTCTCTAGGAAGGAGTCAAAAAACAGGTGCTGCCTAAGGCAGAGCAGCTGGTTAGGCCTTGGGGGTCTTAGCCTTCTTAGGCTGACAAGGACCCCGTGGTCTTTGTTGCTGAAGCTAGTAAGCAGCAGAGGAATGGTACAAAGAATAGAACTTCTTGTTCTTGGTGTATAAAGACTTCTTGGATGTAGCCTCTCTCCTAGAGGGGTCTGAAGTCTTTCTAGAAAGGCACTTGAGGGTGAGATCATTTGCCTCAAGCTCTCCTGCTTTCTCCCTCCAACCTTTATTTATTTAACATTTCTTATATACTGCACTATTATCATCAGCACGGTTTACATGGAACAGAGCATATACATACAGGGAAACTGTAGTGTATTTTACAAGTAACAGGGGTTTGAGAACTTGGATGAAACAGGGTAAACTATGTAAACTATATACATTATTCACAGTCGAAATTCTCTAGGTCTGAACATGGTGTGACTATTTCTCTTAGGAAAATTTATACTGGAAAATAGTTTGAGAATAGGCAGTGCTTGAGTTTTTTTCTGAATTGTGTTAGACTGGTTATGGCTCTTAGTTCTGGTGGGAGGGCATTCCATGCTATTGGGGCATGAATGCTAAAGGCTCTTTTAGATGTTTCCTTAGTGAATCTGACTGTTTTTTTTGGGACGGTTAAGGTATTTATTGCTGCTGATCTTCTGGCTCTGATGGGGGTCTGAGTGTGTAATAGGTCAGTGATGGTTGAGGGTGCTTGATTTTTTAAGGCTTTGAAAGTGGTGATTATGATCTTGTGTTGGATTCTGGCATTGGTTGGTAGCCAGTGGAGTCTTTTTAGGATTGGAGTTATGTGGTCTGTCTTTGATATTCCTTCGAGTACTCTGGCGGCAGTATTCATTGCCAATTGGAGAGGATTTAAAGTTGATTGAGGGAGACCTTATAGAATTGCATTTGCGAAATCGAGGTGTGGCATCACCGAGGCTTGGTAGATGGTTCTGAAATCTGTGGGTTCCAGTAGAGGTCGTAAGTGGCGTAGTGTACGTATCTTGTGATATATTAGTTTTGTTATATTTTTTATGTGAGTTTTCATATTGAGACGCTGGTCAAGGATGATACCTAGATATCGTATAGTAGGTTTTACTGTCAATTCCTTGTCCTTTATTTACCAAATAGATTTTCCCCAGAGCAAGGAATATTGGCTAATTTATCCTGAACCCATTGTTCGAGGTCAGATGCCTGGTGCCAGGCTATCTTATGAGCTCCTATGCAGACTGCAGCAGCTCTGCTGGTATACTCAAAGATATTTAAAGCTGCCCTGGTCAGGAATTTGGAAGCGTTCTGAGCCTGCTTGACTACAGTGAGATTTGCATCATGCTTGTCATCTGGGATAATGGGAGAAAAATTCCCTAGATTCCTAGAGACATCCTTGAGGTACATACCCATGTAGAGGGTATATGATGTAATCTGAGAGGCAAGCATACATGCCTGGAAGCAGTAACGCCCAAAGGCATTGAAAGCTCTGGCATCTTTGCCCTGTGGCACCGATAAATGAGTCTTAATATTCTTGATGCGTCGCAAAGTCAAGTTCACCACCATGGAGTGGTGTCGAAGTTGAGGTTTTTGAAACCCTATAGGAACATAAGAAATGCCATATTGGATCAGACCAAGGTCCATCAAGCCCAGTATTCTGTTTCCAACAGTGGCCAATTTAGGTCACAAGTACTTGGTGGGTTCCCACAATGTTTGTCCTGGGGCAAGCAGTGGATTTCCAGGGTCCTCTTTAATAATGGTTTATGGACCTTTCCTCTAGAAACTTGTCCCAACCTTTTTTAAACCCAGCAACACTAACAGCCTTCACTACAACCTCCGGTAACAAATTCCCGAGTTTGATTACGCATTGAGTGAAAAAATATTTTCTTTTAGTCTTAAATAGGTTACATTGTAGCTTCATTGTGTGCCCCCTATTCTTTCTACTTTTTGATGGCATAAACCACCAAGGTTTACCCATTCCATTCTGTTCATTAATTTATAGACCTCAATCATATCTCCCTTCAGCTGTCTCTTTCCCAAGTTGAAAAGCTCTAACCTTTTAAGTCTTTCCTCCTAGGGGTACCCTTCCATCAACTTTAATATTTTGGTGGCTCTTCTCTGTACCTTTTCTAATTCTACTATATCCTTTTTAAGATATGGCGATAAGAATTGCACGATGGAACAATACAGAGGCATTATAATATGTTAGAGATGGCACTGAAATACACAGCATTAAAGTTTTGCAGGAAACAAAACATACTGTAGAATCTCTATGGATAGAAATTCCATGTAAAAAGGGGAAAGTGATGGCAGTGGGGGTCTACTTCCGACCGCCTGGCCAGAATGAACAAATGGATGATGAAATGCTAAAAGAAATCAGGGAAGCTAATAAAAGTTACAACACAGTAATACTAATGGGTGATATCAATTACCTTGGAATCTACTGGGTCAGTATCACAGGAGGACATGCTAGGGAGATAAAGTTTCTAGATGAAATAAATGATTGTTTCTTAGAACAGCTGGTTCATGAACCAACAAGAGGGGAAGCTATTTTGGATCTAGTGCTTAGTGGAACACAGGATCTGGTGCAAGCGATATGGGCTACTTGGCAATAATGATCATAGCATGATCACAATTGATTTAATAAATAGAGAAAGGACAGCAAGGAAATCCACAGTACTGCTTTTTAATGTTCAAAAGGGAGACTATGATAAAATGAGGAAAATAGTTAAGAAAAAACTAAAAGGAGCAGCTGCAAAGGTTAAAGATTTACATCAAGCATGAGAATTGTTTAAAAATACTATCTTGGAAGCCCAGACAGCGTAGTTATTCACCTGTAACAGGTGTTCTCCAGGGACAGCAGGAATCAGTCCTCACATATGGGTGACATCGACGCCGATGGAGCCCCTGTAGAATCATCTCCCCAGCTTTCAAAAAAGCCTTTGGGAGATGCCAACATGTATGCATGGTCCCCTTCCTGCTCAAGGGTGCCATCTTGCTCAGTCAGATGACATAGCTAGAGCCGATAAAGAAAAAGATGGCAAAATGAAGAGCAAGTCCAAGGAGAGGAGGGAGGGTTGTGAGGACTGATTCTTGCTGTCCCTGGAGAACACCTGTTACAGGTGAATGACTATGCTTTCTCCAGGAACAAGCAGGAAGTCAGTCCTCACATGTGTGACTCCCTAGCTCCAGGCTACAGAAGACCGGTAGAAAAAGCACGGCCTAGCCGTGAGCAGCCGCAAGTGCATCTGAGGAAAGACTCTGAGGACCCCAGTGTCCATGGAGAAACATGGCTCTGGTAGCCTGAACAAAAAGGGTCGGAGGGCAGGAGTTGCTTAAACCCCAAACAGATTACAAAGTACAGCCTGGCCGAAGGCACTGTCCCATTGGGACTCCCTCTCCAGCCAGTAGTGAGCTGCAAAAGTGTGGACCGAAGACCAGGTGGCGGCTCGGCAGATTCAGCCATGGGAACCGAGAGGAGGCTGGCAACCGAGAGGAGGCTGGCAACCGAGGTTGCCATAACTCTGACATTATGCACAGAGACCTGGCGCTCTAGCGGCAGCCCAGCCCGGTTGTGGGCAAAGGTGATGCAGTCCGCCACCCAGATAGATAGGTCCACTTGGTGATAGCCTCCCCCAGACGACTGGGGTCATATGCAACAAAACGCTATGAGGTTTTGCGGTGGCTCTGAGTGCACTGTAGATAAAAGGACACGGCCCTTTTGCAGTCCAGAGTATGGAGAACGTCCAACGCCTTGTCTGTGTGGGGCCGTGGAAAGAAGGTAGGGAGTACCACCTCCTGACTGAGGTGGAAATCAGATACCACCTTCAGAAGAAACTTCGGGTGGGTGTGGAGCACGACCCTGTTCTTGTAGAACCTGGTGTAGGGTGGCTTGGCTACCAGGGCCTGGAGCTCACTGACTCGGCGCACCAAGTTGAGTGCCACCAGGAAGGCCACCTTCCAGGATAGGTATCGGAGGTGGCAGGTAGCCAGGGGCTCGAAGGGTGGCTTAGTGAGCTGTGCCAGGACCACATTGAGATCCCATTCCACAGGTGGTGGCTGGATGGGGGGTTTTGAGAGCAGTAAGCCCTTCATGAATCGGAGGATGAGGGGCTGCATGGAAAGGGGCTTGCCCTCTATAAAGTGGTGGTTCGTGAAAAATGCGCTCAAGTGCACTCTGACGGAAATGGATTTAAGCCTGGACTGAGAAAGGTGGAGCAAGTACTGCAGTACTGCCTGTACCGGGCAGGAGAAAGCATAGACACGCCTTGTGGAGTCCTTGCGGGAGGCAAGGAGGATCTCCTCCACCTCCTTGGGAAGACTGAGGGGCACTAGGGTACCCCGTTCAGCCATGCCATGAGAGACAAGGATCCCAAGTTAGGGTGGAGGATTGAGCCCTCCTCCTGAGTGAGAAGCCCCGGTGAGCTCCCAAGAAGGACCGGGGATTCCATCGCGAGACGGAGCAGGAGAAGGAACCAAGGCTGCCTGGGCCACCAGGATCAGGGAAGCCTTGTCCTGCTGGACCTTGAAGAGAATCTGCAATATCAGAGGTGTGGGAGGGAGGAAGGCATACAACAAGCCCTCCAACCACAGGATAAGGAAGGCATCCAGTGCCACCTGGGCTGGGTGCGGCTGCGGGCAGCAGAAACACAACTGAGCATTGGTCGAGGTGCCCCATAACTTGAAGAGCCGCTGTGCCATCCCGGGGTCCAAGAGCCACTCATGCGGTTGGAGGACCCTGCTCAGCCTGTCCGCCAGGACATTGTCCTGGCCCGGGAGGTACACCACCCAGAGGAGCATAATCTGGCTGGTCGTGTATGAACAGAAGGTTACTGCCTCCTGACAAAGGTGGTAGGAGCCGGTGCCCCCCTGCTTGTTCAGGTAGAACATCGTGTCCTGGTTGTCCATCTGAACAAGCCCTGACTGATGCTTCAGGTGGTGCTAGAAAGCCTTGAGGACAAGGAAAACAGCCCTAAGTTCCAGCAGATTGATTTGCTGCTAGCTCTCCTCGAAGGACCAGATGCCCTGGGTGCGCAATTCCTCGCAATGAGCACCCCAGCCCAACAGGGAAGCATCTGTCGTGAGGACCCTCTGGGGGCTTGGGGGTTGGAAGGGCATGCCCTTCCACAGGTTTTGTGAAACCTGCCACCAGCTGATGGGATACCAAGACCCTGTTGCAGAGCTTACCCGTGGTCTGGGCCAACTATGAATGGAGGAACCACTGAGCTGCCCACATATGGAGGCGGGTGTCAGGGACAACATGGACCACTGGCCGAGGAGGCAAAGCATTGACCACGCTGACATGGTGCGACGGTGCTGCACCTAGGCCGCCAGGCGATCCGCCCTGTCTTGGGGGTGGAAAGCCGCAGCCCAGAGGGTTCCGTCGGGCCCCAATGAACGCCAAGTCCTGAGTTGGGGTGAGATGGGATTTTGGGTGATTTATCACAAATCCCAGGTGTTGCAGGACCCTGATGGGGCAGTCTGTGGTCTGTAGCGCTTCTGAGGCTGTGTCCCCTTTTACAAGCCAGTTGTCCAAGTAAGGGAAGATGAAGGTCCCTTGGGGATGGAGATAGGCCACCACCACTGCCAGGCATTTGGTGAAGACCCGTGGGGACGGAGGCCAGGCTGAAGGGAAGTACTCTGTACGGTCGTGGTCACCTCCGACCATGAATCTTAGGTACTGTCTGTGGTCTGGGATGGATAAGGATGTGGGTATAAACATCCTTTAGGTCCAAGGAGCATAGCCAATCTCCCTGCCGCAGGTAGGACAGCAATATTCCAAGGGAGAGCATCTTGAACTTCTCCCGCACCAGGAATTTGTTCAGGTTTCTCAGGTCCAGGATGGGCCTTAGTCCAAATGCCCTTTTTGGGACTAGAAAGTACCTGGAGTAAAACCCCTTTCCTTTCAGGTGGTGTATGGGTTCCACAGCCCTGTCACTGAGAAGGCCTGCTAGTTCTTGCATGAGAACCTGGTGCAGGGGAGACAGAGGAGGCTCTCCTGGAAAGAAGGGTGGAGACAGCTGGTCCAGGTGGAGGAGGTAACCCTTCCTGACCACCTGAAGTACCCACGCATCGGTAGTGATGGAAGGCCACCTGTGGGCGAAGTGAACCAAGTGCCCCCCCCCCATGGGTAGCTAATCCTCCAGAGGGAAAGAGGCTATGATGAAGGCATCAAAACCTCGACTCCGGCATGGCTGGGGCTGGAGGCTGGGGCTTGGGTCCCTTGGGCTTCCGTGGGCCTTGACCCACTCCCTGGCCCTGTTAAGGGGCCTGGGCGGCTAGATATGGAGGGTAGCCTTGATAGGGTTGGCCCTTTCTATGGAAAGGAGGCTGCTTTCCTGGAGGCTTCTTCCTCAGAAGAATGGAAGTCTTCCTTGAGAGTCGAGACTCGCTCTGTCTCAATCTCGGCGGCCTTGTCCTCCATGAGCTTGCCAAAAAGCTGCTCCCCAAGGCATGGGACGTCACAGAGCTTTTGCCACACCCACTGCTCAAGATCGGATGACTGGAGCCAAGCTTGGCATCGGGTGCAGATGCCCATGGCTGCTACCTGCGCGCTGGGCTCGAAACTGTTGTAGGCGGCCTGGAAAAGGTACTCGGAACATTCCCAGATAGACTTCGTCAGTGCTTGGAAGCACCAGAGGTGATCCCCATCGAGGCCTCAGAGGAACATTCCAATGTAAAGTTGGTACATCTGGATGCCGCAGGCGAATATCGAGCCCTGGTAGCATTTTTGCCTAGGGTGTCGAAGGCATGGGATTCCCTACTCTGGGGCACTGAAGAGTGCGTCTTCGGGCACTTCTGTCGGTGCATGGCTGACTCCACTACCATGGAGGTGTGGTGGAGTTGGGTCTTCCAGAAACCTGTTCTGTGCTGGACCTGGTGCATGGTATCCAGGCGGCAGCTGACAATCGGCACTGAGGCCGGGACCTTCCACATCTGGAGAAGGAGCCTGTTAAGGATGAAGGGGACCACGACCATCAGGTTCTCTTTAGGTGGCATCTCATACTGGAGGATATCGGGCTCCTCTGTACGAGGGTCCTCCTCTGACTCCGTAGTGAGGGAGAGGGTTCGCGCTATGTCCCGGACAAACTCAAGGAATGAGGTGTCCTCGAGTGGGGATTGGTGCCTAGCCGCCGGCGGGGTGGCCCCAAAGGAAGGTCCTGGTGAGCCCAAGACCCCAGAGATGTCTCGAAATCGGTCTCCCAAGCCGAGTAGTCCAAGAAGACTCCAGGCCCAACGGCGCCATTGTCTCCGGTCTTTGATGCTTCGAGGCACAGGCATGGCCGGAGCAAGAGGCATTTACCTGAGAAGACCTCACCCCCGAGGAGTGGGAGCAAGTGCAAGATCGAGACCCTCGCTGAGGATCTACCCGAGGCATCTGGCTCTTGGGGATTGCTTCAGCAGCCCGGGGAGTCCTCAGTATCCCTGTGATCTCGGCATGAGCACTGGTCCCGATGGCTGTTGGGATGCGAGGAATGTTGAAATGCTGCACTCAAGCACCAACAAGGGAGTTTCCCACTCGGGGTGGCCACTAGACAAAGACGCCGGGGTTACCAGGTCCGGTGTCGAGGAGGAGAGGGGGTCCTTGGCGGGATGATCTTGGGAGACCGTGGTCTATCGCCGGAAGCCTTGACTTCTGTCCTGGGTACCTTCCGGGGCCGTTCCCACTCCTCGGAGTCCTGTCGGGGGCTGAGGGACCGCGCACGGGATTTCCCCTGCTTGTCTGTCTCCCAGGATGAGGTCCTCGAGCCCTTCTTCTTCTTACACTCTTGCTCCGGGGACCCTTGCTCTGGGAACTACGGGGGCCTTCTGCGATTATGAGGATCCATGCAGGGCCTTTGAGCGCGAGGCTACTGGTGCAACCGGGGTCGGGTCCGCCCTGTGGAAGATGTCCTCTTGTTTTTTCCTTTTCACAGGGTGCATTCCTCCGGGTCATGGACAGCGCCCAGACACCGGAGGCAACAATCATGAGTATCTGTGAGTGACATGTTTTTGGAGCACTGATCACATTTCTTGAAACTGGTGGCCATTGGGCAAAAAGTACCCCCGCAAGGTTGAAGACCTTCGGCACTGCCAGTGGTTGAAAAAAGGTGCGAAAGCGCTGGAGGAACCTAACAAAAAATGAAACTAAGTTGCGAGACCTGACGCCGGGCAGCGGGCCTTGAAGGCGGGAAAGGGACCGGCGAAAGCTGGAAAGGTGTACAATAGTGTACAAAAAAAATAAACTTTTTTCTGGGGGGACAAGACGTACACCTGTAAGGCTCCACGGAAAAAGGGAGACTGATCAAGATAGCACACTTGGGCAGGAAGGGAACAATGCATGAGTGGTGGCATCTCCTTAAGGCTTTCTTTGAAAGCTGGGAGGATGCTTCCGTGAGGGCTCTGTCGGCGTCACCCATATGTGAGGGCTGACTTCCTGCTTGTTCCTGGAGAACAGATGTATTCCATGCTTTAAGAAAAGTGGAAGGAAGGCCAAAAATCTGCCAGCATGGTTTAAAGGTGAGGTCAGAGAGGATGTTGCAGCCAAAAAAGCATCTTTCAGGAAATGAAAAAAGGACCCAAATGACGAAAACTGGGACCATAAGCACTAGCAAGTTAGATGCAAGGCACTGATAAGGCAGGCAAAGAGAATTTGAAAAATAAAAGTTTGCCATGGAAGCAGAAATACATAATAAAACCTTTTTCAAGTACAATCGTAGAAAAAAAGCTGTGCCAGTTGGACCATTGGATGATAGAGGGGTAAAAGGGGCACTATGAGGGGACAAGGCCATAGCGGAAAGATTGAATGAATTCTTTGCTTTGGTCTTTACTGAGGAATCTGTAGGGAAGAAACCCATGCATGAAACAGTATTTAAAGATAATGCATCAGAAAACCTTAAATATCGATAAATCGAGAAGATGTATTACAACTATTTGATAAACTGAAGAGTAGCAAATCAACTCCAATCGCGTGACTTAAATTTCGCCAAGAGTCTCTCATGAGGTACCTTGTCAAAGGCTTTCTGAAAATCCAGATACACTATATCAACCGGTCCACCTTTATCTACCTATTTATTCACACCTTCAAAAAAATAACACAGATTAGTAAGGCGAGATTTTCCTCTGTTAATCCATGTTGGCTTTCTCCCATTAAACCATGACTATCTACATGCTCAGTAATTTTATTCTTTATAATGGTGTCTACCATTTTGCCCGGTACCAACATCAGCTTCACCGGTCTGTAGCTTCACTGGTCAGTTAAATCTCTGTCCACTTCTTCTGCCTGTGAAGGAGATTTGTATTTCACACCAGTGCAAATGGATTCCTTATTGCCTCTCTAGTTTAACCCACAGTGCCGCCTCCTTCCCTTGTAAACCCTGTAATACTGTAGCTTTAATAAGATTTTTTTTACATCCAGTACCTCTGCTCGTCCCCTTCTTCCTACCCTTTCCTTCTAGAGTAAATTACAGCCCAGTATAATTACATCTCAGTCATGGTTGTCTGTGAACCGTGTCTCCCTAACCACTACTATATCCAAGTCAGCCTCTTCCATTAAAGCCTCACCATCTGGGATCTTATTTCCTATACTATGGACATTAATGCACACTGCTTTTGAGACACTGCCCTTTTACCCATTTCCACAGAGGTATTTAATGTGTCACTTAACCTGAGGATTTTCTTCACCCATCCCCAACGAATCTAGTTTAAAGCCCTCTTTGGCAGGTTAGCAAAAGCAAAGGCGGAAGAAATGATGGCTAGATGTGAAGCATGGAGACAAACACACATAATTTTTTGGGATGCAGAAATCCAAGGGAATTGTATTGGATAGGGGGTGAGAGGGTGGTGTGCACAGACCAGAGAGTGTTTCTGGTGATGTAGCTAGCTAGGGAGGAGGATGAAGGCTGAATGGCTTGGAGAAAGGGGAGTGGGGAGGGAGTAGCAGACCAGCTTGCTGGATGTTGAGGACTAGCTGGGGAGAGGTGGTTGTGGCAGAAGTGGTAGATTTTAAAGAGAGGAGGGAAAGTGGACAAGTAGCATAGTGGTTAGAGCTTGGTGGTACTCTGTTCATGGTATTGAGGCGTTTATTGGTGGGCGGAACCATTAGCGGGGCCTCCCACATACATAGCATTAGATCCTGAAGGATCTGATGCACCAGTAATGTTGCCGCTTCTTTGGGCGTCGAGGGGAATTGGAGGATTTCCAATTCTTCTGCCCTTGGTTCTGTTTCCGATGTTATTGTGATTTGGAGACCCACTGCCATGTCCCGAATGAAGTCCTAAAAGGACATGTCCTCTGGCAGAGATAGAAACCGCTCATGTTGAGGAGAGGGATCAGAGGGGATATCACGGATGGCCTGGGAATCCTCTGATTTCTCATCAGAGTCAGAAGACGACAACGACTCTGAGTCGGAAAGAAAATCGAAGTATCGATGATTGTGGGCTGATGTTGATACCAGATGTCAATGTGCACGTGCAGTACTCGAACCGGAAACTGGTTGGGTACAGACGATGCTCCTTGGTTCCACGGGAGGAATCGGGAGGGTAGCCGGCGATATCTGGTCTAGTGGAGAAATCTGGATACTGGTTCCATGGCTGGCAACGGACCGGGAACTTGTGCTGAGCTGGAGGCCAATGCTTGACTTGTTGGAGCTGTCAATACCCATGGTACTGCAGCAGCCAGAAGTGTTGCCAAAGTCCTCTTGATGGCTAAGAAGCGCTGATCGATGGAGGGCACCACTGTCAGGGTGGGATCGAATACAGGGCTGTGTGCCACTGTTCCAGAAAACGGTACCAGCAGCTCTTCAGAGGTCGATGCCTCGGGAGTGTCCTGGAGCCTGTGTGGCTTTGGAGGGCTGGTCCTCCCACCAGGACTGTTTGGCAGGCTGGTCAACATCAAATGCCCCTTTCGGTGCATCTCGTGGAGTGAGGGACTTACCTCGATGTTCAGCATTGGATTTCAAAGCTGGGGATTTAATCTTTAATTTATGTTTGGATTTTCTGGAAACATGCGAACCAGCTGAGGAGGATGTCCTTGACTATGCAGAAGTCCTGTTCTTTATGCCCCGTTTGGTCAATTATTTACACAAAACAGTTTTCTGGTTCATGCTCTGGGCCTAAACATTTTAGACACCAGTCATGAGAATCAGTGACTGACAGTACCGGAGCACTTAGAACATTTGCCAAAGTCTAAAATGGCGGAGAATTGCCTAAAAAGAAGAAAAGTTAAAGAAAATAAAGAAAAAGTACAAAAAATGGCGCTGCTATCCAGGGAGGTGTACCGGTGTCAATGGGAAGGCAGAGCACAGAGTTTGAATCACAAAAGAGAATTTTTTTGGCAGCCACAGGAAAGGGCTTCCTGCTGGCTCTGCGGAAAACAAAGAACTTAGGAGAGTAGTTAGGAAGGCAGATGCGCAGGCGCAGTGGAGTTCTCCCAAAGGCTTTCCAATTGGATACTAGGAAGCATTCCCGCTTGGACTCTGTCTATACCGACGATACCCATATGTGAAGACTGCATTCCTGCTTGTTCCTGGAAATAAAAGGGCAACATATCTACAATATGTACCAAAAGCATATAAAAGCAAGAAGAAAAGAAAATCGAAGAAGTTGTTGCAAATACTTTATAAAAGCAATAATGGGAGTGTTTATAGAATTTGGAAGATCACAAAAAGAAACTCAGAAAAGAATATGAGAAAAAGCTAAAAGAGGCAAAATGAGAAATCAGGATGGCAACAGCACACGTGAAAGAAAAGCATAGTTACTCACCTGTAGCAGGTGTTCTCCGTGAACAGCAGGAATAAATCCTCACATATGGGTGATTTCACTGACTGAGCCCATGCGGAATGCTCTCCAGCTTCCATTGGAAGTTTTTGGGAACTGCACAGCGCAAGCGCGCCTGCCTTCCTGCCTGCCACGGTGCCATCTTCTCCAGTCAAATTTCAAACCAGTAGCCAAGAAAAACAACTCCTTGGGGAGGTGGGAGGGTTGTGAGGACTTATTCCTGCTGTTAACAGAGAGCAACTATACTTTCTCCATGAACATGCAGAAATAAGTTCTCTCGTATGAGACTCCCAAGCTACAGGCTCTCGAAAAAACAGAGGCAGCCCGAAGCCCATCAGGGGCAACAAAACTAGAGAAACAGAAAGAATAAGCATGGTAGTCCCTCTAAGGCAGGGGTTCTCAACCCTGTCCTCAGGACCCACCTAGCCAGTCGGGTTTTCAGGATAACCACAATGAATATGTATGAGAGAGATTTGCATACACTGCCTCCATTATATGCAAATCTCTCCATGCATATTCATTGTGGTTATCCTGAAAACCCGACTGGCTAGGTGGGTCCCGAGGACAGGGTTGAGAACCCCTGCTCTAGGGACTCCACCGATTCAGCATCCTCAGCGTATAGCAGCATCGAGGTCAGTCAACATTTACCGGTAGCCTGAATGGACACAGAAGGGCCGATGGGCAGGAGTTGGACCTAATACCCAAAAGGGCGTTGAAGCACAGAGCCTGGCCGAAATTGCTGTACAGTTAGGACTCCCCATCGAGGCAATAGTGGACTGTGAACGTGTGGACTGAGGACAACGTGACAGCCTTGCAGATTTTCTCCAAGGAGGCGGAGCGCAGGTTCGCAACCAAAAATATGAGCCATGACATGACCCTCCAGGTCCAGACTGGCCTGGGAATAAGCCACAGCAAAGCAATCCGCTAACCAAAGGGATAGCATGTGCTTGGACAAAGCAGCCCCAGCTTACCTGGGTTTAAAGACACAAACAGCTGGGTAGACTGCCTATGGGCCTTGGTGCACTCGACATCGAAGGCCAAAGCAGCTTACAGTCTGAAGTGTGCAATACTGCTTCTTCTCAGTTGGCATAGAGCCTCAGAAAGAAGGTTGGCAGGGCAATTGATTGGATGAGGTGTAACACGGATAATACCTTTGATAGAATTCATGGGTGTGTTAGTCAGACCACCCAATTCTGTTGAAACTTGGCATAAAGGTGGATGGGCTACCAGAGCCTGGAGCTCAATGATACATCAGGCTGACATGACTGCCACCAAGAACAGGATCTTCCAGGTCAGGTACTCGAGAGGGCAAGGGTCCAACGGCTTGAATAGAGCCTGCATGAGCAGTGCAACCACCACATCGAGATCCAACGCCACCATAGGGGGCATGATGTGAGGCTTCGAGAGGAGCAGACCCCACATGAAGTGAGCCACAGCAAGTGAGCCGAGATGGGCCAGCCTCCCGAGCCATGATGGAAGGCACTGATCGAGCTGAGGTGGACCCAGATGGAACTGGATTTCAGGCCAGTGTCCGAGAGGTGCAGGAGAAATTCCAGCAACTGATCCACTGTGCCCTACCCATGCAGCAAACCTCCACCACTTGAATGCATAAGCCCGATGTAACGTCAGAAGGATCTTGTGACACTGTCAGGAAGATTGAGCTCCAACCAGACTACACGCTCAACAGCCAGGCCGTGAGAGCCAGGGAGCAGACGGGGTGCAGCAGGGTCCCCCTCATCCTGGGAGAGGAGATCCGGGGCAGCGCCCAGACGGAAGGGCTCCCCCAGAGAGCTGAAGCAGCAGGGGAAACCATGGATGCTGAGGCCAGTACAGGGTGATGAGGATCATGGTGCCCTTGTTGGCCTGGAGTTTCAGCAACGTCTTTGCCACAAGAACTGGGGGAAAGGCATAAAACAGACCCAGCACCCCAGTGGAGGAGAAAGGCATCCAAGGCCAATCAGCAGCTGGATGGCCTCCTGGAGCAGGACTGGTCAATGTGGGCATTCTGTGCTGTGGTAAAGAGGTTGATCATGGGAGTGCCTCCACTCCTGAAAGATATGCTCTACCATTTCCCTGTGGAGGGTCCACTTGTGTGACTGGAGGATTCTGCTCAACTGGTCCGCCAAGACGTTGAGCTTGCCAGGTAGGTAAACTGCCCGGAGCTCCATCCCGTTATCCAATGCAAACTTCCACAGCTGGATCGCCTCCCAACAAAGGAGGTCATTCCTCCCTGCTTTTTCACACAGAACAAGACCACCTGGTTGTCCATCTGGATCAGGACCACCTGATTCACCAGGTGCATCTGGAAGGCCAAAAGGGCATTTGCTATGGCCTGTAATTCAAGGAAACTAATCTGGTGTAGGCTCTTCTGCTCGGTTCATAGGTCCTGCAACCGCAGGCTGTTCAGATGAGCCACCTCCCACTCAAGCTTGGACAAGTCTGTCATCAGCAGTGAGGGGGGGGGGGGGCTGCACTTGGAATGAAAGACCCCGAAGCAGGTTCACTGGCTCCAACCACTAGTCAAGGGACTGCAGCAATGGGGTTGTGATCGCAACCCTGTCCCTCAAGCGACCCATGGCCTGCTTCCACTGCATGCAGAGGGTCCACTACATCTGTTGCATGAAGAGGCAGGCCAAGGGGGGTAACGTGCACTGTGAAGGCCATATGGCCGAGCATCCCCCTGGCTGTGGTGTAGCGCCGACATTGCATGCTGCCAACCACATTGGTCAGTTGCTTCATGCTGTCTAACAGCAGAAATGCCCTGACCCGAGTGGTTCCAGGAGCTGCGTGGTCTGGAGGTGGGATAGTTGATGAACTCCAGCCCCTTGAGGACCTGAATTGTGAGGTGAACTGACTGCTGGACCATGTCCAGAATGGGGTTTTTGATAAGCCAGTTGTGTAGATAGAAGATGAAGACTTAGGCTGCGCAGGTACATGGCTATGATTGTGAGACACTTGAAGAAGACCCGTGCTGATGCCAATCCAAAGGGAAGCACCCAGTGCCGATAGTACTGGCATCCCAGAATGAACCTGAGGATGATCAGGATGTATGTGTACCATAACCAATCATCCTTGAGAAGGTATGTAAGCAGCATCCCTAGCGAGACCATCTTGAACAGTTCGTGCACGAGAAACCGGTTGAGGTTCTGGAGGTCCAGGATAGGTCAAAACCCCCTGTCTTTTTGGGGACCAGGAAGTACCTGAAGTAAAACTCCTTTCCGACCTGAGCCAGCAGAACTGGCTCGATGGCGAGGTTGGTCAACAGGATGGCAACCTCCTCCTGCAACAGGCTTTGCTGCAGCGGATCCATGGGATACTCCCCTGGATTAAAGGGAGGCAGCAGTTGGACAAGGTGCAGAACCCAGGTGTCCGAGGTGATCAGGGGCCACCAGTGAGCAAAATAGATGAGCCATTCACCTACCTGAGGAGGGACCTTGGCAGGTAAGGGACAGTTGGCTATGTTCCTGAGAAACTAGTCAAAAGCCCAATCCCAGCTTGGGCTGCAGGGCTGGCTGGACTTTTTGAGGATTCTCCCACCACTGCTGGGGGCTGCGCCTTCAGCTGAGCACCTCTAGGGCACCAGGAAGTACTGGCGAGGAGGGGGGTAAAGGCCCCCTGGTACTTCTTGCACGAAGGATCTGCGGTCTTCTTCAAGAGCCAGGGGAGAGCATCACGTGTTCCTTCTCAAGCTTGCCTGTCCTCTCCTCGACTGGCTTCCTGAAGAGATTCTCCCCATTGCAAGGGACGTTGGTGAACTTCTCCTGGACCCACTGCTCCAGATCAGAGGATTGAAGCCAGGCCAGTTGCCGGGCACCGATGCCCACTGCCGCCACCCTGCAGACAGACTCAAAGGCATCGTATGTGGCTCTCACAGCAATCCTTACCATAACCTATTAGGATGTTGAAGGGGTTCAGGTAGTTGGGAGGAACATGAGCAGCAAACTCCACCAGTCCAGCATGATGTCCTTCAGGAACATGCTAGCATGATGTCCTTCAGGAACATGCTCATGTATAGCTGGGTAGGAAAGGATCCAGGCCACCAGCATAGATCCCTGGTATCTCCTCCTGAAGGGGTCTAGGGTCCTGGTCTCCTGCTCAGAGGACACAGAGGAGAGTATCTTGCTACTCTTTACATGCTTCAAGGCAGACTCCACCACTGGAGTTGTGCAGCAACTGGGGCTTCTCAAAGCCTGGAGCCTTCTAAACCTGGTACATCGAGTCCAATTAACGGATGAAGGCAGGAACTGTGAGAGGGTTCTCCTATAGCCGCAGCAGTAGTCTTTGTAAGACATGGTGCACTGGCACAGTTACTGGCTCCTTTGGCACAGAGGGGTACTTCAGGAGCTGTGGAACTGGAGACCTTTTCTGGGGAAGAAGGGCTTCTTGGTTGGCTGCTTCTTCCGAGGCAGGGTAGAGGTCTTGCGGGAGAGCCGGATCCAAGGGAGATTAGGGGACCTCCTGTCCAAGATGGCCGAAGCTTCCTTGGTCTCCCAGTCTTCAGACTCAGACAGGAAATCTAAGTAGTATCGAGTTTCCTCACACCGCTTACTCTAGTTATGCGGAGAGGGTGGGCATTGGTAGGACCTGTGATACCCCATATGAGGCTGAGGCTGCCCAGGAATGTCAGACCCCGACACACTCGACAGGGAGATGGCCATGGGAACTGGCATCAATTCTGATCTCTCATTCAATGCGCCAGCAGTGTATGGGTTTCTAGGATGGGTTGGACGGAGTGAGGTGATGATGCTGAAGCAATTGAAAAGCCTGCATGCCACAAGGCCAAAACTGTCACCATGTGAGCTTCGGGAGCCTTTAGGCGTTCCTCCAGAACCCACTACTACCTCAGAGGGGCCCAAGGCCGGGATTGAGACCTCGGCCACCAGCGCCAGTAACCTCCGGCAGGGACTCCACGATGACGGGTTCATCGGGAGACATCCAGCTGTCCTCCAGAGCTATGGGGGTCGATTCCTCCCACCTGGAAGTTGATTCTTCCCACCAGGGAAGCTTGGCTGGCCACCTTTGGCCTACGCTGCCATGTCACGCCTGGGAGGGCTGAAGTGCCAATGCAAGCTTGGGCTTTTACCGGTGCTCAGGAGCCCACTTCGATGCTGATGGGACCGGTGTCAGGTCCCTCCTTGCATCTGGTCAGGCATCACTGGGTCGCCACTCATTGCCCCAGCCAATTGGTTTTGACTGTGCTCGGGTGTCCCATTCAGTTGACACCTCGCCACGACTCTGTGATGGGGTCAACACTGGAGTCGAGGATGCTGAATCAGACATTCCAAAGAAGGACGATTCCTGCTTTTCCTGACTCTTCAGGCCCTCCTCATCTGCAGATAGAGTAGTTACTCAACTGTAACAGGTGTTCTCCAGGAGCAGCAGAAATCAGTCCTCACATATGGGTGACGTCGGCGCCGACGGAGCCCCCGTGCGGAGCATTTCCCCAGCTTTCAAAGAAAGCCTTTGAGAATGCAGCGCGCATGCGCGGTCCCCTTCCCGCCCAAGGGTGCCATCTTGCTCAGTCTGATGACATAGTTAAAAGACAGTAAAAAACAAAATGAATCATGACTGCAACTCCAAGGGGAGGAGGGAGAGTTGTGAGGACTGATTCCTGCTGCTCCTGGAGAACACCTGTTACAGGCGAGTAACTACTCTTTCTCCAGGACCAAGCAGGAAGTCAGTCCTCACATATGGGACTCCCCAGCTTAAGGCTACCAGAGACCCAAAGCTGAAAAAATGATCTCCCTCTAGAGCCCCAGCATGTGAGAAAAGAATCTTCTCTGAGAATGCCCCCGAATGGTAGCCCAACACCAGGGCCGGAGGGTAGGAGTTGCCTAAACCCCAAAGAGATTATGGAGTACCGCCTGTCCGAAAGCATTGTCCCTGCGGGACTCCCTCTCGAGGCAGTAGTGGGCCGCAAAAGTCTGGCTTGAAGACCAAGTAGAGACAGGAGATCTGGTTGCATCCCCAGAGGAAGAGGAGTGTCCACTGCTAGGTGCAAAAGAAGTGGGAACCACGGTTGCCTGGGCCATCAGGGGGCCACCAGAATTACCGAGGCTCTGTCCCGGAGCACTTTGAACAGTGTCTGGGGCACTAGAGGTGTGGTAGGAAAGGCATAAAGGAGGCCTGTAGACCACGGAATGAGAAACGCATACGCTGCTAATCTGAGAGGATGCGGTTGTCTGGAGCAGAACCTGGGCAGCTGACGGTTCAGAGGACTGGCAAAGAGATCTATGGTTGGAAGACCCCATCTTAGGAAGATCTGTTGAACCACCAGTGGATTCAACTGCCATTCATGTGGCTGCAGGATCCTGCTCAATCTGTCTGCCAGGTAATTCTCCTGTCCAGGGAGATAGACTGCTTTGAGAAGTATGCCATAATTGACTGCCCAGGAGAACAGTTTCTGCGCTTCCTGACATAGACGACGGGACCCCGTGCCCCCCTGTTTGTTCACATAGAACATAGCAACTTGGTTGTCCGTCTGAACTAAGACAGACTGGTGAGAGATGACATGAGAGAAAGTCCTCAGGGCTAAGTGGATAGCTCTCAGTTCCAAGAGGTTGATCTGCTGTGCAGCCTCCCAAGGAGACCACAGGCCTTGAGTACATGCACCCTGGCAATGTGCACCCCAACCTTGAAAAGAAGCATCGGTTGTCAACACCTGAGAGTGTGGAGGTGCCTGAAAAGGCACCCCTTGCACCAGATTCGGAAGATGAAGCCACCATTGTAGAGAAGACTCTAGGAGCTTGGACACCCTCACTCTGTCCTTCAGGATTCCCGTGGCTTGGTGCCACTGAGTTCTGAGGCCCCACTGAGCCGGCCTCATGTGTAGGCGGGCATTTGGAGTTACATGGACCGTGGAAGCCATGTGGCCTAAGAGCCTGAGGAACTGTCTGGCGGAGACCAGAGAATTGCTGTGAAACTGACTGGCCAGATCCATCAACCTGTGGGCCCTGTCCACGGGTAAGAAGCCTTTTGCCTGAAGGGTGTCCAGTCTTGCCCCTATGATCTCCATGTTCTGCGAAGGGCACAAAGTGGACTTTGCGAAGTTTATAACAAACCCCAGATGCTGAAGTAGAGCGACAGTGCGAAGGGTGGCTTGATTGGCCTCCTGTAGGGACTGGCCTCTGATGAGCCAGTCGTTCAGGTATGGAAAGACAAAGAGGCCTTGCACCCTGAGGTAGGCCGCCACCACCGATAGGCACTTGGTGAATACCCAGAGGCGGAGGTTAGGCCAAAAGGCAGTACCCTGTACTGATAATGATGCCCTACCACTACAAATCTGAGATATTGTCTGTGGTCTGGATGAATAAGGATGTGAGTATAAGCATCCTTTAGGTCTAAGGAGCATAGCCAATCTCCCTGCTGGAGGTAGGGCAGCAGGATTCCAAGGGTAAGCATCTTGAACTCTTCCCTCTCCAGGAACTTTTTGAGATTCCGCAAGTCTAGGATGGACCTGAGGCGTCCTGTTCTTTTTGGTACTAGAAAGTACCTTGAATAGAAGCCTTGACCCCTCAGGTGGTGGGGCACCGGTTCCACTGCCTGTTCCTTTACAAGACTTGCTAACTCCTGCAGGAGTAGGTCCCTGTGCAGAGGAAGCCTTAGAGGCATCCCTGGAAAGTAGGAGGGGGGTACCTGGTGGAAGTGGAGGAGATAGCCCTTTTGGACTATGCTTAGTACCCAGGTATCCTTTGTTACGGCTGGCCACCTGTGGGCATACAGGGCCAGCCGGCCTCCTGTGCTGATAGGGGCCAGCTGAGGAGGAGAGGCTATGCCACTGGAGTCAAAACCCCGCTCCCTGCTGTGCACGAGCCGGAGCTGGTGGCTTGGGGTTTTTCTGCCTACGGGGCCCATGTCCCTGCCCCTTGGCCTGCTGACCCTGTTGGGGAGCTAAAGAGGCCTGAAAATGAGGGTATGTTTTATAGGCAGATGACTTCCTCGGGTAAAAGGTCTTTTTCCCTGAGCCCTTCTTCTTCTGAGAAGGGGCAGAGGTTTTCCAGGACAGCCTTGTCCGGGTAAGAATCTCAGTCTCGTGTTCTGCAGCCTTTTCAGCCATGGACTTGCCAAAGAGGTTCTCAACTCGGCAGTGGACATCGACCAACTTATCCTGCACCCATGGCTCGAGGTCCGATGACTGTAGCCAGGCCTGACGGCGTGCACCGATGCCGGCCGCGGCTACCCGGCCGAAGCCTCGAAGCCATCATAGGCTGCTCGAGAGATAAACTTCGAGCACTCTCAATGACAGGGCCGTGAACCTCTGCAAAGGTTCCTCGGAGAGACCAGCAGAGAACCCGGCAATCTCCTTTGCCAGGTCTCAAAGGTACATGCCCATGTACAGCTGGTAGGTCTGGACACAGCAAGCATAGAGCCCTGGAAGCACTTTTTACCGAGGGCATCCAGGTTCCGGGCCTCCCGGCCGGGAGGCACTGAGGAGTGCATCTTCTGACTCTTCAGACGATGCATGGCCAATTCCACAACCATGGAGTGGTGCGGTAGTTGTGCCTTTTGGAACCCGGGGCTCTTGCGGACTCGATAGATAGAATCGAACAGCTTGCTCAAAACCGGCGTCGAGGCCGGCGCCTCCCACATGCGGAAGAGCAACCGTTCCAGCATCGGAGGAACCGGTGCAGTAAAGGCCTCCTTGGGAGGAGAGTCATACTGCAGGGCCTCGAGCTCCTTGGGCCATATCCTGCACGAAGTCCGAGAACCGGGTATCCTCTGGGGGGGGGGGGGGGGGACCTTCGCCGAGGCTCGGACTCCGGTGAGTCCAATGGGACACACACAGAGTCCGAAAGGTGTCCGGTGACTCCTCGTCCTCTGTTTCCCAGCCGGACCCCTCGGAGGAGGAATCAAGCGGCTCCGGTCGGGCAGGCACCAATGCCATCCGCCCCGACGCCGAGGGTACCAGCGTCGACGACCTCGGTCCCGAACGGGAGGCCGAGGGAGACCTTGGTCAAGGATCGACTTGAGAATCGGCTCAGCCTCTGGAGTCGACTTCGACGTCAATGTCCCGGTGGTCGGGGCAGATGCACCGGTGAGACCGGCGATCAGTGCCCGCTGCTGTTCCATGAAGGCAGACAAGCTGCACTCCAAGGCCGTCAACCTGAGTCCGAGCTCAGGAGACTCAGCAGCTCCCGACTCGGGCCCCAACGGCAGCTCCTCCGGAGGAGAGTCCACGAGGACTACAGTACTCACGTGACCCGGGGATTCCATCTCCACACGAGGCTGTTTGGCAGGCCTCTCCGACTCCGAAGACCCGGGACGGCGCTCGGGGCTATGCGACTTGGCTCTCGAGGAGCCAAGTGCGTCCACCGACGCCGCCCTCACAGGTTTCTTCTTCCTGCGATGCTCCCGCGAGGGAGATCCCCTCTCAGAGGAGCCTCGGCGATGCTCGGGGCCGGAGTCCCGAGACATCGAGGCCTCTGACGAAGTCTGGGCCTGTCCGGATGCGGAGTCAGAGAAGATTCTTTCCTTTTGGTGCTGCCGACTCCTCAACGCCTTCGAGGACATTTTCCCACACGGGCCACAGATCATCGGGTCATGATCGGGTCCGAGGCAGCGGTCATGTGTGTCGGTGAGAGACATAAGTTTCTTACACCGATCACACTTCTTAAACCCGCTGGCAGCCATCGGGGGAAAAAGGGCCCCTGCAAGGTCAAAAGACAGGGCTGCCAGTGAAAAATAGAAAAATGGCGCGTACGCTAGTCACTAAGGACAAAAGCCGAAAAAAGAAGTGCGGGCTCGATACCGACGTATCGGGCCCAGGCGGGAAAGGGAAACCGGCGTCGAACCGAAGAAAACGGGTCCACGCAGAATAAAATCAACTTTTTCCTCGGGTGAAAACGAAACATGTCCATCGGGCTCAGCGGAAAAAAGAAGACTGAGCAAGATGGCACCCTTGGGCGGGAAGGGGACTGCGTATGCGCGCTGTATTCACAAAGGCTTTCTTTGAAAGCTGGGGAAATGCTCCGCACAGAGGCTCCATCGGTGCCGACGTCACCCATATGTGAGGACTGACTTCCTGCTTGGTCCTGGAGAATGACGTTGTATGAAGCGGACTGGTGGTCAGGCCCAAGGCACTGCAGACACCAATTGTGCCTGTCCCTGACCGAAATAGTGCAGTCACATTTTGTGCATTTCTTAAAGTTGCTCACCGGCTTCAACTTGTCTGGGAAGACTGCCTTGGCAAGGTCGGAGGCCTTGATTGCAATGGCGGTAAAAAGATCCAGACTGGGGAAAAGCACAAAAAACACACAAACACAAAAATAATACTAGCTGGAAGCTGACTAACCAACGACAGGTGGTGAAACTACTATAAAAATATATCTGTAGAGAGTAACAAGTGAAAAAATTATTTTCCACTAGCGCAGGACACATTCTGTGGGCTCCACAGAAAAAAGGAGACTGGAGAAGATGCTGTTGTGGCAGGCAGGAAAGCAGGCGTGCATGGGCAATGCAGCTCCCAAAAGTTTTCAATGGAAGCTGGGGAGTGTTCCGTGTGGGCTCCGCCAGTGACGTCACCCATATGTGAGGATTTACTGCTTGTTCACGGAGAATAGCCATTACGCGTTAAGTCAAGAACAAAGTCATAAGCAAGAAGGGAACCAGGACTAGAAAGGGGGGCTGTTACTTCTGGAGAGAAATCTGAAATTGTGAGTATATACTTCTGGGAATTTTTCTGAAAGGAATTTTTTTTTTCTTTTAAAGCTAATTAATCTGTGAACCCACTATTTTTTTTGTTAAATCAGTCAGGGCCTAGTAGCAACAGTTTAAGATTCAATTTAAAACACAGAAGAGAACTTTCTGGTTACCTTTCATACCCAGTAGACAGCTGTAGTTTAAATTTCATAGTCACTCAGGGCCTAGCATCAGCAAAGTACTTTTAGTTTCAAATTAAAACACAGAAGAAAGCTTTCTGGTTAAATTTAGAATCCAGCAGAGAGCTTGTAGTTTAAATTTCTTAATAGGTTAGAGCCTAGAAGCAGCAAAGAGCTATAATTTAAATCAAATCAGAATATAGCTTACCTCAGCGGCACAGGACAAGGTACTGTGTAGCAGCCCTTTTTTAATAAGTGTTATATCCCTCCCTCCCTCCCTCCCCACACCCACCCTCCCCTGGGATAATCACAGCTTTATAGGTACTTGCACAACTTAAAAGACAGGAGGTGCTCTCAGGTGAAGCTCATTACCCAAATCAGTCATACACTAAGGAGCGCATGGTTCGGAAGAATGTATCCTTGAAGGATACTACAAAAAGCAGAGAGGTTCCAAAAAAGAGTAAAGTAGCCCAAATGCCCTCGAGTATGGAGCAGACAGAACTTAAAGATCCCAAATTACCCATGTCTACCAATAGCCAAATTAATATGAATAAAATACAGTCTCTAAAATGCTTGTATGCAAATGCTAGAAGTCTACAAAACAAGATGGGAGAGTTAGAATATATAGCACTAAACGAGAGGTTAGATATGATTGGAATATCAGAGACATGGTGGAAGGAGGACAACCAGTGGGACACTGTGATACCTGGGTACAAACTATATCGTAATGATAGAGCTGACCAAATTGGTGGAGGGGTTGCGCTCTATGTTAGAGAGGGCATTGAGTCAGAAAGGATTAAAGTTTTGCAAGAAACAAAATTTGCTGTAGAATCTCTATGGATTGAAATTCCATGTAAAAAGGGGGAAGGCGATGGCAGTGGGGGTGTACTATCGTCCGCCTGGCCAGAATGAACAAATGGATGATGAAATGCTCAAAGAAATCAAGGAAGCTAGCAAAAGTTACAGTGCAGTAATAATAATGGGTGATTTCAATTACCCCGGCATCGACTGGGTCAGTGTCACAACAGGACATGCTAGGGAGATAAAGTTCCTAGATGAAATAAATGACTGCTTCTTGGAGCAGCTGGTTCATGAACCAACCAGAGGGGAAGCAATATTAGACCTAGTCCTTAGTGGAACACCAGATGTAGTGCAAGAAATAAGGGTGTTGGGGCCACTTGGCAATAGTGATCATAGCATGATCACCTTTGATTTAATTAGTGGAGGAGGGATAGTAAGGAAATCCACAGTACTACCCTTTAACTTTCGAAAGGGAGACTATGATAAAATGAGGAAAACAGTTAAGAAAAAACTAAAAGGAGCAGTTGCAAAGGTTAAAGACGTACATCAAGCTTGGGTGTTGTTGAAAAATACTATCTTGGAAGCCCAGACCAGCTGTATTCCACGCTTTAAGAAAAGTGGAAGGAAGTCCAAAAAACTGCCAGCATGGTTTAAAGGTGAGGTCAGAGAGGCTGTTGTTGCCAAAAAAGCATCTTTCAGGAAATGGAAAAAAGAGCCAAACGATGAAACCTGGAAACAGCACAAGCACTGGCAAGTCAAATGCAAGGCATTGATAAGGCAGGCAAAGAGAGAATTTGAGAAGAAGCTTGCTGCGGAAGCAAAAACGCGAAATAAAGACCTTTTCAAGTACATTCGTAGCAAAAAACCTGTGAGAGAGTCAGTTGGTCCATTAGATGATAAAGGGGTTAAAGGAGCACTAAGAGGCGACAAGGCGATAGCGGAGAGACTGAATGAATTCTTTGCTTCGGTCTTTACTGAGGAAGATGTAGGGATGTTACCCATGACTGAAGTGGTATTTAAAGGTGTGGAAGAATTGAAGGAAATATCGATACATCGGGAAGATGTCTTACAACTATTAGATAAACTGAAGAGTAGCAAATCACCTGGGCCAGATGGTATACATCCAAGGGTGTTGAAAGAACCGAAATTTGAGATTGCAGACCTGCTATCAGTAATCTGTGAACTATCATTAAAATCATCTCTAATACCTGAGGATTGGAGGATCGCCAATGTAACACCAATTTTTAAAAAGGGTTCGAGGGATGATCCGGGAAACTACAGACCAGTGAGCCTGACATCAGTACCGGGAAAAATGGTAGAAACCATCATAAAGAATAAAATTACTCAGCATGTAGATAGTCACGACCTAATAGGAGACAGCCAACATGGCTTTAGACAAGGAAGATCTTGTCTTACTAATCTGTTATGTTTTTTTGAAGGAGTGAATAAACAGGTAGACAAAGGTGAGTCGGTTGATATTGTGTATCTGGACTTTCAGAAAGCCTTTGACAAAGTCCCTCATGAGAGACTTTTGGCAAAACTAAAGAGTCATGGGATAGGAGGCAGTGTACTACTGTGGATCAGGAACTGGTTAAAAGATAGAAAGCAGAGGGTAGGGCTAAATGGCCAATTTTCCCAATGGAGAAAGGTGAATAGTGGTGTACCCCAGGGATCTGTGCTGGGTCCGCTGCTTTTTGACATATTCATAAATGACCTGGAAAGTGGAATAACAAGTGAGGTTATCAAATTTGCAGATGACACAAAACTGTTTAAAGTTGTTAAAACCCAGGAGGATTGTGGAAAATTGCAAGAGGATCTTGATAAATTGGAAGACTGGGCATCAAAATGGCAGATGAAATTTAATGTGGAGAAGTGCAAGGTTATGCACCTAGGGAAGAACAACCCAAACTATGGTTACACAATGCAAGGTTCCACATTAGGAACCACCACCCAGGAAAAAGATTTAGGCGTCATTGTGGATACCTTGTTAAAACCCTCGGCCCAGTGTGCAGCGGCGGCCAAGAGAGCAAATAGAATGCTAGGTATGATAAGGAAAGGAATGGAAAATAAAACAAAAGATATTATAATGCCTCTATATCGTTCCATGGTGAGACCGCACCTTGAATATTGTGTGCAATTCTGGTCGCTGTATCTTAAAAAGGATATAGCGATTTTAGAAAAGGTTCAGAGAAGAGCCACCAAAATGGTAAAGGGGATGGAAGGCTACTCCTATGAAGAAAGGCTAAAAAGGTTGGGGCTCTTTAGCCTGGAGAAGAGACGGCTGAGGGGAGATATGATAGAAGTCTATAAATTAATGAACGGAGTGGAACGGGTAAACGTAGATCGATTGTTTACCTTATCAGAATATGGAAAGACTAGGGGACATGCAATGAAGCTACAGGGTAAACTATTTAAGACTAATAAAAGAAAATATTTTTTCACTCAACGTGTAATCAAACTCTGGAATTTGTTACCGGAGGATGTAGTAAAGGCTGTTAGTGTAGCTGGGTTTAAAAAAGGTTTGGACAAGTTCCTGGAGGAAAGGTCCATAAACCATTATTAAGAAGGGACCCAGGATATCAATGCTTGAACCAGTACAAGCATTGTGGAACCTGTGTCCCTTGGGGAAACTGCTAGGTACGTATGACCTAGATTGGCCACTGTTGGAAACAGAATGCTGGGCTTGATGGACCTTGGTCTGACCCAGTATGGCATATCTTATGTTCTTATGACCGGCCCTTGACTTAACAGCATCCATTCAGGAGCTGCATTAGGTCCCCAAACCACAGTCTCTGTAGCCAATCCAGAGCCACTAGGACAATCCAGCCTGAATGCCGCTCTATGCAAAGGACATGTCCCATGAGTTGCTATGGAGGAAACAATATACAGCAGGCAGCGCTTTCACCAGGATTGAACTAGGATGTCTATGCCCTTTGAGTGTGCTTCCCTGTGGCTACTGAAGAATCTCCAATCATATATTAGACCATCTTTCAGATGTTCTTATAATGAAATACAAAAGCCTTTGGAGATCTTGCAGTGATTACCTAATTATCCTACGTTTAACAACCTTAAAGCCTTCCCCCCCCACCAGAAGCAGTACAAGAGAAACATTCTGAATTAATTCACTTGTAGGTACAGTATAGTGTTTCTCATTATCTAGCTTTTAAATAGCCTTCAGTCCTCCATACTGAAAGCCTACTTTCTACCATCATGTCATTCTAGAAGTCTATTCAATAGTGACTAAAACAAGTACTATTAAAACTGCTCACATTGTGAGCCTCACAATTACTGTACATTAATTCAGTTCCCTTACACGAACATCTCTTTTTCCTTAGCTTCATTTCCAATTCTTACCATCAATTAGAGATTCAAAGGTCGCATCAGAAATGGTTCTGCATGGTTTGTTATTGAAGAGAGCACCATCTGCGAAGCAAAGAAGAGAGCAATTCTGAACATTTTGAAGTCTAGTTTTAATGCTTCCACCCATTATTTTGCTCTAACTACTCTATTAATCTTGTGATATTACAATATCTAATCCATCTGAATATGAGTACAGCCCCTTCCAAAAGTAAGCCAGTCTTTAAATAGTACAATAATAAATTGACTGTGCCTCACACAATACCAAAACTACTGAATCTTATGAGTAGCAGAAAATCCAGGTTAGAAAAAAGGAACAGCCAGCAGAGTTTTCTGTGACGACATCAAGAAAACCGCGGGAATTTAGGTGTCGAAAATTATGCAAAATCAGTGTCTTGTTCAAAAAATTGTATAAGTAAAGCATAGTTACTCACCTGTAACAGGTGATCTCCGGGAACTGCAGGAATTTAGTCTTCACTTATGGGTGACATCGGTACTGACGGAGCCCACGTGGGAACACTTCCCAACGTCCAATAGGAAAGCCTTAGGGAGCATCCCACTGCGCCTGCGTAGCTGCCTTCCCGCCTTTCCAGCTCTCCCTCCTCAGTTGAGTTTGTAGCCGAGATAAAAAAAGAGAAAGAAAAGACCTACAACTCTTAGTCTTTACAGCCCACCCTCCTCCCATAAGAGTTGTAGACCTACAACTCTTAGTCTTTACAGCCCACCCTCCTCCCCTAAGAGTTGTAGGTCTTATTTTATTTCTCTCCTTTTATCGATATCTCCAGGAACAGGCAGGAATGTAATCTTTACATATGGGACTCCCTAGCTCGGCGATGCCAGGGAGATAACCTAAGGATTGGCTGTGGAATCACAGCTATGCCTAAAGAGGTCATGTATCCTCCAAGGATGTCTGGTATCGAAACCCGGGACGGAGGGTAGGAGTTGTTCTAAGTCTGAAAGAGATGCTGGAGAACAGCTTGGCCAAACAAGGTATCCCAGCGGGAGTCCTTGTCCAGGCAATAGTGAGCAGCAAACGTGTGGGCAGAAGACCAAGTTGCTGCTTTGCATATCTCATCAATAGCTACAGAGCATAGATTTGCCTTAGAGGCAGCCATGACTCAAACATTATGTGCAGTGACGTGACCCTCGAGAGAGTCCTGCATGTTCATAAGCAAAGGAGATGCAGTTCGCTATGCACTTGGAGAGAGTTTGTTTGGATACTGGCAAACCCAGGTGACGAGTCAAAGAAGATGAAAAGTTGGGAAGCTTTTCGGAGGTCTCGAGTTCTCTGGAGATAAAAAAAAAACAAGGCACGCTTGCAATCCAGAGTATAGAGGGTTGCCTCTGTCCTAGAGGAATGAGGACTAGGGAAAAAGATAGAAAGGTAGACTTACTGGTTTAAATAGAAGGATGAGACCACCTTCGGCATAAAGTGAGGATGAGTCCTAAGGACAACCTTATCATGGTGGAATGGTGTATAAGGAGGGTCAGCCATCAAAGCTTGGAGCTCACTAATGCGCCTTGCTGAAGTGAGAGCAATAAGGAAGATGACCTTCTACGTGAGAAACTTCAGTGAAGTAGTGGCTAGAGGTTCAAAGAGCAGCTTGAGAAGCTCTCCCAGAACATTAAGATCCCATGCCACTGGAGGGGGCTTAATGGGAGGTTTAGTTAATAGAAGACCCCTCATGAAGTGTGCTACTAGCGGCTGAGAAGAGATGTGCTGGCCATCTAAGGGCATGTGAGAGGCCGCAATTGCTTAGATGTACTCTTACCGAATTGGTTTAGAGTCCAGAAGATGATAGGTGGCGTATATATTCAAGTATGCCACCACCGGAGCTGAGAAGGGGTTAAGATCCCTTTGAGGACACCAGAGAGAAAATCTACACCGCTTGAAGGCGTAGGAGCGCCTGGTGGATGGCTTCCTAGAAGCTAAGACAATGTCCTTAACCTTATGGGAAAGGTTAATGTCCTGGAAGGCTATGCCTTCAGCAGCCATGCTGTGAGATGAAGGGATGGAGCAGCGTTCACTCCTCCTGAGAGAGATCTGGAGCAGACCCCAGATCTATGGGTTGAGCCCGAGACAGTTGTAGGAGAGGATACCACGGCTGATGTGGCCAGCGTGAGGCTGAGTATCATGCAGCCCTTGTCTCTCTGGAGTTTGAAAAGGGTCTTGGGAATTAGGGAATGGGAGGGAAGGCATATAAGAAGCCTTGACTCCAGTGGAGGTGAAAAGCATCCACTTGCTGGCTACGCTATGCAGGAGTCCTGGTGCAGAAGTGAGGGATCTTGGCATTCTGAGGACTTGCGAACAGGTCTATGGAGTCCCCCAGATTTGAAAAATGAAGAGACCACTCATGAGGGAGAAGGACTTGATTTAGTTTGTCCGCTAAGATATTGTGTTTGCCTGGAAGATATATCACATGCAGGTGAACGTGATGCTGTATGGCAGGCATGTCCAACTTCGAACAGGTCGTGATCTACTTTTTTCAGCCAAAAGTGCCGGTGATCTACCACCATGAAAATTACGTTTCAAATTAGTTTCAAATTAAATTTTAACCCAATAAAGTTGGAGGATTCCCCCCCCCATTTTTAATGAACCTTCTGTCATTTACTTGGATATGATCAGCTATTAAGCAAATTAAGCAAAACAAAACAGAGAGACGAAGATCCAGTAAGAAATGCGAGGGGAAATGGAAAGTACATTTTTTCTTAAAGTTTTATTGAGTAATAACTTTCTTTAACTGTCTTAATAACTTTCTTTAACTTTTATTGAGTAATTTGTGTTAAATTTAGGTTGAGTATTGATCCATGCTGATCTTGCACAATCTTTAATATTTCGCTCTTGCTCATTAGTGAGACGTCTGAGACTGCATGTCATCCACCAGCCTTTTGAAGATGGGTGAATATTGGGTGAGGGCCAGTCTCAGGGAATCCTGGAGATGTTCATCTGTCATGTTGGAACGTTGTGTACTCTGTCATTTTCAGATGGGAAAACGCAGATTCACACAAATAAGTTGAACTGAAATAGCAGTGTACAGCTTCACTGCATCTTCTCAAGTTGGGAAATTTGTCTCTAGGCACTAGTTTCCAAAATGATTCTTGCTCAGCAGGGGTCTTGAGAAAAATGTCATTTTTAAGGGTTAATAATTAGTTTTCAAGAGATGGCTTGTTCAATGAGTAATTTTTACTGATAGAAGCTGCAGTTTCTTTAATGTCCATATCTACTTTGAATGGGTATGACAAGTACTCCACAACTGTTCCAATTTTTTGGAAGTCAAAGAATCTATTTTCGAATTCCTTGATAACAGAACAGATTTCTGTCACATACTTCTCGTTCTGAAAAACAAAATTTGGATATTATCCCAGATGGTCCTGCGTATTAGGAAAATGATCAAAAGTATTGTTTGCAAGGTCAGTCATCATTAGCTCAAATTTGCTCTTGTAGGATGAAACTGTACTCATCATCTCGCCAATGCATTTGTTTTTACCTCGTAGTTCAAGGTTCATATCACTTAGTTTGCCTGTAAAGTCAGCGAGAAATGCCAGATCACATAACCACTCCTCATCTTCCAACTCTGCTTGGTCATCTCCCCTCTCCTTCAAAAAATGTATTTCATTCAGCAAATCACGAAATCTTTGCAGAAATTTGTGCCTACTTAGCCACCTTACATCTATGTGCAAAATTATTTCTGCTGCCCCTTCATCAAGAGTAAGATTGAAAAGCCATCTTTGAAGTGATCTTCCACGAACTGAATTTACAATTTCGAAAGTGATGTCCATGACAGCCTTTGTATTGAGTCTCTTGCTTGCCAAAACTTGCTGGTGAATGATGCAGTGGTAAGAAAGGAAATCTGGGAAGTCGTCATGCTGTCTACAGAGGGCTATGAAACCGTTACCCTCACCTGTCATTGCTCTTCCTCCATCAGTAGTGATGGAAACAAGTCTATGCAATTGACGATTACACTTTGTCACAAAAGAATGGAAAGAACTGAATATTTCCTGACCGGTAGTTCTCCCTTTTAAAGAAATCTTTCCAAGTAGTTCTTCTTTAACACTGAAGTCTTCAAAAACCACCCAGATAAAGACTAGTAACTGGGCTATGTCTCTTATGTCTGTAGATGCATCCAGTTGGAGTGAGAAAGCAACACAATTTGAAACATCTTCCAACAATTGTTCAGTTGTGTCTCCACACATCTTTTCTATTCGCAGCACGACAGTGTTTCTTGACAATTGTATATCTTGAATAGCAACTATAATCTCTTTCTTATTTTTAAATTCTTCAAAATGTTTGTCAGCTGCTTCAAGAAAACAATCTTTTACAAATTCCCCTTCAGTGAAAGGTTTGCATTTCTTTGTGATCAGGTTGCTGACCTTGAAGGATGCTATGGTTGCATTGACCGAATGTGACCTTGGCTTCTCCATCAACCGTTGCTGAGTAGCCAATTTCGATTTAAGTTCTTTGAGTTTCAGTTTACGAATTTTACTTTTGGGTGGAAAATCAGCATCAAACTTACTGCTATGCAAGATTACCCTTTTTGGGCAAGGATACTGAGGCGTTACAAATTAGACAACACTTGTCTTTCACCATGATGAAGAAGTAGTCCATTTCCCATTCATCATGAAAGTGGTAGGTTTTGCTCGTCTTTGGAACACTCATCTTCGTTATACTTGGGTGGCTGGATGTAAGAAGGCCAAATCTGATAAGTTAGTATAAACACTGGCTGAATCTGGTCCAAAACTGTCACTGTCCCAAAGTATTAAAGATCAATAGGGACTGAAGATCTCTGGATGATGTGCAATACAAGGACTGGCACCGAGACGGAGACAACCAAAGAGGAGGTGCCTGAAGGATCTGCATCAGGTCTCCAAATCATGCTCTTCTCAGCCAATCCAGTCCTATCAGAACAATCCTGCCCAGGTGGCATTCTATATGCTGAATCACATGCCCCATCAGGGGACATGGAGGAAACACGTACAGCAGGTGCTGACTTGGCCAAGGTTGGGACAGAGCATCGATGCCCTCAGGCCCCATCACCATGTAGTGACCGAAAAAGTGGCAAACTTTGGCACTGAAGAAAAACCACACATGCAGTTCTAAAAGTAAAAATAAGAATTCATCATACTGGCACCAATAATAAAAAAACCTCAAACACCTGTCCAGCAAACCAGATAAAATCAAATACCGCCAAACAAGTTCAAATACCACCACATGCGATTTAATAAATTCTACACAGTGTAGAATCAACGCAAAGGCTAGGCAAAATAAAACTGCAGAGGCAAGCAAAAGTCACAGTTGTTTGAACCAATTTGAAGGCAAAACATAGGCAAGTTAGAACAAAATTGGAAAAGCCCGCCAAAATCACCAAATCCTTGACACTTTGTTGTGTCTGCCTGAAAACGTTTAATGAAAGTGAACTATAAAGCGACCAACGACCAGCACACGACACAACTAATACGGTAAGTGTATTCAGGTAAAGCCCGGGTGAATGGATATCGTCTGGTATATAACACACTTCTAAGGGGTGTTGGGGCGGGGGCAGGAATGGGTGATTCTGAGAGGCAGGAGACGAGGTATGACGGCGGGCCTGTGGCGTCTCGTCGCGGGGTGCGGGCGGCGGCCACCTGGGGTACACACAAACTATTGGCACGAAAACAAAAAGCACCCCCAATACACCCGCAGGCAAGATTCCCGCAGGCAGGGAAAAAAGACAGGCAAAGGATCAGCAGTGGCAGCAAGCTCTCAGCAGACGACCTGCTGGCACGAGCTCTCTCCTAGCGACGGGGCGAGCTGCTGGAGAGATGGAGCCAAGTGGGGCTGGCTATCTACCTCTGACCCCTATCGCGATTTATCTGTTGGACATGCCTGCTGTATGGACCACAGATGTAGAGCCTTGCTGCAGACGGTTCAAGAGCTTGTTCCGCCCTGTTTGTTCAAGTAGAACATGGCTACTTGATTGTCCGTCTGGACTAGAACTGTGCGGTCTCGAAGATGGTCCTGGAATACTTTGAGAGCATTGTGAATGGCTCTGAGTTCCAGCAGATTTATGCGGAGTTGTGACTCCTGAAGAGACCAGAGTCCCTGAGTGGAGCGAGTGTCCAGATGAGCTCCCCAGCCCAATCTGGATGCATTTGTCATTAGGGTACATTGATGTGCTGGCATCTGAAAAGTAACCCTACCAGGAGGTTTTCTGGGGGTTGCCACCACTGGAGAGACGAGATTAGGAGGGTAGAGATCGCTATTTTGTCTCCCAGGCGGCCCGAAGCCTGAAACCACTGGGATGTCAGTGTCCATTGTGCTGTGTGCATATGTAGATGAGCATATGGAACAACATGCACCGTTGATGCCATATGGCCCAGAAGCTGTAGCATTTCTCGAGCAGTGAGAAAGCTTTTGAGGCATGCCCAAGATGCTAACTGACTGAGTCGAGCACAGTGGGGCAGAAATGCCCTTGATTGCGGAGTGTCTAGCAGAGCCCCTATAAACTCTAGATTTTGAGAGGAGACGAGTTGGGACTTTGGAAGATTTATTACAAATCCCGTGTTGTAGCACCTGCATAGTGCGCAAGAGGGATACGCTGGCATCTAGAGGTGCTTTCTTGAATGAGCCAGTTGTCTAAGTAAGGGAAGACAAATATCCCTAGAGTCCTTAGGAATGCGGCCACTACCACCATGCATTTTGTGAAGACTTTTGGGGCAGAGGTGAGGCCGAAAGGCAGGACTTTGTATTGATAATGTCTCCCTTGAAACATGAAGCACAGGAACTTTCTGTGCTGTGAATGAATAAGTATGTGAGTGTTTGCCTCCTTTAGATCTAGAGAACAGAGCCAATCCTGACTTTGGAGACGGGTCCCTAGGGAGATCATTTTGAACTTCTCCCATAATAGGTACTTGTTCAGTTCTCTGAGGTCCAGAATGAGCAAGCACCCTCCTGCTTTCTTTGGAATGAGGAAGTATGGAGAATAAAGCCCATTCCCTGTTGCACTGTTCCCTCTAAGCTGTGCGCGTGTGCGCGCGCACACACCTCGCCGAGTGAGCGCACATACTTTACAACAGAGCGCACAAAAATTACGCTTCTGATTCTGATAGAAAACAACACAGACATCTTAAAATTTAAAAGTTGTTGTGTATTTATGGTTTTCACAAGTTCTACAATATTTTCTAGTGCAATCAATGTGGTGTACATACTGTATTCTGATGTGTAGTCAAATTTTAAAGTATATAACTCCGAGTGTCGCTATGTGGCGCACAAAAATTTAACCTTCCTTCAAAAGCTGCACAGCTGATATTTTATGCGCACACAGCCTACAGAAAATTAGAGGGAATATTGCCCTGTTGGTATGGTGGAACCGCCTCTATTGCACCATGCAAGAGAAGGGAGGTGACATCTTGAAGCAACAGAGCAGCAAGAGGGGATTTAGAGCAGAACTCTCTTGGAGGAGTCTAGGGGGGATAGACTTTGTAGATGAAACTTGTACCCCTCCTGTACTATGGAGAAAGTCCACTGCTCTGGTGTGATAAGATGCCACCTGTGGGCAAAGTGACAGAGTCTGCCATGGATGTGGACAGAATCTGGAATCTCCAGAGGCAGAGCTGCTTTGTTCTCTAGAAAGGAGTCAAAGACTGAGTAGGCTGGGTCTGCTGAGATGGCTGTAACTTAGGAGTCTGAGCCTTTTTTTTTTGCTGCTTTGATGGTTGCTGCCCCTTCTGAGGAGCATGATGCGGACACTGAACAACAGGAGAATAAGGAAGATAGTACTTATTATTATTGAAAAAAGCTTTCTTTGTTGCTTTTTTCCTAGCTGGGTTGGCAGTAGATCTAGATAGCTGAGGGTAGTATTCTCAGATTCTGAGAGGCCTTGTCTTGCCAATCCTTGCCAAAAAGGTTTTCACTGGTGCAAGGGAAATTACCCAGCTTATCTTGAACCCACTTCAAGATCAGATGCCTGAAGCCAAACAATCCTGCATGCACTGATGCAGACAGATGAAGTCCTGCTGATGCACTCAAAACGGTCAAAAGTTGCTCTGCTAAACTTTGAAACATTCTGAGCATGCTTTACAAGGGTGAGATAATCTGCTCTCTTGTCATCGGGGAGAAGAGGAGCCATTAACTCCAAATCCTTAGCTACCTCTCTAAGGAACATAACCATATAGAGTATGTAGGAACTGATCCTGGCGATAACATGGAGGCCTGAAAACGTCGACCAAAGGTGTTGAGGGTTCTCAATTCCCTACCTGGAGGGTTCGAGGAATGTGTCTTAACACTCTTTGACGTATTGCAGATTCCACCACTATGGAATGGTGCGGCAATTGCGTCTTTTGGAATCTGGGACACTCTGGTACCCGGTACATGGTATCGAGTCGCTGGGTATGGGGAGAGATGGTAAGTGGTATCTCCCACATACGAAGCATAAGGTCGTGAAGTATCCGATGGATAGGGAGCGTAGCAGCCTCCTTCGGGGCTGTAGGGTATTGAAGAATTTAGAGTTCTTCGGCCCTAGGGTCTTTCTCCGATGTCACTGTTATGGACAGACGCCTAGGAATATTGCTACTAAAGTCTTGAAAGGCATGTCTTCTGGAGGGGACATGCGACGTGGAGACCGAGATGGGTCTTCTGGGATAGTTCTCATGTCCTGGGTATCGATCGATTCATCATCCGATGAATCGGAATCCGAAGACTCAAAGTATCGACAGGCAGGGTGTTCCCGCTCTGCACAAACTCGGTACCCATCAAAACCAGTAGCTGAGGCTTGCGGCGCCAGAACCTCGGTACCAGAAACGGATTTGAGGGCCAGCATGGGCGGTAACGTGGTAAGTGGCACAAAAGTCGGTGTGGGTTGTATCGGTATCGGAGCTGGTACCGACGCCTCTGAAACAGACTGTAAAGGTTTTACTGGTACTGAGGCTGCCAGTAAGGCTGCTAAACTCTGCTTGATGGCCAGGATACATTGATCCAAGGAGCTTGCCGATGATTAGGTATCGGTACCGGAATTGCAGGCCACAATCTCAGAGCATGTCACCAGGAGCTCTCCCGAGGTGGAGGTCTTGGGAACATTCTGGGACCCCACTAAGGCTTTGGAGGCAAGGTCCTCCCACCAGGGTTGTTTGTTCGGTGTGTCCCCCTCAAGGGCAATGCCATAGGCATCTTCATACTTAGAAGACGACCTACCCTTGGAGGGCCGGCCAGCCTTTGATGAAGACTTAGGTTTCGATACCTGAGATCCTTGGGAGGAAGATGAAGTTCTTGATGACGTTGATGCTAAAGATACTGCTTCGGAGGCAAAGAGGGTGCCCAGCTTTTCAGCTTGATTCTGTAGGCTTCTCTTTGTCATCTTCCTACAAAGAGGACATTTTGACAGCTGATGATCCAGCCCTAAGCATTTTAGACACTAGTCATGGGTGTCTGTGGCCGAAAAACACAGTTACTTACCTGTAACAGGTGATCTCTGGGAACAGCAGGAATTAGTCCTCACATATGGGTACGTCGGTACCGACGGAGCCTGCGCGGGAAAGCTCCCCAGAAGGAAGCTTTTGGGGCCTCCCACTGCACATGCGCGCTGCCTTCCCGCCTTCCTGACCAGCTCTCCTCAGTTCGAGTTTATAGCTGAGACAATAGAGAGAGGAAAGGAAGATAGATAGAAGATACAACTCCTAGGGGAGGTGGGTGGGTTGTGAGGACTAATTACTGCTGTTCCCAGAGATCACCTGTAACAGGTAAGTAACTGTGCTATCTCCAGGAACAAGCAGGAATAAGTCCTCACATATGGGGACTCCCTAGCTAAGATGCCTGGGAGAGCCCCTTCCAAGGGTTCGCCATCTTCGTATGGATCTCAGGCATCCATCCTGGGAAGGTGGGCAGGAGTTGTTCAAGTATGGAACAGGTGTTTGAGGACAGCCTGACCAAACAAGGCATCCCAGCGGGAGTCCTTGTCCAAACAGTAATGGGCTGTGAAGGTATGAACCGAGGCCCAGGTGGCGGCTCGAGAGATCTGATCTATGGATACAGAGTGAAGATGAGCCATAGAAATGGCCATGGCTCTCACATTGTGAGCTGTGACATGGCCTTCCAGAGAAATGTTTTTACTCTGGTAAGCAAAGGAAATACACTGAGCAATCCAATTGGAAAGTGTACGTTTGGAGACTGGAAATCCCAAATGAGAAGGATCAAAAGCCACAAAAAGTTGGGAAGACTTTCTATGTGGCTGAGTCCTGTTGAGGTAAAAGGCAAGAGCTCTTTTACAATCTAAAGTATGAAGGTTCCTCTCTGCACTGGATGCATGAGGAGCCGGAAAAAAGACAGGTAGATATACCTCTTGATTAAGATGAAAAGGAGAGATCACTTTGGGCATAAAGTGGGGATTCGTCCTAAGGACCACCTTATCATGATGAAACCTGGTATAAGGTGGATGAGCCACTAAGGCCTGTAGTTCACTGATACGGCAAGCCGAAGTGACTGCAATAAGGAAAAGGACCTTCCAGGAAAGAAATTTCAAGGAGGTAGAAACCAACGGTTCAAAAGGTGGCTTCATAAGCTGACCCAGAACTAGGTTCAAGTCCCATGCTACCGGAGGAGGTCGGATGGGAGGCTTAGTTAGAGTCAGGCCTCTCATGAACCTTGCAACAAGCGGATGAGAGGAGACAGGTTGTCCATTTATAGGTTTTAAGGATGCTGCAATAGCACTCAAATGGACTCTTACTGAATTCGTCTTAAGACCTGCATTAGAAAGATGCAGGAGATAGTCTAATAGAGAATTCAAAGGAAGTGCTAGAGGGTCAAGACCCTGTTGAGCACACCAAATGGAAAAGCGTTTCCATTTGAAAGCATAGGAACGCCTCGTGGAGGGTTTCCTAGAGGCATGAAGGATATCTTTCACTGGTTGAGAAAGATTGAAGTCATGAAGGCTTAGGCCTTCAGTAACCAAGCTCTGAGGTGTAGGGACTTGGGGTTTGGGTGCCACAAAGTCCCCTCCTCCTGAGAGAGGTGGTCTGGCGCAGCTCCCAGGTCCAGGGAGGGTCCCTGGGAGAGATGCAGAAGTAGAGGGAACCACACTTGGCGTGGAGCTATGAGGATCATCGATCCGTGATCCCTCTGGAGTTTGAACAGAGTCTTGGGAATCAAAGGAATGGGTGGAAAGGCATATAGGAATTCCTGACCCCAATGCAGGAGAAAGGCGTCGTTGGCCTGAGCTCCCTGACACGGAGTCCTGGAACAGAACCGGGGAAGTTTGGCATTCCACGGACTTGCAAAGAGGTCTATGTCCGGGGTTCCCCATTCCTGAAAGATTCTGCCTATCTGGTCCATATGTAGGGACCATTCGTGTGGAAGCAGAACTCGACTGAGTCTGTCTGCCCGAGAGTTTTGAACCCCTGGAAGATATACTGCCAGAAGATGAATTTGATGCTCTCTGGCGAAGGCCCATAATCTGAGAGCTTCGTTGCAAAGCGACAGAGAGCCTGTCCCTCCTTGTTTGTTTATGTAGAACATGGCCACCTGATTGTCTGTCTGAACTAGGACGGTCAGGTTGACAAGGAGGGTATGGAAGACTTTGAGGGCAAAGAAGATTGCTCGCAGTTCCAGGAGGTTGATGTGAAGGGTGGTCTCCTGTGGAGACCAAGTACCCTGAGTGGAGAGGGATTGTAGATGGGCTCCCCACCCTGTTTGGGAGGCATCTGTTGTGAGGGTTGCTTGGGGCAACAAAGGTTGGAAGGGGGCCCCCAACAACAGATTCTTGGTGGACATCCACCATTGGAGGGACCAAAACAGACGCTATGAGGTGAGTATTTGGTCGGAGAGCGCTCCTGATGCCTGAGTCCACTGGGTGGCCAAGGTCCATTGAGCTGCTCTCATATGAAGACGAGCGTAGGGCACCACGTGTACCGTGGAGGCCATGTGGCCCAGAAGTCGCAGCATTTCTCTGGCTGTCAAGTGACTGCTGGAGTGAGCTTGGGAGGCCAAGCACAGCAGACGTTGGCCCCGGACTTGAGGTAGGTAGGCCCTTGCAGTGGTGGTGTCCCAACTGGGCCCCTATGAATTCCAGAGACTGAGTAGGGATAAGTTGAGACTTGGGAAGGTTTACCACTAGTCCCAGATACTGCAGAAGGTGCCTTGTGCGGGCCAGGGAAATCTGGGCCTCTGACTGAGATGGAGCTCGGATGAGCCAGTCGTCCAGATATGGGAATACAAAAATTCCCAGACCTCTTAGAAATGCGGCAACAACTGCCATGCATTTGGTGAACACTCTTGGAGCAGAGGCTAGACTGAAGGGAAGTACTCTGTACTGGAAATGTTTTCCCTGAAACAGAAATCTTAGATATTTTCTGTGGGATGGGTGGATGAGTATGTGTGTATACGCATCCTTGAGATCTAGAGAACAAAGCCAATCCTGACTCTGAAGGTATGGAAGGAGAATGCTTAGAGAAAGCATTTTGAATTTCTCCTTGTACAGAAATTTGTTCAATTCTCTCAGATCTAGGATAGGTCTGAATCCCCCTGTCTTCTTTGTTATGAGAAAATAAGGGGAGTAGAATCCTGTCCCTTGTTGAAGAGGAACCTCTTCTATTGCCCCTTGGGCAAGGAGAGAAGAGACTTCCTGATCCAACAGGCCCAGGAGAGATGGGGGAGAATTGAAGTGCCTCACCATGGTATATGGAGGAAGGTTGGAAAAATGAAGTTTGTAGCCCTCTCTGATGATAGAGAGGGTCCATTGCTCTGATGTAATTTTCTCCCATCTGGGAGCAAAGTGAGCTAACCTTCCGGGAATGGTGAGGGGCTCTGGTTGTTCTAGAGCCAGAAAGGTTAAGTTCTCTAGGGGCAAGTCAAAACCCCTGAGGGGGTTGAGCCTGCTGAGGAGTGGCAGACACTGCAGGCTTTGACCTTGCCTGTTTAGGCTGCTGACGTTTAGCAGCAAAGCGAGGCTGAGAAGATTGTTGGCCAGTATTTGTGGAAAATCTGGCCTTCTTGTAGTAAGGCCTCTTGAAAGACTTTTTCTTGGCAGGAGTAGAGGTAGACTTAGAAAGTCTATCTAAGGTAGCATTTTCTGCGTCCATTTGAGTGGCTTTAATTTGCCAGTCTTTACCAAATAAGTTCTCACCTGTACAGGGCAGATTCCGTAAGCCATCCAGGACCCAGGGTTCTAGGTCAGAGGCCTGGAGCCAAGCAAGTCGTCGGGCTGCAATGGCAATGCCCAAAGCTCTACCGGCACCTTCAAAGGAATCAAAGGCTGCTCTGTTGGAGAACTTAGAAACATCTAGAAGCTGTTTCACTATAGAAATGAACTCCTCCTTTCTATCCTCAGGGATAAAGGAGGCAAAATGCCGTACCTTTAGGGCAAGTTTCCTGAGAAACATGCCCATATACAGACTGTAAGAATTAATCCGGGCTATAAGCATACTAGCCTGGAAAATTTTCCTACCAAAAGAGTCTAGGGTCTTACATTCTCGCCCTGGAGGGGTAGAAGAGTGCCTTTTGGTGCTCTTAATCTTCTTCAGCGCAGACTTCACCACAATGGAATGGTGAGGCAGCTGAGCCTTTTGAAACCCAGGAGAAGGAGGGACCCGGTACATGGTGTCCAACCTACGAGAGTAAGGAGACAAAGTTAGAGGAGCCTCCCATAAGTCCATCAAGTGTTCTTGAAGGATTTCATGGATATGCAGGGTGACTGCCTCTTTAGGAACCTTAGGGTATCCTAAAATATCCAATTTCTTTGACCTAGGTTCTTTTTCAGAGGATGTGGTAATAGAAAGTCCTTTAGCTAGTTCTATAATGAAGTCTTGAAAGGACAAATCCTCTGGTGGAGACATTCTCCTCTTTGGGGAAGAAGGGTCTTCATGAAGAACTAGAGATAGCTCATCAGAGTCCTCAGAGGAGTCAAAATCCTCAGAAGAATCAGAGTATTCTCTATTTGCTTCCAACGCACGATACGCATACCGATCGGTATCGACATCGGGCGTACCGGGTATGGGATCGTTATCGGGTGAAAACCCGGATCCGGCATGCGGAACCGATCTGCGTTTGGAAGTCGATGGTCTCGGTTCCGGTATGGGAGACGATACCGGAACCGGACCCGGTACCGCTGAACGCGGTACCGAGGGCATCGCAGCTTTAATAAAAGCCCGCATGGCCTGCTGCATGGTCTGAACAGTATTGCTCATAGACGCCACTGCTGCCTGGATGTCGGTACCGGTATGGGCCGGTACCCCAGAGCAGTCTAACAGGTGATCTGTCGAGGCCGTGCCATCGATGTCAACCTGTAACCCCATGGTTGGAGCTTTGGAAGTCAGAGCTTCCCGCCGGGGTTGTTTGGCTGGGGCAGGTTCCTCAGACTCAAAAGAGAGAGCCTCTCGATGCTTTGAAGGAGATTTGCTCTTTGAGGACCTGCCCGAAGAAGGTTTGGTTACCTGAGATCCATCCGGAGAGGAAGACCTGGATGACTGTGATGCTGGATTATCTGAAGCAAACAGCACATGGAATTTGTTGGCCCGGTTCTGCAAACCACGTTTAGACATCTGGGAGCAGGATGGGCAGTCCGGAATGGAGTGGTCAAGTCCCAAACATTTAAGACACCATTCATGGGTGTCTGTGACAGAAATAACAGCACTACACTTGGTACACTTCTTAAAACCAGGGGCTGGTTTCTTCATGAGGAGAATTTGTGTAGGCCTGAGGCCTAACCGAAGTCACCAAGTTGTGCAAGATAAAGATTTTTTTTTTTTTTTTTTAAAGAAAAGAAAAGAGAGACCGGCGGTACCGGTTTCGGTATGGGGAAGGCAGGTACGCGGTCTAAAGAAACAAACTAAAACAATAATTTCTTCAGCGGTGACAGGAACACGACCTGCTGGCTCCGCAGAAAAAGAGAAACTGAGGAGAGCTGGTCAGGAAGGCGGGAAGGCAGCGCGCATGTGCAGTGGGAGGCCCCAAAAGCTTCCTTCTGGGAAGCTGGGGAGCTTTCCCGCGCAGGCTCCGTCGGTACCGACGTACCCATATGTGAGGACTTATTCCTGCTTGTTCCTGGAGATTGGTACCACCACATTTGGAACACTTCTTAAAATCACTGGATGGTTTTTCCATTTTGTCTGTGACAAAAGGGAAGGCCTACGACTAAGATGGCATCGATGCGCCCGAAGGAAAGAAAAAAAAATTCTTTCCTTCACAGAAAATTTTTTTTTTGAAAGAAAGAAAAAAGAAAGCACCAACAGGAGTCGGTACTAGTGTCGACGGGAAGGCAGACGTAACCACAACAAAATATGAAAAAGACAAATTTTCTGCGGTGACAGGAATTGCTTCTTGTCGGCTCCGTGGAAAACGAAGAACTGAGGAGGGAAAGCTGGAAAGGCAGCTACGCAGGTGCAGTGGGATGCTCCCAAAGGCTTTTCTATTGGACGCTGGGGAGCGTTCCCGCGCAGGCTCCATCGGTACCGACATCACCCATATGTGAAGAACTATATTCCTGCTTGTTCCTGGAGATAATATTATATATCCCCTTAGAGATAAGGGGTAGAAGTGTGTGTGTCTGTGTACCGCTGCAGGGATAAGGGGTAGGGGCGTGTGTGTATCACTGCAGGGATGAGGGGTAGGGGCGTGTGTGTGTATTAGTCAGTGTGTATAGTGCTGCAGGGTTAAAGGGTAGGAGCCTGTGTGTGTATTAGTCAGTGTGTATAGTGCTGCAGGGTTAAGGGGTAGGTGTATGTGTACTGCTGTAGAGATAAGGGGTGTGCGTATAAGGTGACATTTTACTTATCGGTTAATGTTGTTTCCTTGTATCCTGCTAGACCAGTTCAGACAAGTGGGTTGTGTTGCCCTACCAGCAGATTGGTGGAGACAAAGAACCAATGAAAAGCCCAAGTTTCAATGATATTGCTCATATGCCTCTATTTGCCTCAGTCACCAGAGGATCCTTCAGTATTCGTCCCAAAGCATACGAGAGAAAAATGGCAAGCCTCACACAACCTCAACCGTTGGCAACAATGAGTGATCAACAGTAAAGAACTATGTACAGGAAAGCATAAACAGAAGGCTCTCCAATAGACGAACTTGCAGAGCCAAGTACAAAAATCATAGCGGACCCAAGGATACTGCAGTAGCAGAACAGAGCAATACAGTTCCAGAGGCAGGCCATGGACTGATCTAGCAGAACTCGAGGAAAGGACAAACTGGTAAGTAAAAAGTCACCTTCCATATCGTCCTGCTAGACCAGTCCAGACAAGTGAGACGTACCAAAGCAACAACTCCACTGGGCAGGAAGATGACGACAGCAGCTCGCAAAACCCTAGAGCCAAAAGCCATGTCTGCTCTCGCATGGACATCCAAGTAGTAATGCTCGACATACTGTAAGTGGAAAGTGATGCCTACGTTGCTGCCCAATAAATGTCTGCAAGGGCTACCGAGCTCCACTCCGTCCATGAGAATACCTGCGCTTGGGTAGAATGGGCCTGTAACCTTCTGGAACCAGCTGGTTCTGTAACAGATATGCCTAGGCAAAGCCTCCTTAATCCAGTGTCCCAAAGTTGATTTAGCCGCAGTGCTACCCTTGTACAGGTCAACAGCCCAAAAAGATGGTCGAACTTACAAAATGAATTCACAACCTCCAAGTACTGGAGAAGCACCATCCGGACATCCACAAGGTGGCAATCCTTATCCTTTCCCCCGACATTGCGCCTTAGAGGAGGATAGGCAGACCACCTGGTTCATGTGAAAGAGAAAGTACCTTAGGCAAGAAGGAATGCACAGGCCGAATGGAAATGGCCTCCTTTGAAAAGGACAGATAAGGATCTCGTCAATCCAGAGCCTGCAGCTCAGAAATCCACCTTGCAGAACAAATAGCAACCAAGAAGACCGTCTTGAGTGTCAAATCCTTCAAAGCAGTGCGTCATCACAGCCCTGAGCACTAGACACAGATCCCAAGAAGGGATCACAGAATGGAGGGGGAGGTTGCCGATGTAATTGACCCCCCCTGGAAAAAACACAAGAAGTCTGGGTGCAAGGCTAAAGACTTACCAGCCACCAGACCTCAGAAAAAGGCCAAAGCTGCCACCTGGACTTTCAGAAACCTAAGGAAGAAGGTCCTTCTCCAGTCCCTCCTGTAGAAGGCAAACAGAGAGGGCACCTTGGCTGCATCAGGAGCTAACTGCCCAGCCCCACACCATTGCTCAAAGAGGCACCAGATCCGCCAGTATGCTGGTTTGGTAGACCTCATCTGGGATCCAAACAGAAGAGAGACCACCGCTGGAGAGTAGCCCTTACATGCTAACCATCTCCTTTCAAGAGCCAAGCCGTAAGCAAGAAGGGAACTGAGTTCTCCAGGATGATCAGCCTCTGCCACAACAGGCACCGAGACGGAGACAACCAAAGAGGAGGTGCCTGAAGGATCTGCATCAGGTCTCCAAATCATGCTCTTCTCAGCCAATCCAGTCCTACCAGAACAATCCTGCCCAGGTGGCATTCTATATGCTGAATCACATGCCCCACCAGGGGACATGGAGGAAACACGTACAGCATGTGCTGACTTGGCCAAGGTTGGGACAGAGCATCGATGCCCTCAGGCCCCATCACCATGTAGTGACCGAAAAAGGGGCAAACTTTGGCACTGAAGCACGTCTCCATCAGATCCATTTTGGTGCAACCCCAGTGGCACAGAATCAATTGAAACATCTCTTGACTTAACTCCCACTCTCCAAGATCCAGAGAGTGACGCTAAGGAAGTCCACTTCCACATTGTCCACCCTGGCAAGGTGCGGAGCTGACAAGGCTAGAAGGTTTTTCTCCACCCAAACAGGAGAGCCATCTCCAGAGCTATCTTGGCACTCCTTGTGCCACCTTGCAGATTGATATATGCTATCGCCATGGTGCCAAACACACTCAAGTCACCCGTCCCTTGACCAGGGGCCGAAAATGCATTAGAGCCAACCTGATGGCCCTCACCTCAAAGCAGTTGATGGACCATACCGCTTCCCTGCAGTTCCAATGGCCCTGGGCCATACAGTCTTGGCAATGGACTCCCCAGCCTGAGAGAGTGGCATACGTCAGCAGGATTCAGGAGAAATCGTCCAGCGGCACGCTTCCTCAGATGGCAGGGCTGCTGCCATCACAGCAGACTGGTCTTCACTATCATCGGGAGCCTGCACTCGAACTTCTGAGAACTCAGGGACCACCGAGTCAACAAGGACTGCTGGAGAGGTCGCATGCGAGCAGACGCCCACGGCACCATCTCTATGTTCGCTGTCATCAATCTGAGGAGCTGAAGGTAATCCAATACGGAGCCTGCTGTGCACAGAACAGCGCCAGACAATCCAACAGTCTTAACTTCTCCTCTGGCAGGAAGAACTCTGTGCACTTGAGTCTCAAAATGCGCTCCCAGGAACATCAGGGACTGGGAAGGCAACAGATAGCTTTTTTTCCCCCCGATTGATCACCCACCCGAGGTATTCCAAAAAAGGACAACACTTGGAACGCCACCTAAGATGCCTCTGAAATGAAAGAGACATGAAGTAGTCAGTCATCCAGACATGGATGGACACAAATCCTTCAGAGCCGTAGCAGCGCAGTCACCACGGTGACCTTGGAGAATGTCCTTTGGGACAGTGGATAGCCCGAAAGAGAGGGCGGCAAACTGATAGAGTCAAGCATGGCAAAGCACATATATTTTTGCTGATCTGTTTGGATTGTGATATGAAAATACCCCAAGCCAAGAATTCCCCATGGCGCACTACTTTAATCATGGAAAGCAAGGTTTCCATCTGGAATCGCGGGACACGCACGTGCTCGTTGAACCCCTTGAGGTCCAGAATGGGCCAGAAGGAACCATCCTTTTCTTTTTTTGATACCATGAAATAGGGTATCTGCCCTTTCCCCGCTCACCTGGGGGGATGGGCACCACCACCTTTAAGCGCAGCAGCTTGTCAAAGGTGGTCTGCGTAACAGCACTTTTGATCATCCCCCAAGGGAAAATGGCGAAAGCATCCGGAATTGGTTCTTTGAATTCCAGGACATAACCAAACTGAAAAGTGTCTAGCACCCAGCAATCCTTGGTAACCCAGACCCATTCCTGAAAGAAAAGGCGAAGCTTATCTCCAATTGGAGGAACCAGGGAATGGGCCTCCAAATCTTCATTGTGCATCCCAGGAGGGGCCATCTCTGGAGGGGACAGAGTCCCTGGGCCCACGTGCTCTATGAAAGTACTTAGCATGAGCCCCAAAGTCCATAAAGGGGTAGCTGGAATTCCTGAGACAGCTGGGAGTCTGACCAGTGTTCCCGCGCGGAGGCTGATGGAAAAGGAGCTCCTGCTCCCTACACAGTTTCCTTGAAACTGTCCTCTAGAAGGTAGAAGATTTTGTCTCGCCCAGGTCCTTTACCTGTTTCTCCCAATCGGACCCAACAGAAGTGCCCCTTTAAGGTCAGATGGACAACTGGGCTTTGGAAGAGGAGTCCGCTGCTCCATGTCACCATTAACAGGGCACAATCCCTGGCTGCTAGACATATCGGGTCGAATATCGCATCAGAAAGGAAGGCCATAACAGACTCCAAAAAAGGGGTAGAATCATCCAGCGGAAGAAACTGAATCCACTGGGGCAGACTGAAACGTCAGGCCTGCACATACTGCCAACTGAAGAATAGCAGCTGCTGCCACAGTGAACCGGTTCTTCAACACAAATCCCCTTTTCAGTTAAGAGTATCCTTCAAGGCCAATCTGTCTTCCATAAGAATGGTGGTCCGCCTGGTCACCACCGTGACCTTCGCATCCACCTTGGAAATATCAAACCACACAATGTACTCCCTCTCCGGAAGAGCTTGCATCTTCTTATACACCATCAGCTCCTTAGGTGGGGAGTTGGGGGAATCCCACTGACTGGAACAGACCCTTGAGCACTTCTGAGAATGGGAGACAGTAATGGATTTCCACACCCCTTGGCAGGGGTGGATGCCACTTCAACTCCTACTCCATGTCTGCTGCATCCGCCAAACTCAAGGTGAATAAGACACTGGGATCAACGTTTCCAGTTCCTACTCCCGGAACAGGCAGATAACATTGGCCTCCTCAAAAGCCTCTGAAGGTAAGAGTACTACTTCATCCACATCAAACATCTCAATCCAAGTCACAGGCCGAATCTCAGACAGATCCCTGATGATCCCCACCTCCATGGGGGGGCCCTTTGCCGGGTACACTTAGCTATCAATTGAACAGGGCTTCCACTCTCAGACTGACCCTCATGAGATTATGCTTGTGGGGGAAACCAGAAGCTGCAGGGTCTGAATTTCCACACCAGAATGGCTAGGTCTGTTGTAAAAGGAAAGAATCCTGGGGAAGACAATCCAGACTCCGGAAGCTCTCCTCCTACCAGAAATGACCGCTGCTGCAAAGTCCTCTTGCTCGCAGCCAAGAGACAGGCCTGCAATGGAGAGTCCTGTACTCCCCCCATATGGCCCACACAAATCTGCACGCTGCTCGCTCTGCTGTGCCAACCTACTCTTTTTTTTTTTTTAATTGGGAGAGACCAAACTCTCAAACCCAGGCCCCCTCCCAAGAGTTGAGTAGGGAGAAAGGGGGATGCCTTTAGAGATCTCTTCCAAGATGCTGGGGAATCAGGAGGCACAGAGCGAGCCAGGAGGAGGGTCACCAGGTTCTGCACCCCAGGGCTGTCCAACCACCACCAAGCCTTCTCAGGAGCAGTTCAAAATTCCTCAGGATTTTTCCATCCAAGTTCAGACTGTACAGGAGACTATGCCATCTTCATCTGCTGGAAACTGAGAAATACTGGCTTGTGTCTGGCTGCAAAGGACCTGGGGCTCACCGGGGAATCCCAACACTGAAACCAACCAGAGCAATTGAACAGTCAGCACATCCTAAATATCAGAGCAGGAAGGAGAAAAGCACATACTGGTAAGCTCTACCCCTGTACCCTCATCTTTCCCCGGGGACGACTGTAGAGTTTAAAAAAAACTGTACAGCTCTGGGAGTTCCCTTTAACAGGACACATGGGGCTCACATCAATGCTCACCGGGGAATCCCAACACTGAAACCAAATGGAGAAACTGAACAGTCAGAGCAGGAAGAACAGCACATGGTGGTAAGCTCCACCTTCATCATTCTCCAGGGATGACCGTAGAGTTTAAAAAAGACTGTGCTGCTCTGGGAGTTCCCTTTAACACAACACATCAGGGTTCACCGGGGATTCCCAACACTGAAACGAACCTGAGAAACTGGACAATCAGCACGTCCCAAATATCGGAGGAGGAAGAACGCCGCATGGTGGTAAGCTCCACCCCTGTATCCTCCTCATTCTCCAGGGATGATCATAGAGTTTATAAAAGACTATATTGTGGGTGTGGCCATGCCCAAGGACCTTTCCAAAGTGCCCTTTGGCATGGCCCTTTTGAGTGGACCTCTGAGTGAACCAGATAGCTATCAATAAATGTAAAAGAAACAGTGGCAAAGAAAGCAGTCACCAATTAGATAAGCAACCATAAAATTGCCACAATCTGCACCAGAAAATATACTAAATGCAGCTTGAAACAGTTAGCTCTCAGCTCACAACCTACTCACACTATCAACAAATTACTAAGCAATCATGCACATCTGGCAATCATTTATGCGCCCCCTTATAGGACTGACCCCCTATTGGTCAGCCTCACAGCAGCACTAACACACACTGCCTAATATATGCCAATTCTTTACAATTCTGGCCACCAAAATAAACATATGGCATAGAAATGTATATCGCCACATGCAAATACATCCTCTCTTCCATACCCCCATCAATAAACTTAACATAGCAAGAAAAAGCAAACAGCTGAAAAGCTTACTCATCAACACACAATCAGCTAGAAACAAAATACCTATCCTCACTGACTCTGCCAAACGATACTGACATACTATGCGTAACGGAATCCTGGCTTTCTGCAACACAGCACTGACTAACCAGATAAGAATACCAGACTATAATCTCTATAGCTACCCAAGAATCAACTGAAGAGGAGGTGGTGTACTTATACTGGCAAAAGCCAATCTCGACGTCCAAACAACTGAGAACGGATATCATAGATGCACTTGTAATTTCAAACATTTCACAATATGCTTATCATATAGCTTGCCAACAACAAACCCTGAGGAACTCTGCACTATTGGAATTAATCTGCGGATAAAGCATAGTTACTCACCTGTAACAGGTGATCTCCGTGAACAGCAGAAATTTAGTCCTCACATATGGGTATCGTCGGTACCGACGGAGCCTGTGTGGGAACGCTCCCCAGCGTCCAATTAGGAAGCTTTTGGGAGCATCCCACAGTGCCTGCGTGCTGCCTCCCGCCTTTCCCAACTGCCTCTCTCCAGTTGAATTTAAAGCTGAGACAAAGAGAGAGAGAGGGAAAGAGAAAGAGAGAGAGATACAACTCCTAGGGGAGGTGGGTGGGTTGTGAGGACTAAATTCCTGCTGTTCCCAGAGATCACTTGTTACAGGTGAGTAACTATGCTATCTCCAGGAACAAGCAGGAATGTAGTCCTCACATATGGGGGACTCCCTAGCTTTAGATGCCAGGGAGAGACCCCAGAAGTTGTGTGCCCCTGTGAAAGGGCACAACTTCCCCCCATGGATCTCTGGCATCCAACCAGGGATGGTGGGTAGGAGTTGATTAGGTATGGAACAGGTGTTGGAAAACAGCCTGACCAAACAAGACATCGCGGCGGGAGTCCTTGTCCAAGCAGTAATGGTCTGTGAAGGTATGAACCGAGGCCCAGGTGGCTGCTCGACAGATGTCGTCGATAGACACAGAGTGTAGATGAGTCATTGAAGCTGCCATGGCTCTCACATTGTGAGCTGTGACATGGCCCTTCAGAGGAAGATTCTTACTCTGATAGACAAAGGAAATACACTGAGCAATCCAGCTAGACAGTGTTTTCTTGGAGACTGGAAGTCCCAAATGAGAAGGATCAAAAGCAACAAAGAGCTGGGAGGACTTTCTATGTTGCTGTGTTCTTTACAAGTAAAAGGCTAAAGCTCTTTTACAGTCCAAAGTATGAAGATTCCTTTCTGCATTTGATGCATGAGGCCTTGGAAAGAACACAGGCAGGTAGACTGCTTGGTTAAGATGAAAAGGTGAGACCACCTTTGGCATAAAGTGTGGACGAGTCCTAAGGACTACCTTGTCATGATGGAACCTTGTATAAGGTGGATCAGCCACTAGTGCCTGCAACTCACTGATACGACGTGCTGATGTGATTGCAATGAGAAAGATAACTTTCCAAGAAAGGAATTTCAATGAGGTAGTAGCTAGGGGTTTGAAAGGTGGCTTCATGAGCTGATCAAGAACCAGGTTTAAGTCCCATGCCACCGTTGGTGGCCTAATGGGAGGCTTAGTAAGAAGAAGGCCTCTCATAAATCTTGCTATAAGAGGATGGGAGGAAATAGGTTGTCCATTTAGAGGCTTGAAAGACGCTGCAATAGCACTCAAATAGACTCTTACTGAATTAGTCTTAAGTCCTGCAGTGGATAAATGAAGGAGATACTCCAGTAATGATTCCAGAGGTATCGGAAGGGGGTTAAGACCCTTCTGCGAGCACCATATGGTAAACCTCTTCCACTTAAAAGCATAAGAGTGTCTTGTGGAAGGCTTCCTGGAAGCATGAAGGCCATCCTTTACTTGCTGAGAGAGGTTAAGATCATGAAGATCTAGGCCTTCAGCAACCAAGCTCTGAGATGCAGAGACTGGGAATTGGGATGCCATAACATTCCGTCCTCCTGTTACAGGAGATCTGGAGCAGATCCTAACTCCAGGGAGGGAGCCTGAGAGAGATGTAGAAGCAGAGGCTACCACACTTGCCGTGGCCAATGTGGAGCTATAAGAATTATACGCCCCCTGTCTCTCTGAAGCTTGAACAGGGTTTTGGGACTTAGGGGAATGGGTGGAAAGGCATAAAGGAAGTCATGCCCCCAGTGAAGGAGAAATGCATCCCTGGCCTGAGGGCCCTGAGCCAGAATTCTGGAACAGAACCGGGGAAGTTTGGCATTCAATGGACTTGCAAAGAGATCTATGTCCGGGGTTCGCCAAATTTGAAAGATCTTGGCCACCTGGTCTGCATGTACAGACCATTCGTGTGGAAGCAGAACTTGACTGAGTCTGTCTGCCCAAGAGTTCTGGTATGCCTGGAAAATACACTGCCAGGAGATGAATCTGATGCTCTCTGGCAAGGGCCCATAGTCGCAAAGCTTCGTTGCAAAGCGACAGAGAGCCTGTTCCCCCCTGCTTGTTCACGTAGAACATGGCTACTTCATTGTCCGCATGAATGAGGACTGTGTTGTAGCTGAGCAGGGTGTGGAACACTTGAAGAGCAAGGAAGATTGCTCTGAGCTCCAAGAGATTGATATGTATATGAGTCTCCTGTGGAGTCCAGGTGCCTTGGGTGGAGAGGTCCTGCAGATGAGCTCCCCAACCCATCGGAGAAGCATCTGTTGTGAGAGTTGCCTGGGGTAAGGGTTGTTGAAATGGGGACCCCAGCAACAGGTTTTGAGTGGATTGCCACCATTGGAAGGCCAAAATAAGGCAATTTGTGTTTGCTATTTTGTCTGACAGGCACCCTGATGCCTGGGAAAAAAGTCACGGGCGTGAATGAAACGGAAAGACAGAGTCCTTTATTAAACCAACGGCTGCCCGACATAGGCCGTGTTTCGTACCCTTCGTCAGGGGCTAGCCAGGCAAGAAACTAAAAACAAACATATTAATCATTAAAAATGATAAAAGAACAAACAAGCCAAGCATGTGATTAAGTAAAAGTCCATGTGATTAAGACATTACAAACACAAATATTAAAAGTCATGAAACAATAAATATGTAGACCAATGCTAAACTTTATATAAAACAATAATAATGATAAATATAAATATGAAAATGGAACGATAGTGCTCGGGACCTGATAAAAATGTGCGCAAATAAAACTTGCATACTAACCTCTGTTGCAGTTCCTAAAATGAAGTCTTACTTCACACTGTTTGTGCAAACATATAGGTTACATACTAATGCTAAAAGACATAAATAATACAGGCAAAAATATAAAATCATATGGCAAAACATTGCACACAGATTGAATCTAACTAACAATCGGAGAACACAGAGAGAGGAGGACAGAGACAAGATATGAGATCAAATGAGATGCCAATACATATAACATCCTGGTCGACCTTCTTAAACAAACTATAGTTTGGAGAAATAAATTTTGAAGAAGCCCCGGGGAATTTTGATAGTTTCTGCCATACCCGCTAGCTGTTTCACATACCAGTGAGGAGGTCGTTGATGTGATATAGCACACATATTCCTTTACAGACGATCTGTCCAGGGAATAGGTGCTAATCTGAGACCTCCGGGTAGAAATTTTTAATATAATGTACGTTGGTGAACAAGCAGAAGAGGAAAAGTTAATTCTTTAAGTACATTCCCTTAATGTGTTACATCGAACGTGTTTTTGTAGTTAATACCGAGAGAATACATATAACATGGCAATAACTATTGCAAAAAAAGGGGTATCTAAAGAGAAATAGGAGTGAGTCAGTGGAAACATTGAGGGATCAAACCAATAGCCCGATGAGTTATACAATTGTGGCCATATTAATGCCAAAAATAGGGAATAATGGCAACTTGCACATATGGGGAAAATCAGCACATTCTAAAAAGATTTTACAAAAGATACCGGCATATGTTATCCTGAAAATCAATAAAGCTGTGAAATGAAGTTAATTAAAAATACTAATATGGTTACTGACCATTACTGTAAACATGCTTAAAACCATATTGCTAATACGACCGTATTACTGTATATGAAACATAAGCTGTGTGGGTAAGGAGGGTCACCTAGAGGTCCAAACACACGTGTGCAAAGAAATAAATTAAAATCAAACCGAAAGCCAAAGTATAATTAGAACATAGTCCTAAACCAAGGCCTTTAGGGGATGCCACTCTACTTTTAATAATATCACCCATCAAGAGAGGAATGCTATTACATCCTTGCAAAAAAATACTGCCATTATTATTAAGCCAGCTGACAAAGGGGGAGCGGTTGTAGTTATGGATAAGGAGTATTATGTTGCGGAGATCACTCGACAACTTAGTGATACCGCGTTTTATCTAAGACTTGATGGTGACCCTACCTACAGCCTCAAGAAGAGTATAGATAGTTTATTTATTTTTATTTATTTATTTATTTAATTGGATTTTTATACCACCTTATCATACAATCAAAGCAGTTTAACAAAAGTTTGGTTATTTCAGTCTTTGAAATTGGATATATTACAGATAAGGAGAAATCTTTTTTGATGGTAGATAATCCCATCATACCAACGATACATATCATTCCGAAGATCCATAAATCTCTAGAAGCTCCGCCTGGCCGCCCCATAGTCTCAGCCATTGGCTCACTATTGGAACCTATTTCTAAGTTTTTGGATCTATTGTTACGTCCATTTGTACAGCAGATGTAGTCTTATGTCAGGGATTCTTCTCACGTTATACAGATTTTGTCTAACTTTGACCAATTTAGCCCTGAGATCGTTTTGGTTACTCTTGACGTAGAATCTCTCTATACGAATGTTCCTCAAGCAGCTGCCTTACATATAATAGAACAATTTCTCCTTAGAAGATCTGATCATAATCGTCTGCCCACTGCCTTTTTGATCACCTTAGCACGGTACGCTATCTGTGAGAATTTCTTTTGCTTTAGAGAACTGTTTTACAAGCAGGTTAAGGGTGTCGCAATGGGGTCTTCAATGGCCCCGGACATAGCCAATCTTTACATGTTTCATTTTGAAGAAACTTTTTTAAAATCCCATCCGTTTGAATCCCATGTTGTCCTTTGGATATGTTACATTGATGATATCCTGATCCTATGGAAAGGACCTGTGGATATCCTTTCTCAATTTAATGCCTGGATTAACCAATTGGATGATAATTTGAGATTTCAGATGACTTATGACTTGGAATGCATCCCCTATTTGGATTTACTTATTAAGAAAGAACAGGACTCATTTTCCACCATGCTGTTTAGGAAACCTACCGATAGAAATACTTTATTGCATTATACAAGTTTTCATAACCCTTCACTTAAAAACAACCTGCCAGTCAGCCAGTTCCTGAGAGCTAAGCGTATTTGTACTAAGCCTCAGGACTTTGAGAAACAAGCCCAGGATATGACTGAAAGATTCTTGGCAAGAGACTATCCTGCTAGATATCTACATAAGGCATACACTAGGGCTCGTGATACTTCTAGAGAAGAATTGCTTCAGACCAATAAGCGCAATGAGGAGATAGGCATAGTCTGCCCTCTCATATATTCTTCACAATCTAAATCAATAGTTAAGATTTTACAGAAAGAGTGGCATTTGGTACAGACTCTACCAGCATTCAGAAATCTTAAGCTTACAGTGGCACACAAACGCAATATTAATTTGCAAAATTTATTAGTACCCTCTGCCTTCACCGAGAGGAAGCTGCTGTCAAATTTTAAGGGGCAATTCCAATGTGGCAAATGCTCAGTGTGCTTAAATTCACTTCCTGTATGCAATTCCTTCGTCCATCCTTTTACTAACCAAATTTTTTACATAGACGACTTCTCTAATTGTGAAACTAGTAATGTTGTCTATGTTATTCAGTGTCCGTGTAAAAAGCTGTATGTAGGCAAAACCACCCACCCCATAAGGACCAGAATAGTAGAACATAAAAGCTGCATCAAGCGTCAATTAACTGATAAGCCTTTGGTCCAACACTGGCTTGATGCCTGTCAAAAAGTTAAGGATCTAAAGTTCTTTGTCATTAAGAAAGTCAAGGCCAATTGGAGGGGTGGAGACATTAACAAGACCATTATGAGACTTGAGCAAAGGTTCATCTTTCGTTTGGATTCCTTGGCCCTAGCGGGTTTGAATTTGGATACAGATTTGTCAGTTTTTCTTTGATCTGGTATTGTGAGTGTTTACTTCTTCCAGGGCATTACGTGTTGCTTTTTTTTTTTTAACAGATTCTGTTTCCAATCCAGTTTGGTCTCCTTTCTGTATGGTCTTCTGGCCGTATAACTTTCATCACCACCACTTTCATACGGTCCGTAGTGTCTTTGGAGCCCATAGTTTTTTGCCCATGGTGCTCTCATTTTATACAATTTTTTTGGGCTTGCTGATGATTCCTGATCCTTTATATGCAATGAACATTGGGTGTTGGTTGGCGCCTTTCCGGCATCAGTTTCTTCATGGTCATGTAGGGATGATTATTATATATATATTTTTTATTTATTTATCCATTTATCATGGCATAGTGTCGGCACTGTGTTTATTTTGTTGCTTGACATTTTGGCTTTTTTGTCTGTTAGCGCTGCAGCATAGTTTTTACTATGTTGTTTCCCTTATGCGCTTCGCTGTTATGGTTGTTTTACTGTTATTTATTTACACGTGCATATAGATATTTAGGTATTTTAATTATTTATTTATGTTTTTACATTACTGACACTTTATTGATTTGGTGCGGCATTTGCCATGCGGTTTTTTGTCCGACAGCGCTGCAGTATAGTCTTTAGATTTTGTCGCTTCCCTTATGCGCCTTACTGTTATGGATGTTTTAGTGTTATTTATTTATATGTGCCCATAGGCGTTTGGGTATTTAATTTAATTATTTATTTATCTATGTTTTTACATTATTGACACTTTATTGATTTGGCGCGGCATTTGCCATGCGGTTTCTTTAATGACACTGTTCTTGTTATGGTGCTTCATCTTCCGGCTATTTTACCTAAAGAGTTTTCCTTGATATTCCCCACAACCTATGGTTTTTAATCTATTTACTTACCTATTGGTTTATTAATCAATTCATCACCTACTGGTTAGTATTATTGATATTGTGTAGAGTCTATAGTTTTAAATGTTCTAAATGATATACGTTTTTTTGGGCTGTATATGGTTTGGATTTTGTTTTTAAGTAATCCAATTTTTATGCTCTTGGCTTATTATTGTATGCTCAATATGAGCGTTTTCAATATATTGTGTTATTTAGTCTGATTTTTAATTTCTATGCATCCCGCCAATGATTAGCTCCGCCCCCTTCTTTCTCCTCATATGCGCATGTGTGGGCGTCCTCTTCCCTTCTGCGCGTCATCTGAGCTTTGATGGCAGTTTTTTTAGGTAAGAGTTTCCCTTCTTTTTTCAGCTGAATGCTTCACGCTTTTTATGATTCCTCCGGTGTTTGCATTCCAGAGATTATATTGGTTTAGGACTATGTTCTAATTATACTTGGCTTTCGGTTTGATTTTAATTTATTTCTTTGCACACGTGTGTTTGGATCTCTAGGTGACCCTCCTTACCCACACAGCTTATGTTTCATATACAGTAATACGGTCGTATTAGCAATATGGTTTTAAGCATGTTTACAATAAGGGTCAGTAGCCATATTAGTATTTTTAATTAACTTCATTTCGCAGCTTTATTGATTTTCAGGATAACATATGCCGGTATCTTTTGTAAAATCTTTTTTAGAATGTGCTGATTTTCCCCATATGTGCAAGTTGCCATTATTCCCTATTTTTGGCATTAATATGGCCACAATTGTATAACTCATCGGGCTATTGGTTTGATCCCTCAATGTTTCCACTGACTCACTCCTATTTCTCTTTAGATACCCCTTTTTTTGCAATAGTTATTGCCATGTTATATGTATTGGCATCTCATTTGATCTCATATCTTGTCTGTCCTCCTCTTTCTGTGTTCTCCGATTGTTAGTTAGATTCAACCTGTGTGCAATGTTTTGCCATATGATTTAATATTTTTACCTGTATTATTTATGTCTTTTAGCATTAGTATGTAACCTATATGTTTGCACAAACAGTGTGAAGTAAGACTTCATTTTAGGAACTGCAACAGAGGTTAGTATGCAAGTTTTATTTGCGCACATTTTTATCAGGTCCCGAGCACTTTCGTTCCATTTTCATATTTATATTTATCATTATTATTGTTTTATATTAAGTTTAGCATTGTTCTACATATTTATTGTTTCATGACTTTTAATATTTGTGTTTGTAATGTCTTAATCACATGCTTGGCTTGTTTGTTCTTTTATCATTTTTAATGATTAATATGTTTATGTTTTTAGTTTCGTGCCTGGTTAGCCCCTGACGAAGGGTACGAAACACGGCCTGTGTCGGGCAGCCGTTGGTTTAATAAAGGACTCTGTCTTTCCGTTTCATTCACGCCCGTGACTGTTTTTTCCTGTGTTCAGCGTGCGTTGTGCTTTTGCGGTGTTGTACCCTGATACCTGGGTTCACTGAGTGGATAACGTCCACTGGGCCGCTCTCATATGGAGGCGAGCATAAGGAACCACATGCACGGTAGATGCCATGTGGCCTAGTAGTTGTAGCATTTCTTGAGCAGTGAGATGAGGCTTTAGCACTGCTTGAGAAGCTAACTGCACCATGCGAAGGCAACGGGCCTGGGGAAGATAGGCCCTTGCCCTTCTGGTATCCAGCAAAGCTCCTATGAACTCTAGAGACTGAGTGGGAGTTAGACTGAATTTTGGGATGTTTATGACCAGACCCAAATACTGAAGGATACGCATTGTGCAAGATAGAGAGAAGTTCTGGCCTCTGACTCTGATGGGGCTCGAATGAGCCAGTCGTCTAAGTAGGGGAAGATGAATATCCCTAGAGTGCTGTTACCCTTAGCATCCACTCCCTAACCTTGAGGGTTTAAGGAGGGATGGGCCTTTGTAGTTGTGGGGCCAAATGATAGGCGGGCACAAGAAAATTTATTTATATAAGGATTTATTTACCCCGCTCCGTGGTGGAATGGAACAGGCGTGAGGGTTAGACCAAAACAGGAACAAAAGAAAATCAAGGCTTTTCAATGCTGTGCTTAAAATGTCCTTTCATAGTGGAGTTCACATTACATCATGTGTCCTCTTACTTTGCAATCACAATAAACAAGGGAAAACAATACTGTTCATGAGTTGTATCCAAATTATGCTTTAGCTTATTTTCACTGCTTCATAAGCTCTTCATCCAGGTACTTAAACAACATGCATTTTCATAAGCTCTTCATCCAGGTATTTAAACAACATACCTTTCAGGATATAATAGAAAATGACCATTCAAGCTTTGCTTTAGTTAATTCTGTCAATCAGCCCGATTGAGCAGTCCATTGGCTGATTCACTTCAATCATGGGCAATGGAGAAGCTAATGGTATTTCTGCCTCAGGATTCTTTCCTGCTTGCACTAACTTCTGTTCAGCAATAGCTCTTTTATCTAAGAATTGTTTAAACTCTTTAAGGAGAAATTCAGCCTGCTTTCTAGCTGGGCTAGACTGAGGATTTACTCCTTCCTTGGGTAAGTAATTGTTTACATAGTTTACTTCTGGAAAGCAAGCAATGCCGTCTCTGTTCAAACATTCATTCACTGCAGTGGAGTTACCCCTCCCCCACTTGTCTCTGTATGCAGGTGTCGGGTTAACAAGTTCCTTTGTATGAGGAGTGTTTCTAAGGAGTGATTCAAAGGTAGGACCTCCTAACATCCTGGCTTAATTCTCCCCTGAACAATTCAGCTGTATTCTTTATATTAGCCTGCTTGCTAAAAGCTTCAGCTGTCTGGTGAGAAAAGCTGGGTTTGTTTAAAGGAACTTCAGGCTGCAGCCAACTGCTACCACAAGGCCTGAGACTGTCCTGAGTTTTAAAGTCAGCATTCACTCTTTCTGGGTTCTCATAAAACTTGTCATATGAATTAAATACACCAGGTACCTTATAATGAGGCTTGTCTGAGAATGCCTTGCACGCTGCCTTCCTCTCCAAGGGTCAGCTGTCTCTTCCAGAAACCTAGGCTTTAACCCTGGGTCTCTCAGTGCTTCTAACCTCTGTTGCTCCCAGAAGGTTCTTTCAGGCACTGAGTATCCCCGGTACCTACTTCCTGGTTCTGAATCCCTTTTCCTTGTATCACAGCTGGGCAGTGTTTCTCTTGCTAGGTCAAAGGTTTCTGTATCAAAGAGAGCTTCTTGCCTTATTCCATCTTCACTCTCCTTTCCTTGTTGCTTTTCCAACGTCCTTTGCCTTCTCATTCGTTTTCCCCTTCTGATACTCATTCCAATTCCACTCCTTCTCCTACTGTCTTCCTTCTCTCTGTTTAACAAGGTGCCCCTGCTCTGGGGAGCCCGCCTCCAGCTAGGGCGTGCCCAATCAGCAACTCTGCTTCTCTCCTCCCCTGAGGTGAGCTGTGTTAGCTGATTAGCTCTGTGCCTCTTGTGCTGAGAAGGGAAAACCTTGCATTTACCTGCAGTACCTGAACCTTCCAGTGGGTCAGTATCAGTTTCCATGGCTTCCAGCCCTGCTACTGCGTCACAGTGTGTGGAGAAATGCTGCTACCACAGCCATGCATTTCGTGAACACCCTTGGTGCTGAGGCCAGGCCAGGCCAAAAGGAAGCACCCTGTATTGGTAGTGCTTTCCTTGAAAAAGGAACCGAAGGAACTTTCTGTGAGTTGGATGGATGAGAACATGGGTGTACGCATCCTTGAGATCTAGAGAACAAAGCCAATCCTGACCCTGAAGGTATGGCGGCAGAGTTCCTATAGAAATCATCTTGAATTTCTCTTTGAAAAGGAATTTGTTCAATTCTCTGAGGTCCAAGATAGGTCTGTATCCCCCTGTTTTCTTTGGGATAAGGAAATAGGGGGAGTAAAACCCTGTACCCTGCTGATGGATGGGTACTTCTTCTACTGCCCCTTGGGCAAGAAGCATAGTGACCTCTTGATCTAACAGGTTGATGAGAGAGGTCTTACCATTGTGGGAGGGGGCATGCACAGAAAGTGCAGCTTGTACCCCTCTCTTATAATGGAGAGTGTCCAATGCTCTGCTGTTTTCTGCTCCCACCTGGGGCAAAGTGACATAACCTTCCTGGAATGGTGGAAGGCTCTGGTACATTGAGGGCCAGGAAGGCTAAGTTCTCTAGATGAAAGTCAAAGGCCTTGTGGAGGCTGAGACTGCTGAGGTGGTTGAGGCTTAGCAGTCTTTGCTTTTCTTTGTTTAGGCGGTTGCTGACTTTTCTGGGTAGGCTGACCTGCAGAACGTCTCTGCTGGTAATAAGAGGGATAAAACCTCTTCTTTTTGAGAAGAAAGGCTTCTTGAAAGATTTCTTTCTCGCAGGATCAGCTGTGCCTTTGGATAGCCTATCCAAAGTGGAGTTGTCAGCATCTAATTCATTGGCTTTTTCTTGCCAATTTTTGCCAAATAGATTCTCACCTGTACAAGGGATATTGCCCAGTTTGTCCTGCATCCAGAGCTCCAAATCGGATGCCTGGAGCCAGGCAATTCTACGTGCACCAATGGCAATGGCAGAGGTTCTGCTTATGCACTCAAAACAGTCAAAAGCTGCACGGTTGACAAACAGACACATCCTGGGCATGTTTGACCAATGTGAGAAAATCCTGCCTTCTATCCTCAGGAAGAAGAGGGCTCAAAACCTCTAAATCACCTGCGACTTCTTTAAGGAACATTCCCATATATAAAATATAGGAACTGATCCTGGCAGAAAGCATGGAAGCCTGGAAAGTACGATGTCCAAAGGCATCAAACGTTCTACAATCACGTCCTGGAGAATTAGAGGCATGCCTCTCTGCACTCCTGATACTTCTCATAGCTGATTCCACTACAATAGAGTAGTGAGGAAGCTGAGTTTTCTGGAAGCCAGGACAAGGAGGGACTCGATACATGGTATCCAGTCTGCGAGAGTGAGGAGAGGTGGTGAGAGGTGTCTCCCACATTCTCAACATGAGATCATGTAAAATCTCATGGATAGGCAAGGTAGCTGCCTCCTTAGGAGCTTTGGGATATTGTAAAATCTCCAACTCCTTAGGCTCTGGGCTCTGTCTCAGGAGTCACAGTAATGAACAACCCACGAGCCACCTCCCTGATGAAATCTTGAAAGGAGATATGTTCTGGAGGAGACATACTACGTTTAGGAGAGGAAGGCTCCTCCGGGAGAAGTATACCGGTACCGGCAGAGCTATCAGAATCCTCGGAGTCCTCTGAGGATTCGAAGTATCATCTGTCCGGATGCTCTTGAAGAGCCCGATACCCGTACCGACCGAAGTCGGTACCGGGGTTAATCAGTACCGGTGTATCGGCACAAGAAGGCATCGCATGACTGGGTGCCAGTAAAGCAGATACCGATGTCGATGCTATCGGTACCGGTACCGACACCAGTACTGGCATCGGTGCCAGTAACGGTTGAATCGTCTGCCGCAGTTCCAAGGCGTCGATGCTGCAAGGAGAGCTGCCAGACTGCGTTCAATAGCCAGTAACCTCTGGTCTATCGACGCTGCCGATGCCTGGGTGTCGGTACAGGAAACAGCCGGTACCCCAGAGCATGGCACCAGTAGTTCTGCTGAGGTCGAGGCCTCAAGAACATCCTGGAGCTCCGATAATGCTTTGGAAGCCGAAGCCTCCCGCCTGGGAAATTTTGCCGGTATGGAACCCTCAAGGGCAACGCCAGAAGCATCTCGATGCTTGGAAGGAGATCTACCCTTTGAGGACCTGCTGGACTTGTGTTTAGTTACCTGAGATCCATGGCAGGAAGACGAAGCCCTGGAAGACGTCGATGCCACCGAAGCTGCATCGGAGGGAAAAAGGGCACTGAGCTTGGCAGCTCGGTTCTGTCGACCCCTTTTGGACATCATGGCACAAGCCATGCACTCGGAGAGGGAGTGGTCAGGACCTAAACATTTAAGACACCACTCATGGGTGTCGGTGACAGAGATGGTACCGCCACACTTGGTGCATTTTTTAAAACCAGAGGCGGGTTTCTCCATGATGGAGGCAATTTTGGGCCTAAGGCCCAAAATGGCGCATGCACCTGGAAAGAAAAGTTTGGAAAAAAAAGATTACTATTTTTTTTTTTTGAAAAAGAAAGAAAGAAGAACCGGCGGTACCGGTATAGCGTCGAGGAAGGCAGACGCGACCACAAAAAAGAAGAATAAGGAAAATAATTTTCTGCGGTGACAGGAACACGGCCTGCTGGCTCCGCGGAAAACGAAGAACTGGAGAGAGGCAGTTGGGAAAGGCGGGAAGGCAGCACGAAGGCGCTGTGGGATGCTCCCAAAAGCTTCCTAATTGGACGCTGTGGAGAGTTCCCGCGCAGGCTCTGTCGGTACCGACGATACCCATATGTGAGGACTACATTCCTGCTTGTTCCTGGAGATACCCTCCAGTACAAACAGCTAATACTGCTTGAAGACTTTAATCTCAATGTGCTCTCCAAAAAGCAGGACAACATATTCCTAGAGGCTATGAATGTTTTAGCATATCAAGTAGTAGACAAACCCACACAAATATTAGGAAACATCCTTGATCAAATCTTTATTCCTAAAGAGATGACCACCAATAACTATTTCACAGATCCTCAACCGCAGCCAGTCCCATGGTCAGACCACTACATATGAACCTTCACTATATCAAACAGCATGAACATGCTATCTGACAAATATAAAAACATATCCAATCGAGGTGGTCTGTGAAGAATTGAGGGCGGCCTACCCCTTTCGTTGGGGGACAGGCGCCCTTCGCTATTTAGGTGTGCAGTTGACGGTGGACCGGTTGGCGCTTTTTAAGGCCAATTATGATCCGTTACTTCAGCAGGTTTGGCGCGATCTGGAGTCCTGGGCCGGTTCGACGTTATCTTGGTTTGGGCGTATAGCGGTGGTTAAGATGGTGGTTGTTCCCTGTTTTTTGTACCTCTTCCAGGTCCTTCCTATATCATTGCCCCGGGGAACATTGGCCTCCTGGCAGACCTTGCTCATGAAATTTATCTGGCAATATCGTCGGCCGCGTATAGTGCGCCGCATTCTTTATACGCGCACGCGCTCTGGGGGCATGGGGGTGCCTAACCTTCATTGGTACTATGCGGCGGCGCAATGTCGTGCTGGGGTGGAATGGATGAATTCGGAGAGCTCCAAACGTTGGGTACAACTGGAAATGACTATTTCACCTTAACCGTCTCACCCTCCCTTCCCCCTCTCTTGCACACCTTCAGTCCACCCGCTCCTCCGCCTTTTTCTTCGCAGCTCCCGCCCTTTGGAACTCTCTCCCCCCCTCCCTCCGCCTTGAGCCTCACTATCTTACTTTTAAGTGTAATCTGAAAACCCACCTCTTTTCCCTTGCCTTTGACCTTCCCTCCTCTTTTGTTTGAGCTCTCTCTACTGTGATTTATGTTGTGCTCTTTTCTCCTCCCCCTTTCCTATCAAAAGATTGTAACTTTCTTTTCCTTTCTTCTAGCTTAATGTTTTTATTATTATTTTTGTTTTTATGATTGTTTTTATATTGTAAACCGCTCTGGTCCCCCTAAAGGGCGGTATATCTACCCAAAGACCCAGAGGACCTACTATGTAAAAATGTACATATGTAATCTTTTTTCACCATAGACTAGAAGTAGATAATTTGCTGTGTGCTGCCCTTTCCCCCCGAATCAAATATGTATATACCTTAAATTTTTCTGTTTTGATTTGACAGCTCTCTCTATGTAATCTTACCCGCTTCTGATCGCTGGAAGGAGCGGTATACAAATGCTTGCTAAATAAATAAATATCAAGTTGAATAAAACAAACATAAAACAAACTATTGTGGGGGGAGCGGGTCTGGGGGATAGGCTGTGGCTTGGCCCCAAGTTGTGGGGGGGACCGCGTTTGGGTAATCCCTATATCAAACATACCCTCTGCTGTTGGGACCAATCATTTCGGACTCGATCTGACCCCTTTGGCGCCTATAGTGGATAATGCTGTGTTCCCGCCTGGGCTGACTGACCCGGTTTTCCGGATTTGGGGGCATAAGGGCCTTAGTCGTGCTGGGTAATTGTTCGATGAGGGTCAGTTGCAATCCTTTCGCTCACTTCAGGCGGAATTTGACCTTCCCGATGGTCATGTCTTTCAATATATGCAAGTGGCCCACTGGGTTCAGGCTAGATCCGTTCGCTCTCTTGTGGCCCGTGACTTGACGGATCTAGAGCGTTTCTGCGAGGGGAGTACTACCACAAAAGGTCTTATAGCTGGCTTTGTATGCCCAGTTGCTGGCCCATCAACCGAGAGGGGGCAAGTATAGAGAGCAATGGAATTCTTACTTAAATCTCCGGTTCTCTGAGCAGCAATGGGAACAGGTGGAGGGCAGGCTGTGGAGGAGTTCTGTGGCAATTAATGTCCGTGAAACTAACTATAAGCTCCTTTACAGATGGTATATGACGCCTGAGCGGATTGCTCGAGTATATCCAGGGGTTCGGATCTTTGCTGGCGGAGCTGTGGCCAGAAAGGCACTCTGGCGCATGTTTGGTGGTCTTGCCCTCGCATTCGAACCTTTTGGAGGGGGATTCAATTCCGCCTAAAACAATTGGTTGGGCTGAACATTCCCTGGGATCCGGGCATTTTCCTTTTTGGGGTTAATGTCCCTGGGGCACCAGCTCCTCAGCTGGCTTTGATTCGACATGGTCTGAATGCGGCTCGACTGGCTGTGGCTTTTGCATGGAAGCAGGTCCTGGCCCCGGCCCCATCCTTCTCTGTCTGGCTGGAGCGGATGTGGGATACGTATACAATGGAACGTGGGGTGGCAGCCGGTCGCTTACGATTGACACGCTTTGCGCAGGTGTGGGAAGCCTTTCTCCTCCAGTATGGCTCCTGAGTGCTCGACGGTGATGTATATCTTGAGGGCGGGAGGGCCTTATATTAGCTTGTGTGTCGGCAACCTGGCATTCCCACCTTTTGTTCTGCGTGCGCTGGCTGGTCAGGCTGCTCCTTGCACTTTTAGTTGGCATGGAGGTTCGTGGGGGACAGTTTAGATAGGATCAGGAGGGGATGGGGGTCGGGGGAGGTATTGGAGGTTGGGGGGCTGTATATAGTTTTGGGAGTGTATTTTGTGGATAGCTGGGGATGGGGGTAGGGGTGGGGATGGGGGTAGGGTAACACGGGGACACCAACATAAAAAACAAAACAAAAAACAAAAAGAAGAGGCATTTTGCTGGCTCATTCTTTGTGGATGGTTCATTTGGCATTGTTATCTTCTGCTATTGTATTATGTATATCGTTTATGTTTTCCTGTGTTCAATTGCTGTCTTTAATAAAAATAAAAAAACAACATATCCAATCACAGATTCTGATTCTTTGATAAACAAATCATTCTTAAAATAAATCACCCCCCAGCTATGGCTGGACACCACCAACATTGATCTACTCAAACCCCTCATAAACAATGCAGTAACAGCACCAATAACCAAATCTATCCCAAGACACAAGCAGAATGAAAGCTGGTACACAAAAGATCTAAGGATCATAAAAAGAGAGCTGAAAAGAATTGAGAGGAAATGGAGACACACAAAATTGACAGAGGACCAAACAAACTACATGAGTAAACTAAATGAATATCGTAACAAAATCAACACTCAAAAACAAGACCACCACACCAAACTCATCAAAAATTTCCTAAACAGACCATAAGACCTATTTGATATTGTGCGTTCTCTAACAAAAGACCCAAATCATAAAAATCTCAACACCACTCCCTCTTCACAAACACTAGCTAAATTCTTAAAGCAAAATCAAATATATGGAAACTAAAAAACAAACATATGAAGATACTATCACTAGCACATACTGGCAGGCTTTCAACACTATTACAAAAGATAACATAGAAAATATAATTGATAACCTCAACACCACTACATCGTAGTTACTCACCTGTAACAAGTGTTCTCCGGGGACAGCAGGAATCAGTCCTCACATATGGGTGATGTCGGCACCGATGGAGCTCTCACGGAAGCATCTCCCCAGCTTTCAAAGAAAGCCTTTGGGAGATGCCACCACGCATGCGTGGTCACCTTCCCGCGCAAGGGTGCCATCCTGCTCAGTCAGATGACATAGCTAAAAGATAGCAAAAATAAAAGATTGTAAAGGGCAACTCCAAGGGGAGAAGGAGGGAGGATTGTGAGGACTGATTCCTGCTGTCCCCAGAGAACACCTGTTACAGGTGAGTAACTATGCTTTCTCCGGGAACAAGCAGGAAGTCAGTCCTCACATATGGGACTCCCCAGCTACAGGCTACCGAAAGCCCATAGCACAATAGGGACTCCCTCATAGGGAGCCGCAAGCAGCAGCAATTTAACCCATGTACACAGACCACAGTAGGACCCATGCATCTGTGGAAACCAGCACTTCGATAGCCAGAACACAGAAGGGTCGGAGGGCAGAAGTTGCCTAAACCCCAAAAAGGTTACAGAGCACAGCCTAAATGAAGGCACTGTCTATCGAGACTATCTTTCCAGGCAGTAATGGGCTGCAAAGGTATGGACTGAAGACCAGGTGGCAGCCCAGCAGATGTCCACCATTGGGACGGAGCACAGGTTTGCCACAGAGGCCGCCATGGCCCTGACACGGCCTTCCAGCAGGAGCCTCGCCTGCTCATAAGCGAGGGCGATACAGTCTGCCACCCATGTGGACAGCGTACACTTGGTCACCGCCTCCCCCAGCCTACTGGGGTCGTAGGAGATGAAAAGCTGAGAAGCTTTGCGGTTGCCCTGAGTGTGTTGGATATAGGACAAAGCAGTCTTACAGTCCAAGGTGTGGAGGACTGTCTCCGCACGACTGGAGTGAGGTCTGGGAAAGAAGGTAGGGAGCACCACTTCCTGATTGAGATGGAAAGGCGACACTACCTTCGGCAGGAATTTGGGGTGCGTGTGGAGCACCACTCTGTTCTTGCAGAACCTGGTATAGGGCGCCTCCGCCACAAGGGCCTGAAGCTCGCTAACTGCGAGTGGAGGTAAGCGCGACCAGGAAAGCCACCTTCCAAGAGATGTAGCGAATGTGGCAGGTAGCCAGAGGTTCGAAGGGCGGGCGAGTGAGCTGCCCCAACACTAAGTTGAGGTCCCATTCGGTTGTCGGAGGGTGAACCAGGAGCTTCGATAAGAGCAGGCCCCAAAGGAAACAGGCCATCAACGGTTGGACTGAGAGGGGCTTATCGTCCACCGAATGGTGGTGCATTGCCAGGGCACTCAGGTGCACTCGGACGGAGTTAGACTTGAGCCTGGACTGAGAGAGGTGGAGAAGGTACTGTAAACACCAGAGCCACCGGGCAGGAAAAAGGGTCAGCCCCGCATTTGGTGCACCAAACAGAGAACTTGTGCCATTTGAGGGCATAAGCCTTCCTAGTAGAAGCCTTGCAAGAGACCAGCAGAATGTCTTCCACCTTAACAGGAAGGTTGAAAGGGGCCAGAGTCATCCTCTCAGCAGCCACACTGTCAGCGACAGGGACCCCAGGTTAGGGTGCAGAAGAGAGCCCCCCTCCTGAGATAGGAGTCCTGGGGCGGTTCCCAAGGGGATGGGGGTCTCCACCATCAACTGTAGAAGCAGCGGGAACCACGGTTACCTGGGCCACCGAGGAGCTATCAAGATGAGCGAGGCCCTCTTGCGGAGGGTCTTGAACAAGGTCTTGGTGATCAGCGGCATAGATGAGACCAGGAACGCGTCCGCTGTCACCCTGGAGGAGTGGGCCTACCGGGAGCAAAAGTGGGGCAACTGAAGGTTGTCCGGGCTGGCGAACAGGTCCATCACGGGCTCACCCCAGAGCCGGAAAAGCTGACTGGCTACCCTGGGGTCCAGCTGCCACTCGTGCGGCTGGAGAACTCTGCTGAGCCTGTCGGCCAGCAGGTTATCATGGCCTGGTAGGTACACTGCCCGCAAGAGGATACCCTGTTGGATTGCGTGCGAGCAGAGGACCAGTGCCTCCTGACAAAGGGTACGAGACCCTGTGCCACCCTGTTTGCTCACGTAGAACATTGCCACCTGGTTGTCTGTCTGGACCAGCACCGGCTGGTGACGCAGGTAGTAACAGAAGACCCTCAGGGCTAGGTGTATGGCTCAGAGTTCCAGGATGTTGATCTGGTGGATGCCCTCGTCTGGTGACCAGTTGCCCTGAGTGCAGAGATCTCCTCAGTGGGCACCCCAGTCGAGCAGGGGAGGCATCTGTGGTGAGGGGCTTGGAGCCTGAAAAGGCATGCCCGCCTCAAGATTTTGGAGAGACTGCCACCAGACCAGAGAATCCGCAAATTGGCGGGTCACAGAAACTCTGTCCCGGAGACACCACTGCGCCGCCCTCATGTGGAGGTGAGCATCGGGGGTGACGTGGACCGCAGAGGCCATGTGCCCGAAGCGGCGCAGGAGAAGCTGAGCGGGCACCGATGGACGGCAGAATCCTGAGACAATGGGCTCGGTCCCTGGGCATGAAAGCCTTCGACTGGAGAGTGTCGATCTTTGCCCCAATGAACGCAAGACACTGTGTTGGGAGGAGGTGAGACTTGGGGTAGTTTACGACAAACCCCAAGTGTTGCAGAACCTGGATAGTGTGTGCGGTGGCCTGCTGCACCTCTGAGGCTGTGCCTCCTTTTATGAGCCAGTTGTCCAGGTAGGGAAAGATGAAGACCCCCTGGAGCCGGAGGAAGGTGACGACTGCTAGGAATTTTGTGAAAACTCTTGGGGCATAGGCTAGGCCGAAGGGGAGCACCATATACTGAAAATGCCTGCCCCCCCCACAAACTACGAACCACAGGTACTGCCTGTGGTTTTGGTGGATGAGGATGTGGGTATTAAGCATCCTTATTTTATTTATTTATTTAGCTGTATTTATATCCCACTTTTCACCGGGTCAAAGCGGTCAATTGGGGGATACATTTAACACGAGGGGATATGAGACACATACACTAATACTTACAGGGAACATGGGCAGTGGAGGGTTAAGTGGCTTGCCCAAGACCACAAGGAGTGCCTATAGGACTAGAAATCCCAGTCCCTCCGGCCTGAGATTGCTGTCCCCAGGTGGGACTTGAACCCCCGGCCCTCCGGCCTGAAGTACCTTGTCCTAACCACTAGACCACTCCTCCCTACAAGGTCTAAGGAGCATAGCCAGCTTCCCTGCTGGAGGTAGGGCAGCAATATTCCAAGGGAGAGCATCTTGAGCTTCTCCCTCACCAGGAATTTGTTGAGGCTGTGGTCGAGGATGGGTCTTAGGCCCCCTGTCATTTTTGGCACAAGGAAATACCTGGAATAGAACCCCTTGCTCTTGAGATGGTGGGGCTCCAGTTCCACCGCTTTGTCCTCGAGAAGACCTGACAACTCCTTCAGAAGAAAGTCCCAGTGGAGAGGATACCTGAGGGGCTCTCCTGGGAAATAAGGGGGAGGTGTCTGAATCAGGTGGAGGAGGTAACCCTCAACCCTCCCTGACTACCCGAAGTGCTCAGGAATCGGTGGTGATGGTCACTCACCTCTGGGCATAGAGGGCCAGACGCCCCCCTGTGGGCTGCTGATCTCTTTGGGGTAGATAGGTTATGCTCAAGGAGTCAAACGTCCCCTGGCTTGGCCGGAGACAGTGCCTGGGGTTTTGGAGCTTTCTGCTTACGTGGGCCTTGCCCATGTCTCTTGGCCTGCTGACCCTATTGGGGAGCTGGGGAGGCTTGATAAGGTGGGTAGTTTTGGTAAGCAGCTCCCTTCCTCGGGTAAAAGAAATTTTTACCCGAGCGCTTCCGTCGGGGAGGGGCAGCGGTCCTTTTGGAGAGCCTGGTCCTCGTCATGAACTTGGTCTCCAGCTCGGCAGCCTTGTTGGTCATGGGTTTGCCAAAGAGATTCTCTCCTTGGCAGGTGACATCGACCAATTTGTCCTGAACCCACTGCTTGAGGTCGGACTCGAGCTGTTTGCTCACCACTGGCACCGAAGTTGGTGTCTCCCACATTCGGAGCATCAGCCGTTTAAGGATAGCAGGGATGTGCACCGTGAGAGATTCCCATGGAGGGGCCTCGTACTGGAGGATTTCCAAATCATCCGCCTGAGGGTCCTCCTGACTTGGTCGGGAATGCCAGGGCCTTAGACATGTCCTTAACAAAATCAAGGAAGCCCATATTCTCGGGTGGGGACCGCCATTGAGGTTCCGAGACGGGAGAGTCTGATGGGACATCCCAGTGGCAACGGGTATCGGGGGACTCCTTGTCCTCCTCCTCCCACTCGAAGTAGTCTGTCGAGGACTTGTAGGAGGGCTGCTCTGCAGACCTTGGGGCCCCCAATGCTCTGCGGCCGGTGCCCGGCAAACTTGCCAGGGATGACTGCGGCCCTGTTGAGCAGGACTCAGATCGTAACGTCAACCAAGGATCAGCTTGGCCTCCGGGAATGTCTTGGACATCGAGGGCCCAGTGGTCGGGGCAGATGACCCAGTCGTGCCAGACAACAGCACCCACTGGTGGTCCATGAAGGCAGACAAACTGCACTGCAGGGCCGCCATTCTAGACTCCAGACCAGAAGGCTCCGCAGACTTCGGCGCGTGCACAGAGGGATTCAGGCCTGATGCTGGTTTTCCTGAAGGGGAATCCTTTAAGAGGTCGGTGTCTGGGGACTGAGGCCAGTCCGCGGTCAGAACCTTCCGGGGGACCTTCGCAGGCCGCTTCTTCTCCGAAGCCTCAGACGAACATCTCGGATTGCAGGACTGGGCTTGAGGAGCACCAGGCCGGTCGGAACCGTTCAAGGACACCGCATTCGAGGGTTTCTTCTTCTTCCTGGGTCCCCTCGAGGGAGACCCCCTTTATGAGGACTCACAAAGAGGCTTGGGTTCAGAGGTTCTTGGGGTAAAACTTATCATGCTGCTGCTGCTGCTGGCGTCTCTTAAGGGCCTTACTGGACATCCTCTTGCAGAGACCGCAGGCTGCCGGGTCATGGTCTGGCCCAAGGTAGAGGAGACAGCAGTTGTGTGTGTCAGTCAACATAATTTTAGAGCACCGATCACACTTCTTAAAGCCACTGGTAGCTATGGGGGAAAAAAGTACCCCTGCGAGGTCGAAGACTCTCCGGGCTGCCAGTGGGAGAAAAAAGGCACGAAGATGCCAGGAAAAGAAAAGAACAATAACTACAAAAATAGACCGAACTGAGGTCGGTAGGCTGGAAGAGTACCGGTGCAATACCAGAGGTGAGTATGAAACTCAGGAGAGAAAAATCAACGTTTTATGGGGACAAGCCAAAGGGCTCCGTGAAAAAAAGGAGAGTGAGCATGCGTGGTGGCATCTCCCAAAGGCTTTCTTTGAAAGCTGGGGGGATGCTTCCGCGAGGGCTCAGTCGGTGCCAACGTCTCCCATATGTGAGGACTGACTTCCTGCTTGTTCCCGGAGAACTCACTACTTTATCCATGTCTAGTCAGCTGGATTAAGATATGCAGATCTGAACTATCTCCGGCACGCCTCAAAATGATGCAACTATCACTTGAACAAGAATACCTGCCTGAGGATCTCAAACTGGCATTAGTACATCTTACACTCAAAAGCACCACTGCAGATATAACAGACCCAGCCTCCTACAGACTCATATGCAATCTGTCATTCCTATCAAAAATCATAAAAGGGACCAACAAACCAAACGAAGGATTTATACTAATTTTCCTTTGATATAGCAGCTGCTTTTGATTCCATCTCACACAATCTACTGCTTGTAAGACTAAGAGCAATTGGAATTAAAAACACCCCACTCAAATGGTTCCAGTCATACCTAAAGGACCAATTCCAACAAGTAAACTTATGGCCGCAGAGACCCACACCCTACGAGCAACACCAGGGAGTCCCACAAGGATCAGCACTATCTGCAGTACTCGTCAACATTTACATTTATATGTGACATATTGAGAAAACGCAAAGGCCACTATCATATTTATGTGGATAATATAATGTTATACACACCATACAATATATCCAACCCAGACCAAACCAAGATTGTAAATTGCATCACTGAAACAATGCAATGGCTAAGAGAACACAACCTCACAATAAACTACAAGAAAATATTCATAATGCCTAAAATTCTGAAGACTGGTAATACAGAACTGGCAGTCAAGCAAGAGGTGAAATACCTAGGTATAACACTGGAGCAACAAATAAACGTCACATCCCATATCAGAAAACCACCAGAGCTATATATGGAAAAATAAGAGTTCTACATAATTTATGTCCTCTCCTAGCACCAAATGATTTCCGAACGATATTCCAGGCCCTAATCTTCCCTCATTTGGACATCTGCAATAAGATACTCCAAGGACTTCCCAAATACACCTGGCACCAGCTACAACTGGCACTACACACAGCATCAAGAATTAAAACAGGGGCAAAAAAGAATCTGATCACATAACAATATTTAAACAATTACACTGGCTGCCACTAACAAGCAGAATAAAGTAAAAAATAACAATATTCAAATTCATAAACAATTTATCTGCAACCTGCTTGAAATCCACCATTCATGAACCAGTGAACATAAGAAACAGAAGAAAATGCACCAAAAACATGCTCACTCTACCAGCAGAACTAACAGCAACTAATTGACACGTAATAGAGCCTTCTCCCTATATGCCCCAGATTTCTGAAATACCCTCCCCAAAAAACTCCAGAGCATCACAAAGCTTACGTCCTTTCGTAAAGAGTTAAAAACTCACCTATTCAAAGATCACTTCAAAGACTTAACTCTCATCCCCTGAAATCGTGAATGCCCTCAACACACAACCCTAAGACACACTGATTCCCCTCCCCACATCTTGTGTTCACACTGATTTTTATAAATATGTTCATATATCCATCATCTAACGCCAGATTTGAGATGTTTGATATTTAGCCAATGTCTATTTATTGTTACCTATAATACTTGTTAGCAGAATTTGTCCTAAGTTATATGTAATGGAATTGTTCCATATAAATAGCTTTGATTACCTAAGAGGTATAGAAAAATAAATAAACAAACTACTAAATAAACAACTTGTGTGATGTGATTTTAATATTAATGAGCTTATTTGCATGCATTTGCATACAATATAGCTCAATATTTTTACTGCCGTAAGATGATTTTCTGGGCAATAATGGTATGCTACCATTAGAATGTGTTAACATCATTTTAAAGCGCATTAAAGTGCTTTAGTAATTAGACCCCTTGAGGCAGTATTAACTTGTTAAACTGATGGAATGCAGTGGTCTGACAATACAAACTAATTAGCTGTATCTGGAGAATACCATTTTCACAGCCCATAAAGCACAGTTACTTACCTGTAACAGGTGATCTCTGGGAACAGCAGGAATAAGTCTTCACATATGGGTATCGTCAGTACCGACGGAGCCTGCGCGGGAACGCTCCCCAGCGTCCAGTAGGAAAGCTTTTGGGAGCATCCCACAGCGCCTGCACGCTGCCTTCCCCAACCGCCTCTCTCCAGTTCGAGTTTTAAACCTGAGACAAAGAGAGAGAGAGGAAAGGAAAGATAGAGAGATACAACTCCTAGGGAAGGTGGGTGGGTTGTGAAGACTTATTCCTGCTGTTCCCAGAGATCACCTGTTACAGGTAAGTAACTGTGCTATCTCCAGGAACAAGAAGGAATGAGTCTTCACATATGGGGACTCCCCAGCTAGAGATGCCTGGGAGATCACCCAGATTGTGAGTCCCTGGGAAGGGCTCCACCTCCACCCATGAATCTCAGGCATCCAGTCAGGGATGGAGGGTAGGAGTTGATTAGGTATGGAACAGGTGTTTGAGAACAGCCTGACCAAACAAGGCATCCCGGCGGGAGTCCTTGTCCAAGCAGTAATGGGCTGTGAAGGTATGAACCGATGCCCAGGTGGCCGCTCGACAGATTTGGTTGATGGACACAGAGTTTAGATGAGCCATAGAGGTTGCCATGGCCCTCACTTTGTGAGCTGTGACATGGCCCTCCAGAGAAAGGTTCTTACTCTGGTAGGCGAAGGAAATACACTGAGCAATCCAATTGGACAGAGTTCTCTTAGAGACTGGAAGTCCTAAATGAGAAGGATCAAAAGCAACAAAAAGTTGAGAGGACTTTCTATGTTGCTGTGTCCTTTGTAAGTAGAAAGCAAGTGCTCTTTTACAATCCAGGGTATGAAGATTCCTCTCTGCACTTGATGCATGAGGTCCTGGAAAAAAGACAGGTAAATATACCTCCTGGTTCAGATGAAAAGGTGAGACCACTTTAGGCATAAAGTGTGGATTAGTTCTGAGGACTACCTTGTCATGATGGAACCTTGTATAAGGAGGATTAGCCACTAGAGCTTGCAACTCACTGATACGGCGAGCTGAAGTGACTGCAATGAGAAATATAACCTTCCAGGAAAGGAATTTCAAGGAGGTAGTGGCTAAGGGTTCAAAGGGTGGCTTCATAAGCTGGCCAAGAACCAGATTCAAGTCCCATGCCACTGGAGGTGGTCTAATGCGAGGTTTAGATAAAAGAAGGCCTCTCATGAATCTTGCTACAAGAGGATGAGAGGAAATAGGTTGTCCATTGAGAGGCTTAAGGAATGCTGCAATAGCACTCAAATGGACTCTGATTGAATTTGTTTTAAGGCCTGCATGGGATAAATGCAGCAAATAGTCTAGTAAATAATTCAAAGGTATTGCAAGAGGGTTAAGACCCTTCTCTGCACACCAAATGGAAAACCTTTTCCATTTAAAAGCATAGGAACGTCTGGTGGAAGGCTTTCTGGAAGCATGAAGGATATCCTTCACTTGCTGAGAAAGGTGTAAATCTTGAAGGTCTAGGCCTTCAGCAACCAGGCCCTGAGATGAAGAGACTGAGGATTTGGGTGCCACAAGGTTCCTTCCTCCTGGGAGAGGAGATCTGGAGCAGACCCCAGGTCCAGGGAGGGAGCTTGAGAAAGATGCAGAAGTATAGGGTACTACACTTGGCGTGGCCAACGTGGTGCTATGAGGATCATAGAAACATGATGACAGAAAAAGACCACATGGCCTATCTAGTCTGTCCTTCCATAACAACAACTACAACAGTCCACTTTTTACCTTTAGAGATCCTCTGTGTTGGTCCCATGCTTTTTTGAATTCAGTTACTGTCCTCATCTCTACCACCTCCACTGGGAGACTATTCCATGGATCCACTACTCTTTCTGTAAAGAAATATTTCCGCATATCACTCCTGAATCTATCTCCCTTCACCCTCATCCCATGTCCCCTCGTAGCAGAACTTGCTTTCAATTGAAAGAGGCTCTCTCCCTGAACATTTATGCCACGGAGGTATTTAAACATCTTAATCATATCACCTCTATCCCGCCTTTCCTCTAAGGTGTACATATTAAGATCCTTAAGTCTGTCCTCATATGCTTTATAATGAAGCCCATTAATCATTTTAGTAGCCACCCTCTGCACCGACTCCATCCTGTTCACATCCTTTTGAAGGTGCGGTCTCCAGAATTGCACACTATACTCTAAAGGAGGTCGCACCAAAGACTTATACAGAGGCATTATCACCTCCTTTTTTCTGCTAGCCATTCCTCTCCGTATGCACCCAAGCATCCTTCTAGCTTTTGCCGTCGCCTTTTCTACCTGTTTAGCTACTTTAAGATCATCAGACACAATCACGCCTAGGTCCCGCTCTTCTTTAGTGGACAAAAGTACTTCACCTCCTATACTGTATTGCTCCCTTGGATTGCTGCAGCCCAAATGCATGACCTTACATTTTTTAACATTAAATCCCAGCTGCCAAATTCTAGACCATTCTTCAAGCTTAGCTAGATCCCTCCTCATGTTATCAACACCTTCCTGGGTGTCTACTCTATTGCAGATTTTGGTATCATCCGCAAAGAAGCAAACCTTACCCGACAGCCCTTCCGCTATATCACTAACAAAGATGTTAAAAAGAATCGGACCAAGGACAGATTCCTGGGGCACACCACTGGTAACATCCTTCTCCTCAGAGTGAGCTCCATTTACTTGTAGACCCCTTGTCTCTCTGAAGCTTGAACAGAGTCTTGGGGATGAGGGGAATAGGTGGAAAGGCATAGAGGAAGTCTTTCCCCCAATGAAGGAGGAAGGCATCCCTGGCCTGAACTCTCTGACACTGAATCCTGGAACAAAACCGGGGAAGTTTGGCATTCCACGGACTTGCAAACAGGTCTGTGTCTGGGGTACCCCAAATCGGAAAAATCCTGGCTATCTGGTCCCCATGGAGGGACCATTCGTGTGGAAGCAGAACTCGACTGAGTCTGTCTGCCCAAGAGTTTTGAACCCCTGGAAGATACACTGCCATGAGATGGATTTGATGCTCTCTGGCGAAGGCCCACAATCTCAGAGCTTTGTTGCAAAGCGACAGAGAGCCAGTCCCCCCCTGCTTGTTCACGTAGAACATGGCTATCTGGTTGTAAGTGTGGATGAGGACTGTCTTGTAGCTGAGCAGGGTGTGGAAGACTGAGAGCCAGAAAGATTGCTCTGAGCTCTAAGAGGTTGATATGTAGAGATGTCTCCTGTGGAGACCAGATGCCTTGGGTGGAGAGATCTTGTAGATGAGCTCCCCAACCCTTTGGAGAGGCATTTGTTGTAAGGGTTGCTTGGGGTAACACCTGTTGAAAGGGGGACCCCAGCAACAGATTCTGAGTGGACTTCCACCAGTGGAGGGACCAAAAGAGGCGACTGGAGGTTGCTATTTTGTCTGACAGGCAACCTGATGCCTGGGTCCATTGGGTGGATAGAGTCCACTGAACTGCCCTCATGTGAAGGCAAGCGTAAGGAACCACATGCACAGTGGATGCCATGTGGCCTAAGAGTTGTAACATCTCTCGAGCAGTTAAATGGGATTTTAACAGAATCTGGGAGGCTAACTGTACCAAGCGTAGGCAACAGGCCTGGGGAAGATAGGCCCTTGCAGTTGTGGTATCCAGTAAGGCCCCTATGAACTCTAGAGACTGAGTAGGGGTGAGATGGGATTTTGGAATGTTGATTACCAGTCCCAGATACTGAAGAACACGCTTTGTGCAGGCTAAGGAAGCCTGGGCCTCTGACTGGGATGGAGCTCGGATGAGCCAGTTGTCCAGATATGGGAATACGAATAACCCTAGAGTGCGTAAAAATGCAGCTACTACTGCCATGCATTTTGTGAACACTCTTGGAGCAGAGACCAGACTGAAAGGAAGCACTTTGTATTGGTAGTGCTTTCCTTGGTAAAGGAACCGAAGGAACCTTCTGTGTGTTGGATGGATGAGGACATGGGTGTACGCATCCTTGAGATCTAGAGAACAAAGTCAGTCCTGACTCTGGAGGTATGGAAGGAGAGTTCCGAGAGAAGTCATCTTGAATTTCTCCTTGCACAGAAACTTGTTCAACTCTCTGAGATCTAATATGGGTCTGTAGCCCCCCGTTTTCTTTGGAATGAGGAAATAGGGGGAGTAGAACCCTGAGACCTGTTGAAGAAGGGGTACTTCTTCTATTGCCCCTTGGGCAAGAAGGGTAGCAATCTCTTGACCTAGAAGGTTGAGGAGAGATGTTGGAGAACTGAACTGTTTCACCATGGTGTGAGGGGAAGGTTTAAGAAATGAAGCTTGTACCCATCCCGTATGATGGAAAGGGTCCATTGCTCTGCTGTGATTTGTTCCCATCTGGGAGCAAAATGAGCTAACCTTCCTGGGATGGTGAGAGGCTCTGGATGTTCTAGAGCCAAAAAGGCTAAGTTCTCTAGTGGAAAGTCAAAGGCCCTGAGGAGGCTGAGGCTGTTGAGCCGCAGCAGTCCTCGCAGCCTGAGGCTTGGCCTGTTTTGGTTGTTGCTATCTCTTTGTAGCAAAAAGACCTTGAGAAGAGGTCTGACCATAAGTAGAAGAAAATTTCCCTTTTTTTAGGAAAAATCCTTTTTTGAACAACCTCTTTTTAAAAGGAGCAGCAGTAGACTTTGAAAGTCTATCTAAAGCAGAATTTTCAGCATCCATCTGGTTGGCCTTTGCTTGCCAATCTTTGCCAAACAGGTTTTCACCTGTACAGGGAAGGTTACCTATACCATCCGGCACCCAGGATTCCAAATCAGAGGCTCGTAACCAAGCAACTCTGCGTGCACCTATGGCAATAGCCGAGGCTCTACTGGCACCCTCAAAAGAGTCAAAGGCTGCACGATTGGAAAACTTGGATACATCCTGTGCATGTTTAAGCCAGGTGAGAAACTCTTCTCTCTTATCTTCTGACATAAAAGGAGATAAGGTTTGCAGATGATCTGTAACTTATTTTAGAAACATCCCCTTATAGACTATAAGAGTTGATTCTGGCTACAAGCATACTGGGCCTGGAAACTTTTCTTGCCAAAGGCATCTAAGGTTCTGCATTCTCTTCCTGGAGGAGCAGAGGAGTGTCTTTTTGTACTCTTGATCTTTTTCATAGCAGACTCTACCACAATGGAGTGGTGAGGAAGCTGAGTCTTATGAAAACCAGGACAAGGAGGAACACGATACATGGTGTCCAACCTAAGAGAATGAGGGGAGGTGGAAAGAGGAGTCTCCCATATGCACAACATGTGATCATAAAGAATCTCATGTACTGGTAAGGTGGCTGCCTCTTTAGGAGCCTTAGGATATTGTAAAATATCTAATTTTTTGGCTCTAGGTTCTGTTTCAGAGGCCACTGAGATGGATAGGCCTCTGGCCACCTCCCTGATGAAGTCCTGAAAAGACAAGTCTTCAGGAGGAGATATTCTCCTTTTTGGAGAAGAGGGTTCCTGAGGAAGGATCCCCGATGCTTCAATAGAGGCCTCTGATGCATCAGAATCTTCAGAGGAATCAAAGTATCGACTGTCTGGATGCTCTCGCAGAGCCCGATTCGCGTACCGGGGGGTATCGACATCGGGAGTAATCGGTACCGAGTCGGTACCAATGGGCATCACAGGATAGCGTACCGCTGCCGTCGACGTTGATGTCAATGCAAGCGGTACCGGTAGCGGAACCAATATCGGATCCGGCACCGGAATCGGTACCGGTACCAACAACGGAGTTTGTTGCGGTACCGTAGGCGTCGCAGCTTGTATGAATGCCGTGATGGCACGCTCCATGATCAGAATATTCTGATCCATCGACGCCACCAATGTCTGGATGTCAGTACCGGTGGAAACCGCCAGTACCCCAGAACATTGTAACAGGTGATCGGTCGAGGCCGAGCCATCGATGTCAACCTGTGACCCCATAGATACAGCTTTGGAAGCCGGAGCTTCCCGCCGGGGTAATTTTGCCGGTGTGGGATCCTCAAGAGTAAGCACGGGGGCATCTCGATACTTGGAGGGAGATGTACTCTTTGAGGACCGGCCGGATTTAAGTTTGGTTACCTGAGATCCATGGGATGAAGAAGCAGCCCTGGAAGACGTCAATGCCACAGAAGCTGCATCAGAGGGAAACAGGGTACTGAGCTTGGCTGCTCTATTTTGTAACCCTCTTTTAGACATCATGGAACAGGACTCACAATCAGCAATGGAGTGGTCAGGACCTAAACATTTTAGACACCAGTCATGGGTGTCAGTGACAGAAATAATGCCACTGCACTTCGTGCACTTTTTGAACCCGGAGGCGGATTTTTCCATGAGGAAAAATATTTCTGCAGGCCTAAGGCCACAGAAGAAAAAATGCACTGAAGTAAGAAAACAGTAGGTTTTTTTTTTTTTTTTTTTTTTTAAGAAAGAAAGAAAAAAGACCGGTGGTACGGGTCTGGAGTCGAGAAGGCAGACACGCGACTAAAAAAATAAAAGAAAAGATTAAATTAGACTTACCTGCTAATTGTAGTTCCTGGAGTATCTCCAGTCTAGTCCCGGAATCTCTGGGGTTGTCAACCTCATCCAGCAGCTTTGGAGACTGAGAAACCTCTGTGATGTCATCGGTATATAAGGGCTGGCACCGCCTCCTCACACCAGTTGACCTATTGGCAAAGCAGAACTCACCAGAGCAACAAGTAAGCAAAGACATCGCAGAAACATACTGCCTTTCTAACTGAAAACGGCCGGCTGGCCCCAGGAGGCCCACGCCCTGCAGGCCCTACCTGCCGTGAGATCCTCCCAGCACTACTCCTAAACCCTGGCAAAATACCACCTAACCCCCCCCCCCTACCTAGGAGAAGAGGTACTATAGACTAATGGAGGACCCCAAGAGAATCAAAATGCCTACTTACCCGTAATAGCGACACTGTTTCCGGTTCTCGCACCTCCAAGATACCGGGTGGGACACGGGACTAGACTGGAGATACTCCAGGAACTACAATTAGCAAGTAAGTCTAATTTAATCTTCCTGATCGTCCCTCCAGTCTAGTCCCGGAATCTCTGGGGACGTACCAGAGCAGTAACTATCAACCATGGGAGGGACCTGCGAGACCGGCTTGAAGCACCGCCGATCCAAAACAGCAATCCCTGTCCGCCTGCACATCCAGACGGTAATATCTAACAAATGTATGCAGGGACGACCAAGTCGCCGCTCTACAGATCTCCGCCGCCGGCACCAAGCTACATTCGGCCCAGGACGCCGCTTGCGCTCTGGTAGAGTGAGCCCGCAAACCGTCCGGCACCACGCGACCACACAACAGATATGCTGACGCAATGGCTTCCTTCACCCATCGAGCAATCGAACCTTTAGAAGCCGCCTCACCTTTCCGGGCACCCGCGAACAATACAAAAAGCCTGTCGGATTTACGAAAGGACGCCGTTCGCGCAAGATACTTCAACGCCCGGCGTATGTCTAACCAATGAAGCCAGTGCGCCGCCGGATCCTTGCCCTTGACGCGAAACACCGGCAACAAGAGGACTTGGTTCAAATGAAAAGCGGAAACCACCTTAGGCAAAAACGAAGGAACTGGTCGTAAAACCACCTTAGAATCGAAAAAAGACAGAAAAGGCTCCCTGCATGAAAGCGCTTGTAACTCGGAAACTCGCCGCGCCGAGGCGATAGCTATCAAAAAGACCACCTTCAATGTAAGATCTTCCAACGAAGCCTCCCCTAAAGACTCAAAAGGAGCTTTACCTAGCGCCTCCAAAACCAAAGGCAGATCCCAAGCTGGGACCACGGGCTTACGCGGAGGACGCAGAAGCGTCACGGCTTTCAAGAAACGTTTAATATCCGCATGATCCCCCAAAGCGTATCCGTTCACCTTGCCCCGGTAACAGGACAAGGCCGCAACTTGCACCTTGAGCGAAGCAGCCGCTAGGCCCTTCTGAAAAGCATCCTGCAAGAAAGCCAAAATCTGAGGAAGCAACGCCCTGAGAGGCACAAAGTCCCTTTCTGTACACCAAGCTCCAAACACGCGCCAGATCCTGACATAAGCCAAGGACGTAGACCTGCGTCGTGCTTTCAGCAAAATAGCAATGACCGCCACCGAATAACCTCTGGCTCTTAACCGCGCCCTTTCAAGAGCCAGGCCGTAAGCGAGAATCGATCCACTTGCGGCATGCGGAGTGGGCCCTGCATGAGAAGATCCCTGCGAACCGGAAGTTGCCATGGTTTCCCCACCAAGAGCCGGACGAGGTCCGCGTACCATGGCCTTCTCGACCAATCCGGAGCAATGAGCACCACGCACCCCTTGTGACGTTCTATGCGCTGAAGAACTCGGCCGATCAACACCCACGGCGGGAACACATACAATAGTTGATCCTCCGGCCACCGCTGAATGAGAGCGTCGAGCCCTTCCGACATCCTCTTTCTGCGACGGCTGAAGAAGCGACCGACCCTCGCGGACCGAAAAGTCGCCATCAAGTCCATTACCGGCGTGCCCCAATGCCGCACCAACATTGCAAATACGTCCGGGTGTAAGACCCACTCCCCTGGGTCCACCTTTACGCGACAGGGATCTGTACTGGGTCTGCTGCTTTTTGACATATTCATAAATGACCTGGAAAAGGGAATAACTAGTGAGGTTATCAAATTTGCAGATGAAACAAAACTGTTTAAAGTTGTTAAAACCCAAGAGGATTGTGGAAAACTGCAAGAGGATCTGGATAAATTGGAAGACTGGGCATCCAAATGGCAGATGAAATTTAATGTGGACAAGTGCAAAGTTATGCACCTAGGAAAGAACAACCCACACTATAGTTACACAATGCAAGGCTCCACATTAGAAACCACCACCCAGGAAAAAGATTTAGGAGTCATCGTGGATAACATGTTAAAACCCTCCGCCCAGTGTGCAGCAGCGGCCAAGAAAGCAAATAGAATGCTAGGTATCATAAGGAAAGGGATGGAGAATAAAACAAAGGATGTTATAATGGCCTCTGTATCGCTCCATGGTACGACCGCACCTTGAATATTGTGTGCAATTCTGGTCACCGTATCTTAAAAAGGACATAGTGTTATTAGAAAAAGTACAGAGAAGAGCCACCAAATTGGTGAAAGGAATGTAAGGCTACTCCTATGAAGAGAGGCTAAGAAGGTTAGGGCTCTTTAGCCTGGAGAAGAGACAGCTGAGGGGAGATATGATAGAGGTCTATAAATTAATGAATGGAGTGGAACGGATAGCGTAGTTACTCACCTGTAACAGGTGTTCTCCAGGAGCAGCAGGAATCAGTCCTCACATATGGGTGACGTCGGCGCCGACAGAGCCCTCGCGGAGCAATTTTCCCCAGCTTTCAAAGAAAGCCTTTAGGAATTGCAGCGCGCATGCGTGGTCCTCTTCCTGCCCAAGGGTGCCATCTTGCTCAGTCAGATGACATAGCTAAAAGAAAGCAAAAAATTAGCAAAAACGAAAGCATAGAACTGCAACTCCAAGGGGAGGAGGGAGCGTTGTGAGGACTGATTCCTGCTGCTCCTGGAGAACACCTGTTACAGGTGAGTAACTACGCTTTCTCCAGGACCAAGCAGGAAGTCAGTCCTCACATATGGGACTCCCAAGTTTAAGGCTACCGGAGACCCAAGCACAAAAATGAGATCCCTCAAGCTCAGTAGCCCAGAAGGAAGGAATCTTCTCTGAATACGTCCCCATCCGGTAGCCCAACATCCGGGATGGAGGGTAGGAGTTGCCTATACCTCGAAGAGGTTACGGAGGACTGCCTGTCCGAAAGCACTGTCCCTGCGGGACTCCCTCTCCAGGCAGTAGTGGGCCGCAAAGGTCTGGCTTGAAGACCAAGTAGCGGCCCGGCAGATGTCTGCCAATGGAACAGAGCGGAGGTAAGCCACTGACGTAGCCTTCGCCCGAACACGATGGGCCGTGACTCGACTTTCCAACGAGAGGCTGGCTGCCTCGTAAGCCCAAGCGATACAGTCAGCAATCCAGATGGACAAAGCACGCTTGGAGACAGGGAGCCCCAACTTATTGGGGTCATAAGAGACGAAGAGCTGAACAGCCCGTCTGTGCTCCTGCGTATGGTCAAGGTAGAAGGTCAACGCCCTTCTACAGTCCAGGGTATGCAAGACTATTTCAGCTCGGCTGGAGTGTGGCCTGGGAAAGTAGGTTGGAAGCACCACCTCCTGGTTGATGTGAAAAGGGGAAACCACTTTGGGAAGAAACTTAGGGTGAGTCTGTAGGACTACCCGGTTCTTGTAGAACCTAGTGTACGGAGGATCAGACACCAGGGCCTGCAGCTCACTAACGCGTCTAGCAGAAGTGAGGGCCACCAAGAACAATGTTTTCCAAGAAAGAAAACAAAGAGGACAGGTAGCCATAGGTTCAAACGGCGGACAGGTAATCCGCTGTAAAACCACATTGAGATCCCAGTCCGGGGCTGGTGGGCGCAAAGGTGGTTTAAGGAGAAGGAGGCCTCTGAGAAAACGAGCCACCAGAGGGTGGCTAGAAAGAGGTCTGCCCTCCACCGGCATGTGGTGCGCAGAAAGAGCACTGAGGTGGACCTTGATCGAGTTGGACTTAAGTCCAAGATTGGAGAGGGAAAGCAAGTACTGCAAGACCACTGACGCTGAACAGGAGAAGGGATCTTGAGACTGCTGAGCACACCAGACGGAGAACCGACGCCACTTCAGAGCGTAGGACGTCCAGGTGGAGGGCCGCCTGGAGGCCAAAACGACCTCCTCCACATCTGGAGGCAGGCGGAGGGGAGCAAGGACTACCCTTTCAGCAGCCAGGCCATCAGATGAAGCGACCGGAGGTTGGGGTGCAGGAGAGTCCCCTGATCCTGTGACAGGAGGTCGGGCTGACACCCCAGAGGAAGAGGGGAGTCCACCGCCAGCTGCATTAGAAGTGGGAACCAAGGTTGTCTCGGCCACCGGGGAGCCACTAGGATCATCGATGCTTTGTCTCTGAGAACTTTGAAGAGTGTCCGAGACACCAGCGGCATGGGAGGAAAGGCATATAAGAGGCCTGTGGACCATGGAATCAGAAAAGCATCCGCCGCTACTCTGAGAGGATGCGGTTGTCGAGAGCAGAATCTGGGAAGTTGCCGGTTCAGAGGACTGGCAAACAGATCCATGGTGGGGAGGCTCCACTTGAGAAAGATCCGCTGAACCACAATCGGATCCAGCCTCCACTCGTGCGGCTGGAGGATACTTAGCTTGTCGGCCAGGTAATTTTCTTGACCTGGGAGATAGACAGCTTTGAGGATAATGCCGTGGTGGACAGCCCAAGAGCATAGTTTTTGTGCTTCCTGACAGAGAAGTAAGGAGCCTGTCCCGCCTTGTTTGTTCACATAGAACATTGCAACCTGATTGTCTGTCTGTATCAGCACCGACTGATGAGAAATCAGGTGAGAGAATGCCTTGAGCGCTAGGCGGATGGCTCTGAGCTCCAGGAAGTTTATCTGTTGAGCAGACTCCCAAGGAGTCCAGAGACCTTGAGTACATGTCCCTTGGCAGTGTGCTCCCCAACCCAGGAGAGAAGCATTGGTCGTCAGGACCTGAGAATGCGGAGGGGGCTGAAAAGTCACTCCTAGTACTAGGTTGGGCAGATGAAGCCACCATTGCAGAGAAGAGACCAGCCGGTCGGAGATCTGTATGGAGTCCGCTAGGCTTCCAGTGGCCTGATGCCATTGTGTGCGAAGGCACCATTGAGCAGGTTGCATGTTCAGGCGGGCATTGGGGGTCACATGGACCGTGGAAGCCATATGGCCGAGCAGTCTCAGAAATTGCCTGGCCGAGACCAGGGAATTGCTGTGAAAGTGGCTGGCGAGATCCATGAGCCTTTGGGCCCTGACCAGAGGCAGGAAAGCCTGCGCCTGAAGTGTGTCCAACCTGGCGCCGATGAATTCGAGATTTTGAGAGGGGAGCAAAGTGGACTTTGCGAAGTTTATGACAAATCCCAAGTACTGGAGTAGAGTCACAGTGTGATGAGTGGACTGAGTGGCCTCTTGGGAGGACTGGGCTCTGATGAGCCAGTCGTCCAGGTATGGAAACACAAAAAGGCCTTGAAGTCTTAGATAGGCCGCCACCACTGCCAGGCATTTGGTGAACACCCTGGGGGCGGAGGATAGGCCAAAGGGCAGTACTCTGTACTGGTAATGATTTCCTCCCACCACAAACCTGAGATATTGTCTGTGGTCTGGATGAATAAGGATATGAGTATACGCATCCTTTAGATCCCAGGAGCATAGCCAGTCTCCCTGCTGGAGGTAGGGCAGCAGGATTCCAAGGGTAAGCATCTTGAACTTTTCCTTTGCAAGGAACTTGTTGAGGTTTCGCAAGTCCAGGATAGGTCTGAGGCCTCCTGTTCTTTTTGGTATCAGAAAGTACCTGGAGTAAAACCCTTGACCTTTCAGGTGGTGGGGCACCGGTTCCACAGCCTGTTCCTGAAGGAGACTTGCTAACTCCTGAAGGAGTAAGTCCCTGTGCAGAGGGAGTCTCGGAGGCTGGTGAAAGTGAAGAAGATAGCCCTTCCGAACTATGTGAAGTACCCAGGTATCTGTGGTGATGTTGGACCACCTTTGGGCAAAGTGGACCAGCCGGCCTCCTGTGCTGAGAGAAACCAGCTGAGGAGGAGAGGCTATGCTGATGAAGTCAAAAACCCCCACCCTGCTGAGCAGGGGCCGGTGGTGCAGGCTTGGGGGCTTGCTGCCTACGGGACCCATTACCCTGTCCCTTGGCCTGCTTACCCTGTGGGGGAGCTGCTGAGGCCTGATACTGAGGGTAGTATTTATAGGCAGCCGCCTTCCTCGGGTAAAAGGGCTTTTTCCCCGAGCCCTTCTTCTTTTGAGAAGGGGCAGAGGTCTTCCTTGAGAGACGAGTCCTGGTGAGAGTCTCGGTCTCGATCTGTGCAGCCTTCTCATCCATGGGCTTGCCAAAGAGGTTTTCACCTCTGCAGGGGACATCGACCAACTTGTCCTGCACCCATGGCTCGAGGTCGGACGTCTGAAGCCAAGCCTGGCGGCGTCCACCGATGCCGGCTGCGGCTACTCGAGCCGATGCCTCAAAACCATTGTAGGCTGCTTGAGAGATAAACTTTGAGCACTCTCGAATACCAGTTGACAAGGTTTGGAACCTCTGCAAAGGTTCGTCGGAGAGACCAGCAGAGAACCCGGCAATTTCTTTAGCCAGGTCCCGGAGATACATGCCCATGTAGAGCTGGTAGGTCTGGACTCGACAAGCAAGCATAGAGCCCTGGAAACACTTCCTACCGAGGGCATCCAGGCTTCGGGCTTCCCTACCGGGGGGCACCGAGGAGTGCATTTTTTGACTCTTAAGTCTATGCATGGCCGATTCCACCACCATGGAATGGTGCGGTAGTTGTGCCTTTTGGAATCCGGGGCTCTTGCGGACTCAATAAATGGAATCGACCCGCTTGCTCAACACCGGCGACGACGCCGGGCTCTCCCACATGCGGAAGAGAAGTCATTCCAGCATCGGAGGAATCGGTACAATAAAGGCCTCCTTCGGGGGAGAGTCATATTGGAGGGCATCGAGTTCTTCGACTCGAGGCTCCTCCTCGGGATCCGCAGGGAAGGCCAAGGCCTTGGCCATATCCCGCACGAAGTCCGAGAACCGGGTATCCTCCGGGGGGGGGGGGGGAGGGGGACCGTCTCCGAGGTTCGGACTCGGGGGAGTCCGATGGGACACACCGAGTCCGAAAGGAACCAGGTGACTCTTCGTCCTCGGATTCCCAGGCCGACTCCTCGGAGGAGTCGAGCGGCTCCGGTCGGGCGGGCATCGATGCCATCCGGCCCGACGCCGAGGGAGTCGGCGTCGACGACCTCGGTCCCGAACGGGAGGCCGAAGGAGACCGCGACCGAGGATCGACTCGAGCCCTCATGGACTCGAGGATCGGCTCGGTCTCCGGGATCGACTTGGAGGTCGACGTCCCGGCGGTCAGGGCAGAAGCACCGGCGAGGCCAGCGATCAATGCTCGCTGCTGGTCCATGAAGGCAGTCAGACTGCTCTCCAAGGCCGTCAACCTGAGTCCGAGCTCAGGAGACCCAGCAGCCCCCGACTCGGGCCCCGATGGCGTCGGGCCCGACATCGGCTCCTTCGGAGGCGAGTCTACGAGGACAACAGTACTCACGTGAGCGGGCAAGTCCATCTCGAGACGAGGATGTTTGGACGGCCTCTCCACCTCCGAGGACCCGGGACGGGAATCGGGGCTATGCGACCTGGCCCTCGAGGAACCAGGAGCGTCCACTGATCCCGCCCTCGCGGGTTTCTTCTTCCGATGATGTTCCCGGGTAGGAGACCCCCTTTCAGAGGAACTTCGACGATGCTCAGGACCAGAGTCCCGAGACGTCGAAGCCTCTGACGAGGTCCGAGCCCGGCCGGAGTCAGAGAAGATACGTTCCCGCTGATGCTGCCGACTCCTCAACGCTTTTGAGGACATTTTGCCACACGGACCACAGATCATCGCGTCATGATCGGGTCCAAGGCAGCGGAGGCAGAAGTCGTGTGTGTCGGTAAGAGACATGAGTTTCTTACAGAGGTCACACTTTTTAAACACGCTGGCAGCCATCGGGGGAAAAAGGGCCCCTGCGAGGTCAAAAGACCGGGCTGCCAGTGAAAAAGTAAAAAGGCGCGAAATCTGTCACGAAGGACAAAAAAACGAAAAATAAAGAACGGACTCGCAACCGGCGTTGCGGGTCCGGGCGGGAAAAGAACCGGCGTCGAACCGAGAGAAAAAAGAGAAATAAATCAACTTTTCTGCGGGGATTCACAAACAACGTCTGTAGGGCTCCGCGGAAAAAAGAAGACTGAGCAAGATGGCACCCTTGGGCGAGAAGAGGACCGCGCATGCGCGCTGCAATTCCCAAAGGCTTTCTTTGAAAGCTGGGGAAAATTGCTCCGCGAGGGCTCCGTCGGCGCCGACGTCACCCATATGTGAGGACTGACTTCCTGCTTGGTCCTGGAGAAAAACATGGATCAATTGTTTACGCTATCAGAGTATAGAAAGACTAGGGGACATGTAATGAAGCTACAGGGTAAACTATTTAAGACAAATAAGAGAAAATTTTTTTTCACTCAACGTGTAATCAAACTCTGGAATCTGTTACCGGAGGATGTAGTAAGGGCTGTTAGTATGGCTGGGTTTAAAAAAGGTTTGAACAAGTTCCTGGAGGAAAGGTCCATAAACCACTATTAAAAAGGGACCCAGGATATCAATGCTTGACCCAGTACAAGCATTGTGGAACCTGTGTCTTTTGGGGATATTGCTAGGTACGTATGACCTAGATTGGCCACTGTTGGAAACAGGATACTGGGCTTGATGGACCTCGGTCTGACCCAGTATGGCATGTCTTATGTTCTTATGACTTAGAAAATTGGCCTCTACATTGTCCACGCCCGCGACATGCGCTGCCGACAAGGCCTCCAGGTGCCTCTCGGCCCATACGAACAAGCCTTCTGCTTCGGCTTCCAGCGCTACGCTGCTGGTGCCCCCTTGGCGATTGATGTAGGTCACTGCCGTCGCGTTGTCCGAGAACACCCGAATGGCCCGCCCCTGAAGAAAGGGGCGCAACTCCTGAAGAGCCAGCACCACGGCCCGCAACTCTAACCTGTTGATCGACGACGCCTTCTCCTCGTCGGACCACTGACCCTGAACGAAACGACCTTGACAATGAGCCCCCCAGCCGTAGAGACTGGCATCCGTTGTCAACGAGACCCATGACGGAGCTTCCAACGACATTCCTGCCGCCAGAGTCTCGGGCCGCAGCCACCAAAGAAGTGCCAACCGCGTCGGCGTCGGAAAAGGCAGCCTCTGTGATAGCGCACTCTCCTGATGCGACCATCTTCTCAACAGAGCCCGCTGAAACGGTCTCATTTGGGCTCTCGCCCACGGCACCACTTCCAGGGTCGCCGCCATAGTTCCTAACACCTGCAGATACTCCCAGGCGGTGGGGCACCGTTGGCGGATAAAGCGACGCAGCAACTGTCTGAGACTCAGTGCCCGCTGCTGAGGCAGAAACACGCAACCCACGCTCGTATCGAAACGTGCTCAGAGGTACTCCAGGTTCTGAGATGGCTCTAACTTGCTCTTTGAGGCATTGACCACCCAACCGAGACTCTGCAACAGAGCCATCACCCTGGCGGTTGCTGCAACACTCTCCTCCCTGGACTTCGCCCTGATCAACCAATCGTCCAGATAAGGATGCACCAAGATGCCTTCCTTGTGCAACGCCGCTGCCACCACCACCATTACCTTGGTGAAGGTTCGCGGTGCCGTTGCCAAACCAAACGGGAGCGCCTGAAACTGAAAATGTCCCATAGGTACCGCAAATCGGAGAAACTTCTGATGCTCCCGTCATATCGGAATATGAAGATACGCCTCCGACAGGTCCAGGGACGTCAGAAACTCGCCTTTTCTCACCGCAACAATGACCGACCGGAGGGTCTCCATCCGAAAATGAGACACCCACACACAACGATTTACCCATTTTAAATCTAGGATGGGTCTCCAAGTCCCTTCTTTTTTGGGAACCACGAAATAAATGGAGTATCGACCGCACCCTAACTGATCGGCAGGAACCGGCACAATGGCCTGGAGGTCGAGCAGCCTTTGCACTGTTTCCTGCACTGCCAGTCGCTTCGCCGGAGCCGTGCAGGGGGAACGAACGAACGAGTCGGAGACCGGCTGCTGAAACTCCAGCGCATAGCCGTCCCGAATCACCTCCAGCACCCACTGATCTGACGTGAGTTGGGCCCAGGCAGAGTAAAAATCCCGCAGCCGACCTCCGACGGGAATCAACTCCGCCCGGACCCCCCTGACTTCATTGGGACTTCTTGAAGGTAGAGGACGAGGACGGAGCCGCAAAACCTCTGTTGGCTCCACGAAACCCCCGAAACCCCTGGGACCTCCCAGGAAATCGACCCCGCTGATATTGCCCTCCCCTGGAGGAACAAAATCGGCAAAAATCCCGCTGCTGTCCCCAAGTCCCAGGGACAGCCTGGCTCTGCTTCTGCTTATCCTCTGGTAACCTGCTGCCCTTAGACTCCCCGAGATCCTTCACCAGCTTTTCCAAATCCTCTCCAAAGAGTAGCTTTCCCCGAAAGGGAAGCCTACTCAAACGCGTCTTGGACGACCCATCCGCTGCCCAATTACGCAGCCACAGACACCCACGGCCTGCCACGACCGAAGCCATACTCTTCGCTAGCCCCCGGATCAAATCATAATGAAGGTCAGCAAGATACGCTGCCCCAGACTCCAACCGGGACGCTTCCTCCGAGGAGCCTTCCGAGTGCTCGCTCTGAACTCCCTGCGCCCACCGTAAGCAGGTTCTGGCTACCCAGGCCCCGCAGATAGACGCCTGCAATGACAGAGCATTCGCTTCAAAAATCTGCTTCAGCAAACTCTCTAATTTGCAGTCCTGCGCATTCTTAAGTGCCGCAGCACCTTCCACGGGAATAGTAGTTTTCTTGGTCACCGCCGATACGGCCGCATCCACTCTCGGCGCCTTAAACAATTCCCGGTCCTGATCTGAGAGAGGATACAGCCAATACTCTAGATCCTTTCAAGGAGGCCTCCGGCATATCCCATTCCTCCTGAATCATCTCCTTAAACACCCTATGCACCGGAAAGACTTTGGGTCTTCCGAATTGCCTGCAGCAGAGGGTCCTCCAGGGTCGCATCCTCCAGTGGCCCCGCTTCAGGCATATTAAGAGCTCGGAGAGATTCCGCAATGAGCGCCGGGAGCTCCTCTCTACGGAAAACTCTAACCACTCGCGCCTGACTCTCCTGATCTCGAATCTCACCTTCCTCTAAATCCTAAAAGTCCCTGTCCAAGTCTGCGTCCTCTGATACGACAGACGGCTGCAGAAGTTCGGGAACCACCCTGGCTCGTTTGGAACCCACACCAGCCGCCGCCGCCAAGGGCGACGCCGGCCTCTTCCGTCCGGGCTCAACTCCCGAGAGACCTGCTATAGGAGCCCCTTGAGACCCAGCCAACGTCCTCTGCAGCAGGGACATGAAGTCAGGCGAAAAAATGGCTGATAAGTCGCCCGCTAAAGGCTGCGGAGGGGGCAGCCGGGCGGGCGCTGAAGAAGCCCCAAGCTCCGGGTCCAGAGCAGGCAGGGATGGGTCCACCGCTTCACCACTCTCCCCCAAAACATCCTGGCGCTCTGCTTCAGCATGAGGCAGTAGATCCCTGGCCCCCAACTCAGGGGCACAGCCTTTACACACCCCATCTTGAGATACCGAGCTCCTCCTGGCCCCACACAAGAGGCAGAGTTGCTTTGAAGGCATCGGGCCAGAAAGGTAAGATTTTTTTTTTGTTTAAGTACTTCAGACGGTGCAGCAAGACTTCCCCCGCTGAATCCTGACGAAATTATCTAAAAACGAGGCTCCCAGCTTGAGATATAACGCGGCAAAAACAAGAAAACCAAAACGGCGATTCTCCCGCTCAGCGCACACGCAGTTTGGCCTGCTATAGGAAGGATGCCGTTTCCCGCCGAAATCAGCGGCTTACCTCACGACTCAAGCCCGAATCGCTTGGGCAGCCCCAAATGCCTATCTCCTCACCTTTGCCGCAGCTCCGTTGCACTGACCGACCCCGGGACCAAAAAAAACAAAAATCAGCTGCAGCTGCACTGGAGAGCTCCCAGCGCCGGCAGGCAAAGCCTCTGCACACGCTGCTCTCAGGAGTGAGTCAGCTCCTGTCCCTGCACCAACGGGACGGTAACTGACTGGAGATCCTCTGCCCAAGTACCCAGAACTGCCCGGTCTGGCTACTGACCGTTCCCCCGGAGGAAATAGCAGGGAAGAGAAGGCTAGAGGATCTCAGGGCATGTGGAAAGCATAGGAAAAACCTGCAGGCAGATAAAAGATGCTTTCCTCCCTTGCTGTAAAATAGACCCCAATCTATTTCCTTTCGTCTCTATAACCTAAATTCCTTAATTGTTCCTCAAGTGAGCCCCGAACTCTCTGGGCTCACCACCCCATCAGCTGCTTTGGAGACTGATTAACTGGTGTGAGGAGGCGGTGCCAGCCCTTATATACCGATGACATCACAGAGGTTTCTCAGTCTCCAAAGCTGCTAGATGAGGTTGACAACCCCAGAGATTTTGGGACTAGACTGGAGGGACGATCAGGAATAAGAAATTCTTCAGCAGTGACAGGAAACATGACCTGCTGGCTCCGCAGAAAAGAAGAACTGGAGAGAGGCGGTTGGGAAAGGCAGGAAAGCACAGTTACTTACCTGTAACAGGTGATCTCTGGGAACAGCAGGAATTAGTCTTCACATATGGGTACGTCGGTACCGACGGAGCCTGCACGGGAATGCTGCCCAGCTTTCAATCAGAAAGCTTTTGGCAGCATCCCTCGCGCCTGCGCAGTGACTTCCCGCCTTCTCCACAGCCTCTCTTCAGTTGAGTTTCAGAGCTGAGACAAAGGCGAGGAGAGAAAAGGAAAAAAATAAAAAAGATGCAACTCCTAGGGGAGGTGGGAGGGTTGTGAAGACTAATTCCTGCTGTTCCCAGAGATCACCTGTTACAGGTAAGTAACTGTGCTATCTCCAGGAACAAGCAGGAATGAGTCTTCACATATGGGGACTCCCTAGCTGGAGATGCCAGGGGGAGATCCCATAAAATGCAAGTGCCTGGATCAGGGGTGCATTTTGTCTCCAGGAATCCCCGGCATCCAATGTGGGATGGAGGGTAGGAGTTGACAATAAAGGAGCTGTGAGGAAAGAAACAGCATAGTCAAGGACTAGAGGGTTCTACAGACTACAGGAGTCCTTGGTAGATATGATGAGTAGCATTAAAACACATTTAATGTACACTTAAAATATGCAGCTTACCTACTGTATTGTAGGAAGTAGAAAGCATGATGGAGTCTACTGGATAAGCAGTGGCGGAATCTTCAAGGTGACCTCTCAGTAGTGAGGATGAAGGTCCAGACCTGGAGGTAGTAGATGATCCAGGTGTCAACTGGGTAGGAGTAGACGTCAGGTCTTCAATGGAAAGCTTTATGGGAAAAGCTGAAAACTCCTTTAGGCATCATTAACATGGAGGACTAAAGGAAGAAGACTGACGGAGTTGGAGAACTAGCCCAGTCCTGGCGGGAAGAGGGGGACTGGAAAACCCCTAGTCCCACGGAAAACAGTTGTGTACTCAAATATAAAGATGTACACTGTTTTTCCTAGCTGGCGAGAGATAGGAAAAATACTGAAGTTTGATGCTTCAAGGACAGAAAGAAAAAATGGAAGATGTTAGCACCAAAGTGGTTATTGGTGCCTAACAGTTTCTGTATCATAATATGGTATGGGACGTAGGGCGACAGACTGTCTAAAACCTCTAGGAGGTAAATCATGTAGTATAGACAGTAAGGGTGATAGTGTATAAGACAGACTAACCCTGAAGAAGCCCCCCATCAAACACATATACATAGGGATATATATATGTGGCTGGAATATATATATATATATATATATATATATATATATATATATATATATAAATATACATATGTCCAGATGTGTATATTAGGATATGGGTGATAAAATATACATATCACATATATATATATATATATATATATATATATATATATATATAGAGAGAGAGAGAGAGAGAGAGAGAGAGAGAGAGAGAGATGATATACCTAGATATATGTAAATTTGTGGGGCATGGTTTAGCACCACCAGAGTAATGATATAGGTATGTAGACATGTATGGAGATGCTACATACAAGACAAGAGATTGAAGATAGATGTCTACCATCCAGCCCCATAATTGTACATGGGGAATATAAAAGAAAAAGATACTGCGTTCTACAAGAGGGTGAGCCCACTTGGGATATGTATAGAGAATCTATTTTCGTGGGTTGAGGGATGCAGGAAGGCAATCCAATGAGATAACCGTGATGTTCGCGTGAGAACAGATGAAGATATGAATCTGTAAGGAACAAGGCGGGAGTTCCACAGAACACTGACATGGTAGATGCCTTGGATTTTCACGCAGAAGAACTGATATCTCGTGTTAACACCCCAAGCTAGAGGGGGTGTGGAGAACCCTCCCAGGTATAGGAAGGGTTTATAAGTTTTTCTCTAATAATAGAGGAACTTCAGAGACAAGGTCAATGCTCTATAGCAAGGCCCCCATAGTAGAAAGCTTCTCTGAAGACTGCAGAGAGCATTGTGCAGGAGAGCTATGAGATAAACTGACTGAAAGCCAGGTATGTTGCCATATCCTAGGAAAGGAGATGGTTAGAATAATGTGAAAAAGCCTAAACGAGTAGGAGGATCCAAGATAGCTTGGAATCACTACTGAGGCTAGACAAAATTTTGAACAAGGGACTGGAACTTGGAAAAAGTCCCAGTAATACAATTACTGTAACTCCTGCAGGCAGAGCTGCTGATGGAAACAGCAGAGAGATTGCCCTGTGCTGAATAAGGAAAAACAGACAAGAAAAAAGAGGGGATATCTCTTCTCCCTGTCTGGGGAACGAGTTTGCCAGAGAAGCAGTTCAGTATGGTAGCCCTCAAGTAGTTGGAGGGTGACGTACCCATGGGGTAAGTCAACTGAAGGAAAAAATGTTCAGTTGGGATAGAAACTATCAGGTGATAGTTGCAACTGCTCTTCTAGGGAGTAAGAAGAGGAGAAGTGTGTAGTTCCTGAACAAAATAATTTGACAGGTTAGTACACTGAAAAAGAAAAGCACAGTGAAGAAACTTCTAAGATGTAGAAGTAAAGTGTAAGTTACAATTCCCGGTCCCTATGGCTGCTGGGAATGCTGAGACTGGCCAGAAGTGGAGGACTTCAGACTAGGTTGAGGCGTCCCTTGTTTAGGTACAGCCGAATGAGGGGCAGGAGATGAATGAAACTTTCTTTTCTTAGGGAAAGAAGGTTTGGTAGGACATTTCCTACTATTTGAAGAAGGAGGTGGCGTAGAATGGTTTCTAGTGGAAGAAGAGTCAGTGGAGCATTAAGAAACCTGACGTAAAGCCTCCTTATTGAAAAGACCTTCCCCTGTACAAGGAGAATGAGCTAGTATAGTTTGTGCCCGTTTGCTCAAGTCTGAAGCCTCAAGCCAGGCTCTGCGACGTGCTGCAATGGCAATAGCAGAGGATCTGCTAACGGACTCAAAAGAATCTATAGAAGCACGAGATAGGAACCAGGATATATTCCGGCTGTGATTGATGAGCAAGGAATAATCAGAAGCCTTGGGTTCTGGTAAAAAAGGGGTCAAGAGAGACAATTTCTCTGTGACTTCCTGGAGTGTTAGACTCATGTGAAAAATATATGAGAGAACTCTGGAAGCCAGCATAGAGTTTTGGAAGGCCTGACGGCCAAAAGCATCGAGTGTTCTTGAAGAACGACCTGGCGGAAAAGAAGAATGCTTCTTCTTGCTCTTAACTTTCCGCAGTGCCGATTCCACTACAAGGGAACGATGAGAAAGTTGAGGCTTTTGGAACCCTGGAGAGGGTGGCACTCGGTACCGAACCTCAATGTCTGTAGAAACTTGAGGAAGTCGTAAGGGCGATTTCCAAACCCTGAGAAGGAGATCCTGCAGAGCAGGATGTAAAGGAAAGTTTATATTTTCCATTTGTGCCGGTGAGCCATGAGTAGGATCACAACCAGGGATAGAAATATTAAGAAAGGTTGCCATATCCCGGAGAAAAGCCTGGAAAGATTGATCTCCTATGGGAACCATCCCTGGTAAGGCTAAAGAAAGAGCCTGAGCATCAGAGGACGTACAGGGTACTGCACTAATGCCAGGTATCGGTTCCAAACTAGGCATCGGTGCAAGAACAGGCATCAACATCGATACTGAGAAAGGACTAGCAGGTGAAGTAGCCATCGGGAACTGCTGTAGTGGTACCAAGATCATGAGGGAGTTATGGCTAGGATCTTCGGAACTGCCTATCTGGAAACGACAGGAGTCGGTTCCGGGACGCGTCGGTATGCAGTCCTCGAGACTCGATATCGACTCAAGACTTGGCATCGAAGAGAGCGAGACTATCGATGCATGTCTCGACAGTTCCGACGCCGGTGGCAGTATCGGCGATGTCGATACCACTAAGGCAGCCTGGGTTACATCGATCGATACTGACGGTACCGAGGATACCCGATGAGCACCTATCCACCCCAATGCCGATGCTAGGGTATCGGAACTGATCGACGCTGGTACCGTCCCGGAGCATGGCTGAGATTGAGGGAAGTCAGTGCGGTGCGTATCGATCGGTCCCGAAGGTACCGAGGATGCCCGATGACGATCCCAGGTGAAGAGTGGAATACTTGACACCGGTGCCGATGCCGGAGGCTCGGTACCGCTCGAAGCGGATACCACCCCCGCGCATGGCTCAGGCATGTTCTGTGAGGGGTGAGCCCCAGGAACATCCTGAAACCCCTTTAATGCTTTGGAGCCCGAAGACTCTCGCAGGGGTAATGCCAATGGATTCTTGAGGGTAAGGCCGGAGCCGTCACCATGCTGGGCATGGGACATACCACTCAAGCATTGACTAGTCTTAATAGACTGTTTTTGGGTTACCTGATCCTGTGAAGTAGAGAAACTGGGTACCCTCACTGCCGAAGAAAAAACGGTATCAAGGGAAACTCTAAATACTGAAGGTTTCCTCACAAAATTATTTCCTGACAAGTCAGGGGAAAAAGGGTCAGGACCCACACAGTTGAGACACCAACTATTGGTGTCTAAAAAGAAACAGGTGTTTCCACATCGGATGCACTTCTTAGGAAAAGAAGGCTCCATAATGAAAAGGCCTAGTAGGCCTAAGAAGTTAAGGCAAAAAAACTGAAGAAACGTTTTACAGAATTTAGTCAAAAAACCACCGGCGGTAGCGGGAAATATAGCCGCGACCACAAGAAAACAAAAAAACTAAAGTAATTAAAGCAATTTAAAAGAAAAGTTTCTGCGGTGACAGGAGGACGTCCTGCCGGCTCCGCGGAAAAACGAAAACTGAAGAGAGGCTGTGGAGAAGGTGGGAAGTCACTGCACAGGCGAGAGGGATGTTGCCAAAAGCTTTCTGATTGAAAGCTGGGCAGCATTCCCGTGCAGGCTCCGTCGGTACCGACGTACCCATATGTGAAGACTCATTCCTGCTTGTTCCTGGAGATAGGCAGCGCGCAGGAGCTGTGGGATGCTCCCAAAAGCTTTCCTACTGGACACTGGGGAGCGTTCCCACGCAGGCTCCGTCGGTACCGACGATACCCATATGTGAAGATTCATTCCTGCTTGCTCCTGGAGATAACACCATTCCCTACCTGTAATTTGTGGTCTTCATGGAGAGCAGGGTAAATCAGCCACATATGAGAGTGATGTCATCCAACAGTGCAGATGACAACATGTGCCCTAGCTGTAGCTAGAAAAGGCTAGAAAACTTATTTGAACTTACAGGATTGCTACTACATAGAAGTATGCACTGTCCCTCAGACATATAAAGCGTAGTTACTCACCTGTAACAGGTGTTCTCCAGGAGCAGCAGGAATCAGTCCTCACATATGGGTGACGTCGGCGCCGACGGAGCCCCCGCGGAGCAATTTTCCCCAGCTTTCAAAGAAAGCCTTTGGGAATTGCAGCGCGCATGCGCGGTCGCCTTCCCGCCCAAGGGTGCCATCTTAGCCAGTCAGATGACATAGCTAAAAAAGACAGCATAAAAATTTGCAAAAAAACTAAAGCAGATGATTGCAACTCCAAGGGGAGGAGGGAGGGTTGTGAGGACTGATTCCTGCTGCTCCTGGAGAACACCTGTTACAGGTGAGTAACTACGCTTTCTCCAGGACCAAGCAGGAAGTCAGTCCTCACATATGGGACTCCCAAGCTTAAGGCTACCGGAGACCCTAAGCACAAAAATGAGCTCCCTCTAGCTCAGCAGCACAGAAGGAAGGAATCTTCGCTGAATTATTACCCACCGGTAGCCCACATCCGGGATGGAGGGTAGGAGTTGCTCAAACCTCAAAGAGATTACGGAGGACTGCCTGTCCGAAAGCACTGTCCCTGCGGGACTCCCTCTCAAGACAGTAATGGACCGCAAAAGTCTGGCTCGAAGACCAAGTAGCGGCCCGGCAGATGTCTGCCAGCGGAACAGAGCGGAGGTAAGCCACTGACGTAGCCTTTGCCCGAACGCAATGAGCCGTGACTCGACCTTCCAAGGAGAGTCCGGCTGCCCCATAAGCCCAAGTGATACAGTCCGCAACCCAGATGGACAGAGTACGCTTGGAGACCGGGAGTCCCAATTTATTGGGATCAAAAGACACAAAAAGCTGCGCAGCTTTACGGTGCTCCCGCGTACGGTCAAGGTAGAAGTTCAATGCCCTTCTACAGTCCAGGGTATGGAGGACCATTTCAGCTCGGCTGGAGTGTGGTCTGGGAAAGAAGGTCGGAAGTACCACCTCCTGATTGATGTGAAAAGGGGAGACCACTTTTGGAAGAAATTTTGGGTGAGTCCGTAGGACTACCCTATTTTTGTAGAACCGAGTGTAAGGGGGATCAGACACGAGGGCCTGCAATTCACTTACGCGTCTAGCGGAAGTGAGGGCTATCAAGAACAATGTTTTCCAAGAAAGAAAACGGAGAGAACAGGTAGCCATAGGTTCAAAAGGCGGACAGGTGATCCGCTGCAAAACCACATTCAGATCCCAGTCAGGCGCTGGCGGGCGCAGAGGTGGTTTAAGTAGAAGGAGACCTCGGAGAAACCTCGCTACGAGAGGGTCGCTGGAAAGAGGTCTGCCGTCCACCGGCACATGATGTGCTGAAAGAGCACTGAGGTGAACTTTGACGGAGTTGGACTTAAGTCCCAGATTAGAGAGGTATAGCAAGTACTGCAAGATCACCGACACCGGGCAGGAGAAGGGATCCTGAGACTGTTGGGTACACCAAACGGAAAAGTGACGCCATTTAAGGGCGTAGCATTTGCGGGTAGAAGGTCGCCGAGAAGCTAGGACGACCTCTTCCACCTCTGCCGGCAGGAGAAGGGGAGCAAGGACTACCCTCTCAGCAGCCAGGCCATTAGATTGAGAGATCTGAGGTTGGGGTGTAGCAGAGACCCCTGATCCTGAGTGAGGAGATCCGGTTGTAACCCCAGAGGGAATGGATCCTCTACCGCTAAGTGCAGCAGGAGTGGAAACCACGGCTGTCTGGGCCAGCGAGGGGCCACCAGGATCATGGAAGCTTTGTCTCGGAGAACCTTGAAGAGAGTTCGAGAGACTAGCGGGATGGGAGGAAAAGCATACAGAAGGCTCTCCGACCATGAGAGTAGAAAAGCGTCTGCCGCAACTCGAAGGGGATGTGGCTGACGAGAGCAGAAGCGAGGAAGTTGCCGGTTGAGAGGGCTGGCAAAGAGATCCATCGTGGGGAGGCCCCACTTCAGAAAGAGTTTCTGGACTACCAAGGGATCCAGGCGCCACTCGTGCGGCTGGAGGATCCTGCTGAGTTTGTCCGCCAGGCAATTTTCTTGGCCTGGGAGATAAACTGCCTTGAGAAGAACGCCGTGACTGACGGCCCAAGAGCAGAGCTTCTGTGCTTCCCGACAGAGAAGGAAGGAGCCCGTGCCCCCCTGCTTGTTCACGTAGAACATGGCAACTTGATTGTCCGTCTGGACAAGGACGGACTGGTGAGAGGTCAGGTGGGAGAAGGCCTTGAGAGCCAGGCGGATCGCTCTGAGCTCCAGGAAGTTGATCTGCTGAGCAGACTCCCACGTGGTCCAGAGGCCCTGAGTACGTGCCCCTTGGCAATGTGCTCCCCAGCCCAGGAGGGACGCATCTGTCGTCAGCACCTGGGCCGGCTGAGGCGACTGAAAAGGCATGCCGAGTACCAGGTTGGGCCGATGAAGCCACCACTGGAGAGACGAGGCCAGCGGCTCGGAGACGCGCACTAGGTCTGCTAGGCCGCCTGTGGCTTGTTGCCACTGCTTGCGAAGACACCATTGAGCAGGCCGCATATTCAGGCGGGCATTGGGGGTCACATGGACGGTGGAAGTCATATGGCCGAGTAGTCTCAGGAAGCGCCTGGCGGAGACCAGGGGCTGGCTGCGAAAACGGTCGGCTAGGTCCATGAGCCGTTGAGCCCTGTCGAGCGGTAGGAAAGCTCGTGCCTGAGGAGTGTGCAGCCTTGCGCCGATGAACTCGAGATCCTGTGAGGGGAGCAAAGTGGACTTTGCGAAGTTTATGACAAAGCCCAAGTACTGCAGAAGAGACACCGTGCGGCGTGTGGCGTTGGTGACCTCCGGAGCAGACGCTGCTCTGATGAGCCAGTCGTCGAGGTACGGAAAGACATAGAGGCCGTGAAGCCGGAGATGGGCCGCCACCACCGCGAGATATTTTGTGAAGACTCGCGGTGCGGAGGACAGGCCAAAGGGCAGTACTCTGTACTGGTAATGATTTCCTGCCACCACAAACCTTAGGTATTGGCGGTGGCTTGGGTGGATGAGGATGTGCGTGTAGGCATCCTTTAGATCCAAGGAGCATAGCCAATCTCCCTGCTGGAGGTAGGGCAGAAGGATTCCAAGGGTAAGCATTTTGAACTTTTCCCGCATGAGGAACTTGTTGAGGTTGCGCAAGTCCAGGATGGGTCTGAGGCCTCCTGTCCTTTTTGGTACTAGAAAATACCTGGAATAAAAGCCTTGACCTCTCAGGTGGTGGGGCACCGGTTCCACCGCCTGTTCCTGTAGAAGACCTGCTAACTCCTGAAGGAGTAAGTCCCTGTGCAGAGGGAGTCGTGGAGGTTCTCCCGGGAAATAGGAGGGAGGGACCTGGTGGAAGTGGAGAAGATAGCCCTCTCTCACGACTTGAAGCACCCAGGCATCTGAAGTGATGTTGGACCACCTGTGGGCGAAGTGAACCAGCCGGCCTCCGGTGCTGGGAGGAGCCAGCGGAGGGGGAGAGGCTATGCTGAAGGAGTCAAAAGCCCCCACCCTGCTGAGCAGGGGCTGGTGGTGCAGGCTTGGGGGCTTGCTGCCTACGGGACCCGTTACCCCGTCCCTTGGCCTGCTGGCCCTGTTGGGGAGCTGCGGGGGCCTGATATTGGGGGTAGTGTTTATAGGCAGCTGCCTTTCTCGGGTAAAAGGACTTCTTTCCCGAGCCCTTCTTTTTCTGGGAAGGGGCGGAGGTCTTCCTAGAAAGCCTAGTCCTGGTGAGAGTCTCAGTCTCTAGTTGTGCAGCCTTTTCGTCCATAGGTTTGCCAAAGAGGTTGTCACCTCGGCAGGGGACATCGACCAACTTGTCCTGCACCCAGGGCTCAAGGTCAGACGACTGAAGCCAAGCCTGTCGGCGGGCACCGATGCCGGCTGCGGCCACTCGAGCCGATGCTTCAAAGCCATCATAGGGTGCTCGGGATATGAATTTTGAGCATTCCCGAATGCCAGTGGACAAGGCTAGGAACCTCCGCAAAGGTTCCTCGGACAATCCAGCGGAGAATCCGGCTAGCTCTTTAGCCAGGTCTCGGAGATACATGCCCATGTATAGCTGGTAGGTCTGGACACGACACGCAAGCATAGAGCCCTGGAAACACTTCTTACCAAGGCCATCCAGGTTACGGGCCTCCCTGCCAGGAGGCACCGAGGAGTGCATCTTCTGGCTCTTAAGACGATGCATGGCCGATTCCACTACCATGGAATGGTGTGGTAGCTGTGCTTTTTGGAAGCCAGGGCTCTTGCGGACTCGATAGATAGAATCGACCCGCTTGCTCAGGACCGGCGAGGAGGCCGGACTCTCCCACATGCGGAAGAGTAGTCGTTCCAGCATGGGAGGAACCGGTACAGTAAAATGTTCCCTGGCGGGAGAGTCATACTGGAGGGCATCGAGCTCTTCGGCTCGAGGCTCCTCCTCGGGATCCGCAGGGAAGGCCAAAGCCTTGGCCATATCCCTGACGAAGTCCGAGAACCGGGCATCCTCCGGAGGGGACTGCTTCCGAGGCTCGGACTCAGGCGAGTCCGAGGGGACACGGCGAGTCCGAAAAGAATCAGGGGACTCTTCCTCTTCAGACTCCCAGACCGACTCCGAGGAGGAATCGGTGGGGTCGGCCCGGGCAGGCAGCGGCGCCGGCCGCCCCGACGCCGAGGGAGTCGGCGGCGACGACCTCGGTCCCGAACGGGAGGCCGAGGGTGACCTCGACCGAAGATCGACTCGAGTTCGCATGGACTCGAGGATCGGCTCGGTCTCCGGGGTCGACTTAGACGTCGACGTCCCGGCGGTCGGGGGCAGCGGCGCCAGCGAGGCTAGCGAGCAGTGCCCGCTGCTGGTCCATGAAGGCAGACAGTCTGCTCTCCAAGGCCGTCAACCTGAGTCCGACCTCAGGTGACCTAGCAGCCCCCGACTCGGGCCCCGACGGCGTCGGGCCCGACGTCGGCGGTCTCGGAGGCGAGTCCAGGAGGACCACAGGACTTACCCGAGCAGGCAGCTCCGACTCCATGCGAGGTCGCTTCGAGAGGTGCTCCTTCTCCAAGGACCCGGGACGGCTATCGGGGCTATGCGACCTGGCCCTCGCGGAGCCAGGAGCGTCCACCGACGCCGCCCTCGCGCGTTTCACCTTCCGTCGATGGTCCCCGGAGGGAGAACCCCTGTCGGAGGAACTCCGGCGGCGGTCAGAGCTGGAACCTCTAGACGCCGAGGCCTCCGACGAGGTCCGGGTACGGCTGGGGTCAGCGAAGATCCTATCCCGCTGATGCCGCCGACTTCTCAACGCTTTGGAGGACATTTTGCCACAGGCCCCACAGATCATTTCTTCATGATCCGGGCCCAGGCAGCGGAGGCAATTATCGTGTGTGTCAGTTAGTGACATATTTCGGTCACACTGACCACACCGCTTGAAACCACTTGCAGCCATCGGGGGAAAAAGGGCCCCTGCGAGGTCAAAAGACCGGGCTGCCAGTGAAAAAACCGAAAACGAAACTGACTAAATCAGAAAAACCGAAAAAGAAGAGGAGGACTCGTGACCGGCGTCGCGAGTCCGGGCGGGAAGAAAACCGGCGTCGAACCGAAGGAAAAAAGAGAATATTACGAATAAAATCAACTTTTTCGCGGGGACAAGACTGGTACGTCTGTAGGGCTCCGCGGAAAAAAGAAGACTGGCTAAGATGGCACCCTTGGGCGGGAAGGCGACCGCGCATGCGCGCTGCAATTCCCAAAGGCTTTCTTTGAAAGCTGGGGAAAATTGCTCCGCGGGGGCTCCGTCGGCGCCGACGTCACCCATATGTGAGGACTGACTTCCTGCTTGGTCCTGGAGAACTATAGATAAAATAATTTTTGAACTGCAATGGGGAAGTGGGAGAGTTTACGTGACCAATTTATCCTGCTGTCCACAAAAACTACCTGGTTACAGACACATTATATACTTCACAAATAAATGTATATAGACATTGATGTCTTAGTTACCATAGGTATCTTTAGTTGCAATTTAAGTTACCCATAAGATGAACCCTAGTTTTTACAAAGTCAGGGAATGGCAGTCACATTAAATTTGATACACTTACTTATAGGCTCTCCGAAGGTGATGGCAAGTTCTATAGAATCATGAAGGAAGGTGAAAATTGCATGGTCTTGCCCCCATTCATTTAACTCCCATTCAGAAAAACTATTAAGGGAAAAGAAAATACACCAAATTACAATGATAGGAACCCTGCAGTTATATTCAAAGCACTAGCTATCTACAGCATAAATCTGCCTATAGTAATGATGCTATTTGCAGCACGTTTATGGACATTTTTATAGTGATTTTAATTTGATTTAGTTCATTTGATATACTGCTAACAATCCACAAGGACAAACAGCAGTCTACAGTAAGGCAAGAGAAACAAAATAAAGCCCAAAATAAAACCTTCACAATCTCATTCCCCAATCCCTAAAACACTCAAGACCCCACCTCCCTATCATCATACATGTAACCACCTTAGCCCACATCCATAAGTCCCCTCCCCCACCCCCTTTCAGTGCCCCACCATATACCAAAGAATGATAAGACCCATCTAGTATGCCTACTGACCATAACTGATCTCTCTTTTTACCCTTGCTTCTATGCTTTCCTGAGTCTACTATAGTTTTTGCCTATGTCACTCTGCTGTAAGTGAATGAAGAAAGAGACTACATTATATATTAATATGGATTTTAAATGCTAGCTCTCTAGAATTTTGTTGTATTGCTAAAATGTCTGCTCTGCAGATACTTTACTGGTTGAAGTTAATGCAAAGGCTTTGCTCTGACAGTGTTTTAAAAGTAACAAGTGCTGAAAGTAATACAACTATACTTCAGCTGGTTTCCTTTCTGCTTTTCACTAGTGAAGAAACTGCTTAGTTCGCCCATCCTGCGTTTTACATACTTGTATCTCTCCAGTTGTTTGCCTATGGTCTTTGCCTCCTTCTGCAAGTTGTTTATCTTGGTGAGAAGCTTCTGCTTTTGCTCTTCTAAGTTGGAAAGCTCCCTGTAGAGTATGAATCAAAACATTTAACAGTGGCAGTGATAATATACAAAAGCAGAAACTGGAATAGCATATCCTTGCCAAGATAATTTGAGAGAGATGAATAAATGATTTGAATACTGTCATCAAACCGTTTGGAAATATTTAAACATTACCAATTTATTTAATTTAATGCTATAGAGAATTTAGCAATATTGCATTCACAATCTTGCCACAATCACTTATCTCAATTCAACATATATTATGAGGATAATTTTCAAAAGATGTTACCTAGATAACATTGGGGACTGAAAACTGCCCTCCCCTATTTTTACTTGCCCTACACAAAGAAGTAGGTGGGGCCATCAGAAAAAAAGCAAAAAATTAATTTTAAAATCTCTGAATGTGTTTTATAGTGCAGACTTTGTATCTATGAAGCAGGTGCAGTCCATGGGTACTCAAATAATTGCAGCAACAGCCAGCCTTCAATTTTCAAAGGGAAGCAGTGAAAATTTTCCTTTTAAAATGCATTTGCAAGTCTGTGGGTAAAGCGTAGTTACTCACCTGTAACAGATGATCTCCGGGAACAGCAGGAATTAGTCTTCACATATGGGTGAACGTCACCGACTGAGCCTGCGCGGGAATGCTCCCTAGCGTCCAATAGGAAAGCCTTTGGGAGCACTCCACTGTGCCTGCTTCCCAACTCCTCTCCGCAGTTGAGTTTGTAGCTGAGAAGAATAATAAAATAAAAAACCCTACAACTCCTAGGTGAGGAGTGCAGGTTATGAAGATTGATTCCTGTTGTTCCCAGAGATCACAGGTGAGTAATTACGCTATCTCCAGGAACAAGTAGGAATGCAGTCTTCACATATGGGATTCACTAGCTCTCAGGTACCAGACTGGAATGGGAGGGAGAGCAGTGTGATCCCAGAGGTAAAAACGTGTAGCCGAAGAGTCTGGCAGAGTTGTGGGCCACTGATATTTCCCCAATGATAGTCTGGTATCTTGTAGAAGTCTGGGACGGAGGGTAGGAGTTGAATTTAAGTCCCAAAGAGGTACTGGAGTACGACTTAGCCAAAGATAGCATCCCAACGGGAGTCTTCGTCCAGACAGTAGTGTGCAGCAAACATTATGAATGAAGGACCAGGTAGCTGCCCGGCAGATGTCCTCAATGGCTATGGAGATTGCCATAGCCAGCACACTATGAGCAGTGACATGACCCTCCAAAGAGAATCCTGTTTGTGCATATGCAAAAGAAATACAATCCATCTAGATAGAGTATATTTTGTCACTGGTAGACCCAGGTGACTAGGATCAAAGGAAAAGCGTAGTTACAAGTGTTCTCTGGTGATAGCAGAAATCAGTCCTCTCATATGGGTGACATCGACATTGACGAAGCCCATGCAGTAACCTCTCCCCAGCTTTCAAAGAAAGCCTTTGGGAGATGCACCATTCATCTGTGACCCCCTTCCCACCTAGGGGTGCTATCTTGCCTCAGTATGATATCATAGCACACGACGGCAAAAAGAGAGCAATTCCAAGGAGAGGAGGGAGGGTTGTGAGGACAGATTCCTGCTGTCCCCAGAGAACACCTGTTACAGGTGAGTAACTACTCTCTTTCTGGGAACAAGCAGAAAGTCAGTCCTCATATATGGGACTCCCCAGCTACAGGCTACCAAAAAACCTGTAAAAGCCATGGGTGACCAAAAAAAGGGCGAGCCATGAGAAGCAGCAATTGTGTCAAGAACAAAAGACCTCCAAGCAACCCAGGTGTCCAGCATGGAACCAGAACTCTGGTAGCCTGAACACAAACAGACCGGAGGGCAGAAGTTGCCTTACACCCCAAACAAATGACGGGGTACTGTCTGGCCGAGGGCACTGTCCCAGTGGGACTCCCTCTTCAGCCAGTAATGAGCTGTGAAAGTAGGAAAGAGGACCAGGTGGCGGCCTGGCAGATTTTCAACAAGGGAACAGAGCACAGGTTTGCCACAGAGGCTGCTATGGGCCGAATGCTGTGTGCCGTGACATGGCACTCCAACGAGAGACCAGCCTGCTCATAGACAAAGGTGATGCAGTCCGCTTTCCAGGTGGACAGTGTGCATTTAGAGACCACTGCCCCCAACTGACTCGGGTCAAAGGAGACAAAGAGCCGAGAAGCTTGGCAGTGGCCCTGGGTGTGCTGCAGGTAGAAGGATAGCGTCCGCTTACAGTCCAGAGTGTGCAGAACGACCTCAGCCCTGCTGGTGTGGGGAAGTGGAAAGAAGGTGGGAAGCACCACCTGTTGGTTGAGGTGGAACAGAGACACCACCTTGGGCAGGAACTTGGGGTGTGTGCGGAACAAGACCCTCTTCTTACAGAACATGGTGTATGGAGGGTCTGCCAACAACGCTTGAAGCTAGCTGACTCAGCGAGCAGAGGTTGTGGGACAGTTTGACTTTTTTGAAGCCAGGACACTGGCGGATCCAGTACATTGAGTCCAGCTGTCTGCTCACAACAGGCGACTACTACGGGAATCTCCCACATCCGAAAGAGAAGTTGCTCAAGGATGGGGGGGGAACGGGCACCGTGAGTGCCTCCTTCGGGGAAGCCTTGTATTGGAGGGAGGATCTTAAGATCCTCTGTGCGAGGGTCCTCCTCTGATTCATTGGGGGAAGGTGAGGGCCTTCAACATATCCCTCACAAAGTCTAGGAAAGCCATATCCTCGGGGGGACTGGTGCCGCGACTCCAGGGGAGAAGGGTCAGAGGGCACATCCCGGTGGTGGCAGGTGTCTGGGGACGCCTTGTCCTCTGTCTCCCAGTCCGACTCGGGGTCACGGGAGTCATCAAGGGCTGTCCGGGCCTCAGGGTTAAGCCCCGGCACCTTGGTGGCCCTGCGCATAGAGCAGAGGGCAGTGAGCAGGAAATACCATGGTCCTGAAGATCGGGACTGGGACCTGTATAGAGGGGTCTCTGGAGGCCGATGGCACTCAAGGACTGGCTTGACCTCTGGGGAGTCCCTTGACATGGAGGGTCTGGTGGTGAGGCGTGATGTTCCGGAGGAACCAGGCATCAGAGCCTGCTGCTGGGCCATGAAGGCAGATAAACTGAGCTCCACCACCCTGGCCTCAAGGCCAGATGGATCTACAGCCTTCAGTGCAGGCACCGAGGACTTCGGGCCCAGCACCGGTTCCATCGAGGAGGAGTCCTTGACGAGGATGACCTCGGGGGTCCAAGACCGATCCCGCAACGTCGATGGCTCCCATCAGGACAATTTGATTGGCCTGTCTTGGTCGTCACCCTCAGCCTCATGTTGGGGGCTGCAGATCCAGGGCCCATGGGACTTCTCCATTTTCCCTGACCCATCGCCTGACAAGGTCTTTGAGGGTTTCTGGCTCTTCCTGGAGCGTTCCTCATTGAAGGATCTCAGATTCGAAGCTTCATGGCCCCTGGACTCCGAGGCAGCTCAGTCTCTGCGACGGCCCGAGGTCCCAGAGGGGGTCTTGCAGATGACTCCAGGGCTGTATTGGTCTTCTGGAAGATAGACTTGTGCTGCTGCTGATCTTGAAGTGCTTGGGGGTCATCTGCTTGCAGAGACTGCAGACCAAGGGATCGTGGTCCGGCCCGAGACATCGAAGGCAGCAGTCCTGTGGGTCCATGTGCAACATTGTGTGCGCAGTGGTCACACTGCTTGAAGCCAGTGACAGAGGCCATGGCGGGGAAGACAGCCCCTGTGAGGTCAAACTCACTTGGCCCAGCAAGGAAAAAGGCATGAACCAATGCCGATGGAAAAAGAAAAAGAACCCAAGAATGCGGCACTAAGGCAAGTGGACTCGGGTGCAAGAAGGGATTGGTACGCGACTGGAGAAAAAGAAGAAAAGAAGAAAAAATAACCAACTTTTTCCAGGGGGAAAGATACATGTCCGATGGGCTCCATGGAAAAAGGAGACTGAGGCAAGATGGCACCCTTTGGTGGGAAGGGGACCATGCATGCGTGGTGCATCTCCCAAAGACTTTCTTTGAAAGCCGGGAAGAGGTTACTGCGCAGGCTCCGTCGGCACAGATGTCGCCCATATGTGAGGACTGACTTCCTGCTTGCTCCTGGAGAAGAAATAATAGAGAGAATTTTCTGTGATCTTTAGTTCTAACCAAATAGTAGGTCTGCACTTGCTTTCGTCTAAATGTGTGTAGGGCTGCCTCAGCCTGAGACACATGTGGTCTAGGGAAGAAAATCGGGAGGATTGCTGACTGGTTTAGATGGAAAGAGGAAACCACCTTTGGGAGGAAGTATGGATGGGTACAGAGAACCACCTTGTCATGATGGAACAGAGTATAAGAGAGGTTCGCTACAAGAACTTGCAGCTCACTGATGTGATGAGCTGAAGTGAGGGCAATAAGGAAGATTACCTTCCAAGATAGAAACTTCAGCGGCTAAAGGTTCAAAAGGTGGCTTTAGAAGTTGCGCCAGAATCACATTCAAATCCCAAGCCACCGGAGGTGGCTTAATGGGTGGTTTGGACAGCAGGAGATTCTACATGAAGCACACTACTAAGGGGTGCAAGGAGATAGGCTGTCCCATCCACTGGTTTGTGAGAGGCTGCAATGGCACTAAGGTGAATTCTCACTGAGTTAGTTTTAAGACCTGTCAAGGATAAGTGGAGAAGATATTTGGCAAGAAAAGGGGTCAATGTCCTTTCGGGAGCACCAGAGGGCAAACTACGCCATTTGAAGGCATATGATCACCCAGTGCAAGCCTTAAGAGGTGCAAGGAGGACATCCTTGACCGCATGTGGTAGGTCGAGGTCTGTGAGCACTAGTCCCTCAGTAGCCATGCTGTCGGGTTTACAGAGTGAAGATTGGGATGGAGGAGCGTCCTGTGGTCCTGAGAGAGGAGGTTGGGTGCACATTTCAGGTTGAGTCTTCGAGTTTGCGCAGGGTGAAGAAGCAGAAGAAACCACTGTTGATGGGGCCGAATGGGGCTATGAGAATCATGGAGCCCTTGTTGGCCTGTAGTTTGAACAGCATCTTGGATATCAAGGGGATGGGAAGGAATGCGTTGAGCAGTTCCCATCCCCAGTGGAGAAGGAAGGCGTCCGGGACCTGCCAGTGCAGTGATGGAACCCTGGAGCAGAAGAGTGGAAGCTGTGTGTTTTGTAGAATGGCAAAAAGATCTATGAGTGGGGTTCCCCATGTTTGAAAGATCCGAGCAGCTATCTCCCGATGCAAGGTCCATTCATGTAGACAAAGGATATGGCTTAACCTGTCTGCTAAGACACTGAGTTTGCCCGGGAGGTACACCACTCTGAGGTGAATGTGGTGAGAGATGACAAAGGACCATAGGTGAATCGCTTCCTCGCAGAAGGGACGGGACCCTGTTCCCATGTTTGTTTACACAGAACATGGCAACTTGGTTGTTTGTCCTGACTAGAACAGGTTACCATGAAAGATGGGGTTGAAAAACCCGAAGTGCATTTGACAGTGCCCATAGTTCTAGCAGGTTGATCTACAGGGTAGATTCCTGTGGTGTCCACAGCCCCTGTGTGGTCAGGTCGTTCAGATGTGCTCTCCAACCCAGCTTGGAAGCATGCATCATCAGGGTGCATCGAGGTGGAGGCACCTGAAGGGACTTGATCAGTTCAGGAGTGATGTGGATCTTGTCTCTGAGATGCCCCTTCACTTGCATCCATTGAGAAGAGAGTCCATTGTGTTTGTCGCATGTGTAATCGAGCATAGGGGACAACATGGACTGTGAAGGCCATGAGTCTTAACAGTCGTATCATCTCTCAAGCTGTTATTTGGCTTTGCTGTTGTACCTCTTTTGCCAGCTCAATGAAGCGGGCACAGCGATCCTGTGGGAGGAAAGCTCGGGTCTGTTGAATGTCTAAGAGCACTCTGATGAACTTCAGTCGTTGGGCTGGAGAGAGGTGAGACCTTGGGAAGTTTATGACAAAGTCCAGGTGTTGGAGCACCATGATGGTGCGATGAAAAGAGAGTCTTAAAGAATGAAGGGATCAGCCAATCATCTAAATAAAGAAAGACGAATACCCCCAAGGTATGTAGGTAGACCGTGATGACTGCCATGCATTTGATGAAGACCCTTGGGGCAGAGGCTAGACCGAAGGGGAGAACCCAGTATTGATAATGGGTTTCCTTGAAACATGAAGTGCAGATACTGTCTGAGCAAGGAATGGATCAGTAAATGCGTGTATGCCTCCTTTTTGGTCTAGAGAACATAGCCAATCATGTCTCTGGAGGTATGGTAAAAGAGTTCCTAAGGAAATCATCTTGAATTTTTCTCGGACCATGAATTTGTTTAGGTCTCTGATATCTAAGATGGACCTGAATCCTCCTGTTTTCTTTGGAATGAGAAAATATTGAGAGTAGACGCCCATCCTTCTTTTGAGGAGGAGGAACTCTCTCTATGGCACCCTGGGACAACAGGGTAGTCACCTCTTCTTTTAAGAGAATGCTTTGAAGGGGTTGCTTGGGATAATCCCCTGTGAAGTTGGTGGGGGATAAGGTTTCAAAATGAAGTTGATAACCTACTTTGGGCAATGTGGAGTGTCCACTACTCTGATGTTATGGGGTGCCACCTATAGGCATAGTGATAAAATCTGCCTGCTATGTGGAGGGGTTGGGGACCCTCGAGGGACAGGCTGGCAATGCTTTCTAGGAAGGAGTAAAAACCAGGTGCAGGTTATGCCTGTGCAACTGGTTGAGGTTTAGAAGCCTTGGGCTTCTTGGGTTGGCAAGGACCCTGTTGCCTCTGTTGAGGATGCCGAGATTGATAGGCAGCAAAGGTGGGTAAAGAAGGATAGTACCTCTTTTTTTTTTTTAGAATAGAAAGATTTCTTGGGAAGAGCCTTCCTCTTGGATGGGTCAGCTGTTTTCCTGGAAAGGCATTTTAGGGCGAGATCATGTGTGTCAATACCCCCTGCTTTTTCCCTCCAATCTTTGCCAAAAAGGTTTTCCCACGTACATGGTATATTGGCCAGTTTATCCTGGACCCATTGCTTGAGATCCGATGCTTGTAACCGGGCCATCCTGTGAGCCCCAATGCAGACTGCTAAAGCTCTGCTTGTTGATTCAAAGGCATCAAAAGAGGCCATGGTGAGAAACTTGGAAGTGTTCTGGCTTTGCTTGACAGTATCTGAAAAGCTGCCCCCCTTCCCCCTCTTATCGTCAGGAAAGAGAGGAGTGAAAGTTTCCAGATCCCTGGTAACATCCTTCAGAAGCATGCCCATATATAGCATGTAAGAGTTTATTCTGGAGGCTAACTTACATGCCTGGAAATATTTTCGCCCAAAGGCATCGAGTGTCCTCGAATCTCTGCCAGATGGCATGGATGAATGGTTCTTAGAGCTCTTTATTCACCAATTCCACCACCATTGAGTGGTGTGGGAGTGGAGGTTTTTTGAAGCCTGGGCACTCTGGTACATAGTATTGAGTTTTTTGCTGACAGGCAGAACCATGAGAGGGCCTCCAAAATGCAGAGCATAAGATCCTGAAGGATGTGATGCACTGGAAATGTAGCCGCCTCCTTGGGCATGGGAGGTTACTGGAGTATCTCCAATTCCTCTGCCCTCGGCTCCTTTACCGAGGCTACTGTGATAGCGAGCCCTGCTGCCATGTCACGTATGAAGTCCTGAAAGGACATATCTTCTGGTGAGGACCGACACTGTTCCTGAGGCGGTAAAGGATCCGAAGGGATGTCTGGAAGTTCTTAGGAATCGAGTGATTCCCTGTCAGATTCCTAGGAACTCTAATTAGAGTCCAGTAAGAAGTCAAAATATTGGTGGGTCTTGGGTTCGACCTCGATACCAATACTCGGAGATATCGGAACCAAGAGCCATGGTAGTTTGAGTCTGTTGGATATCGGGGTATCTATCGGTTCCAACGAAGATATCGACCTCAGGAGTTCTGATGATGCCGGTTTAAGGGTCGGCATCGGGGCCGATACACCTGGCTTTAGGCTCGGTGCCAAAGCCTGCACTCCTACAGCTCTTGATGTTATCAGTACAGAGGCTGGCCAAGAGTGCTGCCTAACTCCTCTTGAGAACTAGCTTGCACTGGTCTAGGGAGATGGCCGATGTCTGAGTGGAATCACCTATGGGGCTCTGAGCCACCATCCCAGAACACGGAACTGGTAGCTTTCCGGAGGTTGATGCCTTGGGAGTGTCTTGGAGTCCCTCTTGTGCTTTGGAGGACAGATCCTCTGCTGTGGCTCTTTTGGCTGGCTGGTCTACATCGGAAGAACCTCTAGGGGAGTTGCGATGCTTATGCTGCAACTTCTCTCTGGTCTCGATATCTGTCTTCGATGCCGACACTAAGGACTTGGGAGCAACCAGAGATTTTGACTTACTTTTATGCTTGGAATTTGAAGAAACCTGAGAGCCATGAGAGGAAGTGGATGCCTTCGAAGTGGAAGCCACTGAAATTGAGTCTGTGGCAATGATCTGTACTGTCTGGCCATTTCTTTAGGCTTCTCTGTCATTTGTTGGCACAAGAATTGGGTTGATGGTCAGGGCCCACACATTTTAGACACCAGTCATGTTTATCAGTGACTGATATAGTACCGGCAACACTTGGTACATTTTGTAAAACCACTAGTTGGCTTTTCCATGCCTCAAAAAAGTTGACTTCAAGATTGACTATAAGGCTATGAGGCTATGAAGGCCTAGTTTAATGGTGAAAACCACACTGAAAATGAAGAGAAAAGAAATAGAAAATTTGAAAATAAAAAAAGAAAGAATTATCAGGACTGGTGTCGACGGGAAGGCAGAAGCACAATGTTCCACAAGAGAGAAGATTTTTGGTGGTGACTGGACGATGCATTCTACTGGCTCTGCAGAAAACAAGAATTGAGGAGAGGAGTTGGGAAGGCAGACACGCAGGCGCAGTGGAGTTCTCCCAAAGGCTTTCCTATTGTATGCTGGGGAGTGTTCCCATGCAAGCTTCATCGGTGACTTCACCCAAATCTGAAGACTGCATTTCTACTTGTTCCTGGATGTAAGGTATCTGTGGGCCTGCAAACAGTAAGGACTTTAAAAATTGCCTGTAAATAAATGTGTCCTCTGTATTTACTTATTGCTGTGTACAATCTGAGAACATCAGAGAAAATAGTGAGGTTTCTGGAGTCCAGCGGATTACAGGATCCAAGGCAGCATGGATTCACCAGAGGCAGGTCTTGTCAGACAAATCTGATTGATTTCTTTGACTGGGTGACCAGGGAGTTGGACCAAGGGAGAGCCCTAGATGTGGTATATTTAGATTTCAGTACAGCCTTTGACACTGTTCCTCACAGGCGACTTATAACCAAACTGAGCATCCTAGGGATGGACCCTAAAGTTACTGCTTGGGTTAGAAACTGGTTGGGTGGGAGGCGACAAAGAATACAAGTAAATGGAGCTCACTCTGAGGAGAAGGATGTTACCAATGGTGTGCCCCAGGGATCTGTCCTTGGTCTGATTCTTTTTAACATCTTTGTTAGTGATATAGCAGAAGGGATGTTGGGTAAGGTTTGCCTCTTTGCGGATGATACCAAAATCTGCAATAGAGTAGACACCCAGGAAGGTGTAGATAACATGAGGAGGGATCTAGCTAAGCTTGAAGAATGGTCTAGAATCTGGCAGCTGGGATTTAATGTTAAAAAATGTAAGGTCATGCATTTGGGCTGCAGCAATCCAAGGGAGCAATACAGTATAGGGGGTGAAGTACTTTTGTCCACTAAAGAAGAGCGGGACCTAGGCGTGGTTGTGTCTGATGATCTTAAAGTAGCTAAACAGGTAGAAAAGGCGACGGCAAAAGCTAGAAGGATGCTTGGGTGCATACAGAGAGGAATGGCTAGCAGAAAAAAGGAGGTGATAATGCCTCTGTATAAGTCTTTGGTGTGACCTCCTTTAGAGTATAGTGTGCAATTCTGGAGACCGCACCTTCAAAAGGATGTGAACAGGATAGAGTTGGTGCAGAGGGTGGCTACTAAAATGATTAGTGGTCTTCATTATAAAGCATATGAGGACAGACTGAGGATCTTAATATGTACACCTTAGAGGAAAGGCGGGATAGAGGTGATATGACTGAGATGGTGAAATTTCACTTACCGTTAATTTCCTTTCCTGGAATACTGCTAGACCAGTCCAGACAAACGGGTTATGCACCCCTGCCAGCAGATCTTGGAGCCAGAGAATTCCACCAGAGCTCTGATTGGGTGGAGTCTGGTGATATACAGCTACCCCTAGGGGTCCCTGTCAGTAACGTATAAAAGCAACTGAAACTGAACCGCACCCCAGAGGGTCCCAAGGAACTATGTACAAGGGAGCCAAAGGACTCCCCAGAGCTGAAGTCAGCATGCACCAACGCACTCATGGATCACCCCATGGCGAGGCATACTGAAAAGGAAGGACAGCGGTCGGCGGCTGCCCAGCGCCAGCAGCAGTGCACCATACAGCAGGGCGGGTCCTGGACTGGTCTAGCAGTATTCCAGGAAAGGAAATTAACGGTAAGTGAAATTTCACCTGCCAAGTCATACTGCTAGACCAGTCCAGACAAACGGGCAGTACCCAAGCTACCTGCTCTTAAGGGGGGGGTCAAGGCCGCCGACAGTACTGCAGCTCCAAAGCAGCCGTCCTGACGAGCCTGAACGTCCAACCTATAGTGACATACAAAGGTGGACAGCGAAGACCAAGTCGCCGCCCGACAAATATCCAGCGGAGCCACAAGAGACCACTCGGCCCACGAAGCCGCTTGTGCTCGAGTAGAATGAGCACGGAGTCCCACCGGAACCGGCTTCCCCCGAAGAATGTAAGCTGCTTCAATGGCGCCTCTGAGCCACCTAGAAATTGTAGACGTAGAGGCCGCGGAGCCCCGATGAGGTCCCGCAAACAGGACGAAAAGATGATCAGACGTACGAAACGAGTTCGTGACCTTCAGGTATCGGAAAAGCACTCTCTTAAGGTCCACCGCCCGTAACGGAGACCGACTACCCTCACACTGAGCCCTGGTAAAGGCTGGTAGGAAGAGAGGCTGGTTAACATGGAACGGCGTCAGCACTTTCGGCAAAAAAGAAGGAACAGTGCGAAGAGACACACCTTCCGCTGAGAAAGAGAGATAGGGATCACGACAGGAGAGAGCCTGCAGTTCGGAAATACGGCGCGCCGACGTAATAGCCACTAAAAACACCGTCTTCAGAGTCAAATCTTTGAGCGAACAGGCCTTCAGGGGCTCAAAGGGAGGAGCAACGGAGAGCCCGAAGAACGAGAGCAAGATCCCACGTAGGCACCGGCGGACGCAGCGGAGGCCTTAAGGACTTAACCCCGTGAAGGAAGCGAGACACGTCCGCATGCGAAGCTATCGACCGTCCCGCTATGTGCCCACGAAAACAAGTCAATGCAGCGACCTGCACCCGTAAGGAACCTAGCGCCAAACCTTTGTCCACTCCGGACTGGAGAAAGGCTAAGATGTCCGGGATACCGGCACGCCAGGGAGATAAGCTATGCTGGGAACACCAACTGTGAAAAAGCCGCCAGACCCTAGCGTAGACCATGGACGTGGACGTCCGCCGCGCTTTAAGCAGAGTAGCGACCACACTAGGCGAATAGCCCTTGCGTACTAACCTGCGGCGTTCAATAGTCAAGCCGTAAGCGAGTATGGAGCCGGGTCTTCCATTTCCACTGGCCCCTGAGTCAGGAGACCGGGAAAGGCTCCGAGATGGAGTGGCGACTCTCGAGACAGTCGGACCAGATCCGCATACCACGGCCGGCGAGGCCAATCGGGAGCCACCAAGATCACTGGACCGCGATGCTCCCGGAGTCATTGGAGAATCTTGCCTATCATGGACCACGGAGGAAAGACATATAGAAGAAGATGTGCCGGCCATGGCTGAGAGAAAGCATCGATTCCGCACGACTCCTCCTCCCTCCAATGGCTGAAGTACAAGGGCGCCTTGGCATTCTGTGCTGTGGCCATGAGATCCATCGCCGGTAGCCCCCATAGTTGAACAATGGAACGAAACGTTTCCGGCTGCAGGGACCACTCTCCGGGATCCTGAGAGTGCCGGCTGAGAAAATCCACCTTCACATTGTCCACGCCGGCGATGTGTTGCGCCGAGAGAGCCAGAAGATGCTCCTCCGCCCACGGGAGGAGCAAGCGCAGTTCCTGGGAGACTCCCGGACACTTCGTACCGCCCTGGCGGTTGAGGTAAGCCACCGTCGTGGCGTTGTCGGACAACACCCGAACTGCACGGCGCCGCAGAAGCGGCTGAAACTGAAGCAGAGCCAAACGCACCACGCGCGTCTCGAGACGATTGATGGACCAACGGGCTTCGCGAGGAGACCAAACCCCCTGCGCTGAAGTGGAGCCGCAATGAGCCCCCCAACCGGAGAGGCTGGCATCTGTCGTGAGCAGTAGCCAGCGCGGAGACTCTAGAGGCACTCCCCAAAGAAGATTGCGCCCGAAGCCACCAAAGAAGGTTGTGGCGCACTTGCGAAGGCAGAGGTAAGCGAACCTGATAATCCTCCGAAACCGGCGATCAACGAGACAGAAGCGCCGCCTGTAAGCTGCGCATGTGCGCTCTTGCCCACGGGACGAGATCTATCGTAGCTGCCATGGACCCCAACAGTTGCAGGTGGTCCCACGTCCGAGGTGCTGCTTGGTCCAAGAAGCGGTGAAGCTGAAGAGAGATCTTCTGAACCCGCTCCTGCGTTAGAAAAACGCGACCCTGACGAGTGTCGAACCGCGCTCCGAGAAAGTCCAGAACCTGAGTCGGCCGAAGACTGCTTTTTGCGCGGTTGATCACCCAACCGAGCTGTTCCAAGAAGAGGACCACATGAGCGACGGTCTCGCGAGCTTCGGACCGGGAGTCGGCCCGGATAAGCCAGTCATCGAGATAGGGATGAACCCGTATGCCCTGCTTGCGCAAGGCCGCCGCCACGACGATCATGATCTTGGAAAAGGTCCGCGGAGCCGTCGCCAACCCGAAGGGCATAGTGCAAAACTGAAAATGCTGACCCAGCACCGAGAACCGGAGATACCGCTGATGGTCGGTCCGGATTGGTACATGAAAATAGGCCTCTGCTAAATCGAGAGACGCCAGGAACTCGCCCTTGCGCACGACTTGAATCACTGAGCGAAGGGTCTCCATGCGAAAATGAGGAACGCGAAGGTCGCGATTCACTCCCTTGAGATCCAGGATAGGACGGAAGGACCCATCTTTCTTGGGCACCACGAAATAGATGGAGTAGCGACCTCGACCTCTTTCGCAAGGAGGCACAGGGCAAATGGCATTCAAGGACAGAAGGTGCCGAAGGGTCTCGTGGATGATACGCCGCTTCTCGGGGGAGGCTGCTGGAGAGACCACGAAGTTGTCCGGGATGGGTCGAGCGCACTCGAGAGAATAACCCCGAGATATACTGTCGAGCACCCAACGATCGGTGGTGATGCGTGCCCACTCTCGCGCGAACAAGGCCAACCGACCCCCTATCGGCGGCCCTGTCCCGAGTGGGCTTCCCGCCCTGTCAGCGGGAGGACCGCCCGGCTGCGGAGAACTTCCCTGCGGAGGAGGAAGGCTCAGCGTCCCTACGGGCTCCTCGAAAGGACTGCGACCGCGCCCCATAGCGATTGGCTGGAGCAGCCCCCTGGGAGGATTTAAAAGAGCTAAACCTCCGGGCGTCCCGAGACCGGGAATAGCGCCGAAAATTCTGTGACCGTGAAGAACGGCGAGAGGACGCCTTAGGTCTGTCCTCCGGCAAGCGTTGAGGCTTAACTTCCCCCAGGTCCTTTACCAGCTTATCGAGCTCTTCGCCGAAGAGAAGGCGACCTTTAAAGGGCAACTTAGAAAGCCTTGCCTTGGATACCACATCCGCCACCCATTGGCGGAGCCACAGCCACCGCCTAGCCACCGTGACGGCAGCCAGCGAGCGAGCCGAAAGGCGTAACAAGTCATAGAAGGAATCAGCGATAAACGCCGTAGCCGACTCGAGGCGGGTGTGGGACGGGTCCTCCGGCAACCTCTGAAGCCAGCGGAGCAATGCCCGCGCCGTCAAGCCTCCCGATTCAAAATGGCCGCCGGCAAAATAAAAGGAGTAAAAAAGAAGAAATTAAACCCCCAAAAATTCAAATAACCCCAGAAAAGAGTGAGGGAGGGCAGGGGGACGCTGTCCACACCAGAAAATCACCGAAATTCACCAAAAACGGCACCAACAAAAATCGGGCTGCCACGGAGCTGCAGGCACTGAGAGGAGGGAGACAGAAGCTGTACTCACAATACCGATGGTGCAGGGAAGCCACAAACCGCTGCACAGACCTCAGCCAGCTGCCTCTCCACTAAAATTAGCCCCAGGGACTAGATTTTAGGAGGGTTATCATCCAGCGAACTAGCTCACAGGACTAGTGCTGGGGAGCCTTCTCATCAGCGATCACCACTGTAAACAGGGGATCAGCTGGAAAACCTCTCCCTGGTGCCTAGAAATTAATCTGGCAACAACAGGGGGCAGAAGGAATCAAGGAAATCCCAGAATGTAAAGCAGATGAATTTTGAAGGAGTAAAACAAAAAAGCATCCAGATCTGCTGGAGACAGAGAAATACTGACAGGGACCCCCTAGGGGTAGCTGTATATCACCAGACTCCACCCAATCAGAGCTCTGGTGGAATTCTCTGTCTCAAAGGTCTGCTGGCAGGGGTGCATAACCCGTTTGTCTGGACTGGTCTAGCAGTATGACTTGGAAGTTTAAATACCTCCGTGGCATAAATGTTCAGGGAGAGAGCCTCTTTCAATTGAAAGCAAGTTCTGCTACGAGGGGACATGGGATGAGGGTGAAGGGAGATAGATTCAGGAGTGATATGCAGATAGTGGATCCGTGGAATAGTCTCCCAGTGGAGGTGGTAGAGATGAGGACAGTAACTTAATTCAAAAAAGCATGGGACAAACACAGAGGATCTCTAAAGGTAAAAAGGGGACTGTTGTAGTTGTTGATATGGAAGGCCATATGGTCTTTTTCTGTCGTCATATTTCTGTGTTTCTATCTGAAATAGGGATACACTGAGGTTAAGTTATTTGACTAAGGATACAGAGTAATCACCATATAGCAAAACCATTATGTTTAGTTTGCCAAGGACAAGGTAAAGCATGATATTAAAAGTCACAGATAAAGAATACTCTTATCACACAGAATGACACTGCTTGGATATCTGACTGGAAAAGGCTCTGGACAAATGGCAATTTTTTTCCTAGGATGTGCATAAACTGTAGACAAGTCTCACCTATAACATTTGCTTTCTTGAGTCTTTAAGTTTTCATGCTCTAAAAACAAATAAAATAAAAATGAGAAAATAGTAGTCTCTGATCACATCTATTCTACATTCTCCCCCCTCATCTGTCAGTTGCTGGAACATAGCAAACTGGATTTTCTAGGATATTTCATAATTATGAGAACTATTAAATACCTAGTGCTCATGAATCTGAAAAGAAAATTATACCCCCTGCAATTATTTTCCATTTCTGTAGCATCTAAAACCTACAACATTTATTTGCTTACTTTGATTTATACATTATCTCTATCCATAGACCTGAAGCAATGTACATACACAGAACAAAAATACTGTACATAAAATCACACAAACTTCTTTCTTCATCCCATAGCCTCACCCCCACCTAACAACAAAAAATGAATTTAAGCCTTTAGACAGAAAAGTCCACTAATACATAAATAACAGGGATATGCACAGAAAGCGTAGTTACTCACCTGTAACAGGTGATCTCCGGGAACAGCAGGAATTGAGTCTTCACATATAGGTATTGTCGGCACCGACAGAGCCCGCACGGGAACGCTCCCCGGCATCCTATATAGGAAAGCTTTTGGGAGCAGCCCACTGCGCCTGCGCTGCTGCCTTCCTGCCTTTCCCAACTCTCCCTCTTCAGTTCAGTTTGTAGCTGAGACAAAAGGAGAGTAAGAAAGAGATAGAGATACAACTCCTAGGGGAGGTGGGTGGGTTGAAATGGCTCAATTCCTGCTGTTCCTGGAGATCACCTGTTTCAGGTGAGTAACTATGCTATCTCCAGTAACAAGCAGGAATGTAGTCTTCACATATGGGGGACTCCCAAGCTTAGAGATGCCAGGAAGATGACCCCAGAAAGCTGCGAGACCCAGGTTGAGGTGGGTTATGCTTCCTCCCATGGAGCTATGGTATCGAAACCCGGGATGGCGGGTAGGAATTCTTCTAAGTCTGAAAGAGATGCTGGAGAACAGCCTGGCCAAACGAGGCATCCTGACGGGAGACCTTGTCCAGGCAGTAATGGGCTGCAAAGGTGTGGACCGAAGACCAAGTGGCTGCTTTGCAAATGTCGTCAATCGACACCAAGCGAAGATTGACCATAGAGGCAGCCATTGCTCTCACATTGTGAGCTGTGACATGACCTTTGAGAGAAAGTCCCTTACTCTCATAGTAAAGGATATTCAGTCTGCAATCCACTTAGAGAGAGTTCTCTTGGAAACTGGTAAACCCAGGTGACTGGAATCAAAGGCAACAAACAGCTGTGAAGCCTGCCTATGTTTATTAGTTTTGATATACTGTCATTCAAATTATAACATAACGGTTTACAAAGTAAAATACAAAAAGGAGGCCAATAGGCCAGAAAAGGAAAGGAAATTACAATGCAACAGGAAAGCACTCGAGACATGTAACACATGTGACTAAGACGAAAGGGAGTGAGAAAGAGGAGGAAAAAGGTAATTTCACACAGGAGGAGAAGGGAGGTCAAAAGCAATGGAGAAAAGGTGGGTTTTCAGGTCTTTTTAAATATTGTAAATTGCTGTTTGAGTCTGAGAGAGGTGGGGAGGGAGTTCCATAATGCAGGACAGAGAAAGAAGAAAGCGGATGAGCAGGTGGTTTGCAGGTGGGCACGAGAGGGGGAAGGGTGGTGTAGTCGATTGACATACAGTGACCGGAGTGAACGACTAGGAGTATGGGATTGAATAAGGTCTGCCAGGTACTGTGGTGTGTGAGGGTACATGACGTGATGGACCAAAGTAAGAATCTTATAACGTATACGAAATTCGACGGGAAGCCAGTGAAGGTGAATCAAAAGGGGGGTGATGTGATCTTGGGGAGAGGAGTGAAAGATAAGGTGTGCGGCTGTATGCTGAATGCGTTGCAAGCGATAGATTTGTGAGTGTGGGAGACCAGCCAGAACTGAATTACAGAATTCAACACGTGATATGACCATAGAAAGGAGAAGAGTAGCGAGACCCTGAGTGGTGAGAAAGGGGCGAATGGCGTAAATTTGAAGAAAGAAAGAAGAATGAGGTCTTGGAAACATGTGAAATGTGAGCCCGGAAAGTGAGATCAGAGTCAAAAAGAACCCCCAAAAAACGGAAGCAGGAAACCAATGGAATAGGTGAGTCAGCAAAGGAGGGTGCAACCAGAGGAGAGGGACCACCAAACGTGAACCAGATAGCAAGTGTTTTAGTCAGGTTCAGGTGAAGACAGTTAGTAAAAGCAGAAAGACAGGAGTTGAGGGGGAATAAGGTCAGGATGAAGCGGAGAAGTACGGTGGAGAAGGACCAGATCGTCAGCGTAATAGAAAGCCGAAATCCCAAACTGTTGAATCAGGAGTGCTAGTGATGCCAGAAAAATATTGAAAAGAAGAGGTGCAGGAACAGAACCTTGAGGGACACCACAGGGCAGTGGAAAGGAGTCAGAAGTGATGGCTGGGGCAGATGAAGAGACAATGGCATAGGAGCGGGAAAAAAGGTAAGAGTGAAACCAATGATGAAACGTGCTGCAAAGGCCAGCCTCGTGTAGACGAGAAACAAGAAGTGAGTGGTCGACAAGGTCGAAAGCTGCAGAAAGATCCAAGGACATCGCCACCGAGAAATCACCACAATCTTGAGCCACGTGAAGTTTGTTAAGAAAAGCTATAAGAACAGTCTCCACACTGTGACAGGGCCGAAAACCTGACTGACGAGGATGAAGAAAAAGGGTGGAATCAAGATGATGTGACAATTGTGCGAAGACCGCTTTCTCCAAGATCTTAGAAAGAAAAGAGAGGTTGAAGACAGGTCGGTAGTGGGCAGGAAGCTGAGGGTCAAGTGAGGGTTTCTTAAGGATGGGATGGATAAGAGCGTGCTTCCAAGAGTGAGGAAAGACCCCGATGGAAAGACTGGTGTTAATCATGGTGAGGACATAGGGGATGAGAGCAAGCGAGGGGGTAAGGAGCCATGAGGAAGGAATAGGAGCAAGTGCACAGAATGTCTTATGAGAAGAGGATATCAGATTCATAAGCTCAGAGGTAGTGACTGAATGAAAGGCGGCCCAGGTATGTGAAAGTTGAGAGATAGGGGGAGGGGGGCGAGGAGAGAGAAGGAGGAGAAGAGATGGAGGATAATAAGGCAAAGATGCTCTGAGATCCTCTGAAGGTAAAAAGCTAAAGATGCTCTGAGATCCTCTGAAGGTAAAAAGCTAAAGCTCTTTTACACTCTACAGTGTGAAGATTCCTTTCATCACTAGAGGCGTGAGGCCTAGGGAAGAAGACAGGAAGGTAAACCGACTGGTTTAAATGAAAAGGCGAAACCACCTTTGGCATAAAGTGAGGATGAGTCCTAAGGACTACTTTATCATGATGGAACCTTGTATAAGGAGGATCAGCAACTAAAGCTTGTAGCTCACTGATGCGCCTTGCAGAAGTGAGGGCAATTAGGAAGATTACCTTCCAAGAAAGAAACTTCAGAGATGTAGTGGCTAAGGGCTCGAAGGGCGGTTTCATAAGCTGCCCAAGGACAAGATTTAAATCCCATGCCACAGGTGGTGGCTTAATGGGAGGTTTAGTCAACAGTAGGCCTCTCATAAACAACGCTACAAGCGGTTGAGAGGAGACAGGTTGTCCATCAAAGGGCTTGTGTAAAGCCGTAATGGCACTAAGGTGGACCCTTACTGAATTAGTCTTAAGACCAGAGGTGACAGGTGGAGGAGATACTCTAGCAACGCCTCTACTGGAACTGAAAAAGGATTAAGTTCCTTTTTTGAACACTAGATAGAGAACCTTCTCCACTTAAAGGCATAGGCACGCCTTGTGGAAGGTTTCCTAGAGGCCAAAAGGATATCTTTAACCTGTTGAGAGAGGTTGATATCCTGGAATTCTAAGCTCTCAGCAGCCACGACATCAGGTGTAAAGACTGAAGATTCTGGTGCAAAAGCATCCTGTCCTCCTGGGAAAGAAGATCTGGAGCACATCCCAACTCCAGAGGTCTGGCTTGAGAGAGACGTAGAAGCAGTGGATACCACGTCTGTCGTGGCCAGCATGGGGCTATGAGGATCATATTGCCCCTGTCTCTCTGAAGCTTGAAGAGTGTCTTGGGAATGAGGGGAATGGGTGGGTAGGCATATAGAAAAGTCCTTACCCCAATGGAGGTGGAAAGCATCCATTGCCTGACTGTTCCGAGCTGGAATTCTGGAACAGAATCGGGGAAGCTTGGCATTCTGAGGACTTGCAAATAGGTCTACATCTGGAGTTCCCCAGATCCGAAAGATTCTAGCAATTTGCTCTGGATGAAGAGACCACTCGTGTGGCAGCAGTATTCCACTGAGTTTGTCTGCCAGAAGATTCTGTGTGCCTGGAAGATACACTGCTAGTAGGTGAATCTGAAGGCCTGTTGCGAAGGACCAGAGGTGTAGAGCTTCGTTGCACAACACCTGAGAGCCTGTTCCGCACTGCTTGTTTACATAGAACATGGTTACCTGATTGTCCGTCTGGACAAGAACTGTCTTGTAGCTCATGTGGTCCTGAAATAATCGGAGAGCATAGAAAATGGCTCTGAGTTCCAGTAGATTTATGTGAAGACAAGCCTCCTGTTTGGTCCAGAGACCTTGAGTGGAGAGATTGTTCATATGAGCTCTCCAACCTGACTTGGACGCATCCGACGTCAAGGTAGCTTGGTGCAGTGGCTGCTGAAAAGGTGACCCTACAAGAAGGTTTTCTAGTGATTGCCACCACTGTAGGGACAAAATAAAGCGTGCAGAGTTTCTGATTTTGTCCACCAGGCGACCTGACGCCTGTGTCCACTGAGAGGCTAGGGTCCACTGGGCTGCTTGCATGTGTAGGCGAGCATAAGGGACCACATGAACAGTGGATGCCATATGCACCAGCAACTGAAGCATTTCTAGTGCAGTCAGGAAAGTTTTCATAGCTGCTTGAGAAGCCAGTTGACGTATTCAAGCACAGTGGAATTCTGGCAGGAAAACCCTTGACTGCCGTGTGTATAGAAGATCCCCTATGAACTCTAATGATTGAGAAGGGGCGAGATGGGATTTTGGGAGGTTTACGACCAGTCCCAAATATTGCAGGATTTGCATTGTGCAGGAAAGAGCGGAGCTGGCTTCTGGAGCTGTTGATGCTCGGATTAGCCAGTCGTCTAAGTAGGGGAAGACAAATATCCCTAGAGTCCTTAAAAATGCTGCTACTACTGCCATGCATTTTGTGAAGACTCTCAGGGTGGAAGCCAGGCCAAAGGGTAGAACTCTGTACTGCTAATGTCTTCCCTGAAAAAGGAATTTAAGAAAACTTCTGTGTTCTGCATGAATAAGGATATGTGTATAGAAGTCTTTTAGGTCTAGAGAACATACATTCAGAGTCAGGAATGGCTAAGGAAGAAGTGCTCCGAGAGAGATCATTTTGAATTTTTCTCGAAACAGATACTTGTTTAACTCCCTGAGGTCCAAAATGGGCCTGTACCCTCCTGTTTTCTTTGGTATAAGGAAGTAGGGGGAGTAAAAGCCCAGGCCCTGTTGAGAAACAGGTACCTCCTCTATTGCACCCTGAGCAAGGAGAGAGGTAACCTCTTGACACAAGAGAGTGGGGGGGGGGGGGGCGCTGAGAACTGAACTTTATTGGAGAAGAGAGAGGGGGCATACTGTGGAAGTGGAGTTTGTACCCCTCTGTCACTATGGAGAGAGTCCACTGCTCTGATGTTCTGTTGCCACCTCTTGGCAAAATGACACAGTTTGCCTGGAATGTTGGGAGGCTCTGGACCTTTTAGAAGTAGGATGACTAGGTTCCCTAGGAAGGAGTCAAAGACCTAGCGCAGGCTGTGTCTGCTAAGCTGGTTGAGCTCTGGGGACTTGAGCTTTTCTTTGTTGTTTCGGCTGTTGCTGCTGCCCCTTTTGGGAGCCTGGACTGGGCAGTGGACAGTTTGGGTAGAAGGAGGATAGAATTTCTTTTTCTTGTTGAAAAAGGGTTTCTTAACTGCCTTTTTCTTAGCTGGGTTGGCAGTGGTCCTGGATAGTCTATTCAAAGTAGTGTTCTCGACTCAAGCTGAGAAGCTTTATCCTGCCAATCCTTGCCAAAGAGGTTTTCTCCCATGCAAGGAATATTTCCCAGCTTGTCTTACACCCACTGCTCTAAATCGGATGCTTGTAACCTTAACTGGGATGGAACCAGGCTGCTGGCATTAACCTTTAAAAAGGAAATAGAGCAGTTTTTAAACTAGATAATAGGGAAAAGCCGACAGTCGCCCAAGAGCGGATGGTTTGGAAGAATGTATCCTTGAAGGATACTACCAAAAGCAGAGAGGTTCCAAAAAAGAGTAAAGTAGCCCAAATGCCCTCGAGTATGGAGCAGACAGAGCTTAAAGATCCCAAATTACTCATGTCTACCAATAGCCAAATTAATATGAATAAAATACAGTCTAGAAAATGCTTGTATGCAAATGCTAAAAGTCTAAAAAATAAGATGGGAGAGTTAGAATATATAGCACTAAATGAGAGGTTAGATATGATTGGAATATCAGAAACATGGTGGAAGGAGGACAACCAGTGGGACACTGTGATACCTGGGTACAAACTATATCGTAATGATAGAGCTGATCAAATTGGTGGAGGGGTTGTGCTCTATGTTAGAGAGGGCATTGAGTCACAAAGGATTAAAGTTTTGCAGGAAACAAAATTTGCTGTAGAATCTCTATGGATTGAAATTCCATGTAAAAAGGGGAAGGCGATTGCAGTGGGGGTGTACTATCGACCGCCTGGCCAGAATGAACAAATGGAAGATGAAATGCTCAAAGAAATCAAGGAAGCTAACAAAAGTTACAGCGCAGTAATAATAATGGGTGATTTCAATTACCCCGGTATCGACTGGGTCAGTATCACGGCAGGACATGCTAGGGAGATAAAGTTCCTAGATAACATAAATGACTGCTTCTTGGAGCAGCTGGTTCATGAACCGACCAGAGGGGAAGCCATATTAGACCTAGTCCTTAGTGGAACACCAGATTTAGTGCAAGAGATAAGGGTGTTGGGGCCACTTGGCAATAGTGATCATAGCATGATCGCCTTTGATATAATTAGTGGAGGAGGGATAGTACGGAAATTCACAGTACTACCTTTTAACTTTTGAAAGGGTGACTATGATAAAATGAAGAAAATAGTTAAGAAAAAACTAAAAGGAGCAGTTGCAAAGGTTAAAGACTTACATCAAGCTTGGGTGTAGTTGAAAAATACTATCTTGGAAGCCCAGACCAGCTGTATTCCACGCTTTAAGAAAAGTGGAAGGAAGTCCAAAAAACTGCCAGCATGGTTTAAAGGTGAGGTCAGAGAGGCTGTTGCCAAAAAAGCATCTTTCAGGAAATGGAAAAAAGAGCCAAATGACGAAACCTGGAAACAGCACAAGCACTGGCAAGTCAAATGCAAGGCATTGATAAAGCAGGCAAAGGGAGAATTTGAGAAGAAACTTGCTGAGGAAGCAAAAACGCAAAATAAAGATTTTTTCAAGTACATACATAGCAAAAAACCTGTGACAGAGTCAGATGGTCCATTAGATGATAGAGGAGTTAAAGGGGCACTAAGAGGGGACAAGGCCATAGCGGAGAGACTGAATGAATTCTTTGCTTCGGTCCTTACTGAGGAAGATGTAGAGTAGTTACTCACCTGTGACAGATGTTCTCCAGGAGCAGCAGGAATCAGTCCTCACATATGGGTGACATCGACGTCGATGGAGCCCTTGGGAAGCATTTCCCCAGCTTTCCAAGAAAGCCTTTGGGAATGCAGGCACGCATGCGCGGTTCCCTTCCCGCCTAAAGGTGCCATCTTGCTCAGTCAAATGACATAGCTAAAAACAGCACACAAAAATGTAAAAATAAACTATGTACAACTGCAACTCCCAGGGGAGGAGGGAGGGTTATGAGGACTGATTCCTGCTGCTCCTGGAGAACACCTGTTACAGGCGAGTAACTACTCTTTCTCCAGGACCAAGCAGGAAGTCAGTCCTCACATATGGTTGACTCCCTAGCTCTGGGCTCCCAAGGAACCCAGGCTGAACAAGAGAACTCCCTCTAGTCCCAGCATCAAAGAAAGGCTTTTCACTGACAGAACCTCCACCGGTAGCCCAATGGAGGGCTGGAGTTGCCTAAACCTCAAAGAGATTCCGGAGTACTGCCTGGCCAAAAGCACTGTCCCTAAGGGACTCCCTTTCCAGACAGTAATGGGCCGCAAAGGTCTGGCTTGAGGACCAAGTTGCAGCCCTACAGATGTCCACCAACGGTACAGAGCGGAGGTGAGCCACTGAGGCAGCCATTGCTCTGACATGATGGGCTGTGACCCGACCCTGCAAAGGAAGGTCAGCCGCCCTGTAAGCCCAGGTGATACAGTCAGCTACCCAGGTGGACAAGGTACGCTTGTAAACAGCTAACCCCAAATTATTAGGGTCAAAAGATATGAAGAGCTGAGTAGCCCTTCTATGCCCTTGCGTACGGTCAAGGTAGAAGGATAAGGCCCTCCTACAGTCCAGGGTATGCAGAACTGCCTCAGCCTGGCTTGCATGAGGCCTAGGGAAGAATGTTGGAAGAACCACCTCTTGGGTTAAGGTGGAAGGATGAGACAACTTTGGGGAGGAACTTTGGATGAGTCCTAAGGACTACCCTGTTCCTATAGAAGCGGGTGTAAGGCCTGTCACAGACCAGAGCCTGAAGCTCACTCACTCGCCTGGCCGAGGTTAGGGCTATCAAGAAGAGTGTCTTCCAGGACAGGAAGCGGAGAGGACAAGTAGCCATCGTCTCAAAGGGTGGGCGAGTCAGTTGCTGCAAGACCACATTCAACTCCTACTCAGGAGCAGGAGGACGGATTGGAGGCTTGAGCAAGAGCAAGCCTCTGAGAAACCTGTACACCAAGAGGTGAACCGACAGAGAATGTCCTTCCACCAGTGAGTGGTGAGCTGCTAGAGCTGAGAGGTGGACCCGAACAGAATTGGACTTAAGTCCCTGATTTGATAAGTGCAGTAAGTACTGAAGCACTACTGGTAAAGCACAGGAGAAAGGATCTTCTGTACGTAGCTGACACCACACAGAAAACCTTTTCCATTTCAGAGCATAGGTTTTATTTATTTTATTTACATTCTCTTATATACCGCACTATTCAGCATCAGCGCGGTTTACACAGAACAAAGGTCTCAGTACAATAACAAGCATGAGTTTACAGATAACAAGGGAAGGAACTTGGATAACAAGGGAAACTATTTACAGTCTATTTACAGATGTAATACTACAGAATGAATACAGGTTATTAGGAACAGGTGCTAAGAAAATATTCAATAATCAAAGCGATTCATCACATGTCTGATATTGAGAGACTACGAAGTTGAGAATCTGGGTGGACTGTTCCCTAGAGGCTAGGACAACCTCCTCAACTTCCTGAGGTAGGCCCCAGGGAGCCAAAACTACCCTTGCAGCCTCCAGGCCATCAAATTGAGAGCTTTGAGATTGGGGTGGAGAAGGGAACCCTGATCCTGAGAGAGGAGGTCGGGTTGCAACCCCAGAGGCAGTGGGGGAACCACTGCCAGCTGAAGCAGAAGTTGAAACCAAGGCTGTCTCGGCCACCAGGGAGCCACCAGAAGGACCGAGGCCTTGTCCTGAAGAATTGTGAACAGGGTTCGGGCCATCAAGGGCGTGGGAGGAAACGCATACAGGAGGCCCTGTGACCAGGGAATCAGAAAAGCATCTGCGGCTATCCGCAGAACTTTGGCAGCTGTTTGTTCAGTGGACTGGCAAACAGATCTATGGATGGAAGTCCCCATTTCAGGAAAATCTTCTGAACCACCAAAGGATGGAGCTGCCACTCGTGGGGCTGCAGAATCCTGCTCAACCTGACGGCCAGGTAGTTTTCCTGGCCAGGTAGATACACAGCATTGAGGAGCATGTTGTGCCTGAGAGCAAACAAGCAAAGGTCCTGTGCTTCCTGACAAAGGAGCCTGGACCCAGTTCCGCCCTGCTTGTTCACATAAAACATGGCTACCTGGTTGTCTGTTTGAACTAGGACAGACTGATGAGCCAGGGTTGGAGAGAGAAAGTCTTGAGGGCTAACCGAATAGCCCTGAGTTCTAGTAGATTGATTTGCTGTGCGGCCTCCCAGGGAGACCACAGGCTCTGGGTGCACTTGCCTAGACAATGAGCCCCCCAGCCCTGCAGGGAGGCATCCGTGGTCAATCTGAAAAGGCACGCCTTGCAGTAGATTGGGTGGGTGCAGCCACCAGAGGAGGGAGTTCAGAAATTGTCTGGACACCCTTATCCTGTCTCTGAGGCTGCCTGTGGCCTGTGACCACTGAGTCCGAAGGCACCACTGTGCAGGCCTCATATGGAGCCTGGCATTGGGGGTCACATGCAATGTTCCCTCTAATTTTCTGTAGGCTGTGTGCGCATAAAATATCAGCTGTATGCAGCTTTTGAAGGAAGGTTAAATTTTTGTGCGCCACATAATGACACTCGGAGTTATATACTTTAAAATTTGACTACACATCAGAATACAGTATGTACACCACTTTGATTGCACTAGAAAATATTGTAGAACTTGTGAAAACCGTAAATACACAACAACTTTTAAATTTTAAGACGTCTGTGTTGTTTTCTATCAGAATCAGAACCGTAATTTTTGTGCGCTCTGTTATAAAGTATGTGCGCTCGCTCGGCAAGGTGTGTGCGCGCGCACACGAGCACAGCTTAGAGGGAACAGTGGTCACATGTACCGTCGAAGCCATGTGGCCAAGAAGCCTCAGGCAGAGTCTGGCGGAGACCAATGACCTGCTGAGAAACTGGTTTGCTAAGTTTATCAGTCTTTGGGCTCTGTCTTCTGGCAAGAACACCTTTGCCAGCAGAGTCTCTAACCTTGCCCCTATGAACTCCAAGTTCAGGGAGGGGAGCAAAGTGGACTTTGCGAAGTTTATTACAAAGCCCAGGTTTTGAAGAAGAGCAATAGTTCTGAGGGTGGCCTGTCTGGCTTCCTGGTACGTCTGACCCCTGATGAGCCAGTCGTCCAGATAGGGGAAGACAAAGATTCCCTGATTTCTCAGGTAGGCTGCCACCACTGCCAGGCATTTGGTAAAGACCCTGGGAGCGGAGGTGAGGCCAAAAGGCAGTACTATGTACTGATAATGGTTTCCTCCCACAATGAACCTGAGGTACTTTCTGTGGTCTGGATGAATGAGGATGTGAGTGTACGCATCCTTTAGATCTAAGGAGCATAGCCAATCTCCCTGCTGGAGGTAGGGCAGAAGTGTTCCAAGAGTAAGCATCTTGAACTTCTCCTTCTCTAGGAATTTGTTGAGCTTTCTGATGTCTAGAATAGCCGGAGGCCACCGGTTCTTTTTGGTACAAGGAAATACCTGGAGTAGAACCCTTGACCTTGTAGGTGGGGAGGCACAGGCTCCACTGCCCTGCCCACCAACAGACCTTGGAGCTCCTGAAGGAGAAGATCTGTGTGCAGGGGAGGCCTTGGAGGCTCCCCCGGAAAGGATGGGAGAGGCAGCTGTTGGAAGTGTAGCAGATAGCCCTTGTGGACTATGTTTAGCACCCAACTGTCTCCCGTGATGAGTGGCCACTTGTGGGCAAACAGGGCAAGGCGACCTCCTGTGCAGGGTTGAGAGAGCAGGGACGGAGAGGCTATGCCTAAGGAGTCAAAAACCCCCACCTTGCTGAGTGGGAGCAGGGGCCGGAGGCTTGGGAGTCCTCTGCGTACGGGGCCCATTACCCTGCCCCTTGGCCTGCTGACCCTGAGGGGGAGCTTGGGAGGCCTGGTACTGTGGGTACTGTTTGTAGGCAGTGCCCTTCCTCGGGTAAAAGGGCTTTTACCCGAGCCCTTCTTTTTGTGAGAAGGGGCAGAAGTCTTTCTAGACAGCCTTGTCCTCGTGAGGTGCTCGGTTTCCAGCTGTGCGGCCTTCTCGGTCATGGGCTTGCCAAAAAGGTTCTCACCTCGGCAAGGGACATCGACCAACTTGTCCTGAACCCATGGCTCGAGGTCCGATGACTGCAGCCATGCTGGCGTCGAGCCGCGATGCCGGCTGCCGCAACCCGGGCCGAAGCCTCAAAGCCATCATAGGCAGCGCGGGACAAACTTGGAGCATTCCCGGATCCCAGAGGAGAAGGACTTGAACCTCTGCAAGGGTTCTCCGGAGAGACGAGCAGAGAACCCGGCCAGCTCCTTGGTCAGGTCCCGCAAGTACATGCCCATGTACAGCTGGTAAGACTGGACATGGCAAGGAAGCAAGCATCGAGCCCTGGAAGCACTTTCTACCAAAACCATCCAGGTTCAGGGCCTCCCTGCCAGGGGGCACCGCGGAGTGCATCTTCTGACTTTTCAGGCGATGCATGGTCGATTCCACCACCATGGAATGGTGTGGTAGCTGCGCCTTCTGAAAGCCAGGGTTCTTCTGGAGTCGATAGATAGAATCGACTCGCTTGCTTAGAACCGGTGCTGAGGCCGGTGTCTCCCACATCTGGAAGAGGAGCCGTTCCAGCATCGGAGGAAGCGGAACAGTAAAGGCCTCCTTCGGAGGAGAGTCATACTGTAGGGCCTTGAGCTCCTTGGCTCGAGGCTCCTCCTCGGGGTGCGCAGGGATAGCCAACGCAGTGGCCATATCTCGGACGAACTCCGAGAACCGGGTATCCTCCAGAGGGGATCTATTCCGGGGCTCAGACTGCGGTGAGTCCGACGGGACGCACCGAGTCCTGAAGGTCTCGGGGGACTACTCATCCTCCGTCTCCCAGGCGGACTCGTCCGATGAGGAATCGGGGTCCGAACACGCGGGGCCTGTGAGCACCTGCCCTGACGCCGAAGGCAACAGCGTCGACGCCCTCGGTCCCGAATGGGACATCGAGGGAGACCGCGACCGAGGTCGACCTCGAGCCTTCATGGTCTCGAGTATCGGCTCGGACTCCGGGGCGACTTCGATGTCCCGGTGGTCGGGGCAGATGCGCCAGACAGGCTGGCCATCAGTGCCCGCTGCTGTTCCATGAAGGCAGACAATCTGCACTCCAAGGCAGCTGTCAGCCTGAGACCCAGCTCAGGAGACTCAGCAGCCACCGACTTGGGCCCCCGCGGCACCGGGCCCGACGTCGGCTCTCTGGGAGGAGAGTCCACGAGGACTACAGGACTTACATGTCCAGCAGACTCCAGCTCCACACGAGGTACTTTTGGAGGCTTCTCCTGTTCCATGGGCCTGGGGCGATGGTCGGGGGTCTGAGACCTAGCTCTCGAGGAGCCAGATACCTCTTCTGACGACGCCCTTGCGAGCCACTTCTTCCTCTTTCGTTCCCGGTCGGGGGACCCCCTGTCTGAGGGGCCCCGACGGTGCTCGGGGTCCGATTCCCGAGATGTCGAGGCCTCAGAAGAGGTCCGGGGCCGGCTGGAGGCCGAGTCGGAGAAAAGCCTTTCCTTTTGGTGCTGACGACTTCGAAGCGCCTTCGAAGACATCTTTCCACATGGTCCACAGATCTTAGGATCGTGGTCAGGACCCAGGCACCGAAGGCAGCAGTCGTGTGTGTCGGTGAGAGACATTAGTTTCTTGCACCTATCACACTTTTTGAAACCACTGGAAGCCATCTGGGAAAAAAGAGTCCCCCGAGGTCAAAGGACCGGCCTTCCAGGGAAAAAGAAAAAAAGGGCGCGAACGCCAGCCACGAAGGGCAAAAAACTAAAAAAAAAAAAGATTGGGCTCGATACCGGTGTACCGAACCCGGCGGGAGGGGAACCGGAGAAAAAAATAGCGAAGGAATCGCGAAAAAATCCAAATATTTTCCGGGAGGACTAGGACACACGTCCGACGGGCTTCATGGAAAAAGAGAGACTGAGCAAGATGGCACCTATAGGCGGGAAGGGAACCGCGCATGCGTGCCTGCATTCCCAAAGGCTTTCTTGGAAAGCTGGGGAAATGCTCCGCAAGGGCTCCATCGACGTCGATGTCACCCATATGTGAGGAGTGACTTCCTGCTTGGTCCTGGAGAAAGGGATGTTACCCATGACTGAAGTGGTATTTAAAGGTGTGGAAGAATTGAAGGAAATATCGACACATTGGGGAGATGTATTACAACTATTAGATAAACTGAAGAGTAGCAAATCACCTGGGCCGGATGGTATACATCCAAGGATGTTGAAAGAACTGAAATATAAGATTGCAGACCTGCTATTAGTAATCTGTGAACTATCATTAAAATCATCTCTAAGAATCGCCAATGTAACACCAATTTTTAAAAAGGGTTCCAGGTGTGATCCGGGAAACTACAGACCGGTGAGCCTCACGTCAGTACCGGGAAAAATGGTAGAAACCATCATAAAGAATAAAATTACTCAGCATGTAGATAGTGATGGCCTAATGGGAGACAGCCAAAATGGCTTTAGACAAGGAAGATCTTGTCTTACTAATCTGTTATGTTTTTTTGAAAGTGTGAATAAACAGGTGGACAAAGGTGAGTCGGTTGATATAGTGTATCTGGACTTTCAGAAAGCCTTTGACAAGGTCCTTCATCAGAGACTTTTGCCAAAACTAAAGAGTCATGGGATAGGAGGCAGTTATGCACCTAGGGAAGAACAACCCAAACTATGGTTACACAATGCAAGGTTCCACATTAGGAACTACCACCCAGGAAAAAGATTTAGGCGTCATTGTGGATGCCATGTTAAAACCCTCGGCCCAGTGTGAAGCGGCGGCCAAGACAGCAAATAGAAAGAGTAGCTACTCACCTGTAACAGGTGTTCTCCAGGAGCAGCAGGAATCAGTCCTCACTTATGGGTGACATCGGCGCCGATGGAGCCCCCGTGCGGAGAATTTCCACAGCTTTCTAAGAAAGCCTTTGGGAATACTGCACGCATGTGCGGTCCCCTTCCCGCCTAAAGGTGCCATCTTGCTCAGTCAAATGACATAGCTAAAAAACAGCACACAAAAATGTAAAAATAAACTATGTACAACTGCAACTCCCTGGGGTGGTGGGTGGGTTGTGAGGACTGATTCCTGCTGCTCCTGGAGAACACCTGTTACAGGTGAGTAACTACTCTTTCTCCAGGACCAAGCAGGAAGTCAGTCCTCACTTATGGGACTCCCCAGCTTCAGGCTACCGGGGACCTAGAGCTGAAAAATGAGCTCCCTCTAGCCTCAGCATCAGAGAAAGGACTTCACTGAAACATACCTCTACCGGTAGCCCAACCAGAGGACTGGAGGGTAGGAGTTGCCCAAACCTCAAAGAGATTCCGGAGCACTGCCTGACCGAAAGCACTGTTCCTGCGGGACTCCCTCTCCAGGCAGTAATGGGCCGCAAAAGTCTGGCTTGAGGACCAAGTTGCAGCCCTGCAGATGTCTGCCAAAGGTACAGAGTGGAGATGAGCTACTGAGGCAGCCATTGCCCTGACACAGTGGGCCATGACTCGACCCTGCAAAGGAAGGTCAGCTGCCCTGTAAGCCCAGGTGATACAGTCAGCCACCCAGATGGACAAGGTACACTTGGAGACAGGCACCCCCAAGTTATTGGGGTCAAAAGATACGAAGAGCTGAGTAGCCCTTCTATGCCCCTGCGTACGCTCAAGGTAGAAGGATAAGGCCCTCCTACAGTCCAGGGTATGCAGGACTGCCTCAGCCTGGCTGGCATGGGGCCTAGGGAAGAACGTTGGAAGAACCACCTCCTGGTTGAGATGGAAAGAGACGACAACCTTTGGGAGGAACTTAGGATGAGTCCTAAGGACTACCCTGTTCCTATAGAAGCGAGTGTAGGGTCTGTCACAGACCAGGGCCTGATGTTCACTCACTCGCCTGGCTGAGGTCAAGGCCACTAGTAATAGAGTCTTCCAGGAAAGGAAGCGTAAAGGACATGTAGCCATTGGTTCAAAAGGTGGGCGAGTCAGTTGCTGCAAGACCACATTCAACTCCCACTCAGGGGCTGGTGGATGGAGAGGAGGCTTAAGCAATAGTAAGCCTCTGAGAAATCTGGACACCAAGGAGTGAACAGAAAAAGAGTGTCCCTCCACCAGTGAGTGGTGAGCTGCTAGAGCAGAGAGGTGGACCTGAACAGAATTGGACTTAAGGCCCTGATTGGACAAGTGCAGTAGGTACTGGAGCACTACTGGCACAGTGCAGGTGAAAGGATCTTCCTGGCGCTGTTGACACCACAAGGAGAACCTACGCCACTTCAGGGCATATGTTTTTCTGGTGGATTGCTTTCTAGAGGCCAAGACCACCTCTTCCACTTCCTGAGGCAGGCCCCAGGGAGCCAAGACTACCCTTGCAGCCTCCAGGCCATCAGATTGAGAGAGTTGAGATTGAGGTGCAGAAGGGAACCCTGATCCTGAGAGAGAAGGTCGGGTTGGAACCCCAGAGGCAGTGGTGTCTCCATTGCCAGTTGAAGAAGGAGTGGGAACAAGGGCTGCCTCGGCCACCTGGGAGCAACCAGAAGGACCAAGGCCTTGTCCCTGAGAATCTTGAACAAGGTTCGGGCCACCAGAGGTGTGGGGAGGAAACGCATACAGTAGGCCCTGTGACCAGGAAATCAGGAAGGCATCCGCCGTTACTCTTAGGGGATGCGGTTGCCTGGAACAAAACCTGGGCAGTTGGTGATTCAGGGGACTGGCAAAGAGATCCATGGATTGAAGTCCCCATTTCAGGAAAATCTTTTGAACCACTAACGGGTGCAGCTGCCACTCGTGGGGCTGCAGAATCCTGCTTAATCTGTCTGCCAGAAAATTCTCCTGGCCAGGAAGATAAACAGCAACATCTGGTGCTTGAGGGCAAAAGGGCAAAGGCCTGTGCTTCCAGGCATAGAGGCCTGGATCCAGTGCCGCCCTGTTTGTTCACATAGAACATGCCACTTGATTATCAGTCTGACCTAGAACAGACTGGTGAGCCAAAGTGTGAGAAAAAGCCTTGAGGCCTAAGCGAATAGCCTGCAGTTCTAGTAGGTTGATCTGTTGCGTGGCTTCCCATGGGGACCAGAGACCTTGAGTGCAGCTCTCCTGACAGTGCGCACCCCAGCCCTGTAAGGAGGCATCTGTTGTCAACACCACTGTGGGGACAGGCACCAGAAATGGCACCCCCTGAAGCAAGTTGGGGGGGTGTAGCCACCACTGAAGGGAAGTCAGGAAGGGCTTTGACACCCTGACTTTGTCTGCTAGGGTCCCAGTGGCTTGTTTCCACTGAGTTCTGAGGCACCACTGTGCAGGCTTCATGTGGAGGCGGGCATGGGTCACATGTACAGTCGATGCCATGTGTCCTAGGAGCTGCAGACAGAGCCTGGCAGGAACCCTTGGCAGGCTGAGAAACCGGGATGCCAACTGCATGAGCCTTTGAGCTCTGTCCTCTGGCAAATAAGCCCTTGCCTGCAGAGAGTCCAGCCGTGCTCCTATGAACTCTAGGTTCTGGGAGGGGAGCAAAGTGGACTTTGCGAAGTTTATGACAAAGCCTAGGTCTTGAAGAAGTGATACAGTCCTGAAGGTGGCCTGCCTGGCCTCCTGGTAAGTCTGACCCCGGATGAGCCAGTCGTCTAGATAGGGGAAGACAAAAACACCTTGAGTCCTCAAGTAGGCCGCCACCACAGCAAGGCACTTTGTAAAAACTCGTGGGGCGGAAGTTAGGCCAAAAGGTAGCACTCTGTACTAGTAATGGTTTCCTCCCACCACGAACCTGAGGTACTTTCTGTGGTCTGGATGAATGAGGATGTGAGTGTACGCATCCTTTAGATCTAAGGAGCATAGCCAATCTCCCTGCTAGAGGTACGGCAGAAGTGTTCCAAGAGTAAGCATCTTGAACTTCTCTTTCTCCAAGAACTTATTGAGGTTCCTGAGGTCCAGGATAGGCCTTAGGCCTCCGGTTCTCTTTGGCACCAGAAAGTATCTGGAGTAGAAACCGTGCCCTTGTAGACGAGGAGGTACATGCTCCACCGCCTTGTCCAGAAGCAGACTTTGAAGTTCTTGGAGGAGGAGGTTTGTGTGCAGGAGAGGCCTCAGAGGCTCTCCTGGGAAGTAGACAGGAGGTAACTGCTGGAAATGAAGCATATCGCCCTTGTGAACTATGCTTAATACCCAAGCATCCCCTGTAATGGGTGGCCATCTGTGGGCAAACAGGGCTAAGCAACCTCCTGTGCAGGAATGGAGCAGCAGAGGTGGAGAGGCTATGCTGTGGGAGTCAAAAAACCCATCCCTGCTGGGTAGGAGCAGGAGCCGGAGGCTTGGGGGTCTTCTGCCTACGGGGCCCATGTCCCTTCCCCTTGGCCTGCTGCCCCTGTTGGGGAGCTGGGGAGGCCTGGTACTGAGGGAAGGGTTTGTAGGCAGCCGCCTTTCTCGGGTAAAAGGTCTTTTTACCCGAGCCCTTCTTTTTGTGAGAAGGGGCAGAAGCCTTTCTGGACAGCCTTGTCCTAGTCAGGTGCTCGGTCTCGAGCTCAGCCGCCTTCTCGGCCATGGGCTTGCCAAAAAGGTTTTCACCTCGGCAAAGGACATCGACCAACTTGTCCTGCACCCAGGGCTCGAGGTCCGATGACTGCAGCCATGCCTGGCGTCGGGCTCCGATGCCGGCTGCCGCCACACGAGCCGAAGCCTCGAAGGCCGCTCGGGACATGAACTTGGAACAGTCCCTGATTCCTGAGGGCAAAGGTTCCCCGGAGAGCCAAGCAGAGAACCCGGCAAACTCCTTCACCAGGTCTCGTAAGTACATGCCCATGTACAGCTGGGTAGGACTGGACACAGCAAGCAAGCATCGAGCCCAGGATGCACTTTCTGCCGAAAGCATCCAGGTTCTGGGCCTCCCTGCTGGGGGGGGGGGCACTGCGGAGTGCATCTTCTGGCTCTTCAGACGATGCATGGCCGATTCCACCACCATGGAATGGTGCGGCAGCAGCGCCTTCTGGAAGCCAGGGCTCTTACGGAGTCGATAGATGGAATCGACCCACTTGCTCAAGACCGGCGCTGAGGCTGGTGCCTCCCACATCCGGAAGAGGAGCCGTTCCAGCATCGGAGGAACCAGCACAGTAAAGGCATCCTTCGGAGGAGAGTCGTACTGGAGGGACTCGAGCTCCTTGGCTCGAGGCTCCTCCTCGGGGTCCGCGGGAATCGCTAAAGCCTTGGCCATGTCCCGCACGAACTCCGAGAACCGGGTGTCCTCCGGGGGGGGGGACCGACTCCGGGGCTCGGACTGCGGTGAGTCCGAAGGGACGCACCGAGTCCGGAAGGTGTCGGGGGACTCCTCGTCCTCCGTCTCCCATGCTGACTCATCCGAAGAGGAGTTGAGGGGCTCCGACCGCGCGGGTCGAGGTGGCACCCGCCCCGACGCCGAAAAACAGAAGAAGGGCTCGATACTGGTGTACCGAACCTGGCGGAAAGGGGAACCGGCATCGAACTCGGAGAAAAAGACAAAGTAATCGTTGAAAAAAATGTCAACTTTTCCGGGTGGACTCCACGGAAAAAGAGACTGAGCAAGATGGCACCTTTAGGCGGGAAGGGGACCGTGCATGCGTGCAGTATTCCCAAAGGCTTTCTTAGAAAGCTAGGGAAATGCTCCGCACGGGGGCTCCATCGGCATCGATGTCACCCATAAGTGAGGCCTGACTTCCTGCTTGGTCCTGGAGAATGCTAGGTATCATAAGGAAAGGAATGGAAAATAAAACAAAGATATTATAATGCCTCTATATCATTCCATGGTGAGACCGCACTTTGAATATTGTGTGCAATTCTGGTCGCTGTATCTTAAAAAGGATATAGCGTTATTAGAAAAGGTTCAGAGAAGAGCCACCGAAATGGTAAAGGGGATGGAAGGATACTCCTATGAAGAAAGACTAAAAAGGTTAGGGCTCTTTAACCTGGAAAAGAGACGGCTGAGGGGAGATATGATAGAAGTCTATAAATTAATGAACGGAGTGGAACGGGCAAACGTAGATCAATTGTTTACGTTATCAGAATATAGAAAGACTAGGGGACATGCAAAGAAGCTACAGGGTAAACTATTTAAGACTAATAAAAGAAAGTATTTTTTCACTCAACGTGTAATCAAACTCTGGAATTTGTTACCGGAGGATGTAGTAAAGGCTGTTAGTGTAGCTGGGTTTAAAAAAGGTTTGGACAAGTTCCTGGAGGAAAGGTCCATAAACCATTATTAAGAAGGGACCCAGGATATCAATTCTTGACCCAGTACAAGCATTGCGGAACCTGTGTCTTTTGGGGAAACTGCTAGGTACGTATGACCTAGGTTGGCCACTGTTGGAAACAGGATGCTGGGCTTGATGGACCTTGGTCTGACCCAGTATGGCATATCTTATCTTCTTATGATAAGTTGATCCATGGAGTCCACCAGTCTGGGTGTCGGTAACGGCAGAGCGGGCCACGACCCCAGAACATGGCACCAAGTGTTCGCCGGAGGTGGAGGCCTCAGAAACATCCTGGGACCACGTTAATGCTTTGGAGGCAAACACCTCCTGCCGGGGTTGTTTTGCCGGTGTATTCTCCTCGGGGGCAACGCTAGTAGCATCTTGATGCTTAGAAGGAGATCTACCTTTTAAGGATCGGCCGGTCTTGGAGGAAGACCTGGGTTTGGTTACCTGAGATCCATGGGAGGAAGATGAAGCCCTGGACGATGTCAATGCAACAGACAATGCATCTGAGGCAAAGAGGGTGCCGAGTTTCGCAGCTCTATTCTGAAGGCCCTTCTTAGTCATCTTTCTGCAAAGGAGACACTCCGATGGTGAACTGTCAGGGCCAAAACATTTAAGACACCAGTCATGGGTGTCGGTAGCAGAAATGGTACTGCCACATTTTGAACATTTTTGGAAACCATTAGTTCGTTTCTCCATTTTGGAAGAAAATAGGGCCTAGTGCCCAAAATGTTTATGCTTATGTTTAATTAGAACTTATTATACCGCCCCTAACATATGCTTCTGAGCGGTTTACAATCATAAAAATGCAAAAGCTGCAGGAAAACAGGAAAGGAAATCCATTAAAATTGAAAAAGGATAGGATGGAGAAAAGAAAAGAGGCATTAAGAACAAGTGATCTGTGCATCAACGAGGGAGGGGGGAGAGGGGAGAAAGGTCAAATGCGAGACAGAAGAGGTGGGTTTTTAATTTTATCTTAAAGGTCTTGAAGGATAGTTCCAAACGGAGGGAGGGGGGCGGGGAGCGAATTCCAGAGCCTTGGGCCGAGAAAGAAAAAAGCTGATGAACGGGTGGATTCCAAATGAGCTTTTGATGGGGAGGGAAGGGACATACGATTGATGTGGATGTAGCGGAGTGAACGGTGAGGGGTGTGAAGACGAACTTGGTCTGCAAAGTAAAGAGGGGTGCTTGAGTGAATTGCCCTGTGAACAAAAATGAGGAACTTGTACTGTATACAAAAGGAAATAGGGAGCCAGTGTTGATGTAAAATAAGGGGGGTAACATGGTCGACACAGGAGGCGTAAGTTAAAATGTGAACAGCGGTATTCTGAACATGTTGAAGATGGGAGAATTGAGATTGTGGAAGACCTGCCAAAGAGACATTGCAATAGTCAAGACGGGATATTACAAGAGAGAGGAGTAACATGGTCAGGATGTCCTACATGGAGCGGTGGGTTCACCCCTAAACAAAGACATGTGGAGGGGTGCCTTCTTACTGGGCAGACTAGATGGACCATACTGGTCTTTATCTGCCGTCATTTATTATGTTACTATGTCAGGGCAGAAGAAGAAAGGAAAGGACAGACGGCTCATAACTGTTTGAGGGAGAAGAAGGAACGCTGGACAACTGAAGGGATGTGCTCCTTGAAGGAGAGAGAAAAATCGAGAATACCACCTAGATACCTAGATAGGGGGGCTCCCAAGGGTGAACCATATAGCAAAGGACTTAGAAGAATTGACATGAAGGAAATTGGATGAGAACCAGGAAGCAACAGCAGAGAGACATGTATTGAGAGGAGAGATATCGGGAGTGAGGGAATCGGTGTGGTGCAGGATGACTATATCATCTGCATAATAGTATGCGGAGATGCCAGACTGTTGAACCAAAAAGGGCAAAAGGGGCAAGGAAAAAATTGAAAAGAAGTGGAGCAAGAACAGATCCCTGAGGTACACCACAGGAAAGAGGAGTGGAGGGAGAAGAAGAGGACCCAGAAACAACCGAGAAAGACCGACGGGAAAGAAAAGAACGAAACCATTGAAGTACCGTACCAGAAAGACCAGCTTCCTGAAGATGTGCTAGGAGAGTGCGATGATCTACCAGGTCGAAGGCTGCGGAAAGGTCGAGAGAGACAGCGAGAGTGAAGAGTCTATGATCATGAGCAGAGTGAAATTCGCTGAGAAGAGAAAGGAGAATAGATTCCATGCTATGACCAGGATGAAAACCAGATTGCCGAGGGTGAAGGGTGAGGGAAGCTTCAAGATGAGAAGAAAGTTGGGAAAAGACCAATTTTTCTAGTAATTTTGAGAGAAACGGAAGATTAGAGATAGGACGCCAGTTTGAAAGAGAAGAAGGGTCGGCGGTGCAGGATTTCAGGATAGGGCGAACAAAGGCGTGCTTCCATGGTGTGGGGTAGATACCTGAGGACAGACTAGAATTAAAGAGGGAAAGAATGAACGGAGAAAGGGCTAGGGAAGGTTCCAGAAGCCAGTGAGAAGGGATAGGGATGCCGGAGCACCGAGGGGACAGACCCTCAAGAAAAAGCATTTTTTTTCTTTTAGAAGAAGAAGAAAATAAAGAAGATACCAGTGGTACCGGTGTAAGCGTCGATGGGAAGGCAGATGTGACCACAAAACAGAAAATTTTCTGTGGTGACAGGGTTTTCTGCCTGTCAGCTCCGCAGAAAATGAAAAACTGAAGAGGGAGAGTTGGGAAAGGCGGGAAAGCAGCAGCGCAGGCACAGAGGGAAGCTCCCAAAAGCTTTCCTATAGGATGCTGGGGAGCATTCCCATGCGGGCTCAGTCGGTGCCGGTGATACCCATATGTGAAGACTACTTTCCTGCTTATTCCTGGAGATCAGGTGATCTCCTGGAACAACAAGAATTTAGTCTTCACATATGGGTAACGTTGGTACCAACAGAGGCCGCGCAGGAACGCTCCCCAGCGTCCAATAGGAAAGCCTTTGGGAGCATCCCACTGCGCCTTCGTAGCTGCCTTCCCGCCTTTCCAGCTCTCCCTCCTCAGTTGAGTTTGCAGCTGAAATAAAAGGAGAGAAGGAGAAGAGAAGAAGACCTACAACTCCTAGAGGAGGAGGGTGGGTTGTAAAGACTAAATTCCTGCTGTTCCCGGAGATCACCTGTTACAGGTGAGTAACTACGCTATCTCCAAGAATAAGCAGGAATGTAGTCTTCACATATGGGACTCCCTAGCTCAAAGATGCCAGAGAGATGACCTAAGGGTGAGCTGTGGATCACAGGCATAACTAAGTAGTTCATGTATCCTCCAAGGATGTCTGATATCGAAACCCGGGACGGAGGGTAGTCTGAAAGAGATGCTGGAGAACAGCTTGGCCAAACAAGGTATCCCGGCGGGAGTCCTTGTCCAGGCAATAGTGAGCAGCAAAAGTGTGGACAGAAGATCAAGTTGCTGCTTTGCGTATCTCTTCAATTGATACAGAGCATAGATTTGACATGGAGGCAGCCATGACTCGAACATTATGTGCAGTGACATGACTCTCAAAGATAGGGTCCTGCACTTTCATAAGCAAAGGAGATGCAATCCGCTATCCACCTGGAGAGAGTTCGCTTAGATTCTGGCAGGCCCAGGTGACTCGAGTCAAAGGCGATGAAAAGTTGGGAAGCTTTTCTATGCTCTTGAGTTCTCTGGAGATAAAAAGCCAAGGCACATTTGCAATCCAGAGTGTGAAGGGTTGCCTCTACCCTAGAGGAAAGAGGTCTAGGGAAAAAAGACAGGAAGGTAGACTGACTGGTTTAAATGGAAGGGCGAGTCCACCTTTGGCATAAAGTGAAGACGAGTCCTGGCATGATCGAGTTTGATTTAATTAATGGAGAAGGGATGGTAAGGAAATCCACAGTACTACCTTTTAACTTTCGAAAGGGAGACTATGATAAAATGAGGAAAATAGTTAGAAAAAACTAAAAGGAGCAGTTGCAAAGGATAAGAGACTTACATCAAGCTTGGGTATTGTTTAAAAATACTATCATGAGGACTTCTGGTGATGCGGTGAGCGCGAATGGACGCGTGCTGATCGCGCTCCCACTGCCCCCAGCCTAAACCGGCATATCTGAGCCGTATTTTAACCCAGGAAAACAGGCAAACTCCTCTCCAGGTGCCGAGTGCTCCAGGCAACCGCCAATTGAGCAGAAAGAGCTCAGCGGGGATGGCCGCGGCACTTCGAACCGGGAAAAAGGAGCGGGACCGGGGGCCTGCTCCGAGCAAAATGGCGGACGGAGGGGGGGCGCCTGCTTCACCGACCTCCCCAGGGAGAGTGGAGGAAATCTCGGCGGCCGTAGCAGAGGCTCTAGCGGCGCAATTCACCACCCTTCGTGAGAAGCTAGACATGGTGCAGAGCTCAGTGGATTCCTTTGGGAAAAGGCTCCAGGAGGCGGAAGAGCGTGTGGGCCGTGCCGAGGACACCTTGCTCGAGCTGCATCAGACGGTGGCTGGCCTTAAGACCCGGCAGCTCTCCCATGAGGCCAAATTAGATGACCTCGAGAACCGCTCTCGACGAAATAATCTAAGAGTCATGGGAATCCCTGAAGCGGTACTCGAGAAGGACGAGAAAATATCTGGAAAGGCTCTTTGACGCACTGCTCGGGGAAATAGGCGCCGGCGGGAACATCGAGATCGAGAGGGTGCACCGCGTGGGGAGCAAGAATGTCCAAGATTCTCGCCCTCATCTGGTCCTGCTTAAGTTACTTCGCTACCAACAAAAGGAAGCCATCCTGCGGGCTGCTAAAGCGCAAGGTACCTTGCAACTGGACAATGCGAGGCTCCGGATCGCTCAGGACTACTCCGTTGCACTCAGTCAGCGCCGGCGTGCCTATGCGCCTACCTGTCAGAAGCTGATCAACGCACAGATCAAATTCTCCGTCCAGTACCCGGCGCGCCTCCACGTGTTTCATGAGGGCCAGCGCAAGACCTTCGAGACCGCTGAAGAGGCAGCGCGATATGTGGAAACTATGATCCCGGGCGGAGCAGCATGCTGAGCGCCTTTAAGCGATTGCTTGTGTTCCGGCGAGTAGTTAATTTGCGTCCATAGTTCGGACGGCTTGTTTGCTTAATATTTGGTAGTGCTCTGTGGTACTTGTGCGGCCTTTACATGTTAAAATAGACTGGCCGTGGAGGGAGCGGGCGGGAGATACCCTGGGTCTGGGAATGAGGCTCTATGCCCTTGACGGCCCTGCACGGGCTCGGCCAGCAGCGGGGGGACCTGCATTGCATTGCATATTCTGGGGGGGGGCCCAGGAGTTGGGAGCTCCGGGCTGGTAACGCTGGGGCCTGGAGACTTGGTGTGACCGCGGGGCCCCTGGGTACACCCCGGGACGGGTTGGGGGAGCCCGCGAGAGAATGGCACTTACTTCGCCGCCCTGGGGGGGTTCCGGGCAATGGCATACGATGGGCGGCTGGGCCCGGGGGCCCCCTGGCTTGGGGCCTCTCCGGGGTGCGGGGGGGGCTCCCTCCTTCGCTCAGTTCCACGTCGGTCCCCCTGGAACATCGGGTGGGGGTGTCCCCTCCCTCCCCCTGCCCTATAATAACCTGGGGGGATGGGGGGCAAGGCCCCTTCCGAGCTCAGCAAGCTTTAAGCCATGGGGAGCCCATTAGTGGATCCCCACTGAGACATGCCTGTTTTTGTTCACTGTTTTTTTTTTCTGTTTAACTTCGTGTTTTGCTGTGATAGATAGTTGGGGATATTTGTGCTTCCCTTATGCAGTGAATATAATGACTGTTTGGAAATGTCATATGGCTGGCAATGTATAAATAAAGTCGGAGGGGGGACATAGGGGGAGCGGTGGATTGGACAGGGGGATGGGTGGATGGGCGGGGTTCCCAGGGCCGCGGGGAGTATGGATAGGGGTTTGGGGGAGGTTAAGGGTTTGTACCAGGGATGCTTCGGAGGGGGGTTTGAGAGGAGGAGGCCGGGTACCTGTAGTGGATAGGGTCAACGGGCATAGCACCGAGGGTGGGGGGGGGGGCGGTGGGGCGCATCACTGGAGCTAAATACACAGGGGTGAGGCGGTAGTAGATGTGGGAGAGCGTGAGTTGTGGGGGGGGGGAGAGGAAGGGGGTGGAGGGAGGGGGGACGGGGGGGAGGGAGGGGGGACGGGGGGGAAGGGAAATTAGGGGGGGGGAAGGGCAGTTAGGAGGGGGGGGAGGGGGGGGAGTCGCACTTCACAAGATGGGAGAGGGGAGGGGGTTCCAGGCTGGGAGGACTTCATCCCGCAGAATGGTGGAGACGGTCATATTAGTCTTGACACTGCCCCGGTACTCTGAAAGTTATCACGTGGAACGTGTGCGGTTTAGGTAATCCTATAAAGAGATATACAATTTTGCAAGCATTGGCAAGGCATAAATGCGATATAGCCTTCCTTCAGGAGACCCACCAGACGGCTGCAGAACATGAGAAGCTGGGCCGGGGCTGGGTGGGACAGGTCTGGGGGGCACCTGCCCTGGGTAAGAAGGGAGGTGTGGCGATCTTGATTAACAAAAGGATACGCTGTACGGTTGATTCTGAGATTCGAGATACGGAGGGGCGTTACTTGCTGTTGCAGACTAGGTTGGAAGGGCGGCCGGTCATTTTGGGGACAGTGTACGGCCCTAACGCTCCGGACGCAGGTTTTTATACCCGGCTGGCTTCCAAAGTGGAGCAGATGCCTGAACTCCCGCTTCTCCTGGGAGGCGATGATAATGGAGTCTTAGATTTTAACCTGGATACCTGTACAGGGGGGGACGCACGAGCGCGGGGGCCCGTTACCCGACTGCTCAACAGTTTCACGAGGCGATTGGGGCTAGTAGATACCTGGAGGGTGCTCCACCCCCTAGAGAAAGATTTCACCCACCAGTCCCGAGCCCACGGCACAAGTTCTCGTATAGACTACTTATTTCTGTCTTCCGGAAGCCTGGCGAACGTAGCAGAGGTACAGATCGGACCGTTTGAAATTTCAGATCACGCCCCGGTATGGCTAGACCTCCACTGGGGGGGAGAAGTGGACCGAACCCGGATACGGCGCTTCCCACCGGAGCTTTATGGCGACGCCCAGTTTCATAAGTTCTTGGAGCAGCGTTGGAGGGAGTTTGAGAATGACCATCAGTGTCACCGGGATGACCCCGAACTCCTCTGGGAGACGGCCAAGGTAGTGCTCCGAGGCGACATCATTGGCTTCGCGGCCCGCAAGCGTAGGCTCCACATGGAAAGGATTCTCCGTTTGGAGAGACGGGTGTCTTGGTTGCGGAGACGCTTGGCAAGGTCCCCGTCGGAGGGGCTCCGGAAGGAGCTCTGGGAGGCCAGGGTAGACCTTAATGAACTACTGCACCAACGGGCTAAGAAGTCTCTACTTTACTATCGCTATCGGCTGCACAACTATGGGGATAAACCCGGGCGATTACTGGCGCGGTGCCTGAAGGGGGCGCGGGGTGTGCGCACGGTAGCCGCCTTGCGGGATGAGTGCGGGGTGTTGCAGAGGAATACTAAAAATATTGTACAGGCCTTTCAGAAGTTTTTCCAAACACTGTATGCAGCAGAGGGCGGCTCTGTGTCGGCAATCCCGATTTATCTGCGGCAGCTGAACCTGCCCTCGCTTAACGACGAGCAGAGCAGTCAGTTGGGGAGATCTATTACCCCGGAGGAAGTGCGATCTGTTATAGCCCAAGCTAGTTGTTTTAAATCGCCGGGGCCGGATGGCTTGGGCGCCGAGTTTTACAAGCTGCTTAATGATCATATAGGCCCGATGTTGGTGGCGGTGTTCGCGCGGCGGGCCACGCAGGGGGGCTTTAAATGGGGCGCGAACCATGCGCATATCACCCTACTGCCAAAGCCGGGCAAAGACCCAGTGTTGCCTACGTCCTACCGTCCTATTTCTCTGTTGAACTTCGACGTAAAAATTTTTGCAAAGATTCTGGCAGATAGGCTAGCAGAGTATCTCCCCAGCCTGATACATGATTCCCAGGTGGGATTTGTGAAAGGCCGGTATATAGTTAAAAATATGCGCAAAATTATTGCATCTTTGGAGTGGGTACACGACCGACAGCTGCCATCCCTTTTGGTAAGTTTTGACGCCGAGAAGGCTTTCGACATGGTCGACTGGACCTATCTCAAGGAGCTGCTCCCATGGTACGGGCTGGGGCCCTCCTTCTGTGCCATGATTGATTGTTTGTATGATTCTCCGACGGCGGGGATACTCTGCAATGGGCTATTATCGGCGGCTTTCCCCCTGGAGCGGGGGACACGGCAGGGGTGCCCCCTATCCCCCCTACTATTTGTGCTCTCACTGGATCCTTTGATTAGGGCGATAGAGACGTCGCCGGCGATACAGGGGATTCGTATGGGATCCCAGACTTTCAAGGTGTCGGCTTTTGCCGACGATATGTTGGTGCATATCTCGGCCCCTGTGGACTCTTTACCCAGTTTATTGCAGGAAATGCGTGAATTCGGTTTGTTTTCGGGCCTGCGGATTAATAGTGCTAAGTCGGAGGCACTAGATGTGTCGGGGACGTTGCAACGCGGGTGGGTCGGTGGGTTCCCTCTTCGATGGGCGCACTCACACTTTGCCTATCTGGGCATCCGGTTGACTAGTCACCCGCATGAGTTGTATCGCTGTAACTTTGAGGAGATGTTGGCCCGTACACGATCCCAGCTGCAGGCCTGGAAGCCATTACCACTCTCGCTATCGGGGAGAGTGGCCGCTATCAAGATGGTGATACTGCCCCGGCTCTTGTACTGGCTGCAGACGTTACCGGTGTGGTTGCGGCGGGGCGATTTGCAGAAACTGGAGGTCGCCTTCCGGACCTTTCTGTGGCGGGGTGCACGGGCCCGTATACCCCTGTCACGACTTACGGGGAGGTGGCGGGATGGGGGAATGGGACTACCTGACCTGGAGGTCTATGCTTTGGCCTGTCAGGCTCGCCATCTGGGGGACTGGTTGGGCGGGACGGCGGTCTATACCCCCACGAGTTTCGAAGAGGCCTATGTGGCGCCGTTTTCATTGCTGGGGGCCCTGCATACGGAGAGGCGATACCTTTCACCACGCCTCGCATCGAGTGTGTTGCTTGGGTCGGCCCAGCGGACGTGGCGCTATCTGAATAGTCGCTGGGGAACGGACTGGACGGCGTCCAGCTGGGTGCCTCTGCAGGGGAATGTCCATTTCTCCCCGGGTTCGAACTCGCCGGGCTTTCGAGATTGGTGGCGGAAGGGTATTCGGAATATCGGGCATATGGTGGATGAGGCAGGGAAGTGTAAGTCTTTTCAAGCTCTTTGCCGGGAATATGATTTAACCTCAAATTCTACTTTCGCGTACCTTCAGGCCTCTCACTATATTTCCGCCCTGCCTAGAGCGGCCCTGGGTTCGGAGCGCTCGGCACAATTGCTGAGTTTCTTTGCCCTGGGAGACGACGCACCTCAATCTATTGCGGGCTATCGAGCGCGGTTGAGGGCTCTCCAAACACCTGCCGACTACCGGGGAGTGGAGGTGGCATGGAGTGCGGAGATGGGAAGGGAGATCCCCCCACACACCATTTTGGTGGCTCTTCGGCGGATTGCGGATTTGGTGGAAGGGGCCAGATTGCGAGAGATACAATTTAAATGTCTCACTCGGGCCTATTTCTCACCTAGGCGGGCCTTGCGTAGCCATTTGACGACTGATGGCCGCTGCCCGAGATGTCAGGCTCCCTTAGCTAACCTATGGCATATGTGGTGGGCCTGTCCTCATATCCAACCCTACTGGGGTAGAATAGCAAGGTATGTCACTGGGCTACTGCAGCAAAGAGTGCGGTGGACGGGGGCATTTGTGGTCCTGGATAAACTCGATCCTCCCTATCCGCCCCGGCGCACGGATCGCTTGTTCATGCGAAAGGCCTGTCTGGTGGGTAAGGGTCCTATCCTACGCATGTGGCGTGACCAGCACCCCCCGACTTTTGGGGAGTGGCGCAACAGCCTTCACCAACTAATGCTGGCCGAGCGGTGGCGTGCACGGGGCAGTGTCAGGCGCTGGACCTCCTTCCTATTGGTGTGGGACCCATACATTGGAAAGCTAGGGGCCAGATGCCGGAATGAGATTCTGCAATTGGGTAGGTAACCAGGGGGAGGGGGAGATCATTGGGTGAAGCTTAGTGATGATGTGCGACTGCGAGTGGGGGGTAGTGGCAGGGGGGGGGGAGGGTGGGTGGTGGGGTTAAAATTTGAAAATTGTCTTCACCCTCTGTTATGGGTCTCTAGCTGGGGATGAGAGTCCACCCCTCTGGAGTTTGACTGTATTGGCTTTGTTATTGTTGAGTGGTGATGTTTAAATAAAGTATATAAAAAAAAAAGACAGGATCAATGCAGCGATGCTAAAGAGAAGATTATATCCATCAGGTTGGCGTGGAGCGCGGTCTCGGAAAGAGATCGCTCCAAGTTCCAGGTGAGCTCTTACCCTCACACTCTGTCGTGGTCTGCTGAAAAACTGCTTTTGATAAGATATTGTTTGCGTTTTTCTACCGCAGTAATTCCATAGATCTAGGCGGTAAATCCCTGTGTGTGAACTGTTTGGGTTTGTTTTTTTTGCACAATTTCCATGAATGTCATTGCAAAATAATATGATGCAGAGAAGGGGGAAAATTAAATGAATTCTTCCCCCCGCCCCCGGTTTGTCGCTACGCGTTGCTTGATCTATATTTTCTTATATTAAAAGTGAATGGCAAATGAAAAGAGGATTGAAAGAGCAAAACCCGAGTCTCTGACGCCCACTCCCCAGAATCTGCCAGAAAGCTTTGGTAGTGTTTCAGGGAAGATTCACTTCATCGGGCTCCCATAAACTAAAGGAGCCTGGATACAGTTCCGGTTTCTGCATCCGTTTGCGAGCTCTGTTCCTGCTTTCCACTTAACAACCAAACCGAATTAAGAAAAGACAATAAAATGACAATTGCAGAAAAAAAAAAAAAAAATCATCATGAAAGCCCAGACCAGCTGTATTCCACACTTTAAGAAAAGTGGAAGGACGTCCAAAAAACTGCCAGCATGGTTTAAAGGTGAGGCCCGAGAGGCCGTTGTTGCCAAAAAAGCATTTTTCAGGAAATGGAAAAAAAGAGCCAAATGACGGAAACTGGAAACAGCACAAGCACTGGCAAATTAAATGCAAGGCATTGATCAGGCAGGCAAAGTGAGAAGAAGCCTGCTATGGAAGCAAAAACGCGTAATAAAGTTGTTTCAAGTACATTCATACAAAAAATCTGTGAGAGAGTCAGTTGGACCATTAGATGATAGAGAGGTAAAAGGGGCACTAAGAGGGGACAAGGCCATAGCGGAGAGACTGAATGAATTCTTTGCTTTGGTCTTTACTGAGGAAGATGTAGGGATGTTACCCATGACTGGAGTGGTATTTAAAGGTGATACTGCAGAAGAATTGAAAGAAATATCGATACACTGGAAAGATGTATTACAACTATTTGATAAACTGAAGAGTAGCAAATCACCTGGACTGGATGGTATACATCCAAGGGTGTTGAAAGAACTATGAGATTGCAGACCTGCTATTAGTAATCTGTGAACTATCAATAAAATCATCTGTAATACCTGAAGATTGGAGGTTTGTCAATGTAACAGCAATCTTTAAAAAGGTTTCTAGGGGTGATCCAGGAAAGCGTAGTTACTCACCTGTAACAGGTGTTCTCCAGGAGCAGCAGGAATCAGTCCTCACTTATGGGTGACGTCGGCGCCGACGGAGCCCTCGCGGAGCAATTTTCCCCAGCTTTCAAAGAAAGCCTTTGGGAATTGCAGCGCGCATGCGCGGTCCTCTTCCCGCCCAAGGGTGCCATCTTAGCCAGTCAGATGACATAGCTAAAAAAGACAGCATAAAAATTTGCAAAAAAACTAAAGCAGACGATTGCAACTCCAAGGGGAGGAGGGAGGGTTGTGAGGACTGATTCCTGCTGCTCCTGGAGAACACCTGTTACAGGTGAGTAACTACGCTTTCTCCAGGACCAAGCAGGAAGTCAGTCCTCACTTATGGGACTCCCAAGCTTAAGGCTACCGGAGACCCTAAGCACAAAAATGAGCTCCCTCTAGCTCAGCAGCACAGAAGGAAAAGAATCTTCGCTGAATTATTACCCACCGGTAGCCCACATCCGGGATGGAGGGTAGGAGTTGCTCAGACCTCAAAGAGATTACGGAGGACTGCCTGTCCGAAAGCACTGTCCATGCGGGACTCCCTCTCGAGACAGTAATGGACCGCAAAAGTCTGGCTCGAAGACCAAGTAGCGGCCCGGCAGATGTCTGCCAGCGGAACAGAGCGGAGGTAAGCCACTGACGTAGCCTTTGCCCGAACGCAATGAGCCGTGACTCGACCTTCCAAGGAGAGTCCGGCTGCCCCATAAGCCCAAGAGATACAGTCCGCAACCCAGATGGACAGAGTACGCTTGGAGACCGGGAGCCCCAATTTATTGGGGTCAAAAGACACAAAAAGCTGAGCAGCTTTACGGTGCTCCCGCGTACGGTCAAGGTAGAAGTTCAATGCCCTTCTACAGTCCAGGGTATGGAGGACCGTTTCAGCTCGGCTGGAGTGTGGTCTGGGAAAGAAGGTTGGAAGTACCACCTCCTGATTGATGTGAAAAGGGGAGACCACTTTTGGAAGAAATTTTGGGTGAGTCCGTAGGACTACCCTATTTTTGTAGAACCGAGTGTAAGGGGGATCAGACACGAGGGCCTGCAATTCACTTACGCGTCTAGCGGAAGTGAGGGCTATCAAGAACAGTGTTTTCCAAGACAGAAAACGGAGAGAACAGGTAGCCATAGGTTCAAAAGGCGGACAGGTGATCCGCTGCAAAACCACATTCAGGTCCCAGTCAGGCGCTGGCGGGCGCAGAGGTGGTTTAAGTAGAAGGAGACCTCGGAGAAACCTCGTTACGAGAGGGTCGTTGGAGAGAGGTCTGCCGTCCACCGGCACATGATGTGCCGAAAGAGCACTGAGGTGAACTTTGACGGAGTTGGACTTAAGTCCCAGATTAGAGAGGTGTAGCAAGTACTGCAAGACCACCGACACCGGGCAGGAGAAGGGATCCTGAGACTGTTGGGTACACCAAACGGAAAAGCGACGCCATTTAAGGGCGTAGCATTTGCGGGTAGAAGGTCGCCGAGAAGCCAAGACGACCTCCTCCACCTCTGCCGGCAGGAGAAGGGGAGCAAGGACTACCCTCTCAGCAGCCAGGCCATTAGGTTGAGAGACCTGAGGTTGGGGTGTAGCAGAGACCCCTGATCCTGAGTGAGGAGATCCGGTTGTAACCCCAGAGGGAATGGATCCTCTACCGCCAATTGCAGCAGGAGTGGAAACCACGGCTGTCTGGGCCAGCGAGGGGCCAGCAGGATCATGAAGGCTTTGTCTCGGAGAACCTTGAAAAGAGTCCGAGAGACTAGCGGGATGGGAGGGAAAGCGTACAAGAGGCTCCCCGACCATGAGAGTAGAAAAGCGTCCGCCGCAACTCGAAGGGGGTGTGGCAGACGAGAGCAGAAGCGAGGAAGTTGCCGGTTGTGAGGACTGGCAAAGAGATCCACCGTGGGGAGGCCCCACTTTAGAAAGAGCTTCTGAACTACCAAGGGATCCAGGCGCCACTCGTGCGGCTGGAGGATCCTGCTGAGTTTGTCCGCCAGGCAATTCTCTTGGCCTGGGAGATAAACTGCCTTGAGAAGAACGCCGTGACTGACGGCCCAAGAGCAGAGCTTCTGTGCTTCCCGGCAGAGAAGGAAGGAGCCCGTGCCCCCCTGCTTGTTCACGTAGAACATGGCAACTTGATTGTCCGTCTGGACAAGGACGGACTGGTGGGAGGTCAGGTGGGAGAAGGCCTTGAGAGCCAGGCGGATCGCTCTGAGCTCCAGGAAGTTGATCTGCTGAGCAGACTCCCACGTGGTCCAAAGGCCCTGAGTACGCGCCCCTTGGCAATGTGCTCCCCAGCCCAGGAGGGATGCATCTGTCGTCAGCACCCGGGCCGGCGGAGGCGGCTGAAAGGGCATGCCGAGCACCAGATTCGGCCGATGTAGCCACCACTGAAGAGACGAGGCCAGCGGCTCGGAGACGCGCACTAGGTCTGCTAGGCCGCCTGTGGCCTGTTGCCACTGCTTGCGGAGACACCATTGAGCGGGTCGCATATTCAGGCGGGCATTGGGGGTCACATGGACGGTGGAAGCCATATGGCCGAGTAGTCTCAGGAAGCGCCTGGCGGAGACAAGGGGCTGGCTGCGAAAACGGTCGGCTAGGTCCATGAGCCGTTGAGCCCTGTCGAGCGGTAGGAACGCTCGTGCCTGAGGAGTGTGCAGCCTTGCGCCGATGAACTCGAGGTCCTGTGAGGGGAGCAAAGTGGACTTTGCGAAGTTTATAACAAAGCCCAAGTACTGCAGAAGAGTCACCGTGCGGCGCGTGGCGTTGGTGACCTCCAGAGCGGACGCTGCTCTGATGAGCCAGTCGTCGAGGTACGGAAAGACATAGAGGCCGTGAAGCAGGAGATGGGCCGCCACCACCGCGAGACATTTTGTGAAGACTCGCGGTGCGGAGGACAGGCCAAAGGGTAGTACTCTGTACTGGTAATGATTTCCTGCCACCACAAACCTTAGGTATTGGCGGTGGCTTGGGTGGATGAGGATGTGCGTGTAGGCATCCTTTAGATCCAAGGAGCATAGCCAATCTCCCTGCTGGAGGTAGGGCAGAAGGATTCCAAGGTAAGCATCTTGAACTTCTCCTGCACGAGGAACTTGTTGAGGTTGCGCAGGTCCAGGATGGGTCTGAGGCCTCCTGTTCTTTTTGGTATTAGAAAATACCTGGAATAAAAGCCTTGACCTTTCAGGTGGTGGGGCACCGGTTCCACCGCCTGTTCCTGTAGAAGACCTGCTAACTCCTGAAGGAGTAATTCCCTGTGCAGAGGGGGTCGTGGAGGTTCTCCCGGAAAATAGGAGGGAGGGACCTGGTGGAAGTGGAGAAGATAGCCTTCTCGCACGACTTGAAGCACCCAGGCATCTGAGGTGACGCTGGACCACCTGTGGGCGAAGTGAACCAGCCGGCCTCCGGTGCTGGGAGGAACCAGCGGGGGGGGAGAGGCTATGCTTGAGGAGTCAAAAACCCCCACCCTGCTGAGCAGGGGCTGGTGGTGCAGGCTTGGGGGCTTGCTGCCTACGGGACCCGTTACCCCGTCCCTTGGCCTGCTGGCCCTGTTGGGGAGCTGCAGGGGCCTGATATTGGGGGTATTGTTTGTAGGCAGCCGCCTTCCTCGGGTAAAAGGACTTCTTTCCCGAGCCCTTCTTTTTCTGGGAAGGGGCGGAGGTCTTCCTAGAAAGCCTAGTCCGGGTGAGAGTCTCCGTCTCAATTTGCGCAGCCTTTTCAGCCATGGGCTTGCCAAAGAGGTTTTCGCCTCGGCAGGGGACATCGACCAACTTGTCCTGCACCCAGGGCTCAAGGTCAGACGACTGAAGCCAAGCCTGTCGGCGGGCACCGATGCCGGCTGCGGCCACTCGAGCCGATGCTTCAAAGCCATCATAGGCTGCTCGGGATATGAATTTTGAGCATTCCCGAATGCCAGTGGACAAGGCCAGGAACCTCCGCAAGGGTTCCTCGGACAAACCAGCGGAGAATCCGGCTAGCTCTTTAGCCAGGTCTCGGAGATACATGCCCATGTATAGCTGGTAGGTCTGGACACGACACGCAAGCATAGAGCCCTGTAAACACTTCTTACCAAGGCCATCCAGGTTACGGGCCTCCCTGCCAGGAGGCACCGAGGAGTGCATCTTCTGGCTCTTAAGACGATGCATGGCCGATTCCACTACCATGGAATGGTGTGGCAGCTGTGCTTTCTGGAAGCCAGGGCCTCTTGCGGACTCGATAGATAGAATCGACCCGCTTGCTCAGGACCGGCGAGGTGGCCGGACTCTCCCACATGCGGAAGAGTAGTTGTTCCAGCATGGGAGGAACCGGTACAGTAAAGTGTTCCCTGGCGGGAGAGTCATACTGGAGGGCGTCGAGCTCTTCGGCTCGAGGCTCCTCCTCGGGGTCCGCAGGGAAGGCCAAAGCCTTGGCCATATCCCTGACGAAGTCCGAGAACCGGGCATCCTCCGGGGGGGACTGCTTCCGAGGTTCGGACTCAGGTGAGTCCGAGGGGACACACCGAGTCCGAAAAGAATCAGGCGACTCTTCCTCTTCAGACTCCCAGACCGACTCCGACGAGGACTCGGTGGGGTCGGCCCGGGCAGGGCGCGGCGCCTGCCGCCCCGACGCCGAGGGAGTCGGCGTCGGCGACCTCGGTCCCGAACGGGAGGCCGAGGGTGACCTCGACCGAGGATCGACTCGAGTTCGCATCGACTCGAGGATCGGCTCGGTCTCCGGGGTCGACTTAGACGTCGACGTCCCGGCGGTCGGGGCAGCGGCGCCAGCGAAGCCAGCGAGCAGTGCCCGCTGCTGGTCCATGAAGGCAGACAGTCTGCTCTCCAAGGCCGTCAACCTGAGCCCGAGCTCAGGTGACCCAGCAGCCCCCGACTCGGGCCCCGACGGCGTCGGGCCCGACGTCGGCTGTCGCGGAGGCGAGTCCAGGAGGACTACGGGACTTACCCGAGCAGGCAGCTCCGACTCCAGGCGAGGTCGCTTCGTGAGGTGCTCCTTCTCCAAGGACTCGGGACGGCTATCGGGGCTATGCGACCTGGCCCCCGCGGAGCCAGGAGCGTCCACCGACGCCGCCCTCGCGGGTTTCACCTTGCGTCTATGGTCCCCGGAGGGAGAACCCCTGTCGGAGGAACTCCGGCGACGGTCCGAGCTGGAACCCCTGGACGCGGAGGCCTCTGACGAGGTCCGGGTACGGCTGGGGTCAGCGAAGATCCTATCCCGCTGATGCCGCCGACTTCTCAACGCTTTGGAGGAGAGTTTGCCGCAGGGCCCACAGATCATTTCTTCATGATCCGGACCCAGGCAGCGGAGGCAATGGTCGTGTGTGTCAGTCAGTGACATATTTCGGTCACACTGACCACACCGCTTGAAACCACTGGCAGCCATCGGGGGAAAAAGGGCCCCGGCGAGGTCAAAGGACCGGGCTGCCAGGGAAAAACCGAAAACGAAAACTGACTAAGTCAGAAAAACCGAAAAAGAAGAAGAGGACTCGTGACCGGCGTCGCGAGTCCGGGCGGGAAAAAGACCAGCGTCGAACCGAATGAAAAAAAGAGTAAATTATGAAGAAATATCAACTTTTTCGCGGGGACACGACGGGTACGTCTGTAGGGCTCCGCGGAAAAAAGAAGACTGGCTAAGATGGCACCCTTGGGCGGGAAGAGGACCGCGCATGCGCACTGCAATTCCCAAAGGCTTTCTTTGAAAGCTGGGGAAAATTGCTCCGCGAGGGCTCCGTCGGCGCCGACGTCACCCATAAGTGAGGACTGACTTCCTGCTTGGTCCTGGAGAAACTACAGACCGGTGAGCCTGATGTCAGTACCGGGAAAAATGGTAGAAACCATCATAAAGAACAAAATTACTGAACATGTAGATAGTCATGGCTTAAAGGGAGACAGTCAACATGGCTTTAGACCAGGAAGATCTTGTCTTACTAATCTGTTATGTTTTTTTGAAGATGTGAACAAACAGGTAGACAAAGGTGAGTCAGTTGATACAGTGTATCTGGACTTTCAGAAAAGCCTTTGACAAGGTCCCTCATGAGAGACTTTTAGCAAAACTAAAAAGTCATGGGATAGGAGGCAGTGTACTATTGTGGATCAGGAACTGGTTAAAAGATAGAAAGCAGAGGGTAGGACTAAATGGCCAATTTTCCCAATGGAGAAAGGTGAATAGTGGACTACCCCAGGGATCTGTCTGGGTCCGCTGCTTTTTGACATATTCATAAATGACCTCGAAAAAGGAATAACGAGTGAGGTTATCAAATTTGCAGATGACACAAAACTATTTAAAGTTGTTAAAACCCATGAGGATTGTAGAAAATTGCAAGAGGATCTTGATAAATTGGAAGACTGGGCATCCAAATGGTAGATGAAATTTAATGTGGACAAGTGCAAAGTTATGTACCTAGGAAATTACAACCCAAACTATGGTTACACGAAGCAAGGTTCCACATTAGGAACCACCACTCAGGAAAAAGATTTAGGCGTCATCGTGGATAACATGTTAAAACCCTCCGCCAGTGTGCAGCGGCTGCCAAGAGAGCAAATAGAATGCTAGGTATCATAAGGAAAGGAATGGAAAATAAAAGGATATTATAATGCCTCTGTATCGTTCCATGATGTGACCACACCTTGAATATTGTGTTCAAATCTGGTTGCCGTATCTTAAAAAGGATATAGCATTACTAGAAAAGGTTCATAGGAGAGCCACCAAAATGGTAAAGAGGATGGAAGGATACCCCTATGAAGAGTGGCTAAAAAAGGTTAAGGATCTTCAACCTGGAAAACAGACGGCTGAGGGGAGATATGATAGAGGTCTATAAATTAATGAATGGAGTGGAACGGGTAAACGTAGATTGATTGTTTACATCATCACAATATAGAAAGACTAGGGGATATGCTTGGTTTTCAGCTTGTCGTGCTGTGAGGACTTGCGTGCATCAGTGATGCTGAGAGCTAAACTATCGGTAGTTTAACTACTGGCAGGGTCTCCCAAGATGGATAGGTCTCAGCTGAGGTGCCAGACAAGACAAACCACCCATCTGGGCAGCAGCAAAATGGGATAGTGTTGACGGCGGAGGATCACATTTTTGTGACAACGGCAACACCACCAAACTTAAACTGCACGGAAGAAAGGCCTGGCAATCTACTTCTGTATCTTGCCATGAAAACCCAATGGATAGTTACAACAAAACAAATTGTGCTATGGTGCTGTAAGATGAGACCCCCAGGTCGGAAAGCACTCAACTAGCTACTGGGAAAGAGCTGAAGACTTTTCAGAGTAAAGCCAGCATTTATGATGTGGTTGAATCAAAGCCCTCGGGAAGTCTGACTGCTGATGTAGCTGCGCATGAAATGAGAGTCAGAAGCTGTAAAGATGTCTTACACATTGGAACATGGAACATACGAAGCATGAACCAAGGGAAGTTGGAGGTGGTCAAGAATGAAATGGAACGTGTACAACTTGATCTGTTGGGTGTCAGCGAACTGAAATGGACTGGCATCGGGCACTTTGCATCAGATGATCACATGGTCTACTATGCTGGAAATGAAAGACAAAGAAGAAATGGTGTTGCATTTATAATAAAGAAGAAATTTGCAAGAACTGTAATGAAATACAATGCAGTCAGCGAACGCTTAATCTCTATTCGCCTACGAGGATTGCCTATCAACACAACTAGAATTCAAGTATATGCCCCAACAACAGCTGCAGAAGAGAATGAAATTGAAGAATTCTATGAACAAGTACAAGCTGAAATTGACAGAACATGCAAACAGGATATCCTGATAGTCATGGGTGACTGGAATGCAAAAGTTGGCAACAAAGAAGGCGGCAAAGTAGTTGGAAAATATGGACTTGGCAACAGAAATGAAGCTGGAGAAAGATTGATAGAACTCTGCAAGACCAATGATCTATTCATCTCAAACACCTTCTTCCAGCAATACAAGCGGCGACTGTACACATGGACTTCACCCAATGGATTGTATAAAAATCAAATTGACTACATCTGTGGAAGTCAACGATGGAAAAGCTCTATAGCATCAACCAAGACAAAATCTGGAGCTGACTGTGGTACAGATCATCAACTACTAGTATGCAAACTCAAGCTAAAGTTGAAAAAGAGCAAACCACTCATGAATGCAGCAAAATATGACCTTGAGAATATACCACTGGAATTTAAATACTGCCTGCAAAATCGATTTGCTGCTTTAGATACAAATGACAGAGCTCCGGAAGAGTTATGGAATGACATCAAGAAGGTTGTGTTGGAAGAAAGCGAGAAGTCTCTACAAAAGGTGAAAAAGCAAAAACGGCCAAAATGGATGACTGAAGAAACTCTGAAAATTGCCCAGAAACGCAGAGAAGCTAAAGCCAGAGGAGAAAGAAAGACAATCACAGAAATCAACAGAGATTTCCAACGTGCAGCAAGACAGGACAAGGAAAAATACTACAACGACGCATGCAAGGAAATAGAAGCAGAACCCATTAGAGGAAGAACAAGATCGGCTTTCCTAAAGCTACGAGAGTTAAAGAAAAAGTTCCAGCCTCGAACTGGAATGTTACAAGATGCTCAAGGTTCTATGTTGAATGATGCTGAGAAGATCAAAAAAAGGTGGAAGGAATATACAGAGTTTTTATATGATAAAGATCAAGTGGACCAACAGCTGTTTCAACATGTACCTTATGATCGGGAACCATTGGTGATGAAAGAAGAAGTTGAAGCAGCATTGAAAGCCTTATCAAAGAACAAAGCACCAGGCATTGATGGCATTCCTATAGAAGTATTGCAGCAAACTGATGCAGCTGTTACCATACTTACATGGCTCTGCCAAGAAATTTGGAAGACAACATCATGGCCAACTGACTGGAAAAGATCTGTGTTTATACCAATACTAAAGAAAGGTGATCAAACTGACTGTGGAAATTATTGAACAATTGCTCTGATCCCACATGCCAGCAAAATTCTACTGAAGATTATTCAAGAGAGACTACAACCATACCTGGAACAAGAACTACCTGAAGTGCAAGCAGGGTTCAGGAAAGGGCGAGGAACGAGAGACGACATTGCGGATGTGAGATGGATCCTTGAAAAGACTAAAGAATACCAAAAGGATATCTATTTGTGCTTTATCGACTATAGCAAGGCTTTTGACTGTGTAAACCATGAGAAACTCTGGGCCACATTAAGAAGCATGGGTATACCAGAACACCTGATCGTTCTCTTGCGCAATTTGTACATTGATCAAGAAAGCGTAGTTACTCACCTGTAACAGGTGTTCTCCAGGAGCAGCAGGAATCAGTCCTCACATATGGGTGACGTCGGCGCAGACGGAGCCCTCGCGGAGCAATTTTCCCCAGCTTTCAAAGAAAGCCTTTGGGAATTGCACCGCGCATGCGCGGTCTCCTTCCCGCCCAAGGGTGCCATCTTAGCCAGTCAGATGACATAGCTAAAAGACAGCATAAAAATTTGCAAAAAAACTAAAGCAGATAATTGCAACTCCAAGGGGAGGAGGGAGGGTTGTGAGGACTGATTCCTGCTGCTCCTGGAGAACACCTGTTACAGGTGAGTAACTACGCTTTCTCCAGGACCAAGCAGGAAGTCAGTCCTCACATATGGGACTCCCAAGCTTAAGGCTACCGGAGACCCTAAGCACAAAATGAGCTCCCTCTAGCTCAGCAGTACAGAAGGAAGGAATCTTCGCTGAATTATTACCCACCGGTAGCCCCCATCCGGGATGGAGGGTAGGAGTTGCTGAAACCTCGAAGAGATTTCGGAGGACTGCCTGTCCGAAAGCACTGTCCCTGCAGGACTCCCTCTCGAGGCAGTAATGGACCGCAAAAGTCTGGCTCGAAGACCAAGTAGTGGCCCGGCAGATGTCTGCCAATGGAACAGAGCGGAGGTAAGCCACTGACGTAGCCTTCGCCCGAACACAATGAGCCGTGACTCGACTTTCTAAGGAGAGTCCGGCTGCCCCATAAGCCCAAGCGATACAGTCAGCAACCCAGATGGACAGAGTATGCTTGGAGACCGGGAGCCCCAATTTATTGGGGTCAAAAGATACAAAAAGCTGAGCAGCTTTACGGTGCTCCCGCGTACGGTCAAGGTAGAAGTTCAATGCCCTTCTACAGTCCAGGGTATGCAGGACCATTTCAGCTCGGCTGGAGTGTGGCCTGGGAAAGAAGGTCGGAAGTACCACCTCCTGATTGATGTGAAAAGGGGAGACCACTTTTGGAAGAAATTTTGGGTGAGTCCGTAGGACTACCCTGTTTTTGTAGAACCGAGTGTAAGGGGGATCAGACACGAGGGCCTGCAATTCACTTACGCGTCTAGCGGAAGTGAGGGCTATCAGGAATAAGGTTTTCCAAGAAAGAAAACGTAGAGAACAGGTAGCCATAGGTTCAAAAGGCGGACAGGTGATCCGCTGTAAAACCACATTCAGATCCCAGTCAGGTGCTGGCGGGCGCAGATGTATTTTAAGTAGGAGACGACCTCGGAGAAACCTCGCCACGAGAGGGTCGCTGGAAAGAGGTCTGCCGTCCACCGGCACATGATGTGCTGAGAGAGCACTGAGGTGAACTTTGACGGAGTTGGACTTAAGTCCCAGATTAGAGAGGTAGAGCAAGTACTGCAAGATCACCGACACCGAGCAGGAGAAGGGATCCTGAGACTGCTGGGCACACCAAGCGGAAAAAGCGACGCCATTTAAGGGCGTAGCATTTGCGGGTAGAAGGTCGCCGGGAAGCTAGGACGACCTCTTCCACCTCTGCCGGCAATAGAAGGGGAGCAAGGACTACCCTTTCAGCAGCCAGGCCATCAGATGTAGAGATCTGAGGTTGGGGTGTAGCAGGGACCCCTGATCCTGTGTTAGGAGATCTGGATGAAACCCCAGAGGGAACGGATCCTCCACCGCTAATTGCAGCAGGAGTGGAAACCACGGCTGTCTGGGCCAGCGAGGAGCTATCAGGATCATGGAAGCTTTGTCTCGGAGAACCTTGAAAAGAGTTCGGGAGACTAGCGGTATGGGAGGAAAGGCATACAGAAGGCTTTTCGACCATGAGAGCAGAAAAGCATCCGCCGCTACTCGAGGGGGATGCGGCTGCCGAGAGCAGAAGCGAGGAAGTTGCCGGTTGAGAGGACTGGCAAAGAGATCCATCGTGGGGAGGCCCCACTTCAGAAAAAGTTTCTGAACTACCAAGGGATCTAGGCGCCACTCGTGCGGCTGGAGGATTCTGCTGAGTTTGTCCGCCAGGCAATTTTCTTGGCCTGGGAGATAAACTGCCTTGAGAAGAATGCCGTGGCTGACGGCCCAAGAGCAGAGCCTCTGTGCTTCTCGACAGAGAAGGAAGGAGCCCGTGCCTCCCTGTTTGTTCACGTAGAACATGGCAACTTGATTGTCCGTCTGGACAAGGACGGACTGGTGAGAAGTCAGGTGGGAGAAAGCCTTGAGAGCCAGACGGATTGCTCTGAGCTCCAGGAAGTTGATCTGCTGTGCAGACTCCCACGTGGTCCAGAGACCTTGAGTACATGCCCCTTGGCAATGCGCTCCCCATCCTAGGAGAGAAGCATCGGTCGTCAGCACTTGAGCCGGCGGAGGAGACTGAAAAGGCATTCCGAGTACCAGGTTCGGCCAATGAAGCCACCACTGTAGAGAAGAGGCCAGCGGGCCGGAGATGCGCACTAAGTCGGCTAGGCCGCCCGTGGCCTGTTGCCACTGCTTGCGAAGGCACCACTGAGCAGGCCGCATATTCAGGCGGGCATTGGGGGTCACGTGGACGGTGGAAGCCATATGGCCAAGTAGTCTCAGGAAGCGCCTGGCGGAGACCAGGGACTGGCTGCGAAAGCGGCCGGCTAGGTCCATGAGCCGTTGAGCCCTGTCGAGAGGCAGGAAAGCTCGTGCCTGAAGAGTGTGCAATCTTGCGCCGATGAACTCGAGATCTTGCGAGGGGAGCAAAGTGGACTTTGCGAAGTTTATGACAAAGCCCAAGTATTGCAGAAGAGTCACAGTGCGGTGTGTGGCTTTTGTGACTTCTGGAGAGGACGATGCTCTGATGAGCCAGTCGTCTAGGTACGGAAAGACATAGAGGCCGTGAAGCCGGAGATAAGCCGCCACCACCGCGAGACATTTTGTGAAGACTCGTGGTGCGGAGGATAGGCCAAAGGGCAGTACTCTGTACTGGTAATGATTTCCTGCCACCACAAACCTTAGGTATTGGCGGTGGCTTGGGTGGATGAGGATGTGCGTGTAGGCATCCTTTAGATCCAAGGAGCATAGCCAATCTCCCTGCTGGAGGTAGGGCAGAAGGATTCCAAGGGTAAGCATCTTGAACTTCTCCCTGACGAGGAACTTGTTGAGGTTGCGCAAGTCCAGGATGGGTCTGAGGCCTCCTGTTCTTTTTGGTATTAGGAAATACCTGGAAGAGAAGCCTTGACCCCTCAGGTGGTGGGGCACCGGTTCCACAGCCTGTTCCTGAAGAAGACTTGCTAACTCCTGAAGGAGTAAGTCCCTGTGCAGAGGGAGTCGTGGAGGTTCTCCCGGGAAATAGGAGGGAGGGACCTGGTGGAAGTGGAGAAGATAGCCTTCTCTCACCACCTGAAGCACCCAGGCATCTGAGGTGATGTTGGACCACCTGTGGGCAAAGTGAACCAGCCGGCCTCCTGTGCTGGGAGGAACCAGCTGAGGGAGAGAGGCTATGCTGATGAAGTCAAAAACCCCCACCCTGCTGAGCAGGGGCCGGTGGTGCAGGCTTGGGGGCTTTCTGCCTACGGGACCCGTTACCCCGTCCCTTGGCCTGCTGACCCTGTTGGGGAGCTGCGGAGGCCTGATATTGAGGGTAGTGTTTATAGGCAGCCGCCTTTCTCGGGTAAAAGGACTTCTTTCCCGAGCCCTTCTTCTTCTGGGAAGGGGCGGAGGTCTTCCTAGAAATCCTAGTTCTGGTGAGAGTCTCCGTCTCGATTTGTGCAGCCTTTTCAGCCATGGGCTTGCCAAAGAGGTTCTCACCTCGGCAGGGGACATCGACAAACTTGTCCTGCACCCAGGGTTCAAGGTCAGACGACTGAAGCCAAGCCTGTCGGCGGGCACCGATGCCGGCTGCGGCCACTCGTGCCGATGCTTCAAAGCCATCATAGGCTGCTCGAGACATGAATTTGGAGCATTCCCGAATACCAGTTGTCAAGGCTAGGAACCTCCGCAAAGGTTCCTCGGACAGCCCAGCGGAGAATCCGGCTATCTCTTTAGCCAGGTCTCTGAGATACATGCCCATGTAGAGCTGGTAGGTCTGGACCCGACAAGCAAGCATAGAGCCCTGGAAACACTTCTTACCTAGGCGATCCAGGTTGCGGGCCTTCCTGCCAGGAGGCACCGAGGAGTGCATCTTCTGGCTCTTAAGCCTATGCATGGCCGATTCCACCACCATGGAATGGTGCGGTAGCTGTGCTTTTTGGAAGCCAGGGCTCTTGCGGACTCGATAAATGGAATCGACCCGCTTGCTTAATACCGGCGACGATGCCGGACTCTCCCACATGCGGAAGAGTAGTCGTTCCAGCATGGGAGGAACCGGTACAGTAAAGTGCTCCCTGGCGGGAGAGTCGTACTGAAGGGCATCGAGCTCTTCGGCTCGGGGCTCCTCCTCGGGATCCGCAGGGAAGGCCAAAGCCTTGGCCATATCCCTGACGAAGTCCGAGAACCGGGCGTCCTCTGGAGGGGACTGTTTCCGAGGTTCGGACTCAGGCGAGTCCGAGGGGACACACCGAGTCCGAAATGAATCAGGTGACTCTTCCTCTTCAGACTCCCAGGCCGACTCCGAGGAGGAATCGGTGGGGTCGGTCCGGGGGGGCGGAGGCGTCGGCCGCCCCGACGCCGAGGGAGTCGGCGTCGACGACCTCGGTCCCGAACGGGAGGCCAAGGGTGACCTCGACCGAGGATCGACTCGAGCCCGCATGGACTCGACGATCGGCTCGGTCTCCGGGGTCGACTTAGACGTCGACGTCCCGGCAGTCGGGGCAGAGGCGCCAGCGAGACTAGCGATCAGTGCCCGCTGCTGGTCCATGAAGGCAGAGAGTCTGCTCTCCAAGGCCGTCAACCTGAGTCCGACCTCAGGTGACCCAGCAGCCCCCGACTCGGGCCCTGACGGCGTCGGGCCCGACGTCGGACCCCTCGGAGGCGAGTCCAGGAGGACTACAGGACTTACCCGAGCAGGCAACTCCGACTCCAGACGAGGTCGCTTCGGCAGATGCTCCTTCTCCAAAGACCCGGGACGGCTAGCGGGGCTATGCGACCTGGCCCTCGCGGAACCAGGAGCGTCCACCGACGCCGCCCTCGCGGGTTTCACCTTCCGATGACGGTCCCCGGAGGGAGAACCCCTGTCGGAGGAACTCCGGCGACGGTCAGAGCTGGAACCTCTGGACGCCGAGGCCTCCGACGAGGTCCGGGTACGGGCGGGATCAGCGAAGATTCGTTCCCGCTGATGCCGCCGACTCCTTAACGCTTTGGAGGACATCTTGCTGCAGGCCCCACAGATCAGTTCCTCGTGATCCGGGCCAAGGCAGCGGAGGCAATTATCATGTGTGTCAGTGAGTGACATATTTCTGTCACACTGAACACACCGCTTGAAACCACTGGCAGCCATCGGGGGAAAAAGGGCCCCTGCAAGGTCAAAGGACCGGGCTGCCAGCGAAAAACCGAAACGAAACTGACAAAAAATCAGAAAAACCGAAAAACAACAGAAGGACTCGCAACGGCGTCGCGAGTCCGGGCAGGAAAAGGACCGGCGTCGAACCGACAGAGAAAAAAGAGATAAATCACAAAAAAATCAACTTTTTCAGCGGGGACAAGACGGCACGTCTGTAGGGCTCCGCGGAAAAAAGAAGACTGGCTAAGATGGCACCCTTGGGCGGGAAGGGGACCGCGCATGCGCGCTGCAATTCCCAAAGGCTTTCTTTGAAAGCTGGGGAAAATTGCTCCGCGAGGGCTCCGTCGGCGCCGACGTCACCCATATGTGAGGACTGACTTCCTGCTTGGTCCTGGAGAAGCAACAGTTTGAACGGAACAAGGAGATACAGAATGGTTTAAAATAAGCAAAGGGGTAAGACAAGGCTGCATACTTTCCCCCTACCTGTTTAATTTATATGCAGAACAAATCATCAGAGAAGCAGGATTGTATGAAGACAACAGAGGTGTGAAGATTGGTGGAAGACTCATCAACAACCTTCGCTATGCTGATGATACTACATTACTGGCTGAAAGTAAAGATGATCTGAAACATTTGCTTCTCACAATCAAAGAACAGTCTCAAAATGGGCCTGCACCTTAATGTAAAGAAGACAAAGATCATGACAACTGGCATAATCAACAGGTTCATCATTGAAGGAGAAGAAATTGAAATTGTGAACAACTTTAACCTACTTGGATCAACTATCAATAAAGAAGCAACAAGAGGTCAAGAAATCAAACGACGCATTGCTCTTGGCAGAATGGCTATGAAAGACCTAGATACGATTCTCAAGAGCAGAGATGTCTCTCTCCATACAAAGATTTGACTTGTTCAAGCCATGGTATTTTCAATAACATCATATGGATGTGAAAGCTGGACAGTGAAAAAGACAGACAGGAAGAAAATTGATGCCTTTGAATTATGGTGCTGGCGGCGAATACTGTATATACCATGGACTGCCCGAAGAACAAACCAGTCGGTACTAGAGGAGATCAAACCTAAGCTTTCTTTAGAAGCTCAGATGACAAGACTTCGACTTTCATACTTTGGACACATCATGCGAAGAGAGAGATCATTAGAGAAAGACATCATGCTTGGCAAGATAGAAGGTCAACGCAAAAGAGGAAGGCCAGCAATGAGATGGATCGATACAATAACAGCAGCTACGGGTACCAGTCTGTCAACAATGAGCCACCTGACTGAAGACCAAACACAATTTAGGATAGCTATCCAGAGGGTCGCCATGAGTCGACTCCGACTCAATGGCACTTAACAACAACAACAGGGGATATGCAATGAAGCTGCAGGATAACCTATTTCAGACCAATAAGAGAAAATATTTTTTCATTCAACCTGTAATCAAACTCTGGAATTTGTTATCGGAGGATGTAGTAAAAGCTGTTAGTGTAGCTGGGTTTAAAAAAGGTTTGGACAAGTTCCTGGAGGAAAGGTCCATAAACCATTATTAAAAGGGACCCAGGATATCATTGCTTAACCCAATACGAGCATTGTGGAACCTGTGTCTTTTGGGGAAACTGCTAGGTACTTATGACCTAGATTGACCACTGTTGGAAACAGAATACTGGGCTTGATGGACCTTGGTCTGACCCGTATGGCATATCTTATGTTCTTATGTTGGAATCCTGTATAAGGAGGATTAGACACCAAGGCTTAGAGCTCACTAATGCGTCTCGCTGAAGTGAGAGCAATACGGAAGGTGACTTTCCATGTGAGAAACTTCAGAGAGGTAGTAACTAGAGGTTCAAAGGGTGGCTTGAGAAGCTGTCCTAGAACAACTTTGAGATCCCATGCCACTGGTGGGGGCTTAATGGGAAGTTTGGTTAATAGATGAGCCCTCATGAAGCGTGCTACAAACGGTTGAGAAGAGATGGGTTGACCATCTAAGGGCATGTGAGAGGCCGTAACTGCACTTAGGTGTACTCTTACCAAACGGGTTTTGAGTCCAGAAGAAGAAAGGTAGAGAAGATACTCAAGTAATGCATCCACTAGAGCTGAGAAGGGGTTAAGCACCCTCTGCGAACACCAGAGGGAGAATCTACACACTTGAAGGCATAAGAGCGCCTGGTGGAAGGCTTCCTGGAAGCTAAAAGGATATCCTTAACCCGTTGAGAGAGGTTAATGTCCTGGAAGGCTATGCCTTCAGCAGCCATGCTGTGTGATGGAGGGACTGTGGATTGGGATGGAGCAGCGTCCCCTCCTCCTGAGAGAGAAGATCTGGAGCAGACCCCAGATCTACTGGTTGAGCCTGAGTCAGAGGTAGAAGGAGAACACGGTTGTCATGGCCAGCGTGGGGCTATAAGTATTATGTAGCCTCTGTCTCTCTGGAATTTGAAATGTGTCTTGGGAATGAGGGGAATGGGAGGGAAGACATATAGGAAGCCCTGACCACAGCAGAGGTGAAAAGCATCCACTTGCTGGCTGTCCGGTGCAGAAGCGAGGAAGCTTGGCATTCTGAGGACTTGCGAATAGGTCTATCTCTGGGGTTCCCCAGATCTGAAAGATGTGAGCAACCTTGTCTGCATGGAGAGATCACTCGTGGGGTAGAAGGACTCGACTCAGTTTGCCTGCGAAGACATTCTGTTTGCCCGGAAGATACCCCGCAAGTAGGTGAATGTGATGCTGTATGGTAAAAGACCACAGATGCAGGGCCTCGCTGCAGAGGGTCCAAGAGCATGTTCAGGTAGAACATGGCTACTTGATTGTCCGTCTGGACTAGAACTGTGAGGGAACGAATATGGTCCTGGAAGACTTTGTGAGCATTGTGAATGGTTCTGAGTTCCAGCAGTTTTATGTGCAGTTGTGACTCCTGATGAGACCAAAGCCCCTGAGTGGAGGGGATTGTTCAGAAGAGATCCACAGCCCAATTTTTACGCATCCATCATCAGGGCACATTGATGTACTGGCATCTGAACAGGTGACCCTACCACGTGGTTTTCTGGGGATTGCCACTACTGGAGAGACGAGATTAGGCGGGTAGATTCCATTAATTTGTCTCCCAGGTGACCAGATGCCTGAGACCACTGGGAAGCCAGTGTCCATTGAGCTGCGCGCATATGTAGATGAGCATATGGGACAACATACACTGTTGATGTCATATGACCTAGAAGTTGTAGCAATTCTTGAACAGTGAGAAAGCATCTGAAGCAAGCCTCAAGAACTAACTGATTGAATCGAGTGCAGCGGGGTTCAGGCAGAAATGCCTTTGATTACTGAGTGTCTAAGAGCGCCACTATGAACTCTAGAGTTTGAGAGGGAACGAGTTGGGACTTTGGAAGATTTATTACAAATCTCAAGAGTTGCAGCACTTGCATGATGCGCGAGAGGGCAAGACTGGCCTCTAGAGATGTGTTTGCTCAAATGAGCCAGTCGTCTAAGTAAGGGAAGACAAATATCCCGAGAGTTCTTAGGAATGAGGCTACTACCGCCATGCACTTTGTGAAAACTCTTGGGGCAGAGGCAAGGCTGAAAGGCAGGACTCTGTATTGATTAATGTTTCCCTTGAAATATGAAGCGCAGGAACTTTCTGTGCTATTAGTGAATAAGTATGTGAGTATATGCCTCCTTTAGATCTAGAGAACAGAGCCTGTCCTGACTCTGGAGATAGGGGAGAAGGGTGTCTAGGGAGATCATTTTGAATTTCTCCCGTAGTAGGTACTTGTTCATTTCTCTGAGGTCCAGGATGGGCCTGTATCCTCCTGTTTTCTTTGGAATGAGGAATGGAGAATAGCAGCCCATTTACTGCTGGGATGGTGGAACCTCTTCTATTGCAACCTGAAAAAGAAGGGAGGTAACCTCTTGCAACAACAGAGCAGTGAGAGGGGGCTGAGAGTGGAACTCTTGGAGAAGTCCGGGGGAGGGGGTAGATTTCGTAGATGAAGCTTGTATCCCTCCCGTACTATGGACAGTGTCCACTGCTCTGACGTGATAAGATGCCAGCTGTGGGCAAAGTGAAAAAGTCTGCCGGGAATGTGGATGGGATCTGGAATCTCTAGAGGCAGAACGGCTATGTTCTCCCGAAAGGAGTCAAAGACCCTGAGGAGGCTGGGTCTGCTGAGGTGGCTGTGCCTTAGGAGTCTGAGCCTTCTTTTGCTATTTTGATGGCTGCTGCCCCTTCTGAGGATCACGGTGTTGACACTATACAGCAGGGATCTAGGAAGGATAGTACTACTACTTCTTATTGAAAAAAGCTTTTTTCGCTGCTTTTTTCCTAGCTGGTTTGGCAGTAGATCTAGATAGTCTATTAAGAGTGGTGTTCTCGGATTCTAACTGAGAGGCCTTGCCTTGCCAATCCTTGCCAAAAAGGTTTTCACCAGTGCAAGGGATATTACCCAACTTATCCTGAACCCATTGTTCAAGAGCCGATGCTTGGAGCCCAGCAATCCTGTGTACACCGATGCAGATAAATGAAGATCTGCTGATACACTCAAAACAGCAAAGGTTGTCCTGTTAAACTTTGAAACATTTTGAGCATGCTTTACAAGGGTGAGATAATCTGCTCTCTTGACATCAAGGAGAAGAGGAGCCATTAACTCCAAATCCCTAGCCACCTCTCTAAGGAACATATCCATATAGAGTATGTAGGAACTGATCCTGGCCGATAACATGGAGGCCTGAAAACAACGTCGACCAAAGACGTCGCGGGTTCTCAATTTCCTACCTGGAGGGTTCGAGGAATGTGTCTTAGCATTCTTTATCAGATGCATTGCCGATTCCACCACCAAGGAATGGTGCGGTAATTGCGTCTTTTGAAAACCGGGGCACTCCGTACACGGTACATGGTATCGAGTCATCGGGTATATGGAGAGATGGTAAGGGGCGTCTCCCATATACGAAGCATAAGATCATGAAGTATGCGATGAATAGGGAGAGTAGCAGCTTCCTTTGAGGCTGTAGGATATAGAAGAATTTCAAGTTCTTCAGTCCTAGGCTCTTTCTCCGAAGTCACCGTTATGGACAGTCCCAGAGCAACATCGTGAATAAAGTCTTGGAAAGACATGTCCTTCAGAGGGGACATGTGACGTTGTGGAGATAGAGATGTGTCTTCCGGGAGAGTTCTCATGTCCCAGGTATCAGCCAATTCATCATCTGACAAATCGGAGTCCGAAGACTCAAAGAATTGACAGGCAGGGTGTTCCCGCTCTGCATGTACTCGATACTGATCAAAACCAGTAGCTGAAGCTTGCGGTGCCGGGACTTCGGTACCGGAAATGGATTCCAGGGCCGGTATAGGCGGCAGTGTGGTAAGCGGTAAAAAAAGTTGATGCAGGTTGTGCCGGTACCAGAGCTGGTACAGATGGCTGAGGGATCGACTGTAAAGGCTTTACCGGTATAGGCCACCAGTAAGGCTGCTAAGCTCCGCTCAATGGCCAGGATACGTTGATCCATGGAGCTTGCCGATGCTTGGGTATCGGTACTGAAATTGCGGGCCATGATCTCTGAGCATGGCACCAGGAGCTCTCCCAGAGGTGAAGGCATCAGGAGCATCCTGGGACCCCACTAAGGCTTTGGAGGCAAGGTCCTCCCACCAGGGTTGTTTGGCCGGTGTGTCCCCCTCCAGAGCAACACCTGAGGCACCTCGATGCTTAAAAGGAGATCTTCTCTTGGAAGGCCAGCCAGTCTTCGAAGACGACCTAGGTTTCGATACCTGAGATCCTTGCGAGGAAGATAAAGCTCTCGATGACAACAATACTAAAGATACTGCATCGGAGGCAAAGAGGGTTCCCAGCTTTGCAGCTTGATTCTGTAGGCCTCTCTTTGTCATCTTCCTACAGAGAGGACATTCTGATGGTTGATGATCCTGTCCTAAGCATTTTAGACAACAGTCATAGGTGTCTGTGGTCAAAATGGTACTGACACATTTGGAACACTTCTTAAAACCACTGGATGGTTTTTCAATTTTGTCTGAGACAAAAGGGGAGGCCTAAGCCTAAGATAGAGTCGTTGCGCTGAAGGAAAAAAAAAAGATTCTTTCCCTCACAGACAAATTATTTTTTTAAAAAGAAAGAAAGAAAGAGAGAAAGAAAGCACCGACGGGGGTCGGTACCAGCATCGACGGGAAGGCAGACACGACCACAAAAAATAAGAAAGGACAGATTTTCTGCGGTGACAGGAATTGCTTCTTGTCGGCTCCGCAGAAAATGAAGAACTGAGGAGGGAGAGCTGGAAAGGCAGGAAGGCAGCTACGCAGGGACAGTGGGATGCTTCCAAAGGCTTTCCTATTGGATGCTGGGGAGCGTTCCCGCGCGGGATCCGTCGGTACCGACATTATCCATATGTGAAGACTACATTCCTACTTGTTCCTGGAGATACAATTTTCCATTTGTTTTTGGGTCATTTTCAGACTTTTCCCCCAATTTTTGAACATTTTTTGAGTTCATGCCACACATTTGTTTTAATTTAATTGACAGATTTATACCTTTCTTTTTCCACTGGAAAGAGGTACAGAGCAGCTTACAAATGGAGAAATTTTACTTACCGATTATTTCCTTTTCTGGAATCCTGTTAGACCAGTCCAGACTAGTAGGTTGTGTTCCACTACCAGCAGATGGTGAGACAGAAAAATTCCCGCAGCTTTGTGACATCACCCCCCCCTTGGTATAAAAACCCATCCCCCAAGGGGATCTTCAGTATACTCATAACAAGCAGGAGTTCAAAACAACCAAGTAAGCACAATAATAGATCAAAAGTAACCTTTCAAACAAATGACTCTTATAACAACCGCGTAAAATGAACAAAGTGAAACACGAAGAAATAGCTGCAGCCAGGACGGAGGCTCTGAAGCAAGCTGCTTTTTGAGCTTGGACATCCAAGCGAAAGTGACGTGCAAAAGTAGACAGGGAGGACCAGGTACCCCACTCTGCAAATTTCTAGCAGAGCTACTCGCAAGCCTTCTGCCCAGGAAGCAGCCTGAGCCTATGTTCACTAAAATATAAGCTGTCTCAATGGTCTGCTTGAGGGGGGGGAACTGGGCATATCGCATTAAGCTGAAGGCGGCGGTGGACAGTCAGGCATTCAGCCGCTGCCTTGGCAGCAGATCCACATGGAGAGATATTTGGCATGGACTCAGTGAAGCTGGGCGCATAACCCTATGTTACTACCTCAAGCACCCACCTGTCCAATGTCACCTGGGTCCATTTGCGGGAAAAATACGGCAAGCGGCTGCCCACAAGTTTTATCCCAGAATGGACCCATAACCTGTCAATGGGAAGATTTGTCAGATCTGGAAAACTTGTTGGATGAGGAGAAATTGTCCCAGTTGCGACGGATACCCTGAAAGGACTGAGGCATAGATTCAGACCTATTCAAAGAAGAAACGGATTTGCCAGGCTGGTAGCGACGAACATCTCTAAAGTGAACTCTGTAAGATGAGGAAGCAGACGATGACAAGGCAGGACGATGAGAAATGGATTTGGGCCTATCTTCTGGCAAATGTTGAGGTTTGACTTCCCCCAAATCCTCCACAAGCTTTCCAAATCCTCACCAAAAAGAAGGTGGTCTTTGAAAGGAAGCTTAGCAAGACGGGATGTATCCGCATTTCAGTGACGGAGCCACAGCCAACGCCGAGCCAATGTGGCAGCAGCTAGAGAACAAGCAGATAGATAAGCGAAGATCATAAAAGACATCTGCTAGAAAGGCAGTGACCGACTTTAAACGAGACAGTCAGCTCATCCGGAAGTAACTGAAGTCATCATAAGCAGAGCTCATGCAGCGAGACCTCCGCAAAAAGAGGCCCGCAACACCCAGGTCGATGACAAGAAAGTGTTTTTTAAAAGGCCCTCCACCTTGTGATCTGTCTGATCTCGGAGGGCAGTGCCACCCTCTACAGGAATGGTTGTGCATTTAGCGACTGCAGTGACCAGGGCATCTATTTTAGGGAAACGCAACCACTTCTGAAGATCATCCAAAGACCAAACATAAAAGCGCCCCAAGCGATGAGCTGAGTGTAAAGACACATCTAGAGAATCCCACTCGAAGGAGAAAGTGTAGTTACTCACCTGTAACAGCTGATCTCCAGAAACAGCAGGAATTTATTCTTCACATAAGGGTATCGTAGGTACCGACGGAGCCCGCACAGGAACGCTCCACAGCATCCAATAGGAACGCTTTTGGGAGCATACCACAGCACATGTGTGCTGCCTTCCCGCCTCTGTACCTCTCTCAGTTCAGTTGAGTTTATAGCTGAGACCAAAGGAGAGAAGTAGAGAAAGAGATAGAGAAACTCCTAGGGGAGGTGGGTGGGTTGTGAAGACTAAATTCCTGCTGCTCCTGGAGATCACCTGTTACAGGTGAGTAACTACGCTATCTCCAGGAACAAGCAAGAATGTAGTCTTCACATATGGGGGACTCCCCAGCTGAAAGATGCCAAGGGGTGACCCCAACAAGCTGCAAACCCAGGTGAGATGGGTCATACTTCCTCCCATGGACCTCTGGCATCCAAACCGTGGACGGTGGGTAGGAGTTGTATTAAGTATGGAAGAGATGCTGAAGAACAGCCTGGCCAAACGAGGCATCTTGACGGGAGTCCTTGTGTAAGTAAGTAGTGGGCTGTGAAAGTGTGTAGTGAAGCCCAAGTGGCTGCTTTGCAGATGTCATCAATAGACATAGAACAAAGGATAGCCATTGAGGCTGCCATTGCTCTCACATTGTGAGCTGTGACATGGCCCTCGAGAGAAAGTCCTTTACTCTTATATGTATAGGATATGCAATCTGCAATCCAATTTGACAGAGTTCTTTTGGAAACTGGAAGTCCCAAATGACTAGAGTCAAAAGCCACAAAAAGCTGAGAAGATTTTCTATGTGGCTTAGTTCTTTGGAAATAAAAAGCTAAGGCTCTTTTACAATCCAATGTGTGAAGATTCCTTTCCGCACTGGAGGCATGAGGCCTAAAGATGAATATAGGAAGATAAACCGACTGGTTTAAATGAAAAGGCAAACCACCTTTGGCATAAAGTGAGGATGAGTCCTGAGGACTACTTTATCATGGTGGAACCTTGTATAAGGAGGGTCAGCTACTAACGCCTGTAGTTCACTAATGCGTCTTGCAGAAGTGATGGCAATTAGGAAAATAACTTTCCATGAAAGAAACTTTAGGTCTAAAGTGGCTAAAGACTCAAAGGGCGGTTTCATAAGCTGACCAAGCACAAGATTCAGATCCCATGCCACCAGTGGTAGTTTAATGGGAGGTTTTGTTAAGAGTAGATCTCTCATAAATCTTGACACAAGTGGATGAGAGGAAATAGGATGTCCATCAAAAGGTTTATGAAAAGCAGCAACAGCACTAAGATGGACTCTCACTGAAATTAATGAACGGAGTGGAACGGGTAAACGTAGATCAATTGTTTACGTTATCAGAATATAGAAAGACTAGGGGACATGCAATGAAGCTACAGGGTAAACTATTTAAGACTAATAAAAATATATATTTTTTTCACTCAATGTGTAATCAAACTCTGGAATTTGTTACCGGAGGATGTAGTAAAGGCTGTTAGTGTAGCTGTGTTTAAAAAAGGTTTGGACAAGTTCCTGGAGGAAAGGTCCATAAACCATTATTAAGAAGTGACTGAAGATATCAATGCTTGACCCAGTACAAGCACTGTGGAACTTGGGGAAACTGCTAGGTACATATGACCTAAATTGGCCACTGTTGGAAACAGAATACTGGGCTTGATGGACCTTGGTCTGACCCAGTATGTCATATCTTATGTTCTTATGTTCTTTAGACCAGAAGTTGATAATTGGAGGAGATACTCTAGTAGCGACTCTACAGGTACCAAAAGAGGGTTAAGTCTCTTTTGTGAACACCAGACAGAGAAACCTTTCCACTTAAAAGTGTAGGAACGTCTTGTGGAAGGTTTTCTGGAAGCCAGAAGGATATTCTTTACTTGTTGAGAAAGCACAGTTACTTACCTGTAACAGGTGATCTCTGGGAACAGCAGGAATAAGTCTTCACATATGGATATAGTCGGTACCGACAGAGCCTGCGCAGAAACGCTCCCCAGCGTCCAAAAGGAAAGCTTTTGGGAGCATCTCACAGCGCCTGCACGCTGCCTTCCCGCCTTTCCAAACCGCCTCTCTCCAGTTCTAGTTTTAAAGCTGAGACAAAAAGAGAGGAAAGGAAGGATAGATAGAGAGATACAACTCCTAGGGGAGGTGGGTGGGTTGTGAAGACTTATTCCTGCTGTTCCCAGAGATCACCTGTTACAGGTAAGTAACTGTGCTATCTCCAGGAACAAGCAGGAATGAGTCTTCACATATGGGGACTCCCCAGCTAGAGATGCCTGGGAGATCACCCAGATTGTGAGCCCCTGGGAAGGGCTCCACCTCCACTCATGAATCTCAGGCATCTAATCAGGGATGGAGGGTAGGAGTTGATTAGGTGTGGAACAGGTGTTTAAGAACAGCCTGACCAAACAAGGCATCCCGGCGGGAGTCCTTGTCCAAGCAGTAATGGGCTGTGAAGGTATGAACAGATGCCCAGGTGGCCGCTCGACAGATTTGGTCGATGGACACAGAGTTTAGATGAGCCATAGAAGTTGACATGGCCCTCACATTGTGAGCTGTGACATGGCCCTCCAGAGAAAGGTTCTTACTCTGGTAGGTGAAGGAAATACACTGAGCAATCCAATTGGACAGAGTTCTCTTAGAGACTGGAAGTCCTAAATGAGAAGGATCAAAAGCAACAAAAAGTTGAGAGGACTTTCTATGTTGCTGTGTCCTTTGTAAGTAGAAAGCAAGTGCTCTTTTACAATCCAGGGTATGAAGATTCCTCTCTGCACTTGATGCATGAGGTCCTGGAAAAAAGACAGGTAAATACACCTCCTGGTTCAGATGAAAGGGTGAGACCACTTTAGGCATAAAGTGTGGATTAGTTCTGAGGACTACCTTGTCATGATGGAACCTTGTAGAAGGAGGATTAGCCACTAAAGCTTGCAACTCACTGATACGGCGAGCTGAAGTGACTGCAATAAGAAAAATAACCTTCCAGGAAAGGAATTTCAAGGAGGTAGTGGCTAAGGGTTCAAAGGGTGGCTTCATAAGCTGGCCAAGAACCAGATTCAAGTCCCATGCCACTGGAGGTGGTCTAATGGGAGGTTTAGTCAAAAGAAGCCCTCTCATGAATCTTGCTATAAGAGGATGAGAGGAAATAGGTTGTCCATTGAGAGGCTTAAGGGATGCTGCAATAGCACTCAAATGGACTCTGATTGAATTTGTTTTAAGGCCTGCATGGGATAAATGCAGCAAATAGTCTAGTAAAGAATTCAAAGGTATTGCAAGAGGGTCGAGACCCTTTTCTGCACACCAAACAGAAAACCTTTTCCATTTAAAAGCATAGGAACGTCTGGTGGAAGGCTTTCTGGAAGCATGAAGGATATCCTTCACTTGCTGAGAAAGGTGTAAATCCTGAAGGTCTAGGCCTTCAGCAACCAGGCCCTGAGATGAAGAGACTGAGGATTTGGGTGCCACAAGGTTCCCTCCTCCTGGGAGAGGAGATCTGGAGCAGACCCTAGGTTCAGGGAGGGAGCTTGAGAGAGATGCAGAAGTAGAGGGTACCACACTTGGCGTGGCCAATGTGGTGCTATGAGGATCATAAACCCCTTGTCTCCCTGAAGCTTGAACAGAGTCTTGGGGATGAGGGGAATAGGTGGAAAGGCATAGAGGAAGTCTTGCCCCCAATGAAGGAGGAAGGCATCCCTGGCCTGAACTCCCTGACATGGAATCCTGGAACAAAACCGGGGAAGTTTGGCATTCCACGGACTTGCAAACAGGTCTATGTCTGGGGTACCCCAAATCCGAAAAATCCTGGCTATCTGGTCCCCATGGAGGGACCATTCGTGTGGAAGCAGAACTCGACTGAGTCTGTCTGCCCAAGAGTTTTGAACCCCTGGAAGATACACTGCCATGAGATGGATTTGATGCTCTCTGGCGAAGGCCCACAATCTCAGAGCTTCGTTGCAAAGCGACAGAGAGCCAGTCCCTCCCTGCTTGTTCACACAGAACATGGTTGCTTGGTTGTCCGTGTGGATGAGGACTGTCTTGTAGGTGAGCAGGGTGTGGAAGACTCAGAGCCAGAAAGATTGCTCTGAGCTCTAAGAGGCTGATATGTAGAGATGTCTCCTATGGAGACCAGATGCCTTGGGTGGAGAGATCTTGTAGATGAGCTCCCCAACCCTTTGGAGAGGCATCTGTTGTAAGGGTTGCTTGGGGTAACACCTGTTGAAAGGGGGACCCCAGCAACAGATTTTGAGTGGACTTCCACCAGTGGAGGGACCAAAAGAGGCGACTGGAGGTTGCTATATTGTCTGATAGGCAGCCTGATGCCTGGGTCCATTGGGTGGATAGGGTCCACTGAGCTGCCCTCATGTGAAGGCGAGCGTAAGGAACCACATGCACCGTGGATGCCATGTGGCCTAAGAGTTGCAACATCTCTCGAGCAGTTTAAATGGGATTTTAACTGAATCTGGGAGGCTAACTGCACCAAGCGTAGGCAACGGGCCTGGGGAAGATAGGCCCTTGCAGTTGTGGTATCCAGTAAGGCCTCTATGAACTCTAGAGACTGAGTAGGGGTGAGATGGGATTTTGGAATGTTGATTACCAATCCCAGATACTGAAGAACACACTTTGTGCAGACCAGGGAAGCCTGGGCCTCTGACTGGGATGGAGCTCGGATGAGCCAGTCGTCCAGATATGGGAATACGAATATCCCTAGAGTGCGCAGAAATGCAGCTACTACTGCCATGCATTTTGTGAACACTCTTGGAGCAGAGGCCAGACCAAAAGGAAGCACTTTGTATTGGTAGTGCTTTCCTTGGTAAAGGAACCGAAGGAACCTTCTGTGTGTTGGATGGATGAGGACATGGGTGTACGCATCCTCGAGATCTAGAGAACAAAGCCAGTCCTGACTCTGAAGGTATAGAAGGAGAGTTCCGAGAGAAGTCATCTTGAATTTCTCCTTGCATAGAAACTTGTTTAACTCTCTGAGATCTAATATGGGCCTGTAGCCCCCCGTTTTCTTTGGGATAAGAAAATTAGGGGAGTAGAACCCTGAGCCCTGTTGAAGAAGAGGTACTTCTTTTATTGCCCATTGGGCAAGAAGGGTAGCAATCTCTTGACCCAGAAGGTTGAGGAGAGATGTTGGAGAGTTGAACTGTTTCACCATGGTGTGAGGAGGAAGGTTTAAGAAATGAAGCTTGTACCCATCCCGTATGATGGAGAGGGTCCATTGCTTTGCTGTGATTTGTTCCCATCTGGGAGCAAAGTGAGCTAACCTTCCTGGGATGGTGAGAGGCTCTGAATGTTCTAGAGCCAGAAAGGCTAAGTTCCCTAGTGGAAAGTCAAAGACCCTGAGGAGGCTGAGGCTGTTGGGCCGTAGCAGTCCTCGCAGCCTGAGGCTTGGTCTGTTTCGGTTCTTGCTGTCTCTTTGCAGCAAAACGACCTTGGGAAGAGGCTTGACCATAACCAGAAGAAAATTTCCCTTTTTTTGGGAAAGATCCTTTTTTGAATAACCTCTTTTTAAAAGGAGCAGTAGTAGACTTTGAAAGTCTATCTAAAGCAGAGTTTTCAGCATCCATCTGGTTGGCCTTTGCTTGCCAATCTTTGCCAAACAGGTTGTCCCCTGTACAGGGAAGGTTACCTAGACCATCCTGTACCCAGGATTCCAAATCAGAAGCTTGCAACCAAGCAACTCTGCGTGCACCTATGGCAATAGCCGAGGCTCTACTGGCACCCTCAAAAGAGTCAAAGGCTGTACGGTTGGAAAACTTGGATACATCCTGTGCATGTTTAAGCCAGGTGATGTATTCTTCTCTCTTATCTTCTGACATATAAGGAGATAAGGTTTGCAGATGATCTGTAACTTCTTTCAGAAACATCCCCATATAGAGACTATAGGAGTTGATTCTCGCCACAAGCATACTGGCCTGGAAGATCTTCCTGCCAAAGGCATCTAAAGTTCTGCATTCTCTTCCTAGAGGAGCAGAGGAGTGCCTTTTTGTACTCTTGATTTTTTTCATAGCAGACTACCACAATGGAGTGGTGAGGAAGCTGAATCTTATGAAAACCAGGACAAGGAGGAACACGATACATGGTGTCCAACCTTCGAGAATGAGGGGAGTGGAAAGAGGAGTCTCCCATATGCCTAACATGTGATCATAAAGAATCTCATGTACTGGCAAGGTGGCTGCCTCTTTAGGAGCCTTAAGATATTGAAGGGTATCTAATTTTTTGGCTCTAGGTTCAGTTTCAGAGGACACTGAAATGGACAGGCCTCTGGCCACCTCCCTGATGAAGTCCTGAAAAGACAAGTCTTCAGGAGGAGACATTCTCCTTTTTGGAGAAGAGGGTTCCTGAGGAATGATCTCCGATGCTTCAATAGAGGCCTCTGATGCATCAGAGTCTTCAGAGGAATCAAAGTATCGACTGTCTGGATGCTGTCGGAGAGCCCGATACGTGTACCAGGGGTATCGACATCAGGAGTAATCGGTACCGTGTCGGTACTGATGGGCATCACTGGATAGCGTACCGCTGCCGTCGATGCTGATGTCGATGCAAGTGGTACCGGTATCGGAACCGGTATCGGATCCGGTACTGGAATCGGTACCGGTACCGACAACGGGCTTTGTTGCGGTACCGTAGGCGTTGCAGCTTGTATGAATGCCGTGATGGCACGCTGCATGGTCAGAATATTCTGATCCATCGACGCCACCAATGTCTGGATGTCAGTACCGATGGAAACCGCCAGTACCCCAGAACATTGTAACAGGTGATCGGTCGAGGCCGAGCCATTGATGTCAACCTGTGACCCCATAGATAGAGCTTTGGAAGCCGGAGCCTCCCGCCGGGGTAATTTTGCCGGTGTGGATTTCTCTAGAGTAAGCCCAGGGGCATCTCGATACTTAGAGGGAGATATACTCTTTGAGGACCGGCCGGATTTAAGTTTGGTTACCTGAGATCCATGGGATAAAGCAGCAGCCCTGGAAGACGTCGATGCCACAGAAGCTGCATCTGAGGGAAACAGGGTACTGAGCTTGGCTGCCCGATTTTGTAACCCTCTTTTAGACATCATGGAGCAGGACTCACAATCCGCAATGGAGTGGTCAGGACCTAAACATTTTAGACACCAGTCATGGGTGTCAGTGACAGAAATAGTGCCACTGCACTTAGTGCACTTTTTTAAACCCGGAGGCGGGTTTTTCCATGAGGAAAAATATATCTGTAGGACTAAGGCCTCAGAAGAAAAAATGCACTGAAGTAAGAAAGAGTAGGTTTTTTTTTTTTTTAAAAGAAAGAAAAAAGACCGGTGGTACCGGTCCGGAGTCGAGAAGGCAGACACGCGACTAAAGAAAAATAAAAGAAAATAAGAAATTTTTCAGCGGTGACAGGAAACACGACCTGCTGGCTCCGCAGAAAAGAAGAACTGGAGAGAGGCAGTTTGGAAAGGCGGGAAGGCAGCGCACAGGCGCTGTGGGATGCTCCCAAAAGCTTTCCTTTTGGACGCTGGGGAGCGTTCCCGCACAGGCTCCGTCGGTACCGACGATACCCATATGTAAAGACTCATTCCTGCTTGTTCCTGGAGATAGGTTAAAATCCTGGAATTCTAGGCTTTCGGTAACCAAGCCCTGAGATGTAGGGACTGGGGACTGGAATGCAGTAAGCATCCGTCCTCCTGAGACAGAAGATTGGAGCATTCCCCAACTCGAGAGGAGTGGTTTGAGAGAGACGCAGAAGAGGATACCACGTTTGTCATGGCCAACGTGGAGTTATGAGTATCATACGACCTCTGTCTCTCTGAAGTTTGAATAAAGTTTTGGGAATGAGGGGAACGGGTGGGAAGGCATAGAGGAAGTCCTGACCCCAGTGGAGTAGGAAAGCATCTCTTGCCTGACAGTTGTGAGCTGGGATTCTGGAACAGAATCGGGGAAGTTTGGCATTCTGTGGACTTGCAAAGAGGTCTATATATGGTGTTCCCCAGATTTGAAATACTCGAGCAAGCTGGTATGAGTGGAGGGACCACTCATGTGGCAGCAGTAAGAACATAAGATATGCCATACTGGGTCAGACCAAGGTCCATCAAGCCCAGTATTCTGTTTCCAACAGTGGCCAATCTAGCTCATATGTACCTAACAGTTTTCCCAAGGGACACAGGTTCCACAATGCTTGTACTGGTTCAAGCACTGTTATCCTGGGTCCCTTCTTAATAATGGTTTATGGACCTTTCCTCCAGGAACTTGTCCAAACCTTTTTTAAACCCAGCTACATTAACAGCCTTTACTACATCCTCCGGTAACAAATTCCAGAGTTAGATTACACGTTGAGTGAAAAAATATTTTCTCTTATTTGTCTTACATAGTTTACCCTGTAGCTTCATTGCATGTCCCCTAGTCTTCCTATATTCTGATAAGGTAAACAATTGATGTACGTTTACTCGTTCCACTCCATTCATTAATTTATAGACCTCTATCATATCTCCCCTCAGCCACCTCTTTTCCAGGTTGAAGAGCTCTAACCTTTGTAGCCTCTCTTCATAGGAGTAGCCTTCCATCCCCTTTACCATTTTGGTGGCTCTTCTCTGTACCTTTTATAATAACGCTATATCCTTTTTAAGATACGGTGACCAGAATTGCACACAATATTCAAGGTGCGGTCGTACCATGGAACGATACAGAGGCATTATAATATCCTTTGTTTTATTTTCCATTCCTTTCCTTATGATACCTAGCATTCTATTTGCTTTCTTGGCCACCACTGCACACTGGGCGGAGGGTTTTAACATGTTATCCACAATGACTCCTAAATCTTTTTCTTGGGTGGTGGTTCCCAATGTGGAACCTTGCATCGTGTAACCATAGTGTGGGTTGTTCCTTCCTAGGTGCATAACTTTGCACTTTTCCACATTAAATTTCATCTGCCATTTGGATGCCCAGTCTTCCAATTTATCCAGATCCTCCTGCAGTTTTCCACAGTCCTCTTGGGTTTTAACAACTTTAAACAGTTTTGTGTCGTCTGCAAATTTGATAACCTCACTCGTTATTCCCTTTTCCAGGTCATTTATGAATATGTCAAAAAGCAGCGGACCCAGTACAGATCCCTGGGGTACTCCACTATTCACCTTTTTCCATTGTGAAAATTGGCCATTTAGCCCTACCCTCTGCTTTCTATCTTTTAACCAGTTCCCGATCCACAATAGTACACTGCCTCCTATCCCATGACTTTTTAGTTTTGCCAAGAGTCTCTGATGAGGGACCTTGTCAAAGGCTTTCTGAAAGTCCAGATACACTATATCAACCGACTCAACTTTATCTACCTGTTTATTCACACCTTCAAAAAACATATCAGATTAGTAAGACAAGATCTTCCTTGTCTAAAGCCATGTTGGCTGTCTCCCATTAGGCCATGACTATCTACATGCTGTGTAATTTTGTTCTTTATGATGGTTTCTACCATTTTCCCCCGGTACTGATGTCAGGCTCACTGGTCTGTAATTTCCTGGATCACCCCTGGAACCCTTTTTAAAAACTTGGCGTTACATTGGCGATCCTCCAATCTTCAGGTATTACAGATGATTGTAATGAAATCTGTAATACCTGAAGATTGGAGGATCGCCAATGTAATGCCAATTTTTAAAAAGAGTTCCAGGGGTGATGGACGCCCCCAATGGGGTGAAGCGGGACAGGCATCCTCCCACTGGCTGCTGCGTCACCGGAGGGCGAGGGGCTATGCCGATGGCGTCAAAACCCCTGAGTGGGATGTGGGGGAGCCGGCATTTGGGCCTTCAGTCCCTTTGGCTTATGATGCCCCTGGTCAGATTTTCCCTGCACCGGAATGATCGGCGTGGGGGTAGCTGGATATGGCAGATCTTCCCTGGAAAGGGTCTCCAGGATCGGGGCTAAGGGCTTCTTGGTTGGCTGCTTCTTCCGAGGCAGGGTGGAAGTTTTGCGGGAGAGATGGGTTCTGGTGACAAACTCCATCTCAATTTCCGCAGCCTTCTCCCTCCATCGGCTTGCTGAGAGCTGCTCACCGCGTCCAAGAGCTTCTCCTGCACCCATTGCTCCAAATCCGAGGATTGGAGCCATGCCTGCCGGCGGGCCCCAATGCCCACGGCCACCACCCGAGCCGATGTCTCGAAGCCATCATAGGAAGCTCGAGAGAGGTACTTAGAGCAGTCTGCAACGGACTTTAGCAGGGTACAGAACCTTTGAGGAGTTCTCCCTCGAGGCCCGCGGAGAAACCCCCGAGTTCCTTAGCCAAATCGCACAGGAACATACCAGCATACAGTTGATATGCCTGAATGCGACAAGAGAGTATGGAGCCTTGGTAGGCCTTGCGGCCCAGGGCATCAAGGGCTCTTGACTCTCGGCTGGCTGGGACCAACGAGTGCGATTTCGGGCTCTTTGCTTCCTCATGGCCGACTCCACCACCATCGAGGTGTGTGGAAATTGGGTCTTTCGAAAGCCTGGCCCACGTTGTACCTTGTACATCATGTCAAGGCACTTGCTTACGATGGGTACTGAGGCCGGGGCCTCCCACATGCGGAGAGCAGCAGCCGAGATAGAATAGAAGATATAGGCACAGTGAGGGATTCCCTGGGCGGGGACTCGTACTGAAAAATGTCGAGTTCTTCAGCATGAAGGTCCTCCTCAGCCTGCGTGACCAGGTTAAGGGCCTGTGCCATGTCCCGAATGAACACCAGGAAGGAGGTGTCTTCGGGTGGCGAGCGTCGCTGGAATGCGGGCAGTGAAGGGTTTGCGGAAGATCCCGGTGGGTACGGGTTTCTGGGGAGGTGTCCCCATCGGACTTCCATTCCGTGAAATTGGTCGAGGAGTCCGAGCCGGGCAGATCACCCTGTCCAATGGCCGGTGGCCTGGTGCCGGAGAACCTGGACGATCTCGTCTCCAAGGTACGGGAGGGCGAGCAAGACTGACGCTGAGGACCCTCACAGGCCCACGGCTCTCAGGGGTTTCCTGGATGGATTTGGGTGTCCCACATGAGAAACCCCACAGTCTCTGAGTGTGAGTCAGCAAAGCTGGCTGTGAGCGCCTGCTGGAAAGCAATGAATGCAGAAACACTGCATTCCAGCGCCAGCATGCGGGACTCCCTGTGGGTGTGGGGCCCTGTGATGCTGATACTGGGGTCACCTGATCGGTAGGGACCAACCTAATTCACGATTTCATGGACGTGACATTTTCCGTGAAACTGGCTGTCTTCCATGAAAAATGCGCACTTCTGTGAAATTCCCGCAGAGGGGTGAGAGAGCTGGTTCTGGAGCTGCTGACCTGTGTGTGTCAGCCCTTCTGATGTCATCTCTGTGCCCCGATAAAAGAACTGCGCAGGGTGCTTCAATTGGGAGCGTTTACTTACAGCCTGATTTCCGCAGAGGGGTGAGAGTGCCGGTTTGGGAGCAGCCCCTCTGACGACATCTCTGGGCCCCGATAAAAAGAACTGCGCAGGGTGCTTCAATCTCTTCTAGCACCAATTGATTTGCTCTTCAGGTAGTCCACAGCCTGATTCCCGCGGAGGGGTGAGAGAGCCAGATCGGGAGCTGCCAACCTGTGTGGGGAAGCCCTTCTGTCGTCATCTCTGGGCCCCGATAAAAAGAACTGCGCAGAGTGACTTGTCAGCTGCGCCATCCATTGCGATTGTTACCGAAGAAGCCAGCGATTCTCAGGACAGGTTTTGTTTGCATATTTTGTTTGTTACTGAAGTTAAACCATCTGCAGCTCGTCCGACTGCTTATTTAGCTGACGTCATTTATCTTGAAAAGGTAAATGCAGTTACTGTAAGCCAAGCTGTACTTGCCTGTGTGGCTAACAAGGGAATTTCTTACAATAATGTTAGTGCTTTTGTAACTGATAATGCGTCATACATGTCCAAAGCGTTTGAGAAATTATCTGCAGTGCTACCGAACGCTGTTCACTGTACATGCAACGCACACATTGTTAGCCTGGTTGGCAAGACCTGGCGAAAAAACTTCAAACACGTCGATCGTCTGGTGGCATTGTTCAAGTCCATTTTTAGTTACTACTCTGCTAGGAAGCACAGATACAAGGAGTTCTTGGCTGTGAAAACTGAAACAGACGTTCTGCTGCCTCCTATCCCAGTAGTTACCAGATGGAACAGCTGGTTTAAAACTGTTATGCACCATGCCAAATACATCCAGTTCTACAAAGATTTCATTGCTGAAGAATTGCAACTGAGAGATGCAACAAATGCACTGACTGAATTGTACGAGCTTCTTGATGATCCTGCTGTCGCCGTAGAAGATGTGAACTTCGTCGCCGCTAATGCAGTGAAGCTTGTAGACTTGCTCACATGGTTTGAGTCCACCGATGTTCGCATCCATCTGGCGTACAACAAAGTGAAAGATGTTCTGGCTTGGGCAGAATACGAAGCAAGTATTGCCATTGTCGCCAAGTACAAAAAGGCCCTTGAAGATACCGCTGACAAGCTTAGTCAATACTACAAACCTACAGGTCGTCAACGATTCTCCCAGCCAGGGCTGAACTTCTTGAAGTTGGTCAGAGTGTTTGACTTTACGCAGGTTTTGCTTTTGCAATGTGATGAGTTGATACAGAACATACCTGGAATGGATGACCGTCATCTCTTGGCTGAATTTGCAGCTTACAAAGCAGTGGCTGTAGATGTTCCCGCAGAAACGTCTGTCACATCATTGTGGCTTGCAAGCACTGGTAGATTCCCACTGTTGAGCCGGTTGGCGCTACGATACTTATCGGTGCCCACAAACAGTGTTGATGCTGAAAGGAGTGTGAGCCAATACACGACTGTCAGTGCACCGCAGCGCCAGAGACTGTTGACGAGCAATTTGACAAATCAAGTGATTATTGCAAAGAACTCAAAACTGTGAATGCCTGAGTATTTGTTGTTTAGTTGGGTCTTCTTCAATAAAGTTCTTTTTGGATATTCCTTGTGTTGGCCGTGGCTTTTGTCCTCCGTTCTGACAGTTGACAGCAATTACTTGAAATAGACACTATAACTACTAGTTAAGGTTCGCATAAAACGTTGAAATAAAGGCCCGTGAATTTTCCGTTAAATATGCTGAATTTTCAAAGACCTCCCGTGAAATAGTGCAATTTTTCCTGTGAAATGGGGTTGGTCTCTACTGATCAGGCATCAAGGAGAGGGGGTTTTCACCGGGACGACCCTCAAGAGACCGGGCGCCTTCGCCAGAGGCCTCTGCTTCCGTGTGGGGTACCTTGCAGGACCGCTCCTTGTCCGACTCTCAAGAACACTGAAGGGGGCTAAACGACCGGCGCGGGAGCGCTTGCGCTTGTCAGGAGCTCTGGACAGCGATTTCGAGGCTGCCTTCTTTTTGCACCGCTCCACCTCATGGGATCCGTGGTCGGAGTGCCGCCGAGAACGCGTGGCCGTAGAGGGGGAACCCACCAGAGGAGAGACGACCAAGGGTGCCACCAGGGACTCTGAGGCGGCCTTTCGGAAAATGTCTTCGGACATCTGCTTACGGCTGAGCAGGGCCTTAGAGGACATTTTCTTGCAGAGCAAACAGAGCTCTGGATCATGGTCGGCTCTGGGGCACTGCAGACAACAGTCATGAGTGTCTGTAAGCGACATGTTCCTAGAGCATCTATTGCATTTTTTGAATCCGGTGGCCATGGGGGCAAAAATGGCCCCTCCGAGGTTGAAGACCCACGCAGCCAGTGGTTAGAGAAGAAAAAAGGGTGTGAAGACCGTAACGAAAAATGAAAGAAAAAGGAATATCCTGATAGCTCTAAAAAATAGAGCAGGGGAAGGACAGGTAGGGGACTGGTGCAACCGGAAAATAGAGAAGCCTGTTAAGGCGAAAACCCGAAACGTTTTCTGAGGGATGAGGACGTGCGTCTGAAGGGTTCAGCGGAAAAAGGGAGACTGAGCAAGATGGCACCCTTGGGCAGGAAGAGGACCATGCATGCGTGGCAGAAATCCCAAAGGCTTTCTTTGAAAGCTGGGGAATTGCTCCGTGTGGGCTCCGTCGGTGCCAACGTCACCCATAAATGAGGGCTGACTGCCTGCTTGTTCCTGGAGAATTTGTCCGCTGTGACCCATGCAGTGGCTCTTATGTCTGTCGATTCACTTAGAGAGACAATACGTGCCTCCGTGATCTGCTGCTTGCAGTCCAGGACATGGCCACTTGAATGGTGTCTAGCACCCAGTTATCCTTGACGACATTTGGGAATGGACCAAAAAAAACCCCCTTCATTGCAATGAATGGGAGGAACTCCTTCAGAAGGGGACTGAGTTCCTAGGCCCACAAACCCCTTGAAGGACCAATTACGGGTCCAAAATCCTGAAGCAGAGAATAAAAGGCATATCAGGATGAAATGCCAGGAAGTCTGAGACCCCCGGAAATCAGCCCAGGGCACTTGCGACAAACGGAAGGAGGCCAAAGGAGGAAACGGCCCTACCTGCTTCTCAGGCTCTTTTGGCCTATCCTCTGGAAGGTGAGAGGACTTGGTCTTGGCCAAGTTCTTCACCAACCTCTCCAACCAGTCCCACAAGGGAGCTGGACCTTGGAGGGCACAGCCGCTGCCCAGTGGTAAGGCCATATCCATCACCATGTCATCATCAACAGGACAATATCTCTAGCCGTTAAGTGGACTAGAACGTACATGGCATCAGAAGGAAGGCAACAACAAACTCAAAAGGAGAGGTATCATCATCCGGCAGGAGAGACTGAATCCACAGGAGCAGGGCTTAGGCGTCAGACCTGCACAAACCACCAACTGGAGAATAACAGCTGCCGCTGCACACTACCTCTTCAGCAGAGAGTCCATCTTCCCATAGTGTCCTTCAAGGCCAATCCCACTTCCACGGGATTGGAGGCCCGCTTGGCAACCATTGTGACCTGCACCTCCACCTTGGGTGGGCCGGACAATGCGACGCACTCCTCTCTGGAAGAGCTCACATTCCTCCTAGGCAGGAATTCAGGAGGATCTATTTAGACTGGAACATGTTCCTGATTATCTCTGGAAATTAATAGTCTGCCATGCATATCACACCTTCTGTAGAAGCAGGAAACCAGAGGCTCCTGCTCCAGTACTGGCATGTCAGCCACATACTAAGTGGATGAAACTTGATCAATGCATGTGTCAGCCACATACCAAGTGGATGAAGCTTGATCAATGCATGCTGCCAGATCTCCCTTCCAAGAAAGGTGGGAATGCCAGCCTCCATATGAACCTCTCATGGAAAAAACACTGATACAAAAAAAAATACTGAGGTGCCCTCTAGTGGGCTCAGGCTGATAGAGGCATGGAAGTGATTTCATTGAAACCTGGGCATTTCATCGGCTGTCTCCACCAATCTGCTGGTAAGGGAACACAGTCCACTTGACTGGACTGGTCTAACAGGACGATATGTAATATAAAGTTATGTAGCATAGTTACTCACCTGTAACAGGTGATCTCCGGGAACAGCAGGAATTTAGTCCTCACATATGGGTATCGTCGGTACCGACGGAGCCTGCGCAGGAACGCTCCCCAGCGTCCAATTAGGAAGCTTTTGGGAGCATCCCACAGCGCCAGCATGCTGCCTTCCCGCGTTTCCCAACTGCCTCTCTCCAGTTGAGTTTAAAGTTGAGACAAAAAGAGAGAGAGAGGGAAAAAGAAAGAGATAGAGAGATACAACTCCTAGGGGAGGTGGGTGGGTTGTGAGGACTGAATTCCCGCTGTTCCCGGAGATCACGTTACAGGTGAGTAACTATGCTATCTCCAGGAACAAGCAGGAATGTAGTCCTCACATATGGGGACTCCCTAGCTTTAGATGCCAGGGAGAGACCCCAGAAGTTGTGTGCCCCTGTGAAAGGGCTCCACTTCCCCCCATGGATCTCTGGCATCCAACCAGGGATAGTGGGTAGGAGTTGATTAGGTATGGAACAGGTGTTGAAGAACAGCCTGACCAAACAAGGCATCCCGGCGGGAGTCCTTGTCCAAGCAGTAATGGGTTGTGAAGGTATGAACCGAGGCCCAGGTGGCTGCTCGACAGATGTCATCGATAGAGACAGAGTGTAGATGAGCCATTGAAGCTGCCATGGCTCTCACATTGTGAGCTGTGACATGGCCCTCCAGAGGAAGATTCTTACTCTAATAGGCAAAGGAAATACACTGAGCAATCCAGTTAGACAGTGTTCTCTTGGAGAATGGAAGGCCCAAATGAGAAGGATCAAAAGCAACAAAGAGTTCAGAGGACTTTTTATGTTGCTGTGGTCTTTGTAAGTAAAAAGCTAAAGCTCTTTTACAGTCCAAAGTAAGAGTAGTTACTCACCTGTAACAGGTGTTCTCCAGGAGCAGCAGGAATCAGTCCTCACTTATGGGTGTCATCGACGCCAATGAAGCCCCAGCGGAGCATTTCCCCAGCTTTCCATGAAAGCCTTTGGGAATGCAGGCACGCATGCGCGGTTCCCTTCCCGCCTAAAGGTGCCATCTTACCTCAGTCAAATGACATAGCTAAGAACAGCATACAAAAATGTAAAAATTAAACTATGTACAACTAAACTCCAAGGGGAGGAGGGAGGGTAGTGAGGACTGATTCCTGCTGCTCCTGGAGAACACCTGTTACAGGTGAGTAACTACTCTTTCTCCAGGACCAAGCAGGAAGTCAGTCCTCACTTATGGGTGACTCCCCAGCTCTGGGCTACCAGGAACCCAGGCTGAACAAGAGAACTCCCTCTAGTCTCAGCAACACAGTAAAGGCTTTGCAAGGACACACCCTCCACAGGTAGCCCAACCAGAGGGCAGGAGTTGCCTAGACCTCAAAGAGATTCCGGAGTACTGCTTGGCCAAAAGCACTGTCCCTACGGGACTCCCTCTCCAGACAGTAGTAGGCTGCAAAAGTCTGGCTTGAAGACCAAGTAGCAGCCCTGCAGATGTCTTGCAATGGAACAGAGTGGAGGTGAGCCACTGATGCAGCCACTGCCCTCACATGGTGGGCCGTGACCCTACCCTGCAAAGGAAGGTCAGCCGCCTTGTAAGCCCAGGTGATACAGTCAGCCACCCAGATGGACAAGGTAAGCTTGGACACAGGCCTCCCCAAGTTATTGGGGTCAAAAGAAAGGTAGAGCTGAGAAGTCTTCCTGTGACCTTGCGTACGTTCAAGGTAGAAGGATAAGGCCCTCCTACAGTCCAAGGTATGGAGAACTGTTTCAGCCTGAATCGCATGAGGCCTAGGGAAGAAAGTAGGAAGAACCACCTCCTGGTTGAGGTGGGAAGAGGAGACAACCTTAGGAAGGAACTTAGGGTGAGTCCTGAGGACCACCCTGTTTTTATAGAACCTGGTGTAAGGTCTATCACAGACCAAGGCCTGAAGCTCACTCACTCTCCTAGCCGAAGTAAGGGCTATCAGAGAGTCTTCCAGGAAAGGAAGCATAGAGGGCAAGTAGCCATAGGCTCAAAAGGTGGGCGAGTCAGTTGCTGCAAGACCACATTAAGCTCCCACTCAGGAGCAGGAGGACGTATGGGAGGTTTGAGCAGAAGCAAGCCCCTGAGAAACCTAGACACCAAAGGGTGCACAGACAAGGAATGGCCCTCAACAAGGGAGTGGTGAGCTGCCAAAGCAGAGAGGTGGACCCGAACAGAGTTGGACTTGAGACCCTGATTGGACAAGCGCAGCAGGTACTGAAGCACTACTGACACAGTACAGGAGAAAGGATCCTCAGCACACAGCTGACACCACACAGAGAACCTTTTCCACTTGAGAGCACAGGTCTTCCTAGTGGATTGTTTCCTGGAGGCTAGGAGAACTTCCTCAACCTCGGGAGGCAGGCCCCAGGGAGCCAACACTACCCTTGCAGCCTCCATGCCATCAGATTGAGAGCTTTGAGATTGGGATGCAGCAAGGAGCCCTGATTCTGACAGAGAAGGTCGGGTTGCAATCCCAGAGGCAGATCCACTGCCAGATGAAGCAGGAGGGGGAACCAAGGCTGCCTTGGCCACCTGGGAGCTACCAGGAGGACTGAGGCCCTGTCTCGGAGAAACTTGAACAGTGTTCGGGCTACCAGAGGGATGGGAGGAAACGCATAGAGTAGGCCCTGAGTCCAGGGAATCAGAAAAGCATCTGCTGCTACTCTCAGAGGATGCGGTTGCCTGGAGCAGAACCTTGGCAGCTGGTTGTTCAGTGGACTGGCAAACAGGTCTATGGAGGGAAGCCCCCATCTCAAGAAAATCTTTTGAACCACTAAAGGATGTAGCTGCCACTCGTGTCATTGCAGAATCCTGCTCAATCTGTCTGCCAGGGAATTCTCCTGGCCTGGAAGATAGACTGCTTTGAGGAGCATGTTGTGTTTCAGGGCAAAGGAAGAGAGGTCCTGGGCCTCCTGGCAAAGGGGCTGGGAACCAGTTCCACCCTGTTTGCTGACATAGAACATGGCTACCTGGAGAACACCTGTTACAGGTGAGTAACTACTCCTTCTCCAGGACCAAGCAGGAAGTCAGTCCTCACATATGGGTGACTCCCTAGCTCTGGGCTACCAGGACACCAGGCTGAACAAGAGAACTCCCTCTAGTCCCAGCATCAAAGAAAATTTTTTCACTAACAGAACCTCCACCGGTAGCCCAACAGAGGGCAGGAGTTGCCTAAACCTCAAAGAGATTCCGGAGTACTGCCTGGCCAAAAGCACTGTCCCTACGGGACTCCCTCTCCAGACAATAATGGGCCGCAAATGTCTGGCTTGAAGACCAAGTAGCAGCCCTGCAGATGTCTACCAACGGTACAGAGCGGAGATGAGCCACTGAGGCAGCCATTGCCCTGACACGATGGGCCGTGACCCAACCCTGCAAAGGAAGGTCAGCCGCCCTGTAAGCCCAGGTGATACAGTCAGCCTCCCAGATGGACAAGGCACGCTTGGACACAGCTAACCCCAAATTATTAGGGTCAAAAGATATGAAGAACTGAGTAGCCCTTCTGTGCCCCTGCGTATGGTCAAGGTAGAAGGATAAGGCTCTCCTGCAGTCCAGGGTATGCAGAACTGCTTCAGCCTGGCTTGCATGAAGCCTAGGAAAGAATGTTGGAAGAACCACCTCCTGGTTGAGGTGGAAAGAGGAGACAACCTTTGGGAGGAAGTTTGGTTGAGTCCTGAGGACTACCCTGTTCCTATAGAATCTGGTGTAAGGCCTGTCACAGACCAGTGCCTGAAGCTCACTCACTGACCTAGCCGAGGTTAGGGCTACCAAGAAGAGTGTCTTCCAGGACAGGAAGCGTAGAGGACAAGTAGCCATCGGCTCAAAAGGTGGGCGAGTCAGCTGCTGCAAGACCACATTCAACTACCACTCAGGAGCAGGAGGACGGATTGGAGGTTTGAGCAAGAGCAAGCCTCTGAGGAACCTGGACGCCAAGGGTGAACCGATAGAGAATGGCCTTCCACCAGTGAATGGTGAGCTGCTAGAGCTGAGAGATGGACCAGAACAGAATTGGACTTAAGGCCTTGATTTGATAAGTGCAGTAAGTACTGAAGCACTACTGGTACAGTACAGGAGTAGGGATCATCTGTACGTAGGTGACACCAGTCGGAAAACCTTTTCCATTGAAGAGCATAGGTTTTCCTAGTGGACTGTTTCCTAGAGGCTAGGACAACCTCCTCAACCTCCTGAGGTAGGCCCCAGGGAGCCAAAACTACCCTTGCAGACTCCATGCCATCAAATTGAGAGCTTTGAGATTGGGGTGCAGAAGGGAACCCTGATCCTGAGAGAGAAGGTCGGGTTGCAACCCCAGAGGCAGTGGGGGATCCACGGCCAGCTGAAGCAGAAGAGGAAACCAAGGCTGTCTCAGCCACCTGGGAGCCACCAGCAGGACCGAGGCCTTGTCCTGAAGAATCTTGAACAGAGTTCGGGCCACCAAGGGCGTGGGAGGAAACGCATACAGTAGGCCCTGAGACCAGGGAATCAGAAAAGCATCTGCTGCTATCCGCAGAGGATGTGGTTGCCTGGAGCAGAACTTTGGCAGCTGTTTGTTCAGAGGACTGGCAAACAGATCTATGGATGGAAGTCCCCATTTCAGGAAAATCTTCTGAAGCAACAAAGGATGGAGCTGCCACTCGTGGGGCTGCAGAATCCTGCTCAACCTGTCTGCCAGGTAGTTGTCCTGTCCAGGTAGATACACTGCCTTGAGGAGCATGTTGTGCCTGAGAGCAAACAAGCAAAGGTCCTGTGCCTCTTGACAAAGGAGCCTGGACCCAGTTCCGCCCTGCTTGTTCACATAAAACATGGCTACTTGGTTGTCTGTTTGAACTAGGACAGACTGATGAGCTAGTTTCTGAGAGAAAGTCTTGAGGGCTAACCGAATAGCCCTGAGTTCTAGTAGATTGATATGCTGTGTGGCCTCCCAAGGAGACCACAGGCCCTGGGTGCACTTGTCTAGACAATGAGCTCCCAACCCCAGCCTTGCAGGGAGGCGTCCGTGGTCAACACCAATGTGAAACCAGGAGTCTGAAAAGGCACCCCTTGCAGCAGATTGGGTGGGTGCAGCCACCAGGTGAGGGAGTTCAGAAATTGTCTGGACACCCTTATCCTGTCTCTGAGGCTGCCTGTGGCTTGTGACCACTGATTCCGAAGGCACCACTGTGCAGGCCGCATATGAAGCCTGGCATTGGGGTTCACATGTACTGTCGAAGCCATATGGCCAAGGAGCTTCTGGCAGAGTCTGGCAGAGACCAGTGACCTGCTGAGAAACTGGCTTGCCAAGCCAATCAATCTTTGGGCTCTGACTTCTGGCAAGAATGCCTTTGCAAGTGAGAGTCCAACCTTGCTCCTATGAACTCCAAGTTCTGGGAGGGGAGCAAAGTGGACGTTGCAAAGTTTATGACGAACCTCAGGCTTTGAAGAAGAGCAATAGTTTTGAGGGTGGCTTGTCTGGCCTCCTGGCAGGTCTGACCCCTAATGAGCCAGTCGTCCAGGTAGGGGTAGACAAAGATTCCCTGATTTCTCAGGTAGGCCGCCACCACTGCCAGGCATTTGGTAAAGACCCTGGGAGCGGAGGTGAGGCCAAAAGGCAGTACTATGTACTGATAATGGTCCCCTCCCACAATGAACCTGAGGTACTTTCTGTGGTCTGGATGAATGAGGATATGAGTGTACGCATCCTTTAGATCTAAGGAGCATAGCCAATCTCCCTGCTGGAGGTAGGGCAGAAGTGTCCCAAGAGTAAGCATCTTGAACTTTTCGTTCTCCAGGAACTTGTTGAGGTTGCAGAATAGGTCGAAGACCACCGGTTCTTTTGGGTACCAGGAAATACCTGGAGTAGAACCCTCGACCGTGTAAGTGGGGAGGCACAGGCTCCACTGCCCTGTCCACCAACAGACCTTGTAGCTCCTGAAGGAGAAGATCTGTGTGCAGGAGAGGCCTTGGAGGCTCCCCTGGAAAGTATGGAGGAGACAGCTGTTGGAAGTGTAGTGCATAGCCCTTGTGGACTATGCTTAACACCCAACTGTCTCCAGTGATGAGTGGCCACTGGTGGGCAAATAGAGCGAGGCAACCTCCTGTGCAGGGTTGGGAGAGCAGGGACGGAGAGGCTATGCCTAAGGAGTCAAAAACCCCCATCCTGCTGAGTGGGAGCAGGGGCCGGAGGCTTGGGGGTCCTCTGCCTACAGGGCCCATTACCCTGCCCCTTGGCTTGCTGAACCTGAGGGGCAACCTGGGCAGCCTGATATTGTTGGTACTGTTTGTAGGCAGTGCCCTTCCTCGGGTAAAAGGGCTTTCTACCCGAGCCCTTCTTTTTGTGACAAGGGGCAGAAGTTTTCCTAGAGAGCCTTGTCCTTGTGAGGTGCTCGGTCTCGAGCTGTGCGGCTTTCTCGGTCATGGGCTTGCCAAACAGGTTCTCACCTCGGCAAGCGACATTGACCAACTTGTCCTGAACCCATGGCTCGAGGTCCCATGACTGCAGCCATGCCTGGCGTCGAGCCGCGATGCCGGCTGCCGCAACACGGGCCGAAGCCTCGAAGCCATTGTAGGCAGCGCGGGACATAAATTTTGAGCATTCCCGAATCCCCGAGGACAAGGACTTAAACCTCTGCAAGGGTTCCCCGGAGAGACCAGCAGAGAACCCGGCCAGCTCCTTGGCCAGGTCTCGCAGGTACATGGCCCATGTACAGCTGGTAAGACTGGACACGGCAAGCAAGCATCGAGCCCTGGAAGCACTTTCTACCAAAACCATCGAGATTTCGGGCCTCCCTGCCAGGTGGCACCACGGAGTGCATCTTCTGACTTTTCAGGCGATGCATGGCCGATTCCACATCCATGGAATGGTGTGGTAGCTGCGCCTTTTGAAAGCCAGGGCTCTTCCGGAGTCGATAGATTGAATTGACCCACTTGCTTAAGACCGGCGCCGAGGCAGGTGCCTCCCACATTCGGAAGAGGAGCCGCTCCAGCATCGGAGGTACCAGTACAGTAAAGGCCTCCTTCGAAGGAGAGTCATACTGCAGGGCCTCGAGCTCCTCGGCTCCTCCTCAGGGTCCGCAGGGATAGCCAACGCGGTGGCCATATCCCGGACGAACTCAGAGAACCGGGTATCCTCCAGAGGGGATCTACTCTGGGGTTCAGACTGTGGTGAGTCCGAGGGGACACGCAGAGTCTTGAAGGTGTCGGGGGACTCCTCGTCCTCCGTCTCCCAGGCGGACTCGTCTGATGAGGAATCGGGGTCCAACCTCGCGGGGTCTGCTAGCACCCGCCCTGACACCGAAGGCACCGGCATCGATGCCCTCGGTTCCGAACGGAGATCGAGGGAGACCGCGACCGAGGTCGACCTCGAGCCTTCATGTATCGGCTCGGTCTCCGGGGTCGACTTCGAGGTCGATGTCCCGGTGGTCGGGGCAGATGCGCCAGACAGGCTGGCCATCAGTGCCCACTGCTGTTCCATGAGGGCAGACAGTCTGATCTCCAAGGCTGTCAACCTGAGACCCAGCTCAGGAGACTCAGCAGCTCCCGACTCGGGCCCCGGCGGCGCCGGGCCCAACGTCAGTTCACTGGGAGGAGAGTCCACGAGGACTACAGGGCTTACGTGTCCAGCAGACTCCAGCTCCAGTCGAGGGACTTTGGAAGGCTTCTCCTGTTCCACGGGCCCGGGCGACGGTCGGGGGTCTGAGACCTAGCTCTCGAGGAGCCAGGGACCTCATCTGACGACGCCCTCACGAGCCGCTTCTTCCTCTTCCGTTCCCGGTCGGGGGAACCCCTGTCCGAGGAGCCACGACGGTGCTCGGGATCCGATTCCCGAGATGTCGAGGCCTCAGACAAGGTCTGGGCCCAGCCGGAGGCCTTTCCTTTTGATGCTGTCGACTACGCAGTGCCTTGGAAGACATCTTCCCACATGGTCCACATGCCTTAGGGTCGTGATCAGGACCGAGGCACCGGAGGCAGCAGTCATGTGTGTCGGTGAAAGACATCAACTTCTTACACCAATCAAACTTTTTAAAACCGCTAGAGGCCATCGGGGAAAAAAAAGAGTCCATGCGAGGTCAAAGGACCGGCCTTCCAGGGAAAAGGAGAAAAAAGGGCATGAACGCCAGCCACGAAGGGCAAAAACTGAAAAAAGAAGATCGGGCTCGATACTGTTGTATCGAACCCGGCGGGAGGGGAACCGGCGTCGAACCGGGAAGAAAAAATAGCGAAAAATCACTAGAAATCTAACAACTTTCTGGGATGACTAGGACTCACGTCTGGTGGGTCTCACGGAAAATGAGAGACTGAGGTAAGATGGCACCTTTAGGCGGGAAGGGAACCGCACATGCATGCCTGCATTCCCAAAGGCTTTCATAGAAAGCTGGGGAAATGCTCCGCAAGGGCTTCATCGACGTCGATGTCACCCATATTTGAGGACCGACTTCCTGCTTGGTCCTGGAGAAAAACCCTGTACCCTGTTGATGAATGGGTACTTCTTCTATTGCCCCTTGGGCAAGAAACATAGTGACCTCTTGATCTAACAGGCTGATGAGAGAGGTCTGAGAATTGAACTGTCTTACCATTGTGGGAGGGGGCATGCACAGAAAGTGCAGCTTGCACCCCTCTCTTATAATGGAGAGTGTCCAATGCTCTGCTGTTATCTGCTCCCACCGGGGGGCAAAGTGACATAACCTTCCTGGAATGGTGGAAGGCTCTGGGCCATTGAGGGCCAGGAAGGCTAAGTTCTCTAGATGAAAGTCAAAGGCCTTGTGGAGGCTGAGACTGCTGAGGTGGTTGGGGCTTAGCAGTCTTTGCTTTTCTTTGTTTAGGTGGTTGCTGACTTTTCTGGGTAGGCTGACCTGCAGAACGTCTCTGCTGGGAATAAGAGGGATAAAACCTCTTCTTTTCTGAGAAGAAAGAAATCTTTCAAGAAGCCTTTCTCACAGGATCAGCTGTGCCTTTGGATAGCCTATCCAAAGTGGAGTTGTCAGCATCTAATTCATTGGCTTTTTCTTGCCAATTTTTGCCAAACAGATTCTCACCTGTACAAGGGATATTGCCCAGTTTGTCCTGCACTCAGAGCTCCAAATCGGATGCCTGGAGCCAAGCAATTCTACGTGCACCTATGGCAATGGCAGAGGTTCTGCTTATTCACTCAAAACAGTCAAAAGCTGCACGGTTGACAAACTTAGAAACATCCTGGGCATGTTTGACCAATGTGAGAAAATCCTGCCTTCTATCCTCAGGAAGAAGAGGGCTCAAAACCTCTAAATCACCTGCGACTTCTTTAAGGAACATTCCCATATATAAAATATAGGAACTGATCCTGTCAGAAAGCATGGAAGCCTGGGAAGTACGACGTCCAAAGGTATCCAAAGTTCTACACTCACATCCTGGAGGATTAGAGGCATGCCTCTTTGCACTCCTGATCCTTCTCATAGCTGATTCCACTACAATAGAGTGGTAAGGAAGCTGAGTTTTCTGGAATCCAGGACAAGGAGGGACTCGATACATGGTATGCAGTCTGCGAGACTGAGGAGAGGTGTCTCCCACATTCTCAACATGAGATCATGTAAAATCTCATGGATAGGCAAGGTAGCTGCCTCCTTAGGAGCTTTGGGATATTGTAAAATCTCCAACTCCTTAGCTCTGGGCTCTGTTTCAGGAGTCACAGTAATGGACAAACCACAAGCCACCTCCCTGATAGTCCTGAAAGGAGATATCCTCTGGAGGAGACATTCTACGTTTAGGAGAGGAAGGCTCCTCCGGAAGAAGTATTCCGGTACCGACAGAACTGTCAGAATCCTGAGATTCCTCTGAGGATTCGAAGTAGCTTCTGTCCGGATGCTCTTGAAGAGCCCGAAACCCGTACCGACCGAAGTCGGTACCGGGGGGAATCGGTACCGGAAGGCATCGCATGACTGGGTACCGGCAAAGCCGACACCGATGTCGATGTCATTGGTACCGGTACCGATACCGGTACCGGCATCGGTGCCGGTTGAACTGTCTGACGTGGTTCCGAGGGCGTCGATGACGCAAGGAGAGCCGCCAGACTGCGTTCAATAGCCAGGAACCTGTGGTCTATCGACGCTGCCGATGCCTGGATATCAGTACCGGAGGCAGCCGGTACCCCAGAGCATGGCACCAGTAGTTCTGCCGAGGTCGAGGCCTCGAGAACGTCCTGGAGCCCCGATAATGCTTTGGAAGCCAAAGCCTCCCGCCGGGGCAATTTTGCCGGTACAGAACCCTCAAGGGCAACGCCATTGGCATCTCGATGCTTAGAAGGAGATTTACCCTTTGAGGACCGGCTGGACTTATGTTTAGTTACCTGAGATCTATGGGAGGAAGACGAAGCCCTGGAAGACGTTGATGCCACCGATGCTGCATCGGAGGGAAAAAGGGCACTGAGCTTGGCAGCTCGGTTTTGTCGACCCCTCTTGGACATCATGGCACAAGCCATGCACTCAGAGATGGAGTGGTCAGGAACTAAACATTTAAGACACCATTCGTGGGTGTTGGTGACGGAAATGGTACCGCCACACTTGTTGCATTTTTTAAAACCTGAGGCGGGCTTTTCCATGATGGAGGAAATTTTGGGGCGCATGCACCTGGAAAGGAAAGTTTGGAAAAAAAAGATTTTTTTTTTTTTAAAAGAAAGAAAGAAGAACTGGCGGTACCGGTGTAGCATCGAGGAAGGCAGACGCAACCATAAAAAGAAGAATAAGGAAAAAGATTTTCTGTGGTGATAGGAACACGACCTGCTGGCTTCGCGGACAACGAAGAACTGGAGAGAGGCAGTTGGGAAAGGCGGGAAGGCAACACGCAGGCGCTGTGGGATGCTCCCAAAAGCTTCCTAATTGGACGCTGGGGAGCGTTCCCGCGCAGGCTCCGTCGGTACCGACGATACCCATATGTGAGGACTACCTTCCTGCTTGTTCCTGGAGATATATTAATATGATATGCCTTGTGAATAGCCCAATGAAACCACCCTGGATTATACAACTTCATATACTGTACACCAAGGGTGCCAGCTCTGTGGATACAGCGAATGTTGAGTATCTTCAGTATAGCACAGTTACTTACCTGTAACAGGTGATCTCTGGGAACAGCAGGAATTAGTCTTCACATATGGGGTACGTCGGTACCGACGGAGCCTGCGCGGGAACGCTTCCCAGCTTCCAATCAGAAGCTTCTGGAGGCATCCCACTACGCCTGCGTGCTGCCTTCCCGCCTTTCCCAACTACCTCTCCTCAGTTAAGTTTGAAAGCTGAGACAAAGAGAGAGAGAAAGGAAAGGAAAGATAGATATAGATACAACTCCTAGGGGAGGTGGGAGGGTTGTGAAGACTTATTCCTGCTGTTCCCAGAGATCACTTGTTACAGGTAAGTAACTGTGCTATCTCCAGGAACAAGCAGGAATGAGTCTTCACATATGGGACTCCCAAGCTGAGATGCCTGGAGTCCGAGCATGTCATAGGTTGTAACATGCTATCTCCCAGAACACCAGGCATCCTGAGGATGGAGGGTAGGAGTTGAAGAAAAAAGATGCTGTGGAACAGCTATCCTAGCACAGGACTGCAGTAGGGGAGTCCATGTGTGGATAATGATTCTTATCAAGGATATTGCAAAAATACTGCAATATGGACCTCCGCTAACAGGTTTACACAGGAATATGGAGGTTCATGGATCTACTGTGAACCCAGTAGAGGAACCGTGAAGAGGACCTCACTGCAAAGTGGAGGTAATAAACCTGTAGAAAAACAGAGGAGGTCAAAATCCTGAAAGGCAACAGGGCACCCCTGATAGGGGAAACTGGGGTAGTACAAAACGGTGGGCCTTCAGCGAAGCTGTATGGTAAAAACCCAACTCTTTTGGCGGCAGAGTAGTCACTCTTGGGAGCAAAAAGAGAAAGGCTAACCGATTTGGACAAACAGGTACAGTCCTTGTGGGGAGAAAGGGTATAGGAACCCCTTGTATCCCAGAAAGGGAGGGCAAATGCCTGAGACATTAAGCCTGTGATTAACTGAAGATCTACAATATCTCTCCTAACTGGAGTAAGCTAGGAGAGATATTAGGTATGGAGAGCTTCAGGGGTACCTAAACCATTAGGTTATGGTATAAAAATTGTTGAGTACCACAGGAGTGGTTGTGTGTGTAGAAACCCAAAGCTGCTGAATAGCAGGGGTATGGGAAAAAACCCTTCTGTCAGAAACAGAGGCTATATTATGAACATAGACCGTGAGATAGATAAGTATGTGGAGACATATCTATCCATAATGGAATATCTCGACAGATATATATATATAGATATAGATATAGATAGATATATGAATAGACATATAAGAATATATCTATAGTGAGATATGGAAGGGCATAAAATACACACAAAGATAAATCTGAATATGTAGGCCTAATATGGGTGTCTGTAATTAAACAGATATGCCTACAGCATGGTATTCACATAGGACGTGGAGAGGAAAGATTCATCTAAAACAAGAAGGTGCAACCTACTTGAGAAAATATATTGAGAATCTATTCCCCCTGGTTAAGATCCGCAAGGATGCTAGCTAGTGAAAAAAACAGGATTGTTACATGAGAAAGAGAGGATAATATCCATCTATAATCAGCAAGTCCAGAGTCATTCAAGACTCTAGCATGGTAAGTAGACAGAAAAGGATGAGGTACCATGTTGACCTGCTGAAGGGCAAAAAGGTATCATGTATTCTTACCATGAAGACGAGCTGCAAGGAGAAAGAGCATATCTGCGATTGGAAATGCCATGGACCAAAGCAGGGAATTGGCAACTCCTTAAGCTCTTAGGTAAGAGAAGGCTTATGTCCTTTATGGCAAAAGGAGATGGCAAAAGAAGGGAGATCCTTCTAGTCATGGGAGACATGACTGAAAAGCCTTTTCCAACCATCTAAAATAGCTGTTGGAGAAAAAATCCCCATGCTCTCTAGCAAGGGCCCATAGTGGATAGCTTCTCTGTAGGATTGCAGAGAGCATGATGCAGGAGAATGAGGAGATAGGACTGGCTGCTAGAGCCAGTAATCACAGCCCACTATGCTGCCAAATCCAGGGGATGGAGATGGCAGGATAGAAAAGCAACCCAGAGCTTGTAGTGGGATAATCTCCAAGATAGATGGAAAAACACTGACTTGGAGCCACTACTAAGACCAGATAGAATGTTAAAGGAAAACAAATCTGGTTGCTTGTGGGCAAGAATCAGTGGACCAAATATTAAGGCTCCTGCATAGGCAGCTGCTGGCCAGACAACAGAAAGAATATTACTGACTAAAAAAACAGAAAGAACAGACAGAACAGGATTGGAAAACTCTGTACATGTCTGACAAACTGCCTTAAAGTAAAAACAAGACAGGGGAGGAAACTCAGGGAGGAGAACTCCGCACTGGAAAGTGACACACTTAGAGGGGTTGAAGAAGAAAACCCTCCAGCAAGTAAGCGAGTCCGGGCGGGAAAAACGATCGGCGTCGAACCGAAGGAAAAAAGGATAAAATAAAGAAGAAAATCAACTTTTTCGCGGGGACAAGACGGGGACGTCTGTAGGGCTCCGCGGAAAAAAGAAGACTGGCTAAGATGGCACCCTCGGGCGGGAAGACGACCGCGCATGCGCGCTGCAATTCCCAAAGGCTTTCTTTGAAAGCTGGGGAAAATTGCTCCGCGAGGGCTCCGTCGGCGCCGACGTCACCCATAAGTGAGGACTGACTTCCTGCTTGGTCCTGGAGAAAGTTTGCTCTTACAGTAGTAAGAGGGTGAAGAAAATAGAGCTGAAGACGACGACTTACCAAGTAGTAAGTCTATAGAAAGGAAAAAAATACATGCTAGCACAGGAACTACCATTTGATAGTGGTCAGACCTCTTTCTCTGGTAAGAGAAGAGGAGAAACCTGTGACTTATAGGCATGAACATTCTGACAGCTCATATAAAAAATGGATGTCTTTTGGAAAGAGATCCAGGCGTAGGGGTTAGAATGAAGTAATAGGTTGCCTCTGTTGAGAAGAAGCAACTGTAGATTCTAACCCCAAGGGTCACAAGCATGTGATGATGGTTGATCAGAAACCCTGCAGAGGCTGGGTTTGCTAAGCCTGGTGAAAATTTGGATTCTTCAGACCAGGACGATGTGTCCCCTGTAGGGGAACATCTGTATGATGGGCAAATGAGGAATAAAACCTTCTTCTCCTGTGAGAAGAAAGTTTGGTAGGACATTTCCTACCTATTGGGACAGAAGAAGGACCCTTGCTGACAGGTAAGTCAGTGGACAACTGAGTAACCTGACATAGACACTCTTTGTTGAATAGATTGTCTCCAGTGCAAGGAGTATGTCCCAGTCGTTGTTGTGCCATTAGCCAAATCTGAAGCTTGGAGCCAGGCTCTACGTCGTGCCCCTATAGATATAGCAGACGTCCTGCTGACAGACTCAAAAGAGTCTAGGGAAGCACAAGAAAGAAACCAAGAGATATTCTGGAGATGCTGAAGCAGCGAGGAATAGTCTGTACTCCTGGAAACTGAAAGGAAAGGAGTCAAAAGATGTAATTGCTTTGTGACTTCCTCCAGAGAAAGACTCATATAGAAAATATATGAGAGAATTCTTGCAGAAAGCATAGATGTTTGGAAGGTTTGACGTCCAAAGGCATCTAGTGTCTTAGACTCACGACCTGGCGGATAAGAAGAGTGCTTTTTCTTACTCTTGATCCGCCTCATTGCTGATTCCACAACTATGGAATGATGAGGAAGTTGAGTCTTCAGAAACCCTGGAGAGGGGGGCACCTGATATAAAAGATCAGTTGTCCTGGGGGGTGGGGGTACCCGTAAAGGTGTTTCCCACATTCCTAGAAGGATAGCCTGCAAGGAATGATGCAAAGGAAGCATTATGTGGTCCTGTGCATTGGTAGAAACAGAGCCTTGTGCAGGATCATGTCCTGAAATAGGAATGGCAAGGGATCTTGCTATATCCAGGAGGAAACTCTGAAAAGAGGGATTCCTGACAGGAATCTCACTTGGACAGGTTAGATCTAAAGAACTAGCCTGAGCAGTCAGAGTTATCCAAATATATAGAAATAGATGATCCTGCAGGGTGCAGTGTGGAATGCTTAAGGGATGGTTGCTGGTACCGGTTATCAGGAGCAGCAACCGTCCTTACCACAGTATCCATGCCAGGTATCGACTCCAAGCTTGGTATAGAATGGAGCCATGCTGTTGAAAAAAGCATGATAGGAGTTTGTTACGATGCTACTGTGGATATCGGTACTGAAGTCAAGACCGATACCGATGTCGGAGTTGGACTCGACAAAGACATCGGAGTAGTCGTCGGTGACACTCCAATCAGTACCGAGGGAACCGAAAACTTGCCGTTGCTATCCTCGGTACTCAGCCACCGGTATCTATCGGTGTCGGTACCAAAAACTATTGGTACCTCGTCTTACAGACTAGAAATGGATTCCAAGCTCGGCATCGAGGGCAAGGATCCTGAAAAGCGAAGCCTGGAAGACACCGACTGTAAGAGTGATGAAGACATCGGTGCCGGTTTCGGTACCGTGTCTGATACCGGTGAATGAAGGTCTATCAGTGGCAACTCAATCGACCTTAGGGGAACCGAGAGTTGCAGATCCAAGACATCGGAACCAAGCCTTCAGTATCGCTCCGAGACGGTACCAAGGCGAGTCGGTACCCAGTCCTCCAAACTAGAGATGGATTCCAGACTCGGCATTGAAGTAAGGGAGACTATCGATGCACATCTGGAAGGTACCGACATCGGTGGAGGTATCGGTGTTGGAACCGATGATGGAAAGTCAATCTGGAACGTATCCAATGGTCCCAAAGGCACCGAGGAGGTCAGATGACGATCCCTGGTGAGGACTATTTTATCCAACACCAGTGCCGATGCAGGGGTATCGGTACCGCTCGAAGTGGATGCCACCACCGTGCACGGCTCAGGTATGTTCTGTGGGGGGTGAACCCCAGGAACAACCCGAAACCCCTTATACGCTTTGGAGACCGAAGACTCCCGCTGGGGTTTTGGAGCCAGGAGGCCATCGAGGGTAAAGCCGGAGCTGTCTACATGCTGCGCATGAGACATACCACTTGAGGACTGGCTAGTCTTGACAGACTGTTTGTGGGTTACCTGATTCAACGTGGAAGAAGAAGGGGACGGTGCCCCAAAGTTGGAGGGGCACCGTGTATCGAGGAATTCTCGATGTTGAGGATGTCTTCTTACTAGACTGTTGTCAGGACTCAAACAGGTCAGACACCGATTTCGAGGGTCTAAAAATAAAGGTGTACCGCCACAGGGTGAACATTTCTTGAGGAAAATGTCCGGCGGATCCATGAAGGAAAAAAGAGAGGAGGCCTTAAAGGCCTAACACCCCGTGGGACACTGAGAAGAAAAATTATCCCTTAGAAAAGGAAAAATTTTACAAGAAAAGAAAAGACCGGCGGTACCGGTGGCGTCGGGAAGACAGCCGCGACCATAAGAAAACTAGAAATAAAAAAGAATTTTCTGCGGTGACAGGAGGACGTCCTGCCGGCTCTGCGGAAAAACGAAAACTGAGGAGAGGCAGTTGGGAAAGGCGGGAAGGCAGCACGCAGGCGTGGTGGGATGCTTCCAAAAGCTTCTGATTGGAAGCTGGCAAGTGTTCCCGCGCAGGCTCCGTCGGTACCAACGTACCCCATATGTGAAGACTCATTCCTGCTTGTTCCTGGAGATCAAGCAAACTTCTTCACTGTGTTCACCAAAGAGTAATTTGTGCTGCATTCGGCACCCCCAATCATTTTGAAATTTTGGCTCCTATGCTTTACACTGCACAGCAATGTTAAAAACAAAACAAAACAACCCCCCTCACAGAGTAGGGCATTGATCAATGCTTGAACTACCTTCATTAGAAGAGACATTTTCCACTAAAATGACAGTCGACCTTAGCTCAATATGTAAGGCTATGCAACCTGCACTTGCATCCAAGAATTCTAATAAGCTGGGAAGATCTAAATCTGTTAGATACCTGTTTTCCACCCATACTTTTAACAGTTGTTCCATTTTTCCCCACTCTCCATTGTTGTTAGATCCTGGCCTTAGATCCGTAACCCTTGATTTGAAAGGCAGCCATCTTGATTATTCAAAATATGATCTTACCTGTTCTCAATTCTGTCAGTTTGGAATCGCACTCTACCACACATTTCTCAAGTCCATTTTCTTCCAATTTGACAGTTTCTTATCAAGAAAACACAAAAAATAATTGTCGCAAATTTCTTTTCATATTCCTCCTTCATATTTTCTTGGTAATCAAAGTTCATATTTTACCTGTTTCCAATGCAGAGATGCTGCCATCCACCTCATCAAGAAGACAGTCCAATTCATCAACTGTCGACTGCAACTTCTTCAGTTGAATCTGCGTGATAAAGGATTTGAATATGCCATACCTTCATTCCTGATATATAAACTTACAATTATGAAAGTACACCCAACACTTAAACTTACCAATTTTCAGTCAATGAATGAGTATTCCATTAATTACTTCTACTCTACTACTACATAGTTCAATGGGTCTCTTTCTGTCTAACAAGGAGATTATATACTTGAGGAAAATGATGGTATTTGCCAAGCTTGAAATTTAATATGATTGTTTAGGCTTCAAATAATTACTGTCCAGTCATTTGCGTCTCATTTAGTATCATATTCAGCTCACATACACAAGAGTTATATCAGAGAAAAACGCAGTTACTCATCTGTAGCAGGTGTTCTCCAGGAACAGCAGGAATCAGTCCGCACATATAGGTGACATATGGAGCCTGTGCAGTAATCTCTCCCCAGCTTTCAAAGAAAGCCTTTGGGAGATCCACTATACATGCATGGTCACCTTCCCGCCCAAAGGTGCCATCTTGCCTCAGTATGACAACATAGCTCAAGAAGGCAAAATGAAAAGCAACTCCACGGTGAGGAGGGAGGGCTGCGAGGACTGATTCCTGCTGTTCCCGGAGAACACCTACTACGAGGTACAAAGTGAGTAACTACGCTTTCTCCAGGAACAAGCAGGAAGCCAGTCCTCACATGCGACTCCCCAGCTACAGCTTACTGAAAAAACGTGTAAAAAGCCACGGGCGACCCAAAAATCAAACCATGAAGAACAGCAGAGTGTGTAGATCGGCCGCAAGACCTCACCAACGATCAAAACGTCGACAAAGGAAACCAGCTCTCCGGTAGCTTGGACATGCAGAAGGGCTGGAGGGCAGGAGTTGCCTTAAACCCCAGACAGATAACGGCAAACCGCCTGGTCGAAGGCGCTCTCCCACCAGGACGACTCCTCTAGGCAGTAATATGCTCAAAGGTGTGGACTGAGGACCAGGTGGCAGCACGGCAGATCTCCTGCAAGAGAACCGAGTGGTGCTTCAGTACAGATGCTGCCATGGCCCGGATGCTGTGCGCCGTGACATGGCGCTCCAGCGAAAGACCGGCCTGCTTGTAGGTGAAAGTGATGCAGTTTGCCACTCAGGTGGACAGGGTACGCTTGGAGACCACTACGCCCAGCTGATTTAGGTCACAGGAGATGGAGAACTGCAAGAAGCGGTGGTGAGCCTTGCTTTGCTCCAGACAGTACGCTAAGACCCACTTACAATCCAGAGTGTGGAGAACGATCTTCATCCTGTTAGCATAAGGCTGCGGGAAAAAGGTGGGAAAGCACTACCTTCTGGTTGAGGTGGAACAGAGAAACTACCTTAGGGAGAAATTTAAGGTGCATTCAGAGCACCCACTCTATTCTTGTGTAGGGGGCATGGGTCACCAGAGCCTGGAACACACTGACTGCGCACAGATGTAAGCGCAACGAGGAAGACCATCTTCCAGGACAGATACTTGAAGTGGCAAGCTTCAAGAGGATCACATTAAGATCCCACGCTGCTGCTGCTGGTGGGTGGGTGGGTGGACGAGACAGCAGAAGGCCCCTCAAGATGCAAGCCACGAGAGGCTGGACAGAGAGGGGCTTCCTCTTGTTGAGGTAGCGATGCGCCGACAGATCACCGAGGTGTACCCTGATGGAGTTAGACATCAGACTGGCATTGTACAGGTGAAGCAAGTACTGCAATACCAGCTGGACAGAATAGGAGAAGGGGTTAGCATCCCTCTCCACACATCAAACAGAGAATCTACGCCACCTGAAGGCATAGTTACTAAGTTTATGACTTTACTGTTTTTTGTAAATAGTTCCAATGTTGTATAATGTTCTATGAATGGTTCCATTGTTATATGTAAACCGCCCCTGATCTTGGAAAGGGGCGGTATATAAATGTTTTCAAATAAAATATGCCCATCGAGTGAAATACTTGCAGGATGTCAGCAGGACTTCCTCCACCCTCCCTGGACAAGTTGAACTGGGTGAAGGCTACCCTTTCAGCAGTCAGAACGTCAGGGCCAGTGACCCCAGGTTGGGGGTGCAGGAGAGAGCCGCCCTCCTGTGAGAGCAGGTCCAGGGTGCACCCCAGGAGCACTGGGGGTGCTTGAGACAGGCTGAGGAGCAGGGGGAACCATGGCTGCCGGGGCCACTGGGGGGGCGGCTATGATCAGAGTGGCCCGGTCGAGCTGGATCTTGAAAACAGTCTTGGCAATCAGAGGCGTGGGAGGGTAGGCATATATGAGGCCTTCCGTCCACGGGATTGGAAATGCATCAGTCGCCACCCGAGAGGGATGCGATGTCCTGGAGCAGAAGTGGGGCAACTGAGCATTGCCAGGGCTGACAGAGAGATCCATTGCAGAAAGATCCCAGAGATGAAATAGTCAGCTGGCCACCTGTGGGTTGAGCCACCACTCGTGAGGTTGAAGGACCCAGCTGAGCCGGTCCATCAGGGCATTGTCCTGGCTGGGGAGGTACATGGCCCTGAGCAGCATCCCACTCTCGCTGATGAAGGTGCAGAGACGGATTGCTTCCCAGCATAGGAGGAATGACCCTGTGTCTCCTTGTTTGTTAACACAGAGCATTGTCACTTGATTGTCTGTCTGAATCAGAACTGTCTGGTTCCGCAAGTGATGATGGAAGGCCCGGAGAGCATATGCAATGGCTTGGAGCTCTAGAAAATTGATCTGTTGGAGGCTCTCCGATGCCAACCACAGGTCCTGAGTGCGAAGGCTGTCGCAGTGGGCTCCCCAGACCAACTTTGAGGCATCTGTGGTGAGGACACTGACGAGTCAGGGTCTGGAAGGACATTCCTGCCAGCAGGTTCTGCTGCTGGTGCCACCAGCCGAGAGACTCTGCGAGTGAATGGGTGATGGTCACCCTGTCCTGTAGATGCCCCGCTGCCTGAGACCATTGGGAGCAGAGGGCTCACTGGGCCAGATACATGTGGATACGGGTGTCTGTCATGATGTGCCAAGTGCCCCAGGAGATGCAACATGAGCCAGGCAGAGGCCGAGTTGTGGCCCTGAATTTCCTCTGCAAAGGCCGCTAGGTGCTGGGCCCTGTCGAGAGGAAGGCAGGCCCTGGCCTGGATCATGTCCAGAAGTGCCCCTATGAGCTCTAGGCATTGGGTTAGCTGCAAGTAGGGCTTCGGGTAGTTGATGACAAACTCCAGGTGCTCCAGAGTGAGAATGGTGTGGCGTGTTGCCTCCTGTACTTCATTGAGCCAGTCATCCAGGTAGGGGAAGATGAGCACCTTCTGCAACCGTAGGGAGGCAGTGACCACCGCAAGGCACTTGGGGAACAACTTTGGAGCTGAAGTTATGATGAAGGGTAGAACTCTGTACTGGTAATGGCATCCTCCAATGATGAAGTGGAAGTACTGCCTGTGGTGGGGATGGAAGACGATGTGCATATACAGATCTTTGAGATATAAGGAGCATAACCAATCTCCCTGCTGGAGGTAGGGGAGCAACGTTCCAAGGGAGAGCAATTTGAACCTCTCCTTCACCAGAAACCGACTGAAGTCCAGAAGATCCAGTATAGGCTGAAAGCCGCCCCCGAGATGGGGTGGGACTAGTTCCACCGCCTTATCGGCCAGGAGACCAGCAAGCTCTCACTGAAGCAGACCTCTGTGAAGAGGAGTCATCAGGAGTTCCCCTGGAAAGAACGGGGGAGGTGTCTGTTCGAAATGGAGGAGGTAAACCTCTGCTACCAACTGCAGGGCCCAGGTGTCAGTGGTGATGCTGGACCACTGATTGGCATAGAATACCAGATGCCTCCCCCCCCCCCCCCCCGTGTGCTGCAGGGCTGGACCTCTCGGAGGAAGAGGAGACTATGCCCAAGGAGTCAAAAGCCCAACCCCCCCAGGTTGTGACTGGGGTGCAGCCTGGGGCTTAGGGGCCTTAGGCTTATGCGGGCTGTGGCCTGTTGTGGAGCTGGAAAGGCTGGATACTGGCGATAGTTTCCATAAGCCTTCCTCTTCTTCAGGTATAGGGACTTTTTCTCCGAAGCCTTCAGTTGGTCAGCAATCTTCTTGGACAGTCTGGTCCTGGTCAAGAACTCGGACTCCAGCTCAGCAGCCTTGTCCGTCATGGGCTTGCCGAGGAGGTTCTCTCCCGACAAGGGATATCAACCAACTTGTCCTGAACCTATTGCTCCAATTCAGAAGACTATAGTCAGGCCTGGCAGCGGGCACTAATGCCCACTGCAGCTACTCTAGCCATTGACTCAAAGCCGTCATAGGCCGCTTGAGTGATGAACTTGGAGCACTCCTTGACCATCGAGGTCAAAGTCCGGAACCACTAAAGAGGTTCCTCTGACAACCCAGCAAGCTCCCTCACCAGGTCCCGCAAGTACATGCCCATGTGCAGCCAGTAAGCCTAGATACAGCCCATGAGCATCGAGCCCTGGTAGCACTTCCTGCCAAAGGCATCCTTATGTGGGCCTCCCTGCCTGGGAGCACAGAGGAGTGCGTTTTCTGGCTCTTGATCCCACGCATGGTCAACTCCATGATTATGGACTTATGAGGCAGCTGTGCTTTCTGGAACCTAGGGCTCTTGCGGACTTGATACATGGAATCGAGCCTCCTGCTCACAATCGACAAAAAGGCTAGGGACTCACATATGCAGAACAGAAGCCGTTCCAAGGGGGGGGCAGAGATAGGCACCATGAGTGCCTCCTTCGGAGGGGCCTCATACTGGAGGATCTCAAGATCCTCTACCAGAGGCTCCTCCTTGTACTGCGCAGTGAAGGCCAGTGGTTTCGCCATGTCCCTGACGGTCCAAGAAGAGGTCCTTGGATAGGGACCTATGGCGGTCTTCCGGGAGAGAGGGTTCCAAGTTGACATCCTGATGGAAACAGGTATCAGGAGACTCTTCATTGTACTCACACGCCACGTTGGTGCAGACCTCGAGGAACCTCCGGGCATCATTCCGAGGCCCCTGCGCTCTGACCTGGAGGCACTGGCATTCTATCCCAAACGGAATCAAGATCAGTGCCGGGAATTATCTCGAGGCCAATGGTGCTTGATGACCAGCTTCACGACCTCCGGCGACACTGGCCTATGCTGCTGGGCCAAGAGGGCAGCAAGGCTGCGCTCCAGGGCCAACATTCTGATCTCAAATCTGCAGCTTACTATACTCTTGGAGGCCCAGGGCTTGGGGACTAGCTCTAGGACCCGAGATCTGTGGCAGCTACCCTGAATCTGGTCCCATGGGCAAGCACTCATGAGTACTCTTGCAAAAGGCCCTGGTTTCCCCACTGGATGGATCACTCAGCGTAATTACTCACCTGTAACAGGTGTTCTCCAGGAGCAGCAGGAATCAGTCCTCACATATGAGTGACATCGGTGCTGATGGAGCCCTCGTGCGGAGCATCTTCCCAGTTTTCAAAGAAAGCCTTTGGGAATGCAGCACACATGCGCGGTCCCCTTCCCACCCAAGGGTGCCATCTTGGTACATCTGATGACATAGCTAAAAGACAGCAAAAAATCAAAATGAAGGATAGGACTGCGACTCCAGGGAAGGAGAGAGGGTCGTGAGGACTGATTCCTGCTGCTCCTGGAGAACACCTGTTACAGGTGAGTAACTACGCTTTCTCCAGGACCAAGCAGGAAGTCAGTCCTCACATATGGGACTCCCCAGCTCTAGGCTACCGGGAACCCAGAGCTGAAAAAGGTTCCCTTCTCAAGAGCCTCAACATCTGTGATAAAGATTTTCTCTGAGAACGCGCCCCGTACGATAGCCCAACACAAAGGGCCGGAGGGTAGGAGTATCCTAAACCTCAAAGAGATTACGGAGTACCGCCTGGCCGAAAACACTGTCCTGCCGGGACTCTCTCTCCAGGCAGTAATGGGCTGCAAAGGTCTGGCTTAAAGACCAAGTTGCGACCCGGCAGATGTCTGCCAAAGGAACAGAGCGGGGAAGAGCTACTGATGCGGCTTTTGCCCTGACACGGTGGGCCGTGACCCGACCCTGCAAGGGAAGGTCGGCTACCCTGTACGCCCAGGCGATGCAATCTGCTACCCAAGTGGACAACGTACGCTTGGAGACAGGTAACCCCATCCTATTAGGGTCAAACGAGACGAAAAGCTGAGTAGCCCTTCGATGCTCCCGCGTACGTTCTAAGTAAAAGGACAATGCCCTCTTACAGTCCAGGGTATGCAAGACTGTTTCAGCCCGGCTGGCATGCGGCCTGGGTAAAAAGGTCAGAAGGACCATCTCCTGATTGAGGTGGAAAGAGGAGACCACTTTTGGGAGGAACTTGGGATGGGTCCGTAGGACCACCCTGTTCCTATAGAAAGGCGTGTACGGTCTATCAGAAACCAGAGCTTGTAGTTCACTCACACGTCTGGCCGAGGTACAGGCCACCAGGAAGAGCGTTTTCCAAGAAAGGAAGCGCAAGTAGCCATCGGCTCAAACGGTGGGTGAGTAAGTTGCTGCAAGACCACATTCAAATCCCACTCAGTTGCCGGTGGACGAACCGGGGGCTTGAGAAGAAGCAGACCTCTGAGAAATCTGGACACCAAGGAGTGAACTGACAGACTGTCCGTCCACCGGTGAGTGGTGCGCTGAAAAAGCAGTAGGGTGGACCCAAACAGAATTAGACTTAAGATCTAGGTCTGAAAGGTGAAGTAGATACTGCAGTACTACTGGCACAAGGCAAGAGAAAGGATCTTCATTGCGCCGAGCACAACATACCGTAAACCTGCGCCACTTGAGGGCATAGGACTTTCTGGTGGACTGCCTCCTAGAGGCCAATACCACCTCCTCAGGTAGACGTAAGGTAGCTAGCACTATCCTTTCAGCAGCCAGGCCATCAGATTGAGGGACCTGAGATTGGGGTGCAGAAGGGAACCCTGCTCTTGAGACAGGAGATCGTGTTGCAGCCATAGAGGGAATGGAGCTTCCACCGCCAACTGCAGAAGTGGAAACCACAGCTGCTTCGGTCATCTGGAGGCTACCAGAATCACCGAGGCCTTGTCCTGGAGGATCTTGAACAGAGTTCGGGCAACCAGGGGCGTGGGAAAAAACGCATACAGGATTCCCGTAGACCAAGAGATCAGAAAAGCATCTGCTACCATCCTCAAGGGATGCAGCTGTCTGGAGCAAAACCTGGGCAGCTGACGGTTTAGTAGACTTGCAAAGAGATCGACGGATGGAAGTCCCCAGCAGAGGAAGATCTGCTGGACCACCAATGGATTCAACTGCCATTCGTGGGGCTGGAGAATCCTGCTTAGCTTGTCTGCTAGGAAGTTTTCCTGACCAGGTAGATAAACTGCTTTGAGAAACATGCCTTGTCTGACCTCAAAGGAGCAAAGGTCCAGTGCCTCCTGACATAGGAGTCTGGACCCTGTGCCTCCTTGTTTGTTCACGTAGAACATTGCTACCTGATTGTCCACCTGAACTAGGACAGACTGTTGAGAGAGAGCATGGCAGATGGTTTGCAGAGCTAAGTGGATTGCTCACAGCTCTAAAAGGTTGATCTGCTGTGTGGCCTCCCGAGGGGGCCGTGGGCCTTGAGTGCATGTGCCCTGGCAATGTGCACTCCAGCATTTTAAGAATGCATCTGTCGTTAGCACCCTGATGTGTGCTGGAGCCTGAAAAGGTACACCCCTGAGGTGGTTTGCTAGATGTAGCCACCACTGTAAGGAGTTCAGAAGTCATCTGGACACCTTTATTCTGTCTCGAAGGTCGCTGGTAGCTTGTGTCCACTGATCTCTGAGGCACCATTGAGCAGCCCGCATGTGCAGACGGGCATTCAGGGTCACATGTACCGTGGATGCCATGTGGCCCAGGAGCCGCAGGTAGTGCCTGGCGGAAACACGAGAATTGCTTTGGAACTGATTGGCCAAGTCCATAAGTCTGTGGGCCCTGTCCTCGGGCTTGAAGGGTGTCCAGCCTGGCCACTGTAAACACTAGGTTCTGAGAGGGGAGCAAAGTGGACTTGCATAGTTTATGACAAAGCCCAGATGCTAAAGAAGAGAGACAGTGCAATGAGTGGCCTGTCAGGCCTCCTGGAGTGACTGGCCCCTGATTAGCCAGTCGTCCAGGTACAGGAAGACAAAAATCCCCTGATTTCTGAGAAACACCGCCACCACTGCCAGGCATTTGGTAAAAACCCTGGGGGCAGAGGTCAGGCCAAAGGGAAGCACCCTGTACTGAAAGTGGTTTACTCCCACCACAAATCTGACATATTGTCTGTGGTCTGGATGGATGAAGATGTGAGTATAAGCATCCTTTAGGTCTAAGGAGCATAGCCAGTCTCCATGCCGGAGGTAGGGCAGCAGTATCCCAAGGGTAAGCATCTTGAACTTTTCCCTCTCCAGAAACATGTTCAGATTTCGCAAGTCTAGGATAGGTCTGAGGCCTCCTGTTCTCTTTGGTACTAGGAAGAACCTGGAGTAGAAGTCTTGCCCTTCCAGGTGGTGTGGCACTGGTTCCACTGCCTGTTCCTTTAAAAGACTTGCCAACTCCTGAAGGAGGAGGTTCCTGTGTAGAGGGAGTCTTGGAGGCTCCCCTGGATAGTAGGAGGGGGGTAGCTGAGGGAAATGGAGCATATAGCCCTTCTGAACTATGCTCAGTACCCAGGTATCCCCTGTGATGGCTGGCCACCTGTAGGCGTACAGTGTCAGCCAACCCCCTATGCTGAGTGGAGGCACCGGCGGAGGACAGGCTATGCTGTAGGAGTCAAAAAAACCCTCCCTGCTGTGCAGGAGCCGGAGCTGGCGGCTTGGGGGTTTTCTGCCAACGGGGCCCATGCCCCTGCCCCTTGGCCTGCTGGCCCTGTTGGGCAGCTGGAGAGGAGTGATACTGAGGGTAGGTTTTGTAGGCAGCACCCTTCCTCGGGAAAGCACAGTTACTTACCTGTAACAGGTGATCTCTGGGAACAGCAGGAAATAGTTCTCACATATGGGTACGTCGGAACCGACGGAGCCTGCGCGGGAAAGCTCCCCAGCTTCCCAGAAGGAAAGCTTTAGGGGCCTCCCACAGCGCATGCGCGCTGCCTTTCCGCCTTCCTGACCAACTCTCCTCAGTTCGAGTTTAAAGCTGAGACAATAGAGAGAGGAAAGGAAAGAGAGAGAGAGATACAACTCCTAAGGGAGGTGGGTAGGTTGTGAGGACTAATTCCTGCTGTTCCCAGAGATCACCTGTTACAGGTAAGTAACTGTGCTATCTCCAGGAACAAGCAGGAATGAATGAGTCCTCACATATGGGGACTCCCTAGCTGAGATGCCCGGGAGATCCCCCCTCCCCAGGGTATGAGACCCTGAAGGGTTCCTCATCTTCCTATGGATCTCAGGCATCCATTCAGGGAAGGTGGGCAGGAGTTGTTCAAGAATGGAACAGGTGTTTGAGGACAGCCTGACCAAACAAGGCATCCCGGCGGGAGTCCTTGTCCAAACAGTAATGGGCTGTAAAGGTATGAACCGAGGCCCAGGTGGCTGCTCGACAGATCTGATCGATGGACACAGAGTGAAGATGAGCCATAGAGGTGGCCAAGGCTCTCAGATTGTGAGCTGTGACATGGCCCTCCAGAGAAAGGTTCTTACTTTGGTAAGCAAAAGTGATACACTGAGCAATCCAATTGGACAGTGTTCTTTTAGAGACTGGGAGTCCTAAATGGGAAGGATCAAAAGCAACAAAAAGCTGAGAAGACTTTCGATGTTGCTGTGTCCTGTGGAGGTAAAAGGCAAGAGCTCTTTTACAATCTAGAGTATGAAGATTCCTCTCTGCACTGGATGCATGAGGAGCTGGAAAAAAGACAGGTAGATATACCTCTTGATGAAGATGAAAAGGGGAGACCACTTTCAGCATAAAGTGGGGATTGGTCCTAAGGACCAACTTATCATGATGAAACCTTGTTTAAGGGGGATTAGCCACTAGGGCTTGCAGTTCACTGATACGGCGAGCTGAGGTGACTGCAATGAGGAAAATAACCTTCCAGGAAAGAAATTTCAAGGAGGTAGTGGCTAATGGTTCAAAGGGTGGCTTCATAAGCTGACCAAGAACCAAGTTTAAGTCCCATGCTACCGGAGGAGGTCGTATGGCTTAGTTAAAGTTAGGCCTCTCATAAATCTTGCAATAAGGGGATGAGAGGAAACAGGTTTAAGGGATGCTGCAATAGCACTCAAATGGACCCTTACTGAATTCGTTTTAAGGCTTGCATTGGAGAGATGCAGGAGATATTCCAGTAAAGAATTTAAAGGGAGTGCTAGAGGGTCAAGACCCTTTTGAGCACACCAAATGGAAAATCTTTTCCATTTAAAAGCGTAAGAACGCCTAGTGGAAGGTTTCCTAGAGGCATGGAGGATATTCTTCACTTGTTGAGAAAGATTGAAGTTTTGAAGGTCTAGGCCTTCAGTAACCAAGCTCTGAGGTGAAGGGACTTGGGGTTTGGGTGCCACAAAGTCCCCTCCTCCTGAGACAGGAGGTCTGGAGCAGCTCCCAGATCCAGGGAGGGGGCCTGGGAGAGATGCAGAAGTAGAGGGTACCACACTTGGCGTGGCCAGCGTGGAGCTATGAGGATCATAGATCCTTGATCCCTCTGAAGTTTGAACAGAGTCTTGGGAATCAAAGGAATGGGTGGAAAGGCATACAGGAAGCTCTGACCCCAATGAAGGAGGAAGGCATCCTTGGCCTGAGCTCCCTGACACGGAATTCTGGAACAGAACCGGGGAAGTTTGGCATTCCACGGACTTGCAAATAGGTCTATGTCCGGGGTTCCCCATTTCTGGAAGACTCTGTGTACCTGATCCATGTGCAGGGACCATTCGTGTGGAAGAAGAACTCGACTGAGTCTGTCTGCCCAAGAGTTTTGGATTCCTGGGAGATATACTGCCAGGAGATGGATTTGATGCTCTCTGACGAAGGCCCATAATCTCAGAGCTTCGATGCAAAGCGACAGAGAGCCAGTCCCTCCTTGTTTGTTTATGTATGTAGAACATGGCTACTTGATTGTCCGTATGAACCAGGACTGTCATGCTGTTGAGGAGGGTATGAAAGACTTTGAGAGCAAGGAAAATTGCTCGAAGTTTCAAAAGGTTGATGTGAAGGGTGGTCTCCTGTGGAGACCAAGTGCCCTGAGTGGAGAGGTCTTGAAGATGAGCTCCCCAACCTGTTTGGGAGGCATCTGTTGTGAGGGTTGCTTGGGGCAACAGTGGTTGGAAGGGGGCCCCCAACAACAGATTTTGAGTGGACATCCACCATTGGAGAGACCAAAAGAGACGTTTGGAGGTTGCTATTTGGTCTGAGAGAGCTCCTGATGCTTGAGTCCACTGGGTGGACAAAGTCCATTGAGCTGCTCTCATATGCAGGCGAGCATAAGGCACCACATGTACTGTGGATGCCATGTGGCCTAGTAGCTGTAGCATCTCCCTGGCAGTCAAGTGGCTTCTGGACTGAGTCTGGGAGGCTAAGTGCACTAGACGTTGGCAACGGGCCTGAGGAATGTAGGCCCTTGCAGTGGTGGTATCTAACCAGGCCCCTATGAATTCCAGGTACTGAGTAGGGGTGAGTTGAGACTTTGGCAGATTGATCACAAGTCCCAGATACTGCAGAATGCGTCTGGTGCGGTCCAGGGAAGTCTGAGCCTCGGACTGAGATGGAGCTCGGATGAGCCAGTCGTCCAGGTATGGGAAGACAAAAATTCCCAGGGCGCGGAGAAATGCAGCCACTATTGCCATGCATTTGGTAAACACTCTTGGAGCAGAGGCTAGACCGAAGGGAAGTACTCTGTATTGGTAATGTTTTCCCTGGAACAGAAACCGTAGGAATTTTCTGTGGGATGGATGGATGAGTATATGTGTGTACGCATCCTTGAGATCTAGAGAACAAAGCCAATCCTGACTCTGCAGATATGGAAGGAGAGTACCTAGAGAAAGCATCTTGAATTTCTCCTTGCATAGGAATTTGTTCAATTCTCTCAGATCTAGAATGGGTCTGTACCCCCCTGTTTTCTTGGGAATGAGAAAATAAGGGGAGTAGAACCCTGACCCTTGTTGAAGAAGAGGAACCTCTTCTATTGCCCTTTGGGCGAGAAGGGTGGTCACCTCCTGACCCAACAGGTCCAGGAGAGATGGGGGAGAATTGAAACGTCTCACCATGGTATGGGGAGGAAGGCTGGAGAAATGTAATTTGTAGCCCTCTCTGATGATAGAGAGGGTCCACTGTTCTGATGTGATTTGTTCCCATCTGGGAGCAAAATGAGTTAACCTTCCTGGAATGGTGAGAGGCTCTGGTTGTTGTAGAGCCAGAAAGGTTAAGTTCTCTAGTATTAAGTCAAAACCCCCGAGGGGGTTGGGACTGCTGGGCTGTAGCAGCCCCTGCAGGTTTTGCCCTGGCTTGTTTAGATTGCTGACGCTTAGGAGCAAAGCGAACTGTAGAAGATTGTTGGCCAATATTTGTAGAAAATCTGGCCTTCTTGTAGAAAGGCTTCTTAAAAGATTTTTTCTTGGCAGGGGTAGAGGTAGACTTAGAAAGTCTATCTAAAGCAGCATTTTCTGCATCCATTTGAGTGGCTTTGATTTGCCACTCCTTGCCAAACAGATTTTCACCTGTACAGGGCAGATTGCCCAACCCATCCTGGACCCAGGGTTCTAGATCAGAGGCCTGGAGCCAAGCAATTCTGCGAGCAGCTATGGCAATGCCTGAGGCTCTGCTAGCACCCTCAAAGGAGTCAAAGGCTGCTCTGTTGGAGAACTTTGAAACATCTTGGGTATGCTTTAACAAAAGAAGGAACTCCTCCTTCCTATCCTCTGGGATAAAGGGGAGGAAATGGCGCATCTTTAGTGCAATCTCCTTCAGAAACATGCCCATATAGAGGCTGTATGAATTGATTCTGGCAATAAGCATACTGGCTTGGAAGATTTTCATACCAAAAGCATCCAAAGTCCTACATTCTCGTCCTGGAGGGGTGGAAGAGTGTCTTTTGATACTCTTTATCCTTTTCATAGCTGACTGTACCACAATAGAGTGGTGAGGGAGCTGAGTTTTTTGAAAACCAGGAAAAGGAGGGACACGATACATGGTGTCCAAATGACGAGAATGTGGAGATAGGGTGAGAGGAGTCTCCCATAAGTCCATCATGTGTTCTTGAAGAATTTCATGAATGGGCAAGGTGACTGCCTCTTTGGGAACCTTAGAGTATCCCAAAATATCTAATTTTTTTGCTCTAGGTTCTTTTTCAGAGGTTACTGAAATGGAGAGTCCTTTGGCCAGTTCAATAATGAAGTCTTGAAAGGACAAATCCTCTGGAGGAGACATTCTCCTCTTTGGAGAAGAGGGCTCCTCAGGAAGAGAAAGGGATACTTCAGCAGAGTCATCTGAGGAATCAGAATCATCAGAAGACTCGAAGTATCGCCTATTAGCTTCCAGGGATCGATACGCGTATCGACCGGTATCCACATCGGGCGCACCCGGAACCGGGAACCGGAATCGGTATCCTGGTTGAAGTGGATGCTCTGGGTACCGGTATCGGTTGTGGTACCGGAACCGGAGTCGGAACCGCTTGCTGCGGTACCGAGGGCGTTGCAGCTTTAATAAAAGCCATTATGGCCTGCTGCATGGATTGAACCGTATGATCCATAGACGCCATGACTGCCTGGATGTCGGTACCGGGAGATTGAGCTGGTACCCCTGAGCAGTCTAACAGGTGATCGGTCGAGGCCGTGCCATCGATGTCAACCTGTAACCCCATAGGAGGAGCTTTGGAAGCCGGAGCTTCCCGCCGGGGTTGTTTGGCTGGGGCAGGGTCCTCAGGGTCAAGCCCAGGGGCCTCTCGATACTTAGAGGGAGATTTGCCCTTTGAGGACCTGCCGGAAGAATGTTTGGTTACCTGAGATCCATCAGGAGAGGAAGACCTGGATGATGTTGATGCTGGAGTATCTGTGGAAAACAGCATATGAAACTTGGCTGCTCGGTTCTGTAAGCCACGTTTAGACATCAGAGAGCAGGACGGACAATCCGGAATGGAGTGGTCAGGCCCCAAACATTTAAGACACCATTCGTGGGTGTCTGTAACCGAGATAGTACCGCTACACTTGGTGCATTTTTTGAAACCAGATGCTGGTTTCTCCATGAGGGAGAATTTTGTGAAGGCCTAGAGGCCTAAGCAGAAAATACACCAAGTGGGGAAAAAGATAGGGGTTTTTTTTTTTTTTTTTTAAAAAGAATAGGAAAGAAAAAGACAGGCGGTACCGGTCCGGAATCGGGGAAGGCAGACACGCGGCCAAAGAAACAAATTAAAATAAGAACTTCTTCAACGGTAACAGGAACACGACTTGCTGGCTCCGCGGAAAAAGAAGAACTGAGGAGAGTTGGTCAGGAAGGCGGGAAGGCAGCGCGCATGCGCTGTGGGAGGCCCCAAAAGCTTTCCTTCTGGGAAGCTGGGGAGCTTTCCCGCGCAGGTTCCGTCTGTTCCGACGTACCCATATGTGAGGACTCATTCCTGCTTGTTCCTGGAGATAAAGGGCTTCTTTCCCGCACCCTTCTTTTTCTGAGAAGGGGAAGAAGTCTTTCTGGACAGTCTTGTCCTGGTGAGAGTCTCGGTCTTGATTTCTGCAGCCTTCTCAGTCATGGGCTTGCCGAAGAGGTTGTCACCTCGGCACGAGACATCGACCAACTAGTCCTGTACCCATGACTCCAGATCCGACGACTGTAGCCAGGTCTGACGGCATGCACCGATGACGGCCGCGGCTACCCGGGCCGAAACCTCAAAGGCGTCATAGCATAGGCTGCTCGAGATATAAACTTCGAGCACTCCCGGATCCCTGAAGACAAGGCTTTGAATCTCTGCAAGGGTTCCTCGGAGAGGCCAGCCGAGAACCCGGCAATCTCCTTTTCCAGGTCCCATAAGTACATGCCCATGTACAGCTGGTAAGTCTGGACACGGCAAGACAGCATAGAGCCCTGGAAGCACTTTCTACCGAGGGCATACAGGTTCTGGGCCTGCCGGCCAGGAGGCACCGAGGAGTGCATCTTTTGACTTTTCAGCCTGGGCATGGCCGATTCCACAACCATGGAATTGTGCGGTAGCTGCGCCTTTTGGAACCCAGGGCTCTTACGGACTCGATAAATGGAATCGAGCCGCTTGCTCAGAACCGGCGCCGAGGCCGGTGCTTCCCACATACGGAAGAGCAGCCGTTCCAGCATCGGGGGAACTGGAACAGTAAAGGCTTCCTTCAGAGGAAAATCATCCTGGAGGGCATCGAGCTCTTCGGCTCCTCCTCGGCATCTGCCGGAAATGCCAAAGCCTTGGCCATGTCCCTGATGAAATCCGAGAACCGGGTATCCAGGGAGTTCGACGGGACGTACCGGGTCCAGAAGGTGTCAGGAGACTCCTCGTCCTCCGTCTCCCACGCCGACTCCTTTGAGTCGTCGTCGAGCGGCTCTGGCCGTGTGGGCCTCGATGCCACCCGCCCCGATGCCGAGGGCACCGGCGTCAACGACCTCGGCCCCGCATGGGAGGTCAAGGGAGACCATGGCTGAGGATCGACTCGAGACTTAATGGACTCGAGGATCGGCTTGGCCTCCAGGGTCGACTTAAATGTCAAGGTCCCGGTGGTCGGGGCAGATGCACCGGTCAGACCGGCGATCAGTACCCACTGCTGCTCCATTAAGGCAGCCAGGCTGCTCTCTAGGGCCGTCAACCTGCGACCGAGCTTAGGAGGCTCCGCAGCCCCCGACGGCGTCAGGCCCGATGTCGGTTCTCCCGGAGGAGAGTCTACGAGGACAACAGAAGTTACCTGACTCGGGGACTCTGGCTCCAGGCGAGGTAGTTTGGTCGGCTGCTCTGACTCCGAGAGCCCGGGACGGAGGTCAGGGCTGCACGACCTGGCCCTTGAGGATCCATGTGCCTCCACCGACGCCATCCTCACGAGCTTCTTCTTCCTTTTGTGCTTCCGGGTGGGAGACCCCCTCTCAGAGGACCCACGATGGCACTTGGGGTCAGACTCCTGAGATGACGAGGCTTCTGACGAAGTCCGGGCCCGGCCGGACGCGGACTCTGAAAAAATTCTTTCACGTTGATGCTGACGGCTCCGAAGCGCTTTCGACGACATCTTGCCACCTGGGCCACAGACCAGCGGGTCATGGTCGGGCCCGAGGCATCGGAGGCAGCAGTCGTGTGTGTCGGTGAGAGACATAAGTTTCTTACACCAATCACATTTTTTGAACCCGCTGGCAGCCATCGGGGGAAAAAGAGCCCCTGCAAGGTCAAAAGACAGGGCTGCCAGTTAAAATAACAGAAAAAGCGCGAACGCTAGTCTCAAAGGACAAAAACCGAAAAAGAAGCTCCAGACTCGATACCGGTGTACCGAGCCCAGGCGGGATGGGGAACTGGCATCGAACCGGATGAAGAGATGTGAAAAATCGCAGAAAAAAAAATCAACTTTTCCCGGGTGACACGAACTACGTCCGTTGGGCTCCGCGGAAAAAGAAAGACTGAGCAAGATAGCACCCTTGGGTGGGAAGGGGACTGCGCATGCGCGCTGCATTCCCAAAGGCTTTCTTTGAAAGCTGGGGAAATGCTCTGCACAAGGGCTCCGTCGGCACTGATGTCACCCATATGTGAGGACTGACTTCCAGCTTGGTTCTGGAAAATCAAGATTACCTCATGAAACTACCACTATAAGAAGATGCAACAAAGTAACCCACCCCCCCAAAAAAAAAAATAAAATAAAAAAAAAATTAAGTGCCCAATATTGTTTTTGGCAGCCTATGCGCCGTTATGGCACAAAGCCCTGCCCGCCAACCCTTAACACCACATATTCAATGCCACGGCGACAGCACTGAATATCCAGTGTCATCACACATACCCTGGAGCTGCCAAGGCTAACCAGGTAGTGGTGATATTGCACTGCTACCGAGTTAACATCTGTAGCTAAAACTAGGGGAGCCAAAAGCTGGCCTAGTTTTAGCCGCGGATCGCTAACCGGGTAGCAGTGCAATATCACTGCTACCTGGTTAGCAACAGTCTCTGCCTCTGTTCCGCCCCCAACACGTCATGATGCTAACTGCAGAGCATTGGGGCATGTAGCGGGCTTTGAAGGGGATATTCAATAGTACGAATAGTGGAAGTGCTGTTGAATATCCCTATTTAGAGCATTTATTTTACACAGTTTTCTGGGCTAAAAACTGTGTAAATGCCCTTCGAATACTAGGCCCTAAAGATGTTGAAAAATCTCTCATCTTTAGGGGAAAGGAAAACATTTTACCAAGCCACACTAGACGGCAAAAAACACAAGTAGAGGGGACTAAATCACTCTGGACAGAGTAAACTACAGTTAAATGAGGGGCATGTTTACTAAAGGTTAATGTGTGGCCCTTTTATTTTAAGAACATAGTTGTACTGAAAGCGCATTAACATTTGCTAATTCACATTAACCTTTACTAAACATACTCATCACTTTATTTTATTACATATTTTATATACTGCCCTACGCCAGAGCAGTTAGTCTTTCAATGAAGAAATGTGTCCAGTGTTCTCTGTGGAAAATTAAGAACTAAGATAAAGAGTAGTTACTCACCTGTAACAGGTGTTCTCCAGGAGCAGCAGGAATCAGTCCTCACATATGGGTGACGTCGGCGCCGACGGAGCCCTCGCGGAGCAATTTTCCCCAGCTTTCAAAGAAAGTCTTTGGGAATTGCAGCACGCAAGCGCGGTCCCCTTCCCGCCCAAGGGTGCCATCTTGCTCAGTCTGATGACATAGCTAAAAGACAGCAAAAAATTAGCAAAAACGAAATCATAGGACTGCAACTCCAAGGGGAGGAGGGAGGGTTGTGAGGACTGATTCCTGCTGCTCCTGGAGAACACCTGTTACAGGTGAGTAACTACTCTTTCTCCAGGACCAAGCAGGAAGTCAGTCCTCACATATGGGACTCCCAAGCTGAAGGCTACCGGAGACCCTAAGCACAAAAAAGGAGCTCCCTCAAGCTCAGTAGCACAGAAGAAAGGAATCTTCTCTGAGTACGTCTGCAACCGGTAGCCCAACATCCGGGACGGAGGGCAGGAGTTGCCTATACCTCAAAGAGATTACGGAGGACTGCCTGTCCGAAAGCACTGTCCCTGCGGGACTCCCTCTCCAGGCAGTAATGGGCTGCAAAAGTCTGGCTTGAAGACCAAGTAGCGGCCCGGCAGATGTCTGCCAATGGAACAGAGCGGAGGTAAGCCACTGACGCAGCCTTCGCCCTAACACGATGAGCCGTGACTCGACTTTCCAACGAGAGGTCGGCTGCCCCATAAGCCCAAGCGATACAGTCAGCAATCCAGATGGACAGAGTACGCTTGGAGACAGGGAGCCCCAACTTATTGGGGTCATAAGACACGAAGAACTGAACAGCCCTTCGGTGCTCCCGAAGGTAGAAGGTTAACGCCCTCCTACAGTCCAGGGTATGCAGGACCATTTCAGCTCGGCTGGAGTGTGGCCTGGGAAAGAAGGTCGGAAGTACCACCTCCTGGTTGATGTGAAAAGGGGAAACCACTTTAGGAAGAAACTTAGGGTGAGTCCGTAGGACTACCCTATTCTTGTAGAACCTAGTGTAAGGAGGATCAGATACTAGGGCCTGTAGCTCACTAACACGTCTAGCAGAAGTGAGGGCTACCAAGAATAAGGTTTTCCAAGAAAGAAAACGAAGATGACAGGTAGCCATAGGTTCAAAAGGCGGACAGGTAATCCGCTGTAAAACCACATTCAGATCCCAGTCAGGGGCTGGTGGGCGCAAAGGTGGTTTAAGGAGAAGGAGGCCTCTGAGAAAACGAGCCACTAGAGGGTGGCTGGAAAGAGGTCTGACATCCACCGGCATGTGATGCGCAGAAAGAGCACTGAGGTGGACCCTGACCGAGTTGGACTTAAGTCCAAGATTGGAGAGGCAAAGCAAGTACTGCAAGACCACTGATGCCGAACAGGAGAAGGGATCTTGAGACTGCTGAGCACACCAGACGGAGAACCGATGCCATTTAAGAGCGTAGGACTTCCGGGTGGAGGGTCGCCTGGAGGCCAAGACGACCTCCTCCACATCTGGAGGCAGCAGGAGGGGAGCAAGGACTACCCTTTCAGCAGCCAGGCCATCAGATGAAGGGACCGGAGGTTGGGGTGTAGGAGAGTCCCGTGATCCTGGGTCAGGAGATCGGGCTGAAACCCCAGAGGGAGAGGAGTGTCCACCGCCAGCTGCATCAGAAGCGGGAACCAGGGCTGTCTCGGCCACCGGGGAGCCACGAGGATCATTGAGGCTTTGTCCCAGAGAACTTTGAAGAGCGTCCGAGACACCAGTGGCATGGGAGGAAAGGCATACAGAAGGCCTGTGGACCAGGAGAGAAGAAAAGCATCCGCCGCTACTCTGAGAGGATGCGGTTGTCGAGAGCAGAATCGGGGAAGTTGCCGGTTGAGAGGACTGGCAAAGAGATCTATGGTGGGTAGGCCCCATTTGAGAAAGATCCGCTGAAGCACTAACGGATCCAATCTCCATTCGTGTGGTTGGAGGATTCTGCTCAGTTTGTCTGCCAGGCAATTTTCTTGACCCGGGAGATAAACAGCTTTGAGGAGGATGCCGCGGTTGACGGCCCAAGAGCACAGCTTTTGTGCTTCCCAACAGAGAAGGAAGGAGCCTGTGCCCCCTTGTTTGTTCACGTAGAACATCGCAACTTGATTGTCCGTCTGGACCAGCACAGACTGGTGAGAAGTGAGGTGGGAGAAGGCCCTCAGAGCCAGGCGGATAGCTCTGAGCTCCAGGAAGTTGATCTGCTGGGCAGACTCCCAAGGAGTCCAGAGGCCTTGAGAACATGTCCCTTGGCAATGTGCTCCCCAACCCAGGAGAGAAGCATCGGTCGTCAGGACCTGAGAAGGCGGAGGAGACTGAAAAGCCATTCCTAGCACTAGGTTTGGCAGATGAAGCCACCATTGCAGAGAAGAGACCAGCGGGTCGGAGATCTGAACGGAGTCCGCTAGGCTCCCAGTGGCCTGATGCCATTGTGTGCGAAGGCACCATTGAACAGGCCGCATGTTCAGGCGGGCATTGGGGGTCACATGGACTGTGGAAGCCATATGGCCGAGCAGTCTCAGAAATTGCCTGGCAGAGACCAGGGAATTGCTGTGAAAGTGGCTGGCAAGATCCATGAGTCTGTTTGCTCTGTCAAGAGGCAGAAAGGCTCGCGCCTGAAGCGTGTTTAATCTTGCGCCGATGAACTCGAGATCCTGAGAGGGGAGCAAAGTGGACTTTGCGAAGTTTATGACAAAGCCCAAGTGCTGAAGCAGAGCCACAGTGCGGTGCGTGGCGTGAGTGGCCTCTTGGGAAGACTGTGCTCTGATGAGCCATTCGTCTAGGTATGGAAATACAAAGAGGCCTTGAAGTCTTAGATAAGCCGCCACCACTGCTAGACATTTGGTGAACACCCGTGGTGCGGAGGATAGGCCAAAGGGTAGTACTCTGTACTGGTAATGATTGCCCCCCACAACAAACCTGAGATATTGTCTGTGGCTGGGGTGGATGAGGATGTGAGTGTAGGCATCCTTTAGATCTAAGGAGCATAGCCAGTCTCCCTGCTGGAGGTAGGGCAGCAGGATTCCAAGGGTAAGCATCTTGAACTTTTCCTTTGCGAGGAACTTGTTGAGGTTCCGCAAGTCCAGGATGGGTCTGAAGCCTCCTGTTCGTTTTGGTATCAGAAAGTACCTGGAGTAAAAGCCTTGACCTCTCAGGTGGTGGGGCACCGGTTCCACAGCCTGTTCCTGAAGAAGACTTGCTAACTCCTGAAGGAGTAAGTCCCTGTGCAGAGGGAGTCTGAGAGGCTCCCCTGGAAAGTAGGAGGGAGGTACCTGGTGGAAGTGCAGAAGATAGCCCTCTTGGACTATGTGAAGCACCCAGGTATCTGTAGTGATGTTGGACCACCTGTGGGCAAAGTGGACCAGCCGGCCTCCTGTGCTGAGAGAAACCAGCTGAGGGGGAGAGGCTATGCTGATGAAGTCAAAACCCCCACCCTGCTGAGCAGGGGCCGGTGGTGCAGGCTTGGGGGCTTGCTTCCTACGGGACCCATTACCCCGTCCCTTGGCCTGCTGACTCTGTTGGGGAGCTGCTGATGCCTGATAATGAGGGTAGTGTTTATAGGCAGCCGCCTTCCTCGGGTAAAAGGGCTTTTTCCCCGAGCCCTTCTTCTTCTGAGAAGGGGCAGAGGTCTTCCTTGAGAGCCGAGTCCTGGTGAGAGTCTCGGTCTCGATCTGTGCAGCCTTCTCATCCATGGGTTTGCCAAAGAGGTTTTCATCTCTACAGGGGACATTGACCAACTTGTCCTGCACCCATGGCTCGAGGTCGGATGACTGAAGCCAAGCCTGTCGGCGGGCACCGATGCCGGCTGCGGCTACTCGAGCCGATGCTTCAAAGCCATCGTAGGCTGCTCGAGAGATAAACTTTGAGCACTCCTGAATACCAGTTGACAAGGCTTGGAACCTCTGCAAAGGTTCTTCGGAGAGACCAGCAGAGAACATGGCTATTTCTTTAGCCAGGTCTCGGAGATACATGCCCATATAGAGCTGGTAGGTCTGGACTCGACAAGCAAGCATAGAGCCCTGGAAACACTTCCTTCCGAGGGCATCCAGGCTTCGAGCCTCCCGACCGGGAGGCACCGAGGAGTGCATCTTCTGACTCTTAAGTCTATGCATGGCCGATTCCACCACCATGGAATGGTGCGGTAGTTGTGCCTTTTGGAACCCGGGGCTCTTGCGGACTCGATAAATGGAATCAACCCGCTTGCTTAACACCGGCGACGACGCCGGGCTCTCCCACATGCGAAAGAGAAGTCATTCCAGCATCGGAGGAACCGGTACAGTAAAGGCCTCCTTTGGGGGAGAGTCATACTGGAGGGCAGTGAGCTCTTCGGCTCGAGGCTCCTCCTCGGGATCCGCGGGGAAGGCCAAGGCGTTGGCCATAACCCGCACGAAGTCCGAGAACCGGGTATCCTCCGGGGGGAACCGTCTCCGAGGTTCGGACTCGGGGGAGTCCGATGGGACACACCGAGTCCGAAAAGAACCAGGTGAATCTTCGTCCTCGGATTCCCAGGCTGACTCCTCGGAGGAGGAGTCGAGCGGCTCCGGTCGGGCGGGCATCAATGCCGTCCGCCCCGACGCCGAAGGAGTCGGCGTCGACGACCTCGGTCCCGAACGGGAGGCCGAAGGAGACCGTGACCGAGGATCGACTCGAGCCCTCATGGACTCGAGGATCGGCTCGGTCTCCGGGGTCGACTTGGACGTCGACGTCCCGGTGGTCAGGGCAGAAGCACCGGCGAGGCCAGCGATCAATGCCCGCTACTGGTCCATGAAGGCAGTCAGACTGCTCTCCAAGGCCGTCAACCTGAGTCCGAGCTCAGGAGACCCAGCAGCCCCCGACTCGGGCCCCGACGGCGTCGGGCCCAACGTCGGTTCCTTCGGAGGCGAGTCCACGAGGACTACAGCACTTACGTGAGCAGGTGAGTCCATCTCGAGATGAGGATGTTTAGAAGGCCTCTCCATCTCCGAGGACCCGGGACGGCTATCGGGGCTATGCGACCTGGCCCTCGAGGAACCAGGAGCGTCCACCGACGCCGCCCTCGCGGGTTTCTTCTTCCGATGATGTTCCCGGGTAGGAGACCCCCGCTCAGAGGAACTTCGACGATGCTCAGGACCAGAGTCCCGAGACGTCGAAGCCTCTGACGAGGTCCGGGCCCGGCCAGAGTCAGAGAAGATACGTTCCCGCTGATGCTGCCGACTCCTCAACGCTTTTGAGGACATCTTGCCACACATACCACAGATCATCGGGTCATGATCGGGTCCGAGGCAGCGGAGGCAGCAGTCGTGTGTGTCGGTAAGAGACATGAGCTTCTTACACCGATCATACTTCTTAAACCCGCTGGCAGCCATCGGGGGAAAAAGGGCCCCTGCGAGGTCAAAAGACAGGGCTGCCAGTGAAAAAGAAAAAAAGGCGCGAAATCTGTCACGAAGGACAAAAAACCGAAAAATAAAGAACGGACTCGCAACCGGCGTCGCGGGTCCGGGCGGGAAAAGAACCGGCGTCGAACCGAGAAAAAAGACAAATAAAATCAACTTTTCTAGCGGTGAATTACAAACATCATCTGTAGGGCTCCGCGGAAAAAAGACGACTGAGCAAGATGGCACCCTTGGGCGGGAAGGGGACCGCGCATGCGCGCTGCAATTCCCAAAGGCTTTCTTTGAAAGCTGGGGAAAATTGCTCCGCGAGGGCTCCGTCGGCGCCGACGTCACCCATATGTGAGGACTGACTTCCTGCTTGGTCCTGGAGAAAAGGAAATTTAAAAAATGGACATATAGAAGAAGCAAAGAAAATAAGAGGAAAAAAATCTTAGAAAACAGGAAATCAGAAATACTGAGACTCTACACCATACGAGACCACTGCAATTTAGGCAGAAAACAAGACATCCTGTGCAGGTGAAATGGGACACTGACTTCTAAAAAAAAACCAACAACTTTGCAACTATTTTGGATCTAAAAACAGAAAACTCTCTCTCTCCCCCCATATGTTAGTTTATAGCAGTGGGGCTGTCATATAAATATTTTATCTTTAAAATGTGGTTAAAGATATATGCATTTTCAGCAGCGAAAAACATTTAAGTTCTGCCACTGAAAATTCTTATATAAATGATGACTGACTGACCCAGGTTGAGTCATACCTGCTATTTGCCCATCAGCACTTAAACATATAACTTATACATTCAGTGGCACAATTTTGCCATTGTAATTGTTTTGCATCCCTCACCCTAACTCAAATCATGCCCTATTTTAAATGTATTACTTGGTTGTTTTGCAATTAAAATGGCTAATCGTACATTTATTGGATGTGAATAAAAAAAACACAACAACAAAAAACCCTCTAACGGTACTATTGTATTTGGAGTCAGTGCTATGTCAAAGTTATTTTTTTAAACAATGGGCTGTATGATCAGAAATCTGTGTGAGTGGTCTGTCTGAATATCTTTGCCCGTTATCTCATGATTTTTCCTCATCAAAACCTATGAATCTCTTCTTAAATTGCATGTTCATATCCTCCAAATAGCCCTGCAGTATTTTAAAATCCTATGTAGTAGCTAATTAGATAATTTTTTGTGCTAAAAGTCTCAAGTGGGCCACATCTCAAAGTCAAATGGGCTTGGTCCACATGCCGCATGCTGAACACCACTGCTGTAAGCACTTTTGAATAACCAAGCCTGCATATTTATTGGGCATGTGGCAGCATATAGAAAATGGTTCAACTGGATGAAGTCTGAAACCTGTGAAAAGTAATGCCATTGTCAAAGCTTTTTGTGTATCAATTAGGAAACTCTAACGTGACTAAGATAACATCCTGCTGGCCCGACAGTGCTGAAGCTTGTTCACTCGTGGTAGTATTTTGAAACCGTTATCTACTTTTGTGGACTCTTTTTTACGTCCGTTATTAGTCACTGTTCCTTCTTACTTAAAGGACACCACTCACTTTCTTAATATAATCAAAGAAGCTTCTGCACTGTCGGGCCAGCAGGATGTTATCTTAGTCACGTTAGACGTAATCTCCTTATATACACACATCCCACAGGAGGCAGCAGTGGAGGTAGTGGGGCAGGTATTGAGACAGCGTGGGGTCGTCCTTATAGTTCAACGGGATTTCCTCATCAGCTTAGCGAGGTTGGCCATTTGTCATAACTATTTTGTCTTTCAGGGTGTACTTTATCAGCAAAATTTCGGGGTGGCGATGGGCGTGACATGCGCCCCGTCTATTGCCAACTTTTATATGGGCTTATTTGAACAGCGATGGGTCACCCCCTCAGAATATGCCTCCCACATTGTTTTGTGGAAGAGATACATAGACGACATATTTCTTTTATGGAAAGGCACTGAGGAGTCCTTGCTGGTCTTTATAAATTGGCTCAATAATTGTGATGTTAATATCAAATTCACCCATGCTTACCACAAAAATACTCTTACTTACTTAGATGTCTGTATTATGAGGGGAGAGAGTGGGTGGGAGACGACAGTCTATAGAAAGTCCACCGATAGGGTCACTTTCCTCCAGTTTGGCAGCATGCATCCAAGATGCCTTAAGGAAGGGCTTCCCTTCTCTCAATTCTTGCGCTTCCGACGTAATTGTTCTAGTAAGGTAGATTTTACGATTAAATCCAAACAATTGTATAGTAATTTTGAGCAGAGGGGGTACCCTAGTCCGATAGTCAAACGGGCGTATTCGCGAGCGCTGTTTAATCATCGCGCCGCTTTGCTGGAAGTGAAACCCCCGCGTAAGACAGATAAATTTGATGAAAACAATATTAATTTTATTACAAGATACTCTCCATTGAGCGCTGGTATTCAAAAAGTGTTTAAGAAGCATCAGAATATACTAGCAGCGGTACCAGGACTACGGGGTAAAACGGTGCGTTGTGTATGGCAACGGCATCGTAATCTAAAGGAATGGTTGAGTCCAGCCGTGTTGCCATCCATTGTTGAGGGTTCTGGATCTAGTCAGCGGGTGGGTCATAGGAGCTGTGGCTCCTGCGATATCACGATCACCACCACGGTATTTGAGTACCAGGGAGTAACTATTCAGTTGAAACACGATACCACTTGTGACTCATCTAATGTTGTTTATGCAATTATATGCCCCTGTGGGTTATGCTACATAGGAAAAACTACTCGATCTTTTCGTATACGTATGAGGGAACATCGTAGCCGCTTGACCCGGAAGGTCTTAGAGGCCCCCATAGTGCTGCATTGTGTACAAAATAGTCATATTTTTGAACAGCTGCGTTGTTTGTGCCTGGATAGGATAGAGCGGGGGAGGGCAGGTAGAACTATTGATCAGGTTCTCATTAGAAATGAACAAAGGTGGATTTCTAATTTAAACACTTTGGAGCCAAAGGGATTGAACAGTGTTATAGAATGGTCAGCATGTGTCTGATAAGGGTTTGTGTTTAGCATTTTGAAAGTGATATTAGTCGAAATAATGGTCCCGCAGGATGGCCTAGGGATATGATTTTCACAGAATGTGATGGAAGGGTGGATATAAGCAGTGATAGTGATGTAGGTTAATTTTCGCCGTTCGGGGTAGCCCGTTGTTACATCAGTATCTCGTTCTGTTTGGGCTGGAATTTGTTGACTAAATTGTCGTTTGCTTGTTTTTACCTCACGGGGGAGTATGATGAAAGGACGTCTCAAGTTGACGTCAGTTAAAGAGGAGGATCTTTAAAAATGGAGCCCAGAGGGCCATTTGCCATGCGCGGCATTTTTTCATAGAGGCGGTTGGTGCTTTCATGGCATTGGAAGTGGAATGAAACCGCAGTGAGTTAAAACGTGGGCAGCAGTAGCGGTAAGATTTCAATAAAGGGATTTTAATGTTGTGTTTAGTCATGAGTTAGCTAGTGGGAGGTGTTAGGTTGTAGAGGTAAGATTGGAGGTCACTAATTTGTTTTTTGGTTTTGTTTTGTCTTTCTATAGAGTTATTAAGATCCCCTGAGGAAACTTCTTATGTGAAACGTCTCAGTGGTACCGGGGATTGACGCAGGGATCAAAAGAACGATACAGACACATCTAATCTGGGAAGTTGAATTTGCATGTTTCTTCGTGTTCATACATTGTTCATTGAAGAGTTTTGTCAAGATTAGAGTTCTGTTTTTTATCTAAGAGGTCATTGATGTGATAAAGCATTTTTGCTATACAAAGACGTGAGTCTTAATGGCAATGCTCATTTTTAACCGAGACCTCAGAGAATATGAAATTTTCTCTAATCCAGCTATTGTTAATAGTGAACGAGTTTCCTAATTGATACACAGTGTGTTCGTTCAAAAAGTTGAGGCCATTATATTTTGTATTTATTGTCAAAACTTTGGCATTGGTGTTATTGCTCACAAGTTTCAAATTTGAGCCAATTGAACCATTTTTCTGGGCATTACAACATGCAAATTACTTTTCTGCATAAATTATTAGACACACATTCCACAATAGCAAGCAATGGTCACTTTTAGGAATGTCAGCATTGCTTCATTCTAACATTCTTAAACAACCATGCTTCAGTTGTTCCCATATCTCAAATTTCTTATTACCTGAGATGTTTGAAGCAATTTGCTGTATAGAGTCACCTTTTCTTCGTGACACATGACCCTACTCTCCTTCATAAAGCAGGATTTCATTCTTTTCAGTTCCATTCCAAAATTTCTGAGCTGTGAGATGCAAATAATAGATTGTTAAAGAAACTGGGAAGGAATTTTCAAGTGCACAGCACAACATAAAGATATTTGGACTCCTTTCAGATAATAGCAGTAATGCACAACATTGAATTGATTCTCTCTTTCATCTGTATAATTTCTTTACAAAGGGAACCAGAGACAGCCTGTTCTCAAGGAGGAAAGTTATTATATTGTGTTAGCACAGAAACAATAAAAAGGTTGTATTACACATATGTTACATCAGTTATGACTCCCATCAGAACCAAAAGGTCATTGTCTGTGATGGCTAATCCATACCTTCTAGTACCAAAGGAGAGCACCAGGTACCTGCACACTAAACAGAGAACTAGCCAAGCAGGTACACAAGGACTGACGACAATTCTACAGGTGAAGAGTCTTTTTATTATGCCCATTTGGAGCATAATAAAAAAGACTCTTCACCTGTAGAATTGTCGTCAGTCCTTGTGTACCTGTTTGGTTAGTTCTCTCTCCTTAATCCATACCTTCTAAAATGTTCAACTCATGCCCCAGAAAAAAAAAAACTGCCAAGAATTAAATTTACTAATAAAATGGAAGACAGCTTTCTTAGAAAGCTTCTCTAGGCAAGCTTAGGATTTTCTGTTTACCCACTGCAGCATGGGAGTCCTTTGGGTCCTTTATAAAAGCTTTCAGCAATTCAAAACCATACAGAGAGAATGGTGGATACATTTAACTACTTACCCTGCCATTATCAGAGAAAGAGTAGTTACTCACATGTAACAGGTGTTCTCCAGGAGCAGCAGGCATCAGTCCTCACATATGGGTGACGACGGAGCCCCCGTGCGGAGCATTTCCCCAGCTTTCAAAGAAAGCCTTTGGGAATGCAGCGTGCCTGAGCAGTCCCCTTCCCGCCCAAGGGTGCCATCTTGCTCAGTCTGAGGACATAGCTAAAGGACAGCAAACTATCAAAATGAAGTATATGACTGCAATTCCAGGGGAGGAGGGAGGGTCGTGAGGACTGAATACTGCTGCTCCTAGAGAACACCTGTTATAGGTGAGTAACTACACTTTCTCCAGGACCAAGCAGGAAGTCAGTCCTCACATATGGGACTCCCCAGCTCTAGGCTACCGGGAACCCAAAGCAGAAAAAAATGGCTCCCTCTTAAGAGCCTCAGCATCAGTGATAAGAATATTCTCTGAGGGGTGTGTGTGAGAGGAGTCCAGCTGATGCCCGTTGTCCTGCGCCTATCCTGTGCGGTTGGGAGTCTGACCTCCGGAGCAGCGGTGTGACGCAGTGATTGGCCCCGACGTCATCTCCGGGGCTAGAAAAGGAAGTGGCAGAGAAACGCACCTTGGGTGTGTGTGAGAGGAGTCCAGCTGATGCCCGTTGTCCTGCGCCTATCCTGTGCGGTTGGGAGTCTGACCTCCGGAGCAGCGGTGTGACGCAGTGATTGGCCCCGACGTCATCTCCGGGGCTAGAAAAGGAAGTGGCAGAGAAACGCACCTTGGGTGTGTGTGAGAGGAGTCCAGCTGATGCCCGTTGTCCTGCGCCTATCCTGTGCGGTTGGGAGTCTGACCTCCGGAGCAGCGGTGTGACGCAGTGATTGGCCCCGACGTCATCTCCGGGGCTAGAAATCCGCGGTGGTTCCGCGGTTGCGCGGTCGCGGTTGCGTTTTAAGGGGTGCGTTTAAAGGGGTTTGAGAGGCCCCTTGTCCGCCCCTTAGGCGCCCGTGGCGCGCAGGGAGCAGGGAGACCCAGGACCGGTATGGGTAAGCGTAAGAAGAAGCTAAATGTGAGTAATCCCAATCCCGATAAGGCTGTTAAAATCTCTGGGCCTATGGACAGGCATATCGTGTCTGTTTCTGGTGATGGGAAACCACCTGCTTCCCTGCCTAAACCCTCGATCTCTTTAGATAGCTCCCTTGGTTCTTTAGGGGGTTTAAACTCTGCCCCACATGCTAATTTATGGAATCCTCAACTTGTAACGTCTTCACCCGTTGAAGGAGGGGCCCTTGGAGGTCTGGAACCTATATCATCAGTGGTGTCATCTAGCTGCTTGGCGGACATTGCGGCAGTGTCTCTGCCTCAAGTCCTTCAATTGCCGGCGGTTCCTGGAGGCGTTCAAAGTGCTAGTGTATCTGCTTCTCCAGAGGCTGCTCAGAATGTGTCCTTATCTGACATCTGGTGTATTCTGTCCAGGATTGAGCGCTCTTTATCATCTGTTACCACTCAGATAAATGGTTTTTCACAAGAATCTGTTTCTAAAATGGCTCAGCATGACTTACAGATAACTGCTTTAGATAACAAATGTCAGAAAATGGATGCCCAATATTCTTTGTTACAGTCTGCTAATTTGTCTTTTATGAGAGATAGTTTGACGTTACATACTCAACAGGAGTTGCTAGAGAATACTTTGAGGGCGGTAAATATTCGGTGTTTGAATTTTCCTTGTACTAGATTAATGTCGCCCAAAATATTATTTGAAAAATATTTGACTGAGGTATTGGGATACCAGTTAAATACTATGCCAGTAATTACAAAATTATATTATTTGCCAGGCCCGAGGGCTACAACCTCTGGTGACCGGCAATCTGTAGCCTTGGCTGAACCTTTAGATTCTCTGGATATTACTAATTTCATAGAGTCTTCGCGTGACTTAATTGCAACTAGATCTACTCTTTTGGTGTCTTTCTCTTCGGAGATAGACAAGAGTGCTGTTATGCGACTTTATTTTCGAAATAAGAATGCTGAATTCTGTGGTGGAAAAGTCAATATGTTCCCAGATGTGGCCAGGCAAACTCAAGCTAGGCGTAGAGCCTTTCTGGCTCTTAAGCCAAGGGTTCTCGCTTCTGGCGCAACCTTTTTCTTGAAATTTCCTTGCAAATGTCTGGTCACATCTGGGAATACTAAATATGTGTTTATGGATGTTGGTTCGCTAGAATTATTTCTTAAAGGGCTAGATTCTCAGGTTGCAGCAGATGCATAGGTATATGAGGTTTGTTATGCCTTTAAAATGTTTTCTTAGGTTGTCTATATTAGTATTGTATGTAATAATTAGAGTTTGCTAAATTTTTGGCTGTCGGCTGGATGTTCCCTCACTACTCCCCGTGATGTGGACTAAGCTTGTTTTCTAATTATTTTTGTGATATATTATTTTGCCTGTATTTGATATTTTGTATAACCTTAATAAAAATTAAATTACAAAAAAAAAAAAAAAAAAGAATATTCTCTGAGAATGCCCTCGTACGGTAGACCAACACAAGGGCCGGAGGGTAGGAGTTGCCTAAACCTCAAAGAGATTACGGAGTACCGCTGGTCCAAAAGCACTGTCCCTCTGGGACTCCCTCTTGAGGCAGTAATGGCCCGCAAAAGTCTGGCTTGAAGACCAAGTAGCAGCCCGGCAGATGTCTGCCAACGGAACAGAGCGGAGATGAGCTACTGGTTTGCTCTGACACGGTGGGCTGTGACTCAACCCTGCAAGGGGAGGTCGGCTGCCTTGTATGCCCAGGCAATACAATCTGCTACCCAAGTGGACAACGTACGCTTGGAGACAGGTAACCCCAGTTTATTAGGGTCAAAAGAGACGAAGAGCTGAGTAGTCCTTCGATGCCCCCGCGTATGTTCTATGTAAAAAGACAACGCCCTCTTACAGTCCAGGATATGCAAGACTGTTTCAGCCCGGCTGGTATGCGGCCTGGGAAAGAAGGTCGGAAGAACCACCTTCTGGTGGAGGTGGAAAGAGACGACCACCTTTGGAAGGAACTTTGGATGAGTCCGTAGGACCACCCTTTTCTTATAGAAACGTGTGTACGCTCTGTCAGAAACCAGAGCTTGTAGTTCACTCACACGTCTGGCCGAGGTAAGAGCTACCAGGAAGAGCGCTTTCCAAGAGAGGAAGCGCAAATGGCAAGTAGCCATCGGCTCAAAAGGTGGGCGAGTAAGTTGCTGCAAGACCATGTTCAAGTCCCACTCAGTCGCCGGTGGACGAACTGGAGGCTTGAGAAGAAGCAGACCTCTGAGGAAGCGGGACACCAAGTGATGACTCGACAGAGACTGTCTCTCCACTGGTGAGTGGTGAACATAAGATATGCCATACTAGGTCAGACCAAGGTACATCAAGCCCAGTATCCTGTTTCCAACAGTGGCCAATCTAGGTCATAAGTACCTAGCAGTTTCCCCAAAAGACACAGGTTCCTCAATGCTTGTATTGGGTCAAGCAGAGATATCCTGGGTCCCTTTTAATAATGGTTTATGGACCTTTCCTCCAGGAACTTGTCCAAACCTTTTTTAAACCCAGCTACACTAACAGCTTTTACTACATCCTCCGGTAACAAATTCCAGAGTTTGATTACACATTGAGTGAAAAAATATTTTCTCTTATTAGTCTTAAATAGGTTACTCTGTAGCTTCATTGCATGTCCCCTAGTCTTTTTATATTCTGATGTAAACAATCAATCTACATTTACCCGTTCCACTACATTCATTAATTTATAGACCTCTATCATATCTCCCCTCAGCCATCTCTTTTCCAGGTTGAAGAGCCCTAACCTTTTTAGCCTCTCTTCATAGGGGTATCCTTCCATCTCCTTTACCATTTTGGTGTCTGTCCTCTGTATCTTTTCTAATAACGCTATATCTTTTTAAAGATACGGCGACCAGAATTGCACACAATATTCAAGTTGTTGTCGCACCATGGAATGATACAGAGGCATTATAATATCCTTTGTTTTATTTTCCATTCCTTTCCTTATGATACTTAGCATTCTATTTGCTCTCTTGGCTGCCGCTGCACACTGGGCGGAGGGTTTAACATATTATCCAAGATGATGCCTAGATCTTTTTCCCCGAGTGGTGGTTCCCAATGTGGAACCTTGCATCGAGTAACCATAGTTATTCCCTTTCCCAGGTCATTTATGAATATGTTAAAAAGCAGCGGACCCAGCACAGATCCCTGGGGTACACCACTATTCATCTTTTTCCATTGGGAAAATTGGCCATTTAGCCCTACCCTCTGCTTTCTATCTTTTAACCAGTTCCTGATCCACAATAGTATATCACCTCCTATCCAATGACTTTTTAGTTTTGCCAAAGGTCTCTGATGAGGGACCTTGTCAAAGGCTTTCTGAAAATCCAGATACACTATATTAACTGACTCACCTTTGCATACCTGTTTATTCACACCTTCAAAAAAACATAATAGATTAGTAAGACAAGATCTTCCTTTTCTAAAGCCATGTTGGCTGTCTCCCATTAAGCCATGACTATCTACATGCTGAGTAATTTTGTTTTTTATGATGGTTTCTACCATTTTTCCCGGTACTGAAGTCAGGTTCACCGGTCTGTAATTTCCCAGATCACCCCTGGAAGCCTTTCTAAAAATTGGCGTTACATTGGCAATCCTCCAATCTTCAGGTATTACAGATGATTTTAATGATAGTTCACAGATTACTAATAGCAGGTCTGCAACCTCATATTTCAATTCTTTCAACACTCTTGGATGCATACCATCTGGTCCAGGTGATTTTCTACTCTTCAGTTTATCAAATAGTTGCAATACATCTTCCCGGTGTAGCGATATTTCTTTCAATTCTTCTGCAGCATCACCTTTAAATACCACTTCAGTCATGGGTAACATCCCTACATCTTCCTCAGTAAAGACCGAAGCAAAGGTGGGGATTCCCCAGGGAACTACACCGAGGCATAATGATATTCCCAGTTTTGTTCTCCATCCCTTTTTGGATAATCTCTAATATTTTATTCTTTTTTTTTAAACAGCTGTAGCACATTCCCCTAAAAATTTCAAATTATCTACAATAACTCAAAGATGTTTTTCTAACTTACAAACTAACATTTTGCATCTGTGGTTTGCATTATTTTTCCTTATGTGCACCACTTTGCACTTGTTCACATTAAGACTAGAAACCCCAAAGTGCATCAATTGACGCATTATCACGACGACCGCGTTTAGCATGAAATCCAGATGTGAATTAATGTGAAGTTACTTATTTGTTAAATACGTGCAGTATGTGACATCATCATGTGTTTATTGTTTGTAATGTCGGAGTAAAAGTGTAAACAATGATTGAGATGTGCCACCTAGTGGGAACATGAATTTATACCTAGAAGCCCCAAAATACGTCAATTGATGCATCCAAGACAACTGAGTGCGTCAATTGACGTACTTTGGGGCTTCTAGGTATAAATTCATTTTCCCACTAGGTGGTGCATCTGTCAATTTTCGATGCACATATTTGAACATCTTGACCTTGCTAACGAAGTCATGGAACATGACTGAGATGGTTCTAGCAGTGGCGCTGGTATACAACTTTGAAGATGCATTTGCGTCAATTGATGCACTTTGGGGCTTCTACTGTTAAACTTTATCTGCCATTTAGATGCTCAGTCTTCTAGTCTCTTCTCCATATCCTCACAAAACTCAGTTATTTTAATGACTGAATTATTTTTATTTATTTTATTTAGCTCACACATTTCCAACAGTAGTTCAAGGTAAGTTACACTGAGGTACAATAGGCACTTCTTGTCTCTAGAGGGCTTACAATCTAAGTTTGCACCTGAGGCAGTGGAGGGTTAAGTGACTTGCCCAAGACCACAAGGAATGCCAATGGGATTGTTGTGTCATCTGCAAGTTTGATTATCTTACTCATGATTCCTATCTCCGTGGGGGGGGGGGAGAGGGGGGATATGGACTAGGGATCAAAGGAGGGATATTCTTCATTCAGAGAAGGGAGCTGTCCATGCAATTTTAAAAATGGTACTGGCCCCTTTAAGGAGGCACCCAAAAGCACTGGACCACATGCTGATGCTCCCAGGCAGGAAAAATAGCAGAGTTACTCACCTGTAACAGGTGTTCTCCAGGGACAGCAGGAATCAGTCCTCACTTATTGGTGACGTCGACACAGACGGAGCCCGCATGGAGCAATTCCCCAGCTTTCAAAGCCTTTGGGATTGCTGCCATGCATGCATGGTCCTTTCCCGCCCAAGGGTGCCATCTTGCTCAGTCTGGTCCCCTAGCTAGAGCCCCAAGCAGCAGATGGTCAGGGAAGGATAAGAATAGCAACTCTTAAGGGGAGGTGGGAGGGTACTGATGACTGAATCCTGCTGTCCCTGGAGAACACCTGTTACAGGTGAGTAACTACACTTTCTCCAGGAACAAGCAGGAAGTCAGTCCTCACTTATGGAACTCCCCAGCTACAGGCTACTGAAACCTATAACGAAGCGCCTCCGTGAAGCTGTGAGCAGAAGCCAGCGATCCGAGGGAAGCCCGAGTCCTCGGGGGACATGCTCCCGGTACCCGTAGGAGGTGGTCAGAGGGCTGCAGTTGCTTATACCCTGAACAGATTATGGAGTACAGCCTGGCCAAAGGCACTGTCCTGGCAGGACTACCTCTCCAGGCAGTAGGGCAAAGCGAAGGTATTCGCTGAAGACCAGGTTGCAGCCCGGCAGATGTCCATCAGAGGCATTGAGCGTTGCGAAGCCACAGACGTTGCCTTGGCACGGACGATGTGTGCGGTGACTCATCGATCCAGCGGGGCCCCAGCCTTTGCCTAGGCAAAGGCGATGCAGTCCACCACCCAGATGGAGAGGGTACGATTGGTGACTGCAAGCACCAGATGTTTGGGATCAGAGGCGATGAAGAGCCGGTCAGACTTGCGATGATCCTGGGTGCGCTGCAGATAGAAGGCAAGAGCCCTCTTGCAGTCGAGGGTATGCAGGACCGCCAATGCCCAGTTGGTGTGAGGTCTTGGGAAGAAAGTCAGTAAGACTATCTCTTAGTTGAGATGGAAATCCGAGACAACATTTGGTAGGAACTTGGGGTGAATACAAAGGACCACTCAGTTCCCACAGAACCTGGCATAGGGGGCCGCAGCCATGAGGGCTTTGAAATTTAATGACTCACTGAGACGAGTCAGCGCACTAGGGAAGACTACATTCCAGGAGAATTGCCAAAGCGAGCACGTCGCCGTAGGCTCAAAGGGAGGCTGCATCTGCTGCATGAGCATGATGTTCAGGTCCCACTCCATCGGTGGAGGTCAGACGGGGGGCTTGGAGAGTAAAAAGCCCCGCATGAAGCGGGAGACCAGTGGTTGGCCCAAGAGGGGTTTACCCTCGATTGGAAAGTGGTTGGCTGAAATGGCGCTCAGCCCCACCTGCGAAAGGTGGAGGAGGTACTGGAAAACTCACCAGGTGGAGCAGGAGAACGGATTGATCTGAAGCCCAGAGCACCAGACTGAGAAGCGCCGCCACTTGAAGGCGTAGAGCCGCCTCGTCGAGTATTTCCTCAATGCGAGCAGGATTTTCTCGATCTCCTCTGAAAGCTGCAGCGAGGCTAAAGAGACCCGTTCAGCTGGCAGGCTGCTAGGGATAGCGAGTCCAGGTTCGGGTGAAGCACACTTCCCTCCTCCTGTGTCAGCAGACCTGGAAGCACTGCCCAGGGGGACCGGGGGCTCTGACGAGAACCGGAGTAGAAGAGGGAACTAGGGCTGTCGAGGCCACAAGGGGGCCACGAGAATCACCAATGCTCACTCCTGCTGATGTTGTGGAGGGTCCTCGCTATGAGAGGACTGAGGGGGGGGGGGGAACGCATACAGAAGCCTGGAGGTCCAGCTCAGGAGAAACACGTCCAGGGCTACCCTGCTCGGGTGCAGTATCGGTCCGCAAAAGCGGTGAAGCTGTGCATTCGCTGGACTGGCGAAGAGGTCTATGAATGGAGTCCCCCAGCGGCGAAACTGGTGGAGAGCCACCTCTGGACTTAGGTGCCACTCGTGTGGGCAGAGAAGCCTGCTGAGCTCGTCTCCAAGGACATTGTCTTCGCCCGGGTGGTAGACAGCTCTCAAGGCCATGCTCCGGCACACTGCGGCAGAGGAGACGGGAGCCCGTACCCCCTTCCTTGTTTATGCAGAATATCGCGACCTTGTTTTCGGTCTGCACAAGCACCGACTTGCCATGCAAATGGTGCTCGAAGACCATCAAGGTCCACCGGACCGCTCGAAGTTTGAGCAGGTTGATCTGTTGCCGGGATTCCTCAGATGATCACCGTCCCTGGGTACAGAGGTTGTCACAGTGGGCTCCCCAGCCCGACAGTGAGGCATTCGTCATCTATATGAGCTTGTGTTGCAGAGCCTGGAAGGGCATAACCAGAAGTAAGCTTCAGAGATTCTGCCACCAATCCAGGAAACTGGATAAGTTGCGCGAGACCGAGATGGGATCCCGAAGCCAGCCCGATGTTTGGGACCATTGCAACCTGAGGAACCATTGAGCTCACATATGCATGCGAGCGAGGGGAATGATGTGTATAGTTGAGGCCATGTGCCCCAGAAGGCACAGCATGACTCGCGCTAAGACCCTGGTTTGGCTTTGGACCTCGGCAGCCAGAGCGCTGAGGCGGTCCACGCGTGCTCGAGGGACGGAGGCGGTTCACACATGTTCGAGGGAGGGAGGCGGTTTCTCGTTCCGTGTCGAGCAGTGCACCAATGAACAGTGCCTGCACCGGTTTGAGGTGCGACTTGGAGTAACTGATCAGGAAACCGAGGCACTCGAGGACGATGACCAAGCGCGACACCAGGAGGTCGGCCAAGGAGGCACACCTCCTGGTGTCGCGCTTGGTCGTCGTCCTCGAGTGCGCCTGTGATGTGCCTGTGATGAGTCAATCATTTAGGTAGCAGTAGATGGGTATGCCCTGCAGCTGAAGGTGAGCTACGACCAACAAGCATTTGGTGAAGATTCGCGGGGCAGACATGAGCCCGAAGGGGAGCACTCTCTACTGATAGTGCTCTCCCTGCACCCTGAAACACAGGTACCTCCTGTGCTTGGGGTGACCTGGAATGTGGGTGTAAGCATCTCTGAGATCCAAGGAGCACAGCCAATCGCTCTGTCGGAGGAAGGGCAGCAGGACGACAAGCGATAGCATTCTGAACTTCTCCTTCACCAGAAATTTGTTCAGGTTCCTGAGGTGGAGGATGGGGCGCAGGCTCCCTGTCCTCTTCGGAACTAGAAAGTAATGGGAGTAGAACCCCCAAACTTGGAGATGCGACGGAACCCTTTTGACCGCCCGTTGACCGAGGAGGTTGTCCAATTCCTAATTTAAGTAAGCCTGGTGAGAGGGAAGCCAAGTAGTTTCCACTGGGGAAAAGGGAGAGGGGAGGAAGTCTGTCCAGATGGAGACGGTAACCTTCCCGGACGACCTGGAGGACCCCGGTGTCTGTTGTGATGGCCTCCAACACGGGGGTGAAAAGGGACAGACGTACTCCTACCGGCGGGAGATGAGAGGCTATGCATTTGGCGTCAAAACCCAGGAGCTGGCTGGGGTGGTGCCAATGGTTGGGTCTTGGGCTCCTTAGCTTTCCGGTGGCACAGCGTAGTTACTCACCTGTAACAGGTGTTCTCCAGGAGCAGCAGGAATCAGTCCTCACATATGGGTGACGTCGGCGCCGACGGAGCCCTCGCGGAGCAATTTTCCCCAGCTTTCAAAGAAAGCCTTTGGGAATTGCAGCGCGCATGCGCAGTCCTCTTCCCGCCCAAGGGTGCCATCTTGCTCAGTCAGATGACATAGCTAAAAGACAGCAAAAAATTAGCAAAAACGAAAGCATAGAACTGCAACTCCAAGGGGAGGAGGGAGGGTTGTGAGGACTGATTCCTGCTGCTCCTGGAGAACACCTGTTACAGGTGAGTAACTACGCTTTCTCCAGGACCAAGCAGGAAGTCAGTCCTCACATATGGGACTCCCAAGCTTAAGGCTACCGGAGACCCTAAGCACAAAAATGAGCTCCCTCTAGCTCAGCAGCACAGAAGGAAGGAATCTTCTCTGAATACGTCTCCAACCGGTAGCCCAACATCCGGGATGGAGGGTAGGAGTTGACTATACCTCGAAGAGGTTACGGAGGACTGCCTGTCCGAAAGCACTGTCCCTGCGGGACTCCCTCTCCAGGCAGTAATGGGCTGCAAAGGTCTGGCTTGAAGACCAAGTAGCGGCCCGGCAGATGTCTGCCAATGGAACAGAGCGGAGGTAAGCCACTGACGTAGCATTCGCCCGAACACGATGAGCGGTGACTCTACCTTCCAGCACGAGGCCCGCAGCCTCGTAAGCCCAAGCAATGCAGTCCGCAATCCAGATGGACAGAGTACGCTTGGAGAAAGGGAGCCCCAACTTGTTGGGGTCATAAGACACGAAGAGCTGAACAGCCCTTCGGTGCTCCCGCGTACGGTCAAGGTAGAAGTTCAGCACCCTCCTACAGTCAAGGGTATGCAGGACCATCTCAGCTCGGCTGGAGTGTGGCCTGGGAAAGTAGGTCGGAAGTACCACCTCCTGGTTGATGTGAAAAGGGGAAACCACTTTAGGAAGAAACTTAGGGTGAGTCCGTAGGACTACCTGGTTCTTGTAGAACCTAGTGTAAGGAGGATCAGATACCAGGGCCTGCAGCTCACTAACGCGTCTAGCAGAAGTGAGGGCCACCAAGAACAAGGTTTTCCAGGAAAGAAAACGAAGAGGACAGGTAGCCATAGGCTCAAAAGGCGGACAGGTAAGCCGCTGTAAAACCACATTGAGATCCCAGTTCGGAGCTGGTGGGCGCAAAGGTGGTTTAAGGAAGAGGCGGCCCCGGAGAAAATGAGCCACCAGCGGGTGGCTGGAAAGGGGTCTACCGTCCACCGGTAGGTGGTGCGCAGAAAGAGCACTGAGGTGGACCTTGACCGAGTTGGACTTAAGTCCAAGATTGGAAAGGGAAAGCAAGTACTGCAATACCACTGATGCTGAACAGGAGAAGGGGTCTTGTGACTGCTGAGTACACCAGACGGAGAACCGACGCCACTTAAGAGCGTAGGACTTCCGGGTGGAAGGCCTCCTGGAGGCCAAGACGACCTCTTCCACATCTGGAGGTAGCTGGAGAGGAGCAAGGACTACCCTTTCAGCAGCCAGGCCATCAGATGAAGGGACCGAAGGTTGGGGTGCAGGAGCGACCCCTGATCCTGCGAGAGGAGGTCGGGCTGAAACCCCAGAGGAAGAGGTGTGTCCACCGCCAGCTGTAGCAGAAGCGGGAACCAAGGTTGTCTCAGGCACCGGGGAGCCACTAGGATCACCGACGCCTTGTCTCTGAGAACCTTGAAGAGCGTCCGAGACACCAGGGGCATGGGTGGAAAGGCATACAAGAGGCACGACCATGGAATTAGAAAAGCATCTGCCGCCTCCCGGAGGGGATGCGGCTGTCGAGAGCAGAATCTGGGAAGCTGCCGGTTCAGAGGACTGGCGAACAGATCCATGGTGGGGAGGCCCCACCGGAGAAAGATCCGCTGAACCACAAGCGGATCCAACCTCCACTCGTGCGGTTGGAGGACCCTGCTCAATTTGTCTGCCAGGTAGTTTTCTTGACCTGGGAGATAGACCGCTTTGAGGACGATGTTACGATGGACGGCCCAAGAGCAGAGCTTCTGTGCTTCCTGACAGAGAAGGAAGGAGCCGGTTCCGCCTTGCTTGTTCACGTAGAACATGGCAACCTGATTGTCTGTCTGGACAAGTACTGACTGGTGAGAAATCAGGTGAGAGAAGGCTTTGAGCGCTAGGCGGATGGCTCTGAGCTCCAGGAAGTTGATCTGCTGAGCGGACTCCCAAGGAGTCCAGAGACCCTGAGTACAAGACCCTTGGCAATGTGCTCCCCAACCCTGGAGAGAAGCATCGGTCGTCAGGACCTGAGAATGTGTAGGGGGTTGAAAAGTCACCCCGAGTACCAGGTTTGGAAGGTGACGCCACCATCGCAGAGAGGAGACCAGCTGGTCGGAGATCTGCACGGAGTCTGTTAGGCTCCCAGTGGCCTGATGCCATTGTTTGCGAAGGCACCATTGAGCAGGTTGCATGTTCAGGCGGGCATAGGGGGTTACATGGACCGTGGAAGCCATATGACCGAGCAGTCTCAGAAATTGCCTGGCCGAGACCAGGGAATTGCTGTGAAAGCGGCTGGCGAGATCCATGAGCCTGTGGGCCCTGTCCAGAGGCAGGAAGGCCCGCGCTTGAAGAGTGTCCAACCTGGCGCCGATGAATTCTAGATCTTGAGAGGGGAGCAAAGTGGACTTTGCGAAGTTTATGACAAAGCCCAAGTGCTGGAGCAGAGCCACCGTGCGATGAGCAGCTTGAGTGGCTTCTTGGGCAGACTGGGCCCTGATGAGCCAGTCGTCCAGGTATGGGAACACAAAGAGACCCTGAAGCCTCAGATAGGCCGCCACCACTGCTAGGCATTTGGTGAACACTCTGGGGGCGGAGGATAGGCCAAAAGGCAGTACTCTGTACTGGTAATGGCGTCCGTCCACCACAAACCTGAGGTATTGTCTGTGGTCCGGATGAATAAGGATATGAGTATACGCATCCTTCAGATCTAAGGAGCATAGCCAGTCTCCCTGCTGGAGGTAGGGCAGCAGGATTCCAGGGGGAAGCATTTTGAACTTTTCCTTTGCAAGGAACTTGTTGAGATTTCGCAAGTCCAGGATGGGTCTGAGGCCTCCTGTTCTTTTTGGAACCAGGAAGTACCTGAAGTAAAACCCTTGACCCTTCAGGTGGTCGGGCACCGGTTCCACGGCTTGTTCCTGAACAAGACTTGCTAACTCCTGAAGGAGTAAGTCCCTGTGCAGAGGGAGTCTGGAAGGCTCCCCTGGAAAGTAGGAGGGAGGTACCTGGTGAAAATGAAGAAGATAGCCCTTTTGAACTATCTGAAGCACCCAGGTATCTGTGGTGATGTTGGACCACCTGTGGGCAAAGTGGACCAGCCGGCCTCCTGTGCTGAGAGGAACCAGCTGAGGGGGAGAGGCTATGCTGAGAAAGTCAAAAAACCCCCCCCTGCTGAGCAGGGGCCGGTGGTGCAGGCTTGGGGGCTTGCTGCCTACGGGACCCATTACCCCGTCCCTTGGCCTGCTTTCCCTGTGGGGGAGCTGGTGAGGCCTGATACTGAGGGTAGTATTTATAGGCAGCACCTTTCCTCGGGTAAAAGGGCTTTTTCCCCGAGGCCGCCTTCTTCTGAGAAGGGGCAGAGGTTTTCCTTGAGAGACGAGTTCTGGTGAGAGTCTCCGTCTCGATTTGTGCAGCCTTCTCATCCATGGGCTTGCCAAAGAGGTTATCACCTCGGCAGGGGACATCGACCAACTTGTCCTGTACCCAGGGCTCGAGGTCGGACGTCTTAAGCCAAGCCTGGCGGCGTCCACCGATGCCGGCCGCGGCTACTCGAGCCGAAGCCTCAAAACCATCATATGCCGCTTGAGAGATAAACTTGGAGCACTCCCGAATGCCAGTAGACAAGGATTGGAACCTCTGGAAAGGTTCGTCGGAGAGACCAGCAGAGAACCCGGCTATTTCCTTAGCCAGGTCTCGGAGATACATGCCCATGTAGAGCTGGTATGTCTGGACTCGACAAGCAAGCATAGAGCCCTGGAAGCACTTCCTACCGAGGGCATCCAGGCTTCGGGCCTCCCTACCGGGGGGCACCGAGGAGTGCCTTTTTTGACTCTTCAGTCTATGCATGGCCGATTCCACCACCATGGAATGGTGCGGTAGTTGTGCCTTTTGGAACCCGGGGCTCTTGTGGACTCGATAAATGGAATCGACCCGCTTGCTTAACACCGGCGACGACGCTGGGCTCTCCCACATGCGGAAGAGAAGCCGTTCCAGCATCGGAGGAACCGGTACAATAAAGGCCTCCTTCGGGGGAGAGTCATATTGGAGGGCATCGAGTTCTTCGACTCGAGGCTCCTCCTCGGGGTCCGCAGGGAAGGCCAAGGCTTTGGCCATATCCCTCACGAAGTCCGAGAACCTGGTATCCTCCGGGGGGGGACCGTCTCCGAGGTTCGGACTCGGGGGAGTCCGAAGGGACACACCGAGTTCGAAAGGAACCAGGTGACTCTTCGTCCTCAGATTCCCAGGCCGACTCCTCGGAGGAGGAGTCGACCGGCTCCGGTCGGGCGGGCACTGACGCCATCCGCCCCGACGCCTAGGGAGTCGGCGTCGACGACCTCGGTCCCGAACGGGAGGCCGAAGGAGACCTCGACCGAGGATCGACTCGAGCCCTCATGGACTCGAGGATCGGCTCGGTCTCCAGGGTCGACTTGGAGGTTGACGTCCCGGCGGTCAGGGCAGAAGCGCCAGCGAGGCCAGCGATCAATGCCCACTGCTGGTCCAAGAAGGCAGACAAACTGCACTCCAAGGCCGTCAACCTGAGTCCGAGCTCAGGAGACCCAGCAGCCCCCGACTCGGGCCCTGATGGCGTCGGGCCCGACGTCGGGTCCTTCGGAGGCGAGTCCACGAGGACAACCGTACTTACGTGAGCTGGCAAGTCCACCTCGAGTCGAGGATGTTTTGACGGCCTCTCTGACTCCAAGGACCCGGGACGGGAATCGGGGCTATGCGACCTGGCCCTCGAGGAACCAGGAGCGTCCACCGATCCTGCCCTCGCGGGTTTCTTCTTCCGATGATGTTCCCGCGTAGGAGACCCCCTCTCAGAGGAACTCCGACGATGCTCAGGACCAGAGTCCCGAGACGTCGAAGCCTCTGACGAGGTCCGAGCCCGGCCGGAGTCAGAGAAGATACGCTCCCGCTGGTGCTGCCGACTCCTCAATGCTTTTGAGGACATTTTGCCGCATGGCGTGCAGATCATGGGGTCATGATCTGGGCCGAGGCAGAAGTCGTGAGTGTCTGTAAGAGACATAAGTTTCTTACAGAGGTCACACTTTTTGAAACCACTGGCCGCCATCGGGGGAAAAAGGGCCCCTGCGAGGTCGAACGACCGGGCAGCCAGGGAAAAAAGGAAAAAGCGCGAAAACTGTCACGAAGGACAAAAAACCGAAAAATAAAGGACGGACTCGCAACCGGCGTAGCGAGTCCGGGCGGGAACAGAACCGGCGTCGAACCGAAGAAAAAATAGATAAAAATAGAGGAAAATCAACTTTTCTGCGGGGATTCACAGGCAACGTCTGTAGGGCTCCGCGGAAAAAAGAAGACTGAGCAAGATGGCACCCTTGGGCGGGAAGAGGACCGCGCATGCGCGCTGCAATTCCCAAAGGCTTTCTTTGAAAGCTGGGGAAAATTGCTCCGCGAGGGCTCCGTCGGCACCGACGTCACCCATATGTGAGGACTGACTTCCTGCTTGGTCCTGGAGAATGAGCTCTGTCCTTGCCTTGGCCGCTGGACGTCGGCACTGGGACGGGCAGCTAGGGTAGGTATCACCGCTAAGGAAGTCCCTTCCTCTGAAAGAAGGGCTTCTTGCTGTGCTGTTTCTTCTGAAGAAGGGACAAGGTTTTTCGAGAGAGACGAGTGTGGGTTACGAAACCCAGACCAGCTGTATTCCACGGTTTAAGAAAAGTAGAAGGAAGTCCAAAAAACTGCCAGCCTGGTTTAAAGGTGAGGTCAGAGAGGCTGTTACCAAAAAGCATCTTTCAGGAAATGGAAAAAAGAGCCAAACGGCAAAAACTGGAAACAGCACAAGTCCTGGCAAATTAAATGCAAGGCATTGATAAGGCAGGCAAAGAGAGAATTTGAGAAGAAGCCTGCTGTGGAAGCAAAAACGCATAATAGAGAATTTTTAAGTACATTCATAGCAAAAAACTGTGAGAGTGTCAGTTGGTCCATTAGATGAGAGAAGGGTTAAATGGTCACTAAGAAGCGACAAGGCAATAGCGGAGAGACTAAATGAATTCTTTGCTGTGGTCTTTACTGAGGAAGATGTAGAGGTGTTACCCATGACTGAAGTGGTATCTAAAGGTGCGTTAGAATTGAAGTAAAGAGTAGTTACTCACCTGTAAAGCACAGTTACTTACCTGTAACAGGTGATCTCTGGGAACAGCAGGAATAAGTCTTCACATATGGGTACGTCGGTACAGACTGAGCCTGCGCGGGAACACTCTCCAGCGTCCAAAAAGAAAGCTTTTGAGAGCATCCCACGCGCATGCGCGCTGCCTTCCCGCCCATTCACTTCCCTCTCATCATTTGGGTTTGTAGCTGAGACCGAAGGAGGGAAGTAAACAAATTAGAGAGAGAGAGAGAGCGAGAGAGAGAGAGACAACTCCTAGGGGAGGTGGGTGGGTTGTGAAGACTTATTCCTGCTGTTCCCAGAGAACACCTGTTACAGGTAAGTAACTGTGCTATCTCCAGGAACAAGCAGGAATGAGTCTTCACATATGGGGACTCCCAAGCTAAAGATGCCTGGAGGAGGTCCCAGCATGTTGCAAATCTAGTCGATGGGCCATACTATTTCCCAGAACCTGAGGCATCCAAGGGATGGAGGGTAGGAGTTGAACTAAAAAGGGGTGTGCTGTGGAACAGCTGGACTAAACAAGGCGTCTAGAGAGGAGTCCTTGTGTAGATCAGAAATGTTAGTGAAAACTGGATTCCAATTTTCTAATGTGGACCTCAGTCAAAAATATTGAGAAAGTGTTTGTTGAGACTAATGGTCTGGTGCTAGAAACCAGTACATTATCCTCAAAAAAAATACTTTACTGAGAAGTAGAGGAAAATAAATTTCGCAATACAGGCAGAGGTCAGAAGCCTAAAAGGCTAGAACTAATCCCAGAAGAAAAAACTGTGATAGTTCAATGAGGTTGGACTTTGGATGAGAAGCTAAAGCTTCTGTAGGCCAGCGTTTGAAGCTCTTTGTCCTTGGAGCAGAAAAAGGCTCTAGGAAAGAGGAGATAAATCTGACTGGTTTGCAGAAAAAGGATGGATCTTTGAGACCCCTCTATCCAAATGAAAGACAGAAAAAAAACATTTGTAGTAGGCGGTGTAGCCTCCAATTTCTTGAAGATCAGGAATGTCTTCCCTAAGTGATGTCACTTAGGATGACTTTACATGGAGAGCTTCAGATGTAACGTAACCGGAGAGGTTACAGTAAAAGAAGGTAGTTTGTGATTACCATAGAAATTGGTTGTCCATTTAAAACCCTATGGCATGCTGGAACAGCATTAATATGGACAGTAACAAATCTTTCAGAGTGAGATATGTGTATTTATATACAATATATATATATATATATATATATATATATATAGGAGAGACTCACTTAAAAACAAGAAGGGCTAAGACCTGCTTGCAAAATATGGATAGAGAACCCCTTACTGGTTACACGTGGAAGAACCATGAAGAAGGTTACAAGGAAACCAGTGGAATGTACCTAGTCAGAAGGATAGGTCTAGATCTCTTTAAAATTCTAGACTTTGAATAACCAGAAGTGGAGATCTACGTGAAGGGGTGCAAAGAAAACCTTAGTCTTGACAACAAGTCTGGATCCTTCTATAACTTCAGTGTGGAGAAAAAGACGCAATAAAAGGGAATACCATATTTGCCCGTCTATGAGGGCAATATGAATATAATGCGTGCTTTGTTCAGCATAAGCTCCAATGAAGTATTTGGAATTAGAAGAAATGCACTAGACAAGGACAGACTGCAGTGAAAAGAAATGCATCCCTGTTGGAAGAGTTCCACTGGAGATGTGGAACAACTCAGGGGATTAAGCAATTCTTTATGCTTTCACGTGATCTAAACCCTGGTTCAATTTCCCTAAAAGGAAATTTTAAGGAAGATGGTAAAAGTAGGAAAAAAACGGTCATGTGGGAGCATGACTGGGCAGCCTTTCAATCATCTGGAAGTTACCCACCAGGAAAGCAGTTACTTACCTGTAACAGGTGATCTCTGGGAACAGCAGGAATAAGTCTTCACATATGGGTACGTCGGTACCGACGGAGCCGGCGCGGGATCGCTCCCCAGCGTCCAATCAGAAAGCCTATGGGAGCCTCCCAAAGTGCCTGCATGCTGCCTTCCCGACTTTCCCAACTGTCTCTCCTCAGTTGAGTTTTAGAGCTGAGACAAAGAGAGAGAGCGAGAGAGGGAAAGGAAAGAGAGAGAGCGAGAGAGGGAAAGGAAAGAGAGATAGAGAGAGAGACAACTCCTAGGGGAGGTGGGTGGGTTGTGAAGACTTATTCCTGCTGTTGCCAGAGATCACCTGTTACAGGTAAGTAACTGTGCTATCTCCAGGAACAAGCAGGAATGAGTCTTCACATATGGGGACTCCCTAGCTTTAGATGCCAGGGAGAGATCCCATAAGTTGTGTGTCCCTGGGACAGGGCTGCACTTCCCCACATGGATCTCTGGCATCCCATGAGGGATGGTGGGTAGGAGTTGATTAAGTATGGAACAGGTGTTTAAGAACAGCCTGACCAAACAAGGCATCCCGGCGGGAGTCCTTGTCCAAGCAGTAATGGGCTGTGAAGGTATGAACCGAGGCCCAAGTGGCTGCTCGACAGATGTCGTCAACAGACACAGAGTTCAGATGAGCCATTGAGGCTGCCATGGCTCTCACATTGTGAGCTGTGACATGGCCCTCCAGAGAAAGGTTCTTGCTCTGATAGGCGAAAGAAATACACTGGGCAATCCAGTTAGATAGTGTTCTCTTGGAGACTGGTAGTCCCAAATGAGAAGGATCAAAGGCAACAAAGAGTTGGGAAGACTTTCTATATTGCTGTGTCCTTTGTAAGTAAAAAGCCAGAGCTCTTTCACAGTCCAGGGTATGACGATTCCTCTCTGCACTTGATGCATGAGGTCCTGAAAAAAAGACAGGTAGGTAGACCTCCTGGTTGAGGTGAAAAGGCGAGACCACCTTAGGCATAAAGTGTGGATTAGTCCTAAGGACCACCTTGTCATGATGGAACCTTGTATAAGGTGGATTAGCTACGAGTGCTTGCAATTCACTAATACGACGTGCTGATGTGATTGCAATGAGAAAGATAACCTTCCAAGAAAGATATTTCAAGGAGGTGGTAGCTAAAGGTTCAAAAGGCTGCTTCATAAGCTGACCAAGAACCAAGTTTAAGTCACATGCCACCGGGGGTGGTCTAATGGGAGGCTTTGTTAAAAGGAGGCCTCTCATGAATCTGGCTACAAGAGGATGAGAGGAAACAGGTTGTCCATTTAGAGGCTTAAGGGAAGCTGCAATAGCACTCAAATGGACCCTTACTGAATTTGTCTTAAGGCCTGCATTAGACAGATGGAGGAGATACTCCAGTAAAGATTCCAGAGGTATGGCAAGGGGGTTAAGACCCTTCCCAGAACACCAGATAGTAAACCTCTTCCACTTGAAAGCATAAGAACGTCTAGTGGAAGATTTCCTGGAAGCATAAAGAACATCTTTCACTTGTTGAGAAAGATGAAGATCCTGGAGATCTAGGCCTTCAGCAACCAAGCCCTGAGATGCAGAGACTGGGGACTGGGATGCCACAACCTTCCGTCCTCTTGAGAGGAGGAGGTCTGGAGCAGACCCTAACTCCAGGGAGGGAGCTTGAGAGAGATGTAGAAGCAGAGGGGTACCACACTTGCCGTGGCCAATGTGGAGCTATGAGGATCATGTGGCATCTGTCTCTCTGAAGCTTGAACAGGGTTTTGGTAATTAGGGGAATGGGTGGAAAGGCATAGATGAAGTCTTGACCCCCGTGAAGGAGGAAAGCATCCCTTGCCTGAGCTCCCTGAGCCAGAGTTCTGGAACAGAACTGGGGAAGTTTGGCATTCCACGGACTTGCAAAGAGGTCTATGTCTGGAGTTCCCCAAATTTGAAAAATCTGGGACAACTGGTCCATATGTAGGGACCACTCGTGTGGAAGCAGATCTCAACTGAGCCTGTCTGCCCAAGAGTTTTGAACGCCTGGAAGATAAACTGCCAGAAGATGAATGTGATGCTCTCTGGCGAGGGCCCACAGTCGCAAAGCTTCGTTGCAAAGCGACAGAGAGCCAGTTCCTCCCTGCTTGTTCACATAGAACATGGCTACCTGATTGTCCGTGTGGATAAGGACTGTCTTGTGGCTGAGCAGGGTATGGAAAACACGCAGAGCAAGGAAGATTGCTCTAAGCTCCAAGAGATTGATATGTAGACAAGTCTCCTGTGGGGACCAGATGCCCTGGGTGGAGAGGTCTTGCAGATGAACTCCCCACCCCATTGGAGAGGCATCTGTTGTAAGAGTTGCTTGGGGAAGAGACTGTTGAAAGGGGGACCCCAGCAACAGGTTTTGAGGGGACTTCCACCACTGGAGGGACAAAATGAGGCGACTTGTGTTTGCTTTGGGTGGATAAAGTCCACTGAGCTGCCCTCATGTGAAGGCGAGCATATGGTACCACATGCACGGTGGATGCCATGTGGCCTAGCAACTGTAACATCTCTCGAGCAGTTAGGAGGGGTTTCAACTCTGCTTGAGAAGCTAACTGCACCAAGCGAAGGCAACGGGCCTGGGGAAGATAGGCCCTTGCCCTTGTGGTATCCAACAACGCCCCTATAAACTCCAGGGACTGAGTAGGGATCAAATTGGATTTTGGGATGTTTATTACCAGCCCTAAATACTGAAGGATACGCACTGTGCAGGTTAGAGAACTCTTGGCCTCTGATTGAGTGGGAGCTCGAATGAGCCAGTCGTCAAGGTAAGGAAAGACGAATATTCCCAGGGTGCGCAGAAAAGCAGCTACCACTGCCATGCATTTCGTGAACACCCTTGGTGCAGAGGCCAGACCAAAAGGGAGCACTCTGTATTGATAGTGCTTCTCTTGAAAAAGGAACCAAAGGAACCTTCTGTGAGTTGGATGGATGAGAACATGAGCGTATGCATCCTTGAGATCTAGAGAACAAAGCCAATCCTGACTCTGAAGGTATGGCAGCAGAGTTCCTAGAGAAACCATCTTGAACTTTTCCTTGACTAGGAATCTGTTCAACTCTCTGAGATCTAAGATGGGTCTGAAGCCCCCTGTTTTCTTTGGAATAAGAAAATAGGGGGAGTAGAACCCTGTGCCCTGTTGTTGAAAAGGCACTTCCTCTATTGCCCCCTGGGCGAGAAGAGTGGCAACCTCCTGCTGCAACAGGTTGAGGAGGGAGGTTGGAGAATTGAACTGGTGCACTCTTTTGAGAGGGGGCAAGCTTGAAAAATGAAGTTTGTACCCCTCTCTTATGATGGAGAGTGTCCAATGCTCTGCTGTAATTTGCCCCACCTGGGAGCAAAGTGACATAACCTTCCTGGAATGGTGGAGGGCTCTGGTCCTTCTAGAGTCAGGAAGGCTACGTTCTCTAGTGGAAAGTCAAAGGCCCTGAGGGGGCTGAGGTTGCTGGGCTGGAGCAGGCCTAGCAGCCTTTGCTTTGGTCTGTTTGGAAGATTGCTGACGTTTGGTAGGGAACTGAGCTCCAGAAGATGCCCGCTGACCATATGCAGGATAGAATCTTCCCTTTTTAGAAAAAGGTGTTTTCTTGAATAACCTTTTCTTAGCAGGAGCAGCTGTGGATTTGAATAGTCTATCCAAAGCAGAATTTTCAGCATTCATCTGATTGGTAAGGATTGGCAAGCAAAAGCCAAACAGGTTCTCACCTGTACAAGGGATATTCCCCAATTCATCTTGAACCCAGATCTCCAAATCAGATGCTTGAAGCCAAGCAATCCTACGTGCACCTATGGCAATAGCTGAGGCTCTGCTTACGAATTCAAAGGAGTTGAAAACTGCACGGTAGGAGAATTTGGAGATATCTTGGGCATGTTTGAGCCCAGTGAGAAAGTCCTGCCTTTTATCTTCAGACATAAAAGGACTTAAAGTCTGCAAATGGTCAGTGACTTCTTTTAAGAACATTCCCATGTAGAGACTATAAGAATTAATTCTCGCAGCAAACATGGAAGCTTGGGAGACTCTTCTTCCAAAAGCATCCAGTGTTCTACATTCACGTCCTGGAGGATTAGAGGCATGTCTTTTGGCACTTCTAATCTTTCTCATTGCAGACTCAACCACAATAGAGTGGTGAGGAAGTTGAGTTTTATGGAAACCAGGACAAGGAGGGACACGATACATGGTATCCAACCTGCGAGAATGAGGAGAGGTGGTTAGAGGAGTTTCCCACATCCTCAACATGAGATCATACAGAATCTCATGAATAGGCAAGGTAGCTGCCTCCTTAGGAGTTTTAGGATATTGTAAAATATCTAACTCCTTGGCTCTGTCTCAGGGGCCACTGTGATAGAGAGGCCCCGAGCCACCTCCCTGATAAAGTCTTGAAAAGACAAGTCCTCTGGAGGAGACATCCTTCGTTTAGGAGAGGACTCCTCCTGTGGAAGAAGCATCACTGCATCGACCGACTCTTCAGAATCCTCAGAGGAATCGAAGTATCATCTGTCCGGATGCTCTTGCAAAGCCCGATACCCGTACCGACCGGGGTCGGTATCGGGAATAACCGGTCCCGGGGTATCGGTACCGGAGGGCTTCAGCGGACAGAGTACCGGCATAGCAGACACCGATACCGATGCCACCTGTACCGGGATCGGTACCGATGGCGATGCTAGAGCCGGTACCGGCGGAGTAGTCTGTTGCGGTACCACGGGCGTCGATGCCACAAGGAAAGCCGCCAGACTGCGTTCTACGGACAGAATCCTCTGATCCATTGACGCCGCCAATGCTTGGAAGTCGGTACCGGTGGAAGCCACCGGTACCCCAGAGCATGGCACCAGGAGATCTGTCGAGGCCACGCCATCGAGATCATCCTGGAACCCCGATGATGATGCTTTAGAGGCCGAAGCCTCCCGCCGGGGTAATTTTGCCGGTGCAGAATCCTCGAGGGCAATGCCAGAGGCATCTCGATGCTTAGAAGGAGATCTACCCTTCGAGGACCGGCTGGATTTATGTTTAGTTACCTAAGATCCATGTGAGGAAGAAAGCAGCCCTGGAAGACGTCGATGCCACCGAAGCTGCATCAGAGGGAAAGAGGGTACTGAGCTTGGCAGCTCAGTTCTGCCGACCTCTTTTAGACATCATGGAACAGGACACACAATCTGTTATGGAATGGTTAGGACCTAAACATTTTAGACACCAGTCATGGGTGTCGGTGACGGAAATGGTACCGCCACATTTTGTGCACTTTTTAAATCCTGAGGCAGGCTTTTCCATATTTAAGGAAAAAAGGTTTTGGGCCTAAGGCCCAAAACGCAAGTGCACCTGAAGAAAAAGAATGGAAAAAAGGGGGTTTTTTTTACAAGAAGAAAAGAACAAAGACCGGCGGTACCGGTACAGCGGCGAAGAAGGCAGACGCGACACAAAAGAAATAAAAAAAAAATAAGGAAATTCTTCTGTGGTGACAGGAACACGACCTGCTGGCTCCGCGGAAAAGAAGAACTGAGGAGAGACAGTTGGGAAAGGCGGGAAGGCAGCATGCAGGCGCTGTGGGATGCTCCCAAAGGCTTTCTGATTGGACGCTGGGGAGCGTTCCCGCGCAGGTTCCGTCGGTACCAACGTACCCATATGTGAAGACTCATTCCTGCTTGTTCCTGGAGATTGGCTCTGACGCTCTCTGGCAAAGGCCCATAGTTGCAGAGCTTCTTGTAGAATTGCAGAGAGCATGTTGTAGGTTGCCCAGGTGAAATCTGGTTGTTTAATTACCAGTGTGCAACCTAATCTATTCTGTGGGAGCCAAAGAATTGAAGATGGCTAAGAATAGCAGACTGGCTGGTTGCCTGCAACAATAAACTGTCCAAGTAGGTTTTGGAACCTCTCTTGGAATTATGTGTTATTAAGGCAGCAGAAGAGGTTAGAGTCCTATAGATTGGAAAAGGACCGACAGACTGAATTAGAAGTGATAACTCTCACATGTGGTCTGATAAGCTGTCTTAAAAGAAATATTTGAAAGATTGCAGAGGGGAGAAACTCTGTATGGAAATTATTTACTGGAGTAGGTATTGGGGACAATCCTATGGCTTAAAGGTAAGCCCTCCAGTCAAATAGCATCACTCTTTATTTATTTATTTGTTGTTCTTATATACCGCACTCTTAAAAATCAGCGCGGTTTACATATAACAGATTTGTGCAGTCAAAGGAAAGCACTTACAATGAACAGGGTAGATTAACTTGGACTTCAACTGATGGTAACTATGTACAACAATTTACATCTATTTACAGACTGTATTTATAGTATGTACATCCATTGGTAAGGTTTACGTGTTCATATTTGATAGCATGTTAAGGGGTGGCATGTTAGATTGCTGTGAATAGTGTAGGAGAAAGAGGTGATGTTTAAGCGCTCTTCTGAACTGAGCTAGGTCTTTGATGGCTCTAATGGATGCAGGGAGTATGTTCCAGCAACTAGGGGCATATAGCTTGAATGCTCTGTTCCTGGTTGACTTTGTGCATTTTGTTATTTCCCTGGGAATCGTTAGTGTATTTGCTGTACATGTTCTCTCTCCTTTCTCTGTTCGCAGTGATGGGGTGGATGAGGTCCATTAAGGCTGTGGGGGCCATCTTGTTGATGATTTTGAAAGTGATGATGGTTAATTTATATGTTAGTCGACAGTATATTGGTAGCCAATGTAAGTCTTTTAGTACCGGGGTGATGTGACCAGCTCTGGAGGCTCCGCTCAGGAATCTTGCAGCTGTATTCATCGCTAATTGTAGGGGGCTTATCGTATTTTTGGGAAGGCCGTATAGGATGACATTGGCATAATCAAAGAGGGGGATCACCAAAGCTTGAAAGACTGTTCTGAAATCCTCAGCTTGTTGCAAGGGTCGAAGATGTCATAGGGTTCGTATCTTGTGGTATATTTGTTTGATTATGTTGTTGATGTGTGTTTTGAAATTGAGTTGTTGGTCTATGGTCACGCCTAGATAGCGGATGCAGGGTCTGCATGAGAGTTCCCCATCTCTTGTCTTTAAGGTTTTCGGAGGTATGAAGGACTGGTTCCTTGTCACAAATAGAACTTCCGTCTTCTTAAAGTTGATTTTGAGACTTTGGGGAGGAGCCAATCGGTTATGGCATTGAAGCATTTTATCAGTTGGGTGAAATCTGGGGTAGTTGTGAATGGAGTAAAGCACAGTTACTTACCTGTAACAGGTGATCTCTGGGAACAGCAGGAATAAGTCTTCACATATGGGTACGTCGGTACCAACGGAGCCTGCGCGGGAACGCTCCCCAGCGTCCAATCAGAAAGTTTTTGGGAGCATCCCTCAGCGCCTGCGTGCTGCCTTTCCAACTGTCTCTCCTCAGTTGAGTTTCGTAGCTGAGACAAAGAGAGAGAAAGAGGAAAGGAAGATAGATAGAGAGATACAACTCCTAGGGGAGGTGGGTGGGTTGTGAAGACTTATTCCTGCTGTTCCCAGAGATCACCTGTTACAGGTAAGTAACTGTGCTATCTCCAGGAACAAGCAGAAATGAGTCTTCACATATGGGGACTCCCTAAGCTGTAGATGCCAGGGGGAGATCCCATAAAATGCGTGTCCCTGGGACAGGACTGCACTTCCCACACAGGGATCTCTGGCATCCCATGAGGGATGGTGGGTAGGAGTTGAAAAGAGAGGCGCTGTAGGAAAAACAGCTAACCTAAGGACTACAGGAGAGGAGTCCTTGGTATGTATGATAATTACCATTAAAAATATTGAATGAGCAATCACAATATGGACCTTACCTACTGGATTGCAGGAAGCAGAGAGGCTGATGGAGTCTACTGGGGATTCAGTAGAGGAATCCTCAAAGTGACCTCACAGCAGTGAAGGTGAAGGTCCAAATCTGGAATTGGCAGGTGACCCAGGTGTCAACTGGGGTAGTATAAAAACAGCAGGTCTTCAGTGGAAAGCTTTATGGGAAAAAGCTGAAAACTCTTTTAGCTACAGAGTCATTAACATTTAGGAGTAAAAGAGGAAGACTGACCGATTTGGACAACTAGCCCAGTCCTGGAGGGAAGAAGGGGTATGGGAAAAAGCCCGTATTCCCAAGGAGGACAGATGTGTGAAGGGCTGAAACTTCAGAACTACTGAAGATCTACGCTGTCTTTCCTAGCTGGTGAAAGATAGGAAAGATATTGAAGCATTGTGCTTCAGGGATAGCGAGACCTAGAATAAAGTGGGAGCTGTCAGTACCACAGTAGTGGTTGTGTGCATAATACCCCCGACATACTGAGGGACAGTATGAACATATGCAAGCCCACTGTCTGGAACCTCTAGGAAGGTAAAAACCTTTATAGCATAGACAGTTAGGGAGATAAGTATGTAAATAAATATCTACTTATAAGGAAGCATCTCGACAGATACACACATATATATATAGGGATATATATATATATATATATATGGGCATAACATATGCACACACAGCTTACAGACATATGTATCTATAGAAGTATATAGAGATATATACATACATGAATATGTATGTTTGAGGATACATGTCTGCAGCTAAGCAGATAGAGATATGCCCATAAGAACATTCACATGAGAGATGTGAAGGAGAAAGATTCATCTAATAACAAGGTGGAACCTACTTGAGAAGATATATAGAGAATCTATTCCTCCTGGCTAAGATGGTGCAGGAATGCTATCCAGTGAAATAACCAGGATGGTTGCGTGAAAAAACAGAGGATAAGATCAGCCTGTAAACAGCAAGTCCTGAGTCTTGTAGAACTCTGACATGGTAAATGGACAGAAAACGCATAGGAGGAGATACCAGGTTGACCCACTGGAGGGACACAAGGGGTATCATGCGTTACTAGTAGAATATGTGCTGTCCATAAAGGAGTAGGATACCATGAGGACTAGCTGCAAGGAAAAAAAAGCATATTCCTGCAGGATTGGAAAACCTTTTGGACATTCACGCAGAAAAGGTTTATATCCTGTATTATAACAGGAGATAACAGGGTGTGGAGAACCCTCACAGTCGTGGAAAATGACTGAGGAGCCTTTCCCAACCATATAGAATAGTCATTAGAGACAAAACCCCATGCTCTCTAGCAAGGGCCCATAGTAGAAAGCTTCTCTGAAGATTGCAGAAAGCATTATGCAGAATTAGGAAATAAAACTGGCTGTAGGTCAGCTCTGCTGCCAAATCCAAGAAAGTGGAAATGGCAGGAAAAGAAGATAGTGTGATAAGCCTGAAGTGATTAGGATTATCCAAGACAGATGAAAGTACTATCTTGGAATCACTACTAAGGCCAGACAGAAAGCAGTGGAAGACAGACTGGAAACTTGTGGAAAAGTACCAGTAGTCTAATCACTGGAACTCCTACATGGGCAGCTGCTGAATGAGACAGCAGAGAGAATCTCCCTGTGTAAAACAGAGAGAACAGACAAAAGGAGAGGTGAAATTCCTGTCCCTGTCTGATGAGCTGCCCAGAGAAAAGAAGGGAATTTATTCAAGGGAAAAAACTCTACACAGGAATGAAAGGCTAGAGAAGCCCTGCAGTGATATGGTACCACTCATTCAGGGGGAACCCTGGATGAGAGGGTAGAGAAACAGGAGCTGAAGGGTGACTTACCATATGGTAAGTCTGCGGAAGGAAAAAATTTTCATGTTGGGACAGAAAAACTATCATGGGATAGTTAACAACTTCTCGTCTTGGTAGGAAGAAGAGGAGAAACCTGTGACCCATAGACATGAATGTCCTGACAGCTCAGCATATCTAGGAAGAAAAGTATGTCCTGAAGAAAGGAATCCATGTGTAGAGTTTTGAAGGAAAAAACAGTGAAAAACTTCTGCTAAGAAGAAGTTAACTGTAGGTTGTAACCTTCAGGAACCTATGGTTGCTGGGTTTGTTCAGCCTGGCTAGAGTTTGGATTCTTCAGACCAGGGCGAGGTTTCCTCTGCTTGGAAACATCTGTATAATGGGCAGAAGAGTGAAACCTTCTTTTCCTAGGGAAAGAAGGTTTGGTAGGGCATTTCCTACCTACTGGGGAAGGAGAAGGCTTAGGATAGCCCCCAGAAACAGGGAAGTCAGTGGAGCAATGAGCAACCTGACGTAAAGACTCCCTATTGAAGAGATTTTCTCCAGTACAAGGAGTATTACCCAGTCTTTGTTGTGCCCATCTGTTCAAGTCTGAAGCCTGGAGCCAGGCTCTACGTCGTGCTCCTATGGCTATAGCAGAGGTTCTGCTAACAGACTGAGTCTAGAGAAGCACGAGAAAGAAACCAAGAGATATTATGGCTATGACTAAGAAGTAAGGAATAGTCTGCAGCCTTGGGCTCTGATAGAAAAGGAGTCAAAAGAGATAATTTCTTTGTGATCTCCTGGAGAGATAGACTCATATAAAAAATATAAGAGATAATCCTTGCTGCCAGCATAGATGTTTGGAAGGTTTGACATCCAAAGGCATCAAGTGTTCTAGATTCACGACCTGGCGGATAAGAAGAATGTTTCTTTTTGCTTTTTACCTTCCTCATTGCTGATTCCACTACAATGGAATGATGGGGAAGTTGAGTCTTTTGAAACGCTAGAGAGGGGGGCACCTGATACAGATCATCAGTTGCTGTAGAAGGTGAGGAAACCCTTAAAGGTGTTTCCCATATTCTCCGAAGAAGATCCTGCAAAGAATGATGTAAAGGAAGCATTATATTTTCCTTTTCCGCAGGAGAGCCTTGAGTAGGATTCACAGCCAGGGATAGGAATAGCAAGGAATGTTGCCATGTCAAGGAGAAATTTCTGAAAAGAAGGATCTCCAATGGGAACCATCCCTGGATAGGCTAAAGTTGAAGCAGTAGCCTGGGCACCGGAGGATGTAGTGGTCCGGTGCAGAAAAAGAGCCCCACTAGATGGATACTGGTACTGGCAGTTACGACTTGAGACAGTCAGTACTGCATCGTCCATGCCAGGTATCGACTCCAAACTAGGTATAGAAAGGAGCGATCCTGGTGAAAAAGGCATAGAAGTGGCTGGTCCCGATGTTACTGCAGGAACCGGCATCGATACCGATACCGGTAGCTGTGCCGGAATCGGAGGCGATACCGCCATCGAAGCAGTCATCGGAGGCTGCTCAAGAGGTACCGAGGCAACCAAAAACCCTTGGTGAGTATCCTCGGTACTGCGCATCCGGAATCGATAAGCGTCGGTTCCGAGACGCGTCGGTACCCAGTCTTCTAGACTAGATATCGATTCCAGACTCGGCATCGAAGGAAGCGAGTCTATCGATGCATGTCTAGAGGGTACCGACGTCGGTGGTCGTATCGGCGATGCTGCCGATACTGGAAAGTCAATCTGGGACGTATCGATCGGTCCCGAAGGCACCGAGAACTCCAGATGACGATCCCTGGCGAAGAGTGGATCACTCAACACCGGTGCCGATGCCGGGGTATCGGTACCGCTCGAAGCGGATGCCACCACCGAGCATGGCTCAGGTATGTTCTGTGAGGGGTGAGCCCCAGGAACAACCTGAAACCCCTGAAAGGCTTTGGAGACCGAAGCCTCCCGCCGGGGTTTTGAAGCCAATAGGGTCTTGAGGGCAAGGCCGGAGCCGTCATCATGCTTGGCATGAGACCTACCACTCAAGGATTGGCTAGTCTTAACAGACTGTTTGTGGGTTACCTGATCCTGTAGAGAAGAATTGGTCGATGCCCTGACACTGGAAGGGAACTCGGTATCGAGGGAAACTCGAAATGAAAAATGTCTTCTCATAAAATTGTAGCCTAATGGCTCCGGAGGAAAAGGGTCAGGACCCAAACAGGTTAGACACCAGAGACTGGAGTCTAAAAAGAAAACTGTATTTCCACAGTTAAGGCACTTCTTAGGAGAAGAAGGCTCCATGATGGAGAGGCCTTACAGGCCTAAACATTTAAGACAGAAACAGAGGGAAAACTCTCCCTGAGTTTGAGAAAAAGAAAAGAAAGCACAGTTACTTACCTGTAACAGGTGATCTCCGGAACAGCAGGAATTAGTCTTCACATATGGGGAGACGTCGCCGACGGAGCCCGCACGGGAATGCTCCCCAGCATCCAATCAGAAAGCCTTTGGGAGCATCCCCTGCGCCTGCGCGGTGGCTTCCCGCCCTTCCTACTGCCTCTCCCCAGTTGAGTTTCATAGCTGAGCCAGAAGGAGAGAAGAGGAAGGAACAGAGAGATACAACTCCTCGGGGAGGTGGGCGGGTTGTGAAGACTAATTCCTGCTGTTCCGGAGATCACCTGTTACAGGTAAGTAACTGTGCTATCTCCAGGAACAAGCAGGAATGAGTCTTCACATATGGGGACTCCCTAGCTAAGGATGCCCGGGGAGATCCCATAAGCGCAGCCCATGACAGGAGGGAATTAACCCTTCCTGGATCCCCGGCATCCCCTGAGGGATGGAGGGTAGGAGTTGAGAGAGAGAAACAGCAAAAACCCCAAAGACTACAGCGAGAGGAGTCTTTAGAATGCATGTGAGTATCATTAAGTATTTAATGAGTTAACGACCTAGTACCATGTAGAGCTTACCTACTGGACTGTAGGACGTAGAACTGCGATGGAGGTACTGTAGCCGCAGTAGCGAGGTCTTCAAGGGAATTTCACAGCAGCGAAGGGGAAGTTCCAAATCCGGAAGGGCAGGAGACCCAGGTGTCCACTGGGGCAGGAGAAGGACGGCCGGTCTTCAAGGAAGCTTTATGCGAAAGCCGAGCTCTCCCTTAGGAGCAGAGTCCATAACCCTGAGGACTAAGGGTAGAAGACTGGCCGATCTGGGTAGCCCAGTCCGGAGGAGAACAGGGGTGTACCCCGGAACCGAAGGGGTACACAGTCTTCCCTAGGTGAAGGGATAGGGAGACAAGGGTCTGAACCTCAAGAAAGGAGGACATAACTAAAAATAGAAGCTGTTGACTTCACAGCAGTAAGCGGAGTATAACCAGTCCCAGGGCTGATCCATAGGGAGATAGGCGATCGGACTGGCCGAACCCGGGAAGGGGGGGGGGGGGAACGTAAGTACCGGCCATTGGGGAAATAGCCGGTAGAACACAGGCACTGTGGACATCCCCCAATATGCGCCTACCGATACAGATAATATCTAATATATATCTAGGTAAGTAGGGCGTGGAGAACGCCCCCCCGGTACTGCCACAGGCAAGCCGAGGAACCTAAACTGCCTGGGCATATAATACTGGTAAGGTGGACCTGCCACTGATCCACAGAAAAAAACGTCCACCCGAGGCGGCGGCGTCAAGATCCATCCAGGATAAGGGATCTATTCCTGCAGAGCAGGGGCAGGTCAGCGAACTAACAGCACGGTAGCGTGAAGGACAGAGGATAACAACAGTCCAGTAGAACACATCAGGGGCACTGCAGGCCCTAGATGTGTCCCCAGGACCTTCACGCAGAGAAAAACTTGTCCCCCCCCCCGCACTAAGCAGGAGACGAGAGGGTATAGTCCACGAAGGATTGGAGTGACTATATCAGGTTGGGTTCTCCTGCCTGAACAGAGGGAACAGACAAGGGGAAGGAGCTGGTCCGGCCTCGTCGAGGAATTGTCCAGAACGTGCTGCGAAGAACAGCAACAAAGGTCTACACTGGGAGGAGAATTCCGGTATGGTATCAAATCAGAGGGGGACCTTGCAGAAAAGGGTTCGGGGAACGCACCTACGGGTAAGTCAGGTAGGGTAGGATGTCCATGGACCAGAACTATCACGGAATAGAGGTGATCTCCCTCCTCCAAGAGGGAGGGGAATACCTCAACCCCTGGACAAGCATCCAAACCAGTTGCCCTACTGAACTAACCCCAGTGTAGAGCTAGAAAAAAAAATTAAGCTTCTGGCAGAGAAGTAAATTGTAAGCCGCCGCATACGGGGCCTAAAGCTGCTTGGTATGAGTATCCTGGTGCGGGCCCCGGAACTTCAAACCAGAGTGAGACGTCCCTAGCTTGGGCGCACCCGGCGGGTGGGCGGAGGGATGAAATTTCCTCTTCCTCGGGAAGGAAGGTCTAGGAGGACATTTTCCACCCCCGGGGGGAAGAGAGGACTTAGGATGGCTTCTAACGTGAGGAGGGTTAGCAAAGCACTGAGCAACCTGACGTACGGCTTCGCTATTGAAGAGTTGGTCTCCAGCACATGGGGAGTTACCCAAATCATGCTGAGCCCGTCTACACAAGTCTGACGCCTGCAACCATGCAGTACGACGTGCTCTAATGGCAATCGCAGAGGACCTGCTGACCGACAGGAGTCTAGAGAAGCCCGAGAAAGGAACCCAGAGATATTCCTGCAGTGATAAAGAAGCAAGGAATATTCAGAGGCCTTAGTTGCAGACAAGAAGGGAGACAAGAGAGATAATCTCTCGGTGACCTCCCGGAGTATCAGGCTCATATAAAAAATATATGAAATAATTCTGGAAGCCAACATGGATGTTTGGAAGGTTTGACGCCCCAGGGTATCCAGCGTTTTAGAGGCGCGACCTGGAGGGCGAGAAGAATGCTTCTTCTTGCTTCCAACCTTCCTCAGCGCCGATTCCACCACGATGGAATGATGCGGAAGCTGGTGCTGCTGAAACCCCGGGGAGGGGGGCACCCGATACAGAGCATGCATGGCTGTAGACGGTGCAGGAACTCTCAAAGGCGACCACCAAGCCCCCATCAGAAGATCCTGCAGGGAAGGGTGTAGAGGAAGCATTACGGCCGCCTGTTCCGCAGGACCCGGACTTAAGGGAGGACCCGGGATAGGAATGGCAAGCAAGTCCGCCATGTCAAGGAGAAAATCCTGAAAAGACGGCTCTCCCAGAGGGGCTATGCCATGAGAGGCGAGGACGGGAGGGTCTGCTAGGGCACCAAAAGACCTATCGGCCTGACGCCCGCTGGGCAGAGAAGGGTACCAACAGTCCCGGAACGGGGCAGTCAGCACTACGTCGTCGGTTCCTGGAATTGATTCCAAGCCAGGCATCGAAGGGGTCGATGGCACCGATGGAACTGCAGGGATCGGCCTCGGCCCCGGCGATTGAAACGGCTCCAAAACCGCCGGAGGGCAGTGGTCAGTAATCTCTGCACTGCGTCGCAGGAAGGGACAGGAGCCAGTCTCGAAACGTGCCGTAGCCAAGCCTTCGAGGCTGGATACCGATTTGAGGCTGGGCATCGAGCCGAGCGAGGAGATAGACTCCCTCCTAGAGGGTCCCGCCGGCGGCGCCGGCGATGCAGATCCTGGGGAGCGAATCGGAACCGCGTCGAGTGGCGCCGCAGGCATCGAGGGCCCCCGAGGGCGAAGCTCGGTGACGAGGGAGACATCCGACACCGGCGTCGATGTCGGGTGGCAGGCACCGCCAGACACCGGGCCCCCTCTCGAGCCCGTCTTACCCAGAGGGGAATCCTTCCGGGGCATACGACCCGTCCTCGAGGGTACCCAGGTAACCCGACGACGGGCCCCTGCGGGGAGGGAAACGCAAAACCCCGGCGCCGACGCCGGGGCACCGGCGTCTCTTGACGCTGGAACTAACCCCATGGCAGGCCAGGACGATGGGAACCCACGCTGGATCGAAGCGATCAAAGTCACCGGGGCCCCCCTTCTAGCGATGGGCGGGGCCCTCGACGTCCGCGTCGATGCCGGGGGATCGCCCGTCTGGGATGGATCGATAGACCCCGAAGGTACCGGGGAAGGCAGACGGCGATCCCTGGGGACGAGTGGAGCACTCGACGCCCCTGCCGACTCCGGGGAAGCGGTGCCGTTTGAATCCGGTACCACCCCCGCGCAGGGCTGGGATACTGGCAAGCCAGTGTGGGTCGAAGCGATCGGTCCCGAAGGAACCGAAGGCACCAGATGACAATCCCCGGCGAAGAGTGGAACACTCGATGCCGACGCCAAGGCCTCGGTACCGCCCGAAGCGGGTACCACCTCCGCGCATGGCAGGGATGTAGGAACGCCAGACTGGGTCGAGTCGATCGGCCCCGGAGGTGCCGAGGACAGCTGCTGACGATCCCCGGTGAGGGGCGGGACGCTCGACACCGACGCCGATGCCGGGGGGTCGGTACCGTCCGACGCGGATACCACCCCCGCGCATGGCTGGGATGTAGGGAAGCCAGACTGGGTAGAGTCGATCGGCCCCGGAGGTGTCGAGGACACCAGCTGACGATCCCTGGCGAAGAGTGAAACACTCGACGCCGGCGCCGATGCTGGGGAATCGGCACTGCTCGAAGCGGATACTACCCTCGAGCACGGCTCGGGAATGTTCTGTGAGGAGCGAACCCCAGGAACAACCCGAAACCCCGTGGATGCTTTGGAGCCCGAAGACTCCCGCCAGGGTATATTGGCCAAGGAGGGCTTGAGGGGTTGGCCGGAGCCGTCGCCATGCCGCGCATGAGACTCGCCCCTCAAGACTTGGCTAGTCTTAACAGACTGTTGTGTGGTTACCTGATCCTGGAGAGAAGAGAAAACCGATGACCGCACCTTGGGAGGAAAGACGTCATCGAGGGATACCCGAAAGAGGGAAGGTCTTCTCCCGATACTGTAGCCCGGAGGACCGGGGAGGAAAGGGTCAGGACCCAAACAGGAGAGGCACCAGGCGTTGAAGTCTAAGTGAAAAACTAAGTCTCCACAGTGAGGGCACTTCTGGGGGGAAGAAGGCTCCATGCTGTAAACCCGGTAGGCCTCAAACGACCCGAGGGAAACGAGGGTTCCCTCTAGGTGACGAAGAATAAAAGAAAAGTAAAAAAAAAAAAGGGCACGGGTGGTGCCGTTGTCAGCGGGAAAAAGGCCGCGACCACAGGAAACAAGAAGAGAAGAAAAGTTTCTGCGGTGGCAGGAGGTACGTCCTGCCTGCTCCGCGGAAAACGAAAAACTGGGGAGAGGCAGTAGGAAGGGCAGGAAGCCACCGCGCAGGCGCAGGGGATGCTCCCAAAGGCTTTCTGATTGGATGCTGGGGAACATTCCCGTGCGGGCTCCGTCGGCGACGTCTCCCCATATGTGAAGACTCATTCCTGCTTGCTCCTGGAGATAAAACCCACCGGCGGTACCGGTGGAGGCGGGAAAAACAGCCGCGACCACAAGAAAAAAAGAATTAAAGAAAAAATTTTCTGAGGTGACAGGAGGACGTCCTGCCGGCTCCGCGGAAAAACAAAAACTGAGGAGAGACAGTTGGAAAGGCGGGAAGGCAGCACGCAGGCGCTGAGGGATGCTCCCAAAAACTTTCTGATTGGACGCTGGGGAGCGTTCCCGCGCAGGCTCCGTCGGTACCGACATACCCATATGTGAAGACTCATTCCTGCTTGTTCCTGGAGATAGAGTAATACGTGTAGAGCAGGCAGGAGATTTTAAATGATCAAATTATTTTGCATATTGGTTGCATGTAAATACTGAAAAGGAGTGCGGAAAGGGATGAGCCCTGGGGCACTCCGTAGTGTTGTTTGAATGGTAGAGAGGTTGTAGCTCCTGTTCGTATTTGCTGCCATCTGTCGGTTAAATAAGATTTGCACCAGTGCCATGCTAGGTCGCTTATCCCTTTATCATGCAGTCGAATTAGAAGTTGTTCATGGTTTACAGAGTCAAATGCTGCGGCAATGTCGAGGAAAATTAGTGCATATCCTTGTTTGATGGAGTCAATCCCGGTAATGAGTGTGTTGATGAGGGTGGTGAGCAGAGTATCAACACCGTGGGATTCTCTGAAACCATGTTGGCTTGAGTCGAGGGGGGCATTAGAGTCATTATGATCCTGCAGCTGTTGTTGTACCTCCTTCTTGATTATCTTTGCTAGAAATGGGATACTGGATATGGGTCGGTATGATTCGACCTTCTGGGCGTCAAGTTTGGCATTCTTTAAGAGGGGCCTGATGGATGACTTCTTAAGGCTTGATGGGAAATGTCCAGAGGAGAAGGATAGGTCGATGATTTTGGCTATTATCGGACTGACGTCATGGCGTAGTGACTTTATACAGAGAGCTGGAGAAGGGTTGTTAGGGGCCGTTGTGGCGTTGATGCTGGAAATGATGCTCTCGATGTTTCTTGGAGACGGTGTTGAGAAGGTGGAGAGCTGTTTGGTTGGGATCGTGGTGGGGGAGGATAGTGTGGCTTTACTAATGTTGTTGGTTTTGGCTATCAGGTAGTCGGCATAGTCTTGGGGGAGTATCAGAACTGGTTGTGACGCTGATTGGTCCTTCGTTAGGGACTTAACTATGTTGAACAGGTCGTGAGGCTTGTTCAGTGATCGGTTTAGCAGTTCAGAGTGGTATTCTTTCATTTTAGAGGATATAAGATTTCGATGGGCTAGCAAGTGGGAATTGTAGAGTGTCAAGTCTGATGTGGCTCGGGTGCATCGCCACTTTCTTTCCAATTTCCTGAGGGCTCGTAGAGAGGTCTTTAATTCTGCGGTATACCAGGGTGCAGAACCCTTCTTATTTGGTTGCTGCTCTATGACTTGTGGTTTCATTTGGAAAGGTATGTAAGCAAAGGTATTCAGGTTGGTATTCCATGAGTCTAGTACTTCTTCAAGATTTGGAGAAGTAGTCTTGATGTTGGGGAGGACGTTTTTGATGATCTCCTTACCATCAAAGTGTCTGAAGTGTCTGGAATGTACTATTGTATTTTCAGTTGGTTCAGGGGTGTTTTCTCTGTCTTGGTATAATGGCATTTGGAAACTGATTAGATTATGATCGGACCATGGTACAGGTGAGATGGTTACATTGAACTTGTGGTCAGGCTTTACTCCTGGTCTAGGGTGGAAGATAAGGTCTAACGTATTCCCTTTTTGGTGTGTAGGGGCATCCACTATCTGATCATAGTGTAGGTTACTGAGAGTTTCAAGTAGGGCTCTGGAGTGGGTATCATGTAGAGCTGGGAGACTGAAATCACCCAGTATCCAATTTGGCTTACGTGCATTTTGGGGGTTAGAAGCTAGGTCAATTATAGTTGCAAGGTCATCAGTAGATGAAGAAGGGGATCTGTATATTAGGTTAACTGTGTTGTGTTTGTTAGCAATAGAGATAGTATCAAGGTGAGTTGAACTGTTGTAGCAGATTGATAGTGTAAGTCAGTTTTAACTAGGATGAATCTCAACTAAGAGGGATGGAAGTAATACAGAGTTGGGAAGACTTACAATTTGTTAAGTCTCTGAAAAGGGTAAAGCTCCCCTGCAGTGAAAAGTATAAGATATCCTCGTACAGGACAATTACCAAGGTGAAGGGCATAGCATACCTTATAAGTAGTTGTAACTCCTCTGTTTACTTTTAAAAGGAGAGGAGAAACTTGTTACCTGTAGGGCATAATTATGTTCAATAGCTCTAAGAGCTGAAAGGATGGACTGCTCTTAGCAAGAGAGTCATGCCTAAAGTGGAGGATTAAGGCAGTGTATCACTGATCTCTCAATAAGGATGAGAATAACTGTAAATGCTTCTGTAGTTAAGAAGTAGTGGTTCTGAAACTCAACAGGAAAAAAGATTTAATGAATAAAAATCAGAAACCCTGCAACTGCTGAGTTTGCTGAGCCTGTTGAGACTTTGGTTTTCTTAACCTGGTATGATGTTGCCCTTCTTTGGAAACATCTGCATGATGGGTAGAAGATGAATACAACTTTTTCACCTTAGGGGAATAAAGTTTGTTAGGAGATTTTTTACTAGCTGGGGTAGAGGAAAGTTTTGACAATCCTCTGAAAGCAACAATATCAGTGTTTAACTGATTAGCTTGAAATAAAGCATCCTTGTTAAAGAGATTTTCACCAATACAAGGAGTATTTCCCAGCTTTTCTTGTACCCATTTGTCCAAGTCTGAAGCTTGGAACCAGGCCATGTGTCGTGCTCCTATGGCTATAGCAGAAGTTCTGCTAATAGACTCAAAACAGTCCAGGGAAGCACGATTAAGGAATTTAGAGACATTTTGAGCATGACTGACTAATATGAAAAAATCAGCTTTTTTATGTTCTTGAAGAAAAGGGTTCAAAAGCTTTAAGTTCTTTGTGACCTCTTCAAGAGATAATCCCATATAGAAAATATATGAGATAATTCTTGCTGAAAGCATGGATGCCTGGAAGCATCGACGTCCAAAGGCATCTAAAGTTCTAGACTCACGACCCGGCGGATAAGAAGAGTGCTTCTTTGCACTCTTAATACGCCTCATTGCTGATTCTACAACAATAGAATGATGAAGTTGAGTCTTTTGAAAACCTGGAGAAGGTGGCACCTTGTACATGGAGTCAAGTGTCTTAGAATGTGGTGATACCGTTAAAGGAGTTTCCCACATCCTTAAAAGTAGATCTTGTAAGATCTGATGCAAAGGAAGCATGACCACCTCCTTTGGAATCCAGGGGGATTGCAGGGTCTCTGAATCCCCTGGCAAGGATTCTTTACCAGGTATAGAAATGGCAAGTAACTCTGCCTTATCAAGCAGAAAAGCTTGAAAAGAAATCTCCCCTGAGGAGGACCCTCTAAAATGAGGGGTAAAGGCTAGACTTGTTGAAGATTCAGCCTTGGTACCGATGGATTCATCCCAGTCATCGGGATCGGAAGACCTGAAAGGATGAAGCATCGGATTTTCCTTAAAGCGATGTCTTCGGTAGCGCCCGAGGTCGGTACCGAATCAGCCATGCTAGAGATCGATTCCAGGCTCGGCATCGAAGGAAGCGAGTTTGTCAAAGTAAGCATGGACGGTACTGACACCGATGCCCATGTCGATACTGGTACCGGTACCGAAGCCGATACCGGAGGAACGGTCTGCAGCAACTCTAGTGGTACCGAAGTAGCCGAGAGCGCTAGACTGCGATCATCGGTAAGAAGTGTTTCATCCATCACCATAGCCGAAGCCGGGGTGTCGGTACCACTGGAAGCGGCCACAACCACAGAGTATGGTCCAGGTATGTTCATCAAGGTAAGAACCCCGAGAACAACCTGAAGCCCCGTTAATGCTTTGGAGCCCGAAGACTCCCGCCAGGGCTTTATTGCCAAAATGTCCTCGAGGGCAAGGCCAGAGCCATCTCGATACTGGGAAGGAGATCTACAACTCGAGGATTGGCTAGTCTTTACAGACTTTTGTTTGGTTACCCGATCCTGTGGAGATATTGTAGCTGGTGACATCGAGTGCGATGTGAACCGGGTATCGAGTTGTGCTCGATTCTGAAGATTTCTTCTATTTGAGCTCCAGCAGGAAAGACACCCAAGTGGGCAATGGTCAGGACCCAAACATTTTAGACACCAAGTATGGGTGTCAGAAAATATATCTGTACTGCCACACTTTGAGCATTTCTTAAGGGTAGTGGCTGGCTTTTCCATAATGGAAAGATAGAGGCCTAGTGGCCTAGAAACCATCAGACACTAAACAGGAAAAATTTCTGAAGAAAATAAATTCTTTAGAAAAAAATGAAAAGCACCGGCAGTACCGGTGGCTTCGAGGGAAGGCAGATGCGACCACAAAAAACTAATAAAAAGAAGAATTTTCTGCGGTGACAGGAATACGTCCTGCCGGCTCCGCGGAAAACGGAAAACTGATGAGAGGGAAGTGAATGGGCGGGAAGGCAGCACGCATGTGCGTGGGATGCTCCCAAAAGTTTTCTTTTTGGATGCTGGGGAGCGTTCCCACGCAGGCTCCGTCGGTACCGACGTACCCATATGTGAAGACTCATTCCTGCTTGTTCCTGGAGATCAGGTGTTCTTCAGGAGCAGCAGGAATCAGTCCTCACATATGGGTGACATCGACGACGATGGAGCCCCCATGCGGAGCATTTCCCCAGCTTTCTAAGAAAGCCTTTAGGAATACACCCACACATGCGCGGTCCCCTTCCCGCCCAAAGGTGCCATCTTGCTCAGTCAGATGACATAGCTAAAAGACAGCACAAAAACAAAATGAACTATGTACAACTGCAACTCCCAGGGGAAGAGGGAGGGTTGTGAGGACTGATTCCTGCTGCTCCTGGAGAACACCTGTTAAAGGTGAGTAACTACCCTTTCTCCAGGACCAAGCAGGAAGTCAGTCCTCACATATGGGTAACTCCCTAGCTCTGGGCTACCAGGAAACCAGGCTGAAAAAAGAAACTCCCTCTGTGAAGCCGTAGCATGAAGGAAAGAATTTCACTGAGACCAGAACCCCTCGGTAGCCCAACAAGAGGGCAGGAGGGTAGGAGTTGCCTAAACCTAAAAGAGATTCCGGAGTACTGCCTGACCAAAAGCACTGTCCCTATGGGACTCCCTCTCCAGGCAGTAATGGGCTGCAAAAGTCTGGCTTGAGGACCAAGTTGCAACCCTACAGATGTCTGCCAACGGTACAGAGCGGAGATGAGCTACTGATGCAGCCATGGCCCGGACACGGTGGGCTGTAACTCGACCCCGCAAGGGAGGGTCTGTCGCCCTGTAAGCCCAGGTGATACAGTCCGCCATCAATATGGATAAGGTACGCTTGGAGACAGGAACCCCCAAGTTGTTTGGGTCAAAGGAGACGAAGAGCTGAGTAGCCCTTCTATGACCCTTCGTACGCTGTAGGTAGAAAGACAAGGCCCTTCTACAGTCCATGGTGTGGAGGACTTCTTCAGCCCTGCTTGCATGGGGCCTAGGGAAGAACGTTGGAAGAACCACCTCCTGGTTGAGGTGGAAGGAGGAGACCACCTTCGGGAGGAACTTAGGATGAGTCCTAAGGACCACCCTGTTCTTACAGAGATGGGTGTATGGCCTGTCACAGACCAGGGCCTGAAGTTCACTCACTCGCCTGGCCGAAGTCAGTGCCACTAGGAAGAGAGTCTTCCAAGAAAGGAAGCGAAAAGAGCACGTACCCATCGGCTCAAAGGGCGGGCGAGTAAGCTGTTGCAAAACCACATTCAACTCCCACTCAGGGGCAGGTGGACGGAGAGGAGGCTTTAGCAAGAGCAAGCCTCTGAGGAACCTGGCCACCAGAGGGTGAACCGACAATGAGTGCCCCTCCACCAGTGAGTGGTGGGTTGCCAGAGCCGAGATGTACCCTAACCGAATTGGACTTAAGACCCTGATTAGACAAGTGCAGCAGGTACTGAAGCACCCACTGGCACAGGACAGGAAAAGGGGTTTCCCTGGCGCTGATCACACCACAGGGAGAACCGCCTCCATTTCAGGGCATAGGTCTTTTGGGTGGATTGCTTCCTTGAAGCTAAGACAACCTCCTCGACTTCCTGAGGCAAGCCCCAGGGAGCCAGCAGTACCCTTGCAGCCTCCAGGCCATCAAATTGAGAGCTTTGAGATTGGGGTGCAGAAGGGATCCCTGATCTTGAGAAAGAAGATCGGGTTGTAACCCCAGAGGAAGAGGGGTGTCCACTGCCAGCTGTAACAGGAGGGGAAACCAGGGTTGCCTTGGCCATCTGGGGGCCACCAGGATGAACGAGGCCCTGTCCCTTAGAATCTTGAACAAGGCTCGAGCCACCAGGGGCGTGGGAGGGAACGCATACAGTAGGCCCTGGGACCATGAGATCAGGAAGGCATCCGCCGCCAATCTTTTGGGATGCGGTTGCCTGGAGCAGAACTGGGGCAACTGCCGGTTCAGGGGACTGGCAAAGAGGTCGATAGACGGAAGTCCCCATCTCAGAAAAATGGTCTGGACCACTAAAGGGTGCAGTTGCCACTTGTGAGGTTGTAGGACTCTGCTCAATCTGTCTGCTAGAAAATTTTCCTGGCCAGAAGATAGACAGCCCTGAGTAGCATATTGTGTTGAAGTGCAAAGGAGCAGAGGGCCTTTGTCTCGACACAGGAGCCTTGACCCTGTGCCCCCCTGCTTGTTGACATAAAACACTGCCACTTGGTTGTCTGTCTGCACCAAGACAGCCTGGTGGACCAGGGTATGGGCAAAGGCCTTGAGGGCTAAACGTATCGCTCTGAGTTCTAGCAGGTTGATCTGCTGAGTGGCCTCTCATGGGAACCACAGGCCCTGTGTGCACTTATCCAGGCAATGCGCACCCCAGCCCTACAAGGAGGCATCGGTTGTGAGTACCACTGTGGGAACAGGTACCTGAAAAGGAATCCCCAGTAGCAGGTTGGGGGAGTGTAGCCACCACTGCAGGGAGTTCAGGAAGGGTTTGGACACCCTTACTTTGTCCCTGAGGTTCCCTGTGGCCTGCCTCCACTGGGTTCTGAGACACCACTGTGCAGGCCGCATATTCAGGCAAGCATTGGGGGTCACATGCACTGTCGATGCCATATGGCCTAGGAGCCGTAGGCAAAGCCTGGCAGAAACCAGAGGGTTGCTTATGAACCGGCTGGCCAAGCTCATTAGCTTTTCCACCCAGTCCTCTGGCAAGTAAGCCTTCGCTTGCAGGGAGTTCAACCTCGCCCCTATGAACTCCAGGTTCTGGGAGGGGAGCAAAGTGGACTTTGAGAAGTTTATGACAAACCCCAGTCGCTGAAGAAGAGAGACAGTACGGATGGTGGCTTGCCTTGTCTCCTCGAGAGTCTGACCCCTGATGAGCCAGTCGTCCAGGTAGGAGAAGACAAATATACCCTGGTTTCTCAAGTAGGCCGCTACCACAGCTAGGCACTTTGTGAAAACCCGTGGGGCGGAGGTTAGGCCAAAGGGCAGTACCCTGTACTGAAAATGGCTTCCTGCCACCACGAACCTGAGGTACTTTCTGTGGTCTGGATGAATGAGGATGTGAGTGAACGCATCCTTTAGATCTAAGGAGCATAGCCAACCTCCGTGCTGGAGGTAGGGCAGTAGTGTCCCAAGAGTTAGCATCTTGAACTTCTCTTTCTCCAAGAACTTTTTGAGATTCCTCAGGTCCAGAATGGGCTGGAAACCTCCAGTCCGCTTTGGCAAAAGAAAGTACCGGGAGTAGAAACCTTGTCCCCACAAGTGTGGAGGTACAGGCTCTACCGCCCTGTATTGAAGCAGACCGAGCAGTTCCTGGAGAAGGAGCTCCTGATCCAAAGGAGGCCTTGGAGGCTCCCCTGGGAAGTAGGTAGGGGGTACCTGATTGAAGGAGCAGATAGCCCTTTTGGACTATGCTCAGTACCCAAGCATCCCTTGTGATGGGTGGCCACTGGTGGGCAAACAGGACCAAGCGACCCCCCATGCTGAGGTGGGCCAGCAGGGGTGGAGAGGCTATGCAGAGGGAGTCAAAAGCCCCCTCCCTGCTGAGCAGGAGGCTTTCTGCCTACGGGGCCCATGTCCCTGCCCCTTGGCCTGCTGACCCTGCTGGGGAGGCCTGATAATGAGGGAAAGGTTTGCAGGCAGGCGCCTTCCTCGGGTAAAAGGCCTTTTCCCCCGAGCCCTTCTTCTTATGAGAAGGGGCAGAAGTCTTCCTGGACAATCTTGTCCTCGTCAGAGTCTCAGTCTCGAGCTCAGCGGCCTTTTCGGCCATGGGCTTGCCGAAGACGTTTTCACCCCGGCATGGGAAATCAACCAACTTGTCCTGCACCCATGGCTCGAAGTTCGATGACTGTAGCCATGCCTGGCGTCGAGCAGTGATGCTGGCCGCCGCTATGCAGGCCGAAGCCTCAAAGCCATCGTAGGCCGCTCAGGAAATGAATTTGGAACATTCCCAGACCCCCGAGGACAAGGATTGGAACCTCTGCAAAGGTTCCCCGGAGAGACCAGCCGAGAACCCGGCTACCTCTTTAACCAGGTCCCGCAAGTACATGTCCATGTACAGCTGGGTAGGCTTGGACACGGCAAGCAAGTATCGAGCCCTGGAAACACTTTCTGCCGATGGCATCTAGGCTTTGGGCCTCCCTGCCGGGGGGCACTGCAGAGTGCCTCTTCTGGCTCTTCAGATGATGCATGGCCGATTCCACCACCATAAAATGGTACGGCAGCTGCGCCTTCTGAAAACCAGGAGCTCTTCCGGACTTGATACATGGAATTGATCTGCTTGCTCAAAACCGGTGCAGAGGCTGGTGCCTCCCACATTCGGAAGAGGAGCCGTTCCAGCATCGGAGGAACCAGCACAGTAAAGGTCTCCATCGGGGGAGAGTCATACAGGAGGGCATCGAGCTCTTCGGCTCCTCCTCGGGGTCCGCAGGAACATTCAAGGTCTTGGCCATGTCCTTAACGAACTCTGAGAACCGGGTATCCTCCGGAGGGGACCTACTCCGGGGCTCGGACTGCGGCGAGTTCGACGGGACACACCGAGTCCGAAATGTATGGGGGGACTCCTCATCCTCCGCCTCCCATGCAGACTCATCCGAAGAAGAGTTGAGGGGCTCCGAACGCGTGGGTTCCGGCAACACCCGCCCCAACGCCGGGGCCATCGGCGTTGACGTGCTCGGTCCCGAACGGGAGGTTGAGGGAGACCGTGACGGAGACCGGACTCGGGCCTTCATGGCTTCGAGAATCGGCTCTGTCTCCGGGGTCGACTTAGACGTCGATGTCCCGATGGTCGGGGCAGATGCACCAGTCAGGCCAAAAGGTTTTGGGGTGACTGCCACCATTGGAGGGACAAAAGGCGATCTGAGTTTGCTATTTTGTCTGACAGGCAACCTGACGCCCAGGTCCACTGAGTGGATAAAGTCCACTGGGCTGCCCTCATATGGAGGAGAGCATAAGGAACCATATGCACGGTGGATGCCATGTGGCCTAGCAATTGTAACATTTCCCGAGCAGTGAGGTGAGGTTTTAGCACTGCTTGGGAAGCTAACTGCACAATGCGAAGGCAGCGGGGCTGGGGAAGGTAGGCCCTTGACTGTCTGGTATCCAGCAGAGCTCCTATAAACTCTAGGGACTGAGTGGGAGCAAAGTTGGATTTTGGGAAGTTTATGACAAGTCCCAAATACTGAAGGATGCCCATTGTGCGAAAGAGAGCAACCTTGGCCTCTCGCTCTGAAGGGGCTCGAATGAGCCAGTCGTCTAAGTAAGGGAAGACGAATATTCCTAGGGTGCGGAGAAATGCTGCTACCACAGCCATGCATTTTGTGAACACCCTTGGTGCAGAGGCCAGGCCAAAAGGAAGAAGCCTGTATTGGTATTGCTTCCCTTGAAACAGAAAGCAAAGGAACATTCGGTGAGTTGGATGGATGAGAACATGAGTGTACGCATCCTTGAGATCTAGAGAACAAAGCCAATCCTGACTCTGAAGGTATGGCAGCAGAGTTCCTAGAGAAATCATTTTGAACTTCTCTTTGAACAGGAATTTGTTCAATTCTCTCAGGTCTAAAATGGGTCTGTGTCCTCCTGTTTTCTTTGGAATAAGGAAATAGGGGGAGTAAAATCCTGTACCCCATTGGGGAATGGGTACCTCTTCTATTGCCCCTTGGGCAAGAAGCACAGTGACATCTTGACCTAACTGGTCGTTGAGAGAGGTCTGAGAATTGAACTGTCTTACCATTGTAGGAGGGGCATGCGGAGGAAATGAAGCTTGTACACATCTCTTACAATAGAGTCCAATTTTCTGCTGTTATCTGACTCCATCTGGGGGCAAAATGACATAACCTTCCTGGGATGGTGGAGAGTTCTGGGCCGTTCAGGGCCAGGAAGGCAAAGTTCTCTAGATAGGAGTCAAAGCGCCTGTGGAGGCTGAATCTGCTGAGCCGGTTGAGGCTTAGCTGCTTTTGTCTTTCTTTGCCTAGGTGGTTGCTGCTGTCCCTTTTGGGCAGAATGACCTACACGATGTCCCTGTTGGGTATAGGAGGGATAAAACTACTTCTTCTTACAGAAGAATGGTTTCTTAGAGGATTTTTTCCTCGCAGGATCAGCTGTAGATTTAGACAATCTATCCAAAGTGATATTGTCAGCATCTATCTCATTAGCATTTTCCTGCCAAAGAGATTCTCTCCTGTGCAAGGAATATTCCCTAGTTTATCCTGTACCCAAATTTCCAAGTCAGATGCCTGGAGCCAGGCAATCCTACGTACAACTGTGGCAATAGCAGAGGTTCTGCTTATGCAAGCAAAGCAGTCAAAGGCTGCACGATTCACAAACTTGGAAACATCCTGAGCATGTTTGACAAGGGCGAGGTAATCTTGCCTCTTATCAGGAAGGAGAGGGCTCATAAGCTCTAAATCTCCTGTGACCTCCTTAAGGAACATTCCCATATAGGAACTGATCCTAGTAGAAAGCATGGAAGCCTGGAAGGTTCGACGTCCAAAGGCGTCAAGAGTCCTACACTCACGTCCTGGAGGATTAGATGCTTGCCTTTTTGCACTCTTTATCCTTCTCATAGCTGATTCCACCACCATGGAATGGTGTGGTAACTGAGTCTTCTGAAACCCAGGACAAGGAGGAACTCGATACATGGTGTCAAGTCTTTGAGAGTGAGGAGATGTGGTTAGAGGTGTTTCCCACATCCTTAACATGAGATCATGCAAGATCTCATGAATAGGTAAGGTAGCTGCCTCCTTGGGAGCTTTAGGGTATTGTAGGATTTCTAATTCCTTTGCCCTAAGCTCCTTTTCAGGAGCCACTGTGATGGAAAGACCTTGGGCCACATCTCAAATAAAATCCTGAAAGGACATATCCTCTGGTGGAGACATCCTACGCTGAGGAGAAGAGGAATCAACAGGAAGAAGTACTCTGGTATTGGCAGAGCTTTCAGAGTCTTCAGACTTATCCGAGGATTCAAAGTATCTCCAATCCGGGTGATCGTGTCTGGGTGATCGTGCAAGGCACGGTACCGGTACCGACTTGTCGATGACGGATAGACACGCATAATTTGATCCTGGTAAAATACCTGCCGATGTCGATGCAGTCGGTGCCGGTACCAGTTGAATTGTCTGAAGCGGTTTCAGGGGCATCGAGGCCGTGAGAAGAGCCGCCAGACTGCGCTCAATAGCAAAGAATCTCTAGTCTATCAACGCTGCCGATGCTTGGATATCGGTACCGGATAAAGCAGCCGGTACCCCAGAGCATAGCACCAATAGTTCTGCCGAGGTTGAAGCCTCGAGAACATCCTTGAGCCCCGTTAGTGCTTTGGAAGCCAAAGCCTCCCAACGGAGCAGTTTTGCCGGTGAAAGTCCCTCAAAGGCAATGCCAGAGGCATCTCACTGTCTAGAAGGAGATCTACCCTTTGAGGACCGGCTAGATTTATGTTTAGTTACCTGAGATCCATGGGAGGAAGACGATGCCCTGGAAGACGTCGATACCACGGAGGCTGCATCAGAGGGAAAAAGGGTGCTGAGTTTAGCAGCTCGGTTCTGCCGGCCGCTTTTCGACATCATCCCACAGGCAACACACTCTGAAATAGAGTGGTCAGGACCTAAACATTTGAGGCACCACTCAAGGGTGTCGGTGACGGAGATGGTACCGCCACACTTAGAAGACTTTTTATTTTTTTTTCCATTTTATTATAAATATAAAGAAACATACAATATCAAAAAGGTAACAATAAGTTGGGACATTATCCCCACTTCAAACAGCAACTAGTGGAAATTGTAGTTAGACCACTTTTAGGAGAAATTAACTAACATACAAAAAATTTTAATATAAATCTCTGACCAAGACCGATAGCCCCTTAACCATAGAGGAGAAAATAAAGGAGGAAACAACAAAAAAAGAAAAAAGGAAAAGGAAACCCAGAACTTAACCTTTCCCCTCCAAGAAAACTAACAATTGATCCACTTCAGAAAAAACATATCGCGTCCCCTGATACACTATGTGGCATTTACATGGAAATCTTAAATAAAATGAAGCACCCAGGGCCAAGACACGTGGACGAACTTCCAAAAAGGCTTTCCGTCGTCGTTGCGTGGCCCTGGATACATCGGGAAATATCTGAACACACTGGCCACAGAATTTCTCAAGTTTCTTCTTAAAATAGGCTCGAAAAACTTTTTGTTTATCTAATTCAGAGGCAACTGTAACTAGCAAAGTCGCCCTGACAGGAATTTCATCCTGCGAGGACTCTAAAAAATTAGAAATATTTAACGAAGGTAAATCTTGAGGTCCACCTTGTGCCCCTCCCTCCTTACCTCTATCCTCTATAACATTTCCTTTAGAAGAAATATAATAGATATTCAACAGAGAAATAGAATCAGAATTGGTAATTAACAATACATCCTTCAAGTATTTGTGAAAGAGCATAGCAGGTGCTAGATAATGTGTTTTAGGAAAATTCAAAATACGGAGATTCCTTGAACGCAAGGAATTCTCCAACAATTCATCTTGATAATGTAAAGAAGTCACATCACGAACCAAAGTATCTACAACTGTACGCTGTGCAGCAATCCGAGCTTCAGTAGATACCGTTTTTTCAATACTGGACAGCCTAGACTCCTGATTGGAGATCTTTTCAACAGTTTCTTTTGTAAAAACCGAAACCTTTTGAAGGGAGGAATCCAAGGTCAACTCTAACTTAGATAACATAGCCAACAAATCCCTCAAAGAAACATCATCCGGAGGGGTCGGTGGCTCAACAGACCCAGCAAATACTACCACAGAAGGGAGCGGTGGAGGTAATGGCACAATAGGTGGTTCAATTCTCAAAAAAGAAAAAGAAAGGATAGGTTCTTCAATACCTAAATAATTAGAATCACCCACAACAGGGGAAACGCTCTCCTGAACAGCTAGGGGAGAATTCTCCATTTGCGGCAAAGAGTTCGAAGAAGCTATACTCACAGTTGACTTTTCACTTAACGAAATGTCCAATTTATGATCTGGTACCACTCTCACAGTCAAGTGTGCATCCATAGGTCCCACAGTCTTTACAGCCTTCGGCTGAGCAACCGGCTGAAGGCGTTTCTTCTTCTTCCCCATCTGCGAGAGACTATCTCGCCGAATCTGCACCGAAGGGGCGTGGCCTGCCCCTTTGGTCACGCACCACGGGCACGCGTCCGCTACGCATCCCGCGTTAAGGGCAGAGTATTATAGCCCCAGGAAATCCACCAGCCCCAATCAAGAGGCAGGATCGGGAACCGATCCAATCAGAAATTGCAGGTATACTTAAACAGGAAACAAAGTAACTCCTCGGCGTCCCGGGTTGAGGGCAGAGTATTATAGCCCCAGGAAATCCACCAGCCCCAATCAAGAGGCAGGAGCGGGAACCGATCCAATCAGAAATTGCAGGTATACTTAAACAGGAAACAAAGTAACTCCTTGGCGTCCCGCGTTGAGGGCAGAGTATTATAGCCCCAGGAAATCCACCAGCCCCAATCAAGAGGCAGGAGCGGGAACCGATCCAATCAGAAATTGCAGGTATACTTAAAAAGGAAACAAAGTAACTCCTCAGCGTCCCGCATTGAGGGCAGAGTATTATAGCCCCAGGAAATCCACCAGCCCCAATCAAGAGGCAGGAGCGGGAACCGATCCAATCAGAAATTGCAGGTATACTTAAACAGGAAACAAAGTAACTCCTCCCTTAGAAGACTTTTTAAAACCCGAAGCGGGTTTTTCCATTCTGAAGAAAAAGTTGGGCCTAGTGCCCAAAATGGTGCGTGGCACCTGTAAAGAAAAATTACTGGAAAGACTCCAGAAGAAAGGGTTTTTGTTTTGTTTTTTAAAAAAAAGAAAATAAAGAACCACCGACGGTACCGGTGTAGCGTCGAGGGAAGGCATATGCGACCACAAAAAAAGTATAGAAGGGATTTTTTTCTGCGGTGACAGAATGTGTGACCTGTCGGCTCCGTGTTAAACGAAGAACTGGAGAGGGACAGTTGGGAAAGGCGGGAAGGCAGCACGCAGGCACTGTAGGATGCTCCCAAAAGCTTTCCTATTGGATGCTGGGGAGCGTCCCCGTGCAGGCTCCGTCGGTACCGACGATACCCATATGTGAAGACTACATTCCTGCTTTGTTCCTGGAGATACTATTTAAGACTAATAAGAGAAAATATGTTTTCACTCAACGTGTAATCAAACTCTGGAATTTGTTACCGGAGGCTGTAGTAAAGGCTGTTGGTGTAGCTGGGTTTGAAAAAGGTTTGGACAAACTCCTGGAGGAAAGGTTCATAAACCATTATTAAAAAGGGACCCAGGATATCAATGCTTGACCCAATTCAAGCATTGTGGAACCTGTGTCTTTTGGGGAAAATGCTAGGTACATATGATCTAGATTGGCCACTGCTGGAAACAGGATACTGGGTTGATGGACCTTAGTCTGACCCAGTATGGCATATCTTATGTTCTTATGAACTCTCTCTCTTTCTTGGCTGCCCTGTCCTCCATGGGCTTGCCGAACAGTTGTTTGCCAAAGCAGGAGTTTCTCCTGGACCCACTGTTCCAGGTCTGAGGACTGGAGCCATGCTTAGAAACATAGAAACATAGAAATATGACGACAGAAAAAGACCACATGGCCTATCTAGTCTGTCCTTCCATAACAACTACAACAGTCCACTTTTTGCCTTTAGAGATCCTCTGTGTTGGTCCCATGCTTTCTTGAATTCAGTTACTGTCCTCATCTCTACCACCTCCACTGGGAGACTATTCCACGGATCCACTACTCTTTCCGTAAAGAAATATTTCCGCATATCACTCCTGAATCTATCTCCCTTCACCCTCATCCCATGTCCCCTCGTAGCAGAACTTGCTTTCAATTGAAAGAGACTCTCTCCCTGAACATTTATGCCACGGAGGTATTTAAACATCTCAATCATATCACCTCTATCCCGCCTTTCCTCTAAGGTGTACATATTAAGATCCTTAAGTCTGTCCTCATATGCTTTATAATGAAGCCCATTAATCATTTTGGTAGCAACCCTCTGCACCGACTCCATCCTGTTCACATCCTTTTGAAGGTGCGGTCTCCAGAATTGCACACCATACTCCAAATGAGGTCGCACCAAAGACTTATACAGAGGCATTATCACCTCCTTTTTTCTGCTAGCCATTCCTCTCCGTATGCACCCAAGCATCCTTCTAGCTTTTGCTGTCGCCTTTTCCACCTGTTTAGCTACTTTAAGATCATCAGACACAACCACGCCTAGGTCCCGCTCTTCTTTAGTGGACAAAAGTACTTCACCTCCTATACTGTATTGCTCCCTTGGATTGCTGCAGCCCAAATGCATGACCTTACATTTTTTAACATTAAATCCCAGCTGCCAAATTCTAGACCATTCTTCAAGCTTAGCTAGATCCCTCCTCATGTTATCTACCCCTTCCTGGGTGTCTACTCTATTGCAGATTTTGGTATCATCCGCAAAGAGGCAAACCTTACCCGACAGCCCTTCCGCTATATCACTAACAAAGATGTTAAAAAGAATCGGACCAAGGACAGATCCCTGGGGCACACCACTGGCAACATCCTTCTCCTCAGAGTGAGCTCCATTTACCTGTACTCTTTGTCGCCTCCCACCCAACCAACTTCTAACCCAAGCAGTAACTTTAGGGTCCATCCCTAGGGTGCTCAGTTTGTTTATAAGTCGCCTGTGAGGAACAGTGTCAAAGGCTTTACGGAAATCTAAATACACCACATCTAGAGCTCTCCCTCGGTCCAACTCCCTGGTCACCCAGTCAAAAAAATCAATCAGATTTGTCTGACAAGACCTGCCTCTTGATGTCGGGCTCCGATGCCAGCCGCTGCCACACGGGCAGAAGATTCGAACCTGTCATACACGGCGCAAGAGAGGTATTTCAAGCAGTCCGCGACCGATCTCAGGAGGGTCTGAAATCTGAGAAGATGCTCACCTTTGAGGCTGCGGAGAAACCGCCGAGCTCTTTAGCAAGGTCAAGAAGGAACATACTCATATATAGTTGGTATGCCTGGATGCAGCATGCCAACATGGATCCGTGGTAAGCCTTACGCCCAAGGGCATCGAGGGCACGGGATTCTCTGCCAGGCGGAACAAAAAAATGCGACTTTGGGCTCTTCTGTTTCCGCATCGTGGATTCCACTACTATGGAGGTATGAGGAAGCTAGGCCTATTGAAACCTAGGACTGCGCTGGACTCTGTACATGACATCGAGTCTTTTACTGATGATAGGGACCAAGGCAGGTGCTTCCCACATGCGGAGGAGCAGCTGTGTCAGGATGGACGGCACAGGGACCGTGAGAGACTACGTTGGAGGAGACTCATATTGCAAAATGTCGAGTTCCTCTGACCTTGGCTCTTCCTCAGTCTGCATGGGCAGATTGAGGGCCCGAGCCATTTCCCGCACAAATACCAAGAAGGAGGTATCTTCGGGGGGGGGGGGGGGGTTGGTGGTGGAGACAGGTCAGAGGGAAGGTCCCAGTGGGCACGGGTTTCAAGGGACATGTCCCTGTATGATTCCCAGCCCAAGAGATCTGAGAAAGACTTGGTGTTGGGCTGACCCCCTACGTCCGGTGCCTGACGCCTGTCTGGAGCCATGAGGCACTGACTCTGGAAGATCTCGTCCCCGAGGAACAGGACGACGAGTGAGATCAGTGCCGAGGACCCTTGCGAGGCCCATGGGTTTCCAAGGCAGTTTTCGGGAACACAGTCAAAGGACCCTCGGTCTCGAGGCGCGAGCCAGCCATGCTGGGAAAGAGCGCCTGCTGGACAGATAGGAAGGCAGAAACGCCGCGCTCTAATGCCAGCATATGGGACTCCCACTTAGGAGTGGGTCCCTGGGATGCCGATGCCGGGGTTACCAGGTCTGGCCTGGAGGAGAGGGTGTCCTCACTGGGATGACCCTCAGGAGACTGGGCACCATCACCGAAGGCCTTCATGTCTGTACGAGGTACCTTTCGAGGCCACTCCTTGTCCAACTTTCAGGAACGCTGGGGATGGCTAAGGGAACGAGCGCGAGACCGCTCACGCTTATCTGGAGCCCCCAACAGCGTCTTCAAGGTGGTCGTCTTTTTTCCCCGTTCCACCTCGAGCGAACCCTGGTCAGAGTGATGCCTGGAACGCAGAGTAACTGCGGGGGACCCGCAAGTGGTGGATCAGTGGAGTAGGGCGCCATCGGGGACTCCGGTGCTGACTTACAAAAAATGTCGTCTGACTTCTGCTTACGGCTTTATAAGGCCTTAGCGGATATTTTCTTGCAAAGCGAGCAGAGCTCCGGGTTATGGTCAGTCCCCAGACACTGCAGACAAGTCGTTGGTGTCCATGAGCGACATGTTTTTGGAGGATCTGTCACATTTTTTGAAGCCAGTGGCCATGGGGGCAAAAAGAGCCCCTGCGAGGTTGAAGATCCTCGAGGCCAGCGGTTAGAAAAAGGGCACGGCCGAAGGAGAAAAAACTTTTTCCGAGGGATGAGGATGTGTGTCCGAAGGGAGACTGAGCAAGATGGCACCCTTGGGTGGGAAGAGGACCACGCATACATGGCAGCAATCCCAAAGGCTTTGAAAGCTGGGGAATTCCTCCGCTTGGGCTCCATCGGTGTCGACGTCACCCACAAGTGAGGATTGACTTCTTGCTTGTTCCTGGAAAAAATGCCAGTTCTGAGCTGACATTATTTATTATTAGGAATAATGCAGCTTATGAAGTTTAATTTAAACTGCATTATTTGCTTTTCAGAATAAATGAAGCATTTTGTATGCATTTGCATTTTTACATCTCATTAAGGAACAGGCATTAAGAGTAGTTACTCACCTGTAACAGGTGTTCTCCAGGAGCAGCAGGAATCAGTCCTCACTTATGGGTGACGTCAGCCGACAGAGCCCTCGCGGAGCAATTTTCCCCAGCTTTCGCAGAAAGCCTTTGGGAATTGCAGCGCGCATGCGCGGTCCCCTTCCCGCCCAGGGATGCCATCTTGCTCAGTCTGATGACATAGCGGAAAGACAGCAAAAGTTAGCAAATATGCAATAAGAATGATTGCAACTCCAGGGGAGGAGGGAGGGTAGTGAGGACTGATTCCTGCTGCTCCTGGAGAACACCTGTTACAGGTGAGTAACTACTCTTTCTCCAGGACCAAGCAGGAAGTCAGTCCTCACTTATGGGACTCCCAAGCTTAAGGCTACCGGAGACCTCAAGTCTAAAAGAGCTCCCTCAAGCTCAACAGTACAGAGGGAAAGAGTCTTCTCTGAATACGAATCCGGCCGGTAGCCCAACACTAGGGCCGGAGGGAGGAGTTGCCTAAACCTCAAAGAGATTGTGGAGAACTGCCTGGCCGAAAGCGCTGTCCCTGCGGGACTCCCTTTCAAGACAGTAATGAGCCACAAAGGTCTAGCCTGAAGACCAAGTAGCGGCCCGGCAGATGTCTGCCAATGGAACAGAGCGGAGATGAGCCACCGACGCGGCCTTCGCCCTGACCCGATGAGCCGTGACACGACTCTCCAAGGAGAGACCGGCCGCCCCGTAAGACCAGGCGATACAGTCGGCTATCCAGGAGGACAGAGTATGCTTAGAGACAGGTACCCCCAACCGATTGGGGTCAAAAGATACGAAAAGCTGGACGGCTTTCCTATGCTCTCGCGTACGGTCAAGGTAGAAGGATAAGGCTCTTCTACAGTCCAGGGTGTGCAGCACAGTTTCCGCTCGGCTGGCGTGCGGCCTGGGAAAAAAGGTCGGAAGAACCACCTCCTGGTTGATGTGGAAGTGGGAGACCACCTTCGGAAGGAACTTAGGGTGGGTCCGCAGTACAACCCTATTCTTGTAGAACCTAGTGTACGGAGGCTCCGACACTAGGGCTTGTAGCTCACTCACGCGCCTCGCGGAAGTGAGGGCCACCAAGAAGAGAGTTTTCCAGGAGAGAAAACGGGGAGGGCAGGTAGCCATGGGCTCAAAAGGCGGACAGGTAAGCCTTTGCAGAACCACGTTGAGGTCCCAGTCGGGGGCTGGAGGGCGCAACGGGGGTTTAAGCAGAAGGAGGCCTCTGAGAAAGCGCGCCACCAAAGGATGCGAGGAGAGAGGCCTGCCCTCAACCGGTGAATGATGCGCAGAGAGAGCACTGAGGTGGACTCTGACAGAGTTGGATTTGAGACCTAGGTCGGAGAGGTGACGCAAGTATTGCAGCACCACCGATACTAAACAGGCGAAGGGGTCCTCAGACCGCTGAGAACACCAGACCGAGAAGCGACGCCATTTGAGGGCGTACGACTTCCGGGTGGAAGGACGCCGAAAAGCTAGGACGACGGCTTCCACCTCCGGGGCTAGCCGTAGCAGAGCTAGGATTACCCTTTCAGCAGCCAGGCCGTCAGGTGTAGGGCCCGGAGGTTGGGGTGCAGAAAAGTGCCCCGATCCTGGGTTAGGAGGTCGGGGTGGAACCCCAGAGGAAGAGGGGTGTCCACCGCAAGATGTAGTAGTAGGGGGAACCACGGCTGTCTCGGCCACCGAGGCGCCACCAGGATCACGGAGGCCCTGTCCTGGACAACTTTGAACAATGTCCGGGCCACCAGTGGCGTAGGAGGGAATGCATACAGCAGACCCGTGGACCACGGGATGAGGAAAGCATCCGGCGCCTCCCGAGAAGGATGGGGGTGCCGGGAGCAGAATCTGGGGAGCTGCCTGTTCAGGGGACTGGCAAAAAGATCCACAGTGGGAGAGCCCCACCGGCGGAAGATCTGCTGGACCACCTCGGGGTTCAGTTTCCACTCGTGCGGTAGCAGCATCCGGCTCAGCTTGTCCGCCAGGCAGTTGTCCTGTCCTGGCAATAAACTGCTTTGAGGAGGTTGTCGTGATCGACAGCCCAAGAGCACAGCCTCCGGGCTTCCCGACATAGAAGGAGGGAGCCCGTGCCCCCCTGTTTGTTCACGTAGAACATTGCAACCTGATTGTCCGTCTGCAACAGTACGGACTGGCCGAACGTCAGGTGAGAGAAGGCCCGCAGAGCTAGGTGGATCGCCCGGAGCTCCAGGACGTTTATCTGCTGGGCAGCCTCTCAAGGCGTCCAAAGGCCCTGAGTGCATGTCCCTCGACAATGCGCCCCCCATCCCAGGAGAGAGGCATCTGTCGTGAGCACCCGGGACGGTGGGTGAGACTGAAATGGCATGCCGAGCACTAGGTTGGGCAGGTGAAGCCACCATTGCAGGGAGGAGACCAGGCGGTCGGAAATTTGTATCAGGTCCGACAGTCTCCCTGTGGCCTGACGCCACTGAGTGCGAAGGCTCCATTGCGCAGGCCGCATATGTAGACGGGCATTCGGAGTGACATGGACCGTGGAGGCCATGTGTCCGAGTAGCTGCAGGAACTGTCTGGCCGAGGCCGGCGACCTGCCGCTGAACATGCCGGCTAGAGCCGTGAGCCGGTTGGCCCTTTCCGGAGGCAAGAAGGCACACGCCTGCCGAGTGTCCAGCCGCGCCCCTATGAACTCGAGGTCCTGAGAGGGGAGCAAAGCGGACTTTTCGAAGTTTATGACGAAGCCCAAGTGCTGAAGCAGGGCCACCGTACGTTGGGTGGCCTGGGCGACCTCCGGAGCAGACGATGCCCGGATGAGCCAGTCGTCCAGGTACGGGAAGACGAAGAGGCCTTGAAGCCTTAGGAAGGCGGCCACCACTGCCAGGCACTTCGTGAACAACCTGGGGGCGGAGGACAGGCCAAAGGGCAGTACTCGGTACTGATAATGCTTCCCCGCCACCACAAACCTTAGGTACTGCCGGTGGTTCGGATGAATAAGGATGTGGGTATAAGCATCCTTTAGATCCAAGGAGCATAGCCAATCTCCCCGCTGGAGGTAAGGCAGCAGGGTTCCAAGGGTAAGCATCTTGAACCTTTCCAACTGCAGGAACTTGTTGAGGTTGCGTAGGTCTAGAATGGGCCTGAGGCCTCCTGTTCTCTTTGGAACCAGGAAGTACCTCGAGTAAAACCCGTGACACCAGCAGTGTTGGGGCACGGGCTCCATCGCCCGTTCTTGAAGCAGACTTCGCAGCTCCCGAAGGAGCAAGTCCCTGTGCAGAGGGGGTCTGGGAGGCTCCCCTGGGAAGTAGGGGGGAGGCACCTGGTGAAAATGGAGGAGGTAGCCTTCTTGAACCACCTGCAATACCCAGGCCTCGGATGTTATGGCGGACCACCTGTGAGCAAAGTGGGTCAGCCAACCCCCCCGTGCCGGCCGAAAGCCCCTTAGGGGGAGGGGCTATGCTGGCATAGTCAAAAAACCCCGCCCTGCTGGGCCGGGGCCTGCGTGGCGGGTTTGGGGGCTTTCTGCTTCCGGGATCCGTTACCCTGTCCCCTAGGCCGCTGCTCTTGAAGGGGGGTTGTGGCCGGGTATTGTGTTTGGTGATGCGTATAAGCAAACACTTTCCTCGGGTAAAAAGGCCTTTTCCCCGAGTCCTTCTTCTTCTGTGAAGGGGCAGAGGACTTTCTAGAAAGGCGAGTCCTGGTGAGAGTCTCCGACTCGAGCTCCGCCGCCTTTTCGGCCATGGGTTTGCCGAAGAGGTTTTCCCCTCTGCAAGGGACATCGACCAACTTGTCCTGCACCCAGGGCTCGAGGTCAGATGACTGAAGCCAAGCCTGGCGGCGAGCCCCGATGCCGGCTCCAGCTACTCGGGCCGAGGCCTCGAAGCCATCATAGGCCACTTGAGAAATGAACTTCGAACACTCTGGAATCCCGGAGGACAAGGCTTGGAACCGCTGCAAGGGTTCCTCGGAGAGACCGGCCGAGAAATCCTGAAGTTCTTTCGCCAGGTCTCGGAGGTACATACCCATGTACAGCTGATATGTCTGGACCCGACAAGCAAGCATAGAGCCTTGGAAGCACTTCCTACCGAGGGCATCCAGGCTCTGGGCCTCCTTCCCCGGGGGCACCGAGGAGTGCATCTTCTGACTCTTAAGTCGATGCATGGCCGACTCCACCACCATGGAGTGGTGCGGAAGTTGCGCCTTCTGGAACCCGGGGCTCTTGCGGACTCGATATATGGAATCGATCCGCTTGCTCAACACTGGCGTCGAGGCGGGGCTCTCCCACATGCGGAGGAGAAGCCGCTCCAGCATCGGGGGAACCGGTACAGTGAAGGCCTTCCTCGGGGGGGGGGGAGTCGTATTGAAGGGCCACGAGCTCTTCGGCTCGGGGTTCCTCCTCCGGAAGGCCAACGCTTTGGCCATATCCCTCACGAAATCGGAGAACCGGGTATCCTCCGGAGGGGACTGCCTCCGAGGCTCCGACTCGGGCGAATCGGAGGGGACGCACCGAGTCTGAAAAGAACCGGGTGACTCGTCCTCCTCCGTGTCCCAGCCCGACTCCTCCGAGGAGGAATCGAGAGGTTCCGCGGGGGCGGGACCCGGGGACCTCCGCCCCGACGCCGAGGCCAGTGTCGAGGACCTCGGTCCCGAACGGGAAGCCGAGGGAGACCTAGGCCGAGGATCGAATCGAGCACGTATGGACTCGAGGATCGGCTCGGCCTCCGGGGTCGACTTGAGCGTCGACGTCCCGGTGGTCGGGGCAGATGCACTGGCGAGGCCGGTGATCCATGCCCGCTGCTGGTTCATGAAGGCAGATATACTGCGCTCCAAGGTCGTCAATCTGAGATCAAGCTCAGAAGACCCAGCAGCCGTCGACTCGGGCCCCGACGGCGTCGGGCCCGACGTCGGCTCATCCGTGGGAGAGTCCAGGAGGACTATATCACTCACGTGCCTAGGCGACTCCACTTCGAGACGAGGGATCTTCGAAGGCTTCTCCTCCTTTGAGGGCCCGGGGAGCTGGACCGGGCTAAGCGACCTGGCCCTCGAAGGACCAGTTTCGCCGCCCGGATCCACCCTTGCGGGCCGCTTCTTCCGCCGGCGTTCCCGGCTGGGGGAGCCCCGTTCAGAAGAACTCCTACGATGCTCCGAACCGGAGCCGCGAGGCGTAGAGGCCTCTGACGAGGTCCGCGTGGAGTCAGAGAAGATCCGGTCCCTCTGCGACTGCCGACTCCTCAGCGCCTTCGAGGACATCTTGCTGCACGGGCCGCAGCTTATAGGGTCATGCTCGGCCCCAAGGCAGCGGAGGCAGCAGTCATGCGTGTCAGTAAGAGACATGAGCCTGACACAGCGATCACACTTTAAAACCGCTGGCAGCCATCGGGGGAAAAAGGGCCCCTGCAAGGTCGAACGACCGCGCTGCCAGGGATGAAGAGAAAAGTGGCGGGACCGCCAGTTGGAAAAAAATTAAAACGTAAACGGGCCCGATAGGGGATATCGAGACCCGGCGGGAAGAGGAACACACGAACCGAGAAATTTTTTTTTTTTTAACGAAAAGAAATCAAAGAAATCAACTTTTCAGCGGCGTTAACAGACACGTCTGTAGGGCTCCGCGGAAAAAAGAAGACTGAGCAAGATGGCATCCCTGGGCGGGAAGGGGACCGCGCATGCGCGCTGCAATTCCCAAAGGCTTTCTGCGAAAGCTGGAGAAAATTGCTCCGCGAGGGCTCCGTCGGCTGACGTCACCCATAAGTGAGGACTGACTTCCTGCTTGGTCCTGGAGAATGGTAACTCCTCATATGATTGTGATATTAGATAATTTAATCATAACAGGAGTTAAATTTGACCCACTAGTAACTTTGGAGCCCAAATCTCCTCCGTGAATAGAGTCAGCTTTTTCGGTCTCAGTCAGTCTGAACAATTAAATGGCTCTTTTCCCTTAAGACTTGAAAACATTGATCTTTGCATTAATTTTAAACAGCACAGACTGGTTGTTCTCAACCAGGGGGTACGTGAACCATCAGGGATACCTCAGGGGCTGCAATTTTCAGTATGGCCATCTGTAAAGCATCTGGAGGTGCATATACATACACATAGTGGGTACCTTAGCACTTGGCTGACCCTTGATGGGGAACCTTGGCCAAAAAGGATGAGAACCCCTCGCATAGATTATTGAAACTCCCTTTATAATGTTTTAAACCAGTCCTCGATCATCTACAATTACTTCAAAACACAACCGTGAGACTTCTAACTGGCACAAGTAAATTCAACCACATTTTTCCCGTCCTGAAACAATTACACTCTTTACAAATTGATTTTAGAATTCATTACAGAGTTTCTATTCTAGTGAACAAAAGCATTATATACTAGCTTTCCCAGTTATTTATCAAATCTAATATCAGCAGCTTACTCTTCCCGGCCATCACATTTCCAATACACAAATTAACTGGTAAACATAGTTATTCACCTGTAACAGGTGTTCTCCGAGAACAGCAGGAAGCAGTCCTCACATATGGGTGACATCGGCACAGATGGAGCCCTGCGCGGAAGCATCTCCTCAGCTTTCAAAGAAAGCCTTTGGGAGATGCACCACACATGCGTGGTCCCCTTCCCACCCAAGGGTGCCATCTTGCTCAGTCAATGACATAGCTAAGACAGCAAAAAAAAAAAAAAAACCAGGTACAAATTAGGCAACTCTATAGGGAGGAAGGAGGATTGTGAGGAATAATTCCTGCTGTCCCTGGAGAACACCTGTTACAGGTGAGTAAAGCGTAGTTACTCACCTGTAACAGGTGTTCTCCAGGGACAGGAGGAATCAGTCCTCACATATGGGTGACGTCAGCACCGACAGAGCCCTCGTGCGGAGCAATTCCCCAGCTTTCAAAGAAAGCCTTTGGGATTGCATCGCACATGCGCTATCCCCTTCCCACCCAAGGGTGCCATCTTGCTCAGTCAGACGACATAGCTAAAAAGACAGCAAAAATGAGAAAAAATTAATCAAAGGACTGCAACTCCAGGGGAGGAGGGAGCATCGTGAGGACTGATTCCTGCTGTCCCTGGAGAACACGTTACAGGTGAGTAACTACACTTTCTCCAGGAACAAGCAGGAAGTCAGTCCTCACATATGGGACTCCCTAGCTACAGGCTACCGAAAACCTATAGCTGAAAATGGCTCCCTCTAGAAGAGCTGCAGCAGCAGTGATAGGATTTTTCTCTGAGAACGCAACCCCCACAGTAGCCTGACACCAAAGGGTCGGAGGGTAGGAGTTGCCTAAACCTCGAATAGGTTACGGAGTACCGCCTGACCAAAAACACTGTCCCGCCGGGACTCTCACTCCAGGCAGTAGTGGGCTGCAAAGGTCTGGCTTGAAGACCAAGTTGCGGCCCGGCAGATGTCTGCCAACGGAACAGAGCAGTGGTTAGCCACTGATGAGGCCTTAGCCCTGACAGAGTGGCCCTGTAGTTGGAGGTCAGCTGCCCTGTACGTCCAGGCGATGCAGTCTGCCACCCAGGTGGATAACGTGCGCTTGGAGACAGGTAGACCCAATTTACTAGGGTCATAAGAAACGAAAAGCTGAGAAGCTCTCCGATGTCCCCGAGTATGTTCCAGGTAGAAGGCGAGCGCCCTCTTACAGTCCAGGGTATGCAGAACCGCTTCTGCCCTGCTGGTATGTGGCCTGGGGAAGAAGGTTGGAAGAACCACCTCTTGGTTAAGGTGAAACGAGGAAACCACTTTTGGGAGGAACTTGGGGCGAGTACGTAGGACCACTCTGTTTTTGTAAAACTGTGTATACGGTCTATCCGATACTAAAGCTTGCAGCTCGCTCATACGTCGAGCAGACATGAATGCCACCAGAAAGAGTGCTTTCAAGGAAAGGAAGCGGAGATGACAGGTGGACACTGGTTCAAAAGGTGGGCAAGTAAGCCGCTGCGAGACCACATATAAGTCCCATTCTGTAGCCGGTGGGCGAATCGGAGGCTTCAAGAGTAGGAGGCCTCTGAGGAACTGGGATACCAAAGGGTGAGCTGAAAGAGGCTGCTTGTCCACTGGAGAATGGTTAGTTGATAGCGCACTCAGGTGGACCCTGACAGAGTTAGACTTGAGGCCTAACTCTGAGAGGTGGAGCAAGTACTGCAATACCTGAGGTACTTGACAAGTGAACAGGTTCTCCTTATTTTGGGCACACCACCGTTCAAATCTATGCCACTTGAACGCGTAGGATTTTCTAGTGGATTGCCTCCTAGAGGCCAGCAACACCTCCTCAACCTCCTTGGGAAGGAGTAGAGGAGCAAGTACTACCTTCTCAGCAGCCAGGCCATTAAGTTGAGGGATCTGAGATTGGGGTGTAGCAAGGAACCCTGTTCCTGGGTCAAGAGGTAGGGCTGAACACCCAAGTGGGAGTGGAGTTTCGACCGCCAGTTGAAGGAGAAGAGGGAACTAAGGCTGTCTGGGCCACCTGGGGGCTACCAGGATGACAGAGGCCTTGTCCTGAAGAATCTTGAACTGAGTGTGTGCCACCAGGGCGTGGGTGGGAACACAAAGACCCTGTGCCCACGAAATCAGGAAAGCATCTGCCGCCACGCTCAGCGGATACGGCTGTCTCAAGCAGAACCGGGGCAACTGATGGCTTTGTGGACTGGCAAAGAGATCCATGGATGGGAGACCCCAACAGTTGAAGATCTGCTGGGCTACATCCAGGTTCAGTTGTCATTCGTGAGGCTGAAGAATCCTGCTCAACTTGTCAGCCAGGAGGTTCTCCTGACCTGGCAGATAAACTGTCCTTAGGGACATGTGATGTGCCACTGCAAAAGAGCAGAGGTCCATAGTTTCCTGGCATAGGACACGAAATCCTGTGCCTCCCTGTTTGTTGATGTAGAACATCGCTACCTGATTGTCTGTATCAGCACCGACTGATGTGAAAGAAGATGACAGAAGGCTTGAAGAGCTATGCAGATGGCTCGAAACTCTAGAAGATTGATTTGAAGTGCGGCCCCTCGCGAGGACCACAGACCCTGAGTGCATGAACCCTGGCAATGGGCTACCTAGCCCAGCAAGGAGGCATCTGTCATCAGCACTCTGGTGTGAGAGGGAGATTGGAATGGTACTCCCTGAAGCAAGTTGGGGGGGGGGGGGGTTTGAAGCCACCATTGCAAGGCTGTCTCCAGTAGCTTGGAAATCGCTACCCTGTCTCTGAGGCGGCCAGTGGCTTGCGTCCACTGAGGCTCCATTGAGCTGTGCGCGTGTGGAATCCAGCATATGGAGTCACATGCACCATGGAGGCCATGTGGCCCAGGAGGCGTAGGAAGACCCTTGCGGAGACTTGAGATCTGTGCTGGACCTGCTGTACCAAGTCCAGCAACCATCTTGCCCTGTCCAGCGGCAGGTAAGCCCTTGCCTGAAGTGTTTCCAGTCTTGCCCCTATGAACTCCAAGTTCTGAGTGGGGAGTAAAGTGGACTTTTCGTGATTTATAACAAACCCTAGGTGCTGGAGCAGGGTGACTGTGCGAGCAGTGGACTGCTGTGCCTCCAACGCCGACTGGCCCCTAATGAGCCAGTCGTCCAGGTATGGAAAGACAAAGACTCCCTGGCTTCTGAGGAAGGCCGCCACAACTGCTAGGCATTTGGTAAAAACTCTGGGAGCGGAAGCTAGGACAAAGGGAAGCACCTTGCACTGGAAGTGGTTTTCTCCGACCACAAACCTGGGATATTGTCTGTGGTCTGGGTGTATGAGGATGTGAGTATAAGCATCTTTTAAGTCTAAGGAGCATAGCCAGTCTCCCTGGTGGAGGTAAGGCAGTAGGATCCCAAGGGAAAGCATCTTGAACTTTTCCCTCACCAGGAACTTGTTCAGATTTTGCAAGTCTAGGATGGGGCGAAGGCCTCCTTTTCTTTTTGGTATGAGAAAATACCTGGAGTAGAAGCCTTACCCCTGCAGGTGGTGGGGGACCGGTTTCACCGCCTGATCCTTTAGCAGACCTGTGAACTCCTGCAGGAGGAGGTTCCTGCGATGAGGGGGCCTGAAAGGCTCTCCTGGGAAAAAGGAGGTGGGCACCTGGTCAAAATGAAGTAAATAGCCCTGCTGGACTATTTTCCAAACCCAGGCATCAGTAGTAATGGCTGGCCACCTGTGAGCGTACAGGGCCAGCCTTCCTCCTGTGCAGGGCCAAACCACTGGTGGGAAAGGAGCTATGCACTGGGAGTCAAAAACCCCCTCCCGGCTGGGTAGAAGCCGGAGCTGGAGGCTTGGGGGTCTTCGGCTTATGTGGGCCATGCCCCTGTCCCCTGGGCTTCTGCCCCTGTTGGGGAGCTGGGGTGGCCTGGTAAGTGGGGTAGTTTCTGTAAGCCGTAACCTTCCTCAGGAAAAAGGACTTTCCCCCCCGAGGGATTCTTCTTGTGAGAAGGTGCAGATGTCTTCAACAACCTTGTCTGGGTCAAGTATTCGGACTCGATTTCTGCAGCTTTTTCAGTCATGGGTTTGCCAAAGAGGTTGTCTCCTTGGCACGGGACATCGACCAACTTATCCTGAACCCATGGCTCCAGGTCTGACGACATGAGCCAGGCCTGACGGCGTGCACTGATGCCGGCCATGGCTACTCGGGCCGAAGCCTCGAAGCCTTGTAAGCTGCTCAAGACATGAACTTTGAGCACTCTCGGATCCCCGTGGACAAGGCTTTGAAGCGCTGCAAGGGTTCCTCGGAGAGACCAGCTGAGAACCCGGCAATCTCCTTTGCCAGGTCCCGCAAGTACATGCTCATGTACAGCTGGTAGGTTTGGACACGGCATGACAGCATTGAGCCCTGGTAGCACTTTCTGCCGAGGGCGTCCAGGTTCCGAGCCTCCCGGCTGAGAGGCACCAAGAAGTGCGTCTTTTGGCTTTTCAGCCATTGAATGGCCGATTCCACAACCATGGAGTTGTGCGCGGCAGCTGCGCTTTCTGGAACCGAGGACTCTTGCGGACTCGATAAATGGTATCGACCCACTTGCTGAGCACTGGCATCAAGGCCAGGGACTCCCACATGCGGAGCATCAGCCGTTCCAAAATCGGAGGCACCAGTACAGTAAGGGCTTCCTTCGGGGAAGAATCATACTGGAGGGCATCGAGCTCCTCAGCTCGAGGCTCCTCTTCGGTGTCCGCAGGGAATGCCAAAGCCTTGGCCATGTCCCTGACGAAGTCTGAGAACCGAGTGTCCTCCAGAGGGGACTTATTCCGAGGCTCCAAACCCAGAGAGTCCGATGGGATACACTGGGTTCGGTGTCTGGGGAGTCTTCCTCCGAGGAGGACTCGATGGGCTCCGGCCTCAAGGGCTTCGAGCCCGACCACCACAACGCCAAGGGCACTGGCGTCGACATCGGTCCCGAATGGGAGGTCGAGGGGGACCTTGGCTGAGGATCGACTCGAGGATCGGCTCGGCCTCCGGTGTCGACGTCGAAGTCCCGGTGGTCGGGGCGGATGGACCGACAAGACCGGCCATCAGCGTCCGCTGCTGCTCCATGAAGGCAGCCATGCTGCTCTCCAGGTCTGCCAACCTGAGACCGAACTCAGAAGGCTCCACAACTCTCGGCTCGGGTCCTGACGTCCCGGAGGAGAGTCTACGAGGAAAACAGAAATTACCTTGTCTGACATCTCCAGCTCCTTGCAAGGTTGTTTAGCCGGCTGCTCTGACTCCTAGGACCTGGGGCGGCAGTCCGGGCTCCGCGGCCTGGAACCCGAGGGCCCAAGCTGATCAGAGGCATCCAGCGACGTCGCCCTCACGAGTTTTTTCTTCCTCTGGTGTTCCCTGGAGGGAGACCCCCGCTCAGAAGACACACGACGGTGCTCGGGCTCCGATTCCCGAGACGTCGAGGCCTCTGATGAGGTCCCGGCCAGGACGGATGCGGACTCCGGAAAAATCCTGCCACTCTGATGCTGCCTGTTCTTCAAAGATTTCAACGACATCTTACCACACGGCCCACAGACCACCGGGTCATGGTCAGGGCCGAGGCATCAGAGGCAGCAATCGTGTGTGTGTCTGAGAGAGATATCAACTTCTTACACCGATCACACTTTTTAAACCCGCTGGCAGCCATCGGGGGAAAAAGGGCCCCTGCGAGGTCAAACGACCGGGCTGCCAGTGAAAAATAAAAAGAGCGCGAACGCTAGTCAAGAAGGACAAAAATGAAAAATATGACCGGACTCGATACCGGTGTATCGAGCCGAAGGAGGGAAGGGGAACCGGTGTCGAACCGGGAAGCTGAAAGAAATAATTCTACTTTTCTACTTTTTCAACGGTGAAAACAGGACCACGTCCGATGGGCTCCGTGGAAAAAAGAAGACTGAGCAAGATGACACCCTTGGGCGGGAAGGGGGTCGCGCATGCGCGATGCAATCCCAAAGGCTTTCTTTGAAAGCTGGGGAATTGCTCCACACGAGGGCTCCGTCGTCGCCGACGTCACCCATATGTGACGACTGACTTCCTGCTTGTTCCTGGATAACTACGCTTTCTCCGGGAATAAGCAGGAAGTCAGTCCTCAGATATGGGACTCCCTAACTATAGGCTACCAAGAACCTGTAGAAAAGCACAGCAAGCTGTGATCAGCAGCAAGTGAGTCCAAAGTACAGACTTGAAGCACCTCAGTGCCCAGTGAGAACCATCATTCTGGTAGCCTGAACATAGAAGGGTCGGAGGGTAGCAGCTGCCTAGACCCTGAAGAGATTAAGGAGTACAGCATGGCCGAAGGCACTGTCCTGTCACGAATCCCTCTCCATGCAGCAGTGAGCTGCAAAGGTGTGGACCAAAGAGCAGGTGGCGGCCTGGCAGATGTCTGCCATCAGGACAGAGTACAAGTTCGCCACTGAGGTTGCCATGGCCTGGATGTCATGCGCTGTGATGTGGTACTCCAAATGGAACCCAGCCTGTTTGTAGGCAAGGGCAATGCAGTCCGCCACCCATGTAGACAGGGTCCGCTTTCTCACTGCCTCCCCCAGCCGACAGGTGTCAAAGGAGACAAAAAGCTGGGAGGCTTTGCGGTGGCCCTAGGTAAGCTATAGGTAAAAGGACAAGGTCCTCTTACAGTCCAGAGTATGAAGGACAGTCTCCACTCTATTGGTATGAGGCCGTAGAAAGAAGGTGGAGAGCACCACTTCCTGACTGAGGTGAAATCTAGACAACACCTTCGGAAGGAATATGGGCTGCATTCATAGCATGACCCTATTCTTGTAGAACCTGATATAGGGCGGCTCCATCACTAGGGCCCGAAGCTCGCTAACTCTATGGGCAGAGGTGAGTGCCACCAGGAAGACGACCTTTCAGAAGAGGTACCGCAGATGGCTGGTAGCCAGGGGGCTTGAATGGCGGCCGAGTGAGTCATGTTAGCACCATGTTGAGATCTCACTCTGCAGGAGTGGATGGATTGGGGGCTTGCTGAGTAGCAGGCCCCATAGAAAGTGGGTGACAAGGGGCTGCGCTGAAAGAGGCTTGCCCTTCAGAGGGTGATGGTGCGCTGAGAGAGTTGGACTTGAGTCCAGCCTGTGAAAGATGAAGCAGGTACTGTCTGCACTGTGAAGGAGAACGGGTTGGCTCGTCTCTTCGAGCACCACACGGAGACGCTACACCACTTGAAGGCATAGGCACACCTCGTGGAGGACTTGCGTGAGGCCAGGAGGAGCTCTTCTACTTCCCCCGAAAGGCTGAAGGGGAACAAGGCTATCCCCCATTCAGCAGCCAAGCTGAGTGCCAGAGACCCCAGATTGGAATGGAGGAGAGCTCCTCCTGAGTTAGTAGCCCTGGAGAGTTCCCAAGAGAGACTGGGGGGCTCTGTCGCTAAGTGGAGCAGCAGCAGGAACCACGGCTGCATGTGCCATCTTGGGGCCACCAGAATTAGCAATACTTTGTCCTGCACGACCTTGATAAGGGTCTTGGCAATCAATGCATGGGCGGGAAGGCGTATAGGAGGCCATACAACCACGGGATGAGGAAGTCATCTGCTGCCTCCTGCAAAGGGTGAGGCTGGTGGGAACAGAATCGTGTCAACTGAGCATTGGCTGGACTGGCAAAGAGGTCCATCCGAGGGGTCTCCCAGCTGAAACAGCTGTTGGGCTAATCTGGGATCTAGCCGCCATTCGTGTGGCTGGAGAACTTTCTCAACCTGTCCACAAGGGTACTGTCGTGATCTGGCAGGGAAACCGCTCTCCGGAGCATTCCTTGGCTGATCACATACGAGCAGAGGGCTACTACCACCTGGCAGAGGGTGTACGACCTTGTACCCCCCTACTTGTTCAGAAAGAACATGGCAACCTAGTTGTCCATCTGGACCAGTGCCGGCTGTTGCTGTAGGCAATGGCGGAGAGCTTGTAGAGCCAGAAATATGGCCCTGAGCTCCAAGAGGTTGATCTGCCGTAGGCTTTCCACCCTGGACCAGGTGCCTTGTATGTAGAGGCCTCTGCAGTGGGCTTCCCAACCCAGGCGAGAGGCGTCCATGGTGAGGACCTGCTGGGGGATGGGGATTTGGAAGGGCATGCCTGCCTGTAGGTGCTGTGTCACTTGCCACCAGTCAAGAGAGTTCACCAGTGGGCGGGTCACATGCACTCTGTCCCTGAGGTGTTCGGTGGCCTGCGTCCACTAGGATCAGAGGCATCATTGGGTCACCCTCATGTGCAGGTGGGTGTCCAGTGTAACATGCACCATGGATGCCATGTGGCCGAGCCAGCGGAGCATGGAGCGAGCCAGCATTAAGCGTCGGAGCTGTACCTCTGCGGCCAGAGCCTCAAGGTAACTTGCCCTGTCTAGGGGGAGAAAGGCCTTGGCCTGGCGGGTATCCAACTGAGCCCCTATGAACTCCATGCTTTGAGTAGGAGTAAGATGAGACTTGGGGTAGTTTATTACGAAATCCAGGTGTTCTAGGACACTGATGGTGCAGCCTGTGGCCTGCTGTACCTCAGTGGCTGTTTCTCTTTTTAAGAGTCGGTCGTCCAGATAGGGTAAGACGAAGGCCTCTTGGAGGCGGAGATAGGCAGCAACCACCGCCAGGCATTTGGTGAAGATGCTAGGTGCGGAGACCAGCCCAAAGGGTAGCACCCTTTGGTGGTAGTGGTCGCCCTCGACCACGAATCTCAGGGATTGTCTGTGACTGGGATGGATGAGGATGTTGGTGCAAGCATCCTTTAGATCCAAAGAGCAGGGCAGCAATGGGGAGAGCATCGCGAACTTCTCCTGCACCAGCAACTTGTTCAGGTTCCGCAGATCTAGGATGGGCCAGAGGCCTCCAGTTCTTTTCGGCATGAGGAAGTACCGGGAGTAGAACCCCTTGCCCTTTAGGTAGTAGGGCACCTAGTCCTGTCCTCGAGTAGACCTGTGAGGTCCTGCCGGAGCAGGGTCTGGTGAAGGGGAGTTCTGGAGGGCTCTCCTGGAAAGAAAGAGGGCGGGCGTCTGGTTCAGGTGGAGGTAACCCAGGCATCTGTGCTGATGACTGGCCACCAGTGGGTGAAGTGGACCAGGCTTCTCCGTTGGCAGCTGACCTCCTGAGGGTAGAGGGGCTATGCCCAAGGAGTCAAAAATCACCCTTAGAAGGAGCCAGAGCCGGCATCGGGTCCTTTGGAATCCTCTGCTTGCAGGGGCTCTGTGTGCGCCCCTTGGCATGCTGCTCCTGCTGTGGAGCCTGGGAAGGCTGATACTGCTGATAGTTTCGGTAGGCCGGTCCCTTCCTTGGGCAGGGTGGCTTTTTCCCCAAGGCTTTCCACTTGGGCAGTGGTGGTGTTCTTAGAAAGTCGAGTTCTTGTCAGGAATTCAGACTCGAGCTCCACAGCCTTGTCTGACATGGGCTTACTAAAGAGGTTCTCCCCTTGGCATGGGACATCAACAAGTTTGTCTTGGACCCATTGCTCAAAGTCCGAGGACTAGAGCCAGACCTGGCGTCTGATGCCAATGCCCGCTGCAGTCACCCGGGCTGTGGACTCAAAGCTGTTGTAGGCTGCTTGAGACAAACAGAGCAATCAGCAACGCCTTTGACCAGATTCCGGAACCATTGGAGGGGATCCTCTGAGTGGCCGGCAGAGAACCCATTCAGCTCCTTCCCCAGGTCCCTAAGGTAGATACCCATATATGCCTGGATCCAACAGGCAAGCATCGTGCCCTGGTAGCATCGAGGGTAGCATCGAGGGAACACGGACAAATGCATCTTCTGGCTTTTAAGCCGGCGCATCGCGGACTCCACCACCATGGTGTTGTGTGGGAGCTGAGCCTTCCTGAAGCCTGAGCCCCAGTGGATTCGGTACATGGAGTCAAGTCGATGGTTTATGGGCACCGAGGAAATTTACTCCCACATTTAGAGAAGTAGCCTTTCCAGAACGGCTGGGACGGGCACTGTGAGTGACTCCTTTGGGGTGGACTCATATTGGAGGATCTCAAGCTCCTCCATTTGAGGGTCCTCCTCAGAGTCATTGGGGAATGCCAATGTCTTTGACATGTCCCACACAAATTTGAAGAATGCTGTGTCCTCGGGTAGTGACCAGCCCGATGGCACATTGCGGTGCTTGCGAGCGTCCAGGGATGTCTCATCCTCAGACTCCCAGTTGGAGTACTCTGTGGTCCCATGGGCCTTTGAGGCTTCATGGCCGGATCCACAAGCACTGGTTAAAGATGATCGACAGCTCGAGGAATGGGACCGTGATCAAGACAGCTTTTGAGGATCAAGTTGAGGCTGTAAGCTCACGAGGATCAACTCGACAACTGGGGAAGTCCTCAAAGTCGCAGCCTGGGTGATCTAGGCGGATGAACCGGCCGAGCAGGACAACTGTGCCTGCTGCTTCTCCAGGAAGGCAATCAAGCTGTGCTCCAGGGACTCTATCTTGGGCTCCAGTCCAAATGGTAGTGCAGCCTTCGGCATGGACACTGAAATAGCTGGATCCAGCAAGAAGGGGGGGGGGGGGAGTACTCAATAAGGATTGCCTCAGAGGTCCGAGGCTGATCACTGGGGGCCAACGATTCCTTCCTGGGGACCTTGGATGGCTGCTCTTGCTCCAATCCTTCGGTCCTTTTTCGGGGGCAAAGAGATCTGGTGCCGGGCTTGTCCACCTTTGCCAAGTCCTGCAAATAGGTCCTTGAGGATTTCTTCCTCCTCTTGCATTCCCCGGTCGGAAGACCACGTGCCTGACCGGTCACCGCTGGGTCACTACTCTACTCCGGGGTCTCATATAGAGTCCTGGATCGTTGGGTCACTGGGGCAGAATCTGACCTGGAGAAAATTTGGTCATGCTTCTGCTGACAGAGTTTGATTGCTTTAGTGGACATTTATTTGCAGAGGCCAGAAATCTCCGGGTCATGGTCAGGACCAAGACAACAGAGGCAACAATTGTGTCTGTCAGTGAGGGACTTATTTTTAGAGCACCGATCACACTTCTTAAAGCCACTGACCATCGGGGGAAAAAATACCCCAGCGAAGTCAAAAGACCCAAGGAACGGTCAGCCAGTGGAAAAAAGCCACAAAGCTGCGCCAGGGAGAAAAAAACCCCTTAACTATGGAAAAAAGGATGGTCTGAGACGCGATGCCGAGGCACGCGAACGCGGAGGCGGGAAAAGAACCGATTGCAGCCAGAGAAAAACACCACACTATAGGATGAAAATGAACTGCTTTTCCCAGGGAAATCAGACACATCCAGTGGGCTCCGCAGAAAAAAGGAGACTAAGCAAGATGGCATCCTTAGGCGGGAAGGGGACCACGCATGCGTGGTGCATTTCCCAAAGGCTTTTTTGAAAGCTGGGTCGATGCTTCCGTGCAGGGCTCTATCAGCACAGACGTCACCCATATGTGAGGACTGACTTCCTGCTTGTTCCTAAAGAATTACCCTTATCATCTTCATATCCACTTGAATATTACAAAACGCACATCATACTCTGTTCCTTTACTATGGAACACCCTGCCTTCAACTCTAAGAGGGGAATCCAATCAGCCTTGCTTTAAAGCAGCCCTAAATCAACATCTTTTTACACAGGCCTTCAGGGAGTTGTGCAGTAAACACTGTGGTGGATGGAATGGGAGCAAAGTATAATGAGATTACTCACCTATAGCAGGTGTTCTCTGTGGACAGCAGGATGAGTCCTCACATCTGTTTGACATCACAGATGTGACCTATGTAGGAACTCTTTCGGCTACCATTCTAGAACCTTTCAGAAAGCTCAACCATGCATGCACACCTCTTCCTGCCTGCCGCCAGGAAAGGTAGTGAGGATTTATCCTTCTGTCCACAGAAAACACCTGCCACAGGTGAGTAAATCTTGTTTTGTCCATGGACAAGCAGGATAAGCTCTCACATCTGGGAATCTATAGTTGCAGGTTGCCTCAACAAGACTAACAATATGCTACAACTGGCTGGCATGAACTGATTTTCTTCTTGCCAACAGGGCCTTTATGTGATTTTTTTGTTTCTGTGAGGCAACCTAAATAGAAATAAAAAAAGGGCCTATGAGGGAGTGGAGTTCATTTCTAACCGTCAAAAAGATTCTGGAGGACCGACTGACTGACAAACTATTATCACATCAGGAATCCTTTTCTAAGCAGTAGCGAGATGTAAATGTATAGGCTGAAGTCCAGGTCACAGCCTTTCAAATCTCCTCCATGTAGGCTGACCACAAGTAGGCCACCTACGCAGCCATGATTCGGACAATATGAGCCATGACATGTCTCTCAAGTGTCAGACATGCCTCGACATAAGTGAAGGAGATGCAATCTGCTGGCCAAATTAAGAAAGCATGCTTCATTATGGCAGCTCCCACTCTGCTGGGGTGAAAAGAAACAAAAAGCTGGATGAACTTTCTATTTTTGTCTACTCCAGATAGAAGTCCAAGGCTCTCTTGCAGTTTGTTGTGTGCAGCACTTTTTCCCTTTTGTGGAAATTAGATTTGGGAAAAAAACGTTGTTAGGACTATTGACTAGTTAAGCTGAAAGTCCGTCACCACTTTAAGAAGGAATTTAGGATGAGTATGCAGCTCTACCCTATTGTGGAAAAATTTAGTATAGGCTGGATCCACTATTAGAGCTTGGAGCTCACTAACTCTGCGTGCTGAAGTTAACTGCAACCAAAAACAATACCTTCCAGGTGTGAAACGTAAGTCCACAGATACTCAGTGGCTCAAAGGGAGTTTTTATCTGCTGAGTTAATACCACACTGAGGTCCCATGACACCACTGATGGCTTTAAGGTGGAGCTTCAATAGAAGCAAGTCACACAAAGCCAAGGCTGTAGAGATGGATTTATCCTTTACATGATAAGCACCAACTGAACTGAGTTAGACCCTAATGAAGCTAGTCTTCTGACCAGACAGAGGTGCAAGGTACTTGAGCAGATTTTGTGTGAGACAGGAGAATGGATCTACGATCTAATGCTCACACCAGATGGCAAACATCCACCATTTGAAAGCAAATGACCGTCTGGCAATTTAATGGAATAACAGCACTTATATTCTGCATGGAATAGTCTCTCAATGGAGATAGTAGAGATAAGCACAGTATCTGAATTCAAGAAAGCATGGGACAACAAAGAAGATCTCTAAAGGGAAAAAAGGGAATGTAGAGCTTAGTAATTGATATAGAAGGGCAGACTTAATGGGCCATATAGTCTTAATCTGCAGTCATTTTCTCTATTTGTATGTTTCTAAGTGCATGCTCATGTAGAGCTGTTAGGGCACCATGTGGGAAGTTAGCATGACATTCTGATACAACATCCTCCCAAAAGAATCTAGGGTCAAAGCTTTTCTCCCTGGGAGTGCTGAGGAGTGCAACTTGGAACTTCGAATCTACTCTCAAAAGAGCTAGATCATCAAGAAATAGAAGGAAGCTAGAGTTTCTTGAATCTGGGAGTCTTCTAGACTCTATAGTGTCAAACTTCATGCTAACAGGAGACACAGGAGGGGGGATGCATCTCCCACGGTCTCATCTGAAGCTTCTGAAGGATGTAGTGCATGGGAACTGTCACCGCTTCCTTAGGAGGATCAGAATATGGAGAAATTAGACCTTACCTGCTAATTGTCTTTCCTTGAGTTCTCTCCGGGCCAGTCCAGGACATTAGGGTAGTCAACCTCCTCCAGCAGCTGAGGACTGAATACTGAAAATCTTGCTGACAGCCTATCCAGCTCCCCCTGGTGTCAGAGGGTCAGTCTTGTGGTATCAAAGCAGCGGAACTATAACTACAAACCTGAAAAACAACAAAATTACTCTAACTTCTGGACATCGTTCTTATAACTACAGGTAATATTCTCTTAATTCTTCTTTTTTTTTTTAAAACTTTGAAGATTCCCTTCTATCTTTAGAGGAACCCCCAAAATCCCCTTCGAATATGCCATACAATGTCCCCCGCTCCGGCCACCAGCGTGGTAACCTATTGTTTTTCTGAACTACTGACCGAGGATCCCATCTTCTCCATTCCTCGCAGACAATACTGGGTGGGTCCTGGACTGGCCCGGAGAGAACTCAAGGAAAGACAATTAGCAGGCAAGGTCTAATTTCTCCTTCCTATTTGTCTCTCTGGGCCAGTCCAGGACATTAGGGAAGTACCAAAGCAGTACCTAAACCCAGGAGGGACCTGAGAGCCCCGCAACAATGGCCGAGGCCCCCACCCTAGCATCTTCCCTTGCCTGAACATCCAAAAGATAGTGCTTCGCAAACGTATGAAGAAAAGACCATGTCGCCGCCCGACAGATATCCACCGGCGGTACTAACACATACTCAGCCCACGACGCTGCCTGGCTTCTAGTAGAATGTGCTCTGAGCCCAACTGGGGCCGACTTGCCTTTCGTTTCATAAGCCGCCCGTATCGCATGTTTCACCCAGCGAGCGATAGAAGCCTTGGTGGCCGCCTTTCCTTTAGCCGGACCACTAAAAAGAATGAACGGCTCTGTTTCCTTAAGGTATCTACGCAGCACGCACCCTAAATCCAACCTCCTAAGCGATCGATCCAGTTTACCCCCCCCCCCCTGAGCAAAAAAGGTGGGAAGCAAAACGGCTTGATTCACGTGAAAAATGGACACCACCTTAGGAAGAAAGGATGGCACCGGCCGTAACCTTAGGAAGAAAGGATGGCACCGGCCGTAACACTACTTTTTCCGCAGAAAATTGAATGTACGGCTCCCTGCACGAGAGCGCCTGCAGATCTGAAACCCTTCTTACGGAACATAACGCTACCAAGAAGGCCGCCTTCCAGGACAACTCTCTGAGATTCCCTTTAGACCTTGATTCAAACGGAGGTCCCGTTGAAGCCTCTAACACCAAATTCAAATCCCAAATTCAAACCACCTGCCTAACCGGAGGCCTAATGTTCCTAGCTGCTTTAAGGAAACGCAGAACATCTGGATGTGAGGAGAGCGTGCTCCCCTGCACTCTTCCTCTATAACAAGCCAGAGCTGCCAAATGCACCTTGAGAGTGCTGAGGGCCAACCCCTTTTCTAGTCCGCCTTGAAGGAACGCCAGGATATCTGGGAGTTTCGCCCCACAAGGCCTAACTTTCCATTCTTCACACCACGCTTCAAAAAATGCGCCACACACGAATGTACGCCAACGAAGTAGACTGCCTCCTGGACTTTAACAGAGTGACTATCACTTATTTATTTATTTATTTAGACAGTTTTGTATACCACCTTATCCTTCAATCAAAGTGGTCACAACACATTTGGGGATACATTTAACACGAGGGGATATGAGACACATACGCTAATACTTACAGGGAACATGGGCTATGGAGGGTTAAGTGGCTTGCCCAAGACCACAAGGAGCACCTGTGGGACTAGAAACCCCAGTCCTTCCGGCCCAAGGTTGCTGTCCTCTAGTGACTCACTGACAACGAGTATCCCCTACGTCGCAACCGTTCCCTCTCAAGAGCCAAGCCGTAAGCAAGAACCGATTCACCTGTGGCATTAATACGGGACCTTGGCTCAATAGATTGACTCGAGTGGGCAGCCTCCATGGAGGAACCACTAGAAGGCACATCAGATCCGCATATCATGGTCGTCTGGGCCAATCCGGAGCAATGAGAATCACCGTCCCATTGTACCTTGCTATCCTCTTGAATGACCCGCCCTAATAGTGGCCAAGGAGGAAACACATAAAGCAACTTTCCCGATGGCCAGGGCTGTACCAGGCCGTCGAGACCTTCCGACATGTGCTCTCTGCGCCTTCTGTAAAACCGAGCCGCCTTGGCATTAGCCAGAGTAGCCATGAGATCCATGACTGGCTGACCCCAACGCACTGTGATTTCGTGAAAGACCGCCCAGTTCAGCTCCCATTCTCCAGGATCTAGTACATTCCGACTGAGATAGTCGGCTTGAATGTTGTCCTTTCCTGCCAAATGAGCTGCTGAAATTGTTAAGAGATAGACTTCTGCCCACTGGAACAACTGTTGACTCTCCTCTAGCAACACTGCACTGCCCATGCCTCCTTGCCTGTTGATGTAAGAAACCGTCACCAAATTGTCGGAGAACACTCGAACTGCTTTCCCTTCGAGCAGGCCGACAAACTATTAGCGCTAAACGAACCGCTCTCAGTACCAAACGATGGATCGACCAAACGCTCTCTTCCGCTGTCCTGGTCCCCTGCACTATCTGTACCAGACAATGAGCCCCCCATCCGGAAAGGCTGTCATCTGTTGTGAGCAACACCCAGTCCGGAAGGTCCAGCAGAACCCCCGCTTGAAGATGCGCTGGGACCAACCACCACTGTAGACTTACGCGCACCTCTTCTGGACATAGCAACCGCCGAGAGAGAGGATGATCCTGCGGAGACCATCTGGAAAGTAACGCATGCTGAAGCGGCCGCATATGAGCCCTGGCCCACGGAACTAGATCTAAGGCCGCTGCCATCGACCCCAACAACTGTAAGTATCTCCAAGCCGTTGGAGCCCTTATTCGCAAGAACACCGCTACCTGTGCCAAAATCTTCTTCGCCCTGTCCGTAGCACGGAAGACCGAACCTAACTCCGTGTCGAACAAATCCTTGAGATAAGTCAACTGTTTCACCGGTTCCAAATGACTCTGCCCGGTTAATGAACCAACCTAGCTGCTCGAGGAACTCCACTACTCGAGCGGTTGCCGTGATTGAATCCACTAGAGACGCTGCTCGGATTAACCAGTCGTCTAGGTAGGGATGCACCTGAATCCCTTCTTCCATAGCGCCGCTGTCGCCACTACCATTACCTTGGTGAAAGTTCGAGGCGCCGTAGCCAGTCCGAACAGCAATGCTTGGAATTGAAAATGACCCATGGGAACTGCAAAACGTAGAAACTTCTGATGCTCCCTCCTGATCGGAATGTGCAAATACGCCTCTGTCAAATCTATGGACGAAAGGAATTCTCCCTGCTTTACCGACCGGATAACCGACCTTAATGTTTCCATCCGGAAATGAGGCACCCTCAAGAAACGGTTCACGTGCTTTAGATCCAGAATTGGCCGAAAAGAACATTCTTTTTTTTGGGACCACAAAATAAATCGAGTATCGACCTAAGAAGTACTGGTCTGCAGGTACTGGCACTACAACAAATGCATCAATGTGTTATTGACCGCTGTCGTCTTCGCCTGAGGACCGCATGGAGACTACACATAAGAACATAAGATATGCCATACTGGGTCAGACCAAAGTCCATTAAGCCCAGTATCCTGTTTCCAACAGTGGCCAATCTAGGTCATACGTACCTAGCAGTTTCCCCAAAAGACACAGGTACACAAAAGCTTCCGGCAGTGGGTGAGCGAACTCTAGCACGTAGCCCTCTCTGATAATTTCCAGAACCCACTGGTCCATAGTAATGGTGGCCCAGGCGGAGAGAAACCCCTGCAAACGACATCCTACCGGAATCTCCGCCTGGACCAGCCTCTCTTCATTGTGGTTTCTTAGCTGAGTTCTGCTGAGCATTAAAATAGCCCCTACTGAACCCCCTAGCTCATTGAAAAGACTGTCCTCTGGCCACAAAACGGCCTCACTGATAAGGCGTAAATCGAGGTCCACGGAACCTGCGAAAATCTCGTCCCTGACCCCTCTGCATGGAGCCCATCTTTGCCGCTCTCGGTCGGTCCTCGGGAAGCCAACCTCCTTTGGAATCTCCCAAATCTCTCACAATCTTTTCCAATGCCTCACCAAACAGCAACTTGCCCTTGTAAGGAAGCTTACTGAAGCAAGCCTTAGAAGACGCATCCGCCGCCCAATTCCGTAACCAGAGAAACGGCCTAGCGGCAATTACCAAAGCCATTGATTTCACTGAAATCTGCACCAAATCATAGACGGCATCTGCTAGATAAGCTGCCGCCGACTCCAGTTTTGCTCCTTCCGCGGAAGAATCCTCCTCCTTATCCGGACTCGGTTCCCCTTGAAGCCATCGGATAGAGGCCCTTGACACATACGCCCCACAAACCGACGCCTGTAGACTAGAGCACTGGAATCAAAAGCCTGCTTCAGAAGCGCCTCTAACCTACGATCCTGAAGATCTTTTAAGGGCTGTAACCTCCTTCGACTGGAAACGTGGTGGTCTTGGTGACCGCTGAAACTAGCGCATCCACCTTAGGTATTCGCAACAAGTCCTTCTCCTCCTGGGGAACCGGGTACAGACGCGCAATAGCACGACCTCCTCTCAAGATCGCATCAGGGCACTCCCACTTTGATTCTATCATCTGCTTAATCACCCTGTGTATTGGCAAACATCGCTGTTCTGACTTAAATCCCTGAAACAAGGGATCCTCTAGTGGCTCCTGCTGCACCGCAGGGAGCATTATATTTAATGCTGCAAAAGACTGAGCAATCAACGCCCCTAGCTCTTCCTTCCAAAAAACTCTAAATACATTCGGATCTTCACCCGGCCCTAACTCACCTTCCTCCAACTCTCCTGGCCAGCTATCCAAACCCCCTTCAGAAAGAATCTCTCCTTCTTCTGTCATTTGAGAAAGAGAACCATGAGGCCCGGCGCCCTCTAATACTGTCTCTACACCTTTTGCTATAGTAGAGACCCCTTCCCCAGGGTCTGCCACTGTGGAATCTCCCTTCTGTGACAACAGGCTGTCAGTAGAAGGACTGTGGGACGACTGAGATCTCTTCAATAAAGAGTAGTTACTCACCTGTAACAGGTGTTCTCCAGGAGCAGCAGGAATCAGTCCTCACATATGGGTGTCATCGACGCCAATGAAGCCCCAGCGGAGCATTTCCCCAGCTTTCCATGAAAGCCTTTGGGAATGCTGGCACGCATGCGCGGTTCCCTTCCCGCCTAAAGGTGCCATCTTACCTCAGTCAAATGACATAGCTAAGAACAGCACACAAAAATGAAAAATAAACTATGTACAACTACAACTCCAAGGGGAGGAGGGAGGTCGGTACTCGGTGAGGCGAGTTCACGAGGACAACAGGACTTACGTGTCCAGCAGACTCCGGCTCCATGCGAGGAACTTTAGTTGGCTTCTCCTGGTCCACGAGCCAGGGACGACGGTCGGGGGTCTTAGACCTGGCCCTCGAGGGCTCAGGGACCTCCTCCGACGTCGCCCTTGCGAGCTGCTTCTTCCTCTTACGTTCCCGGTCGGGGGACACCCTGTCCGAGGAGCTCTGACGCCTCTCGGGATCGGAATCCCAAGATGTCGAGGCCTCAGACGAGGTCCAGGCCCGGGCAGAGGCCGAGTCCGAGAAAAGCCATTCACTTTGGTGCTGACGACTTCGGAGTGCCTTGGAAGACATATTTCCACATGGCCCGCACGTTTTAGAATCGTGGTCAGGGCCAAGGCACCGAAGGCAGCAGTCGTGTGTGTCGGTGAGAGACATAAAATTCTTACACCAATCACACTTTTTAAAACCGCTGGAAGTCATCGGGGAAAAAAGGGTCCTCGCGAGGTCAAAGGACCGGCCTTCCAGGGAAAAGAAAAAAGATTTGGCGCGAACGCCTAGCCACTAAGGGCAAAAACCGAAAAAGAAAAAAAGGGGGTTCAATACCGGCATACCAAACCCGGCGGGAGGGGAACCGACGTTGAATTCAAGGAAAAAAGCGAAATAACGCCTAGAAAAAAACAACTCTTTTCTGGGAAAAACAGGACACACGTCTGATGGGCTTCACGGAAAAAAAGAGACTGAGGTAAGATGGCACCTTTAGGTGGGAAGGGAACCGCGCATGCGTGCCAGCTTTCCCAAAGGCTTTCATGGAAAGCTGGGGAAATGCTCCGCTGGGGCTTCATCGGCGTCGATGACACCCATATGTGAGGACTGACTTCCTGCTTCGTCCTGGAGAAATAAGCATTATGCAGAGCTAGAATAAACTCTGCTGAGAAAGCATAGCTACTCACCTGTAACAGGTGATCTCCGGGAACAGCAGGAATTTAGTCCTCACATATGGGTATCGTCGGTACCGACGGAGCCTGCGCGGAAACGCTCCCCAGCGTCCAATTAGAAAGCTTTTGGGAGCATCCCACAGCGTCTGCGTGCTGCCTTCCCACCTTTCCCAACTGCCTCTCTCCAGTTGAGTTTTAAAGCTGAGACAAAGAGAGAGAGAGGGAAAGGGAAAGAGACAGAGAGATACAACTCCTAGGGGAGGTGGGTGGGTTGTGAGGACTAAATTCCTGCTGTTCCCGGAGATCACCTGTTACAGCTGAGTAACTATGCTATCTCCAGGAACAAGCAGGAATGTAGCCATCACTTATGGGGACTCCCTAGCTTTAGGTCCCAGGGAGAGACCCCAGAAGTTGTGTGCCCCTGAACAGGGCTCCACTTCCCCCCATGGATCTCTGGCATCCTACCAGGGATGGCGGGTAGGAGATCATTAGGTATGGAACAAGTGTTGGAGAACAGCCTGACCAAACAAGGCATCCCGGCGGGAGTCCTTGTCTAAGCAGTAATGGGCTGTGAAGGTATGAACCGAGGCCCAGGTGGCTGCTTGACAGATGTCGTCGATAGACACAGAGTGCAGATGAGCCATTGAGGCTGCTATGGCTCTCACATTGTGAGCTGTGACATGGCCCTCCAGAGAAAGGTTCTTACTCTGATAGGTGAAGGAAATACACTGAGCAATCCAGTTAGACAGTGTTCTCTTGGAAACTGGAAGTCCCAAATGAGAAGGATCAAAAGCAACAAAGAGTTGAGAGGACTTTCTATGTTGCTGTGTTCTTTGTAAGTAAAAGGCTAAAGCTCTTTTACAGTCCAAGGTATGAAGATTCCTCTCTGCATTTGATGCATGAGGCCTTGGAAAAAACACAGGTAGGTAGATCGCTTGGTTCAGATTTAAAGGCAAGACCACCTTTGGCATAAAGTGTGGATGAGTCCTAAGGACTACCTTGTCATGATGGAACCTTGTATAAGGTGGATCAGCTACTAGCGCTTGCAACTCACTAATGCGACGTGCTGATGTGATAGCAATGAGAAAGATAACCTTCCAAGAAAGGAATTTCAAGGAGGTAGTAGCTAAAGGTTCAAAGGGTGGCTTCATGAGCTGCCCAAGAACCAGGTTTAAGTCCCATGCCACCGGTGGTGTCCTAATGGGAGGCTTAGTTAGAAGAAGGCCTCTCATAAATCTTGCTATAAGAGGATGAGAGGAAATAGGCTGTCCATTTAGAGGCTTAAAGGAAGCTGCAATAGCACTCAAATGGACTCTTACTGAGTTAGTCTTAAGTCCTGCATTGGATAAATGAAGGAGAAATTCCAGCAATGATTCCAGAGGTATCGCGAGGGGGTTAAGACCCTTTTGCGAACACCATATGGTAAACCTTTTCCACTTGAAAGCATAAGAGCGTCTTGTGGAAGATTTCCTGGAAGCAAAAAGAATATCTTTTACTTGCTGAGGGAGATTAAGATCATGGAGATCTAGGCCTTCAGCAACCAAGCCCTGAGATGCAGAGACTGGGGATTGGGATGCCATAACATTCCGTCCTCCTGGGATAGGAGATCTGGAGCAGACACGAACTCCAGGGAGAGAGCTTGAGAGAGATGTAGAAGCAGAGGGTACTACACTTGCCATGGCCAATGTGGAGCTACGAGAATCATATGGCCTCTGTCTCTCTGAAACTTGAACAGGGTTTTGGGAATTAGGGGAATGGGTGGAAAGGCATACAGGAAGTCTTGACCCCAATAAAGGAGGAAAGTATCCCTGGCCTGAGCCCCCTGAGCCGGAATTCTGGAACAGAACCGGGGAAGTTTGGCATTCCACGGACTCGCAAAGAGGTCTATGTCCGGGGTTCCCCAAATTTGAAAACTCTTGGCCACCTGGTCTGCATGCAGAGACCACGCGTGTGGAAGCAGAACTCGACTGAGTCTGTCTGCCCAAGAGTTTTGTATGCCTGGAAGATACACTGCCAGGAGATGAATCTGATGCTCTCTGGCGAGGGCCCATAGTCGCAAAGCTTCGTTGGAAAGCGACAGAGAGCCTGTTCCCCCCTGCTTGTTCACGTAGAACAGGGGTCTCAAACTCAAATTGCTTTGAGGGCCAAATGAGGACTTGTAAAGTAACCCGGGGGCCGCATAAGACGCGGGGCCTCATTTGCATAAGGGACCTCATTTGCATAAATATTTGCATAATGTTACCATACACTAACTTTTAGTAAACATGCCTCTTTAATGAGTATGGATAAAGAAAGACTAAAAGATTTAGAAACAAGAAGACAATAATTAAACTGGGAACCCCAAAAGCCAAACTTGGAATGTACAACAACACTGTAGAAATAAAACTATAAATTAATTTCCTCTTGTACTAAACAAAGCGCAAACATTAATGATGCACATTTCCCAGAGCTGACATATTCCAATTAATAAATTCAAAATAAAGAGATATTTTTCTACCTTTTGTGCATTTTTTTCAGTTGCAATTGTTCCAGCCACTTTCTTCTGGTTTCTTCATGTCTTCTGCTAACTCTCCATCGTCTGCTTCCATTTGCCCTTTCTTCTCTCCTAGTTTTTTTTCCATTCTCTCTCTACATCTGCTTTAACATACTAATCTTTCTCCTTTTTCTCTTTCCTCATTCCTATTTCATCCACTCAAATTTTACCCCTCCATCCTCAATCCCCACTTACTCTCACAATACCTGGCCAATTGTAGATTTGTCTTCTCTCCCAGACAAAATATTTTTCCCCTCTCCATTTCACTTTCCCAGCTCCATCCCATTCTAATCCTCCCCCAACATCAGCTCCCTTCTAGTTCCAGCCCCACCCAGCATCCGCTCCCTTCTAGTCCCTGCATCAGTCCATTTCCAGTCCTATCCTAGCCTCACCATCAGCCCATTTCCAATCCTAGCCCCCCATCAGCCCATTTCCAATCCTAGCTCCCTCCCCTCACAGCCCATTTCCATTCCAAGCCCCCCTCCCCATCAGCCATTTGCAGTTCAAGCCCCCTTCCACTCAGCCCATTTCCAGTCCTAGCAACCCCCCCAGCACATTACCAGTCCTAGACCCCCCATAGCCCATTACCAGTCATAACCCCCCCTGCCAATAGCCCACTTCCAGCCCTAACCCCCATTACCCCATTTCAGTCAGCCCCTCCATAGCTCATTACCAGTCCTAACTCCCCCATCAGCCCACCTCCAGTCCTTCCTAACCACCACCCGCCCATTTCCATTCCTAGCCCACACCATAGCCCTTTTCAAGTCATAACCCCCCCCCGCCAATAGCCCATTTCCAGTCCTACACCACCCTGCCAATAGCCCATTTCCAGTCATAACCCCCCCCCGCCAATAGCCCATTTCCAGTCATAACCCCCCTGCCAATAGCCCATTTCCAGTCCTAAACCCCCCCTGCCAATAGCCCATTTCCAGTCATAACCCCCCCCTGCCAATAGCCCATTTCCTTTCCTACCCCCCCCTGCCAATAGCCCATTTCCCGCCATCCCCCCCCCTGCCATTCGCCCATTTCCATTATTCCCCCCCCCTGCCAATAGCACATTTCCAGTCATAACCCCCCCTGCCAATAGCCCTTTTCCAGTCATACCCCCCCTGCCAATAGCCCATTTCCAGTCATACCCCCCCCTGCCAATAGCCCATTTCCAGTCATACCCCCCCCCCCCCGGTAAATAAAAAAACAACCTGGCTTCTGCTGCTGGCTTCTGCTGCAGCAGAAAATCAGCTGTCCCGCGGCCCCTTTCCCTCTGCGCGAGAGCCCTGAGTGTGCTTCCTCTGCGGCATGCTTTTTAAGCCGCGAAGAGAGTATTTCCCTCTCGCGCGGCTTAAGCCTATTCACTTTTCAAGCCTCGCGAGAGGGAAATACTCCCTTCGCGGCTTGAAAAGCACGCCGCAGAGGAAGCACATTCAGGGCTCTCGCGCAGAGGGGAACGGGCCGCAGGACAGAGCAGCAGAAGCCAGTTTTTAATTTTTTTAAATTGACCGTCGATTCTGCCGTTGCCACGGCGGCAACGGCAGCAGCAGAAGCCGTCGCGGGCCGCACAACCTTCTCCCGCGGGCCGCATGCGGCCCGCGGGCCGCGTGTTTGAGACCCCTGACGTAGAACATGGCTACTTGGTTGTCCGTATGAATGAGGACTGTCTTGTAGCTGAACAGGGTGTGGAACGCTTGAAGAGCAAGGAAGATTGCTCTGAGCTCCAAGAGACTGATATGTAGATGAGTCTCCTGCAGGGACCAGGTGCCTTGGGTGGAGAGGTCTTGCAGATGAGCCCCCTAACCCATCGGAGAAACATCCGTTGTCAGAGTTGCTTGGGGTAAGGGTTGTTGAAAAGGGGATCCCTGCAACAGGTTTTGAGTGGACCTCCACCACTGGAGGGACAAAATAAGGAGACTTGTGTTTGCTATTTTGCTGACAGGCATTCTGATGCCTGGGTCCATTGAGTGGATAAAGTCCACTGGGCTGCCCTCATATTGAGGCGAGCATAGGGCACCACATGCACGGTGGACGCCATGTGGCCTAGTAGTTGCAACATTTCTCGAACAGTGAGATGAGAATTTAGCACTGCTTGAGAAGCTAACTGCACCATGCGAAGGCAGCGGTCCTGGGGGAGATAGGCCCTTGCCTTTCTGGTATCCAGCAAAGCTCCTATGAACTCTAAAAACTGAGTGGGAGTTAGACTGGATTTTGGAATGTTTATTACCAGCCCCAAATACTGAAGGATATGCATTGTACATGATAGATAAGTCCTGGCCTCTGACTCTGTTGGGGTGCAAATGAGCCAGTCGTCTAAGTAGGGGAAGACGAATATCCCTAGAGTGCGGAGAAATGCTGTTACTACAGCCATGCATTTCGTGAACACCCTTGGTGCTGAGGCCAGGCCAAAAGGAAGCACCCTGTATTGGTAGTGCTTTCCTTGAAAAAGGAATCGAAGGAACCTTCTGTGAGTTGGATGGATGAGAACATGGGTGTATGCATCCTTGAGATCTAGAGAACAAAGCCAATCCTGACTCTGAAGGTATGGCAGCAGAGTTCCGAGAGAAGTCATCTTGAATTTCTCTTTGACCAGGAATTTGTTCAATTCTCTGAGGTCCAAGATAGGCCTGTATCCCCCTGTTTTCTTTGGGATAAGGAAATAGGGGGAGTAAAAACCTGTACCCTGCTGATGGATGGGTACTTCTTCTATTGCCTCTTGGGCCAGAAGAATAGTGACCTCCTGACCTAACAGGTTGATGAGAGAGGTCGGAGAATTGAACTGCCTTATTGTGGGAGGGGGCATGCTTGAAAAATGAAGCTTGTACCCCTCCTTTATGATGGAGAGTGTCCAATGCTCTGCTGTTATCTGCCCCCATCTGGGGGCAGAGTGACATAACCTTCCTGGAATGGTAGAAGGCTCTGGTCCCACGAGAGCCAAGAAGGCTAAGTTCTCTAGCTGAAAGTCAAAGGCCTTGTGGAGGCTGAGACTGCTGGGACGGCTGAGGCTTAGCAGTCTTTGCTTTCTTCTGTTTGGGTGGTTGCTGACCTTTTCTGAGAAGCTGACCTGCAGAACGTCCCTGCTGAGCATAAGCAGGATAAAGCACAGTTACTTACCTGTAACAGGTGATCAGGGGCGGCCCAAGGGGGGTGCGGGGCCATGTGCGGAGACTCGTGCGGGGCCTCATTTGCATAAGTGGCCTTATTTGCATAAATATTTGCATAATGCTAACATACACTAACTTTTAGTAAACATGTCTCTTAATGAGTGTATGGATAAAGACAGACTAAAAGATTTCTTCATTACTATAATCCAGTGCCAACCGCCAGGCACATTAGGAACTACTACAAACACTGCCCATTTAGAACCAATAGCAAACCCACCGTATCCTAACAGCACTACCAGGACTCACAAAGCACCATACCCTACCTATCAAAAGGCAACACTGCAAATATTAAACCAATACATTTCAGAGAACAACAATACATGACCTACTGGGGAAAGAGAACAAGTGGCAATGTCAAATAGGAATTACATAAACAGAATACCTCAGCTCAGTTACACATGCAGAACATAGACCATCACCAAACAAGGAATCACAATTTAGAAACAGGAAGGCAATAATTAAACTGGGAACCCCAAAAGCCAAACTTGGAATGTACAACAACACTGTAGAAATAAAACTATAAATTAATTTCCTCTTGTACCAAATAAAGCGCAGACGTTAATGATGCACATTTCTCAGAGCTTTCATATTCCAGTTAATAAATTCAAAATAAAGAGATATCTTTCTACCTTTTGTGCATTTTTTTTCAGTTGCAATTGCTCCAGCCACTTTCTTCTAGTTTCTTCATGTTTTCTGCTAACTCTCCATCATCTGCTGTCCATTTGTCCTTTCTTCTCTCTTCTAGTTTTATTTTCCATTCTCTCTCTCTACATCTGCTTTAACATACTAATCTTTCTCCTTTTGCTCTTTCCTCATTCCTATTTCATCCACTCAAATTTTACCCCTCCATCCTCAATCCCCACTTACTCTCCCAATACCCGGCCAATTGTAGATTTTTTATCCCTCCCACACAAAATATTTTTCCCCTCTCCATTTTACTCTCCCAGCCCCATCCCATTCTAATCCTCCCCCAACATCAGCTCCCTTCTAGTTCCAGCCTCACCCAGCATCCATTCCCTTCTAGTCCCTGCATCAGCACATTTCCAGTCCTAGCCCCCCCATCAGCCCATTTCCAGTCCTAGCAACCCCCCAACCCAATACCAGTCCTAGCAACCCCCCAACCCAATACGTCCTAGCCCCCATCAACCCACTTCCAGTCCTAACCAGATCAACCCATTTCCAGTCAGCCCCCCATAGCCCATTGCCAGTCCTAACCCCCCCATCAGCCCACAGCCCATTACCAGTCCTAACGCCATCAGCCCACCTCCAGTGTTAACCCCCCCCATCAGCCCACTCCCAGTCCTAATCCCATCAGCCCATTTCCTGTCCTAGCCCCCCATACCCCATTACCAGTCCTAACCCCCCCATAGCCCATTACCAGACAGCTCCCATCAGCCAACAGCCCATTACCAGTCTTAACCCCCCCATAGCCCATTACCAGTTCTAACCCCCCCAACAGCCCACAGCCCATTACCAGTCCTAACCCCATCAGCCCACCTCCAGTGTTAACCCCCCCCCCATCAGCCCATTTCGTCCTAATCCCCATCACCCAATTTTCAGTTTAAGCCCCCCCATACCCATTACCAGTCCTAACCTCCCCATCAGCCCACTCCGTCCTAATCCCACCAGCCCATTTCCAATCCTAATCCCCCATCACCCAATTTTTAGTTTAAGCCCCCCATAGCCCATTAGCAGTCCTAACCCCCCATCAACCCACTTCCAGTCCTAATCCCATAGCCCATATAAAGACTTAGCTCCCCCATAGCCCATCACCACTCCTAACCCCCCCAGCCCCCCCATAGCCCATCACCACTCCTAACCCCCCCAGCCCCCCCATAGCCCATCACCACTCCTAACCCCCCCAGCCCATCACCACTCCTAACCCCCCCAGCCCCCCCCATAGCCCATCACCACTCCTAACCCCCCCATAGCCCATCAGCACTCCTAACCCCCCCAGCCCCCCATAGTCCATCAGCACTCATAACCCCCCCTAGTCCATCAGCACTCCTAACCCCCCCAGCCTCCCCATAGCCCATCAGCACTCCTAACCCCCCCCCAGCCCCCCAGCACTCCTAAACCCCCCCAGCACTCCTAAACCCCCCCCAGCCCCCCAAAGTCCATCAGCACTCCTAACCCCCCCAGCCCCCCACAGCCCATCAGCACTCCTAACCCCCCCCAGCCCCCCCCAGCCCATCAGCACTCCTAACCCCCCCCAGACCATCCGCACTCCTACCCCCCCCCCCCCCCAGCCCAGCCCAGCCAAATTTTTTTTTTTTAAAAAGCTGTCTTCTCCTGCTGCTGGGGCCGCCGCGGCAGAATCGAGGGTGCCGCGGGGCCCCCCCTGCCCAGCAGAGCCTGCCCTCCCCTGTATCCGCTCTCTCGTACAGCTGCCTGCAGTCTCACGAACCGGCTTTCAGAGCGTGAAGGGACTAGTTTCCCTTTTGCGGCTCTGTTAAGCCCGCGGGAGCTGATGGGAACTTCCCATCAGCCCCCGCGGGCTTAACAGAGCAGCGAGGGAGAAACTCTCCCCTCGCGCTCTGAAAGTCGGCGCGTGAGACTGCAGGCAGCTGTACGAGAGAGCGGATACAGGGGAGGGCAGGCTCTGCTGGGCAGGGGGGGGGCCCCGCGGCACACTCGATTCTGCCTCGGCGGCCCCGGCAGCGGCAGAAGACAGATTTTTTTTAAAAATTTGACTTTAGGATCAGAATGTTTTTTGCGCGGGGCCCCCTGAAACGCCCTGTGCAAAAAACATTCTCGCTCAATGGACGGGCCGGCCCTGCAGGTGATCTCTGGGAACAGCAGGAATTAGTCCTCAAATATGGGTACGTCGGTATCGACGGAGCCTGCGCGGGAACCCTCCCCAGCTTCCCAAAAAGGAAAGCTTTTGGGAGCATCCCACAGCGCATGCGCGCCGCCTTCCTGCCTTTCCTAACAAACTCTCCTCAGTTCGAGTTTAAAGCTCAGACAATAGAGAGAGAGAGGAAAGGAAAGAGAGAGAGAGATACAACTCCTAGGGGAGGTGGGAGGGTTGTGAGGACTAATTCCTGCTGTTCCCAGAGATCACCTGTTACAGGTAAGTAACTGTGCTATCTCCAGGAACAAGCAGGAATGAGTCCTCACATATGGGGACTCCCTAGCTAAGATGCCTGGGAGATCCCCAAGGGTATGAGACCCTGAAGGGTTCCTCGTCTTCCTATGGATCTCAGGCATCCATTCAGGGAAGGAGGGCAGGAGTTGTTCAAGAATGGAACAGGTGTTTGAGGACAGGCTGACCAAACAAGGCATCCCGGCGGGAGTCCTTGTCCAAACAGTAATGGGCTGTGAAGGTATGAACCGAGGCCCAGGTGGCTGCTCGACAGATTTGATCGATGGACACAGAATGAAGATGAGCCATAGAGGTGGCCATGGCCCTCACATTGTGAGCTGTGACATGGCCCTCCAGAGAAAGGTTCTTACTCTGGTAAGCAAAAGAAATACACTGAGCAATCCAATTGGACAGTGTTCTTTTGGAGACTGGAAGTCCTAAATGGGAAGGATCAAAAGCAACAAAAAGCTGGGAAGACTTTCTATGTTGCTGTGTCCTGTGCAAGTAAAAAGCAAGAGCTCTTTTACAATCTAGAGTATGAAGGTTCCTCTCTGCACTGGATGCATGAGGAGCTGGAAAAAAGACAGGTAAATATACCTCTTGATTAAGATGAAAAGGTGAGACCACTTTAGGCATAAAGTGAGGATTTGTCCTAAGGACTACCTTATCATGATGGAACCTTGTATAAGGTGGATTAGCCACTAAGGCCTGCAGTTCACTGATGTGGCGAGCAGAAGTGACTGCAATAAGGAAAATAACCTTCCAGGAAAGAAATTTCAAGGAGGTAGTGGCTAAGGGTTCAAAAGGTGGCTTCATAAGCTGACCAAGAACCAAGTTTAAGTCCCATGCTAATGGGGGAGGTCGAATGGGAGGTTTTGTTAAAGTTAGGCCTCTCATGAATCTTGCAATAAGAGGATGAGAGGAAATAGGTTGTCCATTGGGAGGTTTAAGTGATGCTGCAATAGCACTCAAATGGACCCTTACTGAATTCGTTTTAAGGCCTGCATTGGAGAGATGCAGGAGATATTCCAATAGAGAATTCAGAGGAAGTGCCAGAGGGTCAAGACCCTTTTGGGCACACCAAATGGAAAATCTTTTCCACTTAAAAGCATAGGAACGTCTAGTGGAAGTTTTTCTGGAAGCATGAAGGATATCCCTCACTTGCTGAGAAAGATTGAAGTCTTGAAGGTCTAGGCCTTCAGTAACCAAGCTCTGAGGTGAAGGGACTTGGGGTTTGGGTGCCACAAAGTCCCCTCCTCCTGAGACAGAAGGTCTGGAGCAGCTCCCAAGTCCAGGGAGGGGGCTTGGGAGAGATGCAGAAGTAGAGGGTACCACACTTGGCGTGGCCAGCGTGGAGCTATGAGGATCATAGATCCCTCTGAAGTTTGAACAGAGTCTTGGGAATCAAAGGAATGGGTGGAAAGGCATACAGGAAGCTCTGACCCCAATGAAGGAGGAAGGCATCCTTGGCCTGAGCTCCCTGACATGGAATTCTGGAACAGAACCGGGGAAGTTTGGCATTCCACGGACTTGCAAAGAGGTCTATGTCCGGGGTTCCCCATTCCTGGAAGATTCTGAGTACCTGATCCATGTGCAGGGACCATTCGTGTGGAAGCAGAACTCGACTGAGTGTCTGCCCAAGAGTTTTGGATTCCTGGGAGGTATACTGCCAGGAGATGGATTTGATGCTCTCTGGCGAAGGCCCACAATCTTAGAGCTTCGTTGCAAAGCGACAGAGAGCCAGTCCCTCCTTGCTTGTTTAAGTAAAACATGGCTACTTGATTGTCCGTATGAATGAGGACTGTCTTGCAGCTGAGGAGAGTATGAAAGACCATGAGAGCCAGGAATACTGCTCGAAGTTCCAAGTGGTTGATATGAAGAGAGGTCTCCTGTAGGGACCAAGTGCCTTGGGTGGAGAGGTCCTGTAGATGAGCTCCCCAACCTGTTTGGGAGGCATCTGTTGTGAGGGTTGCTTGGGGCAACAACTGTTGGAAGGGGGACCCCAGCAACAGATTTTGAGTGGACATCCACCATTGGAGAGACCAAAAGAGACGTTTGGAGGTTGCTATTTGGTCTGAGAGAGCTCCTGATGCTTGAGTCCACTGTGTGGACAACATCCATTGAGCTGCTCTCATGTGTAGGCGAGCATAGGGTACCACATGCACTGTGGAAGCCATGTGGCCTAGTAGTTGTAGCATCTCCCGGGCAGTTAAGTGACTCTTTGACTGAATCTGGGAGGCTAACTGCACTAGACGTTGGCAACGGGCCTGAGGAAGGTAGGCCCTTGCAGTAGTGGTATCCAACCAGGCCCCTATGAATTCTAGGGACTGAGTAGGGGTGAGCTGAGACTTTGGGAGGTTTACCACAAGTCCCAGATACTGCATAATGCGCCTTGTGCGGTCCAGGGAAATCTGGGCTTCTGACTGAGATGGAGCTCGAATGAGCCAGTCGTCCAGGTATGGGAAGACAAATATTCCCAGAGTGCGTAGAAATGCAGCAACTATTGCCATGCATTTGGTGAACACTCTTGGAGCAGAGGCTAGACCGAAAGGAAGCACTCTGTATTGGTAATGTTTTACCTGGAACAGAAAACGTAGGAATTTTCTGTGAGATGGATGGATGAGTATATGTGTGTACGCATCCTTGAGATCTAGAGAACAAAACCAATCCTGACTCTGCAGGTATGGAAGGAGAGTGCCTAGAGAAAGCATCTTGAACTTCTCCTTGCATAGGAATTTGTTCAATTCCCTGAGATCTAAAATGGGTCTGTATCCCCCTGTTTTCTTTGGAATGAGAAAATAGGGGGAGTAAAACCCTGACCCCTGTTGAAGAAGAGGTACTTCTTCTATGGCCCTCTGGGCCAGAAGGGTAGTCACCTCCTGATCCAGAAGGTTGAGGAGGGATGTGGGAGAATTGAAGTGTCTCACCATGGTGTAGGGAGGAAGGTCTGAGAAATGAAGTTTGTAGCCCTCTCTTGTGATGGAGAGGGTCCACTGCTTTGATGTGATTTGCTCCCATCTGGGAGCAAAATGAGCTAACCTTCCTGGAATGGTGAGAGGCTCTGGTTGTTGCAGAGCCAGAAAGGTTAAGTTCTCTAGTATCAAGTCAAAAACCCTGAGGGGGTTGGGACTGCTGGGTTGTAGCAGCCCCTGCAGGTTTAGGCCTGGCCTGTTTACGTTGCTGACGCTTAGTAGCAAAGCGACCTGTAGAAGATTGTTGGCCAGAAGTGGAAGGAAATCTGCTCTTTTTGTAAAAAGACTTTTTGAAAGATTTTTTCTTGGCTGGAATGGAGGTAGACTTGGAAAGTCTATCCAGAGCAGCATTTTCTGCATCCATTTGAGTGGCTTTAATTTGCCACTCTTTGCCAAATAGATTTTCACCTGTACAGGGCAGATTTCCTAAGCCATCTTGAACCCAGGGTTCTAGATCAGAAGCCTGGAGCCAAGCAATTCTGCGAGCAGCTATACCAATGCCTGAGGCTCTGCTGGCACCTTCAAAAGAGTCAAAGGCTGCCCTGTTGGAAAACTTTAAAATGTCTTGAGTATGCTTAAGCCAAAGAAGGAACTCATCCCTTTTATCCTCTGGAATAAAAGGGAGAAAGTTGTGCAGCTTTTGTGCAACTTCCTTCAGAAACATACCCATATAAAGGCTATATGAATTGATTCTGGCAATAAGCATGCTGGCTTGGAAGATTTTCCTACCAAAAGCATCAAAGGTCCTGCATTCTCTTCCTGGAGGAGTAGAAGTGTGTCTTTTGGTACTCTTTATCCTTTTCATAGCCGGCTGCACCACAATGGAGTGGTGAGGAAGCTGAGTTTTTTGAAATCCAGGAGAAGGAGGGACACGGTACATAGTGTCCAATTGGCGAGAATGCGGAGAAAGGGTGAGAGGAGTCTCCCATAAGTCAATCATGTGTTCCTGAAGAATTTCATGAATTGGCAAGGTGACTGCCTCTCTGGGAACCTTAGAGTATCCCAAAATATCTAATTTTTTTGCTCTAGGTTCTTTTTCAGAGGTTACTGAAATAGAGAGTCCTTTAGCCACTTCTATTATGAAGTCTTGAAAGGACAAATCCTCTGGAGGAGACATTCTCCTTTTTGGAGAAGTGGGCTCCTCAGGAAGGGTGATGGATACTTCAGGAGACTCATCCGATGAATCAGAATCATCAGAGGAATCGAAGTATCGTCTGTTCGATTCCAACGATCGATAGGCGTATCGATCGGTACCGACATCGGGCGTCCCCGGTACCGGATCGGTACCGAGAAAGAGCCCTGGACAGGGAGCCGGAATCGGTATCCTGGCCGATGTCGATGCAGTCGGTACCGGTATCGGCGCTGGTGCCGGTACCGACAATGGAACTCGTTGCAGTACCGTCGGCGTCGCAGCCTTAATGAAAGCCATTATAGCCTGCTGCATGGATTGAACAGTGTGATCCATGGACACCACGACTGCCTGGATGTCGGTATCGGGAGATTGTGCCGGTACCCCAGAGCAGTCTAACAGGTGATCGGTCGAGGCTGTGCCATCGATGTCAACCTGTAACCCCATAGGAGGAGCTTTGGAAGCCGGAGCTTCCCGCCGGGGTTGTTTGGCTGGGGCAGGATCCTCGAGGGCAAGCCCGGAGGCATCTCGATGCTTAGAGGGAGATTTGCCCTTCGAGGACCTGCTAAGAGTATGTTTGGTTACCTGAGACCCATCAGGAGAGGAAGACCTGGAAGATGTCGATGCCACCACCGGTGCATCCGTGGGAAACAGCACATGGAGCTTGGCTGCTCGGTTCTGTAACCCTCGTTTAGACATTAGAGAGCAGGACTGGCAATCCAGAATGGAGTGGTCAGGCCCCAAACATTTAAGACACCATTCATGGGAATCTGTAACAGAAATTGTACCGCTACACTTAGTGCATTTTTTGAACCCGGAGGCTGGTTTTTCCATGAGGGAAAAATTTCTTGAGGGCCTGGAGGCCTAAGAAGAAAAATACACCAAGTGAGGAAAAATATATATATATATTTTTTTTAGAAAGAAAAGACCGGCGGTACCGGTCCGGCGTCGGGGAAGGCAGACACGTGACCAAAGAAATAAATTAAAATAAAGAACTTCTTCAGCGGTGACAGGAACACGACCTGCTGGCTCCGTGGAAAAGAAGAACTGAGGAGAGTTGGTTAGGAAAGGCGGGAAGGCAGCGCGCATGCGCTGTGGGATGCTCCCAAAAGCTTTCCTTTTGGGGAAGCTGGGGAGCGTTCCCGCGCAGGCTCCGTCGGTACCGACCTACACATATGTGAGGACTCATTCCTGCTTGTTCCTGGAGATTATCTTTTCTTTTTAGAAAAGAATGGTTTCTTGAAAGATTTCATTCTAGCAGGATCAGCTGTGGACTTGGATAATCTATCCAAGGTGGAGTTGTCAGCATCCAACTCATTGGCCTTTTCTTGCCAGTCTCTACCAAACAGGTTCTCACCAGTACAAGGGATATTTCCCAATTTGTCTTGTACCTAGAGCTCCAGATCAGATGCCTGGAGCCAAGCAATTCTACATGCAGCTATGGCAATGGCAGAAGTTCTGCTTATGCACTCAAAGCAGTCAAAAGCTGCACGGTTGACAAATTTAGAAACATCTTGGGCATGTTTGACCAATGTGAGAAAATCCTGTCTTCTATCCTCAGGAAGAATAGGACTCAAAGACTCTAAATCACCTGTGACCTCCTTCAGGAACATTCCCATGTATAGACTATAGGAACTGATCCTGGCAGAAAGCATGGAAGTTTGGAAGACACGGCGTCCAAAAGCATCCAGGGTTCTGCACTCACGTTCTGGAGGATTAGAGGCATGTCTCTTTGCACTCTTGATCCTTCTCATAGCTGATTCCACTACAATAGAGTGGTGAGGAAGCTGAGTTTTTTGGAAATCAGGACAAGGAGGGACTCGATACAGAGTATCTAGTCTGCGAGAATGAGGAGAGGCGGTAAGAGGTGTCTCCCACATTCTTAACATGAGATCATGCAAAATCTCATGAATGGGCAAGGTAGCTGCCTCTTTAGGAGTTTTGGGATTTTGTAAAATTTCCAACTCCTTAGCTCTGGGCTCTGTTTCAGGGGCCACAGTAATGGACAGACCCCGAGCCATCTCCCTGATAAAATCCTGGAAGGAAAAATCCTCTGGAGGAGACATCCTGCGCTTAGGGGGAGGAGGGCTCCTCTGGGAGAAGCATTCCTGCATCGACATTACTGTCAGAATCCTCAGATTCTTCTAAGGACTCAAAGTACCGTCTGTCCGGATGCTCTTGAAGAGCCCGATACCCGTACCGAGCGAAGTCGGTACCGGGGTATCGGTACCAGAAGGCATCGGATGACTGGGTACCGGCAATGCAGACACCGATACTGATGTCGATGCCATCGGTACTGGTACCGATACCGGCGTCGGGGTTGGTGCCAGTAACAGCCGGATTGTCTGTCGTGGTTCCGAGGGCGTCGATGCCGCAAGGAGAGCCGCCAGACTGCACTCAATAGCCAGGACTCTCTGGTCTATCAACGCTGCCGATGCCTGGATGTCGGTACCGGAGAGGACTGCCCGTACCCCAGAGTATGGCACCAGTAGCTCTGCCGAGGTCGAGGCCTCGAGAACATCCTGGAGCCTCGAGAACATCCTGGAGCCCAGATAATGCTTTGGAAGCCGAAGCCTCCTGCCGGGGCAATTTTGCCGGTGCAGAATCCTCAAAGACAACGCCAGAGGCATCTCAATGCTTAGAAGGAGATCTACCCTTTGAGGAACGGCTAGACTTATGTTTAGTTACCTGAGATCCACGGGAGGAAGACGAAGCCCTGGAAGACATCGATGCCACGGAAGCTGCATCAGAGGGAAACAGGGTACTGAGCTTGGCAGCTCGGTTCTATCGACCTCTCTTGGACATCATGGCACAGGCCATACATTCCGAGATGGAATGGTCAGGACCTATACATTTCAGACACCATTCATGGGCGTCCGTGACGGAGATGGTACCGCCACACTTGGGTGCACTTTTTAAACCCAGAGGAGGGTTTTTCCATCATGGAAAAAATCCTGGGCCTAAGGCCCAAAAAGGTGCATGCACCTGGAAAAAAAAACAGGAAAAGTGCTAAAGTTTTTTTTTTTTTTTAAGAAAAGAAAGAAAGAAAGAAGAAAAAAACGGCGGTACCAGTAAAGCGTCGAGGAAAGCAGACGCGACCACAAAAAGAAGAACAATTTTCTGCGGTGACAGGAACATGACCTGCTGGCTCCGCGGAAAATGAAGAACTGGAGAGAGGCTGTTCGGAAAGGCGGGAAGGCAGCACGCAGGCACTGTGGGATGCTCCCAAATGTTCTCTAATTGGATGCTGGGGAGCGTTCCCGTGCAGGCTCCTTCGGTACCGACAATACCCATATGTGATGACTACATTTCTGCTTGTTCCTGGAGATCAAGGAGTCCAAGGACCCCTGCATTGATGACAACGGCTGCTGTACCGGCCCCTCAGCAGGAGGCGCCTTGTGAGATTTAGACTTCTTCTTTCCTGTCTTTGCCACCAGCATGGGAGAAACGGCCGGTTCAGCTAAATAGGCTGCCGTTCCCGCTCTTTCTGATGAGCACTGAGGTCTGTCCACAACCTCCTCCTCAGAGATCTTGCGACTCTCCATAACCCCTGTAACTCTCCAAGCGTATCCGCAACACTGCGATCGCCACTGACCAGCTCTGAAATAGTACGGCCCTGTCAGCCCGGACCGCGCGCTGCCACCGTCGGTCGATCACTGATCCCCGCGCTGAAGGAAAACCAAAATGACGAAATACTAAACACCCGCGGCGGCGATTCTTAGACTCCCGCCGGTTAAGCAAATACTCTGCCCCACTGTTATGATTTTTACCTGAAAGACGACAGATTGGAGCTTGTGCACCCCGCCTCGCTGCTGCTAGCGGACAGATGGAAATTGCAGAGATTGGAGGCAGGGAAGAGGATTCTGGGGCTCCCAGGTCCTTTCCCAATACCTCTGAGCAACGGAGTCCCCAAATTGAGGCAGGCTCTGCCTTTTATGCCGATTGGTTCTGTTGGCAGATGAGGACCGATGCTCCTTGATTTTTTTTTTTTTTTAATTGAAGAAAGAAAAAAGAAACTTTACTTGCTGACCTGCCCTGCTAGGACAAACAAACCACAACTCCTCTTTCTTCATTTTTTTTCTAATCTACTTATTATATATACGTATGAATATATATATATTTTTTTTTTTAAACTATTCTACAAGTCGAGTTCCTAGTAGCCTCTCTAGGGAGCATGTCAGCCACACATCCTGTTCAGCTGCTGAGGACTGAAAGACTGACTCTGACACCAGGGGGCGCTGGATAGGCTGTCAGCAAGATTTTCAGTATTCAGTCCTCAGCTGCTGGAGGAGGTTGACTACCCTAAAGCACAGTTACTTACCTGTAACAGGTGATCTCTGGGAACAGCAGGAATAAGTCTTCACATATGGGGTACCGACGGAGCCTGCGCAGGAACGCTCCCCAGCGTCCAGAAAGAAAGCTTTTGGGAGCATCCCACAGCGCCTGCACGCTGCCTTCCCGCCTTTCCCAACCGCCTCTCTCCAGTTCGAGTTTTAAGCTGAGAGAAAGAGAGAGAGGAAAGGAAAAATAGATAGAGAGATACAACTCCTAGGGGAGGTGGGTGGGTTTTGAAGACTTATTCCTGCTGTTCCCAGAGATCACCTGTTACAGGTAAGTAACTGTGCTATCTCCAGGAACAAGCAGGAATGAGTCTTCACATATGGGGACTCCCCAGCTAGAGATGCCAGAGAGATCTTCAAGGTTGTGAGTCCCTGAAAAGGGCTCTACTTGCCCCTATGGATCTCGGGCATCCAACCAGGGATGGGGGGTAGGAGTTGATTACGCATGGAACAGGTGTTTGAGAACAGCCTGACCAAACAAGGCATCCCGGCGGGAGTCTTTGTCCAAGCAGTAATGGGCTGTAAAGGTATGAACCGAGGTCCAGGTGGCCGCTCGACAGATTTGGTCGATGGACACAGAGTGTAGATGAGCCATAGAGGCTGCCATGGCCCTCACATTGTGAGCTGTGACATGGCCCTCCAAAGAAAGGTTCTTACTCTGGTAGGCAAAAGAAATACACTGAGCAATCCAATTTGACAGAGTTCTCTTAGAGACTGGAAGTCCCAAATGAGAGGGATCAAAAGCAACAAAGAGTTGAGAGGACTTTCTATGTTGCTGTGTCCTTTGTAAGTAAAAAGCGAGTGCTCTCTTACAGTCCAGGTTATGGAGATTCCTCTCTGCACTTGATGCATGAGGTCCTTGAAAAAAGACAGGTAAATACACCTCCTGGTTCAGATGAAAAGGTGAGACCACTTTAGGCATAAAGTGTGGATTAGTCCTGAGGACTACCTTGTCATGATGAAACCTTGTATATGGAGGATTAGCCACCAAGGCTTGCAGCTCACTGATGCGGCGAGCTGAGGTGACTGCAATGAGAAAAATCACCTTCCAGGAAAGGAATTTCAAGGAGGTGGTGGCTAAGGGGTCAAAGGGTGGCTTCATAAGCTGACCAAGAACCAGATTCAAGTCCCATGCCACTGGAGGTGGTCTAATGGGAGGTTTAGTTAAAAGAAGGCCTCTCGTGAATCTTGCTATAAGAGGATGAGAGGAAATAGGCTGTCCATTGAGAGGCTTAAGGGATGCTGCAATAGCACTCAAATGGACTCTTACTAAATTCGTTTTAAGGCCTGCATGGGATAAATGCAGCAAATACTCTAGTAAAGAATTGAGAGGTATTGCAAGAGGGTTAAGACCCTTCTGTGCACACCAAATGGTAAACCTTTTCCATTTAAAAGCATAGGAACGTCTAGTGGAAGGTTTTCTGGAAGCATGAAGGATATCCTTCACTTGCTGAGAAAGATGCAAATCTTGAAGGTCTAGGCCTTCAGCAACCAGGCTCTGAGATGAAGAGACTGGGGATTTGGGTGCCACAACGTTCCCTTCTCCTGGGACAGGAGGTCTGGAGCAGATCCCAAGTCCAGGGAGGGAGCTTGAGAGAGATGCAGAAGTAGAGGGTACCACACCTGGCGTGGCCAATGTGGTGCTATGAGGATAATAGACCCCTTGTCTCTCTGAAGTTTGAACAGTGTCTTGGGAATTAGGGGAATGGGTGGAAAGGCATAAAGGAAGTCTTGCCCCCAATGAAGGAGGAAGGCATCCCTGGCCTGAACTCCCTGACACGGAATCCTGGAACAGAACCGGGGAAGTTTGGCATTCCACGGAATTGCAAACAGGTCTATGTCCGGGGTTCCCCAAATTCGGAAGATCCTGGCTATCTGGTCCCCATGGAGGGACCATTCGTGTGGAAGCAGAACTCGACTGAGTCTGTCTGCCCAAGAGTTTTGAACCCCTGGAAGGTACACTGCCACGAGATGAATTTGATGCTCTATGGCGAAGGCCTACAATCTCAAAGCATCGTTGCAAAGCGACAGAGAGCCAGTCCCGCCCTGCTTGTTCACGTAGAACATGGCTACTTGGTTGTCCGTGTGGATGAGGACTGTCTTGTAGCTGAGCAGGGTGTGGAAGACTCAGAGCTAGAAGAATTGCTCTGAGCTCCAAGAGGTTGATATGTAGAGATGTCTCCTGTGGAGACCAGATGCCCTGGGTGGAGAGATCTTGTAGATGAGCTCCCCAACCCCTTGGAGAGGCATCTGTTGTAAGGGTTGCTTGGGGTAGCAACTGTTGAAAGGGGGACCCCAGCAACAGATTTTGAGTGGACTTCCACCACTGGAGAGACCAAAAGAGGCGACTGGAGGTTGCTATTTTGTCTGATAGGCACCCTGATGCCTGGGTTCATTGGGTGGACAGAGTCCACTGAGCTGCCCTCATGTGAAGGCGAGCGTAAGGAACCACATGCACGGTGGATGCCATGTGGCCTAACAGTTGTAACATCTTTCGAACAGTTAAATGGGACTTTGACTGAATTTGTGAGGCTAACTGCACCAAGCATAGGCAACGGGCCTGGGGAAGATAGGCCCTTGCAGTTGTGGTATCCAGCAAGGCCCCTATGAACTCTAATGATTGAGTAGGGGTGAGATGGGATTTTGGGATGTTTATTACAAGTCCCAGATATTGAAGAACATGCCTTGTGCAGGCTAGGGAAGCCTGGGCCTCTGACTGGGATGGAGCTCGGATGAGCCAGTCGTCCAGATATGGGAATACAAATATTCCGAGAGTGAACACTCTTGGTGCAGAGGCCAGATCGAAGGGAAGCACTCTGTATTGATAGTGCTTTCCTTGATAAAGGAACCAAAGGAACCTTCTGTGTGTGGGATGGATGAGGACATGGGTGTACGCATCCTTGAGATCTAGAGAACAAAGCCAATCCTGACTCTGAAGGTATGGCAGGAGAGCACCGAGAGAAATAATCTTGAATTTCTCTTTGCATAGAAACTTGTTCAATTCTCTGAGATCTAAAATGGGTCTGTAGCCCCCTGTTTTCTTTGGGATAAGAAAATAGGGGGAGTAGACCCCTGAGCCCTGTTGAAGAAGGGGTACTTCTTCTATTGCCTTTTGGGCAAGAAGGGTAGCAGTCTCCTGACCCAGAAGGTCGAGGAGAGATGTTGGAAAATTGAACTCTCTCACCATGGTGTGGAGGAGGAAGGTTTAAGAAATGAAGTTTGTACCCCTCTCCCTTATGATGGAGAGGGTCCATTGCTCTGCTGTGATTTGTTCCCATGTGGGAGCAAAGTGAGCTAACCTTCCTGGAATGGTGAGAGGCTCTGGTTCTTCTAGAGCCAGAAAGGCTAAGTTCTCTAGATGTAAGTCAAAGGCCCTGAGGAGGCTGAGGCTGTTGGGCCGTAGCAGTCCTTGCAGCCTTAGGCTTGGCTTGTTTAGGTTGTTGCTGACGCTTTGCAGCAAAACGACCTGCAGAAGATGCCTGCTGACCATAAAAGGATAATATTTCCCCTTTTTGGGAAAGAAAGCCTTTTTGAATAACCTTTTTCTAACAGGAGCAGAAGTAGACTTTGAAAGTCTATCTAAGGCAGAATTCTCAGCATCCATCTGAGTGGCCTTTGCTTGCCAATCCTTGCCAAAAAGGTTTTTACCTGTACAAGGAAGATTTCCTAATCCATCCTGGACCCAGGGTTCCAAATCAGAAGCCTGTAACCAAGCAAGTCTGCGTGCACCTATGGCAATAGCCGAGGATCTGCTGGCACACTCAAAAGAGTCAAAGGCTGCACGATTGGAAAATTTGGAAACATCCTGGGCAGTTCCACATGCCCTATCATCCGCAAAGCTCTGGCTAAGTGGAGCGGATGAATAGGACTCTCAAAGGTTTCTTGCGCACTATGACACAGGATTGGGCTACAGATTGGACAGAAGCCCTTCCTTTTGCCCTTATGGCGGTGTGTAACTCCCCCCAGCACACTCGAGGAGGTCTGACACCATATGAAATAGTTACTGGACGTCCAGCTACTTCTCCACATGCCTTGGCAGTTATCCCAGACCCCCAGTTGTTGCGCAGCGATATCTTGACCTATTGTGCGCGATTGCACTCAGCCCTGTCTGTTTCCCCTTTATTGAAGGTGAATCCTCAACAAGATGCTCCTCCAGAATCATCCCATCCGGACGTGAAACCAGGGGATTGGGTCCTGATTAAGAATTTGCATCCAAAGACGCTTCTGGCTCCGAAATTCCTAGATCCATTTCGTGTACTTCTGGTGGGATATTCAGCCTGTAAAGTGGAAGGACATTCTCGTTGGATACATCTTACGCAGTGTAAGAAGGCTCCCTCACAAGATTCAGAAGATTCCCTGCATCCATGATTCAAGAAATACAACGCAGACTTCTCAGACAACAGTGATATTGCAGAAAAGACTTCTTATGATTTAAAATACTTTCAGTGAAAAGAATGGTGACATCACAGAAAATGATTATTGTATTAAGTCGATTCTGAATGGACCATTCATGCAAAATGCTCTTGTTTGGCATTTATAGTATGGCTTAGAGGGATGAGGTCATTTTAGATTAGTGTTTTTCCTGATATATATGTAATGACCTTTAGGTACTTAACCTCTACTTCATAAATTTATTGAGCCTTAGAGGCTAATCATAGCTACAGTATATATCCTCATTATATAAAGGAGAGTATTAAGAAGAGTAGGTATAATTTCAGTTTTGATTTAGTATATTTTGAAGTAATTATAGTTTTAGACATTTAAAAGTTTTGCTAAAAATGTTTTTATATCTAATCTTAGTTATGCTGAGGCATATTAGTAGCAGTAAAGCGGTGCTGCAGTTAGAACCTTGGGAATGTTATGATGAATATTCAAATATTTTCGAGTAACAGGTACACTCAGTGACAAAACATGATTGTGCAGTGTGTCTTCCATCTGTGACAGCTACTCAGCATGGATTTCTACCTAGGGTTAGGCCTAAGACCTTTGAGGAGTTTCGTGACATAGCCTTTAATCTAACTTCTGTACAATGGTCTCATACAGGCCCAGAACCTAGAATAGTTAGTCCTATGCCTCTGCAACATCCTCCAATATGTTTTATGGCTCAGGGTAAGGGAAAAAAGGTAGGGGATACTCCATGGAATGTTTGTAGAAGAATTATGCAACATTACTATTCTATCTGGTATAAGAAATCCCTTGTAGGAAACTCTTATATTTCAGTGGTACAATTAATGTCAGTTCAAGGGAACCAGGTGCATGATTATGAATTACTACAATATAATAGTTCTGGCTATCCTTTGAATGCCTCTAGTTCAGACCTAGGCATACCTAACTGGAGTTTCCCTTTACTAGGATATTATCATCCCTGGAAACGTAATTTGTCTGGAGGGCTTAATGAAATAGTCATGACTCAGTGGGCTTTGAATAATTGTATCCAGAATATATCTTGTCCTCAGAATTTGACAGTCTGGGAAGATGGCTTAGTGGCTTTAGAAGGAGATTATTTTGTGTGTGGTACGTTTGCGTATACAGAGCTTCCCAGAGGTTGGTCAGGTACTTGTTATATAGCCCAATTAGATACCCCGTGGCGATTTGTACCTTACCAGAACATTACTTTATTATCAACCCTGAACAATTCTGTTAGAAGGAAAAGGGATGTTTCTTCACAGGATAAGGCCATAGAGGCTGCTCAACACCCGGTAGACACTACAAAACCTTTGACTAAATCTCAAATAGATGCATTCACAGATACTGTGTGGCTTTCAACCCTTGGAGCTATATCGCCCACTAGAGAATATGGTACCCAGATTATGCGACTACAGGCAGTTGTTGAACTTACAGCCCTAGACCTCACTGAAGCAATTAGTGTTTTGCAAGGTGCAGTAAACAAAGTGTCAGCCTATGCAGCCCAGAACCGAATGGCTTCAGACTATCTCCTAGCAAAGGAAAATGGTGTGTGTGGAGTAATAGTTGGTTTTTGTTGTAGTATGCTTGATAATAATGGAAAAATAGTAAAAGGCCTATTGGATAAAGTTAGAAACCGTACTTTTGTTTCAAGTGATAGTTATGTGAGTTCTTTTTCAGCTCTATTTGATTCTGTTTCTTCATTTTGGAATTCATTATCCAGGCCTTTGCAAGGCTTATTAGCATCATTGCTTGGCATTTTGGGGATTCTCATTTTAGGAGCATTAGTTCTCTGTGTACTATCAGCTTGCTGTAAGAAATCAGTGGAATCACTGACTCCTACAATGATGTTACAGATTGACCCAGAAACTAGTTTTATTTCCACTTCAATGGCAATGTCTGAGTTTCCTTACTTTGGGAATGATTCTTTACAGAATCAGAGGAGGGACTGAAAGTAAGCTTGTTTGTACAGGGCGGTGTACACTATCAGACTGCCTAAGAAAACCTGAGAAAGAGTTAATTTTGTTCAGAACATTGCTTAGAAATAAACTTCATATATTTGCTTACTAAGTAGGTGAAGAGGTACAAGTCCTGTAAATAAGAAAAGGGGCAGGCTGTCCTCTAGCCTTGCAGTCTCAGGGTTATTAGATATCAAGCAGTCAGCAGTAAACAGTTATGTCTTGGAATACATGTATGTCTCCTCATACTGACCTATGCTGATTAGAAATTGACCTATGATGTGATGAATACGTTATACCTGACGTAGGATAATAAAGTGAAATTATGCTGTATCCTCCAGAAGAGCCTTATAAATAAAGTAAACCATGGCTAATAGTTAGAGTAAAGAAAGAGAACTTGTTTCTATTTGTTTCTCTCCGCAAAGCTTTGGTGTATCTATATAGAAGTGTGTGGTTTTTTATTGCTGTCTTTTAGATTTCCTTCTCATTGCTTTGAATGTAGTTTTCTGTGACTCCAAGAGCCCTGCAGGTTGCTGGTGAGGGGGGGGGCTAACAGAAGCCCACAGAAAGAGCTTTGGAAACTGGAGCTTCCCGCCGGGGTTATTTTGCCGGTGCGGGATCCTCGAGAGCAAGTCCGGAGGCATCTCGATACTTGGAGGGAGATCTACCCTTCGAGGACCGGCTGGACTTATGTTTGGTTACCTGAGATCCATGGTAAGAAGAAGCAGCCCTGGAAGATGTCGATGCCACCGAAGCCACATCAGAGGGAAACAGGATACTGAGCTTGGCCGCTCGATTCTGTCGACCTCTTTTAGACATCATGGAACAGGACTCACAATCAGTGATGGAGTGGTCAGGACCCAAACATTTTAGACACCATTCATGGGTGTCGGTGATATAGTACCGCTGCACTTCGTGCACTTTTTAAACCCGGAAGCGGGCTTTTCCATGAGGAAAAGTTTTGTAGGCCTAAGGCCCCCCAAAAAACCCACAGAAGTGGGAACGGTAATTATTATTATTTTTTTTTAAAGAAGAAAGAAGAAAAGAGCGGCGGTACCGATCCGACATCGAAGGCGGCAGACATGCGACCAAAGAAATAAAAGAAAATAAAGAACTTCTTCAGCGGTGACAGGAACACGACCTGCTGGCTCCGCGGAAAAGAAGAACTGGAGAGAGGCGGTTGGGAAAGGCGGGAAGGCAGCGCGCAGGCACCGTGGGATGCTCCCAAAAGCTCTCTTTCTGGACGCTGGGGAGCATTCCTGCGCAGGCTCCGTCGGTACCGACGATACCCCATATGTGAAGACTCATTCCTGCTTGTTCCTGGAGATTGTCCTGGACTGGCCCGGAGAGACGAATAGGAATGGATGATTTCGAATTCTTCTGCCCTGGGTTTGTTCTCTGAATCAAAATGAAATGGTATGGCCCTGACAAAACTGTGGAAGGACATATCCTCAGGAGGTGACAAATGATGATAAGGTGGATAGGGGCCCGATATTAGCCTGGGGACCTCTCCTCCGAGAAGTATTCAGAATCACAGTCTTTTTCCTAAGAGCGCTCAGTCAGACTCAGAGAGGAACTCTAGAAAAATCTAAGTGTCTGCCTGGACTAGTCTTCTTCTGAGGAATCGTATCTCCTTAGTGCATCATAGCGCATCAAACAGCTCTGATGCTTCAGGGGTGCTACATCTCCCAATGTACCTGGATACTGATATCAGTTGGGCATCAGCCGGTATTGAGACCTTTTTGGGTTTTGCTGATGGCCCATCTCCCGCAGGCAGCTTCAGTTTCCAGAATCAGCTCAATATCGTTGCAGGAACATAGAGCTCCTGCATGCAAAGTGTCTTCATGAGCTTGCCCTCCATCCTCTAGCCAAGTACTCCTCAAGAGCTGCCACTAACAAAGTCATGGAGGACTCAGCAGAACTGGTTGATGCCCCCAGTATTTTTGAAGATGAATAGGCCAGCTGGGCATGGACTCTTGGAGTCTGGTGTGGCCCCTTCAATATAAGGGACACTGAGCTACCATCCCTTTGGGGCAGCTTCAGAGATCGGGTATTACTTGAATCTCCTGTGCTCTTATACGAACATAAAGTATGCCATACTGGGTCAGACCAAGGTCCATCAAGCCCAGTATCCTGTTTCCAAGAGTGGCCAATCTAGGTCATAAGTACCTAGCAGTTTCACCAAAAAACACAGGTTCCTTAATGCTTGTATTGGGTCAGGCAGTGATATCCCGGATCCCTTTTAATGATTTATGGAGCTTTTCTCCAGGATCCTGTCCAAACCTTTTTTAAACCCAGCTACACTTTTACTACATCCTCCAGTAACAAATTCCAGAGTTTGATTACACGTTGAGTGAAAAAATATTTTCTCTTATCAATCTTAAATAGGTTACCCTGTAGCTTCATTGCATGTCTCCTAGTCTTTCTCTATTCTGATGACGTAAACAATCGATCTACGTTTACCCGTTCCACTCCATTCATTAATTTATAGACTTCTATCATATCTCCCCTTAGCCGTCTCTTTTCCAGGTTGAACAGCCATAACCTTTTTAGCCTCTCTTCATAGGTGTAGCCTTCCATCTCCTTTACCATTTTGGTGGGTCTTCTCTGTACCTTTTCTAATAACGCTATATCCTTTTTAAGATACAGCGATCAGAATTGCACACGATATTCAAGGTTCGGTCGCACCATGGAACAATACAGAGGCATTATTAATCCTTTGTGACTCAATTCCCTCCCTAACAGAGCGCAGCCCCTCCACCAATTTGATCAGCTCTATCATTACGATATAGTTTGTACCCAGGTATCAGTGTCCCACTGGTTGTCCTCCTTCCACCATGTCTCTAAAATACCAATCATATCTAACTTCTCATTTAGTGCTATGTATTCTAACGCTCCCATCTTATTTTTAGACTTCTAGCATTTGCATCCAAGCATTTTAGAGACTGTATTTTATTCATATTAATCTGGTTATCAGTAGACAGGGGTAGGGGTATGTAAAATGTACTCTGATGAATTTTTAAAACTTAGCTTAGTTCAGGGCGAGTTCAGGGCCTGATGGTCTCTCTGGATGCAAACAAGGCATTCAATTGGATAGTCTTGAGGCTTTTTAATCTCAATTCTCTCTAAGTATGAATTCCCACAGAAATTTATATCTTAATTTGGGTTCTTTGTACTAACTGTGGGTGCAATTGTTGATTAATGGGATCCAGTGTGGCACTGGGCAGGGCTGCCCACAGTCACCTTACTTGTTTAATCTTGCTAATCCCCAAGTCTCTTGTCCAGGATTGTTGTGAATACTGCAGGAATACAGTCAGGTATCAGACTACACCATTGTTGTTAAGTGCCGTCGAGTCGGAGTCGACTCATGGCGACCCTCTGGATAGCTATCCTAAATTGTGTTCGGTCTTCAGTCAGGCGGCTCATTGTTGACAGACTGGTACCCGTAGCTACACCATTAATTACTCAAAATCTAAGGTCTTGTCCCGAGACCACGCATCTCAATCCCCGATTATTTTCCAGGAGTTCCAGGTTACTCCCTGTGGGTTTAAGTACTTCGGTCTACAGCAGTGGTTCCCAAACGTGGGGTTTGAACCCAAATGGGGTCACATCATCAGTGGATGGGGTCAGAGAAACACAGCCATTTCTCCATCTCTCTGGATTTTCACTGTGACCTATGCCAAGTCACTAGTCAACATGTGTCCTGTGAGCCAGTGAACATTCATAGGCCCTTGTCCCTGCTGGAAACCAAGACCGAGTACTGGGGTCTGTAAACACACTCTGCCACAAGGGACCCTGTTCGGACTGCTGCTACTGTTGCCACTACTGTTTCTGCTGCCTTCCTGCCCTTGATTAGTGGAAGCTGAGGAAGGAGGCTGGAGATCTGCCAGTTTGATTTCATCATCTGGGGTCATGTGAATTTTCAATTGTTAAATTGGGGTCACACGGGATAAAAGTTTGAAAAGCATATGGGTCTACAGGTAAACTATATGATCGGTATAAAACTAATTACCCTGGAGTTTTGCAAGAGTTGGAGGCAGAGTTATAGAGATGGTGTGATCTTCCTATCAGCTGGTTGGGGAGAAACAATCTCATTAAAATGTTTGCTTTGCCATGTATCTTTTTCAACACCTTCCAATTTCTCTTCTATCCTCATTTTTATGTATGCTCTAAGGCAGAGATCTCCAATGGGGGCAGTGCATGCAAATATATCTCATGCATATTCATTAAGAAAATCCTGAAAATCTGAATGGTTTGGTGCCCTCCAGGATTGGAGTTGGAGACGCCTGCCCTAGAGTATTTCCAGTTGCTATTAAACAAGCAACTTTGATATCACTACTGAAAAAAATAGTGCTAGCAATATCCTTGGTGGAGAGTTGCAGACCTATATCCTACCTTCCTGATCAGAAAGCAGTGGCATTACCACTCCAGGATTTCCTAGAAGGAATCCAGTTTTTTGGATAGTCATCAAGGTGACATTTTACATACCAAATGATGGCTAGACTAGTCCAGACAAGTGGATTATGTTCCCCTACCAGCAGTTTGGTGGAGACAAAGAACCAATGAAAAGCCCAGGTTTCAATGACATCACTCCTGTGCCTCTATTCATCCCAGCCAGAGGTCTCTTCAGTATCTGTCCCAACGCATATGGGAGAACATGGCAAGCCTCAAAAAACCTCAATCATGGGCAACAAAGAGCAATCAACACTAGAGAACCATGTACAAGAAAGCATAAATAGAAGGTTGTCAGTAGAAGATGAACCTGTAGAGCTAAGTACAAAAATCAAAGCAGAACTAAGGGTACTGGAACAGAAGAACAGAACAAATACAGTTCCAGGGGTTGGCCCTGGACTGGTCTAGCAGGATTCAAGGAAAAGACATTATCTGGTAAGTATAATGTCACCTTCCATATCGTCCTGCTAGATCCGTCAAGATAACCGGGACATACCAAAGCTACAACTCAACTGTGCGGGAAGAAGACAGCAGATCGCAATACCTTTGAGCCAAAGTCCATGTCAGCCCATGAGTAGACATCCAAGCAGTAATGCTTGACAAAAGTGAAAAGTGATGCCCACGCTGCCACCTGACAAATGTCTGCAGGGGCTACTGAGCTCCGCTCCGCCCTCGAAGACGCATGTGCTTGGGTAGAATGGGCGCGCAAACCCTCCGCAACCAGCCAGTTCCGTAACAGATACAGAGAGGCAATGGCTTCCTTAATCCAGCCCCCCAAAATCGACTTAACTGCCATGTCACCATTGCGCAGGCCAGCAAACAGCATAAAAAGATGGTCGGACCTACAAAAAGAATTCTTAACCTTTAAGTACCAGAGAAGCACCTCTGGACATCACAAGGCGAAGAACCTTATCCTTCCCCTGACACTGCTCCTAAGAGGAGGAGGGCAGGCAGACCATCTGGTTCACATAAAAAGGAGAAATCACCTTAGGCAAGAAGGCAGGCAGAGGCTGGAAACAGCCTCTTTTGAAAGAGAGAGAGAAAGATCTTGGCAAAAAAGAGCTTGCAGATTGGAAATCTGCCTTGTGGAACAAACTGCAACCAAGAAGACTGTTTTCAATGTCAACTCCTTCAAAGTAGCACACTTCAATGGCCCAAAGGGTGCCGACATCAGGGCCCTGAGCACCAGACACAGATCTCAGGAAGGGACCACACACTGGAGAAAGCACGAGACATCCAGGTGCAAAGCTAGAGATTTACCAGCCACTGGACCTCAGAAACAGGCCAAAGCTGCCACCTGAACTTTCAGGGAGTTAAGGGAAAAAGGCCCTTCTCTAAGCCATCCTTTAGAAAAGCCAACAGAGATGGCACCTTGGCCGCCTCATGAACCAACTGCTGAGTGTCGCACCACCGCTCAAAGAGGCACCAGGCCCACATGTGTGCTAGTTTGGTTGACCTCTTCTGGGCTCCCAGCAGAGGTGGAGACCACTGCCAGAGAGTAGCCCTTACGTGCTAGCCGTCTCCATTCAAGAGCCAAGCCGTAAGCAAGGGGGGAACTGGGTCCTGTGGGACAACCAGCCCCTGCTGCAACAGGCCCTGAGATGGAGGCAGTCAAAGAGGAGGCACCTGCAGTAGCTGCATCAGGTCTCTGAACCACGCTCTCCTTGGTCAATCTGGCACCACTAGAACAATCTTACCTGGATGGCATTGTATATGCTAAATCACACACCCCACCATGGGCCACAGAAGAAACATGTGCGGTGACTAAAGACATGACAAACTTTGTCATTGGAGGGGTCGCCATTAGATCCATTTTGGGGTGACCACAGCAGCACAGAATCAACTAAAATGCCTCCCGACTCAACTCCCACTCCCCAGGATCCAGAGAGTGCCGGCTGAGAAAGTCCGCTTCCACATTGCTCACCCTGGCAATGTGCTGAGCCAACAAGGCTAGGAGGTTCTTCTTCACCCAGGAAAATGGAAGAGCCACCTCCAAAGCTACCCTGGCACTACTTGTACCACCTTGCCAACTGATATGTCACCAACATGGTGTTATCAGAAAGCACTCGAATCACCCAGCCCTCGACTAGGGACCAGAAATGCAGAACAGCCAAGCTGATGGACCTTGCCTCAAGGCAGTTGACTGACCACACCGTTTCCCTGTGGTGCCAATGACTCTGGGCCTTATAGTCTTGGCAATGGGCTACTCAGCCAGAGAGACTGGCATCCATCGTCAGAAGGATCCAAAAGAAATCATCCAGCAGAATGCCCTCTCTCAGATGATGGGGCTGCTGCCATCATCGCAGGCTGGTCCTCACCAAGAATGAGAGCAGGAGCCTGCGCTCGAACTCCTGGGTATTCGGGGACCACTGAGTCAGCAAGAATCACTGGAACGGTCACATATTAGCATGCGCATATGGCACTATCACCATGGTCACCACCATCAATCCAAGGAGCCGAAGATAATCCCATACTTTGGGGGCCTGCTGCGCACAGAACAGCGTGAGGCAATCCAAGAGTCTCTTGAATCTCTCCTCTGGCAGGAAAACTCTGCCCACTTGAGTATCAAAATGTGCTCCCAGGAACTCCAGGCTCTTTCCTTAATTAATCACCAAGCAGAAGCTTTCCAAAATAACCATCACTTGGGACGCCATCAGAGACACTTCAAAAAGAGAACGAGCCTGGATGAGTCAGTCATCCAGATATGGATGGATATAGACCCCTTGGCGCCACAGCTACCACTACCATGACTTTGGAGAATGTCCTCGAGGCGGTGGATAGACCAAAAGGAAAGGTAGCGAACTGATAGTGAGAGCCAAGCACATAACACAAAGATATGTTTGCTATTCCGCATGGATCTGAATATGAATATGCCTCAAGATGCTGGAATGCATTACCCTATGATATCCGGGCTATTAAGAATCTACCACAGTTTAGAAAAGCCCTCAAAGGCCACCTCTTCAACAAGTACCTTATTGAGCCCAACTGCATCCCCTAGAGCTCCAAGACACCCCCCATACCATCCACATTCCCAGACAAACTTATAGCATACCAACAACACACCAAGTTGACACTCAAACCCATGACGTGGATTGTGTTTTCTCCATGTAGTAAGTTTTGTAAATAGTTGCCCCTGTTATCCAAGTTTTTGTTCCCTGTTATCTGTAAATTCATACATGTTATTTGTACTGAGCATTTTGTTCCATGTAAACCGCGCTGATGCCGAATAGTGCGGTATATAAGAGAATGTAAATAAATAAAATAAATAAATAAATAAAATGAGCATATGCCTCGGCTAGATCCAAAGAAGCCAAGAACTCCCCTAGGTGCACTGCTGAATCACGGAGTGCAAAGTTTCCATCCAGAAGTGCAGGATGTGCAGGTGCTCATTGACACCCTTTAGGTCCAGAATGGGCCAGAAGGAACCGTCCTTTTTCGACACCATGAAATAGATGCAGTATCTGCCCTTGTCTGGAGGTACAGGCACCACCACCTTTAAGTGCAGCAACTTGTCCAATGTGGTCCGCACAGTGGCACTTTTCATCAAAGACCCATAAGGTGAAATGGTCAAGGTATCCGTAAAGCATAGTTCATACCTGTAACAGGTGTTCTCCAGGGACAGCAGGAATCAGTCCTCACATATGAGTGACATCTGAGCTGACAAAGCCCGTGCGGAATATTTCCCCAGCTTTCAAATAAAGTCTTTGGGACATCCTACCATGAATGTGTGGTCTCCTTCCTATCCAAGGGTGTCATCTTGCTCAGTCAGATTACATAGATAGGACGGTCGTAAAAAATAAAAAAAAGTAGAGTGGCAACTCCCAGGGGAGGAGGGGGAAGGGTTTTGAGGACTGATTCTTGTTGTCCCTGGAGAACACCTGTGAGTAACTACGCTTTCTCCAGGAACAAGCAGGAAAGTCAGTACTCACATACTGGACTCCCTATCTCCACGCTGCCAAAGACCGAACCACAACAGCACCAGCAGCGACCATCCATGTAGCTGTGAGTTGCAGAAAGTGAGTCCCCATTGACAGACTCTACAAGACCCTAGCGTCCAGCCTGAACACAGAAGGGGTCAGAAGGAAGGCGTTGCCTACACCCCGAGAATATTATATATTGCCTGGCCAAAGGCACTATTCCTGCGGGACTTGCTCTCCAAGCAGTAGTGAACTGCAACCATATGAACTGAAGAAGACCATGTGGTGGCCTTGCATATCTGTCACTGGCACTGAGAGGAGACCACTGACATGGCCATTGCCCTCACGTGATGCGCTGTGGATCCAGTGTTCAAGGGAGAGGCCCACTCGCCCACAGTCGAGGGCAATACAGTCCGCCACCCAAGTGGACAGAGTTTGCTTAGTACAAACAAAAGGAGCAGGAGAGCCACACCACTGATAGATAGAGCTTTATTGAAATGTCAAAGTTCAGCCCTACACATGTTTTGGCAAAAGCCTTCTTCAGGAGACAGTGACCTTAGAAAGAGTAGTTACCCACCTGTAACAGGTGTTCTCCAGGAGCAGCAGGAATCAGTCCTCACATATGGGTGACGTCGGCGCCGACGGAGCCCCCATGCGGAGCATTTCTCCAGCTTTCACAGAAAGCCTTTGGGACTGCCAGCACGCATGCGCGGTCCCCTTCCCGCCCAAGGGTGCCATCTTGCTCAGTCTGATGACATAGCTAAAAGACAGCAAAAAACAAAATAAAGGATATGACTGCAACTTCAAGGGGAGGGAGGGAGGGTTGTGAGGACTGATTCCTTCTGCTCCTGGAGAAAGCGTAGTTATTCACCTGTAACAGGTGATCTCCGGGAACAGCAGGAATAAGTCTTCACATATGGGTATTGTTGGTATCGACGGAGCCCGCGTGGGAACGCTCCCCAGCGTCCAATAGGAACGCTTTTCGGAGCGTGCATCCACGCTGCCTTCCCGCCTATCTACCTACCTCACTTCAGTTGAGTTTAAAGCTGAGACCGAAGGAGAAAAGTAGAGAACAATAGAGAAAGAGAGAGAAAGACAACTCCTAGGGGAGGTGGGTGGGTTGTGAAGACTTATTCCTGCTGTTCCCGGAGATCACCTGTTACAGGTGAGTAACTACGCTATCTCCAGGAACAAGAAGGAATGAGGCTTCACATATGGGGACTCCCCAGCTGAAAGATGCCTAGGGAAGACCCAGCATGTAGCAAATATATGTAGATGGTGTCACGCCCTCTTCTTGTATGTGTAGGCGGTCGCCTGGTAGAAGTGGACGTGACCACAAATTTATATCCCTTGTGTGTGCTGTTGTCTATGTTCCTTGTAGTTGTGAGCCAAGACGAATACAGCCAAGGTTTTTGGGGTAACAATAAGTTTATTGTTGCACAGGGATTAATATCTACTACCCCTTTAAACAGAAATAAATGGATGCTTCTCCAAACCAAAATGAAGTTACGTGGTATAACACAGTCCTCCTGATAACTCTCAGGCAAGTCCGTTCCAACAGAATAACCAAACTTCTTTCAGCTTCAAACATTAAATGCTTTTCCTATTATCAATAGTGTCTTCATAAACAGCTTCATATAACAGATAACACAACCGTAGTGTACTCCTCTTTCACAGCTGCTTAATAGACTGAGTTTTACACTTTGGCAGCTCTCAGCCTCTCTCAGTGTAAAAGCTCCCTTGCAATTAGTCGGGCTTTGTTCAGTACTTCTCAACAGCACAACGTTACACAGCTCTTACTCTTTATGGCAATAAGCGCAATCTGTTTCCATGTCAGAGTATTCAGATCCTATCAAAGCTTCCTCCGTTTGCATAGGTTCCTCGTCGGACTCTGATATATCCTGCTTATTTACAGGGGCTTCCAGATCAACAGGCTTCCATTGCTCTAATAAAGTGCCAAGCTGTTTCCAGCTTAAGTTCTTCTTACTTGGAGGTATGGTGGAGGAATTTAAAATACCAGACTCCTTTAACACAGCTTTTAGGGAATCTAAAGAGCTCACCTTTTTCCTGGTACTTCTAGCTTTCACTGGCTGGGCATAAGGCAAACATTTGTCCCCAAACTGCTTCACGGATTCCCTCGTGGCAAACTGCTCAGCAGGGTTTGTTTCCAACTCCTGTCTCTGCAGCACACAATCAGCTGACTGCTTCAAAGCACCTGTGCTCCTTTCAGAACTTGAGCTACAGATACGTTGCCTGCCATGGGAATGTTTGGACAGCTTTTTAAACGGAACTCTGTTTCTGCCTAAGCTCCCACCTGTGTGCACAGCTTCAACGGAAGAGTCCTCAGAAGAACTTTTCTCTCTCCTAGATAAGGTTTCCAACCTTTCCCTTTGAGGTTTAAAGGTTCTTCTCTCCTCCTTCCCTCTGCTGCTTGTCCAGTGATAATTCCTCTCTCTCTCAAGATGCTTTCCCAGAGGTTTCTCCAAGCACCTCTCCTGGAACTTCTCCTTCCTGTTCCTGTTCTCGGACTCTCTCTCAGTCTCTCTGCTGTTCCCCAGCACCTACTCCTTTGGAACTGTTACTTCCTGCTTAAGTGTTTGGGGCTGTCCTATGGGCTTTGACTCCGCCCCCTTGCCTCTCACGTCAGCTCCCTTGGTTGTCATGGAGCTGAGGTGTGGCTCTCTCTCTAACTTTCTAAGCATAGAGTTTCTCTGAGTTGGAGGTTTAACCTTTTCCTTGCCTGTCCTGCTGTCTGCTTCAGGGGAAATAAACTGTTTCAACCTCCTGTTTCTAGTGCTTAACCCCTCTGCACCATCACAATGGGCCATGCTTCCCCCAGGGACCTCAGGAATCCAAGTGGATGAAGGGTAGGAGTTGAACTATGAGTGGGAAAAGGTACTGCAGAACAGCTTGACCAAACAAGGCATCCTGGCGGGAGTCCTTGTCCAGACAATAATGGGCAGTGAAAGTATGTACTGAGGCCCAAGTTGTTGCTTTGCAGATTTCATCAATAGCCACTGAACGAAGGTTAGCTGTTGAGGCTGCCATGGCTCTGACATTATGAGCTGTGAAATGGCCTTCAAGAGGTATTCCTTTACTTTGATATGTATAAGAAATACAATCTGCAATCCATTTAGAGAGGGTTCTTTTTGTGACAGAAAGTCCTAAATGGCTAGAGTCAAAAGCCACAAAAAGCTGAGAAGACTTTCTGTGAGGCTGGGTCCTTTGGAGATAAAAAGCTAGAGCTCTTTTACAGTCCAAAGTATGAAGTTTCCTTTCCGCAGAGAAGGAATGAGGTCTACGAAAGAAAACGGGAAGATAAACTGACTGGTTTAGATGAAAAGGTGAAACCACTTTTGGAAGAAAATGAGGATGGGTCCTAAGAACCACCTTATCATGATGAAAGCTTGTATAAGGCGGATCAGCCATTAAAGCCTGAAGTTCACTAATGCGTTTAGCAGAAGTGATGGCAATTAGGAAAACAACTTTCCATGAAAGAAACTTTAGATACGAAGTAGCCAAAGGCTCAAAAGGTGGCTCCATGAGTTAAGATCCCATGCCACTGGAGGTGGTTTAATGGGAGGTTTCGTTAGAAGAAGTCCTCTCATAAATCTGGAAATAAGTGGATGAGAGGAAATGGGTTGTCCATCTAAGAGCTTATGAGATGCAGCAATAGCACTAAGGTGGACTCTAACAGAATTGGTCTGAAGACCAGAAGTTGACAAATGAAGGAGATACTCTAGGAGAGAGTCTACTGGTACCAAAGAGGGATTAAGTCCTCTCTGATAACACCAGGAAGAAAACATTTTCCACTTAAAAGCACTTGAAAGTCTTGGCCTTGAGTAACCAGGCCTTGAGATATAGGGACTGGGACTGGGATGCAGTAGAGATCCGTTGTCCTGGGACAGAAGATCTGGAGCATTCCCTAATTCCAGAGGGGTGGCTTGAGAGAGATGCAAGAGAAGAGGATACCATGTTTGCCTCGGCCAGGAAGGCGCTATGAGTATCATGCGTCCTTTGTCCCTCTGGAGCTTGAATAAGGTTTTGGGGATTAGAGGAATTGGTTGAAATGCATATAGGTAATCCTGACCCCAGGGAAGCAGGAATGCACCCCTGGTTTGACAGTTCTGTGTAGGAAGTCTGGAACAAAACCAGGGAAGTTTGGCATTCTGTGGACTTGCAAAGAGGTCTATGTCTGGTGTTCCCCAGACACGAAAAACTCGAGCAAGATAATAGGAGTGGAGTGACCACTCGTGTGGCAGGAGTACTCGACTGAATCTGTCTGCCCAAACGTTTTGAACTCCTGGAAGATAGACTGCCCGCAGATGAATCTGATGCTCTCTGGCAAAGGCCCATAGTTGCAGAGCTTCGTTGCATAGCTGCAGAGAGCCTATTCTGCCTTGTTTGTTGAGGTAAAACATGGCTACTTGATTGTCTGTTTGCACCAGAACTGTTTTGTTTATGGGTGCAAAAGACTCGAATAGCATTGGAGATGGCTCTGAGTTCTAGAAGGTTTATATGAAGAAGAGCCTCTTGTGAAGACCAAAGGCCCTGCGTTGATAGATTGTCCAAGTGGACTCCCCAACCCATCTTGGAGGCATCTGTTGTCAGGATAGCGTGAGGTTGTGGTTGCTGGAAAGGAGAGCCTATTAAAAGGTTTTCCAGAGATTTCCACCAATGGAGAGACAGAATCAGGCGTGTGGTAACACTGATTTTGTCTGACAGACTTCCCGAGGCCTGGGACCATTGGGAAGCTAAGGTCCACTGGGCTGTTCTCATGTGAAGACGAGCGTAAGGTATTACATGGATCGTAGATGCCATGTGACCCAGTAGGCGAAGCATCTGACGAGCAGTGAGGAAGGTCTGCAGTGCTGCTTGAGATGCTAGCTCGATGATTCACAGACAGCGTGGTTGGGGCAGGAAAGCCCTTGCAAGCTGTGTGTCCAAGCGAGCCCCTATAAACTCGAGGGATTGAGATGGGGTGAGCTGGGACTTTGGAAGATTTATGACCAATCCCAAATACTGGAGTATTTGTTTTGCTTGCAATAGGGCCTGATGAGCTTCTTGAGAGGACTGCGCTCGGATGAGCCAATTGTCCAAGTAAGGGAAGACAAAAATCCCCAGGGTCCTCATGAATGCTGCTATTACTGCCATGCATTTTGTGAAGACCCTTGGAGCAGAGGCCAGCCCAAAGGGAAGGACTCTGTACTGGAAATGTCTTCCCTGGACTAGGAACCGAAGGAATTTCCTGTGATCTACATGAATAAGGAAATGCATGTAGGCGTCTTTTAAATCTACAGAACATAGCCAATCTTGCCTGTGAAGGTATGGCAGAAGAGAGCCGAGGGAAAGCATTTTGAACTTTTCTCGGACTAGATATTTGTTCAGCTCTCTGAGATCTAGGATTAGCCTTAAACCCCCTGGTTTTTTTGGAATGAGAAAATAGGGGGAGTAAAACCCTGTACCTTGTTGGCATAGAGGAACCTCTTCTACAGCTCCTTGAGCTAGAAGAGTAGAGACCTCTTGAAGCAAGAGGTCTATGCCTAGAGGTTGAGAGTTGAACTGTTTTACTAGTGTGGGTGGTGGCAAGCTGAGGAAACGAAGCTTGTACCCCAAACTCACTATGGACAAAGTCCAGGCTTCTGATGTGATTTGTTGCCATCTGTTGGCAAAATGGCAGATATGGCCTGGAATATTTATAGGTTCTGGGCCTAACACAGGAAGAATGAGTAAGTTCTCTAGACAAAAGTCAAAAACCCTGAGGAGGCTGAGTCTGCTGAGGTTTGGATTTTCTTTGTCTCGTCTGTTGTTGCCCTTTTTGGGGAACATATGCCTGTTTGGTGGAAGATGGATAGAACTTTTTCTTCTTAGAGAAAAAGGGTTTCTTAAAGGACTTTTTCTTAGCTGGGTTAGCAGAAATTTTTGACAATCTATTCAAAGTGGCATTATCAGTGTCAAGCTGATTAGCCTTAGATTGCCAATCCTTGCCAAAAAGATTTTCTCCAGTGCAAGGAATATTCCCCAGCTTTTCCTGCACCCATTCTTCCAAGTCGGAAGCTTGGAGCCAGGCAATACATTGTACTCCTATAGCTATAGCAGAAGTTCTGCTAATACATTCAAAACAGTCAAAGGTAGCACGATTCATGAACTTAGAGACATTCTGAGCATGTTTGACTAGTGATGAATGGTCTGCTCTTTCATCATCTTGAAGGAAAGGGTTCAAAAGCTCTAAGTTTTTTGTAACCTCCTCAAGGAACATTCCCATGTATAAAATATAGGAACTAATCCTTGCTGAAAGCATGGAGGCCTGAAAATATCTATGCCCAAAGGCATCCAGGGTTCTAGATTCACGACCTGGCGGATTAGAAGAGTGTCTCTTTGTACTCTTAATCCGTCTCATGGCAGACTCCACCACCATAGAATGGTGTGGTAGTTGAGTCTTTTAAAAACCTGGACAAGGTGGCACTCTATACATAGTGTCAAGGCGTTTAGAATGTGGGGATACCGTTAAAGGAGTTTCCCACATCCGTAATATTAGATCATGCAAGATCTGATGTATAATGAGCATAGCTGCTTCCTTTGGAGCCAAGGGGTATTGCAGAATTCTTAATTCTTCTGCCCTGGGCTCCTTTTCAGGAACCACTGTAATGGCAAGTGCCCTTGCCATATCACGCACAAAATCATGAAAAGACATGTCCTCAGGAGGGGACATTCTGCGTTGAGTAGAAGGAGTTGAATCTTGTAAAAGTTCAACTCTGGTACCAGTGGAGTCATCTGAGTCATCGGAATCGGAAGACTCAAAGGGATGAAACACCGGGTTCTCCTTCAAAAGATGTCTTTGGTACCGCTCGAGGTCGGTACCAAAGCGAGTCGGTACCTGATCCCCCATGCTTGAGAGTAATTCTAAACTCGGCATTGGGGGAAGTAAACCTGCCGAAGCAGGTACCGAGGGTACCGGCACTGGTACCGACAGCAATACCGGTGCCTGTGGAACAGTCTGCAGCGACTTTAGCGGTACCGAAGTAGCCAAAAGATTCGCTAGACTGCATTCAATGGCAAGGAGTCTTTTATCCATCACCATTTCTGATGCCAGGGTGTCGGTACCAATCGAAGCGGCCACAACCCCCGAGCATGGAACAGCAATGTCCATCGAGGTCGAAGCCTCGAGAACATCCTGGAGCCCCGATAATGCTTTGGAGCCCGAAGACTCCCGTCGGGGCTGTTTTGCCGGTGCAGGTTCCTCGAGGGCAACGCCAGAGGCATCTCGATACTTAGAGGGAGATCTACCTCTCGAGGACCAGCTAGACTTAGATTTATGTTTAGTTACCTGAGATCCCTGGGAAGAAGTAGAAGCCCTGGAAGACACTGATGCTACCGACCTCGTGTCCGATGCAAACAGGGCACCGAGTTGATTTGCTCGATTCTGAAGACTTCTTTTAATCAGCTTCCTGTAGGAGACACACTCTGCTGGGCAATGGTCAGGACCTAAACATTTAAGACACCAGTCGTGGGTGTCTGTGACAGAAATTGTGTTGCCACACTTTGAACATTTTTTGAAACCAGTAGCCGGTTTCTCCATGTTGAAGTAAAGAGGCCTAGTGGCCAAAATGGCGCCAAGCACCAAGCAGGGGAAAAACCCCTGACTGAAAAACACAAGTTCTGTGTCTTTTTTTTTTTGAAGAAAGAAAGAAAGAAAGAAAAAACACCGGTGGTACCGGTGGGTGTCGAACTAAGGCAGACGCGACCACAAAAAATAAGAAATAAAAGTAGAATTTTCTGCGGTGACAGGAGTCACGTCCTGTTGGCTCCACGGAAAACGAAGAACTGAAGTGAGGGAGGTAGATAGGCGGGAAGGCAGCACGCAGACGTGGATGCATGCTCCCAAAAGCGTTCCTATTGGATGCTGGGGAGCGTACCCACGCGGGCTCCGTCAGTACCGACGATACCAATATATGTGAAGACTCATTCCTGCTTGTTCCTGGAGATCATCTGTTACAGGTGAATAACTACTCTTTCTCCAGGACCAAGCAGGAAGTCAGTCCTCACATATGGGACTCCCCAGCTTAAGGCTACTGGGGACCCAAAGCTGAAAAAATATGTTCCCTCTAGAGCCTCAGCATATACAAAAAGAATCTTCTCTGAGAACGCCCCCGAACGGTAGCCCAACACCAGCACCGGAGGGTAGGAGTTGCGTATACCTCAAAGAGATTACAGAGTACTGCCTGACCGAAAGCACTGTCTCTGCAGGACTCTCTCTCGAGGCAGTAGTGGGCCGCAAAAATCTGGCTTGAAGACCAAGTAGCGGCCCTGCAGATGTCTGCCAACGGAACAGAGCGGAGATGAGCCACTGATGCAGCCTTCGCCCTGACACGCTGAGCCGTGACTCAACCCTACAACGAGAGGCCAGCTGCCCTGTACGCCCCGGCGATACAATCTGCTATCCAGATGGACAGGGTATGCTTGGAGACAAGTAACCCCAACTTATTAGGGTCAAAAGATACGAAGAGCTGGACAGCCCTTCGATTCTCCTGCGTACGGTCAAGGTAGAAGGACAACGCCCTCCTACAGTCCAGGGTATGCAAGACCATCTCAGCATGGCTGGCATGCGGCCTGGGAAAGAAAGTCGGAAGAACCACCTCCTGATTGGGGTGGAAGGAGGAGACAACCTTGGGAAGGAACTTAGGGTGAATCCGTAAGACTACCCTGTTTCTATAGAACCTAGTGTATGGTGCCTCTGACACCAGGGCTTGAAGTTCGCTCACTCGCCTTGCTGAGGTAAGAGCTACCAAAAACAACGCTTTCCAGGAGAGAAAGCGCAAAGGACAAGTAGCCATAGGCTTAAATGGTGGGCAAGTAAGCCTTTGCAAGACCACATTCAAATCCCACTCAGGGGCAGGTGGACGAATTGGAGGCTTAAGCAAAAGTAGGCCTCTGAGGAAGCGAGCCACCAAAGGGTGGCTTGAGAGAGATTGACCCTCCACCGGTGAATGGTGCGCTGAGAGAGCACTGAGAGGGACCCTAACAGATTTGGATTTAAGACCCAGATTGGACAGGTGAAGCAAATATTGCAGCACCACTGGTACCAGGCATGAGAAAGGATCCTGCTTGTGTTGAGCACACCAGGTGGAGAACCTACGCCACTTGAGGGCATATGACTTCTGAGTGGACTGCCGCCTAGAGGCCAAGACCACGTCCTACACTTCCTTAGGCAGCAGTAAGGATGCTAGAACTACCCTTTCAGCAGCCAGGCCATCAGATTGAGGGAATGGAGGTTGGGGTGTAAGAGAGATCCCTGCTCCTGAGACAGGAGATCAGGTTGCATCCCCAGAGGAAGAGGAGTGTCCACCGCTAGTTGTAAAAGAAGTGGGAACCACGGTTGCCTTGGCCACCTGGGGGCCTCCAGGATCACAGAGGCCTTGTCCCGGATCACTTTGAACAGTGTCTTGGACATGAGAGGCGTGGGAGGAAACGCATATAGAAGGCCTGTAGACCATGGAATGAGAAAGGCATCCGCTGCTACTCCGAGAGGATGCGGTTGCCTGGAGCAGAAACTGGGCAGTTGACGGTTCAGTGGACTGGAAAAGAGATCTATGGTGGGAAGACCCCATCTTAGGAAGATCTGTTGAACCACCAGAGGATTCAACTGCCATTCGTGTGGCTGCAGATTCCTGCTCAACCTGTCTGCCAGGTAATTCTCCTGTCCAGGGAGATAGACCGCCTTGAGTAGTATGCCATAATTGACTGCCCAGGAGCACAGGTCCTTTGCCTCCTGACAGAGAGGTCGGGACCCTGTTCCCCTCTGCTTGTTCACATAGAACATGGCAACTAGATTGTCTGTCTGCACCAAGACGGACTGGCGAAAGAGGACATGAGAGAAAGTCCGGAGGGCCAGGCGGATTGCTCTGAGCTCTAGGAAATTGATCTGCTGTGCGGACTCCCAAGGGTTCCAGAGGCCCTGGGTGCATGCTCCTTGGCAATGTGCACCCCAACTTTGGAGAGAAGCATCAGTTGTCAGCACTTGAGAATGTTGAGGTGCTTGAAAAGGCACCCCTTTTAGCAGATTCGGAAGATGAAGCCACCACTGTAGAGAAGAAGCTAGTAGCTTAGACACCCGCACTTTGTCCGTCAGGCTTCCCGTGGCTTGTAGCCACTGAGTTCTGAGGCCCCACTGAGCTGGCCTCATGTGTAGACGGGCATTTGGAGTTACATGGACCGTGGATGCTATGTGGCCTAAGAGCCTCAGGAATTGTCGGGCAGAGACCAGAGAATTGCTGTGGAATTGGCTGGCCAAGTTCATCAGTCTGTGGGCCCTGTCCACTGGCAAAAAAGTCTTTGCTTGAAGGGTGTCCAGTCTTGCTCCTATGAACTGCATGTTCTGGGAGGGGGTGAAAAGCGGACTTTGCGAAGTTTATGACAAACCCCAGATGCTGGAGAAGAGCGACAGTGCGGAGGGTGGCTTGATTGGTCTCTTGTGGAGACTGACCCCTGATGAGCCAGTTGTCCAGGTATGGAAAGACAAAGAGTCCTTGAACTCTCAGATAGGCCGCCACCACCGCCAGGCACTTGGTGAAAACCCTGGGGGCAGAGGTTAGGCCAAAAGGGAGTACTCTGTACTGGTAATGGTTTCCTCCCACTACAAATTGGAGATATTGTCTGTGGTCTGGATGAATAAGGATGTGAGTATAAGCGTCCTTTAGGTCTAAGGAGCATAGTCAATCTCCCTGCTGGAGGTAGGGCAGCAGGATTCCAAGGGTAAGCATCTTGAACTTTTCCCTCTCCAGGAACTTGTTGAGATTCCACAAGTCTAGGATGGGCCGGAGGCCTCCTGTTCTTTTTGGTACTAGAAAGTACCTGGAATAGAAGCCTTGACCCCTCTGGTAGTGAGGCACCGGTTCCACCGCCTGTTCCTTCGGAAGACTTGCTAACTCCTGCAGGAGTAAGTCCCTGTGCAGAGGGAGTCTTGGAGGCTCCCCTGGAAAGTAGGAGAGAGGTACCTGGTGGAAGTGGAGGAGATAGCCCCTCTGGACTATGCTTAGCACCCAGGTAGTCCTTGTTAAGGTTGACCAGCATACAGGGTCAGCTGGCCCCCTGTGCTGGGAGGGGCCAGCTGAGGAGGAGAGGCTATGCCACTGGAGTCAAAACCCTGCTGCCTGCTGTGCAGGAGCCGGAGCTGGTGGCTTGGGGGTTTTCTGCCTACGGGGCCCATGTCCCTGCCCCTTGGCCTGTGACCCTGCTGGGGAGCTGTGGAGGCCTGAAAATTAGGGTATGATTTGTAGGCAGATGACTTCCTTGGGTAAAAGGTCTTTTTTCCCCGAGCCCTTCTTCTTCTGAGAAGGGGCAGAGGTTTTCCTGGACAGCCTTGTCCGGGTGAGAGTCTCGAACTCGAGTTCTGCAGCCTTTTCAGCCATGGACTTGCCAAAGAGGTTTTCACCTCGGCAGAGGACATTGACCAACTTGTCCTGCACCCATGGCTCGAGGTCCAATGACTGTAGCCAAGCCTGACGGCGTGCACCGATGCCGTCCGCAGCTACTCGGGCCAAAGCCTCGAAGCCATCATAGGCTGCCTGAGAGATAAACTTCAAGCACTCTCGGATCCCCAATGACAGGGCATTGAACCTCCGCAAAGGTTACTCGGAGAGACCTGCAGAGAACCCGGCAATCTCCTTTGCCAGGTCTCGAAGGTACATGCCCATGTACAGCTGGTAGGTCTGGACACGGCAAGCAAGCATAGAGCCCTTTAAGCACTTTCTACCTAGGGCATCCAGGTTCCGGGCCTCCCGGCCGGGGGGCACTGAGGAGTGCATCTTCTGACTCTTCAGACGATGCATGGCCGATTCCACAACCATGGAGTGGTGCGGTAGCTGTGCCTTTTGGAACCCGTGGCTCTTGCGGACTCGATAGATGGAATCGACCCGCTTGCTCAGAACAGGCATTGAGGCCGGCGCCTCCCATATGCGAAAGAGCAACCTTTCCAGCATCGGAGGAACCGGTACAGTAAAGGCCTCCTTGGGAGGAGAGTCATACCGCAGGGCCTCGAGTTCCTCGAGAAAGGCCAAGGCCTTGGCCATGTCCTGCACGAAACACGAGAACCGGATGTCCTCCGGGGGGGGGGGGGGGAGAGGGAGACCATCTCCAAGGTTCGGACTCCAGTTGAGTCCGAAGGGACACACCGGGTCCAAACGTTGTCCAGGGACTCCTCGTCCTCCGTTTCCCAGCCCGACTCCTCGGAGGAGGAATCGAGCGGCTCCGGTCGGGCAGGCACCGATGCCATCCACCCCGACGCTGAAGGTGCCAGCGTCGACGACCTCGGTCCCGAACGGGAGGCCGAGGGAGACCTTGGGCAAGGATCGACTCGACACTGAATGGACTTGAGGATCGGCTAGGCATCCGAGGTCGACTTGGACGTCGATGTCCCGGTGGTCAGGGCAGATGCACCGGTGAGATCGGCGATCAGTGCCCGCTGCAGTTCCATGAAGGCAGCCAAGTTGCTCTCCAAGGCTGTCAACCTGAGTCCAAGCTCAGGAGACTCAGCAGCCCCCGACTCGGACACCGATGGCGACTATCCCGGAGGAGAGTCCACGAGGACTACAGCACTTAGGTGACTCGGGGACTCCGGCTCCACACGAGGTTGTTTTGCAGGCCTCTCCGACTCTGAAGACCCGGGACGGCAGTCGGGGCTATGCAACCTGGCTCTTGAGGAGCCAAGGGCGTTCACTGATGCCGCCCTCGCGGGTTTCTTCTTCCTGCGATGTTCCCGCGAGGGAGACCCCCCTCTCAGAGGATCCCCGGCGATGCTAGGGATCGGAATCTCGAGTCGTCGAGGCCTCTGACGAAGTCCGGGCCCGGCCGGACGCAGAGTCAGAGAAGATTCATTCCTTCTGGTGCTGCCAACTCCTCAACGCCTTAGAGGACATTTTCCCACACGGACCACAGATCATCGGGTCATGATCGGGTACGAGGTACCGGAGGCAGCAGTTATGTGTGTCAGTGAGAGACATAAGGTTCTTACACTAATCACACTTCTTAAACCCACTGGCAGCCATCGGGGGAAAAAGGGCCCTTGCGAGGTCAAAAGACAGGGCTGCCAGTGAAAAATTGAAAAATGGCGCGAACGCTAGTCACGAAGAACAAAAACCGAAAAAAGAAGTCCAGGCTCGATACCGGTGTACCGACCCGAGGCGGGAAGGGGAAACAGGCGTCGAAACGAGAAAAACACGAAAGACTAGTTACTCACCTGTAACAGGTGTTCTCCAGGAGCAGCAGGAATCAGTCCTCACATATGGGTGACATCGACGTCGATGGAGCCCTTGCGGAGCATTTCCCCAGCTTTCCATGACAGCCTTTGGGAATGCAGGAACGCATGCGCGGTTCCCTTACCGCCTAAAGGTGCCATCTTGCTCAGTCAAATGACATAGCTAAAAACAGCACACAAAAATGTAAAAATAAACTATATACAACTGCAACTCCCAGGGAAGGAGGGAGGGTTGTGAGGACTGATTCCTGCTGCTCCTGGAGAACACCTGCTACAGGTGAGTAAAGCGTAGTTACTCACCTGTAACAGGTGTTCTCCAGGAGCAGCAGGAATCAGTCCTCATATATGGGTGACGTCGGAGCCGATGGAGCCCTCGCGGAGCAATTTTCCCCAGCTTTCAAAGAAAGCCTTTGGGAATTGCAGCGTGCATGCGCGGTCCTCTTCCCGCCCAAGGGTGCCATCTTGCTCAGTCAGATGACATAGCTAAAAGGCAGCAAAAAATTAGCAAAAACAAAAGCATATAACTGCAACTCCAAGGGGAGGAGGGAGGGTTGTGAGGACTGATTCCTGCTACTCCTGGAGTACACCTGTTACAGGTGAGTAACTACGCTTTCTCCAGGACCAAGCAGGAAGTCAGTCCTCACATATGGGACTCCCAAGCTTAAGGCTACCGGAGACCCTAAGCACAAAAATGAGCTCCCTCTAGCTCAGCAGCACAGAAGGAAGGAATCTTCTCTGAATACGTCTCCAACCGGTAGCCCAACATCCGGGATGGAGGGTAGGAGTTGCCTATACCTCGAAGAGGTTACGGAGAACTGCCTGTCCGAAAGTACTGTCCCTGCGGGACTCCCTCTCCAGGCAGTAATGGGCTGCAAAAGTCTGGCTTGAAGACCAAGTAGCGGCCCGGCAGATGTCTGCCAACGGAACAGAGCGGAGGTAAGCCACTGACGTAGCCTTCGCCCGAACACGATGAGCGGTGACTCTACCTTCCAGCACGAGGCCCGCAGTCTCGTAAGCCCAAGCGATGCAGTCCGCAATCCAGATGGACAGAGTACGCTTGGAGACAGGGAGCCCAAACTTGTTGGGGTCATAAGAGACGAAGAGCTGAACAGCCCTTCGGTGCTCCCGCGTACGGTCAAGGTAGAAGTTCAGCGCCCTCCTACAGTCCAGGGTATGCAGGACCATCTCAGCTCGGCTGGAGTGTGGCCTGGGAAAGTAGGTCGGAAGTACCACCTCCTGGTTGATGTGAAAAGGGGAAACCACTTTAGGAAGAAACTTAGGGTGAGTCCGTAGGACTACCCGGTTCTTGTAGAACCTAGTGTAAGGAGGATCAGATACCAGGGCCTGCAGCTCACTAACGCGTCTAGCAGAAGTGAGGGCCACCAAGAACAAGGTTTTCCAGGAAAGAAAACGAAGAGGACAGGTAGCCATAGGCTCAAAAGGCGGACAGGTAAGCCGCTGTAAAACCACATTGAGATCCCAGTTCGGAGCTGGTGGGCGCAAAGGTGGTTTAAGGAGGAGCAGGCCCCGGAGAAAACGAGCCACCAGCGGGTGGCTGGAAAGGGGTCTACCGTCCACCGGTAGGTGGTGCGCAGAAAGAGCACTGAGGTGGACCTTGACCGAGTTGGACTTAAGTCCAAGATTGGAAAGGGAAAGCAAGTACTGCAATACCACTGATGCTGAACAGGAGAAGGGGTCTTGTGACTGCTGAGTACACCAGACGGAGAACCGACGCCACTTAAGAGCGTAGGACTTCCGGGTGGAAGGCCTCCTGGAGGCCAAGACGACCTCTTCCACATCTGGAGGTAGCTGGAGAGGAGCAAGGACTACCCTTTCAGCAGCCAGGCCATCAGATGAAGGGACCGAAGGTTGGGGTGCAGGAGCAACCCCTGATCCTGCGAGAGGAGGTCGGGCTGAAACCCCAGAGGAAGAGGTGTGTCCACCGCCAGCTGTAGCAGAAGCGGGAACCAAGGGTGTCTCGGCCACCGGGGAGCCACTAGGATCACCGACGCCTTGTCTCTGAGAACCTTGAAGAGCGTTCGAGACACCAGGGGCATGGGTGGAAAGGCATACAAGAGGCCCGTGGACCATGGAATCAGAAAAGCATCCGCCGCCTCCCGGAGGGGATGCGGCTGTCGAGAGCAGAATCTGGGAAGCTGCTGGTTCAGAGGACTGGCGAACAGATCCATGGTGGGGAGGCCCCACCGGAGAAAGATCCGCTGAACCACAAGCGGATCCAACCTCCACTCGTGCGGTTGGAGGACCCTGCTCAATTTGTCTGCCAGGTAGTTTTCTTGACCTGGGAGATAGACAGCTTTGAGGACGATGTTGCGATGGACGGCCCAAGAGCAGAGCTTCTGTGCTTCCTGACAGAGAAGGAAGGAGCCGGTTCCGCCTTGCTTGTTCACGTAGAACATGGCAACCAGATTGTCTGTCTGGACAAGTACTGACTGGTGAGAAATCAGGTGAGAGAAGGCTTTGAGCGCTAGGCGGATGGCTCTGAGCTCCAGGAAGTTGATCTGCTGAGCGGACTCCCAAGGAGTCCAGAGACCCTGAGTACAAGTCCCCTGGCAATGTGCTCCCCAACCCTGGAGAGAAGCATCGGTCGTCAGGACCTGAGAATGTGTAGGGGGTTGAAAAGTCACCCCGAGTACCAGGTTTGGCAGGTGACGCCACCATCGCAGAGAGGAGACCAGCTGGTCGGAGATCTGCACGGAGTCCGTTAGGCTCCCAGTGGCCTGATGCCATTGTTTGCGAAGGCACCATTGAGCAGGTCGCATGTTCAGGCGGGCATAGGGGGTTACATGGACCGTGGAAGCCATATGACCGAGCAGTCTCAGAAATTGCCTGGCCGAGACCAGGGAATTGCTGTGAAAGCGGCTGGCGAGATCCATGAGCCTGTGGGCCCTGATCAGAGGCAGGAAGGCCCGCGCTTGAAGAGTGTCCAACCTAGCGCCGATGAATTCTAGATCTTGAGAGGGGAGCAAAGTGGACTTTGCGAAGTTTATGACAAAGCCCAAGTGCTGGAGCAGAGCCACCGTGCGATGAGTGGCTTCTTGGGCAGACTGGGCCCTGATGAGCCAGTCGTCCAGGTATGGGAACACAAAGAGACCCTGAAGCCTCAGATAGGCCGCCACCACTGCTAGGCATTTGGTGAACACTCTGGGGGCGGAGGATAGGCCGAAAGGCAGTACTCTGTACTGGTAATGGCGTCCGTCCACCACAAACCTGAGGTATTGTCTGTGGTCCGGATGAATAAGGATATGAGTATACGCATCATTCAGATCTAAGGAGCATAGCCAGTCTCCCTGCTGGAGGTAGGGCAGCAGGATTCCAAGGGTAAGCATTTTGAACTTTTCCTTTGCAAGGAACTTGTTGAGATTTCGCAAGTCCAGGATGGGTCTGAGGCCTCCTGTTCTTTTTGGAACCAGGAAGTACCTGGAGTAAAACCCTTGACCCTTCAGGTGGTGGGGCACCGGTTCCATGGCTTGTTCCTGAACAAGACTTGCTAACTCCTGAAGGAGTAAGTCTCTGTGCAGAGGGAGTCTGGAAGGCTCCCCTGGAAAGTAGGAGGGAGGTATCTGGTGAAAATGAAGAAGATAGCCCTTTTGAACTATCTGAAGCACCCAGGTATCTGTGGTGATGTCGGACCACCTGTGGGCAAAGTGGACCAGCCGGCCTCCTGTGCTGAGAGGAACCAGCTGAGGGGGAGAGGCTATGCTGAGAAAGTCAAAAACCCCCACCCTGCTGAGCAGGGGCCGGTGGTGCAGGCTTGGGGGCTTGCTGCCTACGGGACCCATTACCTCGTCCCTTGGCCTGCTTTCCCTGTGGCGGAGCTGGTGAGGCCTGATACTGAGGGTAGTATTTATAGGCAGCACCTTTCCTCGGGTAAAAGGGCTTTTTCCCCGAGGCCTTCTTCTTTTGAGAAGGGGCAGAGGTTTTCCTTGAGAGACGAGTTCTGGTGAGAGTCTCCGTCTCGATTTGTGCAGCCTTCTCATCCATGGGCTTGCCAAAGAGGTTATCACCTCGGCAGGGGACATCAACCAACTTGTCCTGTACCCAGGGCTCGAGGTCGGACGTCTGAAGCCAAGCCTGGCGGCATCCACCGATGCCGGCCGCGGCTACTCGAGCCGAAGCCTCAAAACCATCATAGGCCGCTCGAGAGATAAACTTGGAGCACTCCCGAATGCCAGTAGACAAGGATTGGAACCTCTGCAAAGGTTCATCGAAGAGACCAGCAGAGAACCCGGCTATTTCCTTAGCCAGGTCTCGGAGATACATGCCCATGTAGAGCTGGTATGTCTGGACTCGACAAGCAAGAATAGAGCCCTGGAAGCACTTCCTACCGAGGGCATCCAGGCTTCGAGCCTCCCTACCGGGGGGCATCGAGTAGTGCATTTTTTAACTCTTCAGTCTATGCATGGCCGATTCCACCACCATGGAATGGTGCGGTAGTTGTGCCTTTTGGAACCCGGGGCTCTTGCGGACTCGATAAATGGAATCGACCCGCTTGCTTAACACCGGTGACGATGCCGGGCTCTCCCACATGCGGAAGAGAAGCCATTCCAGCATCGGAGGAACCGGTACAATAAAGGCCTCCTTCGGGGGAGAGTCATATTGGAGGGCATCGAGTTCTTTGACTCGAGGCTCCTCCTCGGGGTCCGCAGGGAAGGCCAAGGCTTTGGCCATATCCCTCACGAAGTCCGAGAACCGGGTATCCTCCGGGGGGGACCGTCTCCGAGGTTCGGACTCGGGGGAGTCCGAAGGGACACACCGAGTTCGAAAGGAACCAGGTGACTCTTCGTCCTCAGATTCCCAGGCCGACTCCTCGTCGGAGGAGTCGACCGGCTCCGGTCGGGCGGGCACTGACACCATCCGCCCCGACGCCGAGGGAGTCGGCGTCGACGACCTTGGTCCCGAACGGGAGGCCGAAGGAGACCTCGACCGAGGATCGACTCGAGCCCTCATGGACTCGAGGATCGGCTCGGTCTCCGGGGTCGACGTCCCGGCGGTCAGGGCAGAAGCGCCAGCGAGGCCAGCGATCAATGCCCGCTGCTGGTACAAGAAGGCAGACAAACTGCACTCCAAGGCCGTCAACCTGAGTCCGAGCTCAGGAGACCCAGCAGTCCCCGACTCGGGCCCGGACGGCGTCGGGCCCGACGTCTGGTCCTTCGGAGGCGAGTCCACGAGGACAACCGTACTTACGTGAGCTGGCAAGTCCACCTCGAGTCGAGGATGTTTTGACGGCCTCTCCGACTCCAAGGACCCGGGACGGGAATCGGGGCTATGCGACCTGGCCCTCGAGGAACCAGGAGCGTCCATCGATCCCGCCCTCGCGGGTTTAGTCTTCCGGTGATGTTCTCGGGTAGGAGACCCCCTCTCAGAGGAACTCCGACGATGCTCAGGACCAGAGTCCCGAGACGTCGAAGCCTCTGACGAGGTCCGAGCTGGTGCTGCCGACTCCTCAATGCCTTTGAGGACATTTTGCCGCATGGCGTGCAGATCATGGGGTCATGATCTGGGCCGAGGCAGCGGAGGCAGAAGCCGTGAGTGTCTGTAAGAGACATAAGTTTCTTACAGAGGTCACACTTTTTGAAACCACTGGCCGCCATCGGGGGAAAAAGGGCCCCTGCGAGGTCGAACGACTGGGCAGCCAGGGAAAAAAGGAAAAAGCGCGAAAACTGTCACGAAGGACAAAAAACCGAAAAATAAAGGACGGACTCGCAACCGGCGTCGCGAGTCCGGGCGGGAACAGAACCGGCGTCGAACCGAAGAAAAAATAGATAAAAATAGAGGAAAATCAACTTTTCTGCGGGGATTCACAGGCAACGTCTGTAGGGCTCCGCTTGGCTCCGCGGAAAAAAGAAGACTGAGCAAGATGGCACCCTTGGGCGGGAAGAGGACCGCGCATGCGCGCTGCAATTCCCAAAGGCTTTCTTTGAAAGCTGGGGAAAATTGCTCCGCGAGGGCTCCGTCGGCGCCGACGTCACCCATATGTGAGGACTGACTTCCTGCTTGGTCCTGGAGAACTACTTTTTTCTCCAGGACCAAGCAGGAAGTCAGTCCTCACATATGGGTGACTCCCTAGCTCTGGGCTACCAGGAACCGAGGCTGAACAAGAGAACTCCCTCTAGTCCCAGCATCAAAGAAAGGCTTTTCACTGACAGAACCTACACCGGTAGCCCAACGGAGGGCTGGAGGGCAGGAGTTGCCTAAACCTCAAAGAGATTCCGGAGTACTGCCTGGCCAAAAGCAGTGTCCCTACGGGACTCCCTCTCCAGACAGTAATGGGCCGCAAAAGTCTGGCTTGAGGACCAAGTTGCAGCCCTGCAGATGTCCACCAACGGTACAGAGCGGAGGTGAGCCACTGAGGCAGCCATTGCCCTGACACGATGGGCCGTGACCCGACCCTGCAAAGGAAGGTCAGCCGTCCTGTAAGCCCAGGTGATACAGTCAGCCACCCAGGTGGACAAGGTACGCTTGGACACAGCTAACCCCAAATTATTAGGGTCAAAAGATATGAAGAGCTGAGTAGCCCTTCTATGCCCCTGCATACGGTCAAGGTAGAAGGATAAGGCCCTCCTACAGTCCAGGGTATGCAGAACTGCTTCAGCCTGGCTTGCATGAGGCCTAGGGAAGAATGTTGGAAGAACCACCTCTTGGTTAATAAGGTGGAAGGAGGAGACAACTTTAGGGAGGAACTTTGGATGAGTCCTAAGGACTATCCTGTTCCTATAGAATCTGGTGTAAGGCCTGTCACAGACCAGGGCCTGAAGCTCACTCACTCGCCTGGTCGAGGTTAGGGCTATCAAGAAAAGTGTCTTCCAGGACAGGAAGCGTAGGGGGCAAGTAGCCATCGGCTCAAAAGGTGGGCGAGTCAGTTGCTGCAAGAGCACATTCAACTCCCACTCAGGAGAAGGAGGACGGATTGGAGGCTTGAGCAAAAGAAAGCCTCTGAGAAAGCGGGACACCAAGGGGTGAACCGACAGAGAATGTCCTTCCACCAGTGAGTGGTGAGCTGCCAGAGCTGAGAGGTGGACCCGAACAGAATTGGACTTAAGTCCCTGATTTGATAAGTGCAGTAAGTACTGAAGCACTACTGGTACAGTACAGGAGAAGGGAGCATAGGTTTCCTAGTGGACTGTTTCATAGAGGCTAGGACAACCTCTTCAACTTCCTGAGGGAGGCCCCAGGGAGCCAAAACTACCCTTGCAGCCTCCATGCCATCAAATTGAGAGCTTTGAGATTGTGGTGCAGAAGGGAACCCTGATCCTGAGAGAGAAGGTTGGGTTGCAACCACAGAGGCAGTGGGGGATCCACTGCCAGCTGAAGCAGAAGTGGAAACCAAGGCTGTCTCGGCCACCTGAGAGCCACCAGCAGGACTGAGGCCTTGTCCTGAAGAATCTTGAACAGAGTTCGGGCCACCAAGGGCGTGGGAGGAAACGCATACAGGAGGCCCCGAGACCAGGGAATCAGGAAAGAATCTGCTGCCACCCGCAGAGGATGCAGTTGCCTGGAGCAGAACTTTGGCAGCTTTCAGAGGACTGGCAAACAGATCTATGGATGGAAGTCCCCATTTCAGGAAAATCTTCTGAACCACCAAAGGATGGAGCTGCCACTCGTGGGGCTGTAGAATCCTGCTCAATCTGTCGGCCAGGTAGTTTTCCTGGCCAGGGAGGTACACAGCTTTGAGGAGCATATTGTGCTTGAGGGCAAACAAGCAAAGGTCCTGTGCTTCCTGACTAAGGAGCCTGGACCCAGTTCCGCCCTGTTTGTTCACATAAAACATGGCTACCTGGTTGTCTGTTTGAACTAGGACAGACTGATAAGCCAGGGCTGGAGAGAAAGTCTTGAGGGCCCACCGAACAGCTATGAGTTCTACTAGAGTGATTTGCTGTGCGGCTTCCCAGGGAGACCAGAGGCCCTGGGTGCACTTGCCTAGACAATGAGCTCCCCAGCCCTGCAAGGAGGCATCAGTGGTCAACACCACTGTGAACCCAAGAACCTGAAAAGGCACCCCTTGCAACAGATTGGGTGGATGCAGCCACCAACTGAGGGATTTCAGAAATTGGACACCCTTAGCCTGTTTCTGAGACTGCCGGTGGACTGTGACCACTGAGTCCGAAGGCACCACTGTGCAGGCCTCATATGGAGCCTGGCATTGGGGGTCACATGTACTGTCGAAGCCATGTGGCCTAGAAGTCTCAGGCAGAGTCTGGCGGAGACCAGTGACCTGCTGAGAAACTGGCTTGCCAAGTTTATCGGTCTTTGGGCTCTGTCTTCAGGCAAGAATGCCTTTGCCAGCAGAGAGTCCAACCTTGCCCCTATGAACTCCAATTTTTGGGATGGGAGCAAAGTGGACTTTGAGAAGTTTATTACAAACTCCAGGCTTTGAAGAAGAGCAATAGTTCTGAGGGTGGCTTGTCTGGCCTCCTGGCATGTCTGACCCCTGATGAGCCAGTCGTCCAGATAGGGGAAGAAATAGATACCCTGATTTCTCAGGTAGGCTGCCACCACTGCCAGGCATTTGGTAAAGACCCTGGGAGCGGAGGTGAGGCCAAAAGGTAGTACTCTGTACTGATAATTGTTTACTCCCACTATGAACCTGAGGTACTTTCTGTGGTCTGGATGAATGAGGATGTGAGTATACGCATACTTTAGATCTAAGGAGCATAGCCATTCTCCCTGCTGGAGGTAGGGCAGAAGGGTTCCAAGAGTAAGCATCTTGAACTTTTCCTTCTCCAGGAACTTGTTGAGTTTTCGGAGATCTAGAATAGGTCGAAGGCCACCGGTTCTTTTGGGTACTAGGAAATACCTGGAGTAGAACCCTCGACCTTGTAAGTGGGGAGGCACAGGCTCCACTGCCCTGTCCACCAACAGACCTTGCAGCTCCTGAAGGAGAAGATCTGTGTGCAGGGGAGGCCTTGAAGGCTCCCCTTGAAAGTATGGAGGAGGCAGTTGTTGATAGTGTAGTGCATAGCCCCTGTGAACTATTCTTAACACCCGTCTCCAGTGATGAGTGGCCACTGGTGGGCAAACAGAGCGAGGCGACCTCCTGTGCAGGGTTTGGAGAGCAGGGACGGAGAGGCTATGCCTAAGGAGTCAAAAACCCCCACCCTGCTGAGTGGGAGCAGGGGAAGGAGGCTTGGGGGTCCTCAGCCTACGGGGCTCATTACCCTGCCACTTGGCATGCTGACCATGAGAGGCAGCTTGGGCAGCCTGATATTGTGGGTACTGTTTGTAGGTAGTGCCCTTCCTCGGGTAAAAGGGCTTTTTACCCGAGCCCTTCTTCTTGTGAGAAGGGGCAGAAGTCTTTCTAGATAGCCTTGTCCTTGTGAGGTGCTCGGTCTCGAGCTGTGCGGCCTTTAAGGTCATGGGCTTGCCAAAAAGGTTCTCACCTCGGCAAGGGACATCGACCAACTTGTCCTGAATCCATGGCTCGAGTTCCAATGACTACAGCCATGCCTGGCGTCGAGCCGCGATGACGGCTGCCGCAACAAGGGCCGAAGCCTCGAAGCCATCGTAGGCAGCGTGGGACAAACTTGGAGCATTCCCGGATCCCCGAGGACAAGGACTTGAACCTCTGCAAGGGTTCCCCAGAGAGACCAGCAGAGAACCCGGCCAGCTCCTTGGCCAGGTCCCGCAAGTACATGCCCATGTACACCTGGTAAGACTGGACACGGCAAGCAAGCATCGAGCTCTGGAAGCACTTTCTACCAAAACCATTGAGGACTCGGGTCTCCCTGCCAGGGGGCACCGCGGAGTGCATCTTCTGACTTTTCAGGCGATGCATGGCCGATTCCACCACCATGGAATGGTGTGGTAGCTGCGCCTTCTGAAAGCCAGGACTCTTCCGGAGTCGATAGATCGAATCACCCGCTTGCTTAAAACTGGCGCCGAGGACGGTGCCTCCCACATCCGGAAGAGGATCCGTTCCAGCATCGGAGGAACCGGGACAGTAAAGGCCTCCTTCGAAGGAGAGTCGTACTGCAGGGCCTCGAGCTCCTCGGCTCAAGGCTCCTCCTCGGGGTCCGCGGGGATAGCCAACGCAGTGGCCATATCCTGGACAAACTCCGAGAACCGGGTATCCTCTGGAGGGGATCTACTCCGGGGTTCAGACTGCGGTGAGTCCGATGGAACGCACCGAGTCTTGAAGGTGTAGGGGGACTCCTCGTCCTCCGTCTCCCATGCGGACTCGTCCGATGAGGAATCGGAATCCGACCTCGCGGGGACTGCGAGCACCCACTCCGACGCCGAAGGTACCGGCGTCGATGCCCTCGGTCCCGAATGGGAGGTCGAGGGAGACCGCGACCGAGGTCGAACTCGAGCATTCATGGCCTCGAGTATTGGCTCGGTCTCCGGGGTCGACTTCGACGTCCTGGTGGTCGGAGCAGATGTGCCAGACAGTATGGCCATCAGTGCCCGCTGCTGTTCCATGAAGGCAGACAGTCTGCTCTCCAAGGCTGTCAACCTGAGACCCAGATCAGGAGACTCAGCAGCTCCCGACTCGGGCCCAGGCGGTGCCGGGCCTGACGTCGGCTCCCTGGGAGGAGAGTCCACGAGGACTACAGGGCTTACGTGTCCAGCAGACTCCGGCTCCAGTCGAGGGACTTTGGAAGGCTTCTCCTGTTCCACAGGGCCGGGGCGACGGTCGGGGGTCTGAGACCTAGCTCTCGAGGAGCCAGGGACCTCTTCCGACGATTCCCTCACGAGCCGCTTCTTCCTCTTGCGTTCCCGGTCGGGGGACCCCCTGTCCGAGGAGCCACGACGGTGCTCGGGATCCGACTCCCGAGATGTCGAGGCCTCAGACGAGGTCCGGGCCCGGCCGGAGGCCAAGTCAGAAAAAAGCCTTTCCTTTTGGTGCTGACGACTTCGCAGTGCCTTGGAAGACATTTTCCCACATGGTCCACACGCCTTAGGGTCGTGATCAGGACCGAGGCACCCAAGGCAGCAGTCGTGTGTGTCGGTGAGAGACATCAGTTTCTTGCACCGATCACACTTCTTAAAACCGCTGGAAGCCATCTGGGAAAAAAGAGTCCCCGCGAGGTCAAAGGACCAGCCTTCCAGGGAAAAGGAAAAAAGGGCGCGAACGCCAGCCACTAAGGGAAAAACCGAAAAAAGATCGGGCTCGTTAACTGTGTACCGAACCCGGCAGGAGAGGAACCGGCATCGAACCAGGGAAGAAAAATAGCGAAGAATCGCAAAAAATCAAACAATTTTCCGGGGTGACTAGAATCACGTCCGGTGGGCTTCACGGAAAACGAGAGACTGAGCAAGATGGCACCTTTAGGCAGGAAGGGAACCGCGCATGCATACCTGCATTCGCAAAGGATTTCATGGAAAGCTGGGGAAATGCTCCGCAAGGGCTCCATCGACGTCACCCATATGTGAGGACTGACTTCCTGCTTCGTCCTGGAGAAAAATCAACTTTTTTTCACGGGAGGACACGAACCACGTCCGTCGGGCTCCGCGGAAAAAAGAAGACTGAGCAAGATGGCACCCTTGGGTGGGAAGGGGACCGCGCATGCGTGCTGGCAGTCCCAAAGGCTTTCTGTGAAAGCTGGGGAAATGCTCCGCATGGGGGCTCCGTCAGTGCCGACGTCACACATATGTGAGGACTGACTTCCTGCTTGGTCCTGGAGAAACATAAGATACATATAGAATGATCATTAAAAAATCATTAAAATTATAGGAAAGTATAATAGATAAAATGAAAACCATAAAATTATAAAATAACTAATATAAAAGCACAAATATGGAGGAGCCCAATATAAAGCATAGATAATAAAAGAGGGGAAAGCACAGTTACTTACCTATAACAGGTGTTCTCTGGGAACAGCAGGAATAAGTCTTCACATATGGGTATCGTCGGTACCGACGGAGCCTGTGCGGGAACGCTACCCAACGTCCAAAAGGAAAGCTTTTGGGAGCATCCCACAGCGCTGCGCGCTGCCTTCCCGCCTTCCGAAACCGCCTCTCTCCAGTTCTAGTTTTAAAGCTGAGACAAAAAGAGAGAGAGGAAAGGAAAGATAGATAGAGAGATACAACTCCTAGGGGAGGTGGGTGGGTGGTGAAGACTTATTCCTGCTGTTCCCAGAGATCACCTGTTACAGGTAAGTAACTCTGCTATCTCCAGGAACAAGCAGGAATGAGTCTTCACATATGGGAACTCCCCAGCTACAGATGCCTGGGAGATCACCCAGATTGTGAGTCCCTGGGAAGGGCTCCACCTCCACTCATGAATCTCAGGCATCTAGTCAGGGATGGAGAGTAGGAGTTGATTAGGTGTGGAACAGGTGTTTAAGAACAGCTTGACCAAACAAGGCATCCCGGCGGGAGTCCTTGTCCAAGCAGTAATGGGCTGTGAAGGTATGAACCGATGCCCAAGTGGCCGCTTGACAGATTTGGTCGATGGACACAGAGTTTAGATGAGCCATAGAAGTTGCCATGGCCCTCACATTGTGAGCTATGACATGGCCCTCCAGAGAAAGGTTCTTACTCTGGTAGGCGAAGGAAATACACTGAGCAATCCAATTGGACAGAGTTCTCTTAAGAGACTGGAAGTCCTAAATGAGAAGGATCAAAAGCAACAAAAAGTTGAGAGGACTTTCTATGTTGCTGTGTCCTTTGTAAGTAGAAAGCAAGTGCTCTTTTACAATCCAGGGTATGAAGATTCCTCTCTGCACTTGATGCATGAGGTCCTGGAAAAAAGACAGGTAAATACACCTTCTGGTTCAGATGAAAGGGTGAGACCAGTTTAGGCATAAAGTGTGGATTAGTTCTGAGGACTACCTTGTCATGATGGAACCTTGTATAAGGAGGATTAGCCACTAAAGCTTGCAACTCACTGATACGGTGAGCTGAGGTGACTGCAATAAGAAAAATAACCTTCCAGGAAAGGAATTTCAAGGAGGTAGTGGCTAAGGGTTCAAAGGGTGGCTTCATAAGCTGGCCAAGAACCAGATTCAAGTCCCATGCCACTGGAGGTGGTCTAATGGGAGGTTTAGTCAAAAGAAGCCCTCTCATGAATCTTGCTATAAGAGGATGAGAGGAAATAGGTTGTCCATTGAGAGGCTTAAGGGATGCTGCAATAGCACTCAAATGGACTCTGATTGAATTTGTTTTAAGGCCTGCATGGGATAAATGCAGCAAATAGTCTAGTAAAGAATTCAAAGGTACTGCAAGAGGGCTGAGACCCTTCTCTGCACACCAAACAGAAAACCTTTTCAATTTAAAAGCATAGGAACGTCTGGTGGAAGGCTTTCTGGAAGCATGAAAGATATCCTTCACTTGCTGAGAAAGGTGTAAATCCTGAAGGTCTAGGCCTTCAGCAACCAGGCCCTGAGATGAAGAGACTGAGGATTTGGGTGCCACAAGGTTCCCTCCTCCTGGGAGAGGAGATCTGGAGCAGACCCCAGGTTCAGGGAGGGAGCTTGAGAGAGATGCAGAAGTAGAGGGTACCACACTTGGCGTGGCCAATGTGGTGCTATGAGGATCATAGACCCCTTGTCTCTCTGAAGCTTGAACAGAGTCTTGGGGATGAGGGGAATAGGTGGAAAGGCATAGAGGAAGTCTTGCCCCCAATGAAGGAGGAAGGCATCCCTGGCCTGAACTCCCTGACATGGAATCCTGGAACAAAACCGGGGAAGTTTGGCATTCCACGGACTTGCAAACAGGTCTATGTCTGGGGTACCCCAAATCCGAAAAATTCTGGCTATCTGGTCCCCATGGAGGGACCATGCGTGTGGAAGCAGAACTCGACTGAGTCTGTCTGCCCAAGAGTTTTGAACCCCTGGAAGATACACTGCCATGAGATGGATTTGATGCTCTCTGGCGAAGGCCCACAATCTCAGAGCTTCGTTGCAAAGCGACAGAGAGCCAGTCCCTCCCTGCTTGTTCACATAGAACATGGCTACTTGGCTGTCCATGTGGATGAGGACTGTCTTGTAACTGAGCCGGGTGTGGAAGACTCTGAGAGCCAGAAAGATTGCTCTGAGCTCTAAGAGGTTGATATGTAGAGATGTCTCCTGTGGAGACCAGATGCCTTGGGTGGAGAGATCTTGTAGATGAGCTCCCCAATCCTTTGGAGAGGCATCTGTTGTAAGGGTTGCTTGGGGTAACACCTGTTGAAAGGGGGACCCCAGCAACAGATTTTGAGTGGACTTCCACCAGTGGAGGGACCAAAAGAGGCGACTGGAGGTTGCTATTTTGTTTGATAGGAGCCTGATGCCTGGGTCCATTGGGTGGATAGGGTCCACTGAGCTGCCCTCATGTGAAGGCGAGCGTAAGGAACCACATGCACCGTGGATGCCATGTGGCCTAAGAGTTGCAACATCTCTCGAGCAGTTAAATGGGATTTTAACTGAATCTGGGAGGCTAACTGCACCAAGCGTAGGCAAGGGGCCTGGGGAAGATAGGCCCTTGCAGTTGTGGTATCCAGTAAGGCCCCTATGAACTCTAGAGACTGAGAAGGGGTGAGATGGGATTTTGGAATGTTGATTACCAGTCCCAGATACTGATGAACACACTTTGTGCAGACCAGGGAAGCCTAGGCCTCTGACTGGGATGGAGCTCGGATGAGCCAGTCGTCCAGATATGGGAATACGAATATCCCTAGAGTGCGCAGAAATGCAGCTACTACTGCCATGCATTTTGTGAACACTCTTGGAGCAGAGGCCAGACCAAAAGGAAGCACTTTGTATTGGTAGTGCTTTCCTTGGTAAAGAAACCGAAGGAACCTTCTGTGTGTTGGATGGATGAGGACATGGGTGTACGCATCCTTGAGATCTAGAAAACAAAGCCAGTCCTGACTCTGGAGGTATGGAAGGAGAGTTCCGAGAGAAGTCATCTTGAATTTCTCCTTGCATAGAAACTTGTTTAACTCTCTGAGATCTAATATGGGCCTGTAGCCCCCCGTTTTCTTTGAGATAAGAAAATAAGGGGAGTGGAACCCTGAGCCCTGTTGAAGAGGCGGCACTTCTTCTATTGCCCCTTGGGCAAGAAGGGTACCAATCTCTTGACCCAGAAGGTTGAGGAGAGATGTTGGAGAGTTGAACTGTTTCACCATGGTGTGAGGGGGAAGGTTTAAGAAATGAAGCTTGTACCCATCCCGTATGATGGAGAGGGTCCATTGCTCTGCTGTGATTTGTTCCCATCTGGGAGCAAAGTGAGCTAACCTTCTGGCATGGTGAGAGGCACTGGATGTTCTAGAGCCAGAAAGGCTAAGTTCCCTAGTGGAAAGTCAAAGACCCTGAGGAGGCTGAGGCTGTTGGGCCGTAGCAGTCCTCGCAGCCTGAGGCTTGGTCTGTTTCGGTTCTTGCTGTCTCTTTGTAGCAAAACGACCTTGGGAAGAGGCTTGACCATAACCAGAAGAAAATTTCCCTTTTTTTGGGAAAGATCCTTTTTTGAATAACCTCTTTTTAAAAGGAGCAGTAGTAGACTTTGAAAGTCTATCTAAAGCAGAGTTTTCAGCATCCATCTGGTTGGCCTTTGCTTGCCAATCTTTGCCAAACAGGTTGTCCCCTGTACAGGGAAGGTTACCTAGACCATCCTGTACCCAGGATTCCAAATCAAAGGCTTGCAACCAAGCAACTCTGCGTGCACCTATGGCAATAGCCGAGGCTCTACTGGCACCCTCAAAAGAGTCAAAGGCTGCACGGTTGGAAAACTTGGATACATCCTGTGCATGTTTAAGTCAGGTGATGTATTGTTCTCTTTTATCTTCTGACATATAAGGAGATAAGGTTTGCAGATGATCTGTAACCTCTTTCAGAAACATCCCCATATAGAGACTATAGGAGTTGATTCTGGCCACAAGCATACTGGCCTGGAAGATCTTCCTGTCAAAGGCATCTAAAGTTCTGCATTCTCTTCCTGGAGGAGCAGAGGAGTGCCTTTTTTGTACTCTTGATTTTTTTCATAGCAGACTCTACCACAATGGAGTGGTGAGGCAGCTGAGTTTTATGAAAACCAGGACAAGGAGGAACACGATACATGGTGTCCAACCTTCGAGAATGAGGGGAGGTGGAAAGAGAAGTCTCCCATATGCCTAACATGTGATCATAAAGAATCTCATGTACTGGCAAGGTGGCTGCCTCTTTAGGAGCCTTAGAATATTGAAGGATATCTAATTTTTTGGCTCTAGGTTCAGTTTCAGAGGCCACTGAAATGGACAGGCCTCTGGCCACCTCCCTGATGAAGTCCTGAAAAGACAAGTCTTCAGGAGGAGACATTCTCCTTTTTGGAGAAGAGGGTTCCTGAGGAATGATCTCCGATGCTTCAATAGAGGCCTCTGATGCATCAGAGTCTTCAGAGGAATCAAAGTATCGACTGTCTGGATGCTCTCAGAGAGCCCGATACGTGTACCGGGGGGTATCAACATCGGGAGTAATCGGTACCGTGTTGGTACTGATGGGCATCACTGGATAGCGTACCGCTGCCGTCGATGCTGATGTCGATGCAAGCGGTACCGGTATCGGAACCGGTACTGGAATCGGTACCGGTACCGACAACGGGGTTTGTTGCGGTACCGCAGGCGTCGCAGCTTGTATGAATGCCGTGATGGTACGCTGCATGGTCAGAATATTCTGATCCATCAACACCACCAATGTCTGGATGTCAGTACCGATGGAAACCGCCGGTACCCCAGAACATTGTAACAGGTGATCGGTCGAGGCCGAGCCATCGATGTCAACCTGTGACCCCATAGATAGAGCTTTGGAAGCCGGAGCCTCCCGCCGGGGTAATTTTGCCAGTGTGGATTCCTCTAGAGTAAGCCCAGGGGCATCTTGATACTTAGAGGGAGATATACTCTTTGAGGACCGGCCAGATTTAAGTTTGGTTACCTGAGATCCATGGGATGAAGAAGCAGCCCTGGAAGACGTCGATACCACAGAAGCTGCATCTGAGGGAAACAGGGTACTGAGCTTGGATTCCCGATTTTGTAACCCTCTTTTAGACATCATGGAGTAGGACTCACAATCCGCAATGGAGTGGTCAGGACCTAAACATTTTAGACACCAGTCATGGGTGTCAGTGACAGAAATAGTGCCACTGCACTTAGTGCACTTTTTAAACCCGGAGGCGGGTTTTTCCATGAGGAAAAATATATCTGTAGGCCTAAGGCCTCAGAAGAAAAAATGCACTTAAGTAAGAAAGAGTAGGTTTTTTTTTGGTTTTTTTTTAAAAGAAAGAAAAAAGACCGGTGGTACCGGTCCGGAGTCGAGAAGGCAGACATGCGACTAAAGAAAAATAAAAGAAAATAAGAAATTCTTCAGCGGTGACAGGAAACACGACCTGCTGGCTCCGCGGAAAAGAAGAACTGGAGAGAGGCGGTTTGGAAAGGCGGGAAGGCAGTGCGCAGGCGCTGTGGGATGCTCCCAAAAGCTTTCCTTTTGGATGCTGGGGAGCGTTCCCGCGCAGGCTCCGTCGGTACCGATGATACCCATATGTGAAGACTTATTCCTGCTTGTTCCTGGAGATAGAAAGCATCCAATAAAAGAACATGACAAATTATACAATTAAAAACAATAATAATAGCAATAAAAACAATAAAATCAGGAGATACTATACAACCAGAGCTAAGGGAGACAATGCATGGGAAGGAGAGAAAATAGGGGGGGGGGGGGGCAAAAGAAAGCCATCCACCATAGGACATTAAAAATTATATAAATACTGTAGAGCTACACTCACCACTGGAGCGACACTTATTCAATAAAAGGAGAGTATTGAACAATTAAAATCGCTAAAGAAAAAAATAAAGTGTTATGTGTGTAGGTTGCAAAATGAAATTAACTTCTCAATCCATAAAAAAGTCGACATAGATCAATCAATGTATACATTAATTAAGGTATTAAACTCCCCAAAATATGGATGCAGTTGTCAAAAGATTGATCACATACTCATTAATACGATCACAAAAAATGCTGAAAAAAGGTCGGGAAGGGGAGGGAGAGAAGAGAGAACCACCGTCTTTTTCGGAACAAGGAAGTACAAGGAATAGAAGCCCTGACTTCGAAGGTGGGAAGGGACCATCTAGACTGCCCGTTGGGCAAGGAGGGAGTGCAAGTCCCGCTGCAGCAAAAGCTGGTGTGTGGTGAGTAGAGGAGGCTCTGCCGGGGGAGAAAGGGGGTGGGAGCCTGTCGAAATGGAGGCGATAGCCCTCCTGGACGACCCTGAGAACCCAAGTGTCCGAGGTGATGAGCGCCCACGATGGGGTGAAGCAGGACAGGCGTCCCCCCCCACTGGCTGCTGTATCACCGGAGGGCGAGGGGCCATGCCGCTGGTGTCAAAACTCCTGAGTGGGTTGCGGGGGGGGGGGGGGGGGGGGCCATTATTTTGGCCTTTGGGCCCTTTGCTTTACAGTGCTTCTGGCCGGGCTTTCCCTGCGTAGGAGCAGTTGGCGTGGGAGTAGCCGGGTACGGCGGGTAGCTGGGATACTGGAGACCTTTTCTGGGGTAAGAAGGGCTTCTTGGTTGGCTGCTTCTTCCGAGACAGAGTGGAGGTATTGTGGGAGAGATGGGTCCTGGTGACGAACTCAGTCTCAATCTCCGCAGCTTTCTACTCCATCGGCTTACCAAAAAGTTGTTCACCGAGGCAGGGCATGTCCAGGAGCTTCTCCTGCACTCATTGCTCCAAACCAGAGGATTGGAGCCATGCCTGGAGGGGGGCCCCAATGCCCACGGACGCCACCCAAGCCGATGGCTTGAAGCATGTACTTGGAGCAGTCAGCCACTGATTTTAGCAGGGCGTGGAATCTGTCGAGGGGCTCCCCCTCGAGGACCGTGGAGAAACCTGCAAGTTCCTTCGCCAAGTCGCATAGGAACATACCAGTGTACAATTGATATGCCTGGATGAGACAAGAGAGCATGGAACCTTGATAGGCCTTACGGCCTAGGGCATCAAGGGCTCTCGACTCTCGGCTGGAGCGGCATAAGAAGAAGGCCTCGAAGTTGCTGTCTGAGTTGCTGGTCTGAGCCATGTCCGAATAAACACAAAAAAGGAGGAGTCTTCGGGTGGTGAGCGCCGCTGGAATGCAAGCGGCAAGGGGTCCGACGGAAGATCCCGGTGGGTACGGGTTTCCAGGGAGGTGTTCCCATTGGACTTCCCAGTCCGAAAAAATCGGTTGAGGGATCCGAGCCGGGCCGGTCGCCATGGCCCTTGACGATCTCGCCTCCAAGGAATGGGAGAGCGAGCGGGACCGACGTTGAGGACACTCACGAGGCTCACGGCTCTCGGGGGTTTCCTGAACGGATTTGGGTGTCCCACACGAGGGACCTGCGGTCTCTGGGCAAAAGTCAGCGAAGCTGGCCGTGAGCGCCTGCTGGGATGCAATGAATGCAAAAACGGTGCGTTCGAGCACCAGCATACGGGACTCCCACGTGGGCATGGGATACCGGGGTCATGGGATACCGGGGTCATCGGATCGGGCGTTGAGGAGGAGAGGGGGGGTCCTCACCGGGGCAACCCTCAGGAGACTGGGCGCCTTCGCTGGAGGCCTCTGTTTCCCTGCGAGGTACCTTATTTATTTATTTACATTCTCTTATATACCGCGCTATTTTGCATCAGTGCGGTTTACATTGAACAAACTGAAAGTACATTGAACAGGGCATTATAACTTGGAGATAACTATTTTACAGGGAATATGGGCTACGGAGGGTTAAGTGGCTTGCCCAAGACCACAAGGAGTACCTGTGGGACTAGAAACCCCAGTCCTTCCGGCCCAAGATTGCTGTCCTCTAGTGGGATTTGAACCTCCGACCTTCCTCCGACCTTGTGGGGCCGCTCCTTGTCTGACTCTCGGGAACGCTGCAGGGGACTAAGCGACCGGGTGCGGAAGCGCTTGTGCTTGTCATGAGTCCTGGACAGCGACTTCGAGGCCTTCTTTTTGCATTGTTCCACCTCGGAGAACCCCTGTTCGGAATGCCACTGTGAATGCAGGGCTGCAGGGGGGGGAACCCACCGGAGGAGAGAAGACAGAGGCGGCCTTTCGGAAAATGTATTCGGACTTGTGCTTACGACTGAGCAAGGCCTTAGAGGACATTTTCTTACAGAGTGAACAGAGCTCTGGGTCATGGTCAGCTCTGAGGCACCGCAGGCAACATTCATGAGTGTCCGTAAGTGACATGTTCCTAGAGCATCTATAGCATTTTTTAAATCCGGTGGCCATGGGGGCAAAAATGGCCTCTGCGAGGTCGAAGACACACGCGGCCAGCGGTTAGGATAAAAAGGGCACAAAGCCCAAAACAAAAAATTTAGAAAAAATGTATATCCCTGGAGCTCTGGAGTAGAGCAGGGGAAAGGACATATAGAGGACTGGTGCAACCAGAAGAGAGAGCCTGTTAAGGCGAGGAAAACAAAACTTTTTCCGAGGGATGAGGACGTGCGTCCGAAGGGCTCCGCAGAAAAAGGGAGACTGAGCAAGACGGCATCCTTGGGCGGGAAGAGGACCACGCATGTGTGGTAGGAATCCCAAAGGCTTTCTTTGAAAGCTGGGGAATTGCTTCACACGGGCTCCTTTGGTGCCGACGTCACCCATAAGTGAGTACTGACTTCCTGCTTGTTCGTGGAGAAACCCCCCCAAGTTCCTTGGCTACGTCTCGCAAAAACATGCCCATGTACAATTGGTATGCCTGAATACGGCATGAGAGCAGGGAGCCTTGATAGGGCTTGCGGCTTAGGGTGTCGAAGGCTCTCGACTCCCTGCCCGGCATAACTAAAGAGTGTGACTTCGGGCTCTTTTGTTTTCTCATAGCCGATTCCACCACCATGGAGGTGTGGGGGAGTTGGGTTTTCCTGAACACACGGCCGTGCTGGACCCTGTACATCGCGTCGAGGCACTTGCTCATGATGGGGACCGAAGCAGGGGTCTCCCACATGCGGAGTAGCAGCCTGGACAGAATGGGGGGAACCGGAACAGTAAGCGATTCCTGAGGCGGGGACTCGTACTGCAAGATATTGAGCTCTTCAGCTCGAGGTTCCTCCTAAGACTGGTAGCCAGGTTGAGAGCCTGTGCCATATCCCTTACAAACACCACAAAGGAGGTGTCTTCGGGTTGCAAACGCCTCTGAAAGGTGGGTGGGGATGGGTCCGACGGGAGTGGAGCAGATAGCCCTCTTCATGATGTTTAACACCCAAGTATCCCCTGTGATGGCTGACCACCTGTCTACGTACAGGGTCAGCCGACCTCTTGTGCCCTGGAGAGGCGGAGAGGCTATGCTGGCATAGTCAAAAAACCCCTACCTGCTGAGGAGGCGGCTTGGGAGCCTTCTGCCTACGGGGCCCATGACCCTGTCCCTTGGCCTGCTTGCCCTGTTGGGGCGCTGCAGAGGCCTGGTAGTGAGGGTAGGTTTTGTAGGCAGTGGACCTCCTTGGGTAAAGGGCCTTTTTCCCCCGAGCCCTTCTTCATCTGAGAAGGGGCAGAGGTTTTCCTGGACAGCCTTGTCCGGGTAAGAGTCTCGGTCTCGAGTTCTGCAGCCTTTTCTGCCATGGGCTTGCCAAAGAGGTTTTCACCTCGACAGAGGATACTGACCAACTTGTCCTGTACCCATGGCTTGAGGTCCGAGGATTGTAGCCAGGCCTGGCGGCGTGCACCGATGCCAGCCCCTGCTACTCGGGCCAAAGTCTCAAATCCATCATAGGCTGCTCGAGAGATAAATTTCGAGCACTCTCGAATACCAGAAGACAAGGCCTTAAACCTCTGCAAGGGTTCCTCGGACAGACCAGCAGAGAACCCGGCAATCTCCTTTGCCAGGTCTCGAAGGTACATGCCCATGTACAGCTGGTAGGTCAGGACGCGGCAAGCAAGCATAGAGCCCTGGAAGCACTTTCTACCGAGGGCATCCAGGTTCCGGGCTTCCCTGCCGGGAGGCACCGAGGAATGCATCTTCTGACTCTTCAGGCGATGCATGGCCGATTACACAACCATGGAGTGGTGCTGTAGCTGTGCCTTTTGGAACCCGGGGCTCTTGCATACTCGATAGATGGAATCGACCCGCTTGCTTAGAACCGGTATTGAGGCCAGCGCCTCCCACATGCGGAAGAGGAACCGCTCCAGCATCGGAGGAACCGGTAGAGTAAAGGCCTCCTTGGGAGGAGAGTCATACAGCAGGGCCTCGAGCTCCTCGGCTCGAGGCTTCTCCTCGGGGTCTGCCGGGAAGGCCAAGGTTTTGGCCATGTCCCGTACAAAATCAGAGAACTGGATATTATCCTCCGGGGGGGACCTTGTCCGAGGCTCGGATCCCGGCGAGTCCGAAGGGACGCACCAAGTCCAGAAGGTGTCAGGGGACTCCTCTTCCTCAGTCTCCAACGCCGATTCTTCCGAGGAGGAATCGAGCGGCTCCGAGTGGGCGGGCACCGATGCCATCCGCCCAGACGCCGAGGGTACCGGTGTCAACCACCTCAGTCCCGAACGGGAGGCCAAGGGTGACCTTGGCCAAGGATCAACTCGAGATCGCATGGTCTCGAGAATCGGCTCGGCCTCCGGGGTCAACTTGGACGTCGAGGTCCCGGTGGTCAGGGCAGATGCGCCGGTGAGGCCAGCGATCAGCACCCACTGCTGCTCCATTAAGGCAGACAATCTGCTCTCCAAGGCCGTCAACCTGAGTCCAAGTTCAGGAAACCCAGCAGCCTCTGACTTGGGCGCCGACGGCTTCGGGCCCGACGTCGGCTTCCCCGGAGGAGAGTCCACGAGGACTGCAGTACTCATGTGAATCGGGACCTACGACTCTATACGAGGATGCTTTGCAGGTCTCTACGACTCCGAAGACCCGGGACGGCAATCGGGGCTATGCGACCTGGACCTCGAGGGGCCAAGAGCGTCCACCGATGCTGCCCTCGCGGGTTTCTTCTTCCTTCGGTGCTCCCTCGAGGGGGACTCCCTCTCAGAGGAGCCCCGACAATGCTCGGGTTCAGACTCCCGAGACGTCGAGGCCTCTGACCAAGTCCAGACCCGTCCAGACGCAGAGTCGGAGAAGATCCTCTCACGCTGGTGCTGACGGCTCCTCAATACCTTCGAGGACATTTTGCCACAGGGAATACAGACCTTAGGATCATGGTCGGGCCCTAGGCACCGGAGGCAGCAGTCATGTGTGTCGGTGAAAGACATCAGTTTCTTGAACCAATCACACTTCTTAAAGCTACTGGCAGCCATCGGGGGAAAAAGGGCCCCTGCAAGATCAAAAAAATGGGCTGCCAGGGATAAGAAAGAGTAGTTACTCACCTGTAACAGGTGTTCTCCTGGAGCAGCAGGAATCAGTCCTCACATATGGGTGTCATCGGCGCCGATGAAGCCCCAGCGGAGCATTTCCCCAGCTTTCCATGAAAGCCTTTGGGAATGCTGGCACGCATGCGCAGTTCCCTTCCCGCCTAAAGGTGCCACCTTACCTCAGTCAAATGACATAGCTAAGAAGAGCACACAAAAATGTAAAAACACAAACTATGTACAACTGCAACTCCAAGGGGAGGAGGGAGGGTTGTGAGGACTGATTCCTGCTGTTCCTGGAGAACACCTGTTACAGGTGAGTAACTACTCTTTCTCCAGGACCAAGCAGGAAGTCAGTCCTCACATATGGGTGACTCCCTAGCTCTGGGCTACCGAGTAACCCAGGCTGAACAAGAGAACTCCCTCTAGTCCCAGCATCAAAGAAAGGCTTTTCAAGGACACAACCTCCACCGGTAGCCCAACAGAGGGCAGGAGTTGCTTAAACCTCAAAGAGATTCCGGAGTACTGCTTGGCCAAAAGCACTGTCCCTACAGGACTCCCTTTCCAGACAGTAGTGGGCTGCAAACGTCTGGCTTGAAGACCAAGTTGCAGCCCTGCAGATGTCTACCAAGGGCACAGAGCGGAGATGAGCCACTGAGGCAGCCATTGCCCTGACACGATGGGCTGTGACCCTACCCTGCAAAGGAAGGTCAGCCGCCTTGTAAACCCAGGTGATACAGTCAGCCCCCAGATAGACAAGGTACGCTTGGACACAGCTAACACCAACTTATTGGGGTCAAAGGATACGAAGAGCTGAGTAGCCCTTCTATGCCCCTGCGTTCAGTCAAGGTAGAAGGATAAGGCCCTCCTATAGTCCAGGGTATGCAGGACTGCTTCAGCCTGGCTTGCATGAGGCCTAGGGAAGAATGTTGGAAGAACCACCTCCTGATTGAGGTGGAAAGAGGAGACAACCTTAGGGAGGAACTTGGGATGAGTCCTGAGGACTACCCTGTTCCTATAAATCCTGGTGTAAGGCCTATCACAGACCAGGGCCTGAAGCTCACTCACTCGCCTAGCCGAGGTAAGGGCTATCAGGAAGAGTGTCTTCCAGGAGAGGAAGTGCAGTGGACAAGTAGCCATCGGCTCAAAGGGTGGGCGAGTCAGTTGCTGCAAGACCACATTCAGCTCCCACTCAGGAGCAGGACGACGGATGGGGGGCTTGAGCAAAAGCAAGCCCCTGAGAAAGCGGGACACCAAGGGGTGACCTGACAAAGAATGTCCCTCCACCAGTGAGTGGTGAGCTTAAGTCCCTGATTTGATAAGTTCAGTAAGTACTGAAGCACTACTGGCACAGTACAGGAGAAAGGATCCTCGGTACGTAGCTGACACCACACAGAAAACCTCTTCCATTTGAGAGCATAGGCTTTCCTAGTGGACTGTTTTCTAGAGGCTAGACCTCCTCAACTTCCTGAGGCAGGCCCCAGGGAGCCAAGACTACCCTTGCAGCCTCCAGGCCATCAAATTGAGAGTCTTGAGATTGGGGTGTAGTAAGGAACCCTGCGCTCCTGAGAGAGAAGGTCGGGTTGCAACCCCAGAGGCAGTGCGGGATCCACCGCCAGTTGAAGCAGAAGAGGAAACCAGGGCTGTCTCGGCCATCTGGGAGCCACCAGCAGGACCGAGGCCTTGTCCCGAAGAATCTTGAACAGAGTTCGGGCCACCAAGGGCGTGTGAGGAAACGCATACAGGAGGCCCTGAGACCAGGACATCAGAAAAGCATCTGGTGCGATCCTCAAAGGATGTGGTTGCCTGGAGTAGAACTTGGGTAGCTGCTTGTTTAGTGGACTGGCAAAGAGATCTATCCAAGGGAGACCCCCCTTCAGGAAGATCTTTTGAACCACCAAGGGATGCAGCTGCCACTCGTGGGGCTGCAGAATCCTGCTCAACCGGTCAGCCAGGTAGTTCTCCTGGCCTGGGAGGTACACCGCCTTGAGAAGCTTGTGGTGCTTCAGGGCAAAGGAACAAAGGTCCTGAATCTCTCGACAAAGGATCTGGGACCCAGTGCCGCCCTGCTTGTTCACATAAAACATGGCCACCTGGTTGTCTGTTTGAATCAAGACTGAGCGGTGAGCCAGGGCTGGAGAAAAAACTCTGAGAGCCAAGCGGATAGCTCGAAGTTCCAGCAGATTGATCTGTTGGGCTGCCTCCCAGGGAGACCAGAGGCCTTGGGTGCACTTGTCCAGACAAAGAGCACCCCAGGCCTTCAGAGAGGCATCGGTGGTGAGGACCACTGAGTATTCTGGCATTTGGAAGGGCATGCCTTTGAGTAGATTGGGTGGATGTAGCCACCAGCTGAGGGAGGCCAAAAGGGGTTTGGACACCTTTATCTTGTCTCGTAAGTGGCCTATGGCTTGAGACCACTGAGTCCGAAGGCACCACTGTGCAGGCCTCATATGGAGCCTGGCATTGGGAGTCACATGTACTGTCGAAGCCATGTGACCCAGAAGCCTGAGGCAGAGTCTGGCGGAGACCAGGGACTTGTTCAGAAACTGCTTTGCCACGTCCATCAGCCTTTGAGCCCTATCTTCTGGCAAGAATGCCTTTGCCAGTTGAGAATCCAACCTTGCCCCTATGAACTCCAAGTTCTGGAATGGGAGCAAAGTGGACTTTGCAAAGTTTATGACAAAGCAGAGCAATGGTGTTGAGGGTGGCTTGTCTGGCCTCCAGGGACGTCTGAACCCTGATGAGCCAGTCGTCCAGTTAGGGAAAGACAAAGATGCCTTGATTTCTTAGGTAGGCCGCAACCACTGCCAGGCAGTTGGTAAAGACCCTGGGAGCGGAGGATAGGCCAAAAGGTAGTACTCTGTACTGATAACACAGGTACACTAAAAAAAATTTTTTTAAACTGCCTCTAATGTTTCGATTGATTTTTACGTTTTTTGGTGCGCTGAATCCAAATCTGGTAACCAATTTGCTCCATCACGTACAGATTTTTGCTACATTGGGTTAGCAGTTTGAGGTGAACGTTTCAGATTGAGTGCGATCGAGATAAAAGTTTCTTGGATGAATTCTTTATACTAATTGTTTAGTAGTTATTCAAATAAGAATAAAGAAAATTGTAACAAGGCAGCACATAAGAATAGAGTAATGTCAACAAAACACACTGTGATGGTAGCAAAATTGTCTGCACTTAAAACAGCCACATACATGTGCACAAACATTGAGCATATAAGAGCGAGGTTAGACACAAAGCAAAGCAAAGAAATGTGCAAAAAATGTTGTACAGGTATGTATGTAAGAATAGAAAACGCAAACCGCACCATTGCAATACATGAAGACAAACACCCGATGGTGTGAAAATAAAATTCTAATAAATGAGATCCGACACTGTGGTAATAACTAGCAAATTTTTATTTCAAAGTTTAGTAAAAACACGATATTTGTCAACACAGTTTAGATTTTAAAGTCATTCTTGGGTCAATCAATCTCCTGGTGGGCCCGTTTCTTCTTCCCCCGAATGCTTCTCTTGGTGCGCTGCTTGGCGTATTTTTCATCTGGGGTTTCCCGCAGCAGCAACCAGCAGAAATCAGCCATCATAGTGGTGTTCCATCTTCCTTGGTACCTTCTCTCTGCGTCCTTGATGTCCTGGTGAAACCTTTCACCTTGTTCTTCACTGTACGCCCCCAAGTTTTCGGGAAAGTAATTCACATGGGAGTGCAAGAAATGGACTTTCAGGCTCATGTTACAGCCTTGTTCTTTGAAGGCATTGAGCATCCTGGCAACAATATCCTTATAGTTCTCATCCCGCCTGTTCCCCAAGAATTTGAGAACAACATCCTTGAAGGAATCCCAGGCTTCTTTTTCCTTCTCAGACATCGTTTCAGCGAATGCTCCATCTGAAATGAGTTTCCTTATATCAGGGCCAACAAACACTCCTTCCTTTAGCTTTGCTTCAGAAAGTCGGGGGAACTTTGAGCAAAGGTACCGAAAGCACTCACCATCTTTTGGAAGGGACTTGATGAATTGCTTAATGAGACCCAACTTAATGTGGAGAGGTGGTAATAGAATTTTATCACGAGGTACCAAGCTCTCATGAAGAACATTTTTCTCACCGGGTCTCAAATACTCCCGAATTGGCCAGTCTTTTTTCCCCCAGTGTAGGTCGCGGGCCTGGCTATCCCACAAGCAAAGGAAGCAGGGATATTTGGTGAAACCGGATTGCTGCCCTAATAGCATGGATAGAATTTTAAAGTCTCCACAAATCATCCACTTATGCTCATCATAACGAATCTTCTGAAGAATCAGGGCCAAATTCTCGTATTTTTCTTGGAGAATAACAGAGTGAGCAATAGGAACTGAAGCGAATGTGTTGCCATTATGAAGAACACCACCTTTTATGCTGTCTTTTGACGAATCAATGAACAGCCGCCATTCAGCAGGATCATACTTGAGTTTAAATTTTTCCATCACTCCCTATATATCGTTGCAAAATACCAAATCTTCCTCTTTGCTGAAATACTTCAAAAATTGTGTCTCGCGGTTGCGGTACCAATAAAAAGTTGTTCCTGGTGACAATAGATTTTTCTGTTTAAGCCGAGAACCTAGCAGTTGGGCAGCATCTTTTGGGAGTCCTAAATCCCGGACTAAATCATTCAATTCAGCTTGAGAGAAAAGTTCAGGTTTCGGATCTGGTTCAGTTTCAAACTCGGAAGTACTGGACTCATCGGGAAAAGCCATCTGATGAGTCTCATCATGATCAGAACCGTCCACACAAATATGATCCAAAGATTTTGGTGGTTCAGGCACAGGTACTTCGTTGCTATGAGGCATAGGCCTAATTGCTGAGGGAAGGTTGGGGTAACTTATTACGTTCTTATTTTTTAAGTTGTATCCCTTCACAATGCAAGAGCAAAAATAGCAGTCACTGCTGTGGTCTCTTTGTTCACGCCACATCATAGGTATTCCGAAACGAAATGCTTGTTTTTTACCTTTCATCCATAAGCGTAGATCTTCCTCACATGTCTTGCACACTTTGTGAGGAGCCCACGGTTTGTCTTGATCGCCTAACTTCAAACCGAAATAGGCGAAATATACTTTAATAAATGCAGAAATGTTCCTCTGCCGCTTTTTCACGGTATATTCCCCACAAATAAAACAAAAACTGTCCGGAGAGTTGACGCAACCTCTGGCTCTGTGAGCCATCACAAATACACAGCACTGCAAACTACAACTGTAGTGAACCACTTCGGAATAAAGCTGGATTACGACTGAGCAAACAAAAGGTAATAATGAACTTGCAAGAAACTGAAATTTGACAGGAACGTTCATGTCGCAACCACCGTGTTTGAGCGAGCGAACGAGGCGAGGCGAACAGGAAAGAACAAGCGCCAGCGCGAGTACTGGTTTTAGACCCCGCCTCCCAATTGTCCAGTTAATGTATAAAATGAATACAAAACACTCTAAAATATCATGAGGAGTGTTTCTAGTTAGTTAACCATTACAACCTCTATTTTGGGCCAAGAAAATAAACTGCAGTCGGCTAAAAAGAAATTATGTGAACATTCCTTATATGGGTAAGAAATCTAATTTTGCAAGAAAACGTGACGTGATGGAACATTTTGGCTATTTTTCCTGGATTCAGCACCCAAAAATCTATAGGAATCAGTTGCAAAACTGGAAGCAGTTTTTTGGTAGTGTACCTGTGTAATGGTTCCCTCCCACAATGAACCTGAGGTACTTTCTGTGGTCTGGATGAATGAGGATGTGACTGTACGCATCCTTTAGATCTAAGGACCATTGCCAATCTCCCTGCTGGAGGTAGGGCAGAAGTGTTCCAAGAGTAAGCATCTTGAACTTTTCTTTCTCTAGGAACTTGTTGAGGTTTCTGAGGTCCAGAATGGGTCGAAGGCCACCGGTTCGTTTGGGTATCAGGAAATACCTGGAGTAGAATCCGTGACCTTGCAAGTGGGGAGGCACAGGCTCCACCGCCCTATCCACCAACAGACCATGAAGCTCTTTTAGAAGGAGATCTGTGTGCAGGGGAGGCCTTGGAGGCTCCCCTGGAAAATATGGTGGAGGCAGTTGGTGAAAATGGAGGGCATAGCCATTGTGGACTATGTCCAGCACCCAACTGTCCCCGGCGATAAGGGGCCAGTGGTGGGCAAAGAGGGCGAGGCGACCTCCTGTGCAGGGTGCGGAGAGCAGTGGAGGAGAGGCTATGCTCAAGGAGTCAAAAACCCCCACCCTGCTGAGTTGGAGCAGGGGCCTGAGGCTTGGGGGTCCTCTGCCTACGGGGCCCATTACCCTGGCCCTTGGCTTGCTGACCCTGGGGGGCAGCCTGATACTGAGGGTACTGTTTGTAGGTAGTGGCCTTCCTCGGGTAAAAGGACTTTTTACCCGAGCCCTTCTTCTTGTGTGAAGGGGCAGAGGTCTTCCTCGATAGCCTTGTCCTGGTAAGGTGCTCTGTCTCGAGCTGAGCGGCCTTCTCAGTCACGGGTTTGCCAAAAAGGTTCTCACCTCGGCAGGGGACATCGACCAACTTGTCCTGAACCCATGGCTCGAGGTCCGATAACTGCAGCCACGCCTGGCATCGAGCCGCGATGCTGGCAGCCGCTACTCGGGCCGAAGCCTCGAAGCCATCGTAGGCGGCGCGGGAAATGAACTTCGAGCATTCCCGAATCCCTGAGGACAAGGTCTGAAATCTCTGCAAGGGTTCCCCGGAGAGACCTGCAGAGAAGCCGGCCAGTTCTTTGGCCAGGTCCCTTTGTAGTGGCTGATAAGAATGCAATAAATAATACCCGGAGTCAGGCAAAGATTCAAGCCGGTTTAATGTGCACAGACTCAGATTGCAGTAGCATTCAAAATAGTCTGAGCACAGAGCTCAGAAAAATGACAGTTTATATACTTTTCTTCTCCAGTCTAATACAGGCAAAACTCCTCATTGGCCACAGTGGCCCACTTACTCTCATCCAATAGACATCTCTGACCGGGCCCAGGACTCGCTCCCCCTGCTTGGGTCACACTAGCCACGGGTCAGCAATTAGACATAACACTAAACATAATACTTCTGCTAAAGTATACAGTATATTTCGCTATTCTTGCAAGGTCAGTTAGCCACAAAGATAGTGGAAGGCATATCAGAAGCATTCTTAACAAAAGCAAAGCAAAGCGAGGCCAAACATAGCAAGGTTAAGACGTATCTCTAGCCTTGGCTCAAAACACTAAACAATCTTCATAATGCTAGACAAAATATTCTTACACTGTTCAGTTTCTCTGCTATATTTTCATCCTAATTACGAGGTCAGTGCACATCTAGCAAAGATACAGTGGCGCGGCATTCTACTGAAACAGACATCAGACATCTAAACAATAAACAGTAAGAAGGTATTTAATTCTCTTATCTCCAGGAGAACAGAACATGTTATCAAACCAGAATATGTCTTTCTAACAGCTAACAGCATTCTATAATTTTCCAAAATCAGCAATAACATTTTAAAGCAGAGAGAAAAAGGGCTTTAGGCCTAGCTTCAGGCCTAGCTCTGCTACGTGCTAGGCCATCGCCTATCACACCTTAAGTACATGCCCATGTACAGCTGGTAAAACTGGACAGGGCAAGCAAGCATCGACCCCTGGAAGCACTTCCTACCGACGCCATCAAGGTTCCAGGCCTCCCTGCCGGGGGGCACTGCAGAGTGCATCTTCTGGCTCTTCAGACGATGCATGGCCGATTCCACAACCATGGAATGGTGTGGTAGCTGTGCTTTCTGGAAACCAGGGCTTTTGCGGAGTCGATAAATGGAATCGACTTGCTTACTTAGAACCGGCGCCGAGGCCGGGGCCTCCCACATTCGGAAGAGGAGCCGTTCCAGCATCAGAGGAACCGGGACCAAAGTTCGTTAATCTGTGAACAACGCTGGATATATCGACTGCAGTCTACTCACCCAGGGGGCCTTAATTCTCACATAGATTGGGCGGTTTGCATTTGAAGATCTTATAGGGACAGCAGTATATGCCGTTTCGTTCGTGCAATGAAAGTTTGTGAATGCTTCCGCATTAGTTATTATAGTATTGATAAGTCTACGTAGTTTTTACATTGCCAGTATTTTTGGCACTGCTGATTGGTAAAGTGATCACAGCCTGAGTTATATTGCCAGTCTATAAGAAAGAACCCCACTCTGTTAACCACGCATGCGTGGCGTTTTTTGCTGCAGTTGGGCTTAGGGAGATAAGCTCTAAGGTATGTCCCTGCGGCAGATACTTGGTGTGGGCTCTTTATTATACTGAATGCCTGAAATTTGAATGTGAGCAAGCACGATACTGATTTTTGTACTTTGATTTTTAGCATGTGTTAAGCAGACCAGTTTTTGCATGCTGCACGCTTAACTCCCCCGAAGAAGCCGCATCGGCGGTGAAACGCATCAGCGCTTAAGATTTGCGTTGGGAGCTGGGAGGCACATCCTGACTTCAACCGTTTCTTCAGATAAGTCATTTGACTCTTTTTATTTGGTTAAAGAGTCGGGATTCTCCTTACAGCTTAATTCTCCATACAGCTTAGTTCTGTTGGAGTATTGAAAAGTGTCATCGCAGAGTGAAATAGAGCCTGCATCTACAAGTTTATTTTACCTCAGTAAAGGAAAGCGTAGTTACTCACCTGTAACAGGTGTTCTCCAGGAGCAGCAGGAATCAGTCCTCACTTATGGGTGACGTCGGCGCCGACGGAGCCCTCGCGGAGCAATTTTCCCCAGCTTTCAAAGAAAGCCTTTGGGAATTGCAGCGCGCATGCGCGGTCGTCTTCCCGCCCGAGGGTGCCATCTTAGCCAGTCAGATGACATAGCTAAAAAAGACAGCATAAAATTTGCAAAAAGAACATAAGCAGACGATTGCAACTCCAAGGGGAGGAGGGAGGGTAGTGAGGACTGATTCCTGCTGCTCCTGGAGAACACCTGTTACAGGTGAGTAACTACGCTTTCTCCAGGACCAAGCAGGAAGTCAGTCCTCACTTATGGGACTCCCAAGCTCAAGGCTACCGGAGACCCTAAGCACAAAAATGAGCTCCCTCTAGCTCAGCAGCACAGAAGGATAGAATCTTCGCTGAATTATCACCCACCGGTAGCCCACATCCGGGATGGAGGGTAGGAGTTGCTCAGACCTCAAAGAGATTACGGAGGACTGCCTGTCCGAAAGCACTGTCCCTACGGGACTCCCTCTCGAGACAGTAATGGACCGCAAAAGTCTGGCTCGAAGACCAAGTAGCGGCCCGGCAGATGTCTGCCAGCGGAACAGAGCGGAGGTAAGCCACTGACGTGGCCTTTGCCCGAACGCAATGAGCCGTGACTCGACTTTCTAAGGAGAGTCCGGCTGCCCCATAAGCCCAAGCGATACAGTCCGCAACCCAGATGGACAGAGTACGCTTGGAGACCGGGAGCCCCAATTTATTGGGGTCAAAAGACACAAAAAGCTGAGCAGCTTTACGGTGCTCCCGCGTACGGTCAAGGTAGAAGTTCAATGCCCTTCTACAGTCCAGGGTATGGAGGACCGTTTCAGCTCGGCTGGAGTGTGGTCTGGGAAAGAAGGTTGGAAGTACCACCTCCTGATTGATGTGAAAAGGGGAGACCACCTTAGGCAGAAATTTCGGGTGAGTCCGTAGGACTACCCTATTCTTGTAGAACCTAGTGTAAGGGGGATCAGACACGAGGGCCTGCAATTCACTTACGCGTCTAGCGGAAGTGAGGGCTATCAAGAACAGTGTTTTCCAAGACAGAAAACGGAGAGAACAGGTAGCCATAGGTTCAAAAGGCGGACAGGTGATCCGCTGCAAAACCACATTCAGGTCCCAGTCAGGCGCTGGCGGGCGCAGAGGTGGTTTAAGTAGAAGGAGACCTCGGAGAAACCTCGCTACGAGAGGGTCGTTGGAGAGAGGTCTGCCGTCCACCGGCACATGATGTGCTGAAAGAGCACTGAGGTGAACTTTGACGGAGTTGGACTTAAGTCCCAGATTAGAGAGGTGCAGCAAGTACTGCAAGATCACGGACACCGGGCAGGAGAAGGGATCCTGAGACTGTTGGGTACACCAGACTGCAAAGCGACGCCATTTAAGGGCGTAGCATTTGCGGGTAGAAGGCCGTCGCGAAGCCAAGACGACCTCCTCCACCTCCGCCGGCAGGAGAAGGGGAGCAAGGACTACCCTCTCAGCAGCCAGGCCATGAGGTTGAGAGACCTGAGGTTGGGGTGCAGTAGGGACCCCTGATCCTGAGTGAGGAGATCCGGTTGTACCCCCAGAGGGATTGGATCCTCCACCGCCAGATGCAGCAGGAGCGGAAACCACGGCTGCCTGGGCCAGCGAGGGGCCACCAGGATCATGAAGGCTTTGTCTCGGAGAACCTTGAAAAGAGTCCGAGAGACTAACGGGATGGGAGGGAAAGCGTACAGAAGGCTCCCCGACCATGAGATCAGAAAGGCGTCCGCCGCAACCCGAAGGGGGTGTGGCTGACGAGAGCAGAAGCGAGGAAGCTGCCGGTTGTGAGGACTGGCAAAGAGATCCACCGTGGGGAGGCCCCACTTGAGGAAGAGCTTCTGAACTATCAAGGGATCCAGACGCCACTCGTGCGGCTGGAGGACCCTGCTGAGTTTGTCCGCAAGGTAATTTTCTTGGCCCGGGAGATAAACTGCCTTGAGGAGAATGCCGTGACTGACGGCCCAAGAGCAGAGCTTCTGTGCCTCCCGGCAGAGGAGGAAGGAGCCCGTGCCCCCCTGCTTGTTCACGTAGAACATGGCAACTTGATTGTCCGTCTGGACAAGGACGGATTGGTGGGAAGTCAGGTGGGAGAAGGCCTTGAGAGCTAGGCGGATCGCCCTGAGCTCCAGGAAGTTGATCTGCTGAGCAGACTCCCACGTGGTCCAGAGGCCCTGAGTACGTGCCTCTTGGCAATGTGCTCCCCATCCCAGGAGGGATGCATCGGTGGTCAGCACCCGGGTCGGCTGAGGTGACTGGAAAGGCATTCCGAATATCAGGTTCGGCTGCCGGAGCCACCACCGGAGAGACGAGAGCAGCGGCTCGGAGACGCGCACTAGGTCTGCCAGGCCGCCTGTGGCTTGTCGCCACTGCTGGCGGAGACACCATTGAGCAGACCGCATATTCAGGCGGGCATTGGGGGTCACATGGACGGTGGAAGCCATATGGCCGAGCAGTCTCAGGAAGCGCCTGGCGGAGACCAGGGGCTGGCTGCGAAAGCGGTCGGCTAGGTCCATGAGCCGTTGAGCCCTGTCGAGCGGTAGGTACGCTCGTGCCCGAGGAGTGTGCAGCCTTGCGCCGATGAACTCGAGATCCTGTGAGGGGAGCAAAGTGGACTTTGCGAAGTTTATAACAAAGCCCAAGTGCTGCAGCAGAGTCACCGTGCGGCACGTGGCGTTGGTGACCTCCTGAGCGGACGCTGCTCTGATGAGCCAGTCGTCGAGGTACGGAAAGACATAGAGGCCGTGAAGCCGGAGATGGGCCGCCACGACCGCGAGACATTTTGTGAAGACTCGCGGTGCGGAGGATAGGCCAAAGGGCAGTACTCTGTACTGGTAATGATTTCCTGCCACCACAAACCTTAGGTATTGGCGGTGGCTTGGGTGGATGAGGATGTGCGTGTAGGCATCCTTTAGATCCAAGGAGCATAGCCAATCTCCCTGCTGGAGGTAGGGCAGAAGGATTCCAAGGGTAAGCATTTTGAACTTCTCCCGCACAAGGAACTTGTTGAGGTTGCGCAAGTCCAGGATGGGTCTGAGGCCCCCTGTTCTCTTTGGTATCAGAAAATACCTTGAATAAAAGCCTTGACCTCTCAGGTGGTGGGGCACCGGTTCCACCGCCTGTTCCTGCAGAAGACCTGCTAACTCCTGAAGGAGCAACTCCCTGTGCAGAGGGGGGCGCGAAGGCTCTCCCGGAAAATAGGAGGGAGGGACCTGATGGAAGTGGAGAAGGTAGCCTTCTCGCACGACCTGAAGTACCCAGGCATCTGCGGTGATGCTGGACCACCTGTGGGCGAAGTGAACCAGCCGGCCTCCGGTGCTTGGAGGAACCAGCGGGGGGGGAGAGGCTATGCTGAGCGAGTCAAAAACCCCCACCCTGCTGAGCAGGGGCTGGTGGTGCAGGCTTGGGGGCTTGCTGCCTACGGGACCCGTTACCCCGTCCCTTGGCCTGCTGGCCCTGTTGGGGAGCTGCAGGGGCCTGATAATGGGGGTACTGTTTGTAGGCAGCCGCCTTCCTCGGGTAAAAGGACTTTTTTCCCGAGCCCTTCTTTTTCTGGGAAGGGGCGGAGGTCTTCCTAGAAAGCCTGGTCCTGGTGAGAGTCTCAGTCTCAATTTGTGCAGCCTTTTCCGCCATGGGCTTGCCAAAGAGGTTTTCGCCTCGGCAGGGGACATCGACCAACTTGTCCTGTACCCAGGGCTCAAGGTCTGACGACTGAAGCCAAGCCTGTCGGCGGGCACCGATGCCGGCTGCGGCCACTCTAGCCGAGGCCTCAAAGCCATCATAGGCTGCTCGGGACATGAACTTTGAGCATTCCCGAATGCCCGTGGACAAGGCTAGGAACCTCCGCAAGGGCTCCTCGGAGAGACCAGCGGAGAATCCGGCTAGCTCTTTAGCCAGATCCCGGAGATACATGCCCATGTAGAGCTGGTAAGTCTGGATACGACATGCGAGCATAGAGCCCTGGAAGCACTTCTTGCCAAGGCCATCCAGGTTACGGGCCTCCCTTCCAGGAGGCACCGAGGAGTGCATCTTCTGGCTCTTAAGACGATGCATGGCCGATTCCACTACCATGGAATGGTGTGGCAGCTGTGCCTTCTGAAAGCCAGGGCTCTTGCGGACCCGATAGATAGAATCGACCCGCTTGCTCAGGACCGGCGAGGAGGCCGGACTCTCCCACATGCGGAAGAGTAGTCGTTCCAGCATAGGAGGAACCGGTACAGTAAAGTGCTCCCTCGCGGGAGAGTCATACTGGAGGGCGTCGAGCTCTTCGGCTCGAGGCTGCTCCTCGGGATCCGCAGGGAAGGCCAAAGCCTTGGCCATATCCCTAACGAAGTCCGAGAACCGGGCATCCTCCGGGGGGGACTGCTTCCGAGGCTCGGACCCCGGTGAGTCCGATGGGACACACCGAGTCCGGAAAGAATCAGGTGACTCTTCCTCCTCAGACTCCCAGACCGACTCCGACGAGGACTCGGTGGGGTCGGCCCGGGCAGGGTGCGGCGCCAGCCGCCCCGACGTCGAGGGAGTCGGCGTCGGCGACCTCGGTCCCGAACGGGAGGCCGAGGGTGACCTCGACCGAGGATCGACTCGAGTTCTCATGGACTCGAGGATCGGCTCGGTCTCCGGGGTCGACTTGGACGTCGACGTCCCGGCGGTCGGGGCAGCGGCGCCAGCGAGGCCAGCGAGCAGTGCCCGCTGCTGGTCCATGAAGGCAGACAGTCTGCTCTCCAAGGCCGTCAACCTGAGTCCGAGCTCAGGTGACCCAGCAGCCCCCGACTCGGGCCCCGACGGCGTCGGGCCCGACGTCGGCTGTCGCGGAGGCGAGTCCAGAAGGACCACAGGACTTACCCGGGCAGGCATCTCCGACTCCAGGCGAGGTCGCTTCGGGATGTGTTCCTTCTCCAAGGACCCGGGGCGGCTGTCGGGGCTATGCGACCTGGCCCTCGCGGAACCAGGAGCGTCCACCGACGCCGTCCTCGCGGGTTTTTCCTTCCGACGATGGTCCCCGGAGGGAGAACCCCGGTCGGAGGAGCTCCGGCGACGGTCCGAGCTGGAGCCTTTCGACGCGGAGGCCTCCGACGAGGTCCGGGTACGGCTGGGGTCAGCGAAGATTCTCTCACGCTGATGCCGCCGACTCCTCAACGCCTTTGAGGACAGTTTGCTGCAGGGCCCACAGATCAGTTCCTCATGATCCGGGCCCAGGCAGCGGAGGCAAAAGTCGTGTGTGTCGGTTAGTGACATATTTCGGTCACACCGACCACACCGCTTAAACCCACTGGCAGCCATCGGGGGAAAAAGGGCCCCTGCGAGGTCAAAGGACCGGGCTGCCAGGGAAACCGAAAACGAAAGCTGACTAAGTCAGAAAAAACCGAAAAAAGTAAGCGGACTCGAGACCGGCGTCGCGAGTCCGTGAGGGAAAACGATCGGCGTCGAACCGAAAGAAAAAAGGATAAAACAAAGAAGAAAATCAACTTTTTCGCGGGGACAAGACGGGGACGTCTGTAGGGCTCCGCGGAAAAAAGAAGACTGGCTAAGATGGCACCCTCGGGCGGGAAGACGACCGCGCATGCGCGCTGCAATTCCCAAAGGCTTTCTTTGAAAGCTGGGGAAAATTGCTCCGCGAGGGCTCCGTCGGCGCCGACGTCACCCATAAGTGAGGACTGACTTCCTGCTTGGTCCTGGAGAATATATGGGTCCTTGATGTAAAGAAGGGGATTGTGAGTCCTCAGGCTTACAGTATAATGCAGCCTGATTAGACCCTTCCTCATTCATTCTCAGACCCTTTTCCTTAATTAATCTTGGTATCCTTTGATTTTGAGCAATTCGTTTTTGAAATAGTGTCTATATTGCTCTACAAACCCGTTTTGCTTTTTTGTCTAGCACATCTCCGGTTCTCTTTGGCACCAGGAAGTACCTGGAGTAGAAACCTTGCCCTTGTAGGCGAGGAGGAACAGGCTCCACCGCCTTGTCCAGAAGCAGACTTTGAAGTTCTTGGAGGAGAAGGTTTGTGTGCAGGGGAGGCCTCAAAGGCTCTCCTGGGAAGTAGACAGGAGGTAACTGCTGGAAATGAAGCATATAGCCCTTGTGGACTATGCTTAATACCCAAGCATCCCCTTTAATGGGTGGCCACCTGTGGGCAAACAGGGTTAAGCAACCTCCTGTGCAGGAATGGGGCAGCAGAGGTGGAGAGGCTATGCTGTGGGAGTCAAAAACCCCCTCCCTGCTGGGTAGGAGCAGGAGCTGGAGGCTTGGGGGTCTTCTGCCTACGGGGCACATGTCCCTGCCCCTTGGCCTGCTGCCCCTGTTGGGGAGCCGGGGAGGCCTGGTACTGAGGTAAAGGTTTGTAGGCAGCCGCCTTTCTCGGGTAAAAGGGCTTTTTACCCGAACTCTTCTTTTTGTGAGAAGGGGCAGAAGTCTTTCTGGACAGCCTTGTCCTAGTCAGGTGCTCGGTTTCAAGCTCAGCCACCTTCTCGGCCATGGGCTTGCCAAAAGGGTTTTCAGCTCAGCAAGGGACATCGACCAACTTGTCCTGCACCCAGGGCTCGAGGTCCGATGACTGCAGCCATGCCTGGCGTCGGGCTCTGATGCCGGCTGCCGCCACACGAGCCGAGGCCTCGAAGCCATCGTAGGCTGCTCGGGACATGAACTTGGAACAGTCCCTGATTCCTGAGGACAAAGTCTGGAACCTCTGCAAAGGTTCCCCGGAGAGGCCAGAAGAGAACCCGGCAAGCTCCTTTGCCAGGTCTCGTAAGTACATGCCCATGTACAGCTGGTAGGACTGGACACGGCAAGCAAGCACTGAGCCCTGGAAGCACTTTCTGCCGAAAGCATCCAGGTTCCGGGCCTCCCTGCCAAGGGGGGCACCGCAGAGTGCATCTTCTGGCTCTTCAGACGATGCATGGCCAATTCCACCACCATGGAATGGTGCGGCAGCTGCGCCTTCTGGAAGCCAGAGCTCTTACGGAGTCGATAGATGGAATCGACCCGCTTGCTCAAAACCGGCGCCGAGACCGGTGCCTCCCACATCTGGAAGAGGAGCCGTTCCAGCATCGGAGGAACTGGCACAGTAAAGGCCTCCTTCAGAGGAGAGTCATACTGGAGGGCCTCGAGCTCCTCGGCTCAAGGCTCCTCCTCAGGGTCCACAGGAATCGCCAATGCCTTGGCCATGTCCCGCACGAACTCCGAGAAACAGGTTCCTCCGGGGGGGACCTACTCTGGGGCTCGGACTGCGGTGTGTCCGAAGGGACGCACCGAGTCCGGAAGGTGTCGGGGGACTCCTCGTCCTCCATCTCCCATGCTGACTCATCCTAAGAAGAGTCAAGGGGCTCCGACCGCGCGGGCCGAGGTGGCACCCGCTCCGATGCCGAAGGCACCGGCATCGACGCCCTCGGTTCCGAGCAGGAGGTCAAGGGGGACCTTGACCGAGGACGACTTCGAGCCCTCATGGTCTCGAGTATCAGCTCAGTCTCTGGGGTCAACTTCGACATCGATGTCCCAGTGGTCAGGGCAGATGCACTAGCGAGGCTGGCCATCAGTACCCGCTGCTGATCCATGAAGGGAGACAATCTGCACTCCAAGGCTGTCAGCCTGAGTCCAAGCTCAGGAGACTCAGCAGCCACCGACTCGGGCCCTGGCAGCGCCGGGCCCGACGTCGCCTCCCTCGGAGGAGAGTCCACGAGGACTACAGGACTTACGTGCCTGACAGTCTCCGGCTCCACACGCGGTACTTTGGACGGCTTCTCCTGTTCTAAAGGAACGGGACGGCGGTCGGGGGTCTTAGACCTGGCCCTCGAGGAGCCAGGGACCTCTTCCGACGCCACCCTCACGAGCTGCTTCTTCCTCTTGCGTTCCCGGTTGGGGGACCCACTGTCCGAGGAACCCCGGCGATGCTCGGGATCAGACTCCCGAGATGTCGAGGCCTTCTGGTGCTGACGGCTTCAAAGTGCTTTGGTGGACATTTTGCCACACGGGCCACAGATCATTGGATCATGATCTGGGCCGAAGCACCGAAGGCAGCAGTCGTGTATGTCAGTGAGAGACATTAGTTCTTGCACAGATCACACTTCTTGAAACCACTGGAAGCCAATAGGGAAAAAAGGGCCCCCGCAAGATCAAATGACCAGCCTTCTAGGGAAAACCAGAAAAAAGGCGCGAACGCCAGCCACGAAGGGCAAAAACCGAAAAATAGAAGGGGAACCGGCGGGAAGGGGAGCCGGCGTCGAACTCTGAGAAAAAAGACGAAGTAATCGTTGAAAAAAAAGTCAACTTTTCCGGGTGACTCGGACGGAGGTCCGATGGGCTCCACAGAAAAAGAGAGACTGAGCAAGATGGCACCTTTAGGCGGGAAGGGGACCGCGCAGGCGTGCAGTATTCCCAAAGGCTTTCTTAGAAAGCTGGGGAAATGCTCTGCACGGGGGCTCCATCGGCGCCGATGTCACCCATAAGTGAGGACTGACTTCCTGCTTGGTCCTGGAGAAATGACAAGTCCCAAATACTGAAGGATGCGCATTGTGCGAGAGAGAGCAACCCTGGTCTCTGGCTCTGAGGGGGCATGAATGAGCCAGTCGTCTAAGTAGGGGAAGACAAATATTCCCAGGGTGCGGAGAAATGCTGCTACCACAGCCATGCATTTTGTGAACACCCTTGGTGCAGAGGCCAGGCCAAAAGGAAGAACCCTGTATTGGTAGTGCTTTCCTTGAAACAGGAATCAAAGAAACTTTCGATGAGTTGAATGGATGAGAACATGAGTGTACGCATCCTTGAGATCTAGAGAACAAAGCCAATCCTGACTCCGAAGGTATGGCAGCAGAGTTCCTAGAGAAATCATCTTGAACTTCTCTCTGAACAGGAATTTGTTTAATTCTCTGAGGTCTAGAATGGGTCTGTGTCCTCCTGTTTTCTTTGGAATAAGGAAATAGGGGGAGTAAACCCTGTACCCCGTTGGGGAATAGGTACCTCTTCTATTGCTCCTTGAGCAAGGAGCATAGTGACTTCTTGACCTAACCGGTCGTTGAGAGAGGTCTGAGAATTGAACAGTCTTACTATTGTAGGAGGGGGCATGCTGAAGAAATGAAGCTTGTACCCCTCTCGTACAATAGACAGAGTCCAATTTTCTGCTGTTATCTGACACCATCTGGGGGCAAAATGACATATCCTTTCTGGGATGGTGGAGGGTTCTGGGCCGTTTAGGTCCAGGAAGGCAAAGTTCTCTAGACAGGACTCAAAGCCCCTGTGGAGGCTGAGTCTGCTGAGCCGGTTGAGGCTTAGCTGCTTTTGGTTTCCTTTGTTGCCTAGGTTGCTGTTGCTGTCCCTTTTGGGCAAACTGACCTAAACGATGTCCCTGCTGGGTATAGGAGGGATAAAACTTTCTTCTTGCTGAAGAATGGTTTCTTAGAGGATCTTTTCCTCGCAGGATCAGCTGTAGATTTAGACAATCTATCCAAAGTGATATTGTCAGCATCTATCTCATTAACCTTTTCCTGCCAATTCTTGCCAAAGAGATTCTCTCCTGTGCAAGGTATATTCCCCAGTTTGTCCTGTACCCAGATTTCCAAGTCAGATGCCTGGAGCCAGGCAGTTCTACGTGCAGCTATGGCAATAGCAGAGGTTCTGCTTATTCATTCAAAGCAGTCAAAGGCGGGGAGAGATTACCGCTGCTGTTCTTCTGTGGAGGGGGTGAATCCATCTAGTGTGTGCAGCTTGCCGGCTTCTTCGGGGCAGCTCCATCTACGTCACCGAAAGCCCCCCTGCTTTCTCCTCCCCTTTCTTCTTGGATAAAGTTGCGCTGCGCTATTTCGGCGTCTGCAGTGGGCGCATCCTAAGGGGCGTATCGAAAGGGGCAGGATACACCCCTTGGGAGCCCCTTAGGAGCAACTTTGGAGCATGTGTTGACTTGTTTGCTATGCCTGGGGGTAAGAGAAAGAAAAAGACTGCTCCTACTGAGACAACTACGGGCCCTATGGATCGGCATATAGTGTCGACGCCGGCGTCGGCAAAACCAGGTACTGCTCCTTCTATCCCCTCTGTAGAAGGTGCTAGCCTTAGTTCGGTGGAACATACTCCACCTTTACCTCCGGGCTTCTTGGAACTCTCTGAAGTGTCTTCTTTCCCCTTGGAGCCTTTGGAAAGCGGTGTGTTGCCTAAAGTTGCTTACTGGAAGGAGCGGGTTTCTCCGGCTGAAAGTCCCTCTGGTGCTTCAATCTCTTTGGTAGACATTTGGCATGTAGTTAAAAGAACTGAGCGTGTCTTAATGGAGACTGTTCCCTCACTTTGCCAATTCACTAAAGATGTAAACTGCAAGTTCCAATCAGTGGATCTGCAAGTAAAGAGCTTGTCTTCCAGTTATGCACAATTAGATACTCAGGTTAAAGCATTGTTGTCTTGGCAGTCAGATAATGTTAAGGATAGCCTGGTTTATTCTCAGAAATTAGAAAACTTGGAAAATATGCATAGGTCTAAAAACTTGCAGTTATTAAATTTTCCCTGTATTTCTTTGCTGTCTCCGTCTATTCTCTTTAGGAAATATATGAAAGATATATTGCAAGTATCTAATGCAGACACTTTAATATTGCTTAAGTGTTATTATCTTCCATCTAAGGTAGCTGTACGTACCAATAGCGATGATCTAGCTGTTTTAGAAGAACCTGCTGCTTTTGACCTAACTGCTTTTTTGGAGGACACACAGGACAATATCTCCACAAGGGCTACTTTGTTAATTACTTTGTCCTCTGAGGAAGAAAAAAATCTCAATTCTTAAGGCTTATTTTCGTAAGAAGGATCTTTTGTTCTGTGGTGAGAGGGTTTCCATTTTTCCTGATGTGTCACGGTCAACGCAACTTCGCAGGAAGTCTTTTCTTGCTTATAAAGCTCGAGTTGTCGCTATTGGGGCTACCTTTTTTCTCCGCTACCCTTGTAAATGTATTATCACTATGGATCAGAATAAATTTATTTTTTTGTCTTCCACCGATTTAGACAGATGGCTCTTAGAAAAGGAAAAGCAGGCATTGAGGGTTTCCTCTTCTTCTTTTCGGGATGAGTAACTTGTAGTAAGAGGGTATGTGTAGGTTAGCTTATATGATGTTAGTCGGGCACTCTTGATTGTTGTACCTGACTTTGTTTTTCTTGAGAATTTTGTTTCTGTTTTTTTAATATCCCCGTGATGTGAGCTGTTGTACTTTGGTTTAAAATTATTCTGTGGTGGTTATTTGGTGATATATTCATTGTTATTTTTCTTTTTTTTCTGATATTGTATTGTCAGAATGTAAAAAATCTTAATAAATATAAATATAAACAAAGCAGTCAAAGGCTGCACGATTCACAAACTTGGAAACATCCTGAGCATGTTCAACAAGAGCAAGATAATCTTGCCTTTTATCATCAAGAAGGAGAGGGCTCATAAGCTCTAAGTCTCCTGTGACCTCCTTAACCCTTTCCAGGCCGGGCCCGAAATATTCGGGACCCAAAATAATGACCAAACGGCCGAGCCCAAAATATTCGGGATCGGCGCTATGACGCGATTAATGAATATTAATGAGGGGAAAACCGGAAGCTAATGACAACACACATTTGGACTAAGGGAAGAGAGAGTTTTGCTAGTGTTTCTTTGTAAAAACCAGGTCTTTAAAGCCAGAAAATAGCCTGCAAATAGGGCATTAGAAATAGGTCATTTCAATTAAAAGCAAAGAAAACAAGATGGAGTCAGCTGGTAAGAGAATGTGTAAAGAACGATATAAAGCTGCCGAAGTGATTAGGTTTCTCACAGAAAGTGATGGTAACAGCAATAGCAGTGGCGAAGATGTCATTGATAATGAAACTGAAGACGTTTTCACCAAAAATGTGGACTTTGAAGGCTCGGATGACAGTGACCCAGATTCAGTAGTGGCTGCAGCTGAACCTCCAGGTTAGTATTATTTGCAGTCATTATTTGTCATTATTAGTCACCTATATATCAGCTATGTCTTTAGGTATAACAAAACACTAAATGTCACATTTATATTATAAATTGTTCAATTTGAAAAATGTCAACTATAATAAAACATTTTCATTTACAGTTGTGGCCGCGGCTGAACCATCTGTAAATACAAACCCTCTTAGCAGAGGGAAGCTTTGCCGTCGTACTGCAGACCGTGGTGATAGTGCAACTACATCACAAGTACGGACAAGAAGAAGCAGTCTTCCATGGAAAACAACTCCAAAAGACGTCCGTCAGTTTCCTTTCATTGCACAACCAGGCATAGTCAAACGTATGGGTGTCAATGCAACTAAATTGGACTTCTACAAGCTCTTTGTTACAGATGAACTAATTTCAATGATTGTTCTTGAGACAAATAGCTATGAAGCAGAATTGTGTGCTAAAATACCAGCTGACAAGCCTCATGCCCGAATGAGAAAATGGCAAGATGTTGACCATAATGCTATATGGAGAATGTTGGCGTTGACGATGGCTATGGGAATAATCAAGAAGCCTATGATTGACTTGTACTGGTCAGGTCAACAATTGTTAGAAACTCCATTCTTTCCATCAGTAATGAGCCGAAATACATATAAGCGAATATTACAGGCCCTTCACTTTCAAAACAATGCAACACAGAAACCAGAGGGTGATCGCATTTGGAAGCTTTGTCCATTCTATGACATTATCACAAAGAGATTCAAAATTGTTTATATCCCGGAACAAGACATTTCAATTGATGAATCTCTACTGCTTTTCAAAGGAAGGTTATATTTCAAACAATACATACCTACAAAACGCTCAAGATTTGGCATCAAATCCTATGAGCTGTGTGAGTCACGTAGTGGATACACCTGGAAGTATATGCTATACTCAGGTCAAGATGCAGTTCTAAGTGATGGTTTACATGGCAGTAGCTACTGTATTGTGCTGAATCTGATGGATGGACTGCTTGATCAAGGCTATCGATTGGCTGTGGATAACTACTACAACAGTCCAGAACTCTGTATGGATCTGTATGACCGAGCAACATCCTGCTTTGGAATGGTACGATCCAGTCGAGTTGGTATGCCTACTGACCTGCGTCTAAATGTAGATGGAAGCAAATTGAAACGAGGAGATGTCACATATCGTACAACAGATAAACTGCTAGCACTTTGCTGGTATGATAAGAATTATGTAACAATGTTGTCCAACTGTCATGATGGCTCTGTAGTTCACACTGGAAAGAGAGATTGTAATGATCAGCCAATTCAAAAGGCACAAGTTATCGTTGACTACAACAACATAATGGGTGGTGTAGACAGAACAGATCAGTTATTGGAGTATTATGCTTTTCTGCGCAAAACTGTAAAGTGATACAAGAAAGTTGTCTTTCATCTGTTGGATGTAGCAGTACTCAATGTTCAGATACTCTGGAGCAAGTCCCACCCAGAGGAGAAAGTGACAGGACTTGACTTCCGTATGAAGCTTATCTTGGCTATCATTGAAGCAGTTGGTCCTGATGCTAGTGCATGTGATGCTGGTGGCCGACCAAGTACTGGTGTTTCCCCATTTCGTTTGAATGCTAGACATTTCCCTAGTCTCATTCCACCAACTGAGAAAAGAACTACCGTATTTCGACAGTGTCGCATGTGCAATGAGAGTCTCGGACATCATCATGTTTCTGGTGACAATCGTAAACGTGTTGAAACTAAATAACACTGTGCTGAATGTGGAAATGTGCCTCTGTGCTGCACCATGTTTTGCATATTTTCATAATACTGAAGATCTTAAATAACTTGTAATTTTTAAGATCAGTTAAAATTAAATCGAATTTATGCAACTAATAACGATTGCTTTTATAAATAAAGTTCACCTATTTTCATGTTTTTGAGCCTTCAGTTATACATATTTGTGTTGCTGTCTCATTTTTCTATCAAACGGTATATAATACATGACCATAGCAGAAGAAAATCACTGTAATAACATAGTGAATAAGACGGGTACAATTTTCCTGAGATATGAAAAAAATAACCCGGCTGCAGAATGTGGTTTAGAAATTTAAAGGGAGCCTTGATAGGGTTAAGGAACATTCCCATATACAAGATATAGGAACTGATCCTAGCAGAAAGCATGGAAGGAGCGACGTCCAAAGGCGTCAAGAGTCCTACACTCACATCCTGGAGGATTAGATGCATGCCTTCTTGCCCTCTTTATCCGTCTCATGGCTGATTCCACGACCATGGAATGGTGTGGTAATTGAGTCTTCTGAAACCCAGGACAAGGAGGAACTCGATACATGTTATCAAGTCTTCGAGAATGAGGAGATGTGGTCAAAGGTGTTTCCCACATCCTTAACATAAGATCATGCAAGATCTCATGAATAGGTAAGGTAGCGGCCTCCTTGGGAGCTTTAGGGTTTTGTAGGATTTCTAATTCCTTCTCCCTAGGCTCTTTTTCAGGAGCCACTGTGATGGAAAGACCTCGGGCCACATCTCGGATAAAATCCTGAAAGAACATATCCTCTGGTGGAGGCATCCTATGCTGAGGAGAAGAGGAATCCTCAGGAAGAAGTATTCTGGTATCGGCAGAGCTTTCAGAGTCTTCAGACACATCCGAGGATTCGAAGTATCTCCGATCCGGCTGATCGTGCAAGGCACGGTACCGATCGAAGTCAGCATCGGAGTGGTCCGGTACCGACTTGTCGATGCCGGATAGACGCATGACTCGGTCCCGGTAGAATACCTGCCGATGTCGATGCAGTCGGTGCTGGTTCCGGTTGAATTGTCTGAAGAGGTTTCAGGGGCATCGAGGCCATGAGAAGAGCCGCCAGACTGCGTTCAATAGCTAAGAATCTCTGGTCTATCGATGCTGCTGATGCTTGGGTATCGGTGCCGGATAAGGCGGCCGGAACCCCAGAGCATGGCACCAGTAGTTCTGCCGAGGTTGAAGCCTCGAGAACATCCTGGAGCCCCTTAGTGCTTTGGAAGCGAAGCCTCCCGCCGGGACAATTTTGCCTGTGAAAGTCCCTCAAAGGCAACGCCAAAGGAATCTCGATGCTTAAAAGGAGATCTACCCTTTGAGGACCGGCTAGATTTATGTTTAGTTACCTGAGATCCATGGGAGGAAGATGAAGCCCTGGAAGACGTCGATGCCACGGAGGCTGCATCGGAGGGAAAAAGGGTGCTAAGCTTAGCAGCTCGGTTTTGCCGGCCCCTTTATATCATCCCCCCACAGGCAACACACTCTGAAATAGAGTGGTCAGGACCTAAACATTTGAGGCACCACTCATGGGTGTCGGTGACGGAGATGGTACCGCCACACTTAGAACACTTTTAAAATCCGAAGCGGGTTTTTCCATTTTGAGGAAAAAATTGGGCCTAGTGCCCAAAATGGCGAGTGGCACTCGAGAAGATAATTACTGGAGAAAGACTCCAGAAACAAAGTTTTGGGGGTTTTTTTAGAAAAAAGAAAAGAAGAACCGGCAGTACCGGTATAGTGTCGAGGGAAGGCAGATACAACCACAAAAAAAAAGCATAAGAAAGGAATTTTCTGTGGTGACAGGAAAACAAAGAACTGGAGAGGGAAAGTTGGGAAAGGCGGGAAGGCAGCACGCAGGCGCTGTGGGATGCTCCCAAAAGCTTTCCTATTTGATGCTGGGGGTCGTTGCCGCGCAGGCTCCGTCGGTACCGACGATACCCATACGTGAAGACTACCCTTCCTGCTTGTTCCTGGAGATTCTGTAGAACAAATCCTATTTTAACTCATATCTTGAAGATTTAGAGATCCTCTTGCAGACCTCTGGGATAGGAGACGACAATACTATTCCTGCAACTGCCTTTGGGCTACAATCTAGTCCTGTCCCCGGTTACATGCTCTTCAGATACAGAGTTATGGTCTGAGGCCAGTTTACAATGCTTGGGTCACATTTTGCAAGATTCTAAATGGAAACGCTTTACCAATTTATACGCAGAATTCAAACTTCCTCACATATTCATTACACAGGTCTGCAACTAAAAAGCTGTTTATTTTCATCTAATTTCCATGTATTTTGGTGTGCTGAAAACAAATAAAATATTGAAAAAACTCCTAGACATCATGATTTGCCACAACATGCAAAATTGTCTTCAAATTTATCAATTTTTTTCAAATTACTATTAATCAAATTACTATTAATTAATTCACATAAGTGAATTTAAGATATAAAATGCCAAAAAAACCTTAAAGGGGTTGTCCGAGTTACGTAAAAAAACCCCATAGCACTGTAAATCTGATGGTCAGCAATATATACATAAGCTAAGCAAGTTTTAAGTCCGTGCTTCTAATGGTAGAAGGGGTTAATCTTTCCTGAAGAATCCAGTGGGAGGGAGACACAGGGCAGATAGCAGCAGCTCCGGTCAGTGAAGGGGGGCATGGCCAGCACTGTGACATCTCGTGTACAGACACAGAGCTGCTCTCTCCTGCATGCCACACTTGTGCACGAATCATCATCAGGTTCTTGGTTCTAGGCTGTTCACACTTTTTCATCGCAATTCGTGTTAGCTCGTCATTCTTCAATCGTTATGTTATGGCTCCGCGAAAGTGTATTAATTCGCCAGACAGTTTCTGTTTCATCTGTGGTGAATATATAGTGTTGAAGCAACAGCAGAATATTACAGACTTTGTGAAAAAAGTATACTTTGCATACTATGGACTAAAAATTGGAGATCAAGATAAAGTCTGGGCGCCTCATAAAGTGTGCAAATGGTGTGTTGAGGACCTCCAAAACTGGTTCAAGGGTAAGAAAAAATCTTTCCGTTATGGGATTCCTATGGTATTGCGAGAGCAAAAGAACCACAGTGACGACTGTTACTTTTGTTCATGTGATGTGAAAGGGTTTAATTCCAAATGGAAGCATTCCATTTCATACCCCAATCTTCACTCGGCAATTCGTCCCATCCCCCATGGCACAGATATACCAGTACCCAAGCCCCCTGTTACCTTGGAAGAGATACCTACCTCTGATGAAGATGAAGTCATACCTGAACCAGATGACGAATCAAGTTCTGACTTTGAAGATGATACAAGACCAAAATTGTTTTCTCAGGAGGAGATGAATGATTTGGTAAGAGACTTGAATCTTCCCAAAGATGCCGCTGAGTTACTCGGATCAAGGCTGAAAAGCAGGAATTTATTGTTGCCAGGAGTGTCATCTTTATGGTTCAGACATCGTGAAAAGGAGTTCGTTCCTTACTTCGCCCAGGAAGACAAGTTGGTTTATTGCATCGATGTCGAAGGTCTGATGGGTCAATTTAAAATCCAATATGATTCAGAGCAATGGCGTCTTTTTATAGATTCTACAAAAAGAAGTCTCAAAACAGTTTTACTCCACAACGGTTTTTACGCTTCCATACCTGTAGGTCATTCCGTACACTTGAAGGAAACCTACGAGAACTTGGAATTGGTTCTTCGTAAACTTAAATATGAAGACCATGGTTGGCAAGTGTGTGGGGACTTGAAGGTCTTGTGCATGCTGCTCGGGCAACAAGCTGTGTATACCAAATATCCTCGTTTTCTGTGTCTATGGGACAGTCGAGACCGACAAAATCACTGGACCAAGAAGAGTTGGCAGCCGAGGGTGCTAACAGTCGGTGAAAAAAATGTCCTCCGAGAAACTTTGGTACCTTCCCATAAAGTTCTTCTACCACTTCTCCACATAAAATTGGGTTTGATGAAGTAATTCGTAAAATCACTTCCAAGAGATGGAGAATGCTTCAAATACTTGGTCACCAAGTTTCCAGGCCTGTCGGAGGCAAAATTGAAGGAAGGTGTGTTCGTCGGACAAGACATAAGAAGGCTTATAGTAGTTGATCAAGAGTTTGTCAATATCATGACGGATCCTCAAAAAGAAGGGTGGATTGCATTTAAAGAAGTCGTACAGAAATTTTTAGACAATAACAAAGATCCTCACTACAAAAAGATCGTCGGACGAATGCTGAAAGCAATTCAAGCTTTAGGTTGCCTGATGAGTTTGAAAGTGCATTTCCTCCAGTCCCACTTTGACTACTTTCCTGAAAATTTGGGAGCTGTGAGTGAGGAACAAGGTGAACGATTCCACCAAGACAGTAAAGAGATGGAAAGGAGATACCAGGGAAAATGGAGCATTACAATGATGGCAGACTACTGTTGGATGCTTCAGAGAGACATTCCAGATGCTACTCACAAGCGTAAATGCACCAAGAGGAGCCTCACAAGGAAGAAAAATCGAGTTTAGTGTGTGTAGGTGAGCTCATTTCAGTTCAAAAAAGGATTTTCATGAAAATATTGTAATAAAACTTTAATTTTATAAGTCTATTTCCATTTATTTTGAGGTATTGCCTTATTTAACATAGTTACCTAAATTGTCAGGAAACGTGATGTCCTATGACAAAATGGAGGTCATTTTCAGATTCAGCGCACCAAAAAATAAAGATTACATGGAATAACCAAAACAGCTCTCAAAAAAAAAATTTTTGTTGACCTGTGTTATCTTTACTTTCAAATTGGTCCAGCGCTAATGTATCAATTTCCAGTGTAAAAAGGTAAAACACCTGATATTAGTCGACTAGACACAGTTCTTCTAAACCCTTCTAAGTTACCTACATTAATCACTGCAATATACTGTGTCCTTAAACCCAGTGCCTCAAACCCTGCTATAGACAAGCCAATTCATAAAAGGAACTAGGAGCTTGGCTTGTTTCTCACATTCGAGGACTGGGATCCGGACTGGATGTCTGCCCAAAAAATCTCTGTGTTGTGAAAAGTGAGCATTACTGCTCAGGCTTCTGCATCCAACTATAACCCCTTTCTCCTTTTTAAATTTTTTTTTTAATTTTAAATACGAAATTTGAAGCAGCTAGTCCACTATGCTGGAGGAAGTGTAACCAACTCGGCTCACATCTGTATGCCTGATCCTGCAAATTCACCTTTTGGGAGAGGATTGAAGTAGAGACAGCTGGCATACATGTTGAATTCACTATATTTCTGTGTCTGCTCAATCTTTGGCTAGATCTCACTGTCATAGCAGACCATTAACTTGCTAATCACCTTATTCATATTGTGAGGTATACAATCTATTACTTTTGGAATCACAGCCCAGCTTGGACTATTAGAGATCACATGAGGCTAAGAGAGCCACAACTGAAAAGCTTCCCTTCTTAATGAAAGACAATACAGATGTTTATGATAGAATATGGGGCCCCCTTTGGAAAGCATACATTGCTGGGTAGAATTTGTATTATGCATTTGTTTGATGGAGGATTGCTGTCATCTGTGATATAATTTATGTTTCTGTAATTACTGCTGCTGTGCTGTTCACCTGCCTAAATAAAATGTCAAACAAATGTATATTCTCGATACTTTTGAATTTAAGATTAGAAACTGGGGAACTAATCTGACATATTTTAGCTGAACAATTTAATCTAGAATTTGCTTATCATACAAATATTTATCCTTTACCTTACATAAGAACAGAATAATGATATAGGAATATAAAGTGCTGAGGAAAACAAAAATTAATTTTACCTCTTCATCAGAGCATGTCCTCATGGCTTCCCACAATAGACTGTTCACTTCCACCAAGGGCTTATCCTGAGCTCTTACACAAAGCTTTAACCTGACATGAGCAGAAAACATAGAATGGTTAACTGTTGGGAGACAAATAGAACAAAAGTATGAAAGATCATATGGCAAGACAAACTTTTTCACAGATAGCTTTTGCTGTATAGTAGGGGCTATGCCAAACACTGACCGTTCGAATTATGGAAGTTTATAATTAAGGCAAAGGTGATCGAACAATAAAGAAAGCCTTATGAAATGATTCTGAGCAAGGTGATGGTGGCATGCAGAGTAGATAATACTGCTGCAGGATCCCTGCTGGACACTAGCAAATCGTTGAGATAAGGATAGATGAAGTGGTCGGTCTTGTAGAGATAGACAGCTACGACCCCTAGGCATTTGGTGAATACACTGGATGCTAAAATGAGACTGAAGGGAAGGACCTTGTACTGGTAGTGATGGACCTGAAAGATGAAACATTAGGTGCTACTTATGATGGGGATAAATGAGAATGTGGATATAGGCATCTTTGAGGTCCAGGGAGGCAGGAGGGGAAGGATTGTCACCAGAGAATTTATTTTGAATTTCTGCTTCTGAAAATAAAGATTTAGTCCTCACAAGTCTAAGATGGGCCGTCTATCTCCTGTCTTTTTGGGGATGAGGAAGAAGTCTCAGCAGAGAAGTCTTCCCTGCTGCAAAACAGGGACAGGTTCCACTGCTCAGGTGGTTAGCAAGGAAGTCAGCGCTGACTGAAGGAGAGGGATGTGCTGGCGAGGTAGGCTGAGTGGCTTGCAAGGAGACATCATTGATGGAAAAGCAGAGAGGTTCTACACAATAACCTTGGCTCACAATGCTGAGCATCCAGCAGACAGTAGTGATGGACTGCCAGACCTCTGAGAAGAAGAGTAGTCCTTCCTTCCACCGACAGACAAAATCCCTGGTGGGGCTTAAGGGGAGGCAGCACGGTAGTTGTCTGCTACTTTCTCTTTCGAGGTCTTTGCCTGAAATGCTTGAGGCTGAGCAGAAGGCCTCAGATAGGGTAGATTTCTTCTTACTTTTTTGATTACAAAATATTTTAAATATTTTAAATCTGAAACCTTGTGCGACAACTCTTGCCAATGAGAGACAAGATGTTTGTCTGCTGCACCTCTCAATGTAACTTCTGTGCTCAATAATCCGATTGCGAACAGGGCGAGTTGTTTTGCCTACATACAATTTCATGCAGGGGCATTGGACTACATAGACGTGGCTGGTAGAACAGTTAGAAAAATCATCCAACGTGAATGCATGACCAGTGATAGGATGAATATACTGTTTCCTGACTACAAGTACATGAGTGCACACGGAACAGTTGCCACATTGAAAGTGACCTTTATGGCGAGACAAAAACGCTCTCTCTGTGAGGGCAGATGGAACAAGCAGGTTTCTCAAATTCACATTACGTTTATATGCTATTGTAATCCTTGAGTCCTGAAATGTGGGGATCGCTTGAATCAAATGCCAATACTTTTTGATTATTCTAACTACTCGGTGCGACTGGTAAGAATACAGCAAAGGACATACCATACCCACATCACTTTATTTCTTTTTTTTGCATAATAGTTATTTACGTGGGCATTGCATCGCTCTATTAATTGCCTGTTTAAGGGGAAAGATGGATAATCTCTAGCCTGGAACCTTTCAGTCATCATCCTAGCTTGTTCTTCAAATTCCTGGTCTAAGGTACATATTCTACGGATCCTCAAAAATTGACCAACCGGGAGGTTATATTTCAGTGATAGATTATGAAAGCTTTGAAAATGAAGCAACTGATTTCGATCCGTCGGTTTCTTATACAGTGTAGTAACAAATTCCCTATCAGTCTTAACAATAAGTAGATCCAAATAGGAGATCTTTTTATCATCAAAGGTTAACTGAAACCGTAAAATCTCATCCAAAGAATTGATCCAACCATTAAATTCCTCCAAACGGGATATTGGCCCCTCCCACAACATAAGGACATCATCTATGTACCTTAGCCATAATTTCATATTATTTTTATACGGATTGTCTTTACCGTACCACAGGCCGGAAGGTAGGTGGTTCAAATCCCACTAGAGGACAGCAACTTTGGGCCGGAAGGACTGGGGTTTCTAGTCCCACAGGTGCTCCTTGTGGTCTTGGGCAAGCCACTTAACCCTCCATTGCCCATGTTCCCTGTAAGTATTAGTGTATGTGTGTCATATCCCCTCGTGTTAAATGTATCCCCCAACCGCTTTGACCCAGTGAAAAGCGGGATATAAATACAGCTAAATAAATAAATAATAAATAATTCCTCAAAATTAAAAACATACAGGTTCGCAATATCGGGGGCCATGGAGGACCCCATGGCCACCCCTTTTATCTGCTTATAAAAAAGGCCTTGGAAACAAAAATAATTTTCACATAATGCAATTCGAGCCAGGTCTAAAAGAAAAGCTGTAGGGATCCGGCACCATTCCTGCCTATTGCATAAATATTGCTCTACTAATTTCAGAGCTTCCTTCTGTGGGATGTTAGTATATAACGATTCTATATCAAGCGTTACCAATACCCATTCAGGATTAAAGTTTTGCAGTGATGATAATATATTAATGACTTGCGTCGAATCCCGAACATATGACCACATTTGAAGAACAAAAGGTCTCAGAAAGACATCCATCAATTTCGAGATGGGTTCCAATTGGTTGTTTGGGGGCCGTCTCCGAGAGGCATCCTGCCCTCCCCCCTTCCAGAGTGAATCCATGTTTAAAAAACCCTTTCCTGGTTGCTTATCTGCGGATTCTGCTTGTGCTTGTGCTTCTCAACTATTCTATTAGAAAAAATAGATGTAGACCCCTCCACCGATTCTACTGATGCATTCCTTGAACGTTTTTTCTTCGGTGGAACAGACGTATCTTCATTTATACCCTCATTTTCTAATCCTTTCTTATCAAAAGGTTGATCTTTTTTTGAAATATAAGCGATCACCCTATACCTTCTTGCACCATGGGTACACGTATCCATATAGGTAATCGTCCTCGTCCCTTTTAAACGTCTCCATCTTTTTGTCCTTTATTTCTTTCTTATATACTGCATTATTTCTTTCATAGTCTTTATAAACACCCTCAAAATTCTTATCATTGTTCTTTAATGATATAAGTTTTTCATCTATCTCAGCTTTATAAATCTCAGACTTCTTATTTGCTGTGCTCATTGGCAAGAGTTGTCGCACAAGGTTTCAGATTTAAAATATTTTGTAATCAAAAAAGTAAAAATCAACTGGAGAGGAGGAGATGTAGATGCTACTATCCGTCGTTTGGAGGAACGATATATTTTTAATCTTAATAGCTTGTCACCCAATGGTTTGAACATGGACAAAGATTTATCAGTATTACTATGAGGTCTCTTTCCTTAGCCCCTGGATTCATGAATGGTCTTGTCAGTAATTCAAGTATGTATTAAAAGTTTTTTATACATGTTTTTTGTCCTTTTAATGTTGGTATTGATGTAGGATATAGTTCTTTTTTCTTTAGAGAGCCCAACGATCTGTCTGCAGTACATTTAAATTGCGCTTTTGAAGGGAGTAGTAAGGTTAACCTATAGTTATAATTGATGACAATGTCTCCCTTTACCCCTGAGGCTTGCAGAACCAATTTTGGCGCTACCTGAGATGATGTCACCTTTATTTGCATACCGCGGGTAATAATTGTATTCAACACGCAGACGCCGGCGTTTTTACTTTCGTTTTCATGCATTTGGAAGGGACCCTCGACTGAATCGATCAAGTGCTTTGCAACCTTAAAGTGAGTTACTGAAGGGTTTTTGATGTTATGTATGGGCTTGATGGTTGTTATGTGTACCCAATGTAGTTAGAACTTATCAGATATATGGATTCACAATAGCAATTAAAACTTTTTCAAGCTTAGTTTTCATTACTATAGTCGGATGGTCGGTAGCTCTTGGCCGAGTTTATAAGATTGGAATTTTTTAATGGGGTTTTAGTAGTCCTAACAGAATGTTTTCTGCTGTAAACACCGCTTTTTATATATTTTTTTATATTTAAATCAGAAGGCATTGTTAAACGAGAAGTTATGTTTGTTGATAATGTTGGTTAAATTATTTGTAGCGTCAGGTCTACATGTTGCCGGTTCAGACTCCAAATTAGATTTCTTCCCCCAACAATTGTTGTTAACCAGTGTGGATCTGGGAGTCTTGGTTCTTTGGGGGGGGGGGGGGGTTTCGTCCATACGTTATACTATATAAAGTTTGTGAAGCCCAGGATTGTTACCCATTCTCTGTCTGATTGCACACAAGGTAGATTAGGACGGGGGTTATATTTGAGTATCATGTGTCTCTTTTCCTTTTTAGTATCGGGTTCTTTTTCCTTGAAACAACAGTTTTGAAAGAACATTATCGTGCTCATAGGTAATTACTTTTAGATGAACAATTTATCTTAGTGAGACCCTTTTGAATACAGCGAATTATTAAAAACGGTATGGTGATGCACTTATCCATATTGTTCTCTTCCTTGTCCCTGATAGTATCTAGAGCACCATGGAACTATGATTGTGTATGAAGGTACGCAATGTTTCATTCATTTACCATCTAAAATATATATATGATTTTATATGTGGTTACAACATGGTAGTATGCCCTGTGATATGGGTAATAGTTTTTAAACACCCTTTATACATCTAGTTCACTATTTATTTATTTATATATTTATACATGTTTTAACTATGATGTTCTTTTGTCTGTCATATGATGCCTTTGAGGACCTTACTGTGCTGTTGCTGATCTTTTAATTCATTATTCATTTCCTATGATTGTTTATAGATGCTTTATATATTTCTTATATGATATCTATGTATTTAAGGGCAACCAACCTTTTTGTTAAAATGGTAAATAAAGGCAAAAGGAACAGGAGATCGCTATGGTTTTCTAAGGAAGTAGCTGAAAAAGTGAAGAAAAAGAGGGAGGCCTTCATGAAATACAAGAGATCACAGAGAGAGGAAGACAGGCATCTGTATTTGGAAAAACTTAGAGAAGCTAGCAAAGTAGTCAAGAAGGCAAAGATTCAAAAGGAGGAAATAGCCAATGCAATAAAATGGGGGGATAAGACATTTTTCAGATATGTTAGTGAGAAGAGGAAGGGCAAAAGTGGTATTGTCAGACTCAAGGTTGCAGGGGGGGAATATGTAGAAGCTGATAAGGATAAGCAGAATTGCTTAACAAATATTTTTGTTCTGTGTTCACAGATGAAGAACCAGGAGCAGGACCTCAGAAAACACCCACAAATAAGAACAGAAGCGAGGGACATCTTGAACAATTTTCAGAAGACTGTGTTCGTGAGAAACTAGCTCAACTTAAAGTAGACAAAGCGATGGGACCGGATGGAATACACCCTAGAATACTGAGGGAACTTGGGGACGTTCTAGCAACTCCACTGACTGACCTTTTCAATGCCTCGTTGGAGTAGGGAGTGGTGCCAAAGGACTGGAGAGAGGCTCATGTGGTGCCTTTACACAAAAGTGGAAGTAAGGATGTGGTTGAAAACTACAGGCCGGTTAGTTTAACTTCGGTGGTGAGTAAATTATTGGAAACGCTGCTGAAAGAGAAAATAGTGAGGTTTCTGGAGTCCAGCGGATTACAGGATCCGAGGCAGCATGGATTCACCAGAGGCAGGTCTTGTCAGACAAATCTGATTGATTTCTTTGACTGGGTGACCAGGGAGTTGGACCGAGGGAGAGCTCTAGATGTGGTGTATATAGATTTCAGTAAAGCCTTTGACACTGTTCCTCACAGGCGACTAATAAACAAACTGAGCACCCTAGGGATGGACCCTAAAGTTACTGCTTGGGTTAGAAATTGGTTGGGTGGGAGGCGACAAAGAGTACAAGTAAATGGAGCTCACTCTGAGGAGAAGGATGTTACCAGTGGTGTGCCCCAGGGATCTGTCCTTGGTCCGATTCTTTTTAACATCTTTGTTAGTGATATAGCGGAAGGGCTGTCGGGTAAGGTTTGCCTCTTTACAGATGATACCAAAATCTGCAATAGAGTAGACACCCAGGAAGGTGTAGATAACATGAGGAGGGATCTAGCTAAGCTTGAAGAATGGTCTAGAATTTGGCAGCTGGGATTTAATGTTAAAAAATGTAAGGTCATGCATTTGGGCTGCAGCAATCCAAGGGAGCAATACAGTATAGGAGGTGAAGTACTTTTGTCCACTAAAGAAGAGCGGGACCTAGGCGTGGTTGTGTCTGATGATCTTAAAGTAGCTAAACAAGTAGAAAAGGCGACGGCAAAAGCTAGAAGGATGCTTGGGTGCATACGGAGAGGAATGGCTAGCAGAAAAAAGGAGGTGATAATGCCTCTGTATAAGTCTTTGGTGCGACCTCATTTGGAGTATGGTGTGCAATTCTGGAGACCGCACCTTCAAAAGGATGTGAACAGGATGCAGTCGGTGCAGAGGGTTGCTACTAAAATGATTAATGGGCTTCATTATAAAGCATATGAGGACAGACTTAAGGATCTTAATATGTACACCTTAGAGGAAAGGCGGGATAGAGGTGATATGATTGAGATGTTTAAATACCTCCATGGCATAAATGTTCAGGGAGAGAGCCTCTTTCAATTGAAAGCAAGTTCTGCTACGAGGGGACATGGGATGAGCGTGAAGGGAGATAGATTCAGGAGTGATATGCGGAAATATTTCTTTACAGAAAGAGTAGTGGATCCATGGAATAGTCTCCCAGTGGAGGTGGTAGAGATGAGGACAGTAACTGAATTCAAAAAAGCATGGGACCAACCCAGAGGATCTCTAAAGGAAAAAAGTGGACTGTTGTAGTTGTTGTTATGGAAGAACAGACTAGATAGGCCATGTGGTCTTTTTCTGTCATCATGTTTCTATGTTTCTATTTATAATATTAAGCTTTCTATTGTCATCCTTCGGTATGACGTTTTTATGTTTTATTCATATGATTATAGTATATTTAATTATTAATTTGTTGTTATTTTATGTAGCCTGCCCCTGAAGGCGGCAACAAAACACGGCCTGTGTCAGGCCATAGGCTTTTTCTACTAATAAAGATTGTCCTTCCACTCACTATCCACGTTTTTCTTACTGGGATCCTTGTAGCACGTGGTTTTGTGCCTCTTGTTGGTACCATAGACTGTGAGTATAAGCATCCTTTAGGTCTAAGGAGCATAGTAGGTCTCCTTGCTGAAGGTGGGGCAGCAGTATCCCAAGGGTAAGCATCTTGAACTTTTCCCTCTCCAGAAACTTGTTTAGGTTTTGCAAGTCTAGAATAGGCCGGAGGCCTCCTGTCCTTTTTGGTACCAGGAAGTACCTGGAGTAGAAGCCTTGCCCTTCCAGGTAGTGAGGCATCGGTTCCACCGCCTGTTCCTTTAGAAGACTTGCCAACTCCTGAAGGAGGAGGTTTCTGGGCAGAGGGAGTCTTGGAGGCTCCCCTGGAAAGTAGGAGGGGGGTAGCTGGTGGAAGTGGAGCATGTAGCCCTTCTGGACTATGCTTAGAACCCAGGTATCCCCTGTGATGGCTGGCCACCTGTAGGCATACAGGGTCAGCCGACCTCCTGTGCTGAGTAGAGCCAGCTGTAGAGAGGCTATGCCGTGGGAGTCAGAACCCCGCTCCTTGATGTGCAGGAGCCGGAGCTGGCGGCTTGGGGGTCTTCTGCCTATGGGGCCTATGCCCCTGCCCCTTGGGCTGCTGGCCCTGTTGGGAAGCTGGAGAGGCCTGATATCGATTTGTAGACAGCACCCTTCCTCGGGAAAAAGGGCTTCTTTTCCGAGCCCTTCTTTTTCTGAAAAGAGGCAGAAGTCTTCCTGGACAGCCTTGTCCTAGTGAGAGTCTCGGTCTCGATTTCTGCAGCCTTTTCAGTCATGGGCTTACCGAAAAGGTTTTCACCTCGGCAAGGAAAATCGACCAACTTGTTCTGCACCCATGGCTCCAGGTCTGATGACTGTAGCCAGGCCTGACGGTGTGCACCGATGCCGGCCATTGTTACCCAGGCCGAAGCCTCGAAGCCATCATAGGCTGCTCAAGAGGTAAACTTCAAGCACTCTCGAATCCCTGTTGACAAAGCCTTGAACCTCTGCAAAGGTTCCTCGGAGAGGCCAGCTGAGAACCTGGCAATCTCTTCTGCCAGGTCTCGTAGGTACATGGTAGGTCACACAAACTGGGTTGATCGGTCTAAGCATAAAGGAAAAATAAAGTGTCCTACTCTTCTATAGCTTGGCAAAGGGCCTGGCAGTCCTCTTGATGAACCAACAGTTTGGGATGATTTATATTTTGGTCAACCAGCAAATCTTCTGGAGTAGGACCAGAGATCAGTTTGTACTACAGAGAAAGAAAAAAAAAGCACTACAATAAGAGCAAATTAATTTCACATATTGCACAATGATGTGTTTGTCTAGCAGAATCAGTCATGATTTGTACAGCAATATCAATAAAAATGCTTTAGGAAAAACAAACTTACTTGCAATTCAAATAAATCTAAATTAATCCAGAATTTTTTTCACATGTAAATATTTAGCAGTACAGTCGTCCCTCGTTTATCGCGGTTAATTTGTTCCAGACTCTATCGCGATAAGTGAATTTCCGCGAAGTAGGATTCTTTATTTATAAATCTGATATTTTCGTACTTAGAGCATAGAGCCCTGGAAGCACCTTCTACCGAGGGCATCCAGGTTCCGGGTCTCCCGGCCGGGGGCACGAAGGAGTGCATCTTCTGACTCTTCAGAGGTGCATGGCCGATTCCACTACCATGGAGTGGTGCGGTAGCTGTGCCTTTTGGAACCCGGGGCTCTTACGGACTCGATAAATAGAATCGACCCGTTGCTAAAAACCGGTGTTGAGGCTGGTGCCTCCCACATACGGAAGAGCAGCCGTTCCAGCATCGGAGGAACCAGTACAGTAAGGGCTTCCTTCGGAGGAAAATCATACTGGAGGGCATCGAGCTCCTCTTCGGCGTCCGCAGGGAAGGCCAAGGCTTTGGCCATGTCCCTCAAGAAGTCCGAGAACCAGGTATCCTCTGGGGGGACTGTCTTCGAGGCCGGACTCCGCTGAGTCCGAAGGGACGCACCAGGTCCGAAAGGTGTCCAGGGACTCCTCGTCCCCTGTCTCCCACTCTGACTCCTCTGAGGAGGAATCAAGCGGCTCCAGCTGTGTGTGTCTCAGTGCCACCTGCCCCGACGCCGAGGGTATCGGCGTCGACGACCTCGGCCCTGCAATGGAGGTCGAGGGGGACCCTGACCGAGGATTGACTCGAAACTTCATTGACTCGAGGATCGGCTCGGTCTCCGGGGTCGACTTAGACGTCGAGGCCCCGGTGGTCGAGGCAGATGCACCGGTCAGACCAGCGATCAGCACCCGCTGCTGTTCCATGAAGGCAGCCAAGCTGCTCTCCAAGGCCATCAACCTGAGTCCAAGCTCAGGAGACTCAGTAGCCCCCGATGTCATCTCCCTCGGAGGAGAGTCCACGAGGCCAACTGCACTTACGTGACTCAAGGTCTCCGGCTCCACACTAGGTAGCTTGGAAGGCCTCTCTGACTCCGAGAGCCCGGGGCGGTGGTCAGGGCTACGCGACCTGGCCCTTGAAGGAGCCAGGAGCCTCCACCGACGCCGCCCTTGCGAGCTTTTTCTTCCTTCTGTGCTCCCGGGTGGGAGACTGCCTTTCAGAGGTACCCCGACGGCGCTCGGGGTCAGACTCCCGAGATGTCGAGGCCTCTGATGATGTCCGGGCCCAGCCGGACACGGAGTCAGAGAAAATTCGCTCATGTTGATGCTGATGGCTCCTAAGTGCCTTCAACGACATTTTGCCGCACGAGCCACAGGCCAGCGGGTCATGGTCGGGCCCGAGTCATGTGTGTCGGTGAGAGACATAAGTTTCTTGCACCGATCACACTTTTTGAACCCGCTGGCAGCCATCGGGGGAAAAAGGGCCCCTGCAAGGTCAAACGATCGGGCTGCCAGTGAAAACAAAAAAGAGCGCGAACGCTAGTCACGAAGGACAAAAACCGAAAATCAAAACTCCGGACTCGATACCGGTGTACCGAGCCCAGACAGGAAGGGGAACCAGCGTCGAACCGGATAAAAACGCGAAAATCACAGAAAGAAAATCAACTTTTCCCAGGTGACGCGAATATACGTCCGTCGGGCTCCGCGGAAAAAGACAGACTGAGCAAGATGGCACCCTTGGGCGGGAAGGGGACCGCGCAGGCGAGCTGCATTCCCAAAGGCTTTCTTTGAAAGCTAGGGAAATGCTTCGCACGGGGGCTCCGTCAGCACCGACGTCACCCATATGTGAGGACTGACTTCCTGCTTGGTCCTGGAGAAAAAGCGTAGTTACTCACCTGTAACAGGTGTTCTCCAGGAGCAGCAGGAATCAGTCCTCACTTATGGGTGATGTCGGCGCCGACGGAGCCCTCGCGGAGCAATTTTCCCCAGCTTTCAAAGAAAGCCTTTGGGAATTGCAGCGCGCATGCGCGGTCCCCTTCCCGCCCAAGGGTGCCATCTTAGCTAGTCTGATGACATAGCTAAAAAGACAGCATAAAAATTTGCAAAAAAACTAAAGCAGATGATTGCAACTCCACGGGGAGGAGGGAGGGTTGTGAGGACTGATTCCTGCTGCTCCTGGAGAACACCTGTTACAGGTGAGTAACTACGCTTTCTCCAGGACCAAGCAGGAAGTCAGTCCTCACTTATGGGACTCCCAAGCTCAAGGCTACCGGAGACCCTAAGCACAAAAATGAGCTCCCTCTAGCTCAGCAGCACAGAAGGAAAGAATCTTCGCTGAATTATTACCCACCGGTAGCCCACATCCGGGATGGAGGGTAGGAGTTGCTCAGACCTCGAAGAGATTACGGAGGACTGCCTGTCCGAAAGCACTGTCCCTGCGGGACTCCCTCTCGAGACAGTAATGGACCGCAAAAGTCTGGCTCGAAGACCAAGTAGCGGCCCGGCAGATGTCTGCCAGCGGAACAGAGCGGAGGTAAGCCACTGACGTAGCCTTTGCCCGAACGCAATGAGCCGTGACTCGACCTTCCAAGGAGAGTCCGGCTGCCCCATAAGCCCAAGAGATACAGTCCGCAACCCAGATGGACAGAGTACGCTTGGAGACCGGGAGCCCCAATTTATTGGGGTCAAAAGACACAAAAAGCTGAGCAGCTTTACGGTGCTCCCGCGTACGGTCAAGGTAGAAGTTCAAAGCCCTTCTACAGTCCAGGGTATGGAGGACCGTTTCAGTTCGGCTGGAGTGTGGTCTGGGAAAGAAGGTTGGAAGTACCACCTCCTGATTGATGTGAAAAGGGGAGACCACTTTTGGAAGAAATTTTGGGTGAGTCCGAGGACTCGGTGGGGTTGGCCCGGGCAGGGTGCGGCGCCTGCCGCCCCGACGCCGAGGGAGTCGGCGTCGGCGACCTCGGTCCCGAACGGGAGGCCGAGGGTGACCTCGACTGAGGATCGACTCGAGTTCGCATCGACTCGAGGATCGGCTCGGTCTCCGGGGTCGACTTGGACGTCGACGTCCCGGCGGTCGGGGCAGCGACGCCAGCGACGCCAGCGAGCAGTGCCCGCTGCTGGTCCATGAAGGCAGACAGTCTGCTCTCCAAGGCCGTCAACCTGAGTCCGAGCTCAGGTGACCCAGCAGCCCCCGACTCGGGCCCCGACGGCGTCGGGCCCGACGTCGGCTGTCGCGGAGGCGAGTCCAGGAGGACCACAGGACTTACCCGAGCAGGCAGCTCCGACTCCAGGCGAGGTCGCTTCGGGAGGTGCTCCTTCTCCAAGGACCCGGGGCGGCTATCGGGGCTATGCGACCTGGCCCTCGCGGAGCCAGGAGTGTCCACCGACGCCGCCCTCGCGGGTTTCACCTTCCGTCGATGGTCCCCGGAGGGAGAACCCCTGTCGGAGGAACTCCGGCGACGGTCCGAGCTGGAACCTTTGGACGCGGAGGCCTCCGACGAGGTCCGGGTACGGCTGGGGTCAGCGAAGATCCTATCCCGCTGATGCCGCCGACTTCTCAACGCTTTGGAGGACATTTTGCCGCAGGGCCCACAGATCATTTCTTCATGATCCGGGCCCAGGCAGCGGAGGCAAAAGTCGTGTGTGTCAGTTAGTGACATATTTCGGTCACACTGACCACACCGCTTGAAACCACTGGCAGCCATCGGGGGACAAAGGGGCCCCGGCGAGGTCAAAGGACCGGGCTGCCAGGGAAAAACCGAAAACGAAAACTGACTAAGTCAGAAAAACCGAAAAGAAGAAGAGGACTCGTGACCGGCGTCGCGAGTCCGGGCGGGAAAAAGACCGGCGTCGAACCGAAGGAAAAAGAATAAAATTATGAAGAAATATCGACTTTTTCGCGGGGACAAGACGGGGACGTATGTAGGGCTCCGCGGAAAAAAGAAGACTGGCTAAGATGGCACCCTTGGGCGGGAAGGGGACCGCGCATGCGCGCTGCAATTCCCAAAGGCTTTCTTTGAAAGCTGGGGAAAATTGCTCCGCGAGGGCTCCGTCGGCGCCGACGTCACCCATAAGTGAGGACTGACTTCCTGCTTGGTCCTGGAGAAACACACTTTCTCTGGGAACAAGCAGGAAGTCAGTCCTCACATATTGAACTCCCCAGCTAGAGGCTACCGAAAAAAACTGTAAAAAAACAGTGTGACCGAAAAACGTTGAGCTGTGAATGGCAGAGAGCGATGAACGACCTTGAGTTCTGCGATACAACCCCAGTGTCATGGATGAACTCACCTCTCTGGTGACCTGGATGTAAGGGCCAGAGGGAAGGAGTTGTACTAATTCCCAAAGAGGTGGAGGAGTACTGCCTGGCCAAAGGCGCTGTCACGCTGCAAGCTCTCCTCCAGGCAGTAATGAACTGTGATGGAATGGACTAAGGACCAGGTGGTGGCCCGGCATATGTCTTGCAGAGGAACAGAGCACATATGTGCCACTGAGGCCCACCATGGCACACGCATTGTGGGCGGTGGCATGATGCTCCAAGGAGAGTCCAGCCTGCTTGTAGGTAAAGGAGGTGCAGTCTGCTCCCAGGTCGACAGGGTGCGCTTGGAGATGGCAACACTAGCCTGTTTGGGTCACAGGAGACAAGTGGTGGTGAGCCTTCGTTCGATCAAGGTAAAAGGCATCTGCCTTCTTACAGTTGAGGGTATGGAGAGAGGCCTCCACCTGAGATGCATGAGGTCTAGGGAAAAATGTGGGAAGAACCACCTCCTGGTTAAGATAAAATGTAGATACTACTTTTGGCAGAATCTTGGGATGGGTACGTACCACCACTCCATTCCTGTGAAATCTGGTATACGAGGCTTGAGCCACCAACACCTGCAGCTCACTGACTTGCTGAGCAGAAGTGAGCGAGATGAGAAAGATAACTTTCCAGGAAAGGAACTTGAGGTGAGCAGAAGCAAGTGATTCAAAGGGAGGAACCACGAGTTTCCCAAGAACCACATTCTGGTCCCATGCCATCGGAGGCAGCTGGACCAGGGGTCACAAGAAAAGGAGACCTCTCATGAAGTGACCCACAAGGGGGTAGATGGAGATGGACTGCCCATCCACCGAGTGGTGATGTGCAGCAAGGGCACAGAGATGCACCCCGATGGAGTTGGACTTTTAGCCAGCGTGAGAAAAGTGCAACAGGTACTGGAGTATGGATTGCACCAGGCAGGAGAATGGGCTAAGGCCCTTGTCTGCACACCACTTGAAGGCATAAGCCTGCCTGGTGGAATCCTTGCAGGAGGCTAACAGAACATCCTCAGCCTCTGTGGAAAGATGGAAGGGGGCCAGAGCTACCCTTTCAGCAGCTAGGCTGTGTGACACAGTGGCAGGACTAGAAGCCATGGAAACTGATACTGACCCGCTGGTTGGTTCAGGTATTGCAGGAAAAGGCAAGGTTTTCCCTTCTCAGCACAAGCTGCAGGGAGCTAATCAGCTAACACAGTTCACCTCAGGGGAGGAGAGAAGCAGAGTTGCTGATTGGGCACGCCCTAGTAGGAGGCGGGCTCCCCAGAGCAGGGGCACCTTGTTAAGCAGAGAGAAGGAAGACAGGAGTAGAAGGAGGACGAGAAGGCAAAGGACGTTGGAAAAGCAAGAAGCTCTCTTGGATGCAGAATCCTTTGACCTAGCAAGAGAAACATTGCCCAGCCGTAATACAAGGAAAAGGAATTCAGAACCAGGAAGTAGGTACCAGGGATACTCAGTGCCTGAAAGAACCTTCTAGGAGCAACAGAGGTTAGAAGCACTGAGAGACCCAGGATTAAAGCCTAGGTTTCTGGAAGACACAGTTGACCCTTGGAGAGAAAGGCACCGTGGCAAGGCATTCTCAGACAAGCCTCATTTTAAGGTACCTGCTGTATTTAATTCATATGACAAGTTTTATGAGAAGCCAGAAAGAGTGAATGCTGACTTTAAAGCTCAGGACAGTTTCAGGCAGTGTGAGAGCCGTTGGCTACAGCCTGAAGTCCCTTTAAACCAGGGGTCTCAAACACGCGGCCCGCGGGCCGCATGCGGCCCGCGAGACAACTTTGTGCGGCCCGCGAAAGAGAAAAACAAAAAAACCCCAAAACCCTGACTTCTGCCGTTGCCGCCGTGGCAGCGGCAGAATCAATTGTCAAATAAAAAAAAAAAAGACTTCTGCTGCTCAAGCAGCAATATCACCTGTCCTGCGGCCCCTTCCCCTGTGCCCGGAGATCCGAATCTGCTCATCAGCGGCGTGCTTTTCAAGCCGCGAAGAGTATTCCCCTCTCGCGCGGCTTGAAACCGCGCGAGAGGGGAATACTCTTCGCGGCTTGAAAAGCACGCCGCTGATGAGCAGATTCGGATCTCCGGGCACAGGGAAGGGGCCGCAGGACAGGTGATATTGCTGCTTGAGCAGCAGAAGTCTTTTTTTATTTTAATTTGACAATTGATTCTGCCGCTGCCACGGCGGCAACGGCAGAAGTCAGGGTTTTGGGGTTTTTTTGTTTTCCTCTGTCGGGGGGGGTGGGGAAATGACTGGAAATGGGCAGATGGGGGTTATGACTGGAAGTGGGCTATTGGCAGGGGGGGGGTTATGACTGGTAATGGGCTATGGTGGGGGCTAGGACTGGAAATGGGCAGATGGGGGTTAGGACTGGAAGTGGGCTATTGGCAGGGGGGGTTATGACTGGTAATGGGCTATGGTGGGGGCTAGGACTGGAAATGGGCAGATGGGGGTTAGGACTGGAAGTGGGCTATTGGCAGGGGGGGTTATGACTGGTAATGGGCTATGGTGGGGGCTAGGACTGAAAATGGGGTGATGGGGGTTAGGACTGGAGGTGGGCTGATTGGGGGGTTAGGACTGGTAATGGCCTATGAGGGGAGGTAAGACTGAAAATGGGGTGATGGGGGATACGACTGCAAGTGGGCTATGGGGGGGACTAGGACTGGTAATGGGCTATGGGGGGGGGTAAGACTGAAAATGGGGTGATGGGGGCCCAAGACTGGAAGTGCGCTATGGGGAGGTTAGGACTGGTAATGGGCTATGGGGGGTCTAGGACTGGTAATGGGCTGGGGGGGTTGCTAGGACTGGAAATGGGCTGAGTGGAAGGGGGGCTTGAACTGCAAATGGCTGATGGGGAGGGGGGCTTGGAATGGAAATGGGCTGTGAGGGGAGGGAGCTAGGATTGGAAATGGGCTGATGGGGGGCTAGGATTGGAAATGGGCTGATGGTGAGGCTAGGATAGGACTGGAAATGGACTGATGCAGGGACTAGAAAGGAGCAGATGCTGGGTGGGGCTGGAACTAGAAGGGAGCTGATGTTGGGGGAGGATTAGAATGGGATGGAGCTGGGAAAGTGAAATGGAGAGGGGAAAAATATTTTGTCTGGAAGAGAAGACAAATCTACAATTGGCCAGGTATTGGGAGAGTAAGTGGGGATTGAGGATGGAGGGGTAAAATTTGAGTGGATGAAATAGGAATGAGGAAAGAGCAAAAGGAGAAAGATTAGTATGTTAAAGCAGATGTAGGGAGAGAGAATGGAAAAAAACTAGAAGAGAGAAGAAAGGACAAATGGACAGCAGAAGATGGAGATAGCAGAAGACACGAAGAAACCAGAAGTGGCTGGAGCAATTGCAACTGAAAAAAATGCACAAAAGGTAGAAAAATATCTCTTTATTTTGAATTTATTAACTGGAATATGTCAGCTCTGGGAAATGTGCATCATTAATGTTTGCGCTTTGTTTAGTACAAGAGGAAATTAATTTATAGTTTTATTTCTACAGTGTTGTTGTACATTCCAAGTTTGGCTTTTGGGGTTCCCAGTTTAATTATTGTCTTCCTATTTCTGAATCTTTTAGTCTTTCTTTATCCATACTCATTAAGAGGCATGTTTACTAAAAGTTAGTGTATGGTAACATTATGCAAATATTTATGCAAATGAGGCCCCTTATGCAAATGAGGCCCCACGTCTTATGCGGCCCCCGGGTTACTTTACAAGTCCTCATTTGGCCCTCAAAGCAATTTGAGTTTGAGACCCCTGCTTTAAACAAACCCAGCTTTTCTCACCAAACAGCTCAAGCTTTTAGCAAGCAGGCTGACATAAAGAATTCAGCTGAACTGTTCAGAAGAGAATTAAGCCAAGATAATTCAGGAGGTCCTACCTTTGAATCACTCTTTAAAAGCAGATGTCGTGCAGAGGAACTTGTTAACCCAACACTTGCAAACAGAGATAAGTGGGGAGGGGTAACTCCACTGCAGGCATTGATTGTTTAAACAGAGACGGCATTACTTGCTTTCCAGAAGTAAATAATCACTTACCTAAGCAAGGAGAATATCCTCCGTCTAGCCCAGCTAGAAGGCAGGCTGAATTTCTTCTCAGTGAGTTTAAACAGTTCTTAGATAAAAGAGCTGTTGCTGAACAAAACCCAGTCCAAGCAGGAAATAGTCCTGAGACAGGAATACCACTACCTGCTCCGTTGCCCATGATTGAAATTAATCAGCCAATGGACTGCTCAATTGGGCTGATTGACAAAGCTGACTAAAGCAAAGCTTGAATGGTCATATTTTCTACCTTATCCTGAATGGTATGCTGTTCAAATACCTGGATGCAGAGCTTATGAAAATGAGTAGTGTTTAAGTATCTGGATGAAGAGCTTATGAAGCACTAAGAAAATAAGCTAGAATATAATCTGGTTACAACACATGAACATTATTGTTTCTCACTTATTTGTGAATACAAAGTAAAAGGACACATGATGTAATGTGCACTCCAGTGTGAAGAATAATTTAAGCACAGTATTGAAAACCCTGGATTTTTTCCTTTGTTCCTGTTTTGGTAATCCTCACGCCTGTTCCATTCCACCACGGAGCGGGGTAAATAAAATCCTTATAAAATAAATATTCTTGTTCCCGACTATCATTTGGCCCCCACAACTACAAAAGGCCCATCCCTCCTTAACCCTCAAGGTTAGGGAGTGGGTGCAGGGTAACAGCTGTCAGTACCAGAGAGCAGAGGTTGAGGTGCAGGAGAGATCTGTCCTCCCGTGATATCAAGTCCGGAGCGTAACCCAGGAGAACCAGGTTCAATCGAGATAGCTGCAGCAGTAGTGGGAACCACAGTTGCCGGAGCCAACAAGGAGCAATGAGGATCACTGTGGCCTGGTCTGACAGTCTTGAGCAGGGTTCTTGGAACCAGCAGAGTGGGAGAATATACATACAGCAGACTCCCTGTCCACAGTAAAAGAAGGGCATTGGCCGCCGCTCAGTCCCAGGACAGTATCCAAGAGCAAAAGCAAGGCAACTGAGCATTGCTGGGGCTGTTGAAGTAGTCCATCGTCGGAGTCCCCCAGTGTCAGAAGAGAAAGCGGACTACGGCTAGATTCAAATGCCACTCGTGCGGCTGAAGGACCCTGCTGAGCCTGTCTGCCAGAACATTCTCATGTTCCGGGAGGTAGGCTGCCTGAAGGAGCATGCCCCTTGCTGCGGCAAAAGTCCAGATGCGGACCATCTCCCAGCATAGTAGATAAGAACTCATGCCATGCCCCCCTGCTTCTTGAGCAGAACATTGCTACCTGGTTGTTCATCAGGATGAGGACCACATGGTTCGACAGTTGGTTCTGGAACATTCGAAGGGCGTTACCCACCACCCGGAGTTCGAGGAAGTTGATCTGATGCAGGCTTTCCTCCTTTGTTCAGATGCCCTGGTATTGGAGACCATCACAGTGGGCTCCCCACACAAGCTTGGAGGCATCCATGGTGAGGATGCACTGGACTTGCGGGACTTGGAAAGGCAGACCTGCCAAGAGGATCAGCAGATGCTGCCACTAGGCAAGGGAGCTTGTAAGGGGCCTGGTGACTCGTATGCAATCGTCTAGGTGACCCAATCTGCTGACCCATATGCAACCTGGTCTAAGCAGGCCTCAGACCATGTGTCCAAGAGGCGCAACATGAGGCAAGCTGATGCCATCATGTGCCCTTGCACTTCAGTTGCTAGGGACGCAAGCCATTAGGCCCTGTCTAGAGAGAGGAAAGCCCTGGCCTGAGAAATATCAAGGAGAGCTCCTATGAACTCCAGACGTTTCAGGGGGAAGTTGATGACAAACCCCAGACTCTGCAGCAGCGAGTGGGTGTGGCAGCCCGTTTGATGAACCTCCTCTGGCAAGCCTGCCCTTAGTAGCCAATCATCCAGATAGAACACAAAGACACCTTGTAATCAGAGAAAGGCGACGACTATCACCAGGCGCTTGGTGAACACCCTTAGAGCGGCCAAGAGGCCGTATCTTGTACTGGATAATGGCAGTCACCTACAACAAAGCAGTGCCTGGGATGAATCAGGATGTGGGTATAGGCATCTATTAGATCCAAAAAGCATAACCAATCTCCGTATTGGAGGTAGGGCAGGAATGTTCCAAGGGACATAATTTTGAACTTCTCTCTGACCAGAAAGCGGTCTAGTATGGGAAGGAACCTGCCTGTCTTTTTGGGGACAAGGAAGTATTGCAAGTAGAACCCCTTGCCCCAGAGATGATGGGGAATGGGCTCTATCGCCAGGTCCACAAGGAGAGGCCCGAGCTCCTTCTGCAGGATGTCTCGGTGAAGAGAAGTCATGGGGTGTTCCCCTGGAAAGAAAAGAGGGGGCATCTGCTCGATGTGGGGGAGGTAACCCTCCCATACCACCCGCAGAACCCAGGCATCAGTGGGCAAAGCGAACTAGATGGCTCCCTGTATGCCCCAGGCCGTGATCCTCGAGAGGGGGAGGAGTTATGCCTAAGGAGTCAAAAGTCCCCCCACCCCCGTTTGCAGCAGGGGCGCTGTCTAGGGCTTGGGGGCCTTAGACGTATGAGGGTTGTGACCCTGGCCCTTGGCCTGCTGACCCTGTTGGGGAGCTTGGTAGGCCGGAAACTGCAGGTAAGTTCCATAAGTCGTCTTCTTTGGGTAGAAGGACTTTTCTCCCGAAGCCTTCCACCAGGAAGGGTCAGCGGGTCTTTCAAAAGAGCTTGTCCTGGTCATATATTCAGACCTCAACTCTGCGGCCTTGTCTGTCATGGGCTTGCCAAAGGGGTTGTCCCCTCTGCATGGGATGTTGACAAACTTGTCCTGAACCCATTGCTCTAGGTCTGAGGACTGTAGCCAGGCCAGGTGGTGGGCCCACAGCAGCTACCTGAGCCACGGACTCAAAGCCATCATAGGCTGCCCGAGTAACAAACTTGGAGCAGTCCTTGAGTGAGGGGACCAGGGTTCGGAACCACGCTAGAGGTTCATTAGTCAGACCAGCAGAGAACCTGGCAAGCTCCTTTGCCAGGTCAGGTACATGCCCATGTACAACTGATAAGCCTGGATGCAGGCCACGAGCATCAAGCCTGCAAAGTGTGGGCCTCCCTGCCTGGGGGAACAGAGGAGTCCGTCTTCTGACCTTTGACTCCACCACCATGGAGTTGTGTGGCAGCTGTGACATTCTGAACCCAAAGCCCTTGTGGACTCAATACTGGGAATCGAGTTGCTTGCTCATAATTGGCACTGTCACCAGGGCTCCCCACATCCTGAAGAGCAGACTCTCTAGAATGGGCGGGACAGGCACTGTCAATGCCTCCCTCTGAGGGGCGTCGTACTGAATAATCTCCAGGTCCTCAGCCCAAGGCTTGTCCTCCAGTTTAGCCACAAAGTACAGGGCTTTTAACATCTCATGCACAAAGTCGAGGAACACAAGGTCCTAGTGTGGTTACCGCCTCCGCTCTTGCAGCGGAGAGGGATCAGACAGGACATCCCTATGAAACTGGGTATTAGAGGACTCGTCCTCAATGTCCCACTGAGTCAGAGAGCACTTCGAGGACTTGACTGGCATCGTCGATGGGGACAAAGGAAGCACTCAGGGGCGAGACCCGAGGCCTCATGGGTGAAGAGGAACGTTGTGACTCGGTGCGCATACTTTGAGCACTGACTGGGGAAGTCCTCGAGGAGGAGGGCCCCAATGTCTGTATCAAAGACATTGGACATTGGACCATGCTGCGAGTCCAGGAAGGCAGCCAGGCTGCACTCCAGAGCCGCCATTCTGGTTTTGAGGCCAAGTGGCATCTCAGCCACCGGCTTGGGCACCAATGGAATCGGGCCCACAGCCAGCTACCCTGATGGGAATCACCGAAGGTGATGGATTCGCCCTCCCACCAGGGCAGCTTTGGTGGCCACTCCAGGCCATCACCCTTGGCCTCGTGTCAAGGGCTTTGGGGCTGTTGACCAGAGGTCTTACCCTCTGTTCCAGCCTTGAGGTTGACTTGGGCGAAGACCTTACATTACGGGGGAGGTCCTAAGAGGACAATCCCCAATCCAAGGCTCCACGACCTCGGGGCTTGGCATGAACTCTGCTTTGCGATGACAAATCATCAGATTGACCCGCCGAGGGCAGTGATTCCACACTTGATGCTGGTGCAGAGACCAAGGACCTGATTCACGATCTTCCAACTCTTGCTCCACATCTGCAGGCATAGTGGGCAGGTGGAGTCATCATGATCCACACCAAGGAAGTAAAGGCAGCAGCTATGGCGGTCCTTGATGGACATAGTGAGGGAGCACTTGCCACACTGCTTGAAGCCACTGACTTGACGACATAGTGGGAAAGATGGCTCCCACAAGATAAAACTCAAACTTCCCGGTCAGTTTGAGCAAGAAGAAAAACCTGCACACCAAGAAAAATGAAAAAATGGATCTGAGAAAAATGCAATGCCGAGGTGGGGACAATCCCGGGTGAAGGGAAGGTGATCAGAACGTGAATTGGTAGAAGAGGACAAAAAAGCACCAAGAAAAAAGATTGAAAAAATTAACATTTTACAGAGTGAACAGACAGGACATCTGCTGAAGTCCATGGAAAAAAGAAGACTGAGGTAAGATGGCACCCTTGGGTGGGAAGGTGACCACGAATGCATGGTGTAACACCCAAAGGCTTTTTTTGAAAGCTGGGGGAGTGATTAACATACAGGCTCGGCCGGTGCCAATGTCACCTATATGTGAGGACTGATTTCCTGCTTGTTCCTGGAGAATAAACAGATCCATTCAAATGCTTCTGTTCCATGAATATAATCATGTAGTTTGGTTGAAAAGACATCAGTCCACTGATCTGAACCTTCTTCAAGACCACCCATATTTCAGAAATTATGGTGATCCAGAAGGGATAACAAAAAGGAGAAATTTCACTTACCGTTAATTTCCTTTCCTGGAATACTGCTAGACCAGTCCAGACAAACGGGTTATGCACCCCTGCCAGCAGATCTTGGAGACAGAGAATTCTACCAGAGCTCTGATAGGCTGGAGCCTGGTGATATAATCCTACCCCTAGGGGTCTCCCTCAGTTATGTCCACAAGCTAATGCAACATGAACTGTAACATCACCCCAGAGGGTCCCAAGTGAACTATATACAAGGGAGCCGAAGAACTCCCTAGAGCTGAAAACAGTATCCAGCTACGAACCCATGGACTGCCCAGGGCGAGGCATACCGGCAAAGAGAAGAACCGCGGTCGGTGGCTGCACCGCACCAGCGGCACTCCAACCAACAGCAGGGCGGGTCCTGGACTGGTCTAGCAGTATTCCAGGAAAGGAAATTAACGGTAAGTGAAATTTCTCCTTCCAGTTCATACTGCTAGACCAGTCCAGACAAACGGAAGGAGGAGTGGGCCGTTACTCTGTCTATTTTGGGATGCTTCAGGTCCTGGATTTTCTAGGGGCTGGGTGCGACACTCGTCGGGGGCGGGTGTTTCTACCTCAGGAACGTTTTCAAGGGGGGGCAAGGCCGCCGACAGCTCAGCAACTCCAAAACGGACTTCCTGACGGGCATGAATGTCCAACCTATAATGACCGACAAAGGTGGACAGCGACGACCAAGTCGCTGCCCGGCGAATATCGAGAGGAACTACATGAGACCTCCCGGCCTACAAAGTTGCTTGCGCCCGAGAGGAGTGAGCACGGAGTCCCGGTGGAGCTTGTTCTCCCTGAAGAAGGTACGCCGCCTCAATGGCCTCCGTAACCCATCTAGAAATGGTAGATTCGGAGGCTGCGGATCCCCGACGAGAACCCGCGAACAAGACAAAAGAGGAACAGTCATATGGAAGGGTCTGGCGACCCCCAGATACCGAAAAAGAACCTTCTTAAAGTCCACCGCCCGCAACGGAGACCGACCACTGACACACTGCGTCTTTGGAAAAGACGGAACGGAAAGAGGCTGGTCAACAGCGAACGGCGTCAGCACTTTGGGCAACAAAGGAAGGGACAGTTCTCAGAGAAACGCCTTCGGAGGAAAACGAGAGATAGGGATCTCGACACAGAGAGCCTGGAGCTCAGAAACACGGCGTGCCGAAGTTAGGGTCACCAAGAAGACTGCCTTCAGAGTCCAATCTAGAAGAGAACAGGCCCTCAGAGGCTCAAAGGGAGGAGCAACGAGGGCACAGAGGACAAGCACGAGAGCCCACGCCGGCACAGGCAAACGCAGAGGAGGCCGGAAGGCCCAACTCCGCAGAGAAACCGAGACACGTCCGAATACGAAGCTATCGATCGCCCCAGTATAGGACCCCGAAAACAAGTTAAAGCGACCATTTGTACTCGCAAGGAATTGAATGCTAATCCCTTATCCACTCCGGCCTGTAAAAAGGACAGGATGTCCGGAACACCGCAACGCCAGGGTGTGAGGTTATTTCGCGAACACTAACCATCAAGAGACGCCAAACCCGAGCGTAAGTCAGCGTCATGGAAGACCGCCGCGCCGCGAGAAGCGCCACGACCATGCTAGGCGAAGAGCCGTAGCGAGCAAACCGGCGGCGGTTAATAGCCAGGCCGAAAGCGAGTAAGAAGCCGGGTCTTCCATCTCCACCGGTCCGTGAATCAGAAGGCCGAGAAACGCCTCGAGACGGAGCAGCCACGCCCCAGACAGACGGAAGAGATCCGCATACCATGGTCCGCGAGCCCAATTCGGAGCCAGCAGGAGTACAGGGCCGCGACGGTCTCGGAGCCGCCGGAGAACTATGCATATCACGGATCAGGGAGGGAAAACACACAGGAGAAGATGAGCCAGCCACGGTTGAGAGAGAGCATCTATGCCGTGCGCTCCCTCGTCCCTCCAATGGCCGAAGTACAGCGAAGCCTTGGCAGTCTGCGCCGTAGCCATTAGATCCATGGTCGGTAGTGCCCACAGGTGAACAATGGACCGGAACGCATCCGACTGCAGAGCCCAGCCCCCGGGCTCCAGAGAGTGCCGGCTTAGAAAATTGGCTTACACATTGTTCACGCCTGCGATGTGCTGCGCCGATAGCCTGAAGATGTTCCTCCGCCCACGGGAGGAGCAAACGTCTCTCCTGTGAGACATCCGGACATTGCGTGCCGCCTAGGCGGCTTAGGTAAGCAACTGTCGTGGCGTCGGACAGGAACCGAACCGCACGCCGCCGCAGAAAAGGCTGAAACTGAAGAAGGGCGAAGCGCACTTTCCGCGTCTCGAGACGCTTGATAGACCCTTGGGCTGCGCGAGGTGACCAACTCCCCTGCGCCGAGGCCAAGCCGCAAGGCGCTCCCCAACCGGAGAGGTCGGCGTCTGGCGTCACCAAGATCCAGCGCAGAGACTCCAGAGGGACCCCCCGTAGAAGATTGTGTGCCTGAAGCCACCAGCGGAGGCTGCGGTGCACCGGCAGAAGCAAAGGTAACCGGATTAGATAACTGTCCGACACCGGCGACCAACAAGATAGAAGCGCCATCGGCAAGCAGCGCATGTGCGCTTCCGCCCACGGAACGAGGGCTATCGTTGCTGCCAAGGACCCCAAGAGTTGAAGGTAGCCTCCAAGGCCGAGGTGCCGCTTGATCCAAGCAGCGGCGGAGCTGAAGAGAGATCTTCTGAAAACGTTCCTGAGGTAGAAACACCCGCCCCCGACGAGTGTCGCACCCAGCCCCTAGAAAATCCAGGACCTGAAGCATCCCAAAATAGACAGAGTAACGGCCCACTCCTCCTTCCAACGGTGGACCGGGACGAATGGCATCTAAACGCTGGAGCCTGGAAATGAAGCAACATCCGCTGCCCATTGCCGCAGGCTGAGCCATCTCCGAGCTACCGACACCGGTGCTAGGAAGCGAGCTGATCCGCAGGAGATCACAGAATGCCTCTGCCCGGAATGCAGCGATGGATTCAAAATGAACCAACTCGGGAACACCTGGAAGCTGCTGAATCCAGCGAAGGGAGGCCCGAGCTGCTAGACCTCTGCACACCCCTGCAAGGAGGAAATAGCGGGCGAAGGAAAACCCGTCTTCAGCAGCCTCCCAACTCTTTAGGTCTTGCTGGTCGCGGAGCGCCACTCCGCCCTCAACCGGAAGTGTGGTATGCCTGATGACCCTGGTCAGAATGCATCAACTGTCGGGTATGTCAGCCAACGGTCCAAGTGAAAGGGAGACCAAGGGTATAACTGACCAATACCGCGTGCCGTACGAATGCCCTGGAAAATGGGATCCGGCTGCAACCGGATTTGAGAATCCGGAGGATCAGGCGTGTCGGCCAGGGGGAGCGACTCCATCACCTGTGTGATTAGAGCCGGCAACTCCTCTTTCCGAAAAAGGCTGAGAACCGTCAGCGAAGAAAACAGACGGAGAATATTCCCCATCTCCGTACTCCAACGAGTTAGGGCTGACCTCCGAAGATTTAAAGTCTTCTTGAATATCCATAGTACCCCGCAAGGCACATGCAACGCTCCAAGGAGGACGTACTGCTCTAAGGTCTGAGGACTTATGGGACCACTTGCGAGACCACGCCATATGCTTGCCTGCTACTGGGCAGGTGTAGGAGATATTCCAAAAGACTCCAAAAGTCACAGGCGTCATGCCAGATGGAAGAGTGTGAGGAAGGCATTGTCAGTCAAGGCTGCTGTGGCCTCCAGCGGCTGTGGAAGCGACATGGGAGCTGACTGAATCGTTTCCTGCAGGAAGATCCTGCAGCAGGGGGCTCTGAGGAGGGAGGAGATAAGGTGCTGATGAACCCATCTAGCAGCGCAGTGGGAATGGGGAAAGAGTCTCCGGAATGCAGTGTGCAGGTGGAACACAAGCAATCTCTTAATTCCCCATTCGGCTGATTACTTATTACATATAATATAGCCAGAGAAACAAGCATTGTAGAGACTTAAACCACCTTTCCTCTTTTTTTCCCTTTTTTTTTTTTTTTTTTGCATTTAAAACAAAAATCAAGGTAGGCTCAGGGAAACCGAAGACTCTTAAAAGAAAAGGATTTTGAAACTCTCCGTGCCTCCACAGCATGTTTAAATGTGTGGAAACTGCTGTCTAGAGCTGTTCCCTCCAAAAAGAAACACTGAAGAGAAAAACAAAATGGCCGCTGGCACAGAAAAACTGTCAGGTATTCACTGAGCTGAGAAGGGAACTGTCAGTCATTCACTGTGCTGGTACAGAGAAACTTTCAAAGTCAGGGTAAGGCCATTACAGTGACTGAAAGTAGGGAAATTAGAGTTTGATTCCTCCGCAGCCACTCAGACCTCCATGGTAGGGGCTGAAAGGTGTTTCTGGGGAGGGATGTAGAAGCTCAAACCCAGCCGTACGGAAGATGACAGTGAATATGTTTAATTAGGTAGAGCACAAAACAGTCAGGATCCAAAACACTGACTTAAAATTCCAATCAAATGGTATATTGAAAAAGACAGGTACAATATTCCAGTAAGACGTACAAAGTAACCCGGCTGCAGTTTGTGGATTAAAAATTTTAAAGTAGGAACTTCAAAAACTCAGAGGCAGCCGGTCCGGGAGCAGTAGCTGAGGCAAGTGAGAAAAAAACAGGCTACTCAGTTTCCTTTCAGGAATTGATACCTGAACTTCCCGGGGATGTCCGTGGCAAAGACTCAGCGCAGCGTAAAGCCAATGGAGAGCTCCACTGAAGCCAGGCTCAGGAGATTCCAAGTTTATCTGGGGAATCAAGATGCTGGGGGAAGAGCACAGTTGATTTCTGAGGTCCCTGTGTGTCTTCTGACAGCTTATGCAGCGTAGACCTGAATAAGGCATAGGGAGAACTAAAAAAAAATAACTCTGCCCCGGAGGAACAGGCATTAAACAATATTCCCCATACTATGCAATGCCTCAGCCAGCCTTCTTTGTTGGGCACAGTGGGGGATGCAACCCATGAGCCATGCACCAGTAGTCAGTGTCTTAGCATTGTACTGTGGCTCTGAATTGCATCCGGTTCTCTAATCATGCCTTCCGTACTTTTTATTCATTATGTTAATACATAGGCAGAGAAAAAAGGAACCCCCCACACAACTCACAGCTAGCCAGTGTTGTGGAAAAATTTAAACAGCAATTTTATTTTTGTTTGTTTTTTTTTTTGGTGCTAGAAGCCAGCAAAAAGAGAAGGAATCTGGCTTCCCGCCAAAAACCAGGGCTCATTAGCTATTCAAAATGGCCGCCGGCAAAAATAAAGCTAAAAAGAGTGAATTAAAACCCCCAAAAGCTAAGGAATTAACTTAAAAAGTCAAATGACAAGGTGTGTGTGTGGGGGGGGGGGGGGTTGCAGACATGAGAGAAATGTCTAAAATCGCTGAAAAATCAAGAAAAATAAATCCAGTCACCACAGAGTTGCAGACAGCAGTGGGAGAAAGACAGGTTTTGTACTCACAGTACCGAAAGTGCAGAGAATCCACGGACCGCTGCTGAGAGCACTGCCAGCTGCCTCACCACTAAAATCAGCCCCAGGGACTGGATTTTAGGAGGCTTACCATCCAGCTAAATAGTCTTCTTGACTAGTGCTGGGAAGTCTGCACATCAGCGCTGACCCGCAGGACATAGGAGCTCAGCTGGAATTCATCCTGGTGCCCAGATAAGTACACTGGCAACTACAGGGTATAATCTCTCCCAGAGAAATCACAAAGAAATAAAGCATCTTAAATTTTTTTGAAGGAGCAAAAAAAAAAAAAGCATCCAGATCTGCTGGAGACAGAGAAAAACTGAGGGAGACCCCTAGGGGTAAGATTATATCACCAGGCTCCAGCCTATCAGAGCTCTGGTAGAATTCTCTGTCTCCAAGATCTGCTGGCAGGGGTGCATAACCCGTTTGTCTGGACTGGTCTAGCAGTATGAACTGGAATGGGGACTTTAAGTCAATTCTATTCTTCAGTTAAGAATCTCCTTCATGACTCCAAGAAAATAAGAGCACATTCTTAACTTTGCATATTTTGACTATTTATTGATTTCATTTAGAGAGAAGGTGCCTACAGAGTATTCTAAAAAGGAATCTGGGAGAAAAATATAACACTCAATTTTCAAAGGACGCTATATGTTTACCAATACCAGTAAGTGTATGACTTCCCTATCCGTGTATGTTTAGTCAGACTATGGATAGTGTTGGGCTGAAAATACATCTAACTGTGTCAATACTATTTATATAGTAAAAGGACAGAACAAGGACAACAACAAAAGATTATCGATATAGTGGTAATATTCAGCCACTATACAGATAGGCATATCTATAATAAAACATATAGCTTAACAGCAGACTTTAAAAAAAATGGATCGCAGCAGTGGTGGTCACTTAACTACAAATAATTGTTCAATGCTGCTGAATATATATATATATATGATACACCATGGCAAGGGTTTAAATTTAAATGGTAACAGGCACTGCTGAAAGTTACTCCTCTAGAGTTTATAGCTTACTTTATGATAGAATCAAAGCATTCACCCATCCCCAAACTAAGTACTGTATGGGACTTGTTAGAGCAGGAACATTCTGCTGTAACAAATTAACAAATTTGTTGGTTCCCTACTTGCTTATGAAGAAGGAATCAATGAATGTAATTTACTTTTAACAAAATCATAACACGCTATTTACCATATTTTCATCTTAAACATATCTGCATTTATAAAAGTACAATTTCCTTCAAAATGTTTTTCCTCTACTAGTATAAAACTTTGCCGTGGAATGTTAAATATCAGGTCTAGTGGTTGGGACAGGTTACTTCAGGCTGGAGGGCCAGGGGGTCAATCCCCACGGTGGGACAAATAATCTCAGGCCAGAGGAACTGGGGTCTTTAGTCCCATGGATGCTCCTTGTGGCCTTGGGCAAGTCACTTAACCCTCCATTTGCCTCAGGTACGCTTAAGATTGTGAGCCCTTCAGGGACGAGGGAATTAAAAGTGCCTGTTAGAATGTATCTGTAAACCTCTCTGATACAGACAGTACAGACGTACCTAAACCATAAACCACAGACATGGCCTGATATTGCTCAATGACAATTTCTGTCTACTGCTATGCAAAAGATTCCTGGTATAGTCCCCAAATTGGTTCTCCCTGGATTAGATGAAGATGAGGTAAAAGCAATGTCCCTAACTCCCCTGGGGCTGTTTGGGAAGGAAAATTGTACGAGGGTCATTTTTAAAGTAAGAACCGATTGCGCATTGTGTCCGCGCGATCTGTCAAGTGACGTCCGTTCAAGGTCAGCCACTCTTGGCCAGTCTCTCACTACGCCGCCATTACATTTCACGTCTCTGCCAGTGTTGGTTGTATGGTTATACTGCTTCGTTTGTCGCCATGTCAATCAGTAATCCCTCTGATTGTGAAGTGCGCTTGGTTATCCGGTTTTAATGCAAAACAAGTTCGCCAAGCATTTTCGACACCCATCTCGCACACATTTTTTTGTAGTGCAGTTTGTCAGTAACAATGTGATAAACTACTGATCTTGAAACTTGTGGAAATGTCTGATGCAGCTCGTCTATAGTGAAGCACCTGTTTTGGCGAATTTCCTCATCAACTTCTTGTGTCAGGTCTTCATTCATGACAGTAGGCCGTCCAGATCGTTCTTCATCATGAACATTTGCCCTTCCTCCCTTAAACATCATTCATTACACCTTCCCCATACACTTCAACAAGCTGCCGGTGAATTTCAGCTGGACGAACTTGTTTTGCATTTAAAAAACGGATAACCAAGCGTACTTCACAATCGGAGGGATTACTGATTGACATGGCGACAAACAAAGCAGTATAACCATACAACCAGCACTGGCAGAGACGGGAAATGTAATGGCGGCGTAGTAAGAGACTGGCCAAGAGTGGCTGACCTTGAACGGACGTCACTTGACAGATCGCGCGGACACGATGCGCAATCGGTTCTTACTTTAAAAATGACCCTCGTAATAATTGATTAAGGGCGACAGTATCATCAGATTCTGGAGCCCTGCAATCATGGGTACAGAATGTGTGGCTGCTGGCCCAGGAATATCATTGAAATGACCAGACTAGGTATGTTGGGAGAGGGTGGTGGAAAGGATGAATATGAAATAAGAGAAAAATCCCTGGATAATCAGAAATGAAGGGTCATGGTAGACTTCAGCTCTAGTTCTGATTGAGCTGGAAGCACAAAGGAGTAGGAAGAAATAATGGATAAAAAGATCAGTCTAAGCATAAAGGAAAAATAAAGTGTCCTACTCTTCTATGGCTTGGCAAAGGGCCTGGCAGTCCTCTTGATAAACCAACAGTTTGGGATGATTTATATTTTGGTCAACCAGCAAATCTTCTGGAGTAGGATCAGAGATCAGTTTGTACTACAGAGAAAGAAAAGAAAGCACTACAATAAGAGCAAATTAATTTCACATATTGCACAATGATGTGTTTGTCTAGCAGAATCAATCATGATTTGTACAGCAATATTAATCAATAAAAATGCTTTAGGAAAAACAAACTTACTTGCAATTCAAATAAATCTAAATTAATCCAGAATTTTTTTTCACATGCAAATATTTAGCAGTACAGTCGTTCCTCGTTTATCGCGGTTAATCTGTTCCAGACTCTATCGCGATAAAGAATCCTACTTCACGGAAATTCACTTATTTATAAATCTAATATTTTCGTACTTAGAGCATAGAAAATCTGTTTACGACCTATAACACCCCTTTAGTCACCATTACACTCGTATCTGAAAAAACCACGAGAGTGAAGCCGCGAAAGTCGAAGTGCGAAGTGGTGAGGGACGACTGTATATGACATATATAAACATACATGAATCTTTATAATACTACCAGTAAACAAAAAATAGAAAAAAATGCAGCCACTAGGGTTTTCAGGATATTCAAAATGAATACACACGACATAAATCTGGAGGCACTACCTTCACTGCATGCAAATTTAACTCATGCATATTCACTGCAGAAATCCTTAAAATCCGAATGGCAGTTTGAGAGCAAGCTATACCGTATATCACAGCACAAGAAGAGCTTGTATCTTTGTTATGTATTTTTTCTATTTTTATGTTTACTTCTATTTATTTATTTGTTATTTGTCAGTTTTCTATACCTTCCCTTCCAGAGATCAGGGGCGGTTTACAGATAACTAATGTGTTACATAAAACAGCTTTTAGAACTTTTTACATTGTAACCTTTACATTATAACATTTGAACATTTTGAGGTCTTAACATATTCAAACTACATACAGGCAGGTTTTAAGCAGGTGTTGGCTACCTTGTAGGGTGGGATTCACCTCTGAGTATGGTTAGATGATAGTTGGTCAGTATTATGCATGTGGTTAGTTTGCATCTGGGTTTGGGTGGTGTTCGCATTTGTATTTTGTGCTCCATAATGTGCGGTAAAGAGGTGTGTTTTGAGTGATTTTTTAAACGCCTGGAGGTCTTTGATTGAACGGATTGACAGTGGCAGAGAGTTCCAGAAGGAGGGGGCGGTGTATATGAATGCCCTGGAGCTTGTGGCTTGCTTTGTTTTTCTGATTGTGTTGGGGATTTCAAGGGAATGAAGTGCATTTTCCCTTCTTGTGTCTGGAGGGGCTTGAATGAGTGTTGCGAGTATGGATGGTGCTATGTTGTTAATTAGCTTAAAGGTTGTAGTGAGTATTTTGAACTTTATTCAACTTGTTATTGGGAGCCAATAGAGGTCAAATAGAATGGGTGTGACGTGGTACGTTAGTGGGACTTTACAAATAATCCTCGCTGTGATGTTTTGTGCTCTTTGGAGGATGTGTATGATTTTTGCAGGTAGACCTTGTAACAGGCTGTTACAATAGTCAAAGTGTGGTGTGACAATTGCTTGGACTATTGATCTGTAATCAGTTGCTTCTAGGAATAGTCGGATGTGTTGGATTGTCTTAAATTTGTAGAATACAGTTTTGCTGTTTGTTTTAAATGGGGGAGCATGCTGAGGGTTTGATCTACTATTAAGCGTAGTTATTCACCTGTAACAGGTGTTCTCCAGGAGCAGCAGGAATCAGTCCTCACATATGGATGACGTCGGCGCCGACGGAGCCCTCGTGGAGCAATTTTCCCCAGCTTTCAAAGAAAGCCTTTGGGAATTGCAGCGCGCATGCGCGGTCCTCTTCCCGCCCAAGGGTGCCATCTTGCTCAGTCTGATGACATAGCTAAAAGACAGCAAATAATTAGCAAAAACGAAAGCATAGAACTGCAACTCCAAGGGGAGGAGGGAGGGTTGTGAGGACTGATTCCTGCTGCTCCTGGAGAACACCTGTTACAGGTGAGTAACTACGCTTTCTCCAGGACCAAGCAGGAAGTCAGTCCTCACATATGGGACTCCCAAGCTTAAGGCTACCGGAGACCCTAAGCACAAAAATGAGCTCCCTCAAGCTCAGTAGCACAGAAGGAAGGAATCTTCTCTGAATATGTCTCCAACCGGTAGCCCAACATCCTGGATGGAGGGTAGGAGTTACCTATACCTCAAAGAGGTTACGGAGGACTGCCTGTCCGAAAGCACTGTCCCTGCAGGACTCCCTCTCCAGGCAGTAATGGGCTGCAAAAGTCTGGCTTGAAGACCAAGTAGCAGCCCGGCAGATGTCTGCCAATGGAACAGAGCGGAGGTAAGCCACCGACGTAGCCTTCGCCCGAACACGATGAGCTGTGACTCTACCTTCCAACACGAGGCCGGCTGCCTTGTAAGCCCAAGCGATACAGTCAGCAATCCAGATGGACAGAGTACGCTTGGAGACAGGGAGCCCCAACTTGTTGGGGTCATAAGAAACGAAGAGCTGAACAGTCCTTCGGTGCTCCCGCGTACGGTCAAGGTAGAAGGTCAACGCCCTTCTACAGTCCAGGGTATGCAGGACCATTTCAGCTCGGCCGGAGTGTGGCCTGGGAAAGTAGGTCGGAAGTACCACCTCCTGGTTGATGTGAAAAGGGGATACCACTTTGGGAAGAAACTTAGGGTGAGTCCGTAGGACTACCCGGTTCTTATAGAACCTAGTGTACGGAGGATCAGACACTAGGGCCTGCAACTCACTAACGCGTCTAGCAGAAGTGAGGGCTACCAAGAACAAGGTTTTCCACGAAAGAAAACGCAGTGGACAGGTAGCCATAGGCTCAAAAGGCGGACAGGTAATCCGCTGCAAAACCACATTGAGATCCCAGTCCGGGGCTGGCGGGCGCAAAGGTGGCTTAAGGAGAAGGAGGCCTCTGAGAAACCGAGCCACCAGAGGGTGGCTGGAAAGAGGCCTACCATCCACCGGCATGTGATGCGCAGAAAGAGCACTGAGGTGGACCTTGACTGAGTTGGACTTAAGTCCAAGGTTAGAGAGAGAGAGCAAGTACTGCAAGACCACTGATGCTGAACAGGAGAAGGGATCTTGAGACTGCTGAATACACCAGACGGAGAACCGACGCCACTTTAGAGCGTAGGACTTCCGGGTGGAGGGCCTCCTGGAGTCCAAGACGACCTCCTCCACATCTGGAGGTAGCTGCAGAGGAGCAAGGACTACCCTTTCAGCAGCCAGGCCATCAGATGAAGGGACCGGAGGTTGGGATGTAGGAGAGTCCCCTGATCCTGCGACAGGAGGTCGGGCTGAAACCCCAGTGGAAGAGGAGTGTCCACCGCCAGCTGCATCAGAAGCGGGAACCAAGGTTGTCTTGGCCACCGGGGAGCCACTAGGATCATCGATGCTTTGTCTCTGAGAACCTTGAAGAGCGTCCGAGACACCAGTGGCATGGGAGGAAAGGCATACAAGAGGCCGGTGGACCAGGGAATCAGAAAAGCATCCGCCGCTACCCTGAGAGGATGCGGTTGTCGAGAGCAGAATCTGGGCAGCTGCCGGTTCAGAGGACTGGCAAACAGATCCATGGTGGGGAGACCCCACTTGAGAAAGATTTGCTGAACCACCATCGGATCCAGCCTCCACTCGTGGATCCTGCTGAGCTTGTCGGCCAGGTAATTTTCTTGACCTGGGAGATAGACAGCCCTGAGGAGGATGCCGTGGCGGACTGCCCAAGAGCATAGCTGTTGCGCCTCCTGACAGAGGAGGAAGGAGCCTGTTCCGCCTTGTTTGTTTACGTAGAACATGGCAACCTGGTTGTCCGTCGGTATCAGTAGCGACTGGTGGGACACCAGGTGAGAGAAGGCTCTGAGCGCTAGGCGGATGGCTCTGAGCTCCAGGAAGTTTATCTGTTGAGCAGACTCCCAAGGAGTCCAGAGGCCTTGAGTACATGACCCTTGACAATGTGCTCCCCAACCCAAGAGGGAAGCATCGGTCGTTAGGACCTGAGAATGCGTAGGGGGCTGAAAAGCCACCCCTAGCACTAGGTTTGGTAGATGAAGCCACCATCGCAGAGATGAGACCAGCTGGTTGGAGATCTGCACAGAGTCCGCTAGGCTCCCCGTGGCCTGATGCCATTGATTGCGAAGGCACCACTGAGCAGGACGCATATTCAGTCGGGCATTGGGGGTCACATGGACTGTGGAAGCCATATGGCCGAGCAGTCGCAGAAAGTGCCTGGCTCAGACCAGCGCATTGCTGTGAAAGTGGCCGGCGAGATCCATGAGCCGCCTGGCCCTGTCCAGAGGGAGGAAGGCCCGCGCCTGAAGTGTGTCCAACCTGGCGCTGATGAACTCGAGATTTTGAGAGGGGAGAAAAGTGGACTTTGCGAAGTTTATGACAAAACCCAAGTGCTGGAGCAGAGCCACAGTGTGATCCAGGTATGGGAACACAAACAGACCTTGAAGTCTTAGATAGGCCGCCACCACTGCGAGGCATTTGGTGAACACCCTGGGGGCGGAGGATAGGCCAAAGGGCAGCACTCTGTACTGGTAATGATTTCCTCCCACGACAAATCTGAGATATTGTCTGTGGTCCGGATGAATGAGGATATGAGTATACGCATCCTTCAGATCCAAGGAGCATAGCCAGTCTCCCTGCTGGAGGTAGGGCAGCAGGATTCCAAGGGTAAGCATCTTGAACTTTTCCTTTGCAAGGAACTTGTTGAGGTTTCGCAAGTCCAGGATGGGTCTGAGGCCTCCTGTTCTTTTTGGAATCAGGAAGTACCTGGAGTAAAATCCTTGACCCTTCAGGTGGAGGGGCACCGGTTCCACGGCTTGTTCCTGAATGAGACTTGCTAACTCCTGAAGAAGTAAGTCCCTGTGCAAAGGGAGTCTGGGAGGCTCCCCTGGAAAGTAGGAGGGAGGTACCTGGTGAAAGTGAAGAAGATAGCCCTTTTGAACTATGTGAAGTACCCAGGTATCTGTGGTGATGTTGGACCACCTGTGGGCAAAGTGGACCAGCCGGCCTCCTGTGCTGAGAGAAACCAGCTGAGGGGGAGAGGCTATGCTGAGGAAGTCAAAAACCCCCACCCTGCTGAGCAGGGGCCGGTGGTGCAGGCTTGGGGGCTTGCTGCCTACGGGACCCATTACCCCGTCCCTTGGCCTGCTTTCCCTGTGGGGGAGCTGCTGAGGCCTGATACTGAGGGTAGTATTTATAGGCAGCACCTTTCCTCGGGTAAAAGGGCTTTTTCCCCGAGGCCTTCTTCTTTTGAGAAGGGGCAGAGGTCTTCCTTGAGAGACGAGTCCTGGTGAGAGTCTCTGTCTCGATTTGTGCAGCCTTCTCATCCATGGGCTTGCCAAAGAGGTTATCACCTCGGCAGGGGACATCGACCAACTTGTCCTGTACCCAGGGCTCGAGGTCGGACGTCTGAAGCCAAGCCTGGCGGCGTCCACCGATGCCGGCCGCAGCTACTCGAGCCGAAGCCTCAAAACCGTCATAGGCTGCTCGAGATATAAACTTGGAGCACTCTCGAATACCAGTAGACAAGGTTTGGAACCTCTGCAAAGGTTCGTCGGAGAGACCAGCAGAGAACCCGGCTATTTCTTTAGCCAGGTCTCGGAGATACATGCCCATGTAGAGCTGGTAAGTCTGGACTCGACAAGCAAGCATAGAGCCCTGGAAGCACTTCCTACCGAGGGCATCCAGGCTTCGGGCTTCCCTACCAGGGGGCACCGAGGAGTGCATTTTTTGACTCTTAAGTCTATGCATGGCCGATTCCACCACCATGAAATGGTGCGGTAGTTGTGCCTTTTGGAAGCCGGGGCTCTTGCGGACTCGATAAATGGAATCGACCCGCTTGCTTAACACCGGCGACGATGCCGGGCTCTCCCACATGCGGAAGAGAAGTCGTTCCAGCATCGGAGGAACCGGTACAATAAAGGCCTCCTTCAGGGGAGAGTCATATTGGAGGGCATCGAGTTCTTCGACTCGAGGTTCCTCCTCGGGATCCGCGGGGAAGGCCAAAGCCTTGGCCATATCCCTCACGGTCCGAGAACCGGGTATCCTCCGGGGGGGACCGTCTCCGAGGTTCGGACTCGGGGGAGTCCGAAGGGACACACCGAGTCCGAAAGGAACCAGGTGACTCTTCGTCCTCAGATTCCCAGGCCGACTCCTCGGAGGAGTCGTCGAGCGGCTCCGGTCGGGCGGGCACCGATGCTATCCGCTCCAACGCCGAGGGAGTCGGCGTCGACGACCTCGGTCCCGAACGGGAGGCCGAAGGAGACCTCGACCGAGGATCGACTCGAGCTCTCATGGACTCGAGGATCGGCTCGGTCTCCGGGGTCGATTTGGAGGTCGACGTCCCGGCGGTCAGGGCAGAAACACCGGCGAGGCTAGCGATCAATACCCGCTGCTGGTCCATGAAGGCAGTCAGACTGCTCTCCAAGGCCGTCAACCTGAGTCCGAGCTCAGGAGACCCAGCAGCCCCCGACTCGGGCCCCGACGTCGGGTCCTTCGGAGGCGAGTCAACGAGGACAACAGTACTCACGTGAGCGGGCAAGTCCACCTCGAGTCGAGGATGTTTTGACGGCCTCTCCACCTCCGAGGACCCGGGACGGGAATCGGGGCTATGCGACCTGGCCCTCGAGGGACCAGGAGCGTCCACCGATCCCGCCCTCGCGGGTTTCTTCTTCCGATGATGTTCCCGGGTAGGAGACCCCCTTTCAGAGGAACTTCGACGATGCTCAGGACCAGAGTCCCGAGACGTCGAAGCCTCTGACGAGGTCCGAGCCCGGCCGGAGTCAGAGAAGATACGCTCCCGCTGATGCTGCCGACTCCTCAACGCTTTTGAGGACATTTTGCCACACGGACCACAGATCATGGAGTCATGATCGGGTCCGAGGCAGCGGAGGCAGAAGTCATGAGTGTCTGTAAGAGACATGAGTTTCTTACAGAGGTCACACTTTTTAAAGCCGCTGGCAGCCATCGGGGGAAAAAGGGCCCCTGCGAGGTCGAAAGACTGGGCTGCCAGGGAAAAAGGAAAAAGGCGCGAAATCTGTCACGAAGGATAAAAAACCGAAAAATAAGGAACGGACTCGCAACCGGCGTCGCGAGTCCGGGCGGGAAAAGAACCGGCGTCGAACCGAAGAAAAAAGAGAAAAATAGAGAAAAAAAATCAACTTTTCGGCGGGGATTCACAGACAACGTCTGTAGGGCTCCGTGGACAATAGAAGAGACTGAGCAAGATGGCACCCTTGGGCGGGAAGAGGACCGCGCATGCGCGCTGCAATTCCCAAAGGCTTTCTTTGAAAGCTGGGGAAAATTGCTCCGCGAGGGCTCCGTCGGCGGCGACGTCACCCATATGTGAGGACTGACTTCCTGCTTGGTCCTGGAGAAATTTCTGTAGCTCTACTAGGTTTACACAGTGCTGTACACATACACATAAGAGACAGTCCCTTCCTTATAGAGCTTACAATCTGTTTAAGACAAACAGAACAGAGGACTAGAGTAATTATGGAAAATGATTAAAAAGCATATGGGTACTCATGGTATTATAAAGATCAGGGGTTCTCAATCCAGTCCATGTGACATACATAGCCAGTCAGGTTTACGATAACCACAATGAATATGCATGACATATTTGCATACAATGGAAGCAGTGCATGCAAATCTCTCATATGCACATTTATTGTGATTATCCTGAAAACCTGACTTGTATTCCAAGAACAAAGGAGAACCCCTGATACAGATGCATTTATATTTACAATGTATCCCTCTGAATCAACCTTGATAAAGCCCTGAGTAGAGTGGATACTTAGACATTTTCTGTATTAGAGGAGTTATCTCAGAGTCATCAAGAAGATATAAGTGATGCTGCAATGTCTCCAGAGATAAGCTTTTTTTTGTGTATTTCATTGTTTGAATTTTCTATATATGCATGCAGATATGTGAGTTTGATTTTCAATGAATTAGTCCCTTACATATGGACATTCAATGAAAACATTTAATGAACAGAGAAATGACTAGCAAAATGATGGAGCAATGATGAAAGTGTAGTCAGTGCAAAACTGGTTTATACCATGAAAAGATTGGAGCTCCTTAAGGTAGTTTTTACTCTTGGTATAACTCATACTGCTAAATCTTTTGCCCTTGCAAAAAATAATTTTAGACGTATTTGTATAGCAATGTACATTATCTTATATACAAAATCATCTGAGAAATTAAAATGAGTAACAGAAGAGCAAAGCTGTCCAACTAATCTCTAAATATGACATTGAATAATTTAGAGGCATGTTTACTAAGCTAAGCTAATGGTTAAAGGCATGCTATTTGTACCTAGGTACCACTGAATAAGGGACCTACACCTTAACAGTTAGCCTGGCTTGGTAAACCTACCCCTTAGACTGTTAGACCTTTACTATAGCCAGCGCAAATGCAAATAAAGGAAAGACAGCCTACTTCATTTATTTCTACATTCAAAAGCATCTGTTTTTAATTCAACAGTGCTGAGTCTTAAGTAAGGGAATCTGAAGAACAATCGGCAAATAATTCTATGCTGTTTATTCCTGGTTTCCAAACTATTCTGAGTAACACCCAGCCACTTGGGTTTTCAGAATATCCACAATGAATATGCATGAGGTAAATATGAACGCACTACCTCCATTGCATACAAATATAACTCATGCATATTTATTGCAGAAATCCTGAAACCTGAATCCTGAAACTGGGGTCCCCCTGGACAGTTTGAAAACAGGCTATACATCACAGCGAAAGAAGAATTGCAAGATCCAAGCACCATACAAATATGTTGATGCACTATAGTTAAATCTATCTCTAGATACTACTAATGTTAGTTACTGTTTTTGCATTCATCTAAGACATTTCAGCAAAACAATACTGGAACTTTCCTCATAATTTTTTAAAAAATGATTTAAACCTGACAATACCCTAAGGAATGGCGGTGTGAATCGAGAGCTCCTCAAACCCCCCACAATAAATCAAAGTGAACCTACGACACAACAGCCGAAAACCTTAGCGAACGCAAGTGGAAGAATAACAGTGCACATAGGATGGGCAAGAAAAAAGTGGATATAAAAGACTGTCTACTTAAAAATGGTGCCGCCACACAGAGATCTCAAGATGACGCTGGGAGATGCAGCGAGGAGCCGCGCAACGAGGGAAGCATGGAGCAGGAGAGCGAGGCAGAGACGGAAGAGAGCACAGGGCTGAGAGATGCAGAACTTCGTACCCCGTTAATGGAGTTGAAAACTGAGATCCAAAACCTGAGAGGGGATCTGGTAACGATGGCGGCAGACTTTAGAGCAGAGATACATGAGGTTGGCACCAGCATTGAATCAGTAGAGGAGCAGGTGGCTGAGCAGGAATCAAAAATTGAGAAGCATAGTGGACAACTTACAGAGCTAGTTGCGGCCCACCAGGCACTGGAGAATAAGGTGGAGGACATGGAAAAACAGGAACCAGAGGTGCAACTTAAGGATCAGGGGGGTCCCTGAGGATGCGGCTTCCCAGGACTGTGGGGAAGTGGCCCGGCTTATTTTCCAGAGTTGTGGGCGGAAGGAGAATGCCCTAAAATAATATTTGATAGGGCACATAGAGCTCTGGGTCCACAAAGAGAGACTCGAGGGAGAGATGTTGTGGTGTGTTTCCATCACTATACGCTTAAGGAGCAAGTGCTGCTGAGGGCCAGGAAAGCATAGTTACTCACCTGTAACAGGTGATCTCTGGGAACAGCAGGAATTTAGTCTTCACATATGGGTATCATCAGTACTGACGGAGCCTGCGCGGGAACGCTCCCAGCGTCCAATTAGAAAGCTTTTGGGAGCATCCCACAGTGCCTGCGTGCAGCCTTCCCGCCTTTCCCAACTGCCTCTCTCCAGTTGAGTTTTAAAGCTGAGACAAAGAGAGAGAGAGAGGGAAAGGGAAAGAGATAGAGAGATACAACTCCTAGGGGAGGTAGGTGGGTTGTGAAGACTAAATCCCTGCTGTTCCCGGACATCACCTGTTACAGGTGAGTAACTATGCTATCTCCAGGAACAAGCAGGAATGTAGTCCTCACATATGGGGACTCCCTAGCTTTAGATGCCAGAGGGAGACCCCAGACGTTGTGTGTCCCTGAAACAGGGCTCCACTTCCCACCATGGATGGGGGGTAGGAGTTGATTAGGTATGGAACAGGTGTTGAAGAACAGCTTGAACAAACAAGGCATCCCGGCAGGAGTCCTTGTCCAAGCAGTAATGGGCTGTGAAGGTATGAACCGAGGCCCAGGTGGCTGCTCGACGGATATCATCGATAGACACAGAGTGTAGATGAGCCATTGAAGCTGCCATGGCTCTCACATTGTGAGCTGTGACATGGCCCTCCAGAGGAAGATTCTTACTCTGATAGGCAAACGAAATACACTGAGCAATCCAGTTAGATAGTGTTCTTTTGGAGACTGGAAGTCCCAAATGAGAAGGATCAAAAGCAACAAAGAGTTGAGAGGACTTTCTATGTTGCTGTGTTCTTTGTAAGTAAAAAGCTAAAGCTCTTTTACAGTCCAAAGTATGAAGGTTCCTTTCTGCATTTGATGCATGAGGAATTGGAAAGAACACAGGTAGGTAGACCGCTTGGTTTAGATGAAAAGGCGAAACCACCTTTGGCATAAAGTGTGGATGAGTCCTAAGTACTACCTTGTCATGATGGAACCTTGTATAAGGTTGATCGGCTACTAGTGCTTGAAACTCACTGATACGACGTGCAGACATGATTGCAATGAGAAAGATAACCTTCCAAGAAAGGAATTTCAAGGAGGTAGTAGCTAAAGGTTCAAAAGGTGGCTTCATGAGCTGCCCAAGAACCAGGTTTAAGTCCCATGCCACCGTTGGTGGCCTAATGGGAGGCTTAGTTAGAAGACCTCTCATAAATCTTGATATAAGGGGATGAGAGGAAATAGGCTGTCCATTTAAAGGCTTAAAGGAAGCTGCAACAGCACTCAAATGGACTCTTACTGAGTTAGTCTTAAGTCCTGCATTGGATAAATGAAGGAGGTACTCCAGCAATGATTCCAGAGGTATTGCAAGGGGGTTAAGACCCTTCTGCGAACACCATATGGTGAACCTTTTCCACTTGAAAGCATAAGAGCGCATTGTGGAAGGTTTCCTGGAAGCAAAAAGAATATCTTTTACTTGCTGAGGGAGATTAAGATCATGGAGATCTAAGCCTTCAGCAACCAAGCCCCGATATGCAGAGACTGGGGATTGGGATGCCATAACATTCCGTCCTCCTGAGATAGGAGATCTGGAGCAGACCCTAACTCCAGGGAGGGAGCTTGAGAGAGATGTAGAAGCAGAGTACCACACCTGCCGTAGCCAATGTGGAGCTATGAGAATCATTTATTTAGACAGTTTTGTATACCGCCTTATCCTTCAATCAAAGCGGTCACAACACAATTGGGGGATACATTTAACACGCGGGGATATGAGACACATACACTAATACTTACAGGGAACATGGGCATATGGCCTTTGTCTCTCTGAAGCTTGAACAGAGTTTTGGGAATTAGGGGAATGGGTGGAAAGGCATATAGGAAGTCTTGACCCCAGTAAAGGAGGAAAGCATCCCTGGCCTGAGCCCCCTGAGCCGGAATTCTGGAACAGAACCGAGGAAGTTTGGCATTCCACGGACTTGCAAAGAGGTCTATGTCCGGGGTTCCCCAAATTTGAAAAATCTTGTCCACCTGGTCTGCATGCAGAGACCACTCGTGTGGAAAAAGAACTTGACTGAGTGTGTCTGCCCAAGAGTTTTGTATGCCTGGAAGATACACTGCCAGGAGATGAATCTGATGCTCTCTGGCGAGGGCCCATAGTCGCAAAGCTTTGTTGCAAAGCGACAGAGAGCCTGTTCCCCCCTGCTTGTTCACGTAGAACATGGCTACTTGATTGTCTTGTAGCTGAGCAGGGTGTGGAATACTCGAAGAGCAAGGAAGATTGCTCTGAGCTCCAAGAGGTTGGTATGTAGATGAGTCTCCTGTGGAGACCAGGTGCTTGGGTGGAGAGGTCTTGCAGATGAGCTCCCAACCTATAGGAGAAGCATCTGTTGTGAGAGTTGCTTGGGGTAAGGGTTGTTGAAACGGGGACCCCAGCAACAGGTTTTGAGTGGACTTCCACCACTGGAGGAAGAAAATAAGGCGACTTGTGTTTTCTATTTTGTCTGACAGGCATCCTGATGCCTGGGTCCATTGAGTGGATAAAATCCACTGGGCTTCCCTCATATGGAGGCGGGCATAGGGAACCACATGCACAGTAGATGCCATGTGGCCTAGTAGTTGTAGCATTTCTCGGGCAGTGAGATGAGGCTTTAGCACTGCTTGAGAAGCTAAGTGCACTATGCGAAGGCAGCGGGCCTTCGGGAGATAGGCCCTTGCCTTTAAGGTATCCAGCAAAGCTCCTATGAACTCTAAAGACTGAGTGGGAGTTAGACTGGATTTTGGGATATTTATTACCAGACCCAAATGCTGAAGGATACGCATTGTGCAGGATAGAGAAGTCCTGGCCTCTGACTCTGTTGGGGCTCGAATGAGCCAGTCGTCTAAGTAGGGGAAGACGAATATCCCTAGAGTGCGGAGAAATGCTGCTACCATAGCCATGCATTTCGTGAACACTCTTGGTGCTGAGGCCAGGCCAAAAGGAAGCACCCTGTATTGGTAGTACTTTCCTTGAAAAAGGAACCGAAGGAACTTTCTGTGAGTTGGATGGATGAGATCATGGGTGTATGCATCCTTGAGATCTAGAGAACAAAGTCAATCCTGACTCTGAAGGTATGGCAGCAGAGTTCCGAGAGAAATCATCTTGAATTTCTCTTTGAACAGGAATTTGTTCAATTCTCTGAGGTCCAAGATAGCTCTGTATCCCCCTGTTTTCTTTGGGATAAGGAAATAGGGGGAGTAAACCCCTGAACCCTGCTGATGGATGGGTACTTCTTCTATTGCCCCTTGGGCAAGAAGCATAGTGACCTCTTGACCTAACAGGTTGATGAGAGAGGACGGAGAACTGAACTGCCTTATCATTGTGGGAGGGGGCATGCTCAAGAAATGAAGCTTGTACCCCCCTCCTTTATGATGGAGAGTGTCCAATGCTCTGCTGTTATCTGCCCCCATCTGGGGGCAAAGTGACACAACCTTCCTGGAATGGTGGAAGGCTCTGGTCCAATGAGAGTCAGGAGGGCTAAGTTCTCTAGCTGAAAGTCAAAGGCCTTGTGGAGGCTGAGACTGCTGGGACTGTTGAGGCTTAGCAGTCTTTGTCTTTCTTTGTTTGGGAGGTTGCTGACAAGCTGATCTGCAGAACGTGCCTGCTGAGAATAAGCAGGATAATTCTTTTTCTTTTTAGAAAAGAATGGTTTCTTAAAAGATTTCTTTCTTGCAGGATCAGCTGTGGACTTAGACAACCTATCCAAGGTGGAGTTGTCAGCATCCAACTCATTAGCCTTTTCCTGCCAATCTTTCCCAAACAGGTTCTCCCCAGTACAAGGAATATTTCCCAATTTGTCTTGCACCCAGAGCTCCAGATCAGATGCTTGGAGCCAAGCAATTCTACGTGCACCTATGACAATGGCAGAGGTTCTGCTTATGCACTCAAAACAGTCAAAAGCTGCACGGTTGACAAATTTAGAAACATCTTGGGCATGTTTGACCAATGTGAGAAAATCCTGTCTTCTATCCTCAGGAAGAGGAGGACTCGGAGCCTCTAAATCACCTGTGACTTCCTTCAGGAACATTCCCATACATAGACTATAGGAACTGATTCTGGCAGAAAGCATGGAAGCCTCGACGTCCAAAAGCATCCAAAGTTCTGCACTCACGTCCTGGAGGATTAGAGGCATGTCTCTTTGCACTCTTGATCCTTCTCATAGCTGATTCCACTACAATAGAGTGGTGAGGAAGCTGAGTTTTTTGGAACCCAGGACAAGGAGGGACTCGATACAGAGTATCCAGTCTACAAGAATGAGAAGAGGTGGTAAGAGGTGTCTCCCACATTCTCAACATAAGATCATGCAAGATCTCAAGGATGGGGAAGGTAGCTGCCTCCTTAGGAGTTTTAGGATATTGTAAAATTTCCAACTACTTTGCTCTGGGCTCTGTTTCAGGAGCCACAGTAAAGAGTAGTTACTCACCTGTAACAGGTGTTCTCCAGGAGCAGCAGGAATCAGTCCACACTTATGGGTGTCATCGACGACGATGAAGCCCCAGCGGAGCATTTCCCCAGCTTTCCATGAAAGCCTTTGGGAATGCTGCCACGCATGCGCGGTTCCCTTCCACCAAAAGGTGCCATTTTACCTCAGTCAAATGACATAGCTAAGAACAGCACACAAAAAAGTAAAAATTAAACTATGTACAACTGCAACTCCAAGGGGAGGAGGGAGGGTAGTGAGGACTGATTCCTGCTGCTCCTGGAGAACACCTGTTACAGGTGAGTAACTACTCTTTCTCCAGGACCAAGCAGGAAGTCAGTCCTCACTTATGGGTGACTCCCCAGCTCTGGGCTACCAGGAACCCAGGCTGAACAAGAGAACTCCCTCTAGTCTCAGCAGCAAAGAAAGGCTTTTCAAGGACACAACCTCCACAGGTAGCCCAACCAGAGGGCAGGAGTTGCCCAGACCTCAAAGAAATTCCGGAGTACTGCTTGGCCAAAAGCACTGTCCCTACGGGACTCCCTCTCCAGACAGTAGTGGGCTGCAAAAGTCTGGCTTGAAGACCAAGTAGCAGCCCTGCAGAAGTCTTGCAATGGAACAGAGCAGAGATGAGCCACTGATGCAGCCATGGCCCTCACACGGTGGACCCTGACCCTACCCGGCAAAGGAAGGTCAGCTGCCTTGTAAGCCCAGGTGATACAGTCAGCCACCCAGATGGACAAGGTACGCTTGGACACAGGCTTCCCCAACTTTTAGGGGTCTAAAGAAAGAAAGAGCTGAGCAGCTTTCCTGTGACCTTGCGTACGTTCAGGGTAGAAGGATAAGGCCCTCCTACAGTCCAAGGTATGGAGAACTGTTTCAGCCTGACTTGCATGAGGCCTAGGGAAGAAAGTAGGAAGAACCACCTCCTGGTTGAGGTGGAAAGAGGAGACAACCTTAGGAAGGAACTTAGGGTGAATCCTGAGGACTACCCTGTTTTTATAGAACCTGGTGTAAGGTCTACCACAGACCAAGGCCTGAAGCTCACTCACTCTCCTAGCCGAAGTAAGGGCTATCAGAAAAAGAGTCTTCCAGGAAAGGAAGCGTAGAGGGCAAGTAGCTATAGGCTCAAAAGGTGGGCGACTCAGCTGCTGCAAGACCACATTGAGCTCCCACTCAGGAGAAGGAGGACGTATGGGAGGTTTGAGCAGGAGCAAGCCTCTGAGAAACCTAGACACCAAAGGGTGCACAGACAAGGAATGACCCTCCACTAGGGAGTGGTGAGCAGCCAACGCAGAGAGGTGGACCTGAACAGAGTTGAACTTGAGACCCTGATTGGACAAGTGCAGTAGGTACTGAAGCACTACTGACACAGTACAGGAGAAAGGATTCTCAGCACGTAGCTGACACCATACAGAGAACCTTTTCCACTTGAGAGCATAGGTCTTTCTAGTGGATTGTTTCCTGGAGGCTAGGAGAACTTCCTCCACCTCGGGAGGGAGGCCCCAGGGAGCCAACACTACCCTTGCAGCCTCCATGCCATCAGATTGGGATGCAGCAAGGAGCCCTGATCCTGAGAGAGGAGGTCGGGCTGCAATCCCAGAGGCAGAGGCAGATCCACTGCCAGTTGAAGGAAGAGGGGGAACCAAGGCTGCCTTGGCCACCTGGGAGCTACCAAGATGACTGAGGCCCTGTCTCGGAGAATCTTGAACAGTGTTCGGGCCACCAGAGGGGTGGGAGGAAACGCATAGAGTAGGCCCTGAGTCCAGGGAATCAGAAAAGCATCTGCTGATACTCTCAGAGGATGCGGTAGCCTGGAGCAGAACCTCGGCAGCTGGTTGTTCAGTGGACTGGCAAACAGGTCTATGGAGGGAAGCCCCCATCTCAAGAAAATCTTTTGAACCACTAAAGGATGTAGCTGCCACTCGTGTGGTTGCAGAATCCTGCTCAATCTGTCGGCCAGGGAATTCTCCTGGCCTGGAAGATAGACTGCTTTGAGGAGCATGTTGTGCTTCAGGGCAAAGGAACAGAGGTCCTGGGCCTCCTGGCAAAGGGGCTGGGAACCAGTTCCGCCCTGATTGTTGACATAGAACATGGCTACCTGGTTGTCTGTCTGGATCAAGACAGACCGTTGTGCCAGGGAAGCAGTAAAGGCCTTGAGGGCCAAGCGGATAGATCTGAGTTACAGTAGATTGATCTGCTGAGATGCCTCCCAATGAGACCACAGGCCCTGGGTGCACTTGTCCAGGGAGTGTGCTCCCCAACCCTGCAGAGAGGCATCGGTGGTCAGTACCACTGAATGAGGTGGAAACAGAAAGGGCACCCCCACTAGCAGATTGGGGGGATGTAACCACCAGTTGAGGGAGGCCAGGAAACGGTGGGACACACTGATCCTGTCTCTGAGACTGCCTGAGGCTTGTGACCACTGAGTCCGAAGGCACCACTGGGCAGGTCTCATAGTTAATTAATGTTTCATGTAAAACAGACCTGTTAATCTGTTCATTCCTTGTTCACTGTAAACCGCACCTGATCTGTGGAAGGTAGCGGTATATAAGCAACTGTTAAATAAATAAATAAATAAATAAATAAATATGGAGCCTGGCATTTGGGGTCACCTGCACTGTCGACGCCATGTGGCCCAGAAGCTTGAGACAGAGTCTGGGGGAGACCAGGGACTTGTGCAGAAACTTGCTGGCGAGATCCATGAGACTTTGTGCACGGTCCAACGGTAAGAATGCTCTTGCCAGCTGAGAATCCAACCTTGCTCCTATGAATTCCAAGTTCTGGGAGGAGAGCAAAGTGGACTTTGCGAAGTTGATGACAAAGCCCACCTTCTGGAGGTCGTCTATGGTCCTGCTGGTGGCCTGTTGAACCTCTAGGGAAGTCTGGCCTCTGATGAGCCAGTCGTCTAGGTAAGGAAACACAAAGATGCCCTGATTTCTCAGGTAGGCGGCCACCACTGCCAGGCACTTGGTAAAGACCCTGGGAGCTGAGGTCAGTCCAAAAGGCAGTACCCTGTACTGATAGTGGTTTCCTCCCACAATGAACCTGAGGTACTTTCTGTGGTCTGGATGAATGAGGATGTGAGTGTAAGCATCCTTTAGATCTAAAGAGCAAAGCCAATCTCCCTGATGGAGGTAGGGCAGAAGTGTTCCAAGAGTAAGCATCTTGAACTTTTCTTTCACGAGAAACCCGTTTAGGTTTCTGAGATCCAAAATGGGTCGAAGACCACCGGTTCTTTTTGGCACCAGGAAATACCTGGAGTAAAACCCGTGACCTTGGACGTGGGGAGGCACAGGCTCCACCGCCTTGTCCAGCAACAGACCCTTTAACTCCTGAAGGAGAAGGACTGTATGCAGGGGAGGCCGGAAAGGTTCCCCTGGGAAGTGTGGCGGAGGCAGTTGTTGAAAATGCAGGGCATAGCCTTGATGGACGATGTCCAGCACCCAACTGTCCTGGGTTATCAAGGGCCACTGGTGAGCGAACAAGGCTAGGCGGCCTCCTGTGCAGGGTTGGGTCTGCAAGGGAGGAATGGCTATACTCAAGGAGTCAAAAAACCCCACCCTGCTGAGTGGGAGCAGGGGCCGGAGGCCTGGGGGGTATTCTGCCTACGGGGCCCATTACCCCGGCCCATGGCTTGCTGACACTGGGGGGCAGCCTGATACTGGGGGTACTGTTTGTAGGCAGCTCCCTTCCTCGGGTAAAAGGGCTTCTTACCCGGAACCTTCCTCTTAGAGGAAGGAGCAAAGGTCTTCCTCGACAGCCTTGTCCTCCTGAGGTGCTCTGTTTCGAGCTGAGCGGCCTTCTCGGCCACAGGCTTGCCAAAAAGGTTTTCACCTCGGCAAGGGACATCAACCAACTTGTCCTGAACCCATGGCTCGAGGTCCGATGACTGCAGCCATGCCTGGCGTCAAGCCGCGATGCCGGCTGCCGCTACTCAAGCTGAAGCCTCGAAGCCATTGTAGGCAGCGCGAGACATGAACTTAGAGCATTCCCGGATCCTCGAAGACAAGGACTTAAAACTATGCAAGGGTTCCCCGGAGAGACCAGCAGAGAATCCGGCCAACTCCTTGGCCAGGTCTCGTAAATACATGCCCATGTAGAGCTGGTAAGTCTGGACACGATAAGCAAGCATCGAGCCCTGAAAACACTTTCTACCGACGCCATCAAGGTTTCGGACCTCCCGTCCCGGAGGCACCGCAGAGTGCATCTTCTGACTCTTCAAACAATGCATGGCCTATTCAACAACCATGGAATGGTGTGGTAGCTGTGCTTTTGGAAGCCAGGACTCTTACGGAGTCGATAGATGGAATCGACCCGCTTGCTCAAGACCGGCGCCGAGGCTGGGGCCTCCCACATCCGGAAGAGGAGCCGTTCCAGCATCGGAGGAACCGGGACAGTAAAGGCCTCCTTCGGAGGAGAGTCATACTGCAGAGCATCGAGCTCCTCGGCTCAAGGCTCTTCCTCAGGGTCAGCCGAGATAGCCAGAGCAGCGGCCATATCGCGGACAAATTTCGAGAACCTAGTGTCCTCCGGAGGGGATCTACTCCAGGGCTCAGACTCAGGTGAGTCCGAAGGGACACACCGAGTCTTGAAGGTGTCAGGAGACTCCTCGTCTTCGGTCTCCCAAGCAGACTCGCCCGATGTCGAGTTGAGCTCGGACCCCGCGGGGCCTCCAGGCACCCGCCCCGACGCCGGGGGCACCGGCGTCGAGACCCTCGGTCCCGAACGGGAGGTCGGGGGAGACCTCGACCGAGGACGACCTCGAGCCACAAAGACTCGAGTATCGGCTCGGTCTCCGGGGTCGACTTCGAAGTCGATGTCCCGGTGGTCGCGGCAGATGTGCCAGACAGGCTTGGCCATCAGTGCCCACTGCTGGTCCAAGAAGACAGACATTCTGCTCTCCAAGGCTGTCAACCTGAGACTCAGCTCGGGTGACGCAGCAGCCCCTGAAACGGGCCCCTGTGGCGCCGGGCCCGCCGTCGGTACTCTGGGAGGTGAGTCCACGAGGACAACAGGACTTACGTGTCCAGCAGACTCAAGCTCCACGCGAGGAACTTTAGCGGGCTTCTCCTGGTCCACGGGCCCGGGACAACGGTCGGGAGTCTTAGAACTGGCCCTCGAGGGCCCAGGGACCTCCTCCGACGGCGCCCTCGCGAGCTGCTTCTTCCTCTTACGTTCCCGGTCGGGGGACCCCCTGTCCGAGGAGCTCCGACGCCTCTCGGGATCGGAATCCCGTGATGTCGAGGCCTCAGACGAGGTCGAGTCCGAGAAAAGCCGTTCACTTTGCTGCTGACGACTTCGGAGTGCCTTGGAAGACATTTTTCCACATGGCCCGCACGATTTAGAATCGTGGTCCGGGCCAAGGCACCGAAGGCAGCAGTCGTGTGTGTTGGTGAGAGACATAATCTTCTTACACTGATCACACTTCTTAAAACCGCTGAAAGTCATCGGAGAAAAAAGGGTCCCCGCAAGGTCGAAGGACCGGCCTTCCAGGGAAAAGAAAAAAAGATTTGGCGCGAACGCCTAGCCACTAAGGGCAGAAACCGAAAAGAAAAAGAGGGGATTAGATACCGGCGTACCGAACCCGGCGGGAGGGGAACCGACGTCGAATCCATGGAAAAAAGCGAATAACGCCTAGAAAAAAGTAACTCTTTTCCGGGGAAAAAAGAACACACGTCCGATGGGCTTCACGGAAAAAAAGAGACTGAGGTAAGATGGCACCTTTAGGCGGGAAGGGAACCGTGCATGCGTGCCAGCATTCCCAAAGGCTTTCATGGAAAGCTGGGGAAATACTCCGCTGGGGCTTCATCGGCATCAATGACACCCATAAGTGAGGACTGACTTCCTGCTTGGTCCTGGAGAATGGACAGACCCCGAGCCACCTCTCTAATGAAATCCTGAAAGGAAATGTCCTCTGGAGGAGACATCCTGCGTTTATGGGAGGAAGGCTCCTCGGAGAAGTATCCCCACATCGACAGAACTATCAGAATCCTCAGATTCCTCTGAGGACTCGAAGTATCTTCTGTCCGGATGCTCTTGAAGAGCCCGATACCCGTACAGACTGAAGTCGTAACCGAGGGGAATCGGTAACGATACCGGAAGGCATCGCATTACTGGGTACTGCCAATGTCAATGCTGATGCTGTCGGTACCGGTACAACTGTCTGATGCGGTTCCGAGGGCGTCGATACCGCAAGGAGAGCCGCCAGACTGCGTTCAATAGCCAGAACCCTCTGGTCTATCGACGCTGCCGATGCCTGGATGTCGGTAGCGGAGAAGACCGCCAGTTCCCCAGAGCATGGCACCAGTAGTTCTGCCAAGGCCTCGGCCTCAAGAACATCCCGGAGTCCTGATAATGCTTTGGAAGCCGAAGCTTCCCGCCGGGGCAATTTTGCTGGTGCAGAATCCTCCAGGGCAACGCCAGAGGCATCTCGATGCCTAGAAGGAGATCTACCCTTTGAGGACTGGCTAGATTTATGTTTAGTTACCTGAGATCCATGGGAGGAAGACTAAGTCCTGAAAGACGTCGATGCCACCGAAGCTGCATCAGAGGGAAACAGGGTACTGAGCTTGGTTCTGCCGACCTCTCTTAGACATAATGGCGCAGGACATACAATCCATGATGGAGTGGTCAGGACCTAAACATTTTGGACACCAAGTACCTGAGGTACTTTCTGTGGTCTGCATGAATAAGGATGTGAGCGTAAACATCCTTTAGATCTAAAGAGCAAAGCCAATCTCCCTGCTGGAGGTAGGGCAGAAGTGTTCCAAGAAAAAGCATCTTGAACTTCTCTTTCACTAGAAACTTGTTCAGGTTTCTGAGATCCAAAATGGGTCGAAGACCATCGGTTCTTTTTGGCACCAGGAAATACCTGGAGTAAAACCCGTGACCTTGGAAGTGGGGAGGCACAGGCTCAACCGCCTTGTCCAGCAACAGACCTTTCAGCTCCAGGAGGAGAAGGGCTGTATGCAGGGGAGGCCAGAAAGGTTCCCCTGGGAAGTGTGGCGGAGGCAGTTGGTGAAAGTGCAGGGCATAGCCTCGATGGACTATGTCCCGCACCCAACTGTCTTGGGTTATCAAGGGCCACTTGTGGGCGAACAAGGCTAGGCGGCCTCCTGTGCAGGGCTGGGTCTGCAAGGGAGGTATGGTTATACTCAAGGAGTCAAAACCCCCCCACCCTGCTGAGTGGGAGCAGGGGCTGCAGGCTTGGGGGTCCTCTGCCTACGGGGCCCATTACCCTGGCCCTTGGCTTGCTGACCCTGGGGGGCAGCTTGGGCAGCTGGATATTGTGGGTACTGTTTGTAGGCAGTGCCCTTCCACAGGTAAAAGGACTTTTTACCCGAGCCCTTCTTCTTATGAGAAGGGGCAGAGGTTTTCCTCGACAGCCTTGTCCTCGTGAGGTGCTCTGTCTCGAGCTGAGCGGCCTTCTCGGCCACAGGCTTGCCAAAAAGGTTTTCACCTCGGCAAGGGACATCGACCAACTTGTCCTGAACCCATGGCTCGAGGTCCTATGACTGTAGCCATGCCTGGCGTCGGGCCGCGATGCCGGCTGTCGCTACTCTGGCCGAAGCCTCGAAGCCATTGTAGGCGGCGCAGGACATGAACTTAGAGCATTCCCGGATCCTCGAAGACAAGGACTTAAAACTCTGCAAGGGTTCCCCGGAGAGAACAGCAGAGAATCCGGCCAACTCCTTGGCCAGGTCTCCTAAATCTGGACACGGCAATTAAGCATCGAGCCCTGAAAGCACTTTCTACCGACGCCATCAAGGCTTCGGGCCTCCCTTCCAGGAGGCACCGCGGAGTGCATCTTCTGACTCTTCAGACGATGCATGGCCGATTCCACAACCATGGAATGGTGTGGTAGCTGTGCTTTCTGGAAGCCAGGACTCTTTTGGAGCCGAAAGATGGAATCGACTCGCTGGATCAAAACCGGCGCCGAGGCCGGTACCTCCCACATCCGGAAGAGGATCCGTTCCAGCATCGGAGGAACCGGGACAGTAAAGGCCTCCTTCGGAGGAGAGTCATACTGCAGAGCATCGAGCTCTTCGGCTCGAGGTTCCTCCTCGGGGTCAGCCGAGATAGCCAGGGCAGCGGCCATATCGCGGACAAACTCCGAGAACCTAGTATCCTCTGGAGGGGATCTACTCCGGGGCTCAGACTCTGGTGAGTCAGAAGGGACACACCGAGTCTTGAAGGTGTCAGGAGACTCGTCTTCGGTCTCCCAAGCAGACTCGTCCGATGTCGAGTCGAGGTCCGACCCCGCAGGGCCTCTAGGCACCCGCCCCAACGCCGGTGGCACCGGCGTCGAGACCCTCGGTCCCAAACGGGAGGTCGAGGGAGACCTCAACCGAGGACGACCTCGAGCCGCAAGGGACTCGAGTATCGGCTCGGTCTCCGGGGTCGACTTCGAAGTCGATGTCCCGGTCGTCGGGGCAGATGCGCCAGACAGGCTGGCCATCAGTGCCTGCTGCTGATCCATGAAGGCAGACTTTCTGCTCTCCAAGGCTGTCAACCTGAGACTCAGCTCGGGTGACGCAGCAGCCCCCGACTCGGGTGACGCAGCAGCCCCCGACTCGGGTGACGCAGCAGCCCCCGACTCGGGCCCCGGCGGCGCCGGGCCTGACGTCGGTACTCGGGGAGGCGAGTCCACCAGGACAACAGGACTTACATGTCCAGCAGACTCCGGCTCCATGCGAGGAACTTTAGTTGGCTTTTCCTGGTCCATGGGCCCGGGACAACGGTCGGGGGTCTTAGACCTGGCCCTCGAGGGCTCAGGGACCTCCTCCGACGCTGCCCTTGCGAGCCGCTTCTTCCTCTTACGTTCCCGGTCGGGGGACCCCCTGTCCGAGGAGCTCCGACACCTCTCGGGATCGGAATCCCGAGATGTCGAGGCCTCAGACGAGGTCCGGGCCCGGGCAGAGCCCAAGTCCGAGAAAAGCCTTTCACTTTGTTGCTGAGAACTTCGGAGGGCCTTGGAAGACATTTTTCCACATGGCCCGCACGTTTTAGAATCATGGCCCGGGCCAAGGCACCGAAGGCAGCAGTCGTGTGTGTCGGTGAGAGACAATCTTTTTACACCGATCACACTTTTTAAAACCACTGGAAGCCATCGGGGAGAAAAGGGTCCCCACGAGGTCAAAGGACTGGCCTTCCATGGAAAAAGAAAAAGATTTGGCGCGAGCGCCTAGCCACTAAGGGCAAAAACCGAAAAAGGAAAAAAGGGATTCGATACCGGTGTACCGAACCCGGTGGGAGGGGAACCGATGTCAAATCCGAGGAAAAAAGCGAAATAACGCCAAGAATAAACTTCTCTTTTCCGGGAAAAAAAGGACACACGTCCAATGGGCTTCACGGAAAAAAAGAGACTGAGGTAAGATGGCACCTTTAGGCGGGAAGGGAACCGCGCATGCGTGCCAGCATTCACAAAGGCTTTCATGGAAAGCTGGGGAAATGCTCCGCTGGGGCTTCATCGGCATCAATGACACCCATAAGTGAGGACTGACTTCCTGCTTGGTCCTGGAGAACAACGACCTGCTGGCTCCGTGGAAAATGAAGAACTGGAGAGAGGCAGTTGGGAAAGGCGGGAAGGCAGCACACAGGCGCTGTGAGATGCTCCCAAAAGCTTTCTAATTGGACGCTGGGGAGCGTTCCCGCGCAGGCTCCGTCGGTACCGACGATACCCATATGTGAAGACTACATTTGTGCTTGTTCCTGGCGATAACCCTGTACCCCGGTGGGGAATGGGTACCTCTTATATTGCCCCTTGAGCAAGAATCATAGTGACTTCCTGACCTAACCGGTCATTGAGAGAGGTCTGAGAATCAAACTGTCTTACTATTATAGGAGGGGGCATGCTGAGGAAATGAAGCTTGTACCCCTCTCTTAAAATAGACAGAGTCCAATTTTCTGCTGTTATCTGACCCCACCTGGGAGCAAAATGACATAACCTTCCTGGGACGGTGGAGGGTTCTGGGCCGTTCAGGGCCAGGAAGGCAAAGTTCTCTAGACAGGAGTAAAAGCCCCTGTGGAAGCTGAGTCTGCTGAGCCGGTTGAGGCTTAGCTGCTTTTGGTTTCCTTTGTTGCCTAGGTTGTTGCTGCTGTCCCTTTTGGGCAGACTGACCGATACGATGTCCCTGCTGGGTATAGGAGGGATAAAACTTTTTCTTCTTGCTAAAAAATGGTTTCTTAGAGGATCTTTTCCTCGCAGGATCAGCTGTAGATTTAGACAATCTATCCAAAGTGATACTTTCAGCATCTCTCTCATTAGATTTTTCCTACCAGATTCTCTCCTGTGCAAGGTACATTCCCTAGTTTGTCCTGTACCCAGATTTCCAAGTCAGATGCCTGAAGCCAGACAATTCTACGTGCACCTATGGCAATAGCAGATGTTCTGCTTATGCATTCAAAGCAGTCAAAGGCTGCACGATTCACAAACTTGGAAACATCCTGAGCATGTTTAACAAGAGCAAGATAATCTTGCCTTTTATCATCAGGAAGGAGAGGGCTCATAAGCTCTAAGTCTCCTGTGACCTCCTTAAGGAACATTCCCAAATACAAGATATAGGAACTGATCCTAGCAGAAAGCATGGAAGCCTGGAAGGATCGATGTCCAAAAGCGTCAAGAGTACTACACTCACGTCCTGGAGGATTAAATGCATGCCTTTTTGCACTCTTTATCCGTCTCATGGCTGATTCCACAACCATGGAATGGTGTGGTAATTGAGTCTTCTGAAACCCAGGACAAGGAGGAACTCGATACATGGTGTTGAGTCTTCGAGAGTGAGGAGATGTGGTCAGAGGCATTTCCCACATCCTTAACATAAGATCATGGAAGATCTCATGAATAGGTAAGGTAGCTGCCCCCTTGGGAGCTTTAGGGTATTGTAGGATTTCTAATTCCTTTGCCCTAGGCTCTTTTTCAGGAGTCACTGTGATGGAAAGACCTCGGGCCACATCTCGGATAAAATCCTGAAAGGACATATCCTCTGGTGGAGACATCCTACGCTGAGGAGAAGAGGAATCCTAAGGAAGTACTACTCTGGTATCGGCAGAGCTTTCAGAGTCTTCAGACTCATCCGAGGATTCGAAGTATCTCCGATCCGGGTGATCGTACAAGGCACGGTACTGGTACCGATCGAAGCCGGCATCGGAGTGGTCCGGTACCGACTTGTCGATGCCGGATAGAGACGCATGACTCGGTCCCGGTAGAATACCTGCCGATGTCGATGCAGTCGGTGCCGGTACCGGTTGAATTGTCTGAAACGGTTTCAAGGGCATTGAGGCCGTGAGAAGAGCCGCCAGACTGCGTTCAATAGCCAAGAATGTCTGGTCTATCAACGCTGCCGATGCTTGGGTATTGGTGCCGGTTGAAGCAGCTGGAACCCCAGAGCATGGCACCAGTAGTTCTGCCGAGGTTGAAGCCTCGAGAACATCCTGGAGCCCCGTTAGTACTTTGGAAGTTGGAGCCTCCTGCCGGGGCAATTTTGCCAGTAAAGGTCCCTCAAGGGCAACGCCAGAGGCATCTCGATGTTTAGAAGGAGATCTACCCTTTGAGGACCAGCCGGATTTATGTTTAGTTACCTGAGATCCATGGGAAGAAGATGAAGCCCTGGAAGACGTCGATGCCACGGAGGCTGCATCGGAGGGAAAAAGGGTGCTAAGTTTAGCAGCTCGGTTTTGCCGGCCCCTTTTTGACATCATCCCACAGGCAACACACTCTGTAATAGAGTGGTCAGGACCTAAACATTTGAGGCACCACTCATGGGTGTCGGTGACGGAGATGGTACTGCCACACTTAGAACGCTTTTAAAACCCGAAGCAGGTTTTTCCATTCTGAGGGAAAACGTTGGGCCTAGTGCCCAAAATGGCGCATGGCACCCGAGAAGAAAATTACTGGTAAAGACTCCAGAAAGAAAGTTGGGGTTTTTTTGAAAGAAAAAAAAAAAAGAAGAAGAACTGGCGGTATCGGTATAGCATCGAGGGAAGGCAGACGCGACCACAAAAAAGAAAAGAAGAATAAGAAGGGAATTTTTCTGCGGTGAAAGGACATGCGACCTGCCGGCTCCACGGAAAACGAATAACAGGAGAGGGACAGTTTGGAAAGGCGGGAAGGCAGCACGCAGGCGCTGTGGGATGCTCCCAAAAGCTTTCCTATTGGACGCTAGGGAGCGTTCCCGCGCAGGCTCCTTCGGTACCAACGATACCCATATGTGAAGACTACATTCCTGCTTGTTCCTGGAGATTAAAATTATTAAGCTAAATAAAAACAAACAAATCAGATTCTTACTACAATAGAAAAAAGAAGGGATTCAGAAGTCGATATAGTTCATTTGGGGACTAATGACCTGGGTAGAAACTGTGTGGTACTGGGAAGTTAAGGAACATACAAGAGGAGCTTCGGTATCTGGCAAAAAAAACCCATCACATTTTGAGACTTATTACCTGTTCATAGTAGGTCAAGTGTAAAGGCTATGGTGCTGTATCACTAACTACAATATATGTCTCAGAAGCTGGTGCAGAGAGGTTTTTAGATATATTGGGAGATGTGGCCATTTATAGACTATAAGGTCATACTGTAGCAATGTCTACAGCCTTCTGAGAGGGTAAAAGGAATTCTAGGATCAGAGATTCACTTCACACATTGACAAGTGTTTAAACTTGGGGATGGGGCGGAGGAGAAATGGAATTAGGCTGATCTGGAATAAAATGTAAAAGTGGTGATATCACTACCCTATTCTAGAGCAACAGCAAGAAGAAAAAAGTGGACATCTATGATCACAGATGTTTGAAGTCTAGACAGTAAAATCCTAGATCTGCACACACCAGTGGTGGAAGACCTAGGTATTGCTGCAGATGACTTTTAGTCTGTGAGGTTAGTGTAGTTACTCACCTGTAACAGTTTTCTCAGGGGCCAGCAGAAATCAGTCCTCACATATGAGTAATGTTGGTGCCGATGGAGCCTACGCGGAAGCATCTCCCCAGCTTTCAATAAAAGCCTTTGGGAGATGCATCACACATGTGTGGTGCCATCTTGCCTCAGTCAAATGACATAGTTAAGACGGCAAAAAAAAAAAATGGTACAGAGGCAACTCCAAGGGGAGGGAGGGAGGGTTGTGAGGACTGATTCCTGCTGTCCCCAGAGAACATCTGTTACAGGTGAGTAACTACGCTTTCTCTGGAAACAAGCAGTGCTGTGTACATCCTGTAGCGCTATACAAATGCTCAGCAGAAGTAAGCAGGAAGTCAGTCCTCACATATGGGACTCCCTAGCTACAAGCTACTGAGAAGCTGTAAAACAAAAATTCCACGGTGACCTGCAAAGGGTGGGTCGTGATCAGCAGCAGTTGAGTCCCTCCTGAGAGACTCTCGCAAGACCCAAGTGTCCAAAGAGACCCAGCTCTTTGGTAGCCTGAACACAGAAAGGTCAGAGGTCAGGAGTTGCCTACACCCTGAATACATTACAGCAGGGGTGTCAAACTCCATTCCTAGAGGGCCGCAGTCAGTCAGGTTTTCAGGGTATCCCTAATGAATATGCATGAGATATATTTGCATGCACTGCCCCCATTGTATGCAAATATATCTAATGAATATTCATTAGGAGCATCCTGAAAACCAGACTGGTTTGTGGCCCTCCAGGACTGGTGTTCAACACCCGTGCATTACAGGGTACAGGGACGGAACGAGGATTTATCACGGAAGTAGCCATGGTCCTGACACAAAGTGTTCTGTGACCTTCTGATCCAGTGGAATCCTCGCCTGCTCGCAGGGAAGGGTAATGCACTCTGCCACCCAAACAGATAGAGTTTGCTTAGTCAGACACAAAGAGAGCAGGACGCTCTTGCTATTCCAACAGGAGACAATGAGGCAAGAGATGGGATGAACACAGGTGCCTTTATTAGTAGTCCCCTACGCGTTTCGGCCTGAAGCCTTCCTCGGGGGGATATACTTGAAATATAAAATATTACAAGAAAATAAAATAATATGCGATTAATATATAAATAAAAATAAGAATAAAACAGGCATGTAACATATATTAACATAAATAAAAACAAATTGTAAACACAAACATGATATCTAGTGTTAATAATAATAATATAAATAAGACTAAACATATGTGTATAAAACCAATAAATAATAAAATATATATATAAAAAATATATATAAAAATTACATTAAAAACAAATGGATCAAAACCAACACTTGTTAGACGAAATGATAAAAACAAGAATAAAAATCAAAAATCTTAAGACGCAGGGCAGACTATAAGTGCTAAAATAAACTAATACAAAAATACTCACATGGCACTGTAGGGAGAATGATGTACTTTGGCCTATATAAATGGCACCTATTAAAATACTATCATTAATAAATAATAAATAGTGATATGAATAACATGTTAAAACAATTGTTATACAAAAAACCATAAAACTGAAGGATACAATGTAAAACTAAGATAACAATAAAAATGTAGTAAGGAAATTTGATAAAAGTATTCAATTGAGTAAAATGTTGAAATAATCTAATATCCATAAATAAAAAAGTTAGATGTAAATAATATGAATATTTTATAAATATGTAAATTTGAAACTGGTACCTGATCTTGACCAGTTATGATGAACGACACTGTATGGTAAAATGAAACATTATTAAACATGTTATCTTGTTGTATTGAAACAAGTAATGAATTGCTAAATTAATATGTGTAGAGGTTGGCCCATGAGTTGCTTACGTATATTAACCTTTAATTCTCAAAGGAAATATTTATGCATAAGATTGTAGAGACCAACCGTCTTTAAGCTATTGTGAAAAACTCAATTAAATCAAAAGTATATCGGACTAGGTCATCTGTAGAAAAAACTTTATTGTATTGGGTAGAATAATATATCCACGTTAAAGGAATCTCCTATTATCTTGTAAAACGTTCTTTTTTAAAAGACGGAAGGGCAAACCTGCAAGAATACATTTAAACTATAAATACTATAGAGAAATAATAAGACAATCTAATGAGTTATCGCCTAAGTGAGATGAACCGAGATATGTAAATATAAATAAGTAAAAACGTATTATCTAACATAGAAAACAAGAAATAAAAAAATGACATAAAAGGTTTGTTCTAACGTAGAATTGCCGTTACAAACACTATAGCGCGATAAACTCTATTGTTCATGCCTTCCGCGATTGAATATATTTAAAATCAAGCATATGAAGAAATTAAAACATTGAAAAGCATGCTATTCACCTAAATGGAACAAAACATAAAACTGTCTATACTGTCAAATGAAGGTATAGACTGAGCTCTTAGGAAATGACGTCTGAACCTAGGGCTTTAAATTCTCAATGTAAGAGGGCGCGCGGAAAGGATCTCTTATTATTTATAAACCGTTCCCAACTTTTATTCAAAAAGGGGGGGCAACCTGCAACACTTCAATCAAACCATAAATGCTATAAGAATAGTGAGACATGATAAAAATAAATCGCCGAAGTGATAGACCGACACGCATGGAAACCGGGTGGTAAAACCGAATACTATAGAGAAGGAAAAAAACAAGGTATGTAGGTTTAAATAGATCGAAGCATTTGACTACATTAAAATGTTATAAACTGTTTGTACCAACGTCAGATTTCCGATACACCTTGCTGTTTATATAATTTGGAGTCAACCACGTAAAGAAATTAAAACATCGAAGAGCATACTACTCACCTGAATAACCAAAATACAAACGCACTTCCAGAATAAAGGTGTAGACTAAGCTATTAAGGAAATGTCGTCTTTACGTAAGGCTTTAAATACTCAATGGAGGAGGGCGTGATTAGTGTAATGACGTATTTCTTCAGGATGAGAGTGTAAGATATAAACCATTAGGTGTTAATCTGTTGTATTCATGAAAGAATGCCGTTACAAACACTGTAGCGCGGTAAACTTTATTGTTCATGCCTTCCGCGATTGAATATATTAAAATCCAAGATATGAAGAAAATAAAACATTGAAAAACATGCTATTCACCTAAATGTACAAAATATAAACCTGTCTGTGCTATCAAATGAAGGTATAGACTAAGCTCTTAGGAAATGACGTCTTAACCTAGGGCTTTAAATTCTCAATGTAAGAAGGCGCGCAGAAAAGATCTCTTATCATTTGTAAACCATTCCCAACTTTTATTCAAAAGAAAGGGGGGGCAACCTGCTTCTCTTCAATCAAACTATAATTACTATAAGGATAGTGAGACATGATAAAAATAAATCACCGAGGTGATAAACCGACACGCATAAAAACCGGGTGGTAAAACCGAATTCTATAGAGAGGGAAAAACGGATTCTATAGAGAAGGAAAAAAACGAGGTATGTGGGTTTAAATAGGTCGAAGCATTTAACTATATTAAAATGTTATAAATTGTTTGTACCAACGTCAAATTCCCGATACACCTTGCTGTTTATATAATTTGGAGTCAACCACATAAAGAAAATAAAAACATCGAAGAGGATACTACTCACCTAAATAACCAAAATATAAACGCACTTCCAGAATAAAGGTGTAGACTGAGCTATTAAGGAAATGACGTCTTTACGTAAGGCTTTAAATACTCAATGGAGGAGGGCGTGATTGGTATAATGACGTATTTCTTTAGGATGAGAGTGTAAGATACACGAACATATATAAAAGTTGTGCCATTAAAAGACTCAAGAAACAAGTGGAATATCCATATAATCATTATCAAATGAACGATGTCCAACTAAAAGTATAGGGTGTTGTGTTATGTTATACGAAAACGTATATGTGAAAACACGGTGTTATTGTAAAAAAAGATATTCTATTGATTACATGACTATAAAAATACTGACAAATCAACTTCTTGATTTAAAACCATTAGGTGTTAAACTGTTGAATTCATAAATGAATCTCTGTTCTAATCGCAGAAGAACTTTGTCAAAATCTCCTCCACGCCAACTGGGAACCACTGTTTTGATGACCAAAAATTTCAAATCCTGGATAGTATGATGTTTCTCCAACCAATGTGCAACTAGTGGGCTGTCTTCTACGCTCCTTTGTAAACAACTTCTATGTTCTATGATTCGGGTACGAATCTGGCGTTTAGTTTTACCTACATATATTAAATTACATGGACATACAATCAAATAAATAACCTTTTCTGTTTTACAATTTGAAAAGTGATTGATGTAAAATTTACGCTGTGTGACTGGATGGATGTAAACTTGTTTAACTGTAAGTGCATGAACGCAAACAGAACAATTGCCACAGGGGTAGTGCCCTTTAATATGAGGTGATGGTTTGTGGTATGTGAGAGCCGATGAAACCAATGTATTTGCCAGATTAGAGTTGCGTTTATAGGCCAACATGATGTTCTTAGAAGCTAAACTGGAGACTCCATTTAAAAGATACCATTCCTGTCTTAATATTTCAGAAATCTCTTTAGAATATTGCGAAAAAGTGAGTGAGCAAACAATTTTATCATTTTTATGACGTGGCTTTTTATTTAAAAGACTCTTCCGTTCAGTGGTGCATGCCCTAAAAAATGCTTTTTTGACACATCTTTTCGGGTACCCACGTTTTAAGAATCTCTGGCGCAACTCTGCTGCATGTTTATCAAAATCATGTTCTTTAGTGCATATTCTCCTTACCCTAAGGAATTGACTGATAGGTAAATTGTTTTTTAATGTAGTATTATGGTAACTATCATACTGAAGCAGAGTGTTGCGATCTGTGGGTTTTCGGTATAATTCTGTGGTAAACCCATCATTCCCCTTTTTGATGTAAAGATCCAAATATGCAATACTATCCATACTATAATTGCCCTCGAACTGTAAATTGGGGTCCAAGCTGTTAATCCATTCGAAAAATTCTTGCAGCATAGTTTCAGAACCGTCCCAAATTATTATAATATCATCAATATACCTTTTCCATAAAGTGACATGTTTTTTGAAGGGATAGAATTTGAGGAATTTCTCTTCGAAATTGGTAACATATAAATTGGCCACATCTGGGGCCATGGGAGATCCCATGGCCACACCTTTTATCTGTTTATAAAATATACCTTTAAAACAAAAAAAATTTTCAGTCATAGCCAGAGAAGCTAATTGAATGAGATAACAAGTAGGGGTACGTACTGGTTGCGGCCTACGTATAAGTGTATTTGCTAATACTTCAATGGCTGCTTTCTGAGGAATGTTGGTATAGAGAGAAACTATATCTAAAGTGACCAATATTAACTTATCGTGATATCCAATATAGGTGTCTAAAATATTAATGACATGGGTGGAGTCCCGTAAATAGGATTCTGCTTCAGATACAAATGGTCTTAAAAAAAGATCCATAAATTTGGAGATAGGCTCAAAAAGTGAGCCAATGGCTGAAACTATAGGACGACCTGGTGGATTATCGAGGGATTTATGAATTTTAGGAATAACATATATTGTTGGTATAATAGGATGTTTCACTGTAAGATATGACACTTCTTTAGACGTAAGATAGCCGGCCTGATTGCCTAAATATAACAAGGATTCTATTCTCTGCTGTAAAATAGGAGTAGGATCGTCAAAAATTTTTTGATAGAATTGGGTATCGTTCAACTGCCGTAGAACCTCATTTATGTAGGATACGCGATTTTGTACAACTATCGCCCCTCCTTTATCTGCGGGTTTGATGACAATAGAGTTGTTCTTGCGCAAACCTTCCAATGCTTCTTTTTGTATCCTTGTAGTGTTATAATATACTTTGGACTTACCATGATATAAATTGTTGACTTTGGATAATACTGTTTTTTTCATAGGCCGTGATGAGAGGATCAACGTTTGGAGGAGGCACCCAGGTAGAGGGCCTTCTAACTACTGATAAATCTGTGGAACCTAGTTCACTATTGCCGAAATAGTTGATAATTTTAAGTTTACGGAAAAAATTTATAAAGTTCTATATGAGTATTAAATTTGTCATGAGTTTTAGTGGGAACAAATGATAAACCTTTTTCTAATACCTGTAATTCGATTTCAGAAAGAGAATAGTCTGAGAGGTTAATGACATTACTCACAGATCCCAGTTTAATCTTCTCTTGGACATCAGGCCCACATCTCGGGCGGTGCCTTGCTGTTGATGTGTGTGGTTGTTCCTGTATCTTCGTGGTGACCTGGGTGGATTCGGATGATAATCCCGCCCACCTCCTTTCCAAAGAGAGTCCATGTGAAAATCCCGACGAGGGCTCTGAACCTGAGACCTAGATGGTACTGTGGAAAACAGAGGGGCCGAGTGATCTATAGTAGCTTCATGATGTTCTCCTGATGTGAACCTTCCTCTTTTGGGCCCTCGTGTAGAATCTGGCGATTTAGAATGAGATCTCTCTCTAATCCTGTTATCATTTTTATAGCTATTCCTCCTATGGGTTCTCGGGGATTTAGAGCGTGACCTGTCCCTATTATTATATTTGGTTCTGGTGTTATCTCTCGTAGTAGGTTTAGGAGAGAGTCCAGGTTTTCTAAAAGAACCCTTTCTTTGTCTGTTCCTAAAGGCGGACCCATCATGGGTCCAATAGTAAACAGTATTCATCTTATAATCTTCTTCATCACGCTTATACTTACTGATTTTAATTTCTTTAATCTCTTTTTTATACTCAACTGTATTTTTATCAAATTTCCTTTTTTCCTCATCAAATTTGTTATCCAATTTCTTAAGTTTTTCAATAGAAGTGTCTAACAAAGGTTTAAAAACCTCTGCCCTGCGTCTAGATGTATTAATAATTAAAATCATTAAATCTAATGAACACTTATTTAAAATTTTGATCCAATTAGACATAAACTCATCATCATCCTTAAACATGCCTGGCGCCTTTTGCACTCTCAAACCACGTGGGATAATTTTCTTTCGGCAATATTCTAACATGGATGCTGCATGTAATTCTTCTCGAATTAGGCGTTGTGTCATCCATATGACGTTTTCCCATTCTTCTTTAATGTTAGGCATAGCTTCTTCTTCCGTAAAGAAAGGATCCTCCGTAAATAATGATTTTAATTCTTCTTCTTTATAACTAAGAACATTGTTCCAGGGGGAAAACATGGCTCCAACCAGAGGGTCAGACACAAAGAGAGCAGGACGCTCTTGCTATTCCAACAGGAGACAATGAGGCAAGAGATGGGATGAACACAGGTGCCTTTATTAGTAGTCCCCTACGCGTTTCGGCCTGAAGCCTTCCTCGGGGGGATATACTTGAAATATAAAATATTACAAGAAAATAAAATAATATGCGATTAATATATAAATAAAAATAAGAATAAAACAGGCATGTAACATATATTAACATAAATAAAAACAAATTGTAAACACAAACATGATATCTAGTGTTAATAATAATAATATAAATAAGACTAAACATATGTGTATAAAACCAATAAATAATAAAATATATATATAAAAAATATATATAAAAATTACATTAAAAACAAATGGATCAAAACCAACACTTGTTAGACGAAATGATAAAAACAAGAATAAAAAATCAAAAATCTTAAGACGCAGGGCAGACTATAAGTGCTAAAATAAAACTAATACAAAAATACTCACATGGCACTGTAGGGAGAATGATGTACTTTGGCCTATATAAATGGCACCTATTAAAATACTATCATTAATAAATAATAAATAGTGATATGAATAACATGTTAAAACAATTGTTATACAAAAAACCATAAAACTGAAGGATACAATGTAAAACTAAGATAACAATAAAAATGTAGTAAGGAAATTTGATAAAAGTATTCAATTGAGTAAAATGTTGAAATAATCTAATATCCATAAATAAAAAAGTTAGATGTAAATAATATGAATATTTTATAAATATGTAAATTTGAAACTGGTACCTGATCTTGACCAGTTATGATGAACGACACTGTATGGTAAAATGAAACATTATTAAACATGTTATCTTGTTGTATTGAAACAAGTAATGAATTGCTAAATTAATATGTGTAGAGGTTGGCCCATGAGTTGCTTACGTATATTAACCTTTAATTCTCAAAGGAAATATTTATGCATAAGATTGTAGAGACCAACCGTCTTTAAGCTATTGTGAAAAAACTTTATTGTATTGGGTAGAATAATATATCCACGTTAAAGGAATCTCCTATTATCTTGTAAAAAAATCAAGCATATGAAGAAATTAAAACATTGAAAAGCATGCTATTCACCTAAATGGAACAAAACATAAAACTGTCTATACTGTCAAATGATTTTAAATATATATATATTCAATCGCGGAAGGCATGAACAATAGAGTTTATCGCGCTATAGTGTTTGTAACGGCAATTCTACGTTAGAACAAACCTTTTATGTCATTTTTTTATTTCTTGTTTTCTATGTTAGATAATACGTTTTTACTTATTTATATTTACATATCTCGGTTCATCTCACTTAGGCGATAACTCATTAGATTGTCTTATTATTTCTCTATAGTATTTATAGTTTAAATGTATTCTTGCAGGTTTGCCCTTCCGTCTTTTAAAAAAGAACGTTTTACAAGATAATAGGAGATTCCTTTAACGTGGATATATTATTCTACCCAATACAATAAAGTTTTTTCTACAGATGACCTAGTCCGATATACTTTTGATTTAATTGAGTTTTTCACAATAGCTTAAAGACGGTTGGTCTCTACAATCTTATGCATAAATATTTCCTTTGAGAATTAAAGGTTAATATACGTAAGCAACTCATGGGCCAACCTCTACACATATTAATTTAGCAATTCATTACTTGTTTCAATACAACAAGATAACATGTTTAATAATGTTTCATTTTACCATACAGTGTCGTTCATCATAACTGGTCAAGATCAGGTACCAGTTTCAAATTTACATATTTATAAAATATTCATATTATTTACATCTAACTTTTTTATTTATGGATATTAGATTATTTCAACATTTTACTCAATTGAATACTTTTATCAAATTTCCTTACTACATTTTTATTGTTATCTTAGTTTTACATTGTATCCTTCAGTTTTATGGTTTTTTGTATAACAATTGTTTTAACATGTTATTCATATCACTATTTATTATTTATTAATGATAGTATTTTAATAGGTGCCATTTATATAGGCCAAAGTACATCATTCTCCCTACAGTGCCATGTGAGTATTTTTGTATTAGTTTTATTTTAGCACTTATAGTCTGCCCTGCGTCTTAAGATTTTTGATTTTTTATTCTTGTTTTTATCATTTCGTCTAACAAGTGTTGGTTTTGATCCATTTGTTTTTAATGTAATTTTTATATATATTTTTTATATATATTTTATTATTTATTGGTTTTATACACATATGTTTAGTCTTATTTATATTATTATTATTAACACTAGATATCATGTTTGTGTTTACAATTTGTTTTTATTTATGTTAATATATGTTACATGCCTGTTTTATTCTTATTTTTATTTATATATTAATCGCATATTATTTTATTTTCTTGTAATATTTTATATTTCAAGTATATCCCCCCGAGGAAGGCTTCAGGCCGAAACGCGTAGGGGACTACTAATAAAGGCACCTGTGTTCATCCCATCTCTTGCCTCATTGTCTCCTGTTGGAATAGCAAGAGCGTCCTGCTCTCTTTGTGTCTGACCCTCTGGTTGGAGCCATGTTTTCCCCCTGGAACAATGTTCTTAGTTATAAAGAAGAAGAATTAAAATCATTATTTACGGAGGATCCTTTCTTTACGGAAGAAGAAGCTATGCCTAACATTAAAGAAGAATGGGAAAACGTCATATGGATGACACAACGCCTAATTCGAGAAGAATTACATGCAGCATCCATGTTAGAATATTGCCGAAAGAAAATTATCCCACGTGGTTTGAGAGTGCAAAAGGCGCCAGGCATGTTTAAGGATGATGATGAGTTTATGTCTAATTGGATCAAAATTTTAAATAAGTGTTCATTAGATTTAATGATTTTAATTATTAATACATCTAGACGCAGGGCAGAGGTTTTTAAACCTTTGTTAGACACTTCTATTGAAAAACTTAAGAAATTGGATAACAAATTTGATGAGGAAAAAAGGAAATTTGATAAAAATACAGTTGAGTATAAAAAAGAGATTAAAGAAATTAAAATCAGTAAGTATAAGCGTGATGAAGAAGATTATAAGATGAATACTGTTTACTATTGGACCCATGATGGGTCCGCCTTTAGGAACAGACAAAGAAAGGGTTCTTTTAGAAAACCTGGACTCTCTCCTAAACCTACTACGAGAGATAACACCAGAACCAAATATAATAATAGGGACAGGTCACGCTCTAAATCCCCGAGAACCCATAGGAGGAATAGCTATAAAAATGATAACAGGATTAGAGAGAGATCTCATTCTAAATCGCCAGATTCTACACGAGGGCCCAAAAGAGGAAGGTTCACATCAGGAGAACATCATGAAGCTACTATAGATCACTCGGCCCCTCTGTTTTCCACAGTACCATCTAGGTCTCAGGTTCAGAGCCCTCGTCGGGATTTTCACATGGACTCTCTTTGGAAAGGAGGTGGGCGGGATTATCATCCGAATCCACCCAGGTCACCACGAAGATACAGGAACAACCACACACATCAACAGCAAGGCACCGCCCGAGATGTGGGCCTGATGTCCAAGAGAAGATTAAACTGGGATCTGTGAGTAATGTCATTAACCTCTCAGACTATTCTCTTTCTGAAATCGAATTACAGGTATTAGAAAAAGGTTTATCATTTGTTCCCACTAAAACTCATGACAAATTTAATACTCATATAGAACTTTATAAATTTTTCCGTAAACTTAAAATTATCAACTATTTCGGCAATAGTGAACTAGGTTCCACAGATTTATCAGTAGTTAGAAGGCCCTCTACCTGGGTGCCTCCTCCAAACGTTGATCCTCTCATCACGGCCTATGAAAAAACAGTATTATCCAAAGTCAACAATTTATATCATGGTAAGTCCAAAGTATATTATAACACTACAAGGATACAAAAAGAAGCATTGGAAGGTTTGCGCAAGAACAACTCTATTGTCATCAAACCCGCAGATAAAGGAGGGGCGATAGTTGTACAAAATCGCGTATCCTACATAAATGAGGTTCTACGGCAGTTGAACGATACCCAATTCTATCAAAAAATTTTTGACGATCCTACTCCTATTTTACAGCAGAGAATAGAATCCTTGTTATATTTAGGCAATCAGGCCGGCTATCTTACGTCTAAAGAAGTGTCATATCTTACAGTGAAACATCCTATTATACCAACAATATATGTTATTCCTAAAATTCATAAATCCCTCGATAATCCACCAGGTCGTCCTATAGTTTCAGCCATTGGCTCACTTTTTGAGCCTATCTCCAAATTTATGGATCTTTTTTTAAGACCATTTGTATCTGAAGCAGAATCCTATTTACGGGACTCCACCCATGTCATTAATATTTTAGACACCTATATTGGATATCACGATAAGTTAATATTGGTCACTTTAGATATAGTTTCTCTCTATACCAACATTCCTCAGAAAGCAGCCATTGAAGTATTAGCAAATACACTTATACGTAGGCCGCAACCAGTACGTACCCCTACTTGTTATCTCATTCAATTAGCTTCTCTGGCTATGACTGAAAATTTTTTTTGTTTTAAAGGTATATTTTATAAACAGATAAAAGGTGTGGCCATGGGATCTCCCATGGCCCCAGATGTGGCCAATTTATATGTTACCAATTTCGAAGAGAAATTCCTCAAATTCTATCCCTTCAAAAAACATGTCACTTTATGGAAAAGGTATATTGATGATATTATAATAATTTGGGACGGTTCTGAAACTATGCTGCAAGAATTTTTCGAATGGATTAACAGCTTGGACCCCAATTTACAGTTCGAGGGCAATTATAGTATGGATAGTATTGCATATTTGGATCTTTACATCAAAAAGGGGAATGATGGGTTTACCACAGAATTATACCGAAAACCCACAGATCGCAACACTCTGCTTCAGTATGATAGTTACCATAATACTACATTAAAAAACAATTTACCTATCAGTCAATTCCTTAGGGTAAGGAGAATATGCACTAAAGAACATGATTTTGATAAACATGCAGCAGAGTTGCGCCAGAGATTCTTAAAACGTGGGTACCCGAAAAGATGTGTCAAAAAAGCATTTTTTAGGGCATGCACCACTGAACGGAAGAGTCTTTTAAATAAAAAGCCACGTCATAAAAATGATAAAATTGTTTGCTCACTCACTTTTTCGCAATATTCTAAAGAGATTTCTGAAATATTAAGACAGGAATGGTATCTTTTAAATGGAGTCTCCAGTTTAGCTTCTAAGAACATCATGTTGGCCTATAAACGCAACTCTAATCTGGCAAATACATTGGTTTCATCGGCTCTCACATACCACAAACCATCACCTCATATTAAAGGGCACTACCCCTGTGGCAATTGTTCTGTTTGCGTTCATGCACTTACAGTTAAACAAGTTTACATCCATCCAGTCACACAGTGTAAATTTTACATCAATCACTTTTCAAATTGTAAAACAGAAAAGGTTATTTATTTGATTGTATGTCCATGTAATTTAATATATGTAGGTAAAACTAAACGCCAGATTCGTACCCGAATCATAGAACATAGAAGTTGTTTACAAAGGAGCGTAGAAGACAGCCCACTAGTTGCACATTGGTTGGAGAAACATCATACTATCCAGGATTTGAAATTTTTGGTCATCAAAACAGTGGTTCCCAGTTGGCGTGGAGGAGATTTTGACAAAGTTCTTCTGCGATTAGAACAGAGATTCATTTATGAATTCAACAGTTTAACACCTAATGGTTTAAATCAAGAAGTTGATTTGTCAGTATTTTTATAGTCATGTAATCAATAGAATATCTTTTTTTACAATAACACCGTGTTTTCACATATACGTTTTCGTATAACATAACACAACACCCTATACTTTTAGTTGGACATCGTTCATTTGATAATGATTATATGGATATTCCACTTGTTTCTTGAGTCTTTTAATGGCACAACTTTTATATATGTTCGTGTATCTTACACTCTCATCCTAAAGAAATACGTCATTATACCAATCACGCCCTCCTCCATTGAGTATTTAAAGCCTTACGTAAAGACGTCATTTCCTTAATAGCTCAGTCTACACCTTTATTCTGGAAGTGCGTTTATATTTTGGTTATTTAGGTGAGTAGTATCCTCTTCGATGTTTTTATTTTCTTTATGTGGTTGACTCCAAATTATATAAACAGCAAGGTGTATCGGGAATTTGACGTTGGTACAAACAATTTATAACATTTTAATATAGTTAAATGCTTCGACCTATTTAAACCCACATACCTAGTTTTTTTCCTTCTCTATAGAATCCGTTTTTCCCTCTCTATAGAATTCGGTTTTACCACCCGGTTTTTATGCGTGTCGGTTTATCACCTCGGCGATTTATTTTTATCATGTCTCACTATCCTTATAGTAATTATAGTTTGATTGAAGAGAAGCAGGTTGCCCCCCCTTTCTTTTGAATAAAAGTTGGGAATGGTTTACAAATGATAAGAGATCTTTTCTGCGCGCCTTCTTACATTGAGAATTTAAAGCCCTAGGTTAAGACGTCATTTCCTAAGAGCTTAGTCTATACCTTCATTTGATAGCACAGACAGGTTTATATTTTGTACATTTAGGTGAATAGCATGTTTTTCAATGTTTTATTTTCTTCATATCTTGGATTTTAATATATTCAATCGCGGAAGGCATGAACAATAAAGTTTACCGCGCTACAGTGTTTGTAACGGCATTCTTTCATGAATACAACAGATTAACACCTAATGGTTTATATCTTACACTCTCATCCTGAAGAAATACGTCATTACACTAATCACGCCCTCCTCCATTGAGTATTTAAAGCCTTACGTAAAGACGACATTTCCTTAATAGCTTAGTCTACACCTTTATTCTGGAAGTGCGTTTGTATTTTGGTTATTCAGGTGAGTAGTATGCTCTTCGATGTTTTAATTTCTTTACGTGGTTGACTCCAAATTATATAAACAGCAAGGTGTATCGGAAATCTGACGTTGGTACAAACAGTTTATAACATTTTAATGTAGTCAAATGCTTCGATCTATTTAAACCTACATACCTTGTTTTTTTCCTTCTCTATAGTATTCGGTTTTACCACCCGGTTTCCATGCGTGTCGGTCTATCACTTCGGCGATTTATTTTTATCATGTCTCACTATTCTTATAGCATTTATGGTTTGATTGAAGTGATGCAGGTTGCCCCCCCTTTTTTGAATAAAAGTTGGGAACGGTTTATAAATAATAAGAGATCCTTTCCGCGCGCCCTCTTACATTGAGAATTTAAAGCCCTAGGTTCAGACGTCATTTCCTAAGAGCTCAGTCTATACCTTCATTTGACAGTATAGACAGTTTTATGTTTTGTTCCATTTAGGTGAATAGCATGCTTTTCAATGTTTTAATTTCTTCATATGCTTGATTTTAAATATATTCAATCGCGGAAGGCATGAACAATAGAGTTTATCGCGCTATAGTGTTTGTAACGGCAATTCTACGTTAGAACAAACCTTTTATGTCATTTTTTTATTTCTTGTTTTCTATGTTAGATAATACGTTTTTACTTATTTATATTTACATATCTCGGTTCATCTCACTTAGGCGATAACTCATTAGATTGTCTTATTATTTCTCTATAGTATTTATAGTTTAAATGTATTCTTGCAGGTTTGCCCTTCCGTCTTTTAAAAAAGAACGTTTTACAAGATAATAGGAGATTCCTTTAACGTGGATATATTATTCTACCCAATACAATAAAGTTTTTTCTACAGATGACCTAGTCCGATATACTTTTGATTTAATTGAGTTTTTCACAATAGCTTAAAGACGGTTGGTCTCTACAATCTTATGCATAAATATTTCCTTTGAGAATTAAAGGTTAATATACGTAAGCAACTCATGGGCCAACCTCTACACATATTAATTTAGCAATTCATTACTTGTTTCAATACAACAAGATAACATGTTTAATAATGTTTCATTTTACCATACAGTGTCGTTCATCATAACTGGTCAAGATCAGGTACCAGTTTCAAATTTACATATTTATAAAATATTCATATTATTTACATCTAACTTTTTTATTTATGGATATTAGATTATTTCAACATTTTACTCAATTGAATACTTTTATCAAATTTCCTTACTACATTTTTATTGTTATCTTAGTTTTACATTGTATCCTTCAGTTTTATGGTTTTTTGTATAACAATTGTTTTAACATGTTATTCATATCACTATTTATTATTTATTAATGATAGTATTTTAATAGGTGCCATTTATATAGGCCAAAGTACATCATTCTCCCTACAGTGCCATGTGAGTATTTTTGTATTAGTTTTATTTTAGCACTTATAGTCTGCCCTGCGTCTTAAGATTTTTGATTTTTTATTCTTGTTTTTATCATTTCGTCTAACAAGTGTTGGTTTTGATCCATTTGTTTTTAATGTAATTTTTATATATATTTTTTATATATATATTTTATTATTTATTGGTTTTATACACATATGTTTAGTCTTATTTATATTATTATTATTAACACTAGATATCATGTTTGTGTTTACAATTTGTTTTTATTTATGTTAATATATGTTACATGCCTGTTTTATTCTTATTTTTATTTATATATTAATCGCATATTATTTTATTTTCTTGTAATATTTTATATTTCAAGTATATCCCCCCGAGGAAGGCTTCAGGCCGAAACGCGTAGGGGACTACTAATAAAGGCACCTGTGTTCATCCCATCTCTTGCCTCATTGTCTCAGAGTTTGCTTAGTCACCAGGAGCCCCAGACAGCTGGGGTCATAGGATAAGAAAACCTGGGGTACTTTGCGGTGGCCCCAAGTCTGTTGCCGATAGAAGGACAGGGCCCTTTTACAATCCAGAGTATTGAGAACAGTCTCTGCTTTGCTGGTGTGAGGCCTCAGGAAGAAGGTGGGTAGCACTGCCTCCTGACTGAGGTGGAACGGGGAAACACCACTTTTGGCAGAAACTTGGGGTGTGTGCGGAGTACCGCCCTGTTCTTGAAGAACCTCGTGTTGGGGTGGGGGGGGCTCTGCCATCAGAGCTTGGAGCTCGCTGACTCTGCGAGCTGATGTGAGCACCACAAGGAATATGACCTTCCAGGAGAGGTACTGCAGGTGGCAGGTATCCAAGGGCTCAAATGGAAGCTTAGTGAGCTGTGAAAGCATCACATTTAGAGCCTACTCTGCCGCTGGAGGGCAGACGAGGAGTTTGGATAGCATGAGGCCCCATAGGAATCGGTTCACAAGGGGCTGCATCGAGAAGGGCTTTCCATCAATGCACTGACTGAATTGGACTTTCGTCCCACCTGTGACAGGTGGAGAAGGTACTGGAGTACCACTTGCACTCAGCAGGAGAACAGGTATGCCCATCTCTCTGCACACCATACCGAGAAACGGTGCCACTTAAAGACATACGTCCTTCTTGTGGAGGCCTTACACAAGGCCAGAACCACCTCCTCCACGTCCCATGGGAGATTGAAGGGAGCTAACACTACTCTTTCAGCAGCCAAGCTGTGAGTGACAGGAATCCCAGGATGGGGTGTAGGAGAGAGCCCTGCTCTTGTGAGAGTAGCCCTGGGGCTCAGCCCAGGGGAATCAGCGCCGCCGCCAATACAGAGAGGAGCAATGAGAACCAGGGCTGCCTAGGCAACCGAGGAGCTATCAGCATTAGTGATGCTCTGCTTGCTGGACCTTGAATAGGGTCCTAGTGGCCAGCGGTATAGGTGGGAAGGCATACAAGAGGCCTTCCATCCACTGGATGAGGAATGCACCTGCTGCCACCCGGGAAGGGTGTGGTTGGCAGGAGCAGAATCGGGGCAACTGTGTGTTGTCCAGGGTGGCAAACAAGTCTATCGAGGGGATGCCCCAGACACAAAACAGCTGAGAGGCTACTCTTGGGTCCTGGCGCCACTCGTGCGACTGGAGGACTCTGCATAGTTCGTCCACCAGAGCATTGTCCTGGTCCAGGAAATAAACCACCCTCAGGAACATGAGCATCCCCCTCTATGCTGCATAGGCGCAGAGGGCTACTTCCTCCTGGAAGAGGGGGTATGACGCTGTGCCACCTTGTTTGTTCACACAGAACATTGCGACCTGGTTGTCGGTCTAGATCAGCACCGGGTGGTACTGCAGTTGGTGGCAAAAAGCTCTAAAAGCAGGAATATCGCCCGGAGCTCTAGCAGGTTGATTTGCAACTGGGATTCCTCCTGGGACCAGCAGCCCTGCGTCTGAAGGTCCTTGCAGTGTGCTCCCCAGCCCAGAAGGGAGGCATCCGTGAAGAGGACCCTCTTGGGGGTGGGTGCCTGGAAGGGTATCCCAACTTGAAGGTGATGTGGACTCTGCCACCATCCGAGGAACTCCGTCAGCTGGCGGATCACTCTCATTCTGTCCCTGAGCTTACCTGTGGCTTGTGTCCACTGAGAGCGGAGGCACCACTGGGCTGCCCTCATGTGAAGGCAGGCATATGGGGTCATGTGAACCATGGAGGCCATGTGTCCCAACAGGCAGAGTACGAGTTAGGCAGGTAGTGTCTGGTGTCAGTGCACCTCTGCAGCTAACTCCCTGAGGTGTCTTGACCTTTCCTGAGGGAGGAAGGCTTTCACCTGAGGGTATCTAGTTGCGCCCCTATGAACACTAGGCACTGGGTCTGGATGAGGTGTGACTTGGCATAGTTTATGACGAACCCTAGGTGGTGCAGGATGCTTATATTGTGCCCGGCAGCGCATCAAGTCTCTGTAGCTGTGGCTCTATTTATGAGACAGTCGTCCAGATAAGGGAAGATGAAGGCCCCTTGAATCCAGTGTTGCCTCGTGTCCGGGGACTCCTTGTCCTCGGTCTCCCATTTGGATAAGTCCAAGTACGAGTCCAATGCCACGCGATCACCTCAGTCAAAGGTCACTCCATGCAGGCCACGACCTCTGGAGGATCGGCGGTCTGAGCCACGGGCACTCGCCAGGGAGGACTGGTGACCCAAGGAACAGGACTGGGACATCATCTGGTGTCAGTGGTGCTCGAGGACCGGTTCGACGTCCGGTGAGGCCCTCAATGTTGAGGGTCCTGTTCTCGCGACAGATGAACCGCACGAGTCGGACATGAACGCTTGCTGCATGGCCACTAGGGCAGATATACTGCTCTCTAGGGAGGCCATTCTGGTCTCTATACCAGTTGGCTCAGCAGCCTTCGACGCAGGCACCGAGGACTTCGGGCCCGGTGTCGGTACTATCCAGGAGTCCTCCTCAAAGAGGATGGCCTTGAAGGTCCGAGGCTGGTCGGCAGGTGCCGACAACTCCTTATAGGGCAGCTTCGAAGGCTGCTCCTGTCGGTTCTGGGGTGGGATTTCTTCCTGGATCCGTCCTATGAAGCAGTTTGAGGGTTTCTTCTTTTTGTGCTCCACCTCTGGGTATTTCCACTCGGAGGAACCGCAGCCGCAGGACTCCGAAGAGGCTCTGGCTTCGCAGGGCACCGAGGTATCAGAGGGGGCCATGGAGCATGGTGTCACCTGAAACTCTTGCGTGGAGTCGGACTAATGAAAAAACTTTTCCTGCTGCTGATAGAGGTTCTTTAAAGCCTTTGAGGTAATGGTTCTGCAGAGATCACAGTCTGAGTGTTATGCTCCGGGCCACTGACGCAGCCTTCGCCCTAACTCGATGAGCCGTGACTCGACCCTCCAACGAGAGGCCGGCTGCCCCATAAGCCCAAGCGATACAGTCAGCAACCCATATGGACAAAGTACGCTTGGAGACAGGTAGCCCCAACTTATTGGGGTCAAAGGAAACGAAGAGCTGAACAGCCCTCCTATGCTCTCGCGTATGGTCAAGGTAGAAGGACAAGGCCCTCCTACAGTCCAGGGTATGCAGGACCATCTCAGCCCGGCTGGCGTGCGGTCTGGGAAAGAAGGTCGGAAGAACCACCTCCTGGTTGAGATGAAAAGGGGAAACCACTTTAGGAAGAAACATAGGGTGTGTCCGTAAGATTACCCCTATTCCTGTAGAACCTAGTGTAAGGAAGATCAGACACTAGGGCCTGCAGTTCACTAACGCGCCTAGCAGAGGTAAGGGCCACCAGAAACAAGGTTTTCCAGGAAAGAAAACGAAGAGGACAGGTAGCCATAGGTTCAAAGGGCGGACAGGTAATCCTCTGCAAGACCACATTCAGATCCCATTCAGGGGCTGGTGGGCGCAAAGGAGGCTTAAGGAGAAGGAGGCCTCGGAGAAAATGAGCCACCAAAGGGTGGTTGGAAAGAGGCCTGCCATCCACCGGTGCGTGATGCGCAGAGAGAGCACTGAGGTGTACTCTGACAGAGTTGGACTTAAGGCCCAGATTGGATAGGTAAAGCAAATATTGCAAGACCACTGCCACTTAGCAGGAGAAGGGATTCTCAGACTGCCGATCACACCACACGGAGAAGCTACGCCACTTAAGAGCGTAGGACTTCCGGGTGGAGGGCCGCCTGGAGGCCAAGACTACCTCTTCCACCTCACGAGGCAGCAGGAGGGGAGCAAGGACTACCCTTTCAGCAGCCAGGCCATCAGATGAAGGGACCGGAGGTTGGGGTGTAGGAGAGTCCCCTGATCCTGTGACAGGAGATCGGGTTGAAACCCCAGAGGAAGAGGAGTGTCCACCGCCAGCTGCATCAGAAGCGGGAACCAGGGTTGCCTCGGCCACCGGGGAGCCACCAGGATCATCGAGGCTTTGTCCCTGAGAACCTTGAAGAGTGTCCGAGACACCAGTGGCATGGGAGGAAAGGCATACAAGAGGCCTGTGGACCATGGAGTCAAAAAAGCATCCGCCGCTACTCTGAGAGGATGCGGTTGTCGAGAGCAGAATCTGGGAAGTTGCCGGTTCAGAGTACTGGCAAATAGATCCATGGTGGGGAGACCCGACCTGAGAAAGATCCGTTGAACCACCAATGGGTCTAATCTCCACTCGTGTGGTTGGAGGATTCTGCTCAGCTTGTCTGCCAGGTAATTTTCTTGACCTGGGAGATAGACCGCTTTGAGGAGGATGCCGTGAAGGATGGCCCAAGAGCACAGTCTTCGTGCCTCCTGACAGAGAAGGAAGGAGCCTGTGCCGCCTTGTTTGTTCACGTAGAACATTGCAACCTGATTGTCCGTCTGGACCAGCACAGACTGGTGAGAATTGAGGTGGGAAAAAGCCTTCAGAGCTAGGCGGATGGCTCTGAGCAGATTCCCAGGGAGTCCAGAGGCCTTGAGTACATATGCCTTGGCAATGTGCTCCCCAACCCAGGAGAGAAGCATCGGTTGACAGCACCTGAGAAGGTGGGGGAGATTGAAAATCCACTCCCAGCACCAGGTTTGGTAGGTGAAGCCACCACCGTAGAGAAGAGACCAACAGGCTGGATATCTGTATGAGTCTGGGTCCACCAAGAAACAGCAACTGCCACGTAGGCAACAGGAACCAGTCAGAGACCGTGGCAGGAGGTTCAAATCGACCTTTATTAATCCACGGATAAGGTGCGCCAAACCCAACACAGGCCGTGTTTCGTGTACCACTTCTTCAGGGGTTATAGGCTCACTACAAAATATACATACACGTAAAACCAACAGCAAACAGAAATGGTTGTGTGAACATGAATAAAAGACAACTGATGTTAAACCATTAAGATAAAACATTAAAAACATTAAAACAAGCTAATTATAACATGTGTACAGCTAAAACACTTTAATAATAACAAACAAATAAGTGATAAATGAATATAAAAATAATAAATAAAAAATGAAAAATAAATATTAAAAACAAATATTAAAAATTAAAAATTAACCATATAAATATTCATGATGCAATAACTCACTTGATAAAAAAATGTGATATTAGGGTTTTATGTAATAATAATAATAATAATAATAATAATAATAATAAAACAACATAATACAAAACTCTAAAAAAAGAGAAAGAGAAATGTGTTACCTATGTATATATGTTCGTAGATTATCTTTTAAATTATAACCACAAGACCAAAAACCATGAAAAGAGAAGGAGAAACCGGAGAAAAGGAGGAGGTGGGCTTAAAAAACATGTAAATTGTTAATGCCAATGTTCAAAATAAAAAACGAAATACAAATTTGTAAAACATTTTTTTAAAAATAAATAATAAAAATAATACTAATAATATTAACAATAATAATGATAATAATAATAATAATAATAGTGAATGATGAATAAGTAAAAAATAAATAATAAATAAAAAACTAATATAATAAATATAAATATAAATTAAAAATATAAATTTTGCACATATATATATAAAATATTGTACTATAAAAATATAAATTAAATATATGCAATAAAAAACATAAAACACAAAATTTATTATTTATAATGACCCATATCCATAAAAAGATAATAAATATGTGAATAAATAAATCAATAAATAAATAAATCAAAAATATAAAATATGTAAAAAACCTACCACTGCACCAAGCTAAATTCAAAGAAACCTTTTTGCTGAGCAGAGGCACGGATACCACCGGCCTCTAGTGCATGATGCAATTATGACTGTGTGTAAAAAATAGACAAATGAACAAATATGTAAGAGAACATGGACACATTGGCAATGACAATATAAGATGAGAATTACCATTCAAAAAATATATATGATAAAAAACTTGAAGATCATCATAAAATAGGGAGAGCCCAGTGTGCAACTAAACTGGATTCAATGCAACTCATTGGGTGCTCTGATACAAAAGAAGCCGTGTTCTATTATACTTAAAAAGACTATGAATATGAGGCAAAAAACATAAAAAATATCCTAATGTAATGATGTCATTAGTTTTCTAGGTCTGAAATAAAAGGTGTTTGTGAATTTGGCCAATTTTACTTGCTTCACACGTACTGACTGCTATAGATAAGTAGCCAGTGCTATAAAGATTCAAAAAGATTTCAAAAAACGAGAAGAGAAGAATACTGCATGCACCTTGTGTTCTATTTTACAAGCTACCCTAAAGTCATCTTATTGGCCCCAAAAAGATGCTACTGATAAAATTACGTGCTATAAATTAACTTCTACTGTGGAAAATAGGGACTGTAACAACAACGGAGTACAGTGAAAACATTGCTCTCAAACATCGCTCAAATGCTGAAGCAAAGAAACACCATTAAACCTGCTTTATCCAGTGAAATCATTTGTTCCCATAACCGGATGAAAACATAAAAGGAAAAGATATGAATAAAATTAAAAACTTTTATACCGGAGATAGGAGCGACTGGTCGCCATCAACTGATAGAATAACTGGAAATGTGACACACCGTATGTATGCCCTATACACCCGTTGTTGTGGGGAAACTGAAATCATCCAAATAATAACCTTGAATAGCCCCTGTCACTTAGAAAACCGCCGTATTTGATAGATTATTACACCTAGAAAAAAACTGAACCAGATAACATGTGCTGATATCGCTGTGGACTGCACTTGTCTGCTTCTTTTAAAACGCCGTTTTGGGCGGGAAAAAGCATTCAATCTTAAGACAGTAGCTGTATTGAAAATGCTGCCAAGACTAACGCTGCTATAAATAGCACACTGAGCTTGTGTATTCGTAAGTTTTAGGGGGCAGAATCAACCTTCAACAAGTGTGAAACACCCCTATAAACCCCCAAAAACCTTACTGTATATGAAGGGATATCCAAACCAGAAGTCGACTCGTAACCTTCATGAAACCAGGCACCTCGCACTAATCATAGCAAAGCAGTCCATTGCACATGCGTGCTTCTTTTAAAACCGCCATTTTGGCGGGAAAAACTTTAAAATATTCAAACTGGCAACTCTTTGTTGTTTAAAAGATGTATACTGCCCAAAGAAATTTTACATTTATAAGAAATACTTATTTAAAATCGGGGAATGAAATGTAGACACGATGTGAATAATGATGTTGGGGACCCTTAAAGGAAAATGCGGAACTAGAATAAATAATTAAAGTATAAAACCTATCTAAAAATGAATGAATAAATAAATATTCAATGAATAATTAATAATTCAAATTTTGAAAATGATATTAATAACAATATATTAATATTTTTTTAAAAAAAATTTAAAACTTAATAATGAATAAATAAAGAAAAAAGATTTAAAGAAAAAGGGGGGAAGGAAAAAGGATTAAATTTAAACCCAAATTGCAATTGGATGTAGGACGGACCATGAACCACAGCACATAAAAAAACATTTTGTAATATATTTCTCAAGGGGAAAGAGGTCCAACTACAAAAACACCGATAAATCTTCATCCATGTTAAGTCCATGTGGAACCATGGAATTTAACAAGAAAATGTATTTTTGTTCTAACCTTGCTGTAGTTTTGACTAGATCTCCCCCTCTCCAATTTAATTGTATTTTTTTCAAAACAAAGAATTTTATGTCAGCCAAAGTATGTCCCATATCTAGCCAATGTTGTACAATGGGTTTATCAGTTAATTTTCTCCGTACGCAACTTTTGTGTTCTACTATGCGTGTCCGTATACAACGGTTGGTCCTGCCTACATAAAGTTTACCACAAGGGCACTGTATTACATATATTACATTTGTTGTTGCGCAGTTTGAAAAATCATTAATGTAAAATTTCTTTTGAGTATCTGGATGCATAAAAAAAACCCTTACGGGCAAAACATTAAGACATACCGAGCAGTGACCACACTGAAATTGGCCCTTAAATTTAGATAATCTCTTGCGTTCAGTAAAAGCTGACGGAACCAACAAATTCCTAAGATTAACATTTCTTTTGTGGGCCACAATGAGAGAGGTATCATGAAAACCGGGGAGTGACTGGATGAGATGCCATTCTTTTTTAAGAATTTGTACTATCTTCCGTGATTTTAAAGAATATAAAAGGGGACAAACTAAGGTGGATTGTGGGTTAACCTTTCGTGTTTTGAGTAAGTTGTCTCGTGGCTCCCTTTGTGCTCTCGTGTAGGCGGCTTCAATACAACGAGGCGGGTATTGTCGTGTCTTAAAACGCTGGGATAAATCTTGTGCATGCCGTTCAAAGTCTTGTGTGGTAGAGCATATTCTTTTGACTCGAAGAAACTGCCCCACAGGTAAATTGGTTTTGAGAGAGGGATTATGGAAACTTGTAAAATGGAGAAATTGATTTTTGTCTGTGGGTTTTCTGTACAATGATGTGGTAAGCAGGCCTTCATCCTTCTGAACAAGAAGGTCTAAAAATGAAATACGGGAGGGGTCATACGTGAATTGGAACCTTAGATTGTCATCTAAACTGTTAATCCAATCATTGAATTCTGCAAGCAAATTGACCGAACCCTTCCACAGGATAAAAATGTCATCAATGTACCTAATCCAAAGTAGCACCTCTTTCTTAAATGGGTGTTGTCTCAAGAAATCCTTTTCGAACTGATACATGTAGAGATTGGCAATGTCGGGAGCCATGGAGGATCCCATGGCTACTCCCTTTATCTGCTGATAAAAAAGATCCCGGAAACAGAAATAATTCCTGCACATTGCAAGTTCAGCAAGTGTTAGAAGGAAACTAGTAGGAATACGTTTGTGATCTTGTCTAGCCATTAGAAAGTATTCAATAACCTTTAAGGCCCCATCTTGTGGAATGTTTGTGTACAATGATTCCACGTCTAGTGTGACCAAAAGCACATCATCTCCCAGGCCACTAAAATTAGAGAAAATTTCTATAGCGTGGGAAGAATCACGTATGTACGATTCCATTTTCATAACAAAAGGCCGCAAGATGACATCAATCAACTGTGAAAGGGGTTCCAAAAGAGAACCTATTGCAGATACAATAGGTCTACCAGGAGGTTTTTCTAAAGATTTGTGTATTTTCGGGATAATGTATATTGTAGGGATCACCGGTTTATCCACTATGAGAAACTCTTTTTCTTTTTTGGTAATGTGCCCTATTTCATATGCATTAAGAACCAAATTATCAATATAGCGCTTAAGTGCCTCTGTGGGATCATTGTCTAACCTCTGGTAGAATTTTTTATCACTAAGTTGTCTATTAACTTCTTCCACATACATATCTTTGTCTAGAACGACTATGGCACCTCCTTTGTCAGCCGGTTTTATAATTATGGTGGAATTCTCTTGTAATGATCTAATGGCTCGCTTTTCGCCTATCGTTAAGTTGTGGTATGGTAACTTTCCATTCTCATCTATCGCTGCTATTTGTTGTAAGACAACTCTTTCGAAAGCTTCAATAAGAGGGTCTGTTTGGGGGGGTGGCACCCATTTGGATTTCTTAGTAATAACAGATATATCTGCAGGGGGTATTGTTTGAGTGCTAAAAAAATGCTGGATGCGTATTTTCCTAAAAAATTTATATAAGTCTACACGTGTTTCAAAGGGGTCATATCGCTTAGTGGGGACAAAAGATAAACCCTTGTTTAAAACTGATGTTTCATCTGTGGTCAATTGGTATTTTGAGATATTAACCACTATATCATCTGTCAAAAGTCTCTCTCGTATGAGTAGTCCCCTCTCCAATGGCCTCTCCCTCGTGCGCGACCCCGCCCATGACCGCGACCTCTGTGAGCAAAACCTGACTTGTTTGTATACGGATCCCGTCCTTGATCTTGATTCGGAAGGGAGGGCAGGCGGGACCGGGAGGAATCCCGGCCACCTCCCTTCCAAAGCTGATTGATGTTCAAAAAATGTGTGTTAGTGTGGTTTTTCTTTTCTTTACATTTTCCTTTTGGTTGCTCACTTTTATCTCTTAAGTCAGAAGCGTTGGAGGTAGAGGCCCTACTATCATCTCCTGATGCACTTCTAATTCTTTTCTTTTTTTGCCCAACCGGGGAGCCCTCCTCTGATTCTTCTAGGGGACTATCTTTTGGATCAAAAAATGTGGATTTCCTTTGTATCCAAACTCTATCATTTTCTACTCGTTTACACCAATGGTAAACATAGCCACTTTTATAATCCTCCTCATCTCTCCGGAATTTCTCCATCTTCTTAAATTTCACATCCTTCCTAAATTGTGTCATATTTTTGTTTTAGCTGTACACATGTTATAATTAGCTTGTTTTAATGTTTTTAATGTTTTATCTTAATGGTTTAACATCAGTTGTCTTTTATTCATGTTCACACAACCATTTCTGTTTGCTGTTGGTTTTACGTGTATGTATATTTTGTAGTGAGCCTATAACCCCTGAAGAAGTGGTACACGAAACACGGCCTGTGTTGGGTTTGGCGCACCTTATCCGTGGATTAATAAAGGTCGATTTGAACCTCCTGCCACGGTCTCTGACTGGTTCCTGTTGCCTACGTGGCAGTTGCTGTTTCTTGGTGGACCCTGAGTCTTGCAGTATGTTCACACCCTGGAGAGACGTCTTGAGTTTTGGCGATGATGTTTTGGAGAAACTCATCTCCCAAGAGGCCCTGACCAACCCTGAGGATGAGTATGAAGTTGACCAAACACATACACTTTGGGAAGATGTTGTTCGACTCTCGCAACGGTTGGTCAAGGAAGAATTACATGCGGCCTATCTCCTTGAGTGTTGTAAGTCGAAGATAATCCCACGAGGATTAAGGATGAATAAGGCCCCTGGCCTGTATCAAAGTGAACAAGGATTTGTCAATTGCTGGAATGCAATTTTAAACAAATGTTCACTGGACCTCATGATACTTTTAATTACTACAGCAAATAGAAAATCTGAACTACATAAGACAGAACTTGATGGAAAATTGAACGAACTTAAGAAATGCGATAACTCATTCGATAAAATTTATGTTGACCATGACAAAAATATGACACAATTTAGGAAGGATGTGAAATTTAAGAAGATGGAGAAATTCCGGAGAGATGAGGAGGATTATAAAAGTGGCTATGTTTACCATTGGTGTAAACGAGTAGAAAATGATAGAGTTTGGATACAAAGGAAATCCACATTTTTTGATCCAAAAGATAGTCCCCTAGAAGAATCAGAGGAGGGCTCCCCGGTTGGGCAAAAAAAGAAAAGAATTAGAAGTGCATCAGGAGATGATAGTAGGGCCTCTACCTCCAACGCTTCTAACTTAAGAGATAAAAGTGAGCAACCAAAAGGAAAATGTAAAGAAAAGAAAAACCACACTAACACACATTTTTTGATCATCAATCAGCTTTGGAAGGGAGGTGGCCGGGATTCCTCCCGGTCCCGCCTGCCCTCCCTTCCGAATCAAGATCAAGGACGGGATCCGTATACAAACAAGTCAGGTTTTGCTCACAGAGGTCGCGGTCGTGGGCGGGGTCGCGCACGAGGGAGAGGCCATTGGAGAGGGGACTACTCATACGAGAGAGACTTTTGACAGATGATATAGTGGTTAATATCTCAAAATACCAATTGACCACAGATGAAACATCAGTTTTAAACAAGGGTTTATCTTTTGTCCCCACTAAGCGATATGACCCCTTTGAAACACGTGTAGACTTATATAAATTTTTTAGGAAAATACGCATCCAGCATTTTTTTAGCACTCAAACAATACCCCCTGCAGATATATCTGTTATTACTAAGAAATCCAAATGGGTGCCACCCCCCCAAACAGACCCTCTTATTGAAGCTTTCGAAAGAGTTGTCTTACAACAAATAGCAGCGATAGATGAGAATGGAAAGTTACCATACCACAACTTAACGATAGGCGAAAAGCGAGCCATTAGATCATTACAAGAGAATTCCACCATAATTATAAAACCGGCTGACAAAGGAGGTGCCATAGTCGTTCTAGACAAAGATATGTATGTGGAAGAAGTTAATAGACAACTTAGTGATAAAAAATTCTACCAGAGGTTAGACAATGATCCCACAGAGGCACTTAAGCGCTATATTGATAATTTGGTTCTTAATGCATATGAAATAGGGCACATTACCAAAAAAGAAAAAGAGTTTCTCATAGTGGATAAACCGGTGATCCCTACAATATACATTATCCCGAAAATACACAAATCTTTAGAAAAACCTCCTGGTAGACCTATTGTATCTGCAATAGGTTCTCTTTTGGAACCCCTTTCACAGTTGATTGATGTCATCTTGCGGCCTTTTGTTATGAAAATGGAATCGTACATACGTGATTCTTCCCACGCTATAGAAATTTTCTCTAATTTTAGTGGCCTGGGAGATGATGTGCTTTTGGTCACACTAGACGTGGAATCATTGTACACAAACATTCCACAAGATGGGGCCTTAAAGGTTATTGATTACTTTCTAATGGCTAGACAAGATCACAAACGTATTCCTACTAGTTTCCTTCTAACACTTGCTGAACTTGCAATGTGCAGGAATTATTTCTGTTTCCGGGATCTTTTTTATCAGCAGATAAAGGGAGTAGCCATGCGATCCTCCATGGCTCCCGACATTGCCAATCTCTACATGTATCAGTTCGAAAAGGATTTCTTGAGACAACACCCATTTAAGAAAGAGGTGCTACTTTGGATTAGGTACATTGATGACATTTTTATCCTGTGGAAGGGTTCGGTCAATTTGCTTGCAGAATTCAATGATTGGATTAACAGTTTAGATGACAATCTAAGGTTCCAACTCACGTATGACCCCTCCCGTATTTCATTTTTAGACCTTCTTGTTCAGAAGGATGAAGGCCTGCTTACCACATCATTGTACAGAAAACCCACAGACAAAAATCAATTTCTCCATTTTACAAGTTTCCATAATCCCTCTCTCAAAACCAATTTACCTGTGGGGCAGTTTCTTCGAGTCAAAAGAATATGCTCTACCACACAAGACTTTGAACGGCATGCACAAGATTTATCCCAGCGTTTTAAGACACGACAATACCCGCCTCGTTGTATTGAAGCCGCCTACACGAGAGCACAAAGGGAGCCACGAGACAACTTACTCAAAACACGAAAGGTTAACCCACAATCCACCTTAGTTTGTCCCCTTTTATATTCTTTAAAATCGCGGAAGATAGTACAAATTCTTAAAAAAGAATGGCATCTCATCCAGTCACTCCCCGGTTTTCATGATACCTCTCTCATTGTGGCCCACAAAAGAAATGTTAATCTTAGGAATTTGTTGGTTCCGTCAGCTTTTACTGAACGCAAGAGATTATCTAAATTTAAGGGCCAATTTCAGTGTGGTCACTGCTCGGTATGTCTTAATGTTTTGCCCGTAAGGGTTTTTTTTATGCATCCAGATACTCAAAAGAAATTTTACATTAATGATTTTTCAAACTGCGCAACAACAAATGTAATATATGTAATACAGTGCCCTTGTGGTAAACTTTATGTAGGCAGGACCAACCGTTGTATACGGACACGCATAGTAGAACACAAAAGTTGCGTACGGAGAAAATTAACTGATAAACCCATTGTACAACATTGGCTAGATATGGGACATACTTTGGCTGACATAAAATTCTTTGTTTTGAAAAAAATACAATTAAATTGGAGAGGGGGAGATCTAGTCAAAACTACAGCAAGGTTAGAACAAAAATACATTTTCTTGTTAAATTCCATGGTTCCACATGGACTTAACATGGATGAAGATTTATCGGTGTTTTTGTAGTTGGACCTCTTTCCCCTTGAGAAATATATTACAAAATGTTTTTTTATGTGCTGTGGTTCATGGTCCGTCCTACATCCAATTGCAATTTGGGTTTAAATTTAATCCCTTTTCCTTCCCCCCTTTTTCTTTAAATCTTTTTTCTTTATTTATTCATTATTAAGTTTTAAATTTTTTTAAAAAAAATATTAATATATTGTTATTAATATCATTTTCAAAATTTGAATTATTAATTATTCATTGAATATTTATTTATTCATTCATTTTTAGATAGGTTTTATACTTTAATTATTTATTCTAGTTCCGCATTTTCCTTTAAGGGTCCCCAACATCATTATTCACATCGTGTCTACATTTCATTCCCCGATTTTAAATAAGTATTTCTTATAAATGTAAAATTTCTTTGGGCGGTATACATCTTTTAAACAACAAAGAGTTGCCAGTTTGAATATTTTAAAGTTTTTTCCCGCCAAAATGGCGGTTTTAAAAGAAGCACGCATGTGCAATGGACTGCTTTGCTATGATTAGTGCGAGGTGCCTGGTTTCATGAAGGTTACGAGTCGACTTCTGGTTTGGATATCCCTTCATATACAGTAAGGTTTTTGGGGGTTTATAGGGGTGTTTCACACTTGTTGAAGGTTGATTCTGCCCCCTAAAACTTACGAATACACAAGCTCAGTGTGCTATTTATAGCAGCGTTAGTCCTGGCAGCATTTTCAATACAGCTACTGTCTTAAGATTGAATGCTTTTTTCCCGCCCAAAACGGCGTTTTAAAAGAAGCAGACAAGTGCAGTCCACAGCGATATCAGCACATGTTATCTGGTTCAGTTTTTTTCTAGGTGTAATAATCTATCAAATACGGCGGTTTTCTAAGTGACAGGGGCTATTCAAGGTTATTATTTGGATGATTTCAGTTTCCCCACAACAACGGGTGTATAGGGCATACATACGGTGTGTCACATTTCCAGTTATTCTATCAGTTGATGGCGACCAGTCGCTCCTATCTCCGGTATAAAAGTTTTTAATTTTATTCATATCTTTTCCTTTTATGTTTTCATCCGGTTATGGGAACAAATGATTTCACTGGATAAAGCAGGTTTAATGGTGTTTCTTTGCTTCAGCATTTGAGCGATGTTTGAGAGCAATGTTTTCACTGTACTCCGTTGTTGTTACAGTCCCTATTTTCCACAGTAGAAGTTAATTTATAGCACGTAATTTTATCAGTAGCATCTTTTTGGGGCCAATAAGATGACTTTAGGGTAGCTTGTAAAATAGAACACAAGGTGCATGCAGTATTCTTCTCTTCTCGTTTTTTGAAATCTTTTTGAATCTTTATAGCACTGGCTACTTATCTATAGCAGTCAGTACGTGTGAAGCAAGTAAAATTGGCCAAATTCACAAACACACCTTTTATTTCAGACCTAGAAAACTAATGACATCATTACATTAGGATATTTTTTATGTTTTTTGCCTCATATTCATAGTCTTTTTAAGTATAATAGAACACGGCTTCTTTTGTATCAGAGCACCCAATGAGTTGCATTGAATCCAGTTTAGTTGCACACTGGGCTCTCCCTATTTTATGATGATCTTCAAGTTTTTTATCATATATATTTTTGAATGGTAATTCTCATCTTATATTGTCATTGCCAATGTGTCCATGTTCTCTTACATATTTGTTCATTTGTCTATTTTTTACACACAGTCATAATTGCATCATGCACTAGAGGCCGGTGGTATCCGTGCCTCTGCTCAGCAAAAAGGTTTCTTTGAATTTAGCTTGGTGCAGTGGTAGGTTTTTTACATATTTTATATTTTTGATTTATTTATTTATTGATTTATTTATTCACATATTTATTATCTTTTTATGGATATGGGTCATTATAAATAATAAATTTTGTGTTTTATGTTTTTTATTGCATATATTTAATTTATGTTTTTATAGTACAATATTTTATATATATATGTGCAAAATTTATATTTTTAATTTATATTTATATTTATTATATTAGTTTTTTATTTATTATTTATTTTTTACTTATTCATCATTCACTATTATTATTATTATTATCATTATTATTGTTAATATTATTAGTATTATTTTTATTATTTATTTTTAAAAAAATGTTTTACAAATTTGTATTTCGTTTTTTATTTTGAACATTGGCATTAACAATTTACATGTTTTTTAAGCCCACCTCCTCCTTTTCTCCGGTTTCTCCTTCTCTTTTCATGGTTTTTGGTCTTGTGGTTATAATTTAAAAGATAATCTATGAACATATATACATAGGTAACACATTTCTCTTTCTCTTTTTTTAGAGTTTTGTATTATGTTGTTTTATTATTATTATTATTATTACATAAAACCCTAATATCACATTTTTTTATCAAGTGAGTTATTGCATCATGAATATTTATATGGTTAATTTTTAATTTTTAATATTTGTTTTTAATATTTATTTTTCATTTTTTATTTATTATTATTTTTATATTCATTTATCACTTATTTGTTTGTTATTATTAAAGTGTTTTAGCTGTACACATGTTATAATTAGCTTGTTTTAATGTTTTTAATGTTTTATCTTAATGGTTTAACATCAGTTGTCTTTTATTCATGTTCACACAACCATTTCTGTTTGCTGTTGGTTTTACGTGTATGTATATTTTGTAGTGAGCCTATAACCCCTGAAGAAGTGGTACACGAAACACGGCCTGTGTTGGGTTTGGCGCACCTTATCCGTGGATTAATAAAGGTCGATTTGAACCTCCTGCCACGGTCTCTGACTGGTTCTTATCTGTATGAGTCTGCCAGGCTCCCCGTGGCCTGATGCCATTGAGTGCGAAGGCACCATTGAGCAGGCCGCATGTTCAGGCGGGCATTGGGGGTAACATGGACCGTGGAAGCCATATGGCCGAGCAGTCTCAGAAATTGCCTGGCGGAGACCAGGGAATTGCTGTGAAAGTGGCTGGCTAGATCCATGAGTCGGTGTGCCCGGTCTAGAGGCAGGAAGGCTCGCGCTTGAAGGGTGTCCAACCTTGCGCCGATGAATTTGAGATTTTGAGAGGGGAGCAAAGTGGACTTTGCAAAGTTTATGACAAATCCCAAGTGCTGGAGCAGAGTCACAGTGCGATGAGTGGCCTCAGTGGCCTCTTGGGAAGACTGGGCCCTTATGAGCCAGTCGTCCAGGTATGGAAATACAAAGAGGCCTTGAAGCCTTAGGTAGGCTGCCACCAATGCTAGGCATTTGGTGAACACCCTGGGGGTGGAGGATAGGCCAAAGGGCAGGACTCTGTACTGGTAATGATTTCCTTCCACAACAAACCTGAGATATTGTCTGTGGTCTGGATGAATAAGGATGTGAGTATAGGCATCCTTTAGATCTAAGGAGCATAGCCAGTCTCCCTGCTGGAGGTAGGGCAGCAGGATTCCAAGGGTGAGCATCTTGAACTTTTCCCTTGTCAGGAACTTGTTGAGGTTTCGCAAGTCCAGGATGGGTCTGAGGCCTCCTGTTCGTTTTGGTATCAGAAAATACCTGGAATAAAAGCCTTGACCTCTCAGGTGGTGGGGCACTGGTTCCACAGCCTGTTCCTGAAGACGACTTGCTAACTCCTGAAGGAGTAAGTCCCTGTGCAGAGGGAGTCTGGGAGGCTCCCCTGGAAAGTAGGAGGGAGGTACCTGGTGAAAGTGAAGAAGATAGCCTTTTTGAACTATATGAAGCACCAAGGTATCTGATGTAATTGTGATTGTGATGTGATTGCTGACCATCTTTGGGCAAAGTGGGCCAGCCGGCCTCCTGTGCTGAGAGAAACCAGCGGAGGGGAAGAGGCTATGCAGATGGAGTCAAAAGCCCCCACCCTGCTGAGCAGGGGCCGGTGTTGTGGGCTTGGGGGCTTGCTGCCTACGGGACCCATTACCCCGTCCCTTGGCCTGCTGACCCTGTGGGGGAGCAACTGGGGCCTGATAGTGAGGGTAGTGTTTATAGGCAGCTGCCTTCCTCGGGTAAAAGAGCTTTTTCCCCGAGCCCTTCTTTTTATGAGAAGGGGCAGAGGTTTTTCTGGACAGCCTAGTCCTGGTCAGAGTCTCGGTCTCGAGTTCTGCAGCCTTTTCAGCCATGGGCTTGCCAAAGAGGTTTTCACCTCTGCAGGGGACATCGACCAACTTGTCCTGTACCCATGGCTCGAGGTCGGATGACTGAAGCCAAGCCTGTCGGCGTGCACCGATGCCGGCTCCGGCTACCCGAGCCGATGCTTCGAAGCCATCGTAGGCTGCTCGAGAGATAAACTTCGAGCACTCACGAATACCAGTGGACAAGGCCTGGAACCTCTGCAAAGGTTCCTCGGAGAGACCAGCAGAGAACCCAGCAATTTCCTTTGCCAGGTCTCGGAGATACATGCCCATATAGATCTGGTAAGTCTGGACTCGACAAGCAAGCATAGAGCCCTGGAAGCACTTCCTACCGAGGGCATCCAGGTTCCGGGCCTCCCGGCCGGGAAGCACCAAGGAGTGTATCTTCTGACTCTTGAGTCGATACATGGCCGATTCCACCACCATGGAATGGTGCGGTAGTTGTGCCTTTTGGAACCCGGGGCTCTTGCGGACTCGATAAATGGAATCGACCCGCTTGCTTAACACCGGCGCCGACGCCGGGCTCTCCCACATGCGGAAGAGAAGTCGCTCCAGCATCGGAGGAACCAGTACAGTAAAGGCCTCCTTCGGGGGAAAGTCATACTGGAGGGAATCGAGCTCTTCGGCTCCTCCTCGGGATCCGCGGGGAATGCCAAGGCTTTGGCCATATCCCGCACGAAGTCCAAGAACCGGGTGTCCTCCGGGGGGGAACGTCTCCGAGGTTCAGACTCGGGCAAATCCGATGGGACACACCGAGTCCGAAAAGTACCAGGGGACTCCTCGTCCTCCGTTTCCCAGGCCGATTCCTCGGAGGAGGAATCGAGTGGCTCCGGTCGGGCGGGCATCGATGCCTTCCGCCCCGACGCCGACAGAGTCGGCGTCAACGACCTCGGTCCCGAACGGGAGGTCGAGGGAGACCTCGACCGAGGATCGACTCGAGCCTGCATGGACTCGAGGATCGGCTCGGTCTCCGGGGTCGACTTGGACGTCGACGTCCCGGCGGTCGGGGCAGAAGCACCGGCGAGGCCAGCGATCAATGCCCGCTGCTGGTCCATGAAGGCAGCCAAACTGCTCTCCAAGGCCGTCAACCTGAGTCCGAGCTCAGGAGACCCAGCAGCTCCCGACTCGGGCCCCGACGTCAGCTCCTTCGGAGGTGAGTCCACGAGGACTACAGTACTCACGTGTCCAGGAGACTCCAACTCGAGATGAGGATGTTTTGAAGGCCTCTCCGACTCCGAGGACCCGGGACGGCTATCGGGGCTATGCGACCTGGCCCTCAAGGAACCAGGAGCGTCCACCGACGCCGCCCTCGCGGGTTTCTTCTTCCGATGCTGCTCCCGGGCAGGAGACCCCCGCTCAGAGGAACTACGACGATGCTCAGGACCGGAGTCCCGGGACGTCGAAGCCTCTGACGAGGTCCAGGCCCAGCCGGACGCGGAGTCAGAGAAGATTTTTTCCCTCTGTTGCTGCCGACTCCTCAACGCTTTAGAGAACATCTTGCTACATGGACCACAGATCATCGGGTCGTGATCGCGTCCAAGGCAGCGGAGGCAGCAGTCATGTGTGTCAGTAAGAGACATAAGTTTCTTACACCAATCACACTTTTTAAACCCGCTGGCAGCCATCGGGAGAAAAAGGGCCCCTGCGAGATCAAAAGACAGGGCTACCAGGAAAAAGGAAAAAATGGCGCGAACACCAGTCACGAAGGACAAAAACCGAAAAAATCACGAAAGGACTCGATACCGGTGTATCGAGTCCAGGCGGGAAAAGGATTTGGCGTCGAATCGAGATAAGAAAAATAATAAAAATCAACTTTTTCAGCGGCGATCACAAACAGCGTCTGAAGGGCTCCGCGGAAAAAAGACGACTGAGCAAGATGGCATCCTTGGGCGGGAAGGGGACCACGCATGCGCGCTGCAATTCCCCAAAGGCTTTCTTTGAAAGCTGGGGAAATTGCTCCGCGAGGGCTCCATCGGCACCGACGTCACCCATATGTGAGGACTGACTTCCTGCTTGGTCCTGGAGAATCACCTGTCCCCTGTAACCCGAAATTCGCCGAATGACTCTCCCTATCAACGGCCAAGGAGGAAACACGTACAGAAGCTGCCCCTCCGGCCAGGGCTGAACCAAACCGTCCAGACCCTCCGACATGTGTTCTCTGCGTCTGCTGTAAAACCGAAACGCCTTGGAATTGGACATCGTCGCCATGAGATCCATAACTGGTTGTCCCCAACGTCTTGTTATCTCGTGGAATATCGCCGAGTTCAACTCCCACTCTCCGGGATCGAGACGATGGTGACTAAGGAAATCGGCCTGAACATTGTCCTTCCCCGCTACATGAGCCTCCGAAAGAGCCGAAAGATGCAACTCCGCCCAATGAAAAAGGACTAGGCTCTCCTGAAGCAGCGGAGCACTGCCCGTTCCGCCCTGCTTGTTGATGTAGGCTACTGCTACCAAATTGTCAGAAAACACTCGAACTGCCTGCCCCGCGAGTAGGTCGGAGAAATGTAGAAGAGCCAAACGAACGGCTCTCAGCTCCAACCGATTGATAGACCAGCTGCTTTCTTCCATCGACCAAGTCCCCTGCGTTACTTGGGAGAGACAATGAGCTCCCCAACCGGAAAGACTGGCATCCGTCATGACTAAGAGCCAATCCGGTTCCCGCAGAGGCACTCCTGCATGCAGATGACCTGGAAGCTGCCACCAACGAAGACTGACCGGACTTCCTCCGGACAGGGCAGCTTCTGAGAGAGAGGATGAAGTTGCGGAGACCATCTGGAGAGCAAGGCTTGCTGTAGAGGTCGCATGTGCGTCCAGGCCCAAGGCACCAGATCTAACGCCGCGGCCATGGAGCCCAACAATTGGAGATAGCGCCACGCTGTTGGGGCCGGCAGCTGAAGAAAGGCGGCCACTTGAATTCTCAACTTGTGACCCCGGTCCAGCGGAAGAGACACTTGACCCACGCTCATGTCGAACACGGCCCCTATGTAAGTCAAACGTTGCACTGGACGAAGCTGACTCTTCGCCTGGTTGATGACCCACCCGAGGCGCTGCAGGCACTGCACCACTCGAGTTGCCGCTGCGGCTGACTCTTCCCGAGAACTGGCACAGATTAGCCAATCGTCCAGGTAGGGATGAACCTGAACACCCCTCCCTGCGAAGAGCCGCCTCTACCACTACCATAACCTTGGTGAAGGTGCGCGGAGCCGTCGCCAGACCAAATGGTAACGCCCGAAACTGAAAATGTCCCATGGGGACTGCGAACCGCAGAAAACGCTGATGCTCGGGGCGAATCGGAATGTGCAGGTAAGCCTCCGTAAGATCTATGGAAGAGAGCCACTCTCCCGGCCTCACTGCTCGAATAACTGACCGCAGAGTTTCCATGCGAAAATGAGGCACCCTTAAACAACGGTTTACATGCTTGAGATCCAGAATGGGACGAAAGGAGCCTTCCTTCTTGGGCACCACAAAGTAAATTGAGTATCGACCGGTGCCGCACTGGTCTAGCGGTACCGGAACCACAGCTCGTAGAGTCAATAAGCGTTGAAGGGTATCCGCGACTGCTTGGCGCTTTGCCCGAGTATTGCAGGGAGAAAACACAAAGGCCTCTGACAACGGAGCCGCAAACTCCAGAGCATAGCCTTCGCGGATGATTTCTAATACCCAGAGATCGGAGGTGATGGTGGCCCAGACGGAGAGGAACTCCTGCAAACGCCCCCCTAGCGGAAACTCTACCTGGACCAACCTCCCTTCATAAAGGTTTCTCTGCCAAATCCTCGGGCCCCCCGAAAGGACTGGCCTCTGGAGGGAAAACGACCCCTCTGGTACGGCACATATCGAGAACCACGAAATCTACGCAGCTCTCTGCCGTGCCCTCTCTGTAGAAGACCCGTCTTAGCCCCTCTAGGCTTATCCTCCGGAAGACGACCATCTTTGGAGTCGGTTAAATCCTTCACAATCTTATCCAGTGCCTCTCCAAAAAGCAATTTGCCCTTATAAGGCAGCTTACTAAGGCGCGATTTAGAGGACGTATCCGCCGCCCAACTCTGCAACCAAAGAAATCTGCGCGCCGCAATGACCGAGGCCATAGACTTAGCCGAAATCTGGATCAAATCATAGAAAGCATCCGCCAGGTACGCTGCGGCCGAGTCGAGCTTAGCGCCCTCCGGCGCCGCCGCCTCCTGTTTCACGGAGGCCTGATCTCCCTGAATCCAGCGAATAGTCGCTCTGGACACAAAGGCTCCGCAAACCGACGCTTGCAAGGCGAGAGCATTAGCATCAAAAGCCTGTTTCAGAAACGCCTCTAACTTCCGATCTTGAATATCTTTCAAGGCAGCACTGCCTTCAACCGGAATTGTGATCTTTTTAGTAACTGCTGAAACCAGCGCATCAACTCTCTCTCGTCGTGAGGAATCGGGTAAAGGCGCGCAATCGAACGGCCCCCCCGTAAACTTGCCTCCGGGCATTCCCACTCAGACTCTATCATCTGTTTAATGACTCTGTGCATAGGGAAGCAGCGCTGTTCTTGCTTAAAGCCTTGCAATAGGGGATCCTCTAGAGGCTCCTGTTGTAATGAGGGAGGCACGATATTTAATGCCGCGCGAGATTGAACAATCAGTGCTCCTAGCTCTTCCTTACGGAACACCCGGAATACATTGGGGTCCTCTCCCGGCCCCAATTCTCCTTCCTCCAACTCCTGAGACCAAGTGTCCAGACCTATCTCAGAGGAGATTTCCCCCTCCTTGGGATCCAAGCCTTCAGAGGAGAAAGGGTCAAGCTCCTGAAAAGAAACCCCTGTACCCGGTAGTTGGGAAGAGGTCCCCTCACCGGGATCTGGGAGTTTGGTGGCCTTTGCTACAGAAGGACCCTGCAGCTCTGGAGCAGAAGTATCCCCCGGGAGGGACAACTTTAGCAAATAGGCTTTATGCAAAGCCAAAATAAAATCTGGAGAAAAGATGGAAGGCAACACTCCCTGAACCTCAGAGGGCAAGACCTTGCCTTTGTCTCCTCCTGTAGGTTCCTTATGCATTTTTGATCTCCTCTTCCCTGAGGGCTGCAAAAGCGCGGGAACCGCCGCGGTGTCTGGAGACAGCGCGGCCGTCGGAGGCCCCGACAGCTTCTTGCCGTGCGGTTTGTCCCCCGACTGTTCCCCGGTGCCTGTACTCTCCATCCGGACACAAAACACCCAAAAGCCAACGGACCGCAATTAATCGCAGCCCCTGCAGAGTGCTAAAAGCCCGTTGAAGCTGGCCTTTAAGAAAAAAATACCGCGGACAGAAAATGGTCGGCGGTAAAAGGCCCCCCCGTCAGCGAGAAAAAAAGGGAAAAACGAGCCCATTCAGACCCAGCTTACCTCCGTTATAGGCAGAAAAAAACATCTCAAGTCCCCGCAGCTAGCGAGGGAACGAGACCCAAGGCACCGTCGCGGGTAGAGGATATTGGGGCTCCCAGCTCTTGACAAACCCTGTTGAAACTCAGCGGATCCTGAGAGAGCAGGCTCTGCCCTCTGATGGAAAGCAAAATAACAAAAACCCAATGAACCCCAAAAGGATCGCTGAAAATTATTGTGGAGCACTGTAGTTCTCTTCGGGAAAGAGAGATGGGAAGAGTTTGCTATGCGTCCCTGCTAGGGCCAGTGAGCAAAGTTCCTCTCAGCAAAAACAGACTACACAAATTGCCTCTTGTTTTTGTCAGTCGTAGTGCCTGTAAGCTTAAGAATAAGTCGGAACTCCGAAAATAAAAACCAAAAATACCCCGTCTGACCACGTTCGTCTCTCCTGGGAGCCTGCCAGAGATACGTCCACTCTAGCTGCTGAGGACTGAAGACTGACTTGCTAACACCAGAGGGAGCTATTGTATCTGCTAGCAAAATTTCAGCATTCAGTCCTCAGCTGCTAGAAGGGATTGACCACCCAACTGTACCTGGACTGGCACGGAGAGACGAAGAGGAAGCTGGGTATTTGCTCCATGCGGGCTCCGTCAGTACCGTCACCCATATGTGAGGACTGACTTCCTGCTTGTTCCTGGAGAAAAAGCAATATTTGCTAGCACTATCTTTATAGTGCCTTTGAAAATCAGTGGCCAAGAGAGTTGTACATTTACTGGCAGCTGGTAAATGTATAACCTTTTGAATATTAACCCCAGTGTTTTTAGGGCTCTGTTTTGGTGAAGTGCAAAGTTCTGTGTTTCCCTATTACGACCAAGTTACCCCCCCGCCACCTAATTTATACATTTATATTTTAACCTCTGATCATGATGTTTAAAACTGTTCAATGTAATTTGTTGTTGTTCTCCAAATTTGTTCTAAGCAATTTCCGTTCATGTTCTCCATAAACCGCACTGAATTCTAAATAGCGGGTTATATAAAACCAAATAAATAAATAAATACATAAATAAATGCAGATATACTTACATTAGCTGGAAGTTCACTGTGCCTAGGTCTCAGAATCTGAACATGGACATGCAGTAGCAAAAAAAACTCTCTCACTGTAATAACACCATCCTGGAGTTTCTACAGGGGAAAAAGAAAAATTGAAACACAAAGGAATAAGTACTAAATAAGAAAAAATAATAATTAGTTGTAATTACACAACTGAAGTTAATCTGGATTTTGATCTTATATCTTCTATTAAAGCTGACCCTTGCATTTGACAAGTTATGTCTTTGTTTGTATTTTATTACCACCAATTGTCTTATACTTGCACTCTACCTTTATGCTCATTCTTAGAAAGCAGACTATCAAAATAGAGTAGTTACTCACCTGTAACAGGTGTTCTCCAGGAGCAGCAGGAATCAGTCCTCACTTATGGATGTCATCGATGCCGATGAAGCCCCAGTGGAGCATTTCCCCAGCTTTCCATGAAAGCCTTTGGGAATGCTGGCACGCATGCGCGGTTCCCTTCCCGCCTAAAGGTGCCATTTTACCTCAGTCAAATGACATAGCTAAGAACAGCACACAAAAATGTAAAAATCAAACTATGTACAACTGCAACTCCAAGGGGAGGGAGGGAGGGTAGTGAGGACTGATTCCTGCTGCTCCTGGAGAACACCTGTTACAAGTGAGTAACTACTCTTTCTCCAGGACCAAGCAGGAAGTCAGTCCTCACTTATGGGTGACTCCCCAGCTCTGGGCTACCAGGAACCCAGGCTGAACAAGAGAACTCCCTCTAGTCTCAGCAGCAAAAAAAGGCTTTTCAAGGACACAACCTCCACAGGTAGCCCAACCAGAGGGCAGGAGTTGCCTAGACCTCAAAGAGATTCCGGAGTACTGCTTGGCCAAAAGCACTGTTCCTACGGGACTCCCTCTCTAGACAGTAGTGGGCTGCAAAAGTCTGGCTTGAAGACCAAGTAGCAGCCCTGCAGATGTCTTGCAATGGAACAGAACGGAGATGAGCCACTGATGCAGCCATGGCCCTCACACGGTGGGCCGTGACCCTACCCTGCAAAGGAAGGTCAGCTGCCTTGTAAGCCCAGGTGATACAGTCAGCCACCCAGATGAACAAGGTACGCTTGGACACAGGCCTCCCCAAGATATTGGGGTCAAAAGAAAGGAAAAGCTGAGAAGCCTTCCTGTGATCCTGCGTACGTTCAAGGTAGAAGGATAAGGCCCTCCTACAGTCCAAGGTATGGAGAACTGTTTCAGCCTGACTTGCATGAGGCCTAGGGAAGAAAGTAGGAAGAACCACCTCCTGGTTGAGGTGGAAAGACGAGACAACCTTAGGAAGGAACTTAGGGTGAGTCCTGAGGACTACCCTGTTTTTATAGAACCTGGTGTAAGGTCTACCACAGACCAAGGCCTGAAGCTCACTCACTCTACTAGCCGAAGTAAGGGCTATCAGAAAGAGTCTTCCAGGAAAGGAAGCGTAGAGGGCAAGTCGCCATAGGCTCAAAAGGTGGGCGAGTCAGTTGCTGCAAGATCACATTAAGCTCCCACTCAGGAGCAGGAGGACGTATGGGAGGCTTGAGCAGAAACAAGCCCCTGAGAAACCTAGATACCAAAGGGTGCACAGACAAGGAATGGCCCTCAACTAGGTAGTGGTGAGCTGCCAAAGTAGAGAGGTGGACCCGAACAGAGTTGGACTTGAGACCCTGATTGGACAAGTGCAGCAGGTACTGAAGCACTACTGACACAGTACAGGAGAAAGGATTCTCAGCACGTAGCTGACACCATACAGAGAACCTTTTCCACTTGAGAGCATAGGTCTTTCTAGTGGATTGTTTCCTGGAGGCTAGGAGAACTTCCTCAACCTCGGGAGGCAGGCCCCAGGGAGCCAACACTACCCTTGCAGCCTCCATGCCATCAGATTGAGAGCTTTGAGATTGTGATGCAGCAAGGAGCCCTGATCCTGAGAGAGGAGGTCGGGTTGCAATCCCAGAGGCAGAGGCAGATCCACTGCCAGCTGAAGTAGGAGGGGAAACCAAGGCTGTCTTGGCCACCGGGGAGCTACCAGGAGGACTGAGGCTCTGTCTCGGAGAATCTTGAACAGTGTTCGGGCCACCAGAGGGGTGGGAGGAAACGCATAGAGCAGGCCCTGAGTTCAGGGAATCAGAAAAGCATCTGCTGCTACTCTTAGCGGTTGCCTGGAGCAGAACCTGGGCAGCTGGTAGTTCAGTGGACTGGCAAACAGGTCTATGGAGGGAAGCCCCCATCTCAATAAAATCTTTTGAACCACTAAGGGATGGAGCTGCCATTCATGTGGTTGCAGAATCCTGCTCAATCTGTCTGCCAGGGAATTCTCCTGGCCTGGAAGATAGACTGCTCTGAGGAGCATGTTGTGTTTCAGGGCAAAGGAAAAGAGGTCCTGGGCCTCCTGGTAAAGGGGCTGGGAACCAGTTCTGCCCTGTTTGTTGACATAGAACATGGCTACCTGGTTGTCTGTCTGGATCAAGACAGATTGTTGTGCCAGGGAAGCAGTAAAGGCCTTGAGGGCCAAGCGGATAGCTCTGAGTTCCAGCAGATTGATCTGCTGAGACGCCTCCCAAGTGGACCACAGGCCCTGGGTGCACTTGTCTAGGCAATGTGCTCCCCAACCCTGTAGAGAGGCATCGGTGGTTAGGACCACTGTATGAGGTGGAATCTGAAAGGCACCCCTACCAGCAGATGGGGGGGGGGGGGTGTAACCACCAGTTGAGGGAGGTCAGAAAACGGTGGGACACTCTGATCCTGTGTCTGAGACTGCCGGAGGCTTGTGACCACTGAGTCCGAAGGCACCACTGGGCAGGTCTCATATTGAGGCTGGCATTGGGGGTCACCTGTACTGTCGACGCCATGTGGCCCAGAAGCCTGAGACAGAGTCTGGCGGAGACTAGGGACCTGTGCAGAAACTTGCTGGCGAGGTCTATGAGCCTTTGTGCTCGGTCCACTGGTAAGAATGCTCTTGCCAGCTGAGAATCCAACCTTTCCCCTATGAACTCCAAGTTCTGGGAGGGGAGCAAAGTGGACTTTGTGAAGTTGATGACAAAGCCCACCTTTTGGAGCAGTTCTATGGTCCTGTTGGTGGCCTGATGAACTTCCAGGGAAGTCTGGCCTCTGATGAGCCAGTCGTCTAGGTAAGGAAACACAAAGATGCCCTGATTCCTCAGGTAAGCAGCCACCACTGCCAGGCACTTGGTAAAAACCCTGGGAGCGGAGGCCAGTCCAAAAGGCAGTACCCTGTACTGATAATGGTTTCCTCCCACAATGAACCTGAGGTACTTTCTGTGGTCTGGATGAATAAGGATGTGAGTGTAAGCATCCTTTAGATCTAAAGAGCAAAGCCAAATCTCCCTGCTGGAGGTAGGGCAGAAGTGTTCCAAGAGTAAGCATCTTGAACTTTTCTTTCACTAGAAACTTGTTTAGGTTTCTGAGATTCAAAATGGGACGAAGACCACCAGTTCTTTTTGGCACCAGGAAATACCTGGAGTAAAACAAGTGACCTTGGACGTTGGGAGGCACAGGCTCCACCGCCTTGTCCAGCAACAGACCCTGTAGCTCCTGGAGGAGAAGGGCTGTATGCAGGGGAGGCCGGAAAGATTACCCTGGGAAGTGTGGCGAAGGCAGTTGGTGAAAATGCAGGGCATAGCCTCGATGGACGATGTCCAGCATCCAACTGTCTTGGGTTATCAAGGGAGGAATGGCTATACTCAAGGAGTCAAAAACCCCCACCCTGCTGAGTGGGAGCAGGGGCCGGAGGCTTGGGGGGCACTCTGCCTATGGGGCCCATTACCCCGGCCCTTGGCTTGCTGACCCTGGGGGGCAGCTTGGGCAGCCTGATAAGGGGGGTACTGTTTGTAGGCAGTACCCTTCCTCAGGTAAAAGGGCTTCTTACCCGGGCCCTTCCTCTTAGATGAAGGGGCAGAGGTCTTCCTCGACAGCCTTGTCCTCGTGAGGTGCTCTGCCTCGAGCTGAGTGGCCTTCTCGGCCACAGGCTTGCCAAAAAGGTTTTCACCCCGGCAAGGGACATCGACCAACTTGTCCTGAACCCATGGCTCGAGGTCCAATGACTGCAGCCACGCCTGGCGTCGAGCCGCGATGCTGACTGCCGCTACTCAAGCCGAAGCCTCGAAGCCATCGTAGGCGGCGCGGGACATGAACTTAGAGCATTCCCGGATCCTCGAGGATAAGGACTTAAAACTCTGCAAGGGTTCCACGGAGAGACCAGCAGAGAATCCGGCCAACTCCTTGGCCAGGTCTCGTAAATACATGCACATGTACAAGCTGGTAAGTCTGGACACGGCAAGCAAGCATCGAGCCCTGAAAACACTTTCTACCGACGCCGTCAAGGCTTCGGGCCTCCCTTCCAGGAGGCACTGCGGAGTGCATCTTCTGACTCTTCAGACGATGCATGGCCGATTCCACAACCATGGAATGGTGCAGTAGCTGTGCTTTCTGGAAGCCAGGACTCCTACGGAGTCGATAGATGGAATCGACTCGCTTGCTCAAGACCGGCGCCGAGGCCGGGGCCTCCCACATCTGGAAGAGGAGCCGTTCCAGCATTGGAGGAACCGGGATAGTAAAGGCCTCCTTCGGAGGAGAGTCATACTGCAGAGCATCGAGCTCTTCGGCTCGAGGCTCCTCCTCGGGGTCAGCCGAGATGGCCAGATCAGCGGCCATATCGTGGACAAACTCCGAGAACCTAGTGTCCTCCGGAGGGGATCTACTCCGGGGCTCAGACTCAGGTGAGTCCGAAGGGACACACCGACTCTTGAAGGTGTCAGGAGACTTCTCGTCTTCGGTCTCCCAAGCAGACTCGTCCGATGTCGAGTCGAGCTCGGACCCCGCAGGGCCTCTAGGGACCGGCGTCGAGACCCTCGGTCCCGAACGGGAGGTCGAGGGGGACCTCGACCGAGGACGACCTCAAGCCGCAAGGGACTCGAGTATCGGCTCGGTCTCCGGGGTCGACTTCAAAGTCGATGTCCCGGTGGTCGGGGCAGATGCGCCAGACAGGCTGGCAGTCTGTGCCTGCTGCTGATCCATGAAGGCAGACATTCTGCTCTCCAAGGCTGTCAACCTGAGACTCAGCTCGGGTGACGCAGCAGCCCCCGACTCGGGCCCCGGCGGCGCCGAGCCCGACGTCGGTACTCGGGGAGGCGAGTCCACGAGGACAACAGGACTTACGTGTCCAGCAGACTCCGGCTCCATGCGAGGAACTTTAGTTGGCTTCTCCTGGTCCATGGGCCCGGGACGACGGTCGGGGGTCTTAGACCTGGCCCTCGAGGGCTAAGGGACCTCCTCCAACGCCACCCTCATGAGCCGCTTCTTCCTCTTACATTCCCGGTCGGGGGACCCCCTGTCCGTGGAGCTCCGACGCCTCTCGGGATCAGAATCCCGAGATGTTGAGGCCTCAGACGAGGTCCGGGCCCGGGCAGAGGCAGAGTCCGAGAAAAGCCATTCACTTTGCTGCTGACGACTTTGGAAGGCCTTGGAAGACATTTTTACACATGGCCCGCACGTTTTAGAATCGTGGTCCGGGCCAAGGCACCGAAGGCAACAGTCGTGTGTGTCGGTGAGAGACATTATCTTCTTACACCGATCACACTTTTTAAAACCACTGGAAGACATCGGGGAAAAAAGGGTCCCCGCGAGGTCAAAGGACCGGCCTTCCAGGGAAAAGAAATAGGATTTGGCGCGAACGCCTAGCCACTAAGGGCAAAAACCGAAAAAGAAAAAAGGGGATTCGATACCGGCGTACCGAACCCGGTGGGAGGGGAACCAACGTCGAATCCAAGGAAAAAAGCGAAATAACGCCAATAAAAAAACTACTCTTTTCCGGGAAAAACAGGACACACGTCCGATGGGCTTCACGGAAAAAAAGAGACTGAGGTAAGATGGCACCTTTAGGCGGGAAGGGAACCGTGCATGCGTGCCAGCATTCCCAAAGGCTTTCATGGAAAGCTGGGGAAATGCTCCGCTGGGGCTTCATCGGCGTTGATGACACCCATTAGTGAGAACTGACTTCCTGCTTGGTCCTGTTGAACTATTAAATACATAAATCTCTTCCTGGAGCAAAAAAGACTGACACCTTTCTATTTAAGGCTATTGCCTCTCAAGAGGAAAACTGACACATCCTAACCTATACATTGCTCATGGAAGTCTAAGTGATGACAAACTGTCAACGATTTTAGAAGGGCTAAGGTGACATATTACTTCCCAGATGTCCTTTCGTTGAGTCCTGCTCGACGAGTTCAGACAAGTGGATTGTGTTCCCCTATCAGCAGATTGGTGGAGACAAAGAACCAATGAAAAGTCCAGGTTTCAATGACATCACTCCCATGCCTCTATCCGCCTCAGCCAACAGAGAACTCTTCAGTATTCGTCACAAAGCATATGGGAGAACATGGCAAGCCTCACACAACCTCAACGTGGGCAACAACGAGTAATCAAACAATAGAGAACTATGTATAGGAAAGCATAGTTACTCATCTGTAACAGGTGATCTCCACAAACAGCAGGAATTTAGTCTTCACATATGGATGATGGCGCTACCGACAGAGCCTGCGTGGGAACGCGTCTCAGCATCCAATAGGAAAGCTTTTGGGAGAACTCCACTGTGCCTGCACGACCTCCTTCCTGCCTTCCCAGCTCCCTCTCCTCAGTTGAGTTTGTAGCTGAGAAAGTAAATGAAACAATTCAACTCCTAGGGGAGGAAGGTGGGTTGTGAAGACTAAATTCCTGCTGTTCCAGGAGATCATCTGTTACAAGTGAGTACCTATGCTATCTCCAGAAATAAGCAGGAATGTAGTCTTCACATATGGGATTCCCTAGCTCCAAGATGCCAGATGAAGTGACCTCAGAACCGGTGGAGGTTCGTCTTGAAATAGGTTCGAGAGGTCATGAATCCTACATGGATTTCTGGTATCATCAAAGTCAGGGATGGAGGGTAGGAGTTGCATCTAAGTCTGAAAGAGATGCTGGAGTATAGCTTGACCAACCACAGCATCCCGGCAGGAGTCCTTGTCCAGATGATAATGGGAGTGAAGGTATGGACAGAAGACCAAGTTGCTGCTTTACAAATTTCATCAATGGCTACCAAGTGTAGTTTGCCATTGAGGTGGCTATGACATGAATGTTGTGCCCTTCAAGGGCGAGTCCTACTTTGTCACAGGCAAATGAAATGCAGTCCGCTATCCATCTGGAACGCGTACGTTTAGATACAGGTAGACCCAGATGACTAAGGTCCAAGGAGATGAATTGCAAGACTTTACGAGGACCTGAGTTCTTTGGAGATGAAAAAAAACAATGCACGGTTGCGGTCAAGAATGTGCAGAGTTTCTTCCGCTTGAGACGCATGTGGTCTAGGAAAGAAGACTTGAAGGTAAATAGACTGGTTTAAATGGAAAGAAGACACTACCTTTGGCATAAAGTGTGGGTGAGTCCGAAGGATGACCCTGTAATGGTGGAATTGTGTATAGTGGGGTCTGCCATCAGATCCTGAAGCTCACTAATGTGTCTAGCTGAAGTGAGGGCAATGAGGAGACAGCAACATTTAGGGAGGTCGTGGCCAATGGTTCAAAGGGCAGCTTGAGAAGCTGCGCTAGAATGACATTGAGGTCCCCAAGCCACCAGAGGTGGCTTGATGGGCAGCTTGGACAGGAAACATCTCATGAAACATGCTACTAGTGGATGTAAGGAGATGGACTGTCCATCTAGTGGATGGTGAGAGGCCACAATGGCACCAAGATGGACTCTCACTGAGTTGGTCTTTAGACCTGTTGAGGACAGGTGGAGGAGATACTGGAGGAGTGACTCCACTGGAGCAGAAAAGATTGAGATCTTTCTGGGAACACCAGATGGAGTATCTACACCACTTGAAAGCGTATGAACATCTGGTGGAGGGCTTTCTTGCAAGTGAGTTGGATTTCCTTAACTTCCTGTGGAAGATCAATGCCCTGCAATGCTATGCTCTCAGCAGCCAAGCTGTGAGGCAGAGAGACCATGGATTGGGATAGAACAGCGAGCCATTGTTCTGGGAGAGGAGATCGGGCGTAGATACCAATTGGAGAGGCTGAGTCTGAGTCAGACGTAGCAGCAGTGGAAACCACGGTTGCCGTGGCCAGTGAGGGGATATGAGAATCATTAAGCCCTTGTCGGACTGAACCTTGAAAAGCATCTTGGGAATGAGGGGTATGAAAGGGAAAGCATAGAGCAGACCCTAACCCCCTTGTGCGACGCGAATATGCTTGGCATTCTGCGGAGTAGCAAACAGATCTATATCTGGAGGTCCCCAGGTCTGGAAGATGTAAGATGCTGTGTCTGGGTGAAGAGACCATTTGTGAGAAAGGAGGATCTGATTCAGCATTCCTGCCAAGATTTCGAGTCCCCCCTCCCCCCGGGAGGTACTGCTCGGAATATTTCATGGGAGATGGCAAAGGACCAGAGCTGAAAGGTCTCCTACCAGAGAAGCCTGCAATGCTCCTCCCTGTTTGTTCACATAGAACATGGCTACCTGATTGTCCTTCCTGACTATTTATTTATTTGTTTAACAGGTTTTCTATACCGCCTTCTCCTAGAATCAAAGCGGTTTACATGGCAACTCAAATACAATTACAAGCTCATTACCTAGTAAGGAGGAAGGGGAGACATGCAGGAGGTGCTTAGTAGTAACCTATTTACAGAGAGTAATATTTACAGGACCTGCTGTAGTGAAACACTCTGAGGCATTCGAGATAGCACAAAGTTCCAGAAGACTGATTTTGAGGTGTGACTCGTGAGCTGTCCAGAGCCCCTGTGCAGACAGGTCACCCAAGTGTGCTCCCCAACCCAGTTTGGAGGCATCCGTCATCAGGGTGCACTGAAATGGAGGCATCTGAAAAGGTGACCCTGAAAGCAGATTTTCTGGAGAACATCACCATTGAAGGGATGTGGTTAGAGGGGCAGTGACCTGGATCCTGTCCCGGAGACGGTCCGAGGCCTGTGTCCATTGGGAGGCAAGAGTCCATTGGGCTATGTGCATATGTAAGCGGGCATAGGGAACATGTACTGTAGAGACCATGTGCCTCAGGAGCAGCAGCATTTCACAGACAGTCAGATGGAATACTAGTTTGATTAGACGGGCACAGCGGAGCTGGGGAAGGAACATCCCGGACTATTGATTGTCCAGCAAAGCTCCGATGAACTCTTCTTTTGAGTTGGCGCGAGCTGGGATTTTGGGAAGTTTATGATAAATCCCAAGAGCTGTAGTACTGTGATGGTACAATGCAAGGAAATTTGCACCTCTAGTGAGGTGTCTGCTTTTATGAGCCAGTCGTCTAAGTAAGGGAAGATGAATATCCCCAGAGACCTTAGATAGGTGGCTACGACTGCCATGAACTTTGTGAAGACTCTTGGGGCAGAGGTGAGTCTGAAGGGAAGAACTCTGTATTGATAATGTGTTCCCTGAAAGATGGAGCATAGATATTTGCTGTTTCCTTGATGGATGAGGATATGTGTGTACGCTTCTTTTAGATCTAGAGAAAAGAGCCAGTCCTGACTCTGGAGGTAGGGAAGAAAAATCCCGAGGGAGATCATCTTGAACTTTTCTTGGACTAGAAACTTGTTGAGGTTTCTGAGGTACAGAATGGGCCTGTATTCTCTGGTTTTGTTTGGAAAATGAGAAAGTATGGAGAGAAGTAGTCCATTCCCTGTTATGATGGCGGGAACCCCTCTATGGCGCCCTGGATCAAAAGAAAAGATATGATACCTCATCCTGTAGGAGAGCTGTGAGAGAGGGCTGTGTCTGAAAGTCCCCCGTGAAGGTGGAGGGGGGCAGAGTTTGCAGATGAAGTCCGTACCCCTCCTGGACTATGTTTAGTGTCCACTACTCTGACGTGCCATCTGTGGGCGCAGTGACACATTCTGCCTGCTATGTGGAGGGGGTGGGGGACTTTCAGAGGCAGGGTGGCAATGTTCTCTAGAAAAGAGTCAAAAAACAGGCACAAATTTTGGCTTCTTCTACTGTTTAGGAGTTTGTTGCCTTTTCTGTGGTGCCTGAGTCTGGAATTGAGAAGCAGGAGGATAAGAAGAGTAGAATTAGGTAGTCTGCTCTCCTATCATCCAGAAGAAGAGGGGCAAAGGCTTCCAAGATCCCGGGATACCTCTGAGGAATATTCCAATGTAGAGGATATAGGAGTTAATCCTAACAGAAAGCATGGAAGAATCAAGGCCCAAAGGCATTAAGGGTTCTTGATTCTCTACCTGGAGGGTTAGAGGAGTGGGTCTTCAAGATTTGATCCTGCACATCACCAATTCAACCACTATGGAATGGTGGGGGGAGTTGTGATTTTTAGGAGCCTGGGAACTCCGGTACCAGATACATGGTATCGAGGCATCAACTGTGAGGGGAGACCATGAGGGGAATCTCCCTCATACAGAGATAAGATCATAAAGAATGTGGTGCACCAAGTGGCTGCCTCCTTCAGTGCTGTTGGGTATTGGAGGATCTCCAACTCTTCCGCCCTTGGCACCTTCTTCAATGTTACCATGATTGAGACACCCTTGGTTAGGGTGCTGAATGAATTCCTGCAAGAACATGTCCTCTGGAGGTGACATGCATCATCGTCGTGGTGGAGACAGTTCCGAAGGAAAGTCCCAAGGCCCAGAGAAATCGTGCGATCCTGCATTAGAGACACTGGAATCTGACTCTGAGGACTCAAAGCACTGATGCATGCGGTATTCACCCGAAGCTCGATGTCGGCACCGGTGTTACAAGGTATCGACGATGGTGAGGCATTTGGATTGGGAACAGATATCAGTGATGGTTGCCAGGGAGGGAATGGGTGGCAGCAATGTTGACACCATGTGCATAAGCCCCGATGTTGTGGCTGCAACTGGTGTCGAAATGGGTACCGCCTGAAGCCAATGGCTTGATGGGTACCAAGGCTGCCAGGAGAGCTGCTAAGCTCTGCTCGATAGCCAGTATACACTGGTCCATCGAGGTTGCCAATGCCTGGGTATCGGTTGCAGGTGCTTGCGCTAACATCCCGGAGCATGGCACCAGTAGCTCTCAGAAGGCCGAGACCTCGGGAGCATCTTGGAGCCCCTCTGTGGCTTTGAAAAACAGGGTCTCCCACCGGATCTGTTTGGCAGGCAACCCACCTCTGATGCAATACCCAAGGGATCTCGATGCCTCGAGCAAGATCTATCTCTGGAGGTTTTGTCTTGCTTCAATGGAGACTTTGGCTTTGACTTTGAGGATACCTGGGATCCATGAGAGGAGAATGAAGCCCTCAACGAAGTGGACGCTAAAGATACTGCATCCGAGGCAAAGAGTGTCCCAAATTTAAAGGTCCGGTTCTGTAGCCTCTTTCAGCCATCTTTTGACAGAGGGGACTATCTGTTGGCTGTGTTCTGGCCTGAGGCATTCTAGACACCAGTCATGTGTGTCAGTTGCTGCGAAGGTGAAACATTTTTTGAAACCACTAGCTGGTTTTTCCATGCCTTCAACTCTGGGAAGGCTATGGTAGGCTTAAGGCCTAAAAAGGTGAAGACATACCCAGTTTGTTTCTTTTTTAAGAAGAAAAAAGATTAAGAACCAGCGGATGATGGCAAACGGAACCGACTCGGATGAAAGGAAGGTGATTAGCGGTGTGCCCCAGGGTTCGGTCTTGGGACCGGTATTGTTCAACATATTCGTAAGTGATACTGCTGAAGGGCTGAATGGAAAAGTGTCTTTCTGCAGATGACAACAAAAATTGCAACAGAGTGGACTCCCCTCAGGGAGTGGAGAACAAGATCGATCTATAGAAGCTGGAAGAATAGTCTAATGCATGGCAGTTAACATTTAATGTGAAGTGCAGTATTACGCACTTGGGAAAGCATAGTTACTCACCTGTAACAGGTGATCTCCGGGAACAGCAGGAATTTAATCTTCACATATGGGGTATCGTTGGTACCGACGGAGTCTGCGTGGCACGCTCCCCAGCGTCCAATAGGAAAGCTTTTGGGAGCATCCCACAGCGCTTGAGTGCTGCCTTCCTGCCTTTCCCAACTGTCCCTCTCCAGTTGAGTTTATAGCTGAGACAAAAGAGAGAGGAAAGAGAGAAAGAGATAGAGAGATGCAACTCCTAGGGGAGGTGGGTGGGTTGTGAAGACTAAATTCCTGCTGTTCCCGGAGATCACCTGTTACAGGTGAGTAACTATGCTATCTCCAGGAACAAGAAGGAATGTAGTCTTCACATATGGGGACTCCCTAGCTGCAGATGCCTGGGAGAAGACCCCAGAAGTTGTGTGCCCTTTTGGAAGGGCTCCATTTCCCCCATGGATCTCTGGCATCCTACCAGGGATTGTGGGTAGGAGTTGATTAAGTATGGAACAGGTGTTGAAGAACAGTCTTACCAAACAAAGCATCCCGGCGGGAGTCCTTGTCTAAGCAGTAATGGGCTGTGAAGGTATGAACCGAAGCCCAAGTAGCTGCTCGGCAGATGTCGTCGATAGACACAGAGTGAACATGAGCCATAGAGGCTGCCATGGCACTCACATTGTGAGATGTGACATGGCCTTCCAGAGGAAGGTTTTTACTCTCATAGGCAAAAGATATACACTGTGCAATCCAGTTGGACAATGGAAGTCCCAAATGACTAGGATCAAAAGCAAAGAATTGAGAGGACTTCCTATGTTGCTGTGTCCTTTGTAAGTAAAAGGCCAGAGCCCTTTTACAATCCAAAGTATGATGATTCCTTTCTGCATTTGAGGCATGAGTCCTTGGGAAGAATACAGAAAGGAAACCACTTGGTTTAAATGAAAAGATGACACCACCTTTGGCATAAAATGTGGATAAGTATTAAGGACTATCTTATCATGATGGAACCTTGTATAAGGAGGATCAGCCACCAAAGCTTGCAATTCACGGATGAGACGTGCTGATGTGATTGCAATAAGAAAGATCACGTTCCAGGAAAGGAATTTCAAAGAGGTAGTGGCTAATGGTTCAAAAGGCGGTTTCATAAGCTGCCCAAGAACCAAATTTAAGTCCCATGCCACCGGTGGTGGCTTAATGGGAGGCTTAGTTAAAAGCAGACCTCTCATAAATCTTGCTATGACAGCATGAGAGGAAATAGGTTGCCCATTTAGAGGCTTGAAAGAAGCTGAAAGAGCACTCAAATGAACTCTCACTGAATTGGTCGTAAGCCCTGTATCAGACAAATGAAGGAGATAGTCCAGTAATGATTCCAGAGGTATCGCAAGAGGGTTAAGACCCTTCTGTGAGCACCATATGGTAAACCTGTTCCACTTGAAAGCATAAGAGCGTCTTGTGGAAGGCTTCCTGGAAGCATAAAGGATATCCTTTACCTGTTGAGAAAGGTTAAGACCGTAAAGTTCTAGGCTTTCAGCAACCAGGCCCTGAGATGCAGAGACTGGGGATTGGGATGCCACAGCATCCCATCCTCCTGAGAAAGGAGATTTGGAGCAGATCCTAACTCCAGAGGCGGAGCTTGGAAGAGATGTAGGAGCAGAGGGTACCAGATTTGCCGTGGCCAATGTGGAGCTATGAGAATCATATGACCTCTGTCTCTCTGAAGCTTGAACAGGGTTTTGGAAATTAGGGGAATAGGTGGAAAAGCATACAGGAAGTCCTGGCCCCAATGGAGGAGGAAAGCATCCCTGGCCTGACAACCCTGAGCTGGAATTCTGGAACAGAACCAGGGAAGTTTGGCATTCAGCAGACTTGCAAAGAGGTCTATGTCTCGGGTTCCCCAAATTTGGAAAACTTTGGCCACCTGGTCCGCATGGAGAGACCATTCGTGTGGAAGCAGAACTTGACTGACTCTGTCTGCCCAAGAGTTTTGAATGCCTGGAAGATACACCGCAAGGAGATGAAACTGATGCTCTCTGGCGAGGGCCCATAGTCGCAAAGCTTCGTTGCATAGCGACAGAGAGCCTGTTCCGCCCTGCTTGTTCACAAAGAACATGGCTACTTGATTGTCCATTTGAACTAGGACTGTCTTGTAGCTGAGCTGGGTGTGGAATACTCGAAGAGCAAGGAAGATTGCTCTGAGTTCCAGGAGACTGATATGTAGATAGGCCTCCTGTGGAGTCCAGGTACCCTGGGTAGAGAGGCCTTGCAGGTGGGCTCCCCAACACACCTGTGAAGCATGTGTTGTTAGAGTGGCTTGGAGTGGGGGTATCTGAAAAGGAGACCCTAACAAAAGGTTCTGGGGTGACTGCCACCATTGGAGGGACAAAATAAGGTGATCTGAGTTTGCTATTTTGTCTGACAGGCAACCTGACGCCGGAGCCCACTGAGTGGATAAAGTCCACTGGGCTGCCCTCATATGGAGGCGAGCATAAGGAACCATATGCCCGGTGGATGTCATGTGGCCTAGCAACTGTAACATTTCTCGAGCAGTGAGGTGAGGTTTTAACACTGCATGGGAAGCCAACTGCACAATGCGAAGGCAGCGGGCCTGTGGAAGGTAGGCCCTTGTCTGTCTGGTATCCAGCAGAGCTCCTATAAACTCTAGAGACTGAGTGGGAGCAAGGTTGGATTTTGGGAAATTTATGACAAGTCCCAAATACTGAAGGATGCGTATTGTGCGAAAGAGAGCAACCCTGGCCTCTGGCTTTGAAGGGGCTCGAATGAGCCAGTCGTCTAAGAAAGGTAAGACGAATATTCCTAGGGTGCGGAGAAATGCTGCCACCACAGCCATGCACTTTGTGAACACCCTTGGTGCCGTGGCTAGGCCAAAAGGAAGAACCCTCTATTGGTAGTGCTTCCCTTGAAATAGGAAGCGAAGGAACTTGCGATGAGTTGGATAGATGAGAACATGACTGTACGCATCCTTGAGATCTAGAGAACAAAGGCAATCCTGACTCTGAAGGTATGGCAGCAGAGTTCCTAAAGAAATCATTTTGAACTTCTCTTTGAACAGGAATTTGTTCAATTCTCTGAGGTCTAAAATGGGTCTGTGTCCTCCTGTTTTCTTTGGAATAAGGAAATAGGGGGAGTAGAAAGAGCAGTTACTCACCGGTAACAGGTGTTCTCCAGGAGCAGCAGGAATCAGTCCTCACATATGGGTGACATCGACGTCGATGGAGCCCTTGCGGAGCATTTCCCCAGCTTTCCATGAAAGCCTTTGGGAATGCAGGCACGCATGCGCGGTCCCATTCCCGCCTAAAGGTTCCATCTTGCTCAGTCAAACGACATAGCTGAAAACAGCACACAAAAATGTAAGAATAAACTATGTACAACTGCAACTCCCAGGGGAGGAGGGAGGGTTCTGAGGACTGATTCCTGCTGCTCCTGGAGAACACCTGTTACAGGTGAGTAACTACTCTTTCTCCAGGAGAAAGCAGGACGTCAGTCCTCACATATGGGTGACTCCCTAGCTCTGGGCTACCAGGGAACCCAGGCTGAACAAGAGAACTCCCTCTAGGCCCAGCATCAAAGAAAGGCTTTTCATTGAAAGAACCTCCACCGGTAGCCCAACGGAGGGCTGGAGGGCAGGAGTTGCCTAAACCTCAAAGAGATTCCGGAGTACTGCCTGGCCAAAAGCACTGTCCCTACGGGACTCCCTCTCCAGACAGTAATGGGCCGCAAAAGTCTGGCTTGAGGACCAAGTTGCAGCTCTGCAGATGTCCACCAACGGTACAGAGAGGAGGTGAGCCACTGAGGCAGACATTGCCCTGACACGATGGGCCGTGATCCGACACTGCAAAGGAAGGTCAGCCGCCCTGTAAGCCCAGGTGATACAGTCAGCTTACCCAGGTGGACAAGGTACGCTTGGACACAGCTAACCCCAAATTATTAGGGTCAAAAGATATGAAGAGCTGAGTAGCTCTTCTATGTCCCTGCGTATGCTCAAGGTAGAAGGATAAGGCCCTCCTACAGTCCAGGGTATGCAGAACTGCTTCAGCCTGGCTTGCATGAGGCCTAAGGAAGAATGTTGGAAGAACCAACCCTTGGTTAAGGTGGAAGGAGGGGAGGAACTTTGGATGAGTCCTAAGGACTACCCTGTTCCTATAGAAGCGGGTGTAAGGCCTGTCACAGACCAGGGCCTGAAGTTCACTCACTCGCCTGGCCGAGGTTAGGGCTACCAAGAAGAGTGTCTTCCAGGACAGGAAGCGGAGAAGACAAGTAGCCATCGGCTCAAAAGGTGGGCGAGTCAGTTGCTGCAAGACCACATTCAGCTCCCACTCAGGAGCAGGAGGACAGATTGGAGGCTTGAGCAAGAGCAAGCCTCTGAGAAACCGGGACACCAAGGGGTGAACCGACAGAGAATGCCCTTCCTCCAGGGAGTGGTGAGCTGCTAGAGCTGAGAGGTGGACCCGAACAGAATTGGAATTAAGTCCCTGATTTGATAAGTGCAGTAGGTACTGAAGCACTACTGGTACAGCACAGGAGAAAGGATCTTCTGTACGTAGCTGACACCACACAGAAAACCTTTTCCATTTCAGGGCATAGGTTTTCCTAGTGGACTGCTTTCTAGAGGCTAGGACAACCTCCTCAACTTCCTGAGGTAGGCCCCAGGGAGCCAAAACTACCCTTGCAGCCTCCAGGCCATCAAATTGAGAGCTCTGAGATTTGGGTGCAGAAGGGAACCCTGATCCTGAGAGAGAAGGTCGGGTTGCAACCCAGAGGCAGTGGGGGATCCACTGCCAGCTGAAGCAAAAGTGGAAACCAAGGTTGTCTCGGCCATCTGGGAGCCACCAGCAGGACCGAGGCCTTGTCCTGAAGAATTTTGAACAGGGTTCAGGCCACCAGGGGCGTGGGAGGAAACGCATTCAGGGGGACCTAGGACCAGGAAATCAGAAAATCATCTGATGCCAGCCGCAGAGGATGCAGTTGCCTGGAGCAGAACCTTGTCAGTTTGTTCGATGGACTGGCGAACAGATCTATGGTTGGAAGTCCCCATTTCAGGAAAATCTTCTGAACCACTAAGGGATGGAGCTGCCATTCGTGGGGCTGCAGAATCCTGCTCAACCTGTCTGCCAGGTAGTTATCCTGGCCAGGTAGATACACTGCCTTGAGGAGCATGTTGTGCCGGAGAGCAAACAAGCAAAGGTCCTGTGTCTCCTGACAAAGGAGCCTGGACCTAGTTCCGCCCTGCTTGTTCACATAAAACATGACTACTTAGTTGTCCGTTTGAGCTAGGAGAGACTGATGAGCCAGTGTTTGAAAGTCTTGAGGGCTAAACGAATAGCCCTGAGTTCCAGTAGATTGATCTGCTGTGTGGCCTCCCAGGGAGACCACAGACCCTGGGTGCACTTGCCTAGACAATGAGCCCCCCAGCCCTGCAGGGAGGCATCCGTGGTCAACACCACTGTGAACCCAGGAATCTGAAAAGGCACCCCTTGCAGTAGATTGAGTAGGTGCAGCCACCAGCGGAGGGAGTTCAGAAATTGTCTTATGTTTATCTTTATTACATTTGATATACCGCTCAGGCCAAGAAGCATCAGAGCGGTTTACAATCCTACATTTATGTTATGGAAAATAAGAAAAGAACGCCATTAATAAGATAGGACAGAGTAGGAGAAACAGATAGACAAAGTGATAGCACAGATAAGAGAAAACAGAACAGCAGACTACCTTCACAAACTACAGGCATGACAAATAGACTCACAATTTCTGTATGATTTTAATCATTCGCCATGGACCCCGCCTAAGGGCCACACCAAAGGGCACTCTGGCGAGGCCCTCTGGCGCGGGCCCGCCTCCGGAGCGGCGGTTTAAATGCCGGTGAGCAAGGCAGTTGCTAGGCAGTCTGTGAGGTGAGGAGAGGTTCCCGCCCACACACTGTGATAAGGAAGCTTATTATAGTTCAGGAGGGAGCTATAATAGAGGTGAATTGGCTCTGAACAAGCAACCTGTCTTTGCTGGTAGAAATACTAAAACTGAATGTTTTCATAAAAGACTACCAGTCCCAGAATGCACCAGGTTTCAAACAGCCTCTAGAAGAGCTGAAGTGGGGAAACGTGTGTTCAATCAGGAGAGCTATGAGGTAATCCCCAATCACTCATCTCCAAGGGCAGGGCTTGATTCAGCACAACTGGGCTGTGCTAGGGTGGAGTATCCCTCTAAACAAGTTAAAAGTGAAACAGATTCTACACAGAATCAGATGAGGATCAGGAACAGGAACTCAGAGATCAAGGACGGAGAGAGCAAGAAGAGAAAGACATCTTGGAGGTCTAAAGAAGGAGCCCACAGCAGTACGTGTGTTGGGAGTCATTCCAGAGGCAAGCATACTCCATTGGACTGGTGGAAGCCAGAGGAGTGGGGTTACAGAGCCAGAAATTACCAGACGGCACCTTTGAAGGAGACGGCTGCATTTGGAAGGGGCCCTAAGACCAGTGCAAGAAGGTATGTGAAGAGAGACCCAGTGTCCAGGGATCTTGATTGGAAGGCTGGACATAAAAGCTGGACTACTTACTGGCCAGGATATCTGGAGAGGAAACCTAACAGCAAAGGAAGCTCAGGTATGAACTCTGATCTATGCCCTAGCTCTTCACCTGGAAAACAAATATTATCCTGAGAGTGATCCATTAAGGAATTCCTCTGAGCCAGACCATGATATTGATTCTAAGATATTTGAAGAAGGAGATATTTCAAATGATCAGTTAGAATACATGGACTGCTCTCTGTCTAGGCTTTTGCTTTAAAATACTTTCACTAATACAACAACCATCAAAAGGAAGTATAACTTGTTCTTTTATCTACCCAGAAAAGTCTGCAAGAAAGCTTTAGGGTAGGATTTGAGCCATGTAGAGAAAGTGAACCAACAAAGGGGTTTGCAGCTGGCTAATTATTGGTAATTGAGCCATTCACAATTGCACGTGAGCTCTGAAAGGAAACTACTGTTTGTGTGTGTAAATAGAAGAAAGTTATCCTTGAAAAAGAACAGTTTTTGTTACTTTTGGGTTTTTGTTTTTTTGCTTTTGGAGCACTGCTAGCAGGAGCCCTCAAAAAGACCTTTTCTGTTTCCCATCAAGGTCTTTATTGTTTGATTGCTTAAGAAGTTCAGTTACCTTATATCATGATTTGTTTTTCCTGAGTACAATACTGAAGCAAGTGTCCTTTTGTGTTACCCAAGTAAATCTGTGTGGGAGAATTAACCCCATGAATAAAATATATTTTTCTTTGCTTACACTCGAGCAACACAACTCATTATTTTGTGAACGGCTGATTCTGGTATGAATGGACTACATCCCCCACAATCCTTTGCAAGTCATAATAGTATTTTGCCTTTGCCAAGACTGTGGACATTCAACGCCCAGCGCCCCCGTTTACAACACCAAGATGAAATCAGCTGCATTCCCTGATCTTAAATGAACCTCCGGAAAGGCGGTTTAAATGCCGGTGAGCAGGGTAGTTGCTAAGCAGTCTGTGAGGTGAGGAGAGGTTCCGCCCACACACCAAGATGAAATCAGCTGCATTCCCTGATCTTAAATGAGCCTCCGGAGCGGCGGTTTAAATGCCTTGACACCCTTATTCTGTCTCTGAGGCTGCTTGTGGCCTGTGACCACTGAGTTCGAAGGCACCACTGTGCAGGCCTCATATGGAGCCTGGCATTGGGGGTCACATGTACTGTCGAAGCCATGTGGCTAAGAAGCCTCAGGCAGAGTCTGGCGGAGACCAGTGACCTGCTGAGAAACTGGTTTGTCAAGTTTATCAGTCTTTGGGCTCTGTCCTTTGGCAAGAACGCCTTTGCCAGCAGAGAGTCTAACCTTGCCCCTATGAACTCGAAATTCTGGGAGGGGAGCAAAGTGGACTTTGCAAAGTTTATGACAAACCCCAGGTTTTGAAGAAGAGCAATAGTTCGGAGGGTGGCTTGTCTGGCCTCCTCGCACGTCTGACCCCTGATGAGCCAGTCGTCCAGATAAGAGAAGAAAAAGATACCCTGATTTCTCAGGTAGGCTGCCACCACTGCCAGGCATTTGGTAAAGACCCTGGAAGCGGAGGTGAGGCAAAAAGGCAGTACCCTGTACTGATAATGGTTTCCTCCCACAATGAACCTGAGGTACTTTCTGTGGTCTGGATGAATGAGGATGTGAGTGTACGCATCCTTTAAATCTAAGGAGAATAGCCAATCTCCCTGCTGGAGGTAGGGCAGCAGTGTTCCAAGAGTAAGCATCTTGAATTTCTCTTTCTCTAGGAACTTGTTGAGATTTCTGAGGTCGAGAATAGGCCGGAGGCCACCGGTTCTTTTGGGTACGAGAAAGTACCTGGAGTAGAACCCTTGACCTTGGAGGTGGGGAGGCACCTCAAAAGACCTTGGAGCTCCTGAAGGAGAAGATCTGTGTGCAGGGGAGGCCTTGGAAGCTCCCCTGGAAAGTAGGGAGGAGGCAGCTGTTGGAAGTGTAGCATATAGCTCTTGTGGACGATGCTTAGCACCCAACTGTCTCCAGTGATGAGTGGCCACCTGTGGGTAAACAGGGTAAGCTGACCTACTGTGTAGGGTTGGGAGAGCAGGGACGGAGAGGCTATGCCTAAGGAGTCAAAACCCCCCACCCTGCTGAGTGGGAGCAGGGGCCGGAGGCTTGGGAGTCTTCTGCCTACGGGGCCCATTACCTTGCCCATTGGCCTGCTGACCCTGAGGGAGAGCTTGGGAGGCCTGGTACTGTGGGTACTGTTTGTAGGCAGTGCCCTTCCTCGGGTAAAAGGGCTTTTTACTCGAGCCCTTCTTTTTGTGAGAAGGGGCAGAAGTCTTTCTAGACAGCCTTGTCCTCGTGAGGTGCTCGGTTTCCAGCTGTGCGGCCTTCTCGGTCATGGGCTTGCCAAAGAGGTTCTCACCTCAGCAAGGGACATCGACCAACTTGTACTGAACCCATGGCTCGAGGTCCGATGACTGCATCCATGTCTGGCGTCGAGCCACGATGTGGGCTGCCGCAACATGGGCCGAAGCCTCGAAGCCATCGTAGGCAGCGCGGGACATAAACTTGGAGCATTCCCGTATCCCCGAGGACAAGGGACTTGAACCTCTGCAAGGGTTCCCCAGAGACCAGCAGAGAATCCGGCCAGCTCCTTGGCCAGGTCCCGCAAGTACATGCCCATGTACAGCTGGTAAGACTGGACACGGCAAGCAAGCATCGAGCCCTGGAAGAACTTTCTACCAAAACCATCCAGGTTCCGGGCCTCCCTGCCAGGGGGCACCGCGGAGTGCATCTTCTGACTTTTCAGGCGATACATGGTCGATTCCACCACCATGGAATGGTGTGGTAGCTGCGCCTTCTGAAAACCAGGGCTCTTCCAGAGTCAATAGATAGAATCGACCCGCTTGCTTAGAACCGGCGCCGAGGCCGGTGCCTCCCACATCCGGAAGAGGAGCCATTCCAGCATCGGAGGAACGGGAACAGTAAAGGCCTCCTTCGGAGGAGATTCATACTGTAGGGCCTGGAGCTCCTTGGCTCGAGGCTCCTCCTCGGGGTCCACAGGGATAGCCAACGCAGTGGCCATATCCCGGACGAACGAGAACCGGGTATCCTCCGGAGGGGATCTACTCCGGGGCTCAGACTGCGGTGAGTCCAACGGGACGCACAGAGTCCTGAAGGTGTCGGGATACTCCTCGTCCTCCGTCTCCCAGGCGGACTTGTCCGATGAGGAATCGGGGTCCGACCGCGCGGGGCCTGTGAGCACCTGCCCCGACGCTGAAGGCACCGGCGTCGATGCCCTCGGTCCCGAACGGGAGGTCGAGGGAAACCGCAAACGAGGTCGACCTCGAGCCTTCATGGTCTCGAGTATCGGCTCGGTCTCCGGGGTCAACTTCGATGTCGATGTCCCAGTGGTTGGGGCAGATGTGCCAGACAGGCTGGCCATCAGTGCCCGCTGCTGTTCCATGAAGGCAGACAATCTGCACTCCAAGACTGTCAGCCTGAGACCCAGCTCAGGAGACTCAGCAGCCACCGACTCGGGCCCCGGTGGCGCCGGGCTCGATGTTGGCTCTCTGGGAGGAGAGTCCACGAGGACTACAGGACTTACGTGTCCAGCTGACTCCGGCTCCACATGAGGTACTTTTGAAGGCTTCTCCTGTTCCACGGGACCGGGGCGACATTCGGGGGTCTGAGACCTAGCTCTCGAGTAGCCAGGGACCTCCTCCGACGACGCCCTCGCGAGCCGCTTCTTCCTCTTTCATTCCTGGTCAGGGGACTCCCTGTCCGAGGAGCCCCGACGGTGCTCGGGATCCGATTCCCGAGATGTCGAAACCTCAGACGAGGTCCGGGCCCGGCCGGAGGACGAGTCGGAGAAAAGCCTTTCCTTTTGGTGCTGACGACCTCGAAGCCCCTTGGAAGACATCCTTCCACATGGTCCACAGATCTTAGGATCATGGTCAGGACCCAGGCACCGAAGGCAGCAGTCGTGTGTGTCGGTGAGAGACATTAGTTTCCTGCACCGATCACACTTTTTGAAACCACTAGAAGCCATCGGGGAAAAAAAAGAGTCCCCGCGAGGTCAAAGGACCGGCCTTCCAGGGAAAAAGAAAAAAAGGGCACGAACGCCAGCCACAAAGGGAAAAAAAGGAAAAAATAAGATCGGGCTCGATATCGGTGTACCGAACCCGGCGGGAGGGGAACCGGCACTGAACAGGAGAAGAAATAGCGAAGGAATCGCGAAAAAATCCAACTATTTTCCAGGACGACTAGGACACACGTCCGATGGGCTTCACGGAAAAAGAGATTGAGCAAGATGGCACCTTTAGGCGAGAAGGGGACCGCGCATGCATGCCTGCATTCCCAAAGGCTTCATGGAAAGCTGGGGAAATGCTCCGCAAGGGCTCCATCGACGTTGATGTCACCCATATGTGAGGACTGACTTCCTGCTTGGTCCTGGAGAACCCTGCACCCTGTTGAAGAATGGGTACCTCTTCTATTGCCCCTTGGGCAAGAAGCACAGTGATCTCTTGACCTAACTGGTTGTTGAGAGAGGTCTGAGAATTTAACTGTCTTACCATTGTAGAAGAGGGCATGCTGAGGCAATGAAGCTTGTACCCCTCTCTTACAATAGATAGAGTCCAATTTTCTGCTGTTATCTGACCCCAACTGGGGGCAAAATGACAAACTTCCTGGAATGGTGGAGGGCTCTGGACCGTTCAGGGCCAGGAAAGCAAAGTTCTCTAGATAGGAGTAAAAGCCCCTGTGGAGGCTGAGTCTGCTGAGCCGGTTGAGGCTTAGCAGCTTTTGTTTTTCTTTGCCTAGGTTGTTGCTGCTATCCCTTTTGGGCAGACTGACACAAACGATGTCCCTGTTGGGTATAGGAGGGATAACACTTCTTCTTCTTACTGAAGAATGGTTTCTTGTAGGATTTTTTCCTTGCAGGATCAGCTGTAGATTTAGACAATCTACCCAAGGTCATATTGTCAGCATCTATCTCATTAGCATTTTCCTGCCAATTCTTGCCAAAGAGATTCTCTCCTGTGCAAGGAATATTTCCTAGTTTATCCTGTACCCAAAGTTCCAAGTCAGATGCCTGGAGCCAGGCAATCCTACGTGTACCTATGGCAATAGCAGAGGTTCTGCTTATGCACTCAAAACAGTCAAAGGCTGCACGATTGACAAACTTGGAAATATCCTGAGCATGTTTGATAAGGGCGAGGTAATCCTGCCTCTTATCATCAGGAAGGAGAGGGCTCATAAGCTCTAAATCTCCTGTGACCTCCTTAAGGAACATTCCCCTATATAAAATATAGGAGCTGATCCTAGCAGAAAGCATGGAGGCCTGGAAGGTTCGACGTCCAAAGGCGTCAAGAGTCCTACACTCACGTCCTGGAGGATTAGATGCTTGCCTTTTTACACTCTTGATCCTTCTCATAGCTGATTCCACCACCATGGAATGGTGTGGTAGCTGAGTCTTCTGAAACCCAGGACAGGGAGGAACTCGATACATGGTGTTGAGTCTTCGAGAGCGAGGAGATGTGGTTAGAGGTGTTTCCCATATACTTAACATGAGATCATGCAAGATCTCATGAATAGGTAAGGTAGCTGCCTCCTTGGGAGCTTTAGGGTATTGTAGGATTTCTAATTCCTTTGCCCTAGGCTCTTTTTCAGGAGCCACTGTGATGGAAAGACCTCGGGCTACATCTCGGATAAAATCCTGAAAGGACATATCCTCTGGTGGAGGCATCCTACGCTGAGGAGAAGAAGAATCTTCAGGAAGAAGTACTCTGGTATCGGCAGAGCTTTCAGAGTCTTCAGACTCATCCGAGGATTCAAAGTACCTCCGATCCAGGTGATCGTGCAAGGCACGGTACCGGTACCGATCGAAGTCGGCATCGGAGAGGTCCAGTACCTACTTGTCGATACCGGATGCATAAGCATGACTCGGTCCTGGTAGAATAGCTGCCGATGTCGATGCAGTCGGCGCCGGTACCGGTTGAATTGTCTGAAGCACTTTCAAGGGCATCGAGGCCGTGAGAAGTGCCGCCAGACTGGGTTCAATAGCCAAGAATCTCTGTTCTATTGACGCTGCCGATGCTTGGGTATCAGTACCGGAAGAAGCAGCCCGTACCTCAGATCATGGCACCAGTAGTTCTGCCGAGGTTGAGACCTCGAGAACATCCTGGAGCCCCGTTAATGCTTTGGAAGCCGAAGCCTCCCACCGGGGCAATTTAGCCGGTACAAGTCCCTCAAGGGCAACGCCAGAGGCATCTCGATGCTTAGAGGGAGATCTACCCTTTGAGGACCGGCTAGATTTATGTTTAGTTACCTGAGATCCATGGGAGGAAGACGAAGCCCTGGAAGACGTCGAAGCCACAGAGGCTGCATCGGAGGGAAAAAGGGTGCTAAGTTTAGCAACTCGGTTCTGCTGGCCCCTCTTTGACAACATCCCACAGGCAACACACTCCAAAATAGAGTGGTCAGGACCTAAACATTTGAGGCACCACTCATGGGTGTCGGTGACGGAAATGGTACTGCCACACTTAGAACACTTTTTAAAACCCGAAGCGGGTTTTTCCATTTTAAAGGAAAAGTTGGGCCTAGTGCCCAAAATGGCTCGTGGCACCTGAGGAGAAAAAAACTGGAACAGACTCTAGAAGAAAAGTTTTTTGGTCTGTTTTTATTTTTTAGAAAAAAGAAAAGAACTGGCGGTACCAGTATAGCGTTGAGGGAAGGCAGATGCGACCACAAAAAAGAAGTATAAGAAGGAAATTTTCTGTGGTGACAGGATGTGTGACTTGTCGGCTCCGCGGAAAATGAAGAACTGGAGAGGGACAGTTGGGAAAGGCAGCACGCAGGCACTGTGGGATGGCTCCCAAAAGCTTTCCTATTGGACGCTGGGGAGCGTTCCCACGCAGGCTCCGTCGGTACCGACGATACCCCATATGTGAAGACTACATTCCTGCTTGTTCCTGGAGATGACCTAAATATGTACACTCTGGAGGAGAGGAGGGACAGGGGAGATATGATTCAGACCTTTAAATACTTAATGAACAAACAAACCTCTTCCAAAGACGGGGAAGCTGTAAAACTAGAGGGGCATAACATGAAGCTGCAAGGGGATAAACTGAAAGGCAATGTAAGGAAATACTTTTTCAGTGAAAAGGTGGTGGATGCTTCGAATGCCCTTCCGATTGAAGTACTGGGGGCAAATACAGTGACAGAATTCAAAATGGCATGGGACAGACACAGTGGATCACTTTACAGTAACAGGATAAAATCAAAATAAACTTAACTAATTTCTCAACAAAAAGGGGTGTCCTACACAGAGCGGTGGGTTCACTCCTAAAACAAAGGGGAAGGGGTGGCCTGCATGGAGCGGCAGGTGCACCTTCTTTTGCCATCTTACTGGGCAGACTAGATGGACCATACTGGTCTTTATCTGCCATCATTTACTATATTACTATATATTGCACTCAAGTGAGACAGTCGTCTTCAAGCACATTCAAATCAATCTTTTCTTCTCAATTATTCAGATTCTCTTCAGAGCGGTGAAAAGCCATACATCATTTGCTGGAGATAAAGAAATACTGAAGAGACCTCTGGTGGCTGCGGCGGATAGAAGCATGGGAGTGATATCACTGAAACCTGGGTTTTTCATTGGTTTTATGACTCCACCAATCTGATGGTAGGGGAACACAACCCACTTGCCTGGATTGGCCTAGCAGGACAATATGAAAGTGCCATTTACATGTGTAAAAAGTTGATGTGCCAATTTAAGGACAGGTATATGTGTATGTCATGGCATGCAAAGATTTAAAGGGAACATGGTTTGAGGCATGGTTTGGGCGAACCTTGAAAAAGCATAGTTACTCACCTGTAACAGGTGATCTCAGGGAACAGCAAGAATTTAGTCTTCACATATGGGTGACGTCGGTACTGACGGAGCCCGCACAGGAACGCTCCCCAGCGTCCAATAGGAAAACCTTTGGGAGCATCCCACTGCGCCTGCATTGCTGCCTTCCTGCCCTTGGAACTCTCCCTCCTCAGTTGAGTTTGTAGCTGAGAGAAAAGGAGAGAAGAATCATATTCCTAGGGGAGGAGGGTGGGTTGTGAAGACTAAATTCCTGCTGTTCCTGGAGATCACCTATTACCGGCAAGAAACTACGCTATCTCCAAGAACAAGCAGGAATGTAGTCTTCACATATGGGACTCCCTAGCTCCCAGATGCCAGAGGGAATGACCTCAGAACCAGTAGTTAAAGAGGTCATGGGTCCTCTATGGATGTCTGATATTCCGGGACAGAGGGTAGGAGTTGCCCTCAAGTCTAAAAGAGGTGCTGGAGAACAGCTTGACCAAAAATGGCATCTCAGCAGGAGTCCTTGTCTAGACAGTAATTAGCAGCAAAGGTATGGACCGAAGACCAAGTTGCTGCTTTGCAGATTTCGTCAATGGCTACAAAGCGTAGATTCACCATCGAGGTAGTTATGGCACGAACATTATGGGCAGTGACAAGACCGTCAAGGGATAGTCATGCTTTGTCATAAGCAAATGAAATGCAATCAGCTATCCATTTTAGAAAGAGTACGTTTGAATACTGGCAACCCCAAGTGACTGGGATCAAAGGAGAGGAATAACTGGAGCCTTTACAGTGCTCAGCTGTCCTTTGAAGACAGAATGCCAAGGCACATTTACAGTCAAGGATATGGAGGATTGCCTCTGCCCTAGATGAATGTGGTCTACGAAAAAAGACAGAAAGGTAGACTAAGTGATTTAAATGGAAGGGAGACACCACCTTTAGCATAAAATGGGGGCGAATCCTTAGGACAACCTTGTCATGGTGGAACTGTGTGTAAGGTGGGTCTGCCACCAAAGCCTGTAGCTCACGAATGCGTCTAGCTGAAGTGAGTGCAATAAGGAAGATGACCTTCCATGTCAGAAACTTCAACGAGGTAGTGGCTAAGATTCAAAGGGCGGCTTGTGAAGTTGCCCTAAAACAACATTGAGATCCCAGGTCACTAGTGGTGGTCTAATGGGAGATTTGGTGAGCAAGAGACCTCTCATGAAGTATGCCACAAGCGGCTGTGAGGAAATTGGTTGTCCATCCAGGAGATTGTGAGAGGCCATGATGGCACTCAGGTGAACTCTTACCGAGTTGGTCTTGAGACCAGAAGAGGATAGATGGAGGAGATACTGGAGGAGCACCTCCACTGGAGCCAAGAAGGGATTAAGGTCCTTCTGCGAACACCAGATGGAAAATCTATGCCACTTGAAAGCATAAGAACGTCTGGAGGATGGCTTTCTAAAGGCCAAGAAGAAATCTTTTACTTCCAGAGTAAGGTTAAGGCCCTGTGAAACTATGCTTTCAGCAGCCATGCCGTGAGGTGGAGAGACTGTGGATTGGGATGGAGCAGCATCCCCTCCTCTTGAGAGAGGAGATATGAAGCAGATCAGAGATCTAGGGTTTGAGTCTGAGACTGACGTAGTAGGAGAGGAAACCATGATTGACATAACCAACATGGGGCTATGAGTATCATGAGGCCCCTTATCTGCCTGCAGCTTGAAAAGCGTCTCAGGAATCAGGAGAATGGGAGGAAAAGCATATAGGAACTCTCAACCCCACTGGAGGTGAAAAGTATCCACCTCCTGGTTGCCCGACATGGGAGTCAGATTCAGAAGCGGGGAAGTTGGGCATTCTGTGGAGTGGCAAACAGGTCTATCTCTGGATTCCCCCAGGTCTGAAAAATGAAGGATGCTGTAACCGTGTAGAGAGACCATTGTGGGGAAAGAGGATCTGACTCCATCTGTCTGCTAAGACATTTTGTTCCCCTGGGAGATATACTGCTTGTAGGTATATCTGATGAGTAATGGCAAAGGACCAGAGATAGACAGCCTCTCCGCAGAGGGGCCAAGATCCTGTTCCCCCTTGTTTGTTCACATAGAACATGGCTACTTGATTGTCTGTTCGGACCAGGAACCTCTGAGAACTTAGATGCCCCTGAAAACGTTTGAGGGTGTTGCAGATTGCCCAAAGTTCCAGTAAATTTATCTGGAGCTTGGACTCCTCCGTCCAGGTGCCCTGAGTGGAGAGGAACCCTAGATGGGCCCCCCACCCCTGTTTGGAGGCATCTGTTATCAGGGTACCTTGATGTGGAGGCATCTGAAAAGGTGACCCGACGAGGAGATTGCCTGGGAAACACCACCATAGAAGAGATGTGGCCAGCGGGGCAAACATTAATATCTTGTCTGAGAGACAGTCCGAGGCCTGTGTCCACTGGGAAGCCAGAGCTGGGTGCATATACAAGACATAAGGCATGCATGTGGTACTACATGTACTGTCGAGGCCATATGACCTAGAGGCTGTAGCATCTCTCGAGCAGTGAGATGGTCTCTGACATGGGCCTGAAATGCCAGCTGAATAAGACGAGAACAGCAAGGATGAGGTAGAAACGCCTTTGACCGTTGAGTATTTAAGAGAGATCCTATGAACTGTAGTGTTTGAGTAGGAGCAAGATGTGACTTTGGAAGATTTATTACAAATCCCAAATGTTGAAGTACCTGCATGGTATGGAAGAGAGACAGGTGAACCTCTTGGGGGATTCCTGCCTTTATGAGCCAGTCTTCTAAGTAAGGGAAGACAAATATTTCTGGAGATCTTAGAAATGTGGCCACAACCGCCATGCACTTTGTGAAGACTCTTGGGACAAAAGCGAGTCCATTCCACATGGCAGGACCCTGTATTGATAATGTCTTCCTTGAAATATGAAGCGTAGATATTTCCTTTGTTCTGGATGAATCAGGATATGTATGTACGCTTCTTTGAGATCTAGAGAATAGAGCCAGTCCTGACTCTGGAGACGGGTAGGAGGGTCCCTAGAGAGACCATCTTGAACTTCTCATGGACAAGAAACTTGTTTAGGTTTCTGAGGTCCAGGATGGGTCTATATCCCCCGGTTTTCTTTGGCATGAGAAAGTATGGAGAGTAAAAACCCACTTCCTGTTGGGATGTTGGGACCTCCTCTATGGCACCTCCTGACAGCAGAGAGGTGACATCTTGTAGCAAAAGAGCAGTGAGAGCAGGCTGAGGAGGATATCCCCCTTACCATTGTGGAGGGGAGCAGAGTCTGTAGGTGAAGTCTGTACCCCCCCCTCTGCCACTATGGTCAGGATCCAGTGCTCTGAAGTAATTAGATGGCACATGTGGGCATAGTGACAGAGTCTGCCGGCAATGTTGAGGGGGAGGGAGGGTCTCCAGAGGCAGAGTGGCTATGTTCTCTAGGAAAAAAGTTAAAAACCAGGCACAGGTTGAGTCTGCAGAGCTGGTTGGTTTTTAGGAGTCTGTGGCTTCTTCTGCTGCTTGGGAGGCTGTTGCCTCGAGTACCCTGAGGTTGGTACTGTGAAGCAGGAGTGTAAGAAGGGTAAAATTTCTTCTTTTACTGAAGAAAGTCTTCTTTGCAGCTGCTTTCTAATTAACCGGATTGGCAGTGGTTCTAGAAAGTCTGTTTAGGGTAGTATTCTCAGACTCCAACTGAGATGCCTTATCTTGCCAATCTTTACCAAAAAGGTTTTCACCTGTGCAAGGAATATTGCCCAGTTTATCCTGAACCCATTGTTCAAGATCTGACGCTTGAAGCCAAGCAATCCTGCATGCTCCAATGCAGACTGAAGTGGCCCTACTGGTATACTCAAAGCAGTCAAAATGTTGCCCTATTTACAAACTTTGACATGTTCTGGGCATGCATGACCAATGTGATAGTAAGCTCTCTTATCAGGGAGAAGAGGAGCCATTGACTCAAGATCCCTAGTAACCTCCCTAAGGAACATACCCATATAAAGTATGTATGAACTTATCATGGCTGAAAACATGGAGGCCTAAAAGCATCGACGTCCGAAAACAGAGTCCTCGCTTCTCTACCAGGAGGGTTTGAAGAATGTGTCTTTGAACTTTTAATTTGACGCATTGCTGATTTGGAATCCAGGAGACTCCGTACTCAATACATGGTATTGAGTCGTTGAGTATGGGGAGAGATGGTAAGGGGCGTCTCCCACACCTGGAGCATGAGATCCTGGAAGATGCGGTGAACCTGAAGGGTGGTAGCCTCTTTAGGAACTGTAGGGTATTGGAGGATTTCTAATTTCTCAGCCCTAGGTTCTTTTTCAGATGTTACTGTAATGGACAGGCCCCTGGCCAGGTCCCGAATAAACTCCTGAAAAGACAGGTCTTCAGGAGGGGACATGCAGCGTTCCAAAGAGGGAGATGGCTCCTCCACTATACTTTGAATCGCTCAGGTATCGATCTATTCCTCATTGAATGAATCAGAATCGGAAGATTCAAAGTATCGACGAGAGCCATGTCTGCGCTCCGCTAAGGCCCAGTACAGATCAAAATCAGTATCGCATCAGGGAGCTTGTCTGGAAAGCCACCGGTAACCAGGAATGGACTCAAAGGCAGACATGGGTGGTAGCGGTTCGATCAGATGTTTGGGTTATTAAACAATCTGCTGGGTGGGGGACCACAATATATCAAAAAGAAACTGATAGAAACACCTACTTGCATTTTGGTAGTGCCCACCCCCGAAGACTGGTTGAGGGTTTACCCTTCTCTCAAGTCTTCACGTTTTCGTCGGAATTCTTCTAACATAACTGATTTTCAGTGTAGCGCTCGTGTTTTAAAGCATAACTTTGAAGCACAGTGTTATCCACGTGGGGTGGTCGACCGGGCCTACAAGCGGGCAAATTTAATAATAGAGATTGGCTGTTGTCTCCCTGTCCTTCTAATCAAACTTTGTGTGATTTGTAGCCTATACATTTCATAACTAAATTTTTGCCTTTGAGTTACCGTTTACAGAGGATAGTTAAACGGTGTTTTCATGTTACACAGGTTGTGCCAGGTCTTAGGGGAAAAACTTTTCTTTGTGTGTGGAAACGGAATCGGAACCTCAGAGATTTGTTAAGCCCCACTGTTTTGCCTGATATTGAGTCAAGGAGATTGGATCTTCCACTGGGGCATCGGGCTTGTGGTGCTTGTTCTATTTGTAAGATATCTGAAGTAGTTTCGTTTTTTCTCCATAAGGGTGTGACTTATACCATCCGAAGCAGCATTACATGTGGCTCCAGTTTTGTGGTGTACGTGATTCACTGTCCATGTAGTTTGATAAATGTTGGTAAGACCATCCGCCCGTTTCGGGTTCAGATGGGTGAATATAGGAGTAGATTGCGGTGTGGTCGGACTGAGGCCCCTATTGTACAACATTGTTTGGATGCTGGCCATACGTTTTTAGATCTACGCTGCTTTTATATTGATGAAGTTGCGGTTACTAGCAGTACTACTTATGCAGTAAAAATGCTGGGCCGGCAGAAACAAGAAAAGATTTTTCGGCTTGTGGCAGTCGCTCCCCATGGGTTTAATGCCCAGATTGAGTGGAATATCTGTTTATGAAGGGATGGGTGGGTTGTTATTTGATTGTGTGTCCTGATACATTTCATATGCTTTGTGTCAGTCTGTTGAGGTGCATTTACTGTTTATTGTATTTTGTCAATGGGATCTCAGCAGAAGTTTCGGTATTATGATTTACGTTTGCCTGGGGCTTTGATGTTGGTCGGTGGGTGGAGTGCCGTAGGTTTATATTTCTGCACATGCACGGCGTTTTTGTGGTTGGCTGGAGTGTTGGTATTATGCTGTCTGCTCTTTTGAGAAGCTTTCCTTGTGTCTTTTCAGGTTAGTTTGGTGTTTGGTTTTGTATGGAAGAAATTTCTGTGATATATTGTTAAGGGCTATGTTCGCATTCTGCCATTTTTTCCAGTTGCTGATTAGTGTATCTTTCTGTTCTCTCTTGCAGCATATGAGGCTCCCCTTGAAAAAGCACTCGGCGAAACGCCTAGCCGGCATCGTTGGTGGCGTCGGGGTTTACCTTGCTGTGATGCTGTGATGTGATTGACCTTGTTGTTTGGAAATGGAAGACTCATTTTTGAGATAAGTGCACCATATTTTTGGATATGCTGTATACCATCTATGGTCCAGTGGAGAATAGAATTATGTATAATATTGGAGAGGTTTTTTAGGCCACTGATGTTTCTGTATTGATCTTAGGGCAGTTACTGCCCACTGTGTTAGCTCTATGTTTGATGCAGTTAAGTGAAATTAGACTTACCTGCTAATTGTTGTTCCTAGTCCCAACATCTGGGGTTTAAGCACCTCCTCCAGCAGCTATGGAGACTGAGAAACGTCATTCTTCTGATGACACTGGTACAAATACCCCCGGGACCGCCGCCTCTGTCCAGTAATCTATTGACAAATCAGACTCACCCAAGCAGCAATTAAGTAGCCATAAAACCAACAAATGCATTGCAACTCAACGTTAACTAACTCATTTACGGGAAAAATCACCCCACTACAGTCTTTCTATACATTATTTCTTTCTCTCTTTATTTATCCTCTTTTTTTTTTCAAAAGGAAAAACAGTAGGCACGTATATGACCTGTGCTAAGGAAGACCACCCTTCCCCGCTCCTGGATCCCTCTTCTCTCGAACAACCCCTCCTCTATATATGGTCCTTACCGGCACATTAGCTTACTACTCTTAAGCTTTTAGCCCTAACACCATGCTTCAGGCCAACAGCAGAGAACCAACCAGGGAGGGAAATGGGACTAGACTGGAGTTCCTGAAGGAACAACAATTAGCAGGTAAGTCTAATTTCACCTTCCTTATTGTCCCTCCAGTCTAGTCCCAACATCTGGGGATGTAACAGAGCAGTGCAACCTTGTCTTAACAGGAGGGACTCACCAGGCCAGCCTGAAGCACCGTTGTGCCAAAGCTAGTATCTCTTTCTGCCTGCACATCGAGACGGTAATGCTTAACGTACGTATTAAACGATGACCACGTAGCCGCCTTACAAATCTCACTAGCCGACACCAGACTGTACTCCGCCCAAGACGCCGCCTGCGCCCTCGTCAAATGAGCCCTGATGCAGTCCGGCACTGACCTCCCTTTCAGAATGTAGGCTGAGGCTATTGCTTCCTTCAGCCATCTCACAATGGAAGCCTTACTAGCCGCTTCCCCCTTTCGTGTTCCTCCAAAAAGAACAAAAAGCCTATCTGACTTTCGGAAACTCGCTGTCCTCTGAAGATACCTCTTTAGCGCCCTCCGAACATCCAGAGAGGGCAAGGAACCTGAGGCTGATTTCCCTCCTGAATCGACAAACACTGGGAGAGAAACGACCTGATTTACATGAAACGCTGAAACCACCTTTGGTAAGAACGATGGCACCAGCCTTAAAACTACCTTGTTATCATAAAAGGACAGAAAAGGCTTTCGACACGATAAAGCCTGTAGCTCTGAAATTCTACGTACCGAACATATCGCCACTAGAAATACCGCCTTGAGTGTCAGATCCTTATCCAACGCCTTCGCCAAAGGTTCAAAAGGTTTGTGTGCTAACACGTCCAACACCAAAGCTAGATCCCACCGAGGAACCGGAGATCTAAAAGGAGGCCTAAGAAGAGACACCGCTTGTAAAAATCGTTTAACATCTGGATGCGTTCCCAGCGTCTCCCCTCTGTAACACACAAGAGCTACTACATGCACCCGCAAGGAAGCCGCCGCTAATCCCTTGTCAAAACTATCCTGCAAAAAGGCCATCACGTGTGACACCGAAGCCCCGAAGGCCTGAAACCTCCTGTCCACACACCATGCTTCAAACACCCGCCAGATACGAACATACGCCAAAAACGCAGATCTTCTCCTAGACTTCAACATGGTGGACATGACGGCTGGGGAATACCCTCTTGCCCTCAGCCTCGCCCTCTCAAGAGCCAAGTCGTAAGCGAGAATCGATCTACCTGGGGCATAAGGATGGGACCCTGGAACAGGAGATCCTTCCGAACCGGAAGTCGCCAAGGCCGGTCTACCAAAAGCCTGATAAGATCAGAGTACCACGGCCTTCTCGGCCAATCTGGTGCTATCAGAATCACTGTTCCCTTGTGACCCTCTTTTCTTTGCAGCACTCAACCTATTAAGACCCAGGGGGCAAAAATGTACAGAAGCTGTCACTCCTGCCACCTTTGAATGAGAGCTTCGAGGCCCTCCGACATTCTTTCCTTTCTTCTGCTGAAGAACCTGCTTGCCTTGGCGGACTCCAGCATCACCATTAGATCCATCACCGGCTCTCCCCAGCAGCTCACCACCAATTCGAAAACCTCTGGATGAAGTATCCACTCTGTTGGATCCACTTTGACCCGACTCAGAAAATCGTCCATCACATTGTCTTCTCCTGCTACATGAGGCCGACAGCGCCTCCAGATGTGCGTCGCCCCATTCCAACAGCTGTTCAGCCTCTGCTTCCAGTGGCGCACTCCCGGTGCCGCCTTGTCGATTGAGATAGGCCACCGTGATTGCATTGTCTGAGAATACACGCACTGCCTTGCTCTCTAGAGAAGTCCAAAACGCTCTCAGCGCTAAAGCTACTGTTCTCAATTCCAACCTGTTGATGGACCATGCCTTTTCGTCGGTCCACTGGCCTTGGGCAAAGGTTCCTTCGACATGCGCATCCCAAGAGACTTGTGTCCGTCGCAAGGGGTACCCAAGTGGGCACCTCCAGGGGCATTCCCTTCTCTAGCACCCCTGCAGTCAACCACCACTGTAAGGCCTGCCTCGCCTCTGCCTGACACGGCAGTACCCGGGAGAGCGGATCGTTCTAGTGAGACCATCTCCTGAGCAGCGCCCTCTGCAACGGTCGCATGTCTGCCCGCGCCCACGGAACCAATTCTAGTGTCGCTGCCACTGTACCCAGTAATTGCAGATAATGCCACACCGTGGGAATCCTGCGGCTGAGAAAAGCGCAAACTAGGGTTCTCAAGCCCTCTGCCCTCACCCGAGGCAGAAACACTTTCCCTACCTGCATATTGAAACGTGCTCCGAGATACTCTAGTGTCTGCGACGGCTCCAGCCTGCTCTTTGCACTGTTTATTACCCAGCCTAGACTCTGCAGCAACTCTACCACTCTGGCAGTCGCCAATTTGCTCTCTCTTCTGGACTTTGCTCGCACCAACCAATCGTCCAAACAGGGGTGCACAAGAATCCCTTCTTTCCGTAATGCCACTGCCACCACTACCATGACCTTGGTAAACGTTTGCAGAGCCATCGCTAACCCGAATGGCAATGCTCGGAATTGAAAATGCCCCATTGGTAGAGCAAACCTGAGGAATCTCTGATGCTCCTGTCGAATAGGTATGTGAAGATACGCTTCCGACAAATCCAGAGCCGTAAGAAATTCTCCTGCTCTTGCTGCCACAATTACTGACCGTAGAGTTTCCATACGAAAATGCGCGATGCGCAGACACCGATTCACCTTCTTGAGATCCAAGATCGGCCAAAAAGATCCCTCCTTTTTTGGTACCACAAAATAAATGGAGTATCGACCATATCCGCACTGTTCCTTTGGAACCGGAACCACCGCGTTGAGACTCAGTAGCCTCTCCGTCTCTTGCACGGGGATTGAACGTAAGCGTCGGCCACTGGGCGCTGGAGTTTGAGAGCTTACCCTTCCCGAATGACTTCCAATACCCACTGGTCGGTGGTAATTTGGGCCCAAGCAGGATAAAACTCCCGTAACCGACCTCCTACAGAAACCACCTCTGCTTGGGCCCCCCGGCTTCACTGCGTCTTTCTAAGGTTCGAAGAAGAGGAGGCCGCAAATCCTCTATTTGCCCTTCGAAAACCTCGAAACCCCTGGTTCCTATAGGCAAAACGCCCCCTTTGAAATTGGCCAAAACGAGTCGGACGGAAACGGCGAAATTCCCTCTGCTGATTCTTGTGTACCGGCAAAGTTTTCCCTTGTTTCTGCCTGTCCTCCGGAAGTCTACCTCCTTTAGACTCCCCCAAATCTTTTACCAACTTATCCAAATCCTCCCCAAATAACAGCTTACCCCTAAAAGGTAGCTTGCCCAATCGTGACTTGGAGGAACCATCCGCCACCCAATTACGCAGCCATAGATATCGCTAGCTGCTGCTGTCTTCTTCTGTTATTTGTTGATGCTGTGTGCTTATTGTATGCTGTACGCTGACCCTCTACCCTTTCCCCAGGTCCTGCTCTGCTGCCCTGCCTCTCCATTGGCTGCCTAGCCTCTCCATCTGCTGCTTTGCCTTTCCATTGGCTGTTAACTGCCTGCTCCGCCTCCCGGAAGCAGGACCCAGGTACCCTGCTGCATTTAAATAACTCTGGGGCGCCGTTCAAGTGCTGCTGCTGCTGTCTTCTGTTATTTGTTGATGCTGTGTGCTTATTGTATGCTGTACGCTAACCCTCTACCCTTTCCCCAGGTCCTGCTCTGCTGCCCTGCCTCTCCCATTGGCTGCCTAGCCTCTCCATCTGCTGCTTTGCCTTTCCATTGGCTGTTAACTGCCTGCTCCGCCTCCCAGAAGCAGGACCCAGGTACCCTGCTGCATTTAAAGAACTCCGTGGTGCCGTTCTGAGCCACGGGCACGTGCCGAAGGAGCGCGCACAAGGAGCAGGCTCTGCTCCTTGGGCGAGCTCCTTGGGGCGACGATTGGGGCGCTTTTCTCTTCCCACTAGGTCAGTCCCTTTTCCTTGGTTGGGCCTTTCTGTGCCTTTCTGGATATCTTCTTGCGTATATCCCTCTAGTATCTTCCTCTACTTTTCGCCCCCCTGGGGCCGCCCCTGTACTCCCATCACCCTTTTTGCCTTCTACGCAGACACACCCTATGGCTTCCATCCCTGTTTTTTGGGGGCATCGCCCTCCACCTGCTTTCTCACTCCCACCTGGGGCCAGCACCCGTAGTTTGAGTAACCTCCTTGTCTGCCACCCGGGCCAGCCTCCCCCTGGGTCACTGCCTCAGCTTACCTCCTCACTACTGACCCTCTCTTTTGCCCTCCTAAACTGCAGATCCCTTCGCCCAAAACCCCCTCTGGTTCACGACCTACTGCTGCAACATTACCTTGACGCTCTTTTTCTCTCTGAAACCTGGCTTCGCGAGGGGGAGGATGGTCTTCTCCATCGCTGTCTCCCCCCTGGCTATTCTGCTTTTCATGCTCCTCGTCTCCACCGGACAGGTGGTGTTGTAGCGGTTATTCACCGGTCCTCTCTCCCTCTCACTCTTATCTCCCCTCCACCCCGCTATCCTGAAGCTCTGCTTCTGCCCTCAGGAACCTCCACTCCCGTGTTTTTCCTTCTTCTTTATGCCCCACCCTCAATGCGCCCTGATCTCTGGGAGTCCTTTTTGCTCACCCTTTCGGAGACATCTCTTCTTTCCCCACATCTGGTTGTTCTTGGCGATTTCAATGCCCACCTGAACTCTCAGACTCGCCCTCGCGATAAGGCTCTTATGTCTCTCTTCTCTGATCTGTCCTTGACCCAGCATGTCGACTGTCCAACCCACTCCTCGGGTTATACTCTTGACCTTGTCCTCACTTCCACCCCTTCTCCTTATATTCCATTTGATATCATACCCACCCCCCTCTCCCCTGGTCTGACCACTGCTGCCTACTGTTTTCCTTTTCCCTTCCTCCTATACAAACACCCGCTTTAGCTGCCCTTGACACCTCTTCTACGATTCTCAAATGGCATCTTACGCCTCTCACCCTACAGGACTTCCCCTCAGCCGTCTCTCTCTTTTCCTCTGACTTTCTCCTTTCCTGTGGATCAGCAGGTCAACTCCTGGTCCTCCACCCTCACTGCTGCCCTCGATACACTGGCTCCCCTTCGTCTCATTCCCTACCGCCCTATGACTCGTCATTCCTGGTATCACCCAGGTTTATACCTTCAGTGCAACTATCTCCGGCATGCCGAGTGCCGCTGGCACAAACATCCCCTTCCATCTCCATAACCTCTTTCTGCTGTGAACACCGCCGTTATCATGCTATGATCACTGAGGCCAAAAGGACCTATTACTCAGACCTTCTAACTCCTCCCGCCGTTTGTATCAGGTACTCCATTCACTGTCTTCCTCATCGGCCCATCCCCCCTCGTCCGTACTCCCTTCCACCGCCCCTAGTCCTACGAGTCTTGCCTCCTTTTTTGTTGATAAGATTCAGTCTCTCCATTCTTCTTTTTCTCATTGTCCCCCCCCCTCCTCTTCTCCCCACTATATCCTCTCCTCCTCTGTCTAGTATCTTTTCTCACACATGGCACTCTTTCCGACCTGTCACCTCCACCAAGCTTATTCAGGTCATCTCCTCGTCTCACAAAACGACCTGTCTACTTGACCCCTCCACCTGGTTCCTCGATCCCTTTCTCTTACTTCTTCCATATATCCAGACCATTATCAACTCTAGTCTCACTTCTGGCAGCTTTCCTACCCGTTGGAAACATGCCGTGGTTCGCCCTCTTCTGAAGAAGCCTTCCCTCAACCCCAGTCTCTCCGCCAACTGGCAGCCCATCTCTAATCTTCCCTTTCTGTCCAAGGTTCTTGAAAAATTGGTTTTCTTCCAGCTTTCAGCACATCTTGATGCTACCCTCTCTCTTCATCCCCATCAATCTGGCTTTAGGACTGGTCACAGCACTGAAACTGTACTTATAGCCCTCCTTAATGAACTTCACCGCTCTCACAACCGGGGTGATCTATCTATCGTCGTCTCTTTGGATCTTTCTGCCGCTTTTGACATTGTTGATCACCACACACTTCTTACCCGTCTGTCTGATTCTGGTATCTGTGGCACTGTGTTGCATTGGTTCCGTTCTTTCCTTTCCTCCCGCACTTTCTCTGTTCACTCAGGCTACAATACCTCTTCCTCTTTCCCCTGCACTGTGGTGTTCCACGAGGTTCCATTCTAGCCCCTCTTTAATATCTTCCTCGCTCCTCTTGCCCTCCTCATTCAGCAGACCGGTATCTCCTCTTACTTTTATGCCGATGATATTCTCCTTATTCACCACACCAGCTCTACATCTCCGGACCTCTCTGCTCTCAATGCCTGTCTGGACCTCATTGCTACTTGGTTTTCTGATAATTTTCTCTGTATCAACCCTTCTAAGTCCTCTGCTATTTGGTTCTCCTTCTCTGCCACTCCCCCCACTCTAGCTCCCACAATGTCCTCCCTCCCTATTCCTGTTGTTTCTTCACTCCGTTATCTTGGTGTCACCTTTGATTCCTCTTTGTCTTTTCACCCACATATTTCCTCCCTAGTTCGTAGTTGTTTTCTTCATCTCCGTCGTATTAGATCCCTCCGGCCCTACCTCTCAGCAAGTTCTCTCACCACTCTGGTTCTCTCTCTTGTAATCTCCCGTTTAGACTATTGTAACTCAATTTTCGCCGGCCTTCCCTCCTACCAGCTCCGTCGACTTCAACTCGTCCAAAACACCACCACCCGTCTAGTCACTTACTCTTCCCCTTTTGACCATGCCACTCCTTGCCTTCTCTCTCTTCATTGGCTTCCTGTTAAATTCAGATTTGTTTACAAGTACCTTATCACTACCCACAAAGTTCTTCACACGGGTGCTCCTTGGTATTTGTCTGATCTCATCTACCACCAGGCTGTCCCTCGCCTCCTCCAATCCTCCCACAACAATCACCTTTTTCTTCTTTCTCCGTCCCAGGCACATCTTGAACTCACCCGTCACGCTGCATTCTTTTTCCTGAGCTCTGCCCTATGGAATTCTCTCCCTCATTTGCTCCGCACCGAACCTTCGTTCCCTCGCTTTAAAGCTCTTCTTAAAACTCATCTTTTCACTCAAGCTTTCGACCTTCCAGCTCCCCCGTGACAATTCTAATGCCATACACTACCCCTCTTCCTTCCCTCTGCCCTCCCCCCTCAGTGATCAGCCTGTCTAGTCGTGCAACTTTGTTTCTTTCCTATTTTTTTTCCTGTGTCTCAATAGTGTTTTCCTGTCAATTAAATGGCATTCCTTTCTTCCTGTACTTCTCTAGTAGCCTCCCCCTTGATTATTACTGTACACCGCTCTGACACTTTGGTTTGGGCGGTATATCAAGTCTTGCTAATAAATAAAAAATAAATAAATAGCCGCTATCACTGACGCCATACTCTTAGACAGACTCCTAATAAGGTCATAATGAATGTCAGCCAGGTAAGCTGTCCCCGACTCCAGCTTAGCCGCTTCCTCTTCACTCTCTTCCAACTGATCTCCATGAACATATTGAGACCAACGGAGACAGGCATGAGCCACCCAGGCTCCACAAACCGATGCCTGCAAGGAAAGCGCACTGATGTCAAATACCTGCTTTAATAAGTTATCTAATTTCCTGTCTTGCGCATCCTTGAGGGCGGCACTACCTTCCACCGGGATGGTAGTCTTTTTCGTCATTGCCAAAACCGCTGCATCTACCTTTGGAGGCTTAAATAGCTCCCTGTCCTGATCCACCAATGGGTATAGGCGAGCCATAATCCTTGAACCTTTAAGGGCCGCTTCAGGCATGTCCCATTCCTCCTGAATCATTTCCCTCATCATTCTATGAACTGGGAAAGCCCGTTGCATCTTACAAAAAGCCTGCAACAAGGGATCCTCTAAAGATGAATCCTCTGCTGGCCCCGCAGAAGGCATTATTTAGCGCTTTTAGAGTTTCCCCTATGAGTGCCGGTAACTCGTCACGGCGGAAAACTGACCACTCTTGCTTGATCTTCGTGCTCTGCTAACTCACCTTCTTCTAACTCATCCTCCATTTCCTGTTCGCCGTCCTCTGATAAAGGACTCTCCTAGGCCACTGACTGCTCTTGTAAATGCTTTCCCTTCTTAGACCTCTTTAAAGGCACCTCTAGAAGTCCCAGATCTAAAGGGGTCCCGGACGCTTTACGTTCCGGTCCGCTGCCGGCGGATCTGCCTCAGGATTCTTATTACTGCTCCGGAAGGCTTGTTGTAACAATGCCACAAAATCTTGCGAAAATATTGCTGCTAGCCCTCCCGGTAAAGCCGGTTGAGCAGTGGCAATATCTGGAGCAGAAGCGGGCCCAGCCATCGGCTCTTGCACAGGAACTTTAGGAGAGGGAGGCACTGGCAAAAGACTCTTCTGGCCCTCCCCCAGTATCTCCCCCGCCGGTTCCATTGAGATGGCTTCTTGGGAGCAGGTCTTACAGACACCTGTCTCTGCTACTATCCCCTTTTCAACACCGCACATCAAACACGGTGCCTTAGATGGCATCTCTCCTTTTCCAACGTCGGGCACCCCTAGGGGCTTCTATTAATAGGACCACAGCACTATACTATAAAGCTAACTATATGTATGTAAATCTCACTACACACTTATATACCTGTCTAAAGCTATATAACCTCTTGATCAAATTGCAGTCCTGACCTGTAAAGCCAGCCCCCATACCGCCGACGTGCAAAAACTACACCCGAAAGGCCAGAAAAAAGGCCCCTCACAACAACCTTCCTGTAGGCCCAACGTGTTCACAGCCTTTCCCGCATTCTGGCCACACAGCTGCAACTCCCCGGAGCGGAAGATGCACACACCTCCGTCCCCCCACCGGTAAGCCGCTTACCTCAGAGCTGAATTGAATTGCGCCGCACAATCCTCCTCGCGCTCAGCCGGTCAGCGACTTCCACGACGAGGAAGAATCTCAGAAGCCAGTCTTACCGGGCCCAGCGGACTTGGCGCACGTTGTCACACTGCTCACTCACTCTCTCCTTCGTGCTCCTCTGCTGCTTTCGCCGGTTCCTCACCCAAGCCGTGGGGGTTCGGGAACAGATGCACGGCCCTTTAAGCTTCTGAGTTTCACCTCCCTCCCCAGCCCTCTGACCGACACCAAAAAGGGAGAGAGAGAGGAAGAGGGCCTCAGCACAGCCTCTCTCTTAAAAAGATATCTTCCTCTCTTCTTTTTTTTTTTTTTTTTTTAACAACTTCACCAATGACAAGAAGAAACCCAATCTATCTAAACTATTCTACTTAATCGTTTCTCCAGTGAGCCTCAACCTCCAGGCTCACCACCCTCCAGCTACTATGGAGACTGAGATTACTGGACAGAGGAGGCAGTCCTGGGGGTATTTGTACCAGTGTCATCAGAAGAATGACGTTTCTCAGTCTCCATAGCTGCTGGAGGATGTGCTTAAACCCCAAATGTTGGGACTAGACTGGAGGGATGATAAGGAATGAGGCTTTTTCTACTCCATGTAGATTTTTTTATGCACAATAAGTTTGGAGTTCATGTGTGAGTGGAATGATTTTTTCTTTCTTTCTGATTATCATCTTTTACTCTAATATTGATCCTGCTTTTTTATTGGGGGTGGTTTGGCTGGCTGATTCACTTCTAGGGCAATGCTCAAGGTATCTCGATTCTTAGAAAGAGATCTATCCTTGGGGAATTGATATGTCTTCAAAGATTTATGTTTTGATACCTGCGATCCATGAGAAGACAACGATGCCCTCGATGACGTCAATGCTAAAGACACTGTATCTGAGGCAAAGAGTGTGCCTAACTTTGCAGCTCGATTCTGCAGGCCTCTCACTGTCATCTTTCTACATAAAGGACACTCTGAAGGCTGGTGGTAGGGCCCAAGGCATTTGAGACACCAGTTGTGGGTGTCAGTGGCCAAGATGGTTCCCGTCACACTTAGAAAATTTCTTAAAACGACTAGCTGGTTTTTCCATTATGACGAAGCAAATGGTAGACCTAAGGCCTAAAATGGCATTGATGCACCCAAGAAAGTTCTAATTCACTTTAGAAAAAAGAAGAGAATAGAAAAGAACCGACAGTAGTCGGTCCCGGTGTTGACGGGAAGGCAGGCGCAACCACAAAAAAACAAAAGAAATGAAATAAAATAAACAAATTTTCTGCAGTGACAGGATTTGCTTACTGTTGGCTCTGCAGAAAAAGAACTGAGGAGGGAAAGTTGGGAAGGCAGCGACTCAAGTGAAGTGGGATGCTCCCAAAGGCTTTCCTATTGGACACTGGGGAGCATTCCTGCTCGGGCTCTGTCAGTACCAACGTCACCCATATGTGAAGACTACATACCTGCATGTTCCTGGAAATCAGGTGTTCTTCAGGGATAGCAGAAATAAGTTAAGAACATAAGATATGCCATACTGGGTCAGACCAAGGTCCATCAAACCCAGTATCCTGTTTCCCACAGTGGCCAATATAGCTCATAAGTACCTAGCAGTCTCCCCGAAAGACACAGGTTCCTCAATGCTTGTATTGGGTCAAGTAGTGATATCCTGGGTCCCTTTTAATAATGTTTTATGAACCTTTCCTCCAGGAAGTTGTCCAAACCTTTTTTAAACCCAGCTACACTAACAGCTTTTGCTACACCCTCTGGCAGCAGATTCCAGAGATTGATTACTCGTTGAGTGAAAAAATATATTTTTTATTAGTCTTAAATAGGTTACCCTGTAGCTTCATTGCATGTTCCCTAGTCTTTTTATATTCTGATGACAAACTATTGATCTACGTTTACCCGTTCCACTCCATTCATTAATTTATAGACTTCTATCATATCTCCCCCTCTGCCGTCTCTTTTCCAGGTTGAAGAGCCCTAACTTTTTTAGCCTCTCTTCATAGGAGTATCCTTCCATCCCCTCTTTACCATTTTGGTAGCTCGTCTCTGTACCTTTTCTAATAACGCTATATCCTTTTTAAGACACGGACACCAGAATCGCACGTAATATTCAAGGTGCGGTTGCACCATGGAATGATACAGAGGCATTATAATATCCTTTGTTTTATTTTCCATTCCTTTCCTTATGATACCTAGCATTCTATTTGCTCTCTTGGCTGCCGCTGCACACTGGGCGGAGGGTTTTAACATGTTATCCAGGATGACGCCTAAATCTTTTTCCTGAGTGGTGGTTCCTAATGTGGAACCTTGCATCATGTAACCATAGTTTGGGTTGTTCTTTCCTAGATGCATAACTTTGTACCTGTCCACATTAAATTTCATCTGCCATTTGGATGCCAAGTCTTCCAATTTATCAAGATCCTCTTGCAATTTTCCACAATCCTCATGGGTTTTAACAACTTTAAATAGTTTTGTGTCATCTGCAAATTTGATAACCTCACTTGTTATTCCCTTTTCCAGGTCATTTATGAATATGTCAAAAAGCAGCAGACCCAGCACAGATCCCTGCGGTACTAGTCACCTTTTTCCATTGGGAAAATTGGCCATTTAGCCCTACCCCCTGCTTTCTATCTTTTAACCAGTTCCTGATCCACAATAGTATACTGCCTCCTATCCCATGACTTTTTAGTTTTACCAAAAGTCTCTGATGAGGGACCTTGTCAAAGGTTTTCTGAAAGTCCAGATACACTACATCAACTGACTCACCTTTGTCTACCTGTTTATTCACACCTTCAAAAAAACATAACAGATAGTAAGACAAGATCTTCCTTCTCTAAAGCCATGTTGACTGTCTCCCATTAAGCCATGACTATCTATATGTTTAGTAATTTTGTTCTTTATGATGGTTTCTACCATTTTTCCCAGTACTGATGTCAGTCTCACCGGTCTGTAGTTTCCCGGATCACCCCTGGAATCCTTTTTAAAAATTGCTGTTACATTGACGATCCTCCAATCTTCAGGTATTACAGATGATTTTAATGATAGTTCACAGATTACTAATAGCAGGTCTGCAATCTCATATTTCAGTTCTTTCAACACCCTTGAATGTATACCATCCAGTCCAGATGATTTGCTATTCTTCAGTTTATCAAATAGTTGTAATACATCTTCCCGGTGTATCGATATTTCTTTCAATTCTTCTGCAATATCACCTTTAATTACCACTTCAGTCATGGGTAACATCCTTACATCTGCCTCAGTAAAGACCAAAGCAAATAATTAATTCAGTCTCTCCGCTATAGCCTTGTCCCCCCCCCCCCCTCCACTTTTTATCCCTCTATCATCTAATGGTCCAACTGACTCTCTCATAGTTTTTTTGCTACGAATATACTTGAGAGTCTTTATTACATGCTTTTGCTTCCACAGCAAGTTTCTTCTCAAATTCTCTTTGCCTGCCTTATCAATGCCTTGCGTTTAACTTGCCAGTGCTTGTGCCGTTTCCAGCTTTCGTCATTTGGCTCTTTTTTCCATTTCCTGAAAGATGCTTTTTTGGCAACAGCAGCCTCTCTGACCTCACCTTTAAACCATTGTTGGTAATTTTTTGGACTTCCTTCCACTTTTCTTAAAATGTGGAATGCAGTTGGTCTGGGTTTCCAAGACAATATTTTTAAACACCCAAGCTTGATGTAAGTCTTTAACCTTTGCAACTGCTCCTTTTAGTTTTTTTCTTAACTATTTTCCTCATTTTATCAAAGTCTCCCTTTCGAAAGTTAAAAGGTAATACTGCGGATTTCCTTACCATTCCTCCTCCATTAATTAAATCAAACGCGATCATGCTATGATCACTATTGCCAAGTGACCCCAACACCCTTATCTTTTGCACCAGATCTGGTGTTCCACTAAGGACCAAGTCCAAAATGGCTTCCCCTCTGGTCAGTTCATGAACCAGCTGCTCTAAGAAGCAGTCATTTATTTCATCTAGAAACATTATCTTCCTAGCATGTCCCACTGTGACACTGACCCAGTCAATGCCGGGATAATTGAAATCACTCATTTTTATTACTTATTATCAGATATGGGTGCATTGGCGCCAACGGAGCCCACGTGGAAGCATCTCCCCAACTTTCAAAGAAAGCCTTTGGGAGATGCACAACGAATGTGTGGTACCCTCCCGCCTAAGGGTGTCATCTTGCCTCAGTCTAATGACATAGCTTAGAAGGCAAAAAATAAAATACAGTAAAGAAGCAACTCCAAGGGCAGGAGGGAGGGTTGTGAGGACCAATTCCTGCTGTCCCCGGAGAACACCTGTTACAGATGAGTAACTCGCTTTCTCAGGGAACAAGCAAGATGTCAGCCCTCACATGTGGGACTCCCCAGCTACAGGCTACCGAGAACCTGTACAAAATGCCACGGTGGCCAATGAAGATGAGCTGTGAGTTGCAGCAGTTGAGTCCCAACCGAGAGAATCATGACTCATGTCTGGTGGAGAACCAGCACTCCGGTAGCCTGAACACAGAAGAGTCTGAGGGCAGGAGTTGCCTCCATCCCAAATAGATTACAGAATACGGCCTGGCCGAAGGCGCTGTCCTATCAGGACTCCATCTCCAGGCAGTAGTGAGCTGCAAAGGTATGGACCAAAGACCAGGTGGCGGCCCAGCAGATTTCCGTCACAGATATGGAATGCAGATTTGCCACGGAGGTAGCCATGACCTTGATGTGGTGTGCTGTGACCCGGTGGTCCAGTGAGATCCCAGCTTGCTCATAGGCGAGAACGATGCAGTTCGCCACCCAAGTGGACAGAGTTCACTTGGTCACTGGAAGCCCCAGTCAACTGTGGTCATAGGTGACGAAAAGCTGAGCTGCTTTGCAGTGGTCCTGAGTCCGCCGCAGATACAAGGCTGCAAAAAGAGTGAGCACACTCGCAGGTATCAACAGGACACAGCAAAGCAAAGTGTGTATGGTGTTCCATAGGTGCTTTATTAAAAGAAAACCCCTAAATGTTTTGGCAACCGCGTTCTTCAGGGGCCACAAAACCTCAAATAAAAAAAAAAGATATTTAAAACACAGAACATGTTTCATTCATTAAATGAATAAGTCAAAATATAAATATATAAAATGAACAATAAATAATTTTAAAACATATGAAACAAATATGACAAAAACGTAAGGCGAAGTATTTGACATGAAATTTAAAAAACACACCCTGTGTCAAGGGAATAAATGAAATAAGAGCTTATGGTGCCCAAACTCAGGGACAGTACAAGGAGATGAGGAGCAGCCAAGGGCATGTATAATCCTAAGTAAACCATTATATATACTTACCAAGTCACACATTCCCAAGGAACAGTTAAAGCAAACAACAGGTATTAAACATGGGGGAAAGGAAGAGTGGCAGAGGCAAGCTTGTGGGGGCAGATGCATCTCATCAGATACTACTAAAATCTAATAAGTAATTACTAAAAAGGACTGTGTACATTCACCCAACCAGAAGCAGTAAAAATGCCGTAGCGATGCAGCGATTCACCAATAGATTTAAGAACGGAACCCACAAAGTGGTTTTCACAGTGCTTTTGATTTGTTCAACACATGGCCGCTATTGTTTAATTTATAATACTTTAGGCTACACAAATTAAAACAGCACAGTTCCTTTTGGTACGATCTGATAGGTATATGTAAATGGCCCGCTCTTGATCTTATTTTTGGCGCAAATTGCTTGGTGCGTTCCGTTCTTAAATCTATTGGTGAATCACTACATTGCTACGGCATTTTTACTGCTCCTAGTTGGGTGAGTGTACACAGTCCTTTTTAGTAATTATTAGATTTAGTAGTACCTGTTGAGTTGCATCTGCCCACAGGCTTGCCTCTGCCTCTTGCTCTTCCTCCCCCCCCCCCTCTGTTTATGATACCTGTTTGTTTTAATTGTTCCTTGGGAATGTGACTGACACTACATTCTAGTTTATAGAGTGGGCTTAAAAGATTGTTAGAATAATATGAGAAGTATTCTCTGTTGTGTTTAACTGTTGCTACCAATAGAATTTATATCTGGGTTGTATCTATTTCATGTTGATTTTATGCTTTGTTATGGCTTTACAGATACATTCTAGTTTAATCAATATACTACCAGTGTGTCTTCATATTTTTATCTGTTAAGATATTACACAATGTGGCTTTGTAAGAATATAGTATGGTTTACTTAGGATTATACATGCCCTTGGATCCTTCTCATCTCCTTGTACTGTCCCTGGGTTTGGGCACCATATGCTCTTATTTCATTTATTCCCTTGATACAGTTAGGGTGTGCATTTAAATATTAAATACGCCGCCTTACATTTTTGTCATATTTGTTTCATATGCTTTTTAATTATTTATGGTTTATTTTATATATTTATGTTTCAACTTATTCATTTAATGTATGAAATATGTTTTATTGTTTTAAATATCTTTGCTCTTATTTGAGATTTTGCGCCCCCTGAAGGCGGCTTTACCAAAACGTGTAGGGGTTTTCTTTTAATAAAGCACCTGTGTCCCGCTGCAGGTAGGAGGACAGGGCCTCTTGCAATCCAGAGTATGGAGAACAATCTCCGCTTTGCTGGCTTGAGGCCTTAGGAAGAAGGTAAGGAGCACCATCTCCTGATTGAGATGGAAGGGGGACACCACCTTTGGCAGAAATTTGGGGTGTGTGCGGAGCACCACCCTGTTCTTGTAGAACCTCATGTAGGGAGGCTCTGCCATCAGAGCCTGGAGCTCACTGAACCTGCAAACTGACGTGAGTGCCATGAGAAAGACAACCTTCCAAGAGAGGTACTGCAAGTGCCAAGTAGCCAAGGGCTCAAACGGCAACTTAGTGAGCTGTGAGAGTACCACGTTGAGATCGCACTATGCCGGTGGTGGGCAGACTGGTGGGTAGACAACATGAAGCCCCACAGCAAACGAGAAATGAGGGGCTGAGCCGAGAGGGGCTTTCCCTCAACAGAGTGGTGGTGCACCGCGATGGAGCTTAGGTGCACGCTGATTGAGTTGGACTTCAGTCCCACCTGGGATAGGTGAAGTAGGTACTGGAGTACCAGCTGCACCAAGCAGGAGAATGGGTTCGCCCATCTCTTGGCGCAACATACTAAAAAACAGCGCCACTTAAAGGCATATGCCCTTCTCATGGAGACCTTGCAGGAGGCAAGAAGGATCTTCTCCATGTCTTGTGGGAGGTCGAAGGCAGCGAGAGCTACCCTTTCAACATCCAGGCCATTAGTGATAGGGACCCCAGGATGGAGTGCAGGAGAGAGCCCTCCTCCTGTGACAAGTCCTGGGGCTTCGCCCAAGGGAATCAGAAATGCCACAGACAGGCAGAGAGGTAGAGGGAACCAAGGTTGCCTGGGCCACCTGGGAGCTCTCAATATCAGTGATATTCTTTCACTCTGGACCTTGAAGAGGGTTTTGGTGACCAGTGGTGTTGGCAGGAAGGCATAGAGAAGGCCTTTTGTCCATAGAATGAGGAACACATCTGCTGCCATCCAGGACAGGTGCGGCTGGTGGAAGCAGAAACTGGGCAACTGCCTGTTGTGCAGGTTAGCAAACAGGTCCATCATGACAAGGTAGTCCTTAGGACTCATCCACACTTTATGCCAAAGGTGGTCTCGCCTATTCATCTGAACCAAGCGGTCTACCTACCTGTGTTTTTTCCAAGGCCTCATGCATCAAATGCAGAGAGGAATCTTCATACCTTGGACTGTAAAAGAACTTTAGCTTTTTACTTACAAAGAACACAGCAACATAGAACGTCCTCTCAACTCTTTGTTGCTTTTGATCCTTCTCATTTGTGACTTCCAGTCTCCAAGAGAACACTGTCTAACTGGAAACAGAATACTGGGCTTGATGGACCTTGGTCTGACCCAGTATGGCATATCTTATGTTCTTATGGATTGCTCAGTGTATTTCCTTCGCCTATCAGAGTAAGAACCTTTCTCTAAAGGGCCATGTCACAGCTCACAATGTGAGAGCCATGGCAGCCTCAATGGCTCATCTGCACTTTGGGAGCATCCCACACGCATGTGCGCTGCCTTCCCGCCCATTCACTTCCCTCTCATCAGTTGGGTTTGTAGCTGAGACCGAAGGAGGGAAGTAGACACATGAGAGTGAGAGTGAGAGAGATAGAGAGAGAGAGATAGAGAGATAACAACTCCTAGGGGAGGTGGGTGGGTTGTGAAGACGTATTCCTGCTGTTCCCAGAAATCACCTGTTACAGGTAAGTAACTGTGCTATCTCCAGGAACAAGCAGGAATGAGTCTTTACATATGGAGGACTCCCAAGCTAGAGATGCCTAGAGGAGGTCCCCACATGTTGCAAATCTAATAGATGGGCCATGCTATTTTCCAGATCCTCAGGCATCCAAGGGATGGAGGGTAGGAGTTGAATTAAAAAGGGTGTGCTGTGGAACAGCTTGACTAAACAAGGCGTCTAGAGGGGAGTCCTTGTGTAGATCATAAATGTTAGTAAATATCGAATTCCAATTTTCTAATGTGGACCTTACTCTAAAGTATTGCGAAGTATATGTTGAGGCTAATATGGGTCTGGTGCTAAGAGCCAGTACATTAGCCTCAAAGAAATTGCCTCCCTGTGAAGTAGAGGAAAATAATTTAGCAATACAGGCAGAGGTCAGAAGCCTTAATGGCTAGAACTAATCCCAGAAGAAAAAACTGGGGGAGTTTAATGAGGTTGGAGTTTGGAGGAGAAGCTAAAGCTTCTGTAGGCCAAAGTTTAAAGCTCTTTGTCCTTGGAGCAGAATAAGGCTCTAGGAAAGAGAGAAGATAAATCTGACTGGTTTGCAGAAAAAGGATGGGTCTTTAAGACCCCTCTATCCAAATGAAAGCAAGAAACATTTGTAGTAGGCGGTGTAGTCTCCAATTTCTTGAAGATCAGTAATGTCTTCCCTAAGCGATGTCACTTAGGATAATGACTTTACATGGAGAGCTTCAGATGTAACGTAACCGGAAAGGTTACGGTAAAGAAGGTAGTCTAATTACCATAGAAATTGGCTGTCCATTTAAAACCCTATGGTATGCTGGGACAGCATTAATATGTACAGTAACAAATCTTTCAGAGTCAGATATACACATATATATATAGATAGATTCACTTAATAACAAGAAGGGGTAAAACCTGCTTGAGAATATAGATAGAGAATCTCTTTCTGGTTACAAGTGGAAGGACCATGGAGAAGGTTACATGGAAACCAGTGGAATGTTCTTACTTAGGAGGAGAGGTCTAGATTTCATTAAAAATTCTAGCCCCTGAATAACCAGAAATGGAGACCTACGTGAAGGGGTGCAGAGGAGATCCTTAGTCTTAAGACAACAAGTCTGGATCCTTCTATAACTTCAGTGTGGAGAAGACGACGCAATATAAGGGGATATCATGTTTGCCCCTCTATGAGGGCAATGTGAGTATCATGCGTTCTTTGTTCAGCATAAGCTTCAATGAAGTATTGGGAATTAGAAGGAATGCAATAGACAAGGACCGACTGCAGTGAAAAGGAATGCATCCCTGTGTAAGAGTTCCAATGGAGATGTGGAACAACCCAGGGAATTGCGCAATCCTTTATACTTTCACGTGGTCTAAGCCCTGGTTCCTTTTCTCAAAAGGAAATTTTAAGGAAGATGGTAAGAGTAGGAAAAAACCAATCATGTAGGAGCATGACTGGGCAAAGCCTTTTCAACCATCTGGAAGTTACCTATTAGGAATGGCTCTGACGCTCTCTGGCAAAGGCCCATAGTTGCAGAGCTTTTTTGTATAATTGCAGAGAGCATGTTGTAGGTTGCTTAGGTGAGATCTGGCTGTTTATTTGCCATTGTGCAACCTAATCTATTCTGTTGGAGCCAAAAAGAATTGAAGATGGCTAAGAATAGTAGACAGGCCGGTTTGTCTGCAATGATAAATTGTCCAAGTGGGCTTTGGAACCCCTCTTGGAATTATCTGTTATTAAGGCAACCGAAAAAGTTAGGTCCTATAGATTGGAAAGGACCAACAGACATAATTAGGAGTGATAAAACTCAATTATTGTCTGATAAGCTGTCTTAAAAGAAATATTTGAGAAGATTGCAAAGGGGAAGAAAGCTCTGTATGGAAAACACTTACTGGAGTAGGTATTGAAGAAAATCCTATGGGCTTAAAAGTAGAACAGGAGAACGGGTCGATCTGAAGCTCAGAGCACCAGGTCAAGAAACATCGCCACTTAAAGGCGTACGCCCGTCTCATTGAGTCTTTCTACGACGCAAGGAGGATCTCCTTGATGTCCTCTGGGAGACACAGCAGAGCTAAGGTGACACGTTCAGCTGCCAGGCTGCAAGGGACAGCGAAGCCAGGTTCGGGTGGAGGACTTGACCCTCATTCTGCATCAACAGGCCTGGCGCGCAGCCCACGAGGACTGGGGGCTTGGACGCGAGTCGGAGCAGAAGAGGGAACCAATGCTGTCGAGGCCACAAGGATCATCAAAGCTCGATCCCGCTGAACCTTGTGGAGGGTCTTTGCAATGAGAGAAGTGGGAGCGTAAAGAAGGCCGGAGGTTCAGCTGAAGAGGAACGCATCCACAGCCACCCTGCTGGAGTGCGGGACCGGCCCGCAGAAGCAGGGAAGCTGTGCGTTCGCTGGGCTGGCAAACAGGTCCATGGTTGGGGTCCCCTACCGATGGAACAAGATGCCGGCGACCTACGGATCCAAGCACCACTCATGCGGGCGGAGCATCCTGCTGAATTTGTTCGCGAGGACATTCTCCTGGTCTGGGAGGTAGACCTCTCGGCAGAGGAGGCGTGATCCTGTTCCCCACTCCTTGTTGATATAAAACATGGCTACCCTGTTGTCGGTCTGTACGAGCACCAACTTCCCCCTCAGGTAGCACTCAAAGGCCCTCAGGGCTCATTGGACCACCCAAAGTTTGAGAAGGTTGACCTGCTGCTGAGACTCTTCGGTTGACCGCTGCCTCAGGGTGCACAATGCACTGCAGTGGACTCCCCACCCCAGCAGGGAAGCATCCGTCTTTAGGACGAGCTAGTGCTGCGGGGTCTGGAAGGGCATTCCCCGAAGGAGATTTCGGGGGTCCCACCACCAACTCAGTGGAGTCGTGGAGACTGCGGGAGATCCGGATAGGGTCTCTGAGGTGGCCCTAGACCTGACTCCATTGTGCCCTGTGGCACCACTGGGCTGTCCGCATGTGCATGCAGGCGTGGGGGACCACATGGACGGTGGAAGCCATCTGCCTGAGAAGGCGCAGCATTGCCAGCGCTGTAACCCAAGCCCTGTTTTGGACCTGGGACGCCACGGTCCAAAGGCAGCCTGCGCGGTCCGTGGAAAGGAAGATGGACACCCGCACCATGTCGAGGCATGCGCCGATGAACTCCAGGGTCTGCACCGGCTCACGGTGGGACTTTGAGCAGTTGACCAGGAATCCGAGGCACTCGAGGAGGAGGATCGTACACAACGCTGCCAGGCTGGATTCACCTATCGAGGATCCCGTAACGAGCCAGTCGTCGAGGTAGGGGAAGACAGGTATACCCTGCCGCCTGAGGGAGATGGCGGCCACGGAGAGGCACTTGGTGAAAACCCGCGGTGTGGTCGCGAATCTGAAGGGGAGCACTCTGTACTGGTAGTGTTTACCCTGCACCCTGAAGCGCAGGTATTGCATGTGCTGGGGGTGAACTAGGATGTGGGCGTAAGCGTCCTTAAGGTCCAAGGAGCATAGCCAATCGCCCTGCTGAAGGAAGGGCAGTAGGACACCAAGCAATAACATTTTGAATTTCTCCCACACCAGGAATTTGTTTAGGTTTCCGAGGTCGAGGATGGGGTGCAAGCTCCCATCTTTTTCTGGACGAGAAAGTAGCGGGAGTAAAACCCCTGACCTCAAAGGTGCCGCAGTACCTTCTCGACCACCCCTTGGGTGAGGAGGTTGGACAGTTCCCGCTGCCAGGTGGTTTGGTGCGGAAAGAGCCGGGCAGGCTCCGCTGGGGAGAAGGGCGCCTGTCCAGGCGGAGACAATATCCGTCTCGGATTACCCGGAGGACCCAGGTGTCCGACGTGAACGACGCCCACTCTGAGGCGAACAGGTACAGGTGTCCCCCCACTGGTAGAAGAGCTGCCGGGGGGCGAGAGACTATGCTGACAGTGTCAAAATCCCTGCATCGGCTGGGGCAATGCCGGTGGTTGGGCCTTAGGCCCTTTGGGCTTACGGTGGCCATGTGCGCCTCCCTTCCCCTGCGTGCTGGGGAGCCGTGCAGAATTGGGTGGGAAAGGCGAGTAAACCCGGTAAGGGAGCCCCTTCCTTTGGAAGAATGGCTTCTTGGCCTACTGCTTCTTCCTAGGGAGGGAGAAGGTTCTTTGCAAGAGACGAGTTCGGGTCAAGAACTCAGTTTCTATCTCAGCAGCCTTATCCTCCATTCGGTTTGCTGAACAGTTGCTCGCCAAGGTAAGGGACATCCAAGAACTTTTCTTGGACCTACTGCTCCAAGTCCGAAGACTGGAGCCATGCCTGGCGCCGGGCCCTGATGCCGGCTGCCGCCAACGGGGCGGAGGACTCAAACCCGTCATACGTAGCACAGGAAGGAGAAATTAGACCTTACCTGCTAATTGTCTTTCCTTGAGTTCTCTCCGGGCCAGTCCAAGACATTAGGGTAGTCAACCTCCTTCAGCAGCTGAGGACTGAAAACTGAAAAATAAGTTGCTGACAGCCTATCAAACAGAGGCCCCATCAAAGCCTCTAACACTAAATTCAAATCCCAAAGAGGAATCACCTGCCGAACTGGAGGCCGAATGTTTCTGGCGGCCCTAAGGAATCGCAGCACATCTGGATGAGAGGAGAGCGCGCTGCCCTGCACTCTCTCTCTATAGCAAGCCAGCGCCGCCAACTGCACCTTCAACGTGCTGAGGGCTAGCCCCTTTTCTAACCCTCTCTGAAGAAATGCTAAGACCTCCGGCAGTCTAGCCCCCCAAGGGGGAACCCGCCGTTCTTCACACCATGCTTCAAAAATGTGCCACACTCTAATGTACGCTAACGAAGTAGATTGCCTCCGGGATCTTAACATAGTGGCTATCACTGACTCAGTGTATCCTTTACGGCGCAATCGTTCCCTTTCAAGAGCCAAGCCGTAAGCAAGAATCGATCCACCTGGGGCATTAACACGGGACCTTGGCTCAACAGATTGACTCGAGCGGGCAGCCTCCAGAGAGGAACTACTAGAAGCCTCATCAGATCTGAATACCATGGGCGTCTGGGCCAATCGGGAGCAATGAGAATCACCGATTCTCTGAACTTTGCTATCCTCTAAATGACCCGCCCCAATAGCGGCCATGGAGGAAATACGTAAAAAAGCTCCCCCGATGGCCAAGGCTGAACCAGGCTGTTGAGACCTTCCGACATGTGTTCCCTGCGCCTGCTGTAAAACCGAGCCGCCTTGACATTGGCCAGGGTAGCCATGAGATCCATGACCGGCTGCCCCCAACGTCCCGTGATCTGGTGAAAAACTGCCTCGCTCAGCTCCCACTCTCCGGGATCTAGCACATGCTGACTGAGATAGTCGGCTTGAATGTTGTCCTTTCCTGCCACATGCGCTGCCGAAATAGCTAAGAGATGGCTCTCTGCCCAATGGAACAATAGCTGACTTTCCTCTAGCAGCACAGCACTCCCGGTGCCGCCTTGCCTGTTGATGTAAGACACCGTCACTAGATTGTCGGAGAACACCTGAACTGCTCTCCCTTCAAGAAGACCGACAAACTCTATCAACGCTAAACGCACTGCTCTCAGCTCCAACCAATTAATTGACCAAACGCTTTCTTCCGTCGTCCAAGTCCCTTGCGCTATCTGTGACAGACAATGAGCCCCCCACCTGGAGAGGCTGGCATCGGTGGTGAGTAACATCCATTCCAGCAGGTCCAGCGGAACGCCCGCTTGAAGATGCGCTGGGACCAACCAGCACTGTAGAGCCACCCGCACATCTTCCGGATATAACAACTTCCGAGAGAGGGTGACCATCGGGACAGCAACGAATGCTGAAGTGGCTGCATATGCACCCTGGCCCAAGGAACCAGATCTAAGGCCGCCGCCATCGACCCCAACAATTGTAAGTACCTCCAGGCCGTCGGAGCCCTTATGCACAGGAACGCTAACACTTGTGTCAAAATCTTGCTCACTCTTTCCTCCGGAAGGAAGACGGAACCGACTTCAGTGTCGAAGAAGGCCCCGAGATACGTCAACTGCCTCACCGGTTCCAAATGACTGCTCGGTTGATGACCCAACCTAACTGTTCGAGGAACTCCACAACCCGAGTGGTTGCCACGACTGAATCAGCTGCAGATGCCGCTCGGATTAACCAGTCGTCCAGGTAGGGATGAACCTGAATCCCTTCCTTCCAGAGCGCCGCTGCCACCACCACCATCACCTTGGTAAAGGTTCGTGGCGCTGTAGCCAGTCCGAACAGCAATGCTCGGAACTGAAAATGACCCATAGGCACTGCAAAGCGCAGAAACTTCTGATGCTCTCTCCTGATCGGAATGTGCAAATACGCCTCCGTTAAATCTATAGATGAAAGCACTTCTCCTGCTTTACCGACCGGATAACCGATCTTAAGGTCTCCATTCGGAAATGTGGTACCTTCATGCACCGGTTTACGTGTTTGAGATCCAGAATTGGCCGAAAAGAACCTTCCTTCTTTGGGACCACAAAATAAATCGAGTATCGACCTAAGTCGTACTGGTCTGCAGGTACTGGCACTACTGCCTGAAGGTGCAACAAACGCAACAGCGTGTTGTTGACCGCCTCCCTCTTTGCCTGTGGACCACACGGAGAAGCCACAAAAGTGTCCGCCAGTGGGTGAGCGAATTCTAGCACATATCCGTCCCTGATAATTTCCAAAACCCACTGGTCCGTAGTTATGTTGGCCCAGGCGGAGAGAAATGCCTGCAACTGGCCTCCTACAGGAAGCTCCGCCTGGAACAGCCTCTCTTCATTGTGGTTTCTTAACGGAGTTCTGCTGGGCGTGAAAATAGCCCCTACTGAACCCCCTGGCTCCGCGAAAGGACTGACCCCTGGCCACAAAACGGCCACACTGATAAGGAGTAAAACGAGAACCACGGAACCTGCGAAAGTCCCGTCCCTGACCTCTCTGCATGGAGCCCATTTTAGCCGCTCTCGGCTGGTCCTCGGGAAGGCGACCCCCTTTGGAATCTCCCAAATCTTTAACAATCTTATCCAAGGCTTCCCAAAAAGCAGCTTGCCCTTATATGGGAGCTTAATGAGGAGGGCTTTCGAAGATGCATCCGCCGCCCAATTCCGTAACCAAAGAAACTGCTTAGCTGCAATCACTGAAGCCATCGACTTCACTGAAATCCGTACTAAATCAAAGAAGGCATCTGCTAGATACGCCGCCGCCGACTCCAGCTTTGCACCGTCCGCTGACGAATCCTCCTCTTTAGCAGAACCCTTATCCCCTTGAAGCCATCAGATAGAGGCCCGGGACACATATGCTCCACAAACCGAAGCCTGGAGAGCCAGAGCACTGGAATCAAAAACTTGCTTCAGAAGCGCTTCTAATCTATGATCCTGGAGGTCTTTAAGGGCTGCACCCCCTTGGACCGAAATTGTGGTCTTCTTAGTGACCACTGAAACTATCGCATCCACCTTAGGCATGCGCAACAAATCTTTCTCCTCCTGGGGCACGGGGTACAGATGCGCAATAGCACGACCCCCTCTTAAGGATGCTTCAGGGCACTCCTATTCAGATTCTATCATCTGCTTAATAACTCTATGACTTGGGAAACATCTCTGCTCTGATTTAAAGCCCTGCAACAATGGATCCTCAAGTGGCTCCTGCTGCACCGCCGGAAGCACTATATTCAGTGCAGCAAGAGATTGCGCAATCAAAGCTCCTAGCTCTTCCTTTCTAAAAACTCTAAAAACATTTGGATCCTCTCCTGGTGCTAACTCACCTTCCTCCAAATCTGCTGGCGAGCTGTCTAAACCTGCCTCAGACAGAATCTCTCCTTCTTCTGCCAATTGTGAAACGGAACCAGGAGCTATCACTCCTTCTAAACCTGTTTCTACACCCTTCGCCATAGAAGAGACCCCTTCCCCGGGGTCTATCCCTGCGGAATCCTCTTTCTGTGACGCTGAACGGCTGTCAACCGCAGGACTGCAGGTCGACTGAGAAGTCTTTAACAAATAAGCATTATGAAGAGCTAAAATAGATTTCGTGGAAAAGAAAGAGCCCAAAGACCCCTGCAGTGTAGGTAACGGTTGCTGCACTGGCCCCTCCGCAGGAGACGCCTTGTGCGATTTGGATTTCCTTTTGCCTGCAGTGCGGGAGAAACGGCTGGCTCCACTAAAATGGCCGCTGTTCCCGCTCTTTCCGAAGAGCTGTGGTTTGCTGAGAACGTCCTCAGAGATTTTGCCCTCCATAATCTGTCCCTCCTACAAGAAAAGAAAGGCAAAGAAAAGAACCGAAAGCGACTCCCGACTGAGCGATCGCAACCAACGGGCACAGAGAAAGCGCGGCCCCGCGTGCTAAGACCCCCGCTGACAGAAAGGCAATCGCCGAAAAACACACCCGCGGTGGCAAACTAGACCGGAGAACTTAATAAACTACCCCGAGCTCCCAGCATTACCTGCAGGCCCAGACAGAGAGTGAAGGTACAGCAATTTGGTGCACTGCTGCTAGCGGACTGCCGGAGGGTGAGGTGAAGCAATCCGCTTTGCCGCTGCTAGCGGTTAGCCGGCACTTGCAGAATTGGAGGCAGGGAGGACAACTCTGGGGCTTCCAGGTCCTTTCCCAATACCTCTGCACAACAGAATCTCCCAAAAGAGGTAGGCTCTGTCTCTAACACCGGTCGGCTTAGCCAGCAGGGGAGAACCGGTGCCTTTTTTTTTTTTTTTAATGGAGAGAGAGAAAAAAAACCTTCCTTTTCTGATCAGCCCTGCTAGGACAAACCAGGTTGATTCCTTCTTACTTCCCTTATTACTCTTTTTTTTCCCCCCTCCCAATTATTAATTTTGCTATAAGTCTAAATCCTATTCGCCTCTTCGGGGAGCCTGTCAGCCACACGTCCTGTCCAGCTGCTGAGGACTGAAAGACTGACTCTCTGACACCAGGGGGAGCTGGATAGGCTGTCAGCAACTTTTTTTTCAGTTTTCAGTCCTCAGCTGCTGAAGGAGGTTGACTACCTTAATGTCCTGGACTGGCCCGGAGAGACGAATAGGAAAAGTATTTTGAACACTCCGCGATGAATTTCAGGAGGGTTTGCAACCTTAGGAGGTGTTCACCTTTGAGGCCCGCGACGAAACCGCTGAGCTCCTTGGCGAGGTCACTCAGGAACATTTATTTATTTATCTATTTCTTCTATACCGCCCCTTCCAGAGATCAGGGGCGGTTTACATGGAACAAGTTAACAGTTTTGTATACTTCTGTATACATTACATAGAACAGAAATTTCTAACTTTTTACAGATAATAGTGCAGTAAACTGTCGGAACTATTTACATTTTGTATACTTTTGTATACTTCTGTATTATAATATTAAACAAAAATTTTCTAACTTTTTACAGGTAGTGAGGCGAGGAACTGCCAAAACTATTTACAATGGTTATTTACCAAAAGGTTATATACAATGAATTACAGGGTGAAGCATTCATTAGTCATGTGTGAGTGGTGGAATTTATTTCCATTTTTTATCGTGAGTTTTTGGTGTGTCTGTGGTAGGTCTGTGTATGGTTAGTTGATTGTGATTTTAAGGGCTTTGTGTTTGTGTATCTGTGGATGCTGTGGGGTTGGACTTGGGGGGTAGGGGATTTCAAAGTGTTCGGAGAATAGGTATGTTTTGAGTTCCTTCCTAAATTGGGAGAGGTCTTTTATGATACGAAGGTCTATTGGGAGATCATTCCAGAGCATGGGGGCAGTGGGAAATTTCCCATCAGCCCCTGCGGGCTTAACAGAGACGCGAGGGGGACTCTCCCTTCGCGTCTCTGCAAGCCGGCAGAGAGGGGCTGAGCAGCGCCGGGAGAGTCCCGCCGGGCAGAGGGAGCCCCGCGGGACACTCCATGCCGCCGCGGCGGCAGCGGGCGGCTTTTTTTTTTTTTTAATGTGCGACCTTCCCGCGTGCCAGCTGCAAGGCCTTCGCGTGCCACAGCTGGCACGCGTGCCATAGGTTTGCCATCGCTGGGATAGGGTGTCGTAAGTAGGGTTTTTGGTGGTTATGTGGAGAGCGAGCATGATGTCGTCAGCATAGATAAAGTGACTAATCCTGTGTTTTCTAAATATTTTTGTAATGGGTTGGAGGTACAGGTTGAAAAGGAGGGCAGAAAGGGCTGATCCCTGGGGTATTCCTTGTCCTTGGGGGAAGGTTTCTGATGCTTCTTGGTCTATTTGAACACTGTGTGTGATGTAAGACTTAAACCATTTGAGGACAGTCCCACCTATTCCTAAGTTTTCTAGTCTATTGATCAGAGTAAGGTGGTTGATGTTATCAAAGGCGGCAGAAATGTCTATGAAAAGGAGTAGGAAGCCTTGACTGTTGTCATCTGTACCTTTGATGAGGAAGTCTATCAGTGTAATTAAAAGGGTTTCTACACCATGGAAGGGGCGGAAACCAAACTGGTGTGAGTCTAGGGGTTTGTGCTCATCAATATGGTCTTGTAATTGTAATTGAACAGTTTTTTTCTATTATTTTAGCTATAAATGGAATGCTGGCTATCGGTCTGTATGAGTTTGGGTCTTTTGAGTCACGTTTATTGTTTTTTATTATTGGGCGAAGCGTTGTGAGTTTTAGGGCGTTGGGCATGATGCCCTGGGAGAGGGAATGATTCACCATATGTTGAATGTTTTCAGCTAGTTCTTCCTTTGTACATCTGATCCATGACACAGGGCATGGATCGAGTGGAGAAGTTGTGGTGTTGATTAATGTTATGATCCTAAGGAGGTGTTTTTGATCTACCGTGTGAAAGATTGTCCAAATGTTATTAAATTCAGTGTTTGGAGGTAGTATCGCTGGTATGGTATTAAGTTTGCACTTTAGTTTTTCTGCAAAGTGGGTTGCTAAAGTTTGTATGCTTATTGCTGATTGTTTTGGCTCTGGGTTTTTAGCTTTTGTCAAAGTTTTTACGATTGCAAATAGTTCCCTAGGGCGGTTGATAGCCAGATTTATTACTTTGGAGTGGTAATCCCTTTTGATTTGTTAATTGCATTCTTGTATTCGTTGAGTGTGTTCATATATTGGGATTTATTTTCATCTGATTTAGTTTTCCTCCATCTCTTTTCTTGTTTCCTCAATTGTTTTTTTTAGTTTTGCTAGTTCTTTTGTGAACCATTTTTCTGTCTTTTTTATTTGTCTATGCATGGTGTGTGTGGGGACAGCTGCTTTTTGGACTGTTAAATTCCAATGATTTACAGTGGAGTTGATGTCTGGGAAGTTTGTGTTGAGTATGGGTAATACCTTGTCAAAGAAAGTATCTTTGTCAAAGTGTGCAAAGCGTGATATATGGGGTAAGGTGCTTGTCGTATTCAGTGTTGTTTGAGCTGGGAGGTGGAGTGTAATAAGGTGATGGTCGGACCATGGTACTTCTGTTATAGTTGGAGGGGTATGTTGTTGGTGGTTATTAAGGGAGGAAGGGAGGAAGATGAGATATGGGTAGGGGTATGTTGTTGGTGGTTATTAAGGGAGGAAGGGAGGAAGATGAGAATATGCCCATATACAGTTGGTAGGCCTGGATACGGCAGGCGAGCATGGAACCTTGATAGGCCTTACGGCCTAGGGCATCGAGGGCTCTCAACGCCCTACCCGGGGGGGACCGAAGAGTGAGACTTCAGGCTTTTTTGCTTCTGCATCACTGACTCCACAACCATGTAAGTGTGCAGAAGCTGGGTCTTTCGGAACCCCGGGCCACACTGAACGCTATACATGGCGTCAAGGTGCTTGCTCAAAATGGGGACCAAAGCAGGTGTCTCCCAGATGCGGAGGAGCAGCCTTGACAATATGGGGGGGGGGGGGGACCGAGACAGTAAGAAACTCCCGAGGCAGGGACTCATACTGTAGAATATCGAGTTCCTGAGCTCGCGGTTCCTTTTGAGTCTGCATAGCCAGGCTGAGGGCCCATGCCATATCCCACACAAATGCCAGGAACGATGTGTCCTCGGGCGGCGAACGCCGCTGATAGGCAGGCGGGCGGGCGGGGATGGGTCTGAAGGGAGGTCCCATTGGGTACGGGTTTCCGGGGAAGTATCCTCATCCAACTCCCAGCCCAAGAGGTCCGAGGAGTCTGACTCGGGCAGGCCACCCCGTCCAGAGGCCAAGGTCTTGGAACCAAAGGCCTTGGAGGATCGCGCTCCCGAGGACTGGGAAGGCGAGCGAGGCCGACGCAGAGGACTCTCATGAGGCTTGTGGCTCTTGGGGGTTTCCAGGGCGGATTTGTCTGTCCTTCTCGAGGGAACTTCGGTCTCAAGGCGCAGGCCAGCAGTGCTGGGTGTGAGCGCCTGCTTGGCAGCTAAGACGGCAGAAACGCTGCACTCTAGTGCTAGCATTTGGGACTCCCAAGCGGGCGTGGGACCCTGCAACTCCGACACCAGGGTTATCGGGTCTGGCATGGAGGAGGAGAGGGGGTCCTCACCAGGACGACCTCAGGAGACCGGGCGCCATTGCCGGAGGCCTCTGTATCCGTATGAGGTACTTTTCAAGGCCACTCCTTACCCGACTCTTGGGAACGCCCGAGCGCGGGCGGTCTGAGCGACCGAGCAAGGGAGCACTCGCGCTTATCCGGAGCTCCCGACAGCGACTTCGAGGCCTCCTTCTTCTTACGCCGCTCCACTTCAGGGGACCCCTGGTCGGAGTGCCGCCGAGAACGCGGAGCCCAACAGCAGAGGGACGACTGAGGGTGCCGCTGAGGATTCCGGGGGCCACCTTCCAGAAAATGTCATCGGGCATTTGCTTACAGCTGAGCAGGGCCTTGGAGGACATTTTCTTACAGAGAGCAGAGCTCCGGGTCATGGTCGGCCCCAAGACACCGAAGACAACAGTCATGGGTGTCTGTGACCAACATGTTCTTGGAGCATCTGTCGCATTTTTTAAAATTGGTGGCCATATTAGTGAAAAGGGCCCCACCAAGACCTTTGTGGCCAGTGGATGGGGAAGAAAAACGGGTGTGAAGCCCGTAGTAGGGGAAAAAAAAAGTTTAATGAAGGAAATCCCCTTGCTCAAGTTAAAAGGAGAGCAGGGGAGGACGGAAGAGGACCGGTGCAACTGGAAAAACACGGCCCAGAGGCCGAAAAAGAAACACTTTTTCCGAGGGCCAAGAACATGGTCCCAAGGGTTCCGTGGAAAAAAGGAGACTGAGCAAGATGGCACCTTTGGGTGGAAAGAGGACCACACATGTGTGGCAGCAATCCCAAAGGCTTTCTTTGAAAGCTGGGGAATTGCTCTGCACGGACTCTGTCGGTGCCGACGCCACCCATAAGTGAGGATCGACTTCCTGCTTATTCCTGGAGAACTTGCAGTACCCAGGCATCGGTGGTGATGTAAGACCACTTGTGGGCAACAGAGCCAGATGCCCCACTGTGGACTGTAGGGGACTCCTGGGGGGGGAGGTTGTGCCCAAAGAGTCAAAAACTCCCTCCAGGCTGTGCTGGGGCCCGCGCCTGGGTCTTGAGGGTCTTCTGCTTGCGGGAGCTGTGCCCTTGTCTCTTGTGCTGTTGGCCTTGCTGCAGAGCAGAGGTGGCTAGGAACTGTGGCGCATTGCCAAAACCCCCCTTTTTCCTTGAGAAGAAGGGCTTCTTCCACAGGGTCTTCTTATGGGAATGCAGAGATCTTTTAAGAGAGTCTGATCCTTGTCAGCCTCTATTTCAACAGCTTTGTCTGCCATGGCTTTCCCGACGAGGTTCTCTCCAATACAGGGGACATAGATGAGTTTGCCCTGAACCCATTACTCGAGGTCAGACTATTGCAGCCAGGCCTGGCGTAGGCCCCGATGCCCGTGGCAGCAACTCTGGCTGAGGACTCGAAGCTGTCGTATGCTGCTCAAGATAAGAACTTCAAGTGCTCTTTCACCACCATGGCCAGTGACTTGAACTGCTGGAGAGGTTCCCCATCGAGGCCTGCCGAGAAACTGGCGAGCTCCCTCGCCAGCTCCTTGAGATATATGCCAATGTAAAATTGGTAGGATTGGACACAGCACGCAAGCATTGAGCCCTGAAAGGCCTTTTGGCTGAGGGCATCAAGGGTCCGGGCCTCCGTCGGGGCATACCAAGGAATGGGGTCGCTTGGCTTTTGAGTCTGCGCAAGGTGGACTCTATGACCATCAAGTTGTGGGGGAAGTTGGGTTTTCTGGAACACAGGGCTTTGGCGGACTCGGTACATGGAGTCCAGCCTTCTGCTTACTATGAGCACCGACAGTGTTTCCCCACATACGGAGGAGGCGGCGCTTGAGGATTGGAGGGACGGACACCGTGAGGGCCTCCTTCAGGGGGCCTCGTACTGGTGAATCTCCAGTTCCTCTGTGTGGGAGTCCTCCTCTGCTTTGGTCTCGAAGGCGAGCGCCTTAGCCATGTCTCACACAAAGTCGAGGAAGGCGACGTCTTCGGGCAGGGAATGGCACCGGGACACCGGGGACAGGGTCTGAGGGCACATCTGTGTGCCGCCGAGTGTCTGGGGACTGCTCGTTCTTGGTCTCCCAATCTGACTCAGTCTGAGGAAGAGTCCGAAGCCCTGCGGTCGAGGTCCGGGCTCTGGGGCCTGCTGCCTCCAGAGCACCTGGGCTCTGAGCCATGGGCACTGGCCAGAGAGGACCAATGCCCAGAGGAATGGAACTGGGATCTCATTCTCTGCTGATGGCGCTTGAGGATTGGCTCGACCTCTGGGAAAGTCCTCGATGTCGAGGGTCCTCCAGTCATCGGGGTGGATGAACCAGAGGAACCAGACATGAACGCCTGCTCCTGGGCCACGAGGGTAAAGATACTGCGCTCCAAGGCCACCATCTTGGTCTCCCTGCCAATTGACTCTGGAGCCTTCAGTGCGGGCACAGAGGGCTTCAGACCCAGCGTCCGTTCTGTTGCAGGGGAGTCCTCGATGAGGATGGCCTTGGGTGTCAGAGACCTGCTGCCGGCTGCCGACGACTCCTTCTGAGGCAGTTTGTGAGGCTACTCCTACTCCGATCCCTCGGACTCACACCTGGGGCTGTAGGGCCTGGAATGGGATTTCTCCGATTTCCCAGACCTGTCCTCCAAGGTGGTCTTTGAGGGTTTTGACTTCTTGCGTTCCACCTCTGGGGATTTTCCCTCGGAGGACCCACGGCAGTGGGACTTTGAGGCGGCCCGGACATCGTGGGGCACCGAGGTACTGGAGGGGGCCCTGAAGCGCAGTGTTGCCGGAGAGTCCAGCACAGTCGGACTTGTGAAAGATCTTTTCCTGATGCAGTTGTAGGCTCTTGATGGGCTTTGTGGTCATCGCCTTGCTAAGTTCGCAGTCCAAGTTGTTGTGGTCCAGCCCAAGGCAACGGAGACAGCAGTGATGTGGATCTGTTCAGGACATCATCTTATCCCACCGATCACATTTCTTAAAACCGCTGGAGGCCATCGGGGGAAAAAAGGGGCCCTGCCACCCAGCTATGGGTCAGAGGTCTGCGGCCAAAAAAGGGTGCGAAACGCCAGTCGAGGACTCGAGAAAACCAAAAGAAAAAATGGATGAAGCCGAGGAGTGACGCTGAGGCGAGCTGGTTCTGGGGAGGGAAAGGAACTGGTATACATACCAGATAAAAGACGACAGAAAAGATACTTCTTCCAGGGGAACTGGACAGACATCTGAAGGGCTCCGTGGAAAAAAGGAGACTAAGGCAAGATGGCACCCTTGGGCAGGAAGGGGACCACGTATGCATGGTGCATCTCCCAAAGGCTTTCTTTGAAAGCTGGGGAGATGCTTCCGTGAGGACTCGGTCGGCGATGTCTCCCATATGTGAGGACTGACTTCATGCTTGCTCCCGAAGAATCTGTATATTCCATATTTTACAAAGGCAGTACAACACATCCTTCAAAAATGTCCCTGTTGGCATTTACACCTACTGCGCAACATGAATAACCCCTGGGTAACTGCTTGTTTGAATTTTGGGTTTGCAGGTGTGATTGAGGGAGGAATTGTGCTTATTATGTCTTCAATGATCCAAACCATCTCAAAATGCAAACGTCTGAGTTTCACAGCTTGTCTCCTTAATTGGCTTCTCAAAGATGTGAAGTTTTGCAAAATCAGCTGCTTAAAAGTGCAAGTAATAGCACATACACGTATACACAGCTAAATCAATGACCTTACATGAACAAAGTCTCTAAGAGATGCAGCTCTTTTTTTGAGCATGTACCTTTATAAAAACGTTTCTCATGTACATGCCACCAAATATTTTTCATTAAGCTCTATTTTATGAAAGACTCCATGTTCAGCAAGCTTTTTATAAAATACTATCACAGTTTTGTAGGCATAGACCTAAATATCTGTTTTCTGATCTAGATGGCATATACAAATTTAGGCTAGCTGTTCACCAGTTCATTTTCCTTTCTTATCAAGCATATAGCTCTTGGGACCATGCCCGTAAGAAGTGATCCAGGAAGAAACAGCCCGATTCTTATGGGTGCCAGCAGAAAGTGTTTTTTTTTATAGAGGCATACACAAAGACAAAATTATAGAAATAGTTACAAAAACAATTAGTCATTATAATTTAAAGAGTAGAGGGGCACAACTATGTGGCTCAGATGGCAAATGTTGTGCACTAACATGCAAAGGTCCCTCAGCTGAATACCTGTTGAATCTTTTGCTCTCTGCATTGGCTGGCAATGCTGTCGAGGCAGCAGTCACAGCCCCTGGTGAGGAAGGTTTGTGGTCACTGGTGAAAGGTGAAAATAAAGGCTAGATTTAGAGTCCATAATGGCAGGATTCAAGAAGCTGCCTTAATGCATGGCTTCCTGGCCAGAAGTGTCACCAGGTGGGAGGAATATAAACTAAGAGGAAAAATAGTCTTGGATAGTTGCAAATGAAAAGTTCATGGCACCAGATCCCAGCCAAAGTTCCAAATGAGCTGGAAATAGAAGGAGAAAGGAAATTCTGGGTAAAACAAAAGAAAATTAAAGCTTGGAGAAAAATCAGCTATTTCAAAATTGAGCAAGCAAGCTAATGGAGGCCATTTGCCTAGTCCTTGAAACTGACCCAACATGCCCTGACATCTTACATTCTGCAAGTTTAGTATTAGGATTAGCACCTCTCTGATGCAAAGGTAAATGGGAAAACAGTTCTTTTGGCAATTTTATCCATACTTCTGAAGTTAAATTTCAATGAAACTTAAAAAATCTTAAAATGGTAGTGTTAAAAATTTTATGAGAGGGAAGTGACGTCAGCACCCGAATGGACACCTGAAGAGAGGGTTCCGTCACGGACAGCCAAATAAACATCTAGAAGGGATTGAATAGATCCCTGTTACACCCTCTAAGACAAAGATTGATATTATTTCTCTGGGGTAATGCTCGGGAGGCAGGCAAGAAGCCAAGAACTGATTTTAAATCCTTTTCTTTTAAAGACGTAGCGGGTCCCAAAATGGCGACAGGTCACAGCAAGGCTGGAGGTGTAAGTGACGATGACTCCATAAAAGCCACCCCGAGTGAGATCCAAGTTTTGCGCAATGATCTGAAGGAATGGTTTGACAGCACAAAACATGAACTGCGCACGTTGAAAACTGGGGTGCATGAATGGATTAACAATCTAAAAATGGATGTGGCCTCGCTGGGGGTGCGGATCGAAGAAGTGGAGAACCGCATGGAGGAACATATGGGACACTGCTCCTTGGATGAACAATGCATGAGAATTCCTTGGGCTCCACACAAGAGGATATTATTCAAAAGCTCGAGGATCTGGAGAATCGCTCCTGGCGATCAAATATTAGGATCCAGGGATTACCAGAAAATGAGGACTCTATTAACTTTCTCAAAGAAGTGGAGTTTTGCAGGGCCGTGCTCCACACAGCGGAGTTGTCCCTGGAAGGAGTATGCTTTACCATTGATCGTGCACATCGAACATTGGGCCACCGGAGAGAGAATAGCCCTTGTGACATAATCGTGTGCCTTCATGAATTTAGAACAAAGGAGCTTGTGATTTCAGCCACATGGAAGCTGGGCAAAATTCAATGGAAGGACACAGAGGTGGAAGTTTATGCTGACATTTCCAGCATCACAATGAAAAAGCATAGGGAATACCAATCAGTGACAAAGAAGCTTAGAGAAGAAAATATTCGCTATAAGTGGCTATTCCCAGTGGGCCTTCAGTTCACTATATGTGGGAAAACAACAGTGGCAAAGTCTGTGGAAGCAGCGATTTTGAGCCTTCAGCAGACAGGATGGTCGGATTTACCGGTCTGCCCTCCATGTGTTTCAGAGACCTCTGGTCGAGAAGGAACAACCATTGGTTCACAATCCCAGTGGCGCCGTGCCCCAGGCAGTGATAAGCGATTGCAGCGTCAGAGATCTTTAAAGGAACAGCATCAAAAGAAGTTTCCCGTTGGACCTGCTATGTAGTTCTGAGGGTAAATGGAAGATGCTGCCTTGGTATTATAAGTCTGATGTGTGCAAATGTTAAGCGTTGGCTAGGTCAAGCCAGCAGTTGGTATTGTGTAACCTTAACTGTTTGTGTTGAGGGTGTGGGTTTTTATTAGTGGGTGTCTTTATAGAATGAATAGGATCAAACATCCTTTGGGCTGTCCGGGTCTGGCCAAACAATTCTCGGGTCCAATTGTGATGGACCTGGGAGGGGGAGGGGGGGGGGGAAGGGGGTTGGGAGAATTTTGGGGTCTGAGGGTGGGGGGGAGGGGGAGGAAAGTAGATAAGAGAAGATTCTCCCGGAGCCTGGAATGGTGGGCATGGTGGTTTATGTCTGTATCATGGCTGATGTCAATCTTGTGATGTTCAATGTTAAGGGCCTTAACTCATATACTAAGCGTCAACTTCTCTTTAAAGAGTGTAAGTGATTACGGGGGGATATTGTGTTTATACAGGAGACACACCTTTTTTGTAAAGATGAATGTGGAGTGAACCATCCGCACTATCCCTAAATAAATAGTTGTTCTTGCTTTTATTTTTGTAAATAGTTGCTGTGTTATCCAAGTTGATTTTTCCTGTTATCTGTAATGACCAGATAAATGTATCTTGTCTGAAGTTTCTTGTTCCATGTAAACCACGCTGATAACGAATAGTGCGGTATATAAAAAATGTTAATAAAAATAAATAAATAAAATCCCCAGCAAATCTTCACATCCAATAAAACTGAAAAGAAGAAAGGGGCATGGGGATCCTTATGTCTAACAGAGTATCTAGCCACATTTTGGAGGTTCATAGGGACAAAGGAGGGCGATATGTGATAGCTAAGGTTAAATGGGGCCCCCTGATATATACTCTAGCCAGCATTTATGCACCGAATATCAACCAAGCAGAGTTTTTTTTTCCCCAGAGAGTCCATAATTTGTTATTAAGCACCACTGAAGGCAAAATAATATTGGGGGGAGATTTCAATGTGGCTCTCAACCCTTTGGTGAATACCGCCAAGGGCTCTGCCTCGACTCCTAAAATACACAGAATTAGGTTAAAGCAGTTAATAGGTGGTCTCGATCTGATATATATTTGGAGAGAGCTGAACAGTGGACAGAGGGATTTTTCATTTTACTCTCCTGCCCATGTAGTGTATTCCCAGAAAGATTTACTTCTCTTGGATAAAACTATCGCGTCAGAGGTAAGGGAACGGGATATCTGAGAGTGCACCTGGTCGGATCACGCCCCGGTGACCTGTAGCCTCCAGATGGGGAATCAGAAGCCTAACAGGGCCTGGTGGAAACTGAACAAATTCTTGCTGGATGATAGTTCTGTAGTCCAGCAGATTGTGGAGGAGATAGGCGATTATTTGACACTCAGTGATTGTGGGGAATGTTCATCGGGCACCATTTGGGACTGATTCAAAGTGGTGTTGAGGGGCAAATTTAAAGCTATCGGGGCGCATACGAAACGGATCAGGGAACACAAGCAACAACAATTGTTGTTCTATTTCCCTAACAGACAACAACAGCTTAAGAGAGAGCCCACCAATAGTGAGTTTAAAATGGAATTAAGGATCTTGCGGAAAAACCTGAGTGAAATTAAACTTCAAGAAATCAATCAGAAACTTAATGTGTTGAGTACAGCAATAAAGCTTGGTGGCTGCTCTCTCGTAAGCTTAAAAGAATATCAGTTAGGAATCTCATAGTTAAAATTAGAAATGCAAGAGGTGAGGTACTATGGTCCGAGAGGGATACTGAAGAACGTTTTATCCAGTTCTATCAAAGTTTGTATTCCCCTGAACTTCCAGCTGATGAGGTGAAAATACAGGAATACCTGGATAAGGTCACATTACTTTGACTTACAAAAGAGGAAGAGGAAAGGCTCTCAGGTCCTATCTGGGAGCAAGAGGATCTTGATGTGATTAAGAGCCTCCCAGCCCACAAAGCCCCTGGTATGGATGGATTCCCTAATCACTTTTACAAAATCTTTGCTGGGGCCCTGGTGGCCCCGCTTACGAGGATGTTGAATTCTTTTGTTGCGGAACCCCAGATCCTGACTCGCTTCACTTGGCGGGGATTAGTATTTTGCATACAGAGGGCAAGGATCCAACTGAATGTGGTTCATACCGCCCTATATCGCTGCTTGGCAGCGACTTAAAGATTTTTGCCAGGGTTCTTGCGACTAGACTCATGCCGAGCCTCACTAGGCTGATTCACCCAAACCAGTCTAGGCTTGTTCCAGGCCGACAAATGTCTGATAACATCCGGAGGGTCCTGAACTTAATGTGGCAAGGGGAGAGTAAAGGGGAAGGTCTAGCTCTGTTAGCAGTGGACGCCGAGAAGACTTTTGATAGAATGAGCTGGCAGTTTTTGTTTAAAACATTAGAGAAAGCTGGCATTACCGGGCCCTATATAAAGTGGGTTCAGATTCTATACAAATTGCCTCTGGCCTGCTTGAAAATCAATGGGTTTATCACTAGCTCGTTTGAGCTCTTTAGGGGAACCAGACAAGTATGTCCCCTATCACCGTTACAATTCATTTTGGCCAGGGAACCCATGGCACAGCATATTCGGGACCAACCAGCTATACAGGGACTTAAGCTACGCGATCAACATCACAAAATCTCCCTGTTTGTGGATGTTGTCCTCTTTTTTTTGTAGCTGATCCAGAGAGTTCACTAGCCGCAATCTTGCAGGAGCTGGCTGCTTACGGGGAGGTGTCTGATTTTCGCATTAACTCCTCCAAATCGGAATTATTAAATGTAACAGTTTGTAAAAAGCAGGTAGACTGATTGAAACAGAGGTTCCCTTTCCGGTGGGTAAAGGATAGTATTAAATACCTGCGGGTCCATATTACCCCGCAAAGGGGAAAGCTGTTCCAAGCTAACTATATTCCAGCTAAGGGCAACATCTTAAAGGAACTAGATTGGTGGGATAGGCTAGAAGTGTCCTGGATGGGAAGACTGCATTGATAAAAATGGTATTGCTTCCCAGGCTTCTGTACTTATTTATGAACTTACCAGTGGGAGGTCCCTACTCTTTTCCTCAGAGAATTGCAAAATCAAATTATGAAGTACATCTGGAAGTGCAAAAGGCCTCGAGTAGCCAAGAGCATCCTTTGTACAAGTAAAAACAAGGGAGGAAAGCGCAGTTACTCACCTGTAACAGGTGATCTCCGGGAACAGCAGGAATTTAGTCTTCACATATGGGTATCATCGGTACAGACGGAGCCTGCACGGGAACGCTCCCCAGCATCCAATAGGAAAGCTTTTGGGAGCATCCCTCAACACATGCGCGCTGCCTTCCCACCTTTCCAACTGTCCCTCTTCAGTTAAGTTTGTAGCTGAGTGAAAAGGATAGAGGGAGAGAGGAAAGAGACAAAGAGATAGAGAGACAACTCCTAGGGGAGGTGGGTGGGTTGTGAAGACTAAATTCCTGCTGTTCCGGGAGATCACCTGTTACAGGTGAATAACTACGCTATCTCCAGGAACAAGCAGGAATGTAGTCTTCACATATGGGGGCTCCCCCTAGCTGAAGATGCCAGGGAGATAGCCCCAGGAAGGTGCCACCCTGGAAAGGTGAGAATCCTTCCTCCCATGGATCTCTGGCATTCCACCAGGGTTGGTGGGTAGGAGTTGAATAGGTCTGAAAGAGATTTTGAAGAACAACTTGGCCAAAGAAGGCATCCCGACGGGAAGCTTTATCCAGGCAGTAGTGGGCTGTGAAGGTGTGTACCGAAGCCCAGGTGGCTGCTCGACAAATGTCATCGATAGACACAGAGTGGAGATTAGCCATGGAAGTTGCCATGGCTCTCACATCATGAGCTGTGACATGGTCCTGAAGAGGAAGACCTTACTCTCGTAAGCAAAGGATATGCATTGGGCAATCCATTTAGATAAAGTTCTTTTGGAGATTGGAAGTCCCAAATGACTAGGGTCAAAAGCTATAAAAGGTTGTGAGGACTTTCTATGTTGCTGTGTTCTCTGTAGGTAAAAGGCAAAGGCCCTTTTACAATCCAAAGTATGAAGGTTTCTTTCTGCATTAGAGGCGTGAGGCCTCGGAAAAAATACAGGAAGATAAATTGATTGGTTTAAATGAAAAGGCGAAACCACCTTTAGCATAAAGTGTGGATGAGTTCTAAGAACAACCTTATCATGGTGAAACCTAGTATAAGGAGGATCAGCCACTAAAGCTTGCAGTTCACTAATGCGACGTGCAGAGGTGATTGCAATTAGGAAGATGACCTTCCAAGTCAAAAACTTAAGGGTTGTATTGGCTAAAGGCTCAAAAGACGGCTTCATGAGCTGCCCAAGAACTAGATTTAGATTCCATGCAACTGGTGGTGGCTTAATGGGAACTTTGGTTAATAGAAGACCTCTCATAAATCTGGATATGAGTGGATGAGAGGAAATTGGTTATCCATTCAGAGGCTTATAGGAAGCTGCAATTGCACGAAGATGGACTCTTACCGAATTGGTCTTTAGACCAGAATTTGATAAGTAAAGGAGATACTCTAGTATCTATTCTAAGGGTATGCCAAGGGGGTTTAATCCCTTCTTGGAGCACCATATAGTAAAACGTTTCCACTTGAAGGCATAAGATCTTCTTGTGGAAAGTTTCCTAGAAGCCTGAAGGATATCCTTTACCTGTTGGGACAGGTTGAAATCCTGGAGGTCTAAGCCTTCAGCAACCAGGCCGTGCGATGCAGGGACTGGGGATTCGGGTGCCATAGAGCGTAGTTACTCACCTGTAACAGGTGTTCTCCAGGAGCAGCAGGAATCAGTCCTCACATATGGGTGATGTCGGCGCCGACGGAGCCCTCACGGAGCAATTTTCCCCAGCTTTCAAAGAAAGCCTTTGGGAATTGCAGCGCGCATGCGTGGTCCTCTTCCCGCCCAAGGGTGCCATCTTGCTCAGTCAGATGACATAGCTAAAAGACAGCAAAAAATTAGCAAAAAACAAAAGCATAGAACTGCAACTCCAAGGGAAGGAGGGAGGGTTGTGAGGACTGATTCCTGCTGCTCCTGGAGAACACCTGTTACAGGTGAGTAACTACGCTTTCTCCAAGACCAAGCAGGAAGTCAGTCCTCACATATGGGACTCCCAAGCTTAAGGTTACCGGAGATCCTAAGCGCAAAAATGAGCTCCCTCAAGCTCAGCAGCCCAGAAGGAAGGAATCTTCTCTGAATACGTCTCCAACCGGTAGCCCAACATCCGGGATGGAGGGTAGGAGTTGCCTATACCTCGAAGAGGTTACGGAGGACTGCCTGTCCGAAAGCACTGTCCCTGCGGGACTCCCTCTCCAGGCAGTAATGGGCCGCAAAAGTCTGGCTTGAAGACCAAGTAGCGGCCCGGCAGATGTCTGCCAATGGAACAGAGCGGAGGTAAGCCACTGACGTAGCCTTCGCCCGGACACGATGGGCCGTGACTCGACTTTCCAACGAGAGGCCGGCTGCCTCGTAAGCCCAAGCGATACAGTCAGCAATCCAGATGGACAGAGTACGCTTGGAGACAGGGAGCTCCAACTTATTGGGGTCATAAGAGACGAAGAGCTGAACAGCCCTTCTGTGCTCCCGCGTACGGTCAAGGTAGAAGGTTAACGCCCTTCTACAGTCCAGGGTATGCAGGACCATTTCAGCTCGGCTGGAGTGTGGCCTGGGAAAGTAGGTCGGAAGCACCACCTCCTGGTTGATGTGAAAAGGGGAAACCACTTTGGGAAGAAACTTAGGGTGAGTCCGTAGGACTACCCGGTTCTTGTAGAACCTAGTGTACGGAGGGATCAGACACCAGGGCCTGCAGCTCACTAACGCGTCTAGCAGAAGTGAGGGCTACCAAGAACAAGGTTTTCCAAGAAAGAAAACGAAGAGGACAGGTAGCCATAGGTTCGAAAGGCGGACAGGTAATCCGCTGTAAAACCACATTGAGATCCCAGTCCGGGGCTGGGGGGCACAAAGGTGGTTTAAGGAGAAGGAGGCCTCTGAGAAAACGAGCCACCAGAGGGTGGCTAGAAAGAGGCCTGCCATCCACCGGCATGTGATGCGCAGAAAGAGCACTGAGGTGGACCTTGACCGAGTTGGACTTCAGTCCAAGATTGGAGAGGGAAAGCAAGTACTGCAAGACCACTGATGCTGAACAGGAGAAGGGATCTTGAGACTGCAGAGCACACCAGGCGGAGAACCGACGCCACTTAAGAGCGTAGGACTTCCGGGTGGAGGGCCGCCTGGAGGCCAAGACGACCTCCTCCACCTCTGGAGGTAGGCAGAGGGGAGCAAGGACTACCCTTTCAGCAGCCAGGCCATCAGATGAAGGGACCGGAGGTTGGGGTGCAGGAGAGTCCCCTGATCTTGTGACAGGAGGTCGGGCTGAAACCCCAGAGGAAGAGGGGTGTCCACTGCCAGCTGCATTAGAAGCGGGAACCAAGGTTGTCTCGACCAGCGGGGAGCCACCAGGATCATCGAGGCTTTGTCTATGAGAACCTTGAAGAGTGTCCGAGACACCAGCGGCATGGGAGGAAAGGCATATAAGAGGCCTGTGGACCATGGAATCAGAAAACCATCTGCCACTACTCTGAGAAGATGCGGTTGTCGAGAGCAGAATCTGGGAAGTTACCTGTTCAGAGGACTGGCAAACAGATCCATGGTGGGGAGGCCCCACTTGAGAAAGATCTGCTGAACCACCATCGGATCCAGCCTCCACTCGTGCGGCTGGAGGATCCTGCTCAGCTTGTCGGCCAGGTAATTTTCTTGTCCTGGGAGATAGACTGCTTTGAGGATAATTCCGTGGTTGACAGCCCAAGAGCATAGTTTTTGTGCCTCCTGACAGAGAAGGAAGGAGCCTGTCCCGCCTTGCTTGTTCACAGAGAACATTGCAATCTGATTGTCTGTCTGTATCAGCACCGACTGATGGAAATCAGGTGAGAGAATGCTTTAATCGCTAGGCGGATGGCTCCGAGCGCCAGGAAGTTTATCTGTTGAGCAGACTCCCAAGGAGTCCAGAGACCCTGAGTACATGTCCCTTGGCAGTGTGCTCCCCAACCCAGGAGAGAAGCATCGGTCGTCAGGACCTGAGAATGTGGAGGGGGCTGAAAAGTCACTCCTAGTACTAGGTTGGGCAGATGAAGCCACCATTGCAGAGAAGAGATCAGCCGGTCGGAGATCTGTACGGAGTCCGCTAGGCTCCCAGTGGCCTGATGCCATTGTGTGCGAAGGCACCATTGAGCAGGTCGCATGTTCAGGCGGGCATTGGGGGTCACATGGACCGTGGAAGCCATATGGCCGAGCAGTCTCAGAAATTGCCTGGCCGAGACCAGGGAATTGCTGTGAAAGTGGCTGGCGAGATCCATGAGCCTTTGGGCCCTGTCCAGAGGCAGGAAGGCCCGCGCCTGAAGAGTGTCCAACCTGGCGCCGATGAATTCGAGATCTTGAGAGGGGAGCAAAGTGGACTTTGCGAAGTTTATGACAAATCCCAAGTGCTGGAGTAGAGTCATAGTGCGATGAGTGGCTTGAATGGCTTCGTGGGAAGACTGGGCTCTGATGAGCCAGTCGTCCAGGTAGGGAAACACAAAAAGGCCTTGAAGTCTTAGATAGGCCGCCACCACTGCCAGGCATTTGGTAAACACCCTGGGGGCGGAGGACAGGCCAAAGGGCAGTACTCTGTACTGGTAATGATTTCCCCCCACCACAAACCTGAGATATTGTTTGTGGTCTGGATGAATAAGGATATGAGTATACGCATCCTTTAGATCCAAGGAGCATAGCCAGTCTCCCTGCTGGAGGTAGGGCAGCAGGATTCCAAGGGTAAGCATCTTGAACGTTTCCTTTGCAAGGAACCTGTTGAGGTTTCGCAAGTCCAGGATAGGTCTGAGGCCTCCTGTTCTTTTTGGTATCAGAAAGTACCTGGAGTAAAACCCCTGACCTTTGAGGTGGTGGGGCACCGGTTCCACAGCCTGTTCCTGAAGGAGACTCGCTAACTCCTGAAGGAGTAAGTCCCTGTGCAGAGGGAGTCTCGGAGTCTCCCCTGGAAAGTAGGAGGGAGGTACCTGGTGAAAGTGAAGAAGATAGCCCTTTCAAACTATGTGAAGTACCCAGGTATCCGTGGTGATGTTGGACCATCTTTGGGCAAAGTGGACCAGCCGGCCTCCTGTGCTGAGAGAAACCAGCTGAGGGGGAGAGGCTATGCTGATGAAGTCAAAAACCCCCACCCTGCTGAGCAGGGGCCGGTGGTGCAGGTTTGGGGGCTTGCTGCCTACGGGACCCATTACCCCGTCCCTTGGCCTGCTTACCCTGTGGGGGAGCTGGTGAGGCCTGATTACTGAGGGTAGTATTTGTAGGCAGCCGCCTTCCTCGGGTAAAAGGGTTTTTTCCCCGAGCCCTTCTTCTTTTGAGAAGGGGCAGAGGTCTTCCTGGAGAGACGAGTCCTGGTGAGAGTCTCGGTCTCGATCTGTGCAGCCTTCTCATCCATGGGCTTGCCAAAGAGGCTATCACCTCTGCAGGGGACATCAACCAACTTGTCCTGCACCCATGGCTCAAGGTCGGACGTCTGAAGCCAAGCCTGGCGGCGTCCACCGATGCCGGCTGCGGCTACTCGAGCCGATGCCTCAAAACCATCGTAGGCTGCTCGAGAGATAAACTTTGAGCACTCTCGAATACCAGTTGACAAGGTTTGGAACCTCTGCAAAGGTTCGTCAGAGAGACCAGCAGAGAACCCGGCAATTTCTTTAGCCAGGTCCCGGAGATACATGCCCATGTAGAGCTGGTAGGTCTGGACTCGACAAGCAAGCATAGAGCCCTGGAAACACTTCCTACCGAGGGCATCCAGGCTTCGGGCCTCCCTACCGGGGGGCACCGAGGAGTGCATTTTTTGACTCTTAAGTCTATGCATGGCCGATTCCACCACCATGGAATGGTGCGGCAGTTGTGCCTTTTGGAACCCGGGGCTCTTGCGGACTCGATAAATGGAATCGACCCGCTTGCTTAACACCGGCGACGACGCCGGGCTCTCCCACATGCGGAAGAGAAGTCGTTCCAGCATCGGAGGAAACCGGTACAATAAAGGCCTCCTTCGGGGGAGAGTCATATTGGAGGGCATCGAGTTCCTCGACTCGAGGCTCCTCCTCGGGATCCGCGGGGAAGGCCAAGGCCTTGGCCATATCCCGCACGAAGTCCGAGAACCGGGTATCCTCCGGGGGGGACCGTCTCCGAGGTTCGGACTCGGGGGAGTCCGAGGGGACGCACCGAGTCCGAAAGGAACCAGGTGACTCTTCGTCCTCGGATTCCCAGGCCGACTCCTCGGAGGAGGAGTCGAGCAGCTCCGATCGGGCGGGCATCGATGCCGTCCGCCCCGACGCAGAGGGAGTCGGCGTCGACGACCTCGGTCCCGAACGGGAGGCCGAAGGAGACCGCGACCGAGGATCGACTCGAGCCCTCATGGACTCGAGGATCGGCTCGGTCTCCGGGGCGACTTGGAGGTCGACGTCCCGGCGGTCAGGGCAGAAGCACCGGCGAGGCCAGCGATCAATACCCGCTGCTGGTCCATGAAGGCAGTCAGACTGCTCTCCAAGGCCGTCAACCTGAGTCCGAGCTCAGGAGACCCAGCAGCCCCCGACTCGGGCCCCGACAGCGTCGGGCCCGACGTCGGCTCCTTCGGAGGCGAGTCCACGAGGACAACAGTACTCACGTGAGCGGGCAAGTCCATCTCGAGTCGAGGATGTTTTGAAGGCCTCTCCACCTCCGAGGACCCGGGACAGGAATCGGGGCTATGCGACCTGGCCCTCGAGGAACCAGGAGCGTCCACCGATCCCGCCCTCGCGGGTTTCTTCTTCCGATGATGTTCCCGGGTAGGAGACCCCCTTTCAGAGGAACTCCGACGATGCTCAGGACCAGAGTCCCGAGACGTCGAAGCCTCTGACAAGGTCCGAGCCCGGCCGGAGTCAGAGAAGATACGTTCCCGCTGATGCTGCCGACTCCTCAACGCTTTAGAGGACATTTTGCCACACGGACCACAGATCATCTGGTCATGATCGGGTCCGAGGCAGCGGAGGCAGAAGTCGTGCGTGTCTGTAAGAGACATGAGTTTCTTACAGAGGTCACACTTTTTAAAGCCGCTGGCAGCCATCGGGGGAAAAAGGGCCCCTGCGAGGTCGAAAGACCGGGCTGCCAGTGAAAAAGTAAAAAGGCGCGAAATCTGTCACGAAGGACAAAAAACCGAAAAATAATGAACGGACTCGCAACCGGCGTCGCGAGTCCGGGCGGGAAAAGAACCGGTCGAAGAAAAAAAGAGAAATAAAGAGAAAAAAATCAACTTTTCGGCGGGGATTCACAAACAACGTCTGTAGGGCTCCGTGCAAAAAAGAAGACTGAGCAAGATGGCACCCTTGGGCGGGAAGAGGACCGCGCATGCGCGCTGCAATTCCCAAAGGCTTTCTTTGAAAGCTGGGGAAAATTGCTCCGCGAGGGCTCCGTCGGCGCCGACGTCACCCATATGTGAGGACTGACTTCCTGCTTGGTCCTGGAGAACATCCCGTTCTCTTGGGAAAGGAGATTTGGAGCATGCCCTAACTCCAGAGGTGCAGCTTGAGAGAGATGTAGAAGCAGGGGATACCATGCTTGGCATGGCAATCGTGGCACTATGAGAATCATGCGACCCCTGTCTCTCTGAAGCTTGAAGAGTGTTTTGGGGATGAGGGGAATGGGTGGGAAGGCATAAAGGAAGTCCTGACCCCAGTGAAGGAGGAAGGCATCCCTTGTCTCACAATTGTGAGCCGGAATCCTGGAACAGAACCGGGGAAGTTGGGCATTAAGTGGACTTGCAAAGAGGTCTATGTCTGGAGTGCCCCAGAGATGAAATATCTTTGCCACCTGGTCCAGGTGGAGGGACCACTCGTGAGGCAGCAGTACTCGACTGAGTTTATCAGCCCAAAGGTTTTGAATGCCTGGAAGATATACCACTAGAAGGTGAATTTGATACATTCTGGCGAAGGCCCACAGTCGTAAAGCTTCGTTGCATAACGACAGAGAGCCTGTCCCGCCCTGCTTTTTCACATAGAACATTGCTACTTGAATGTCTGTCTGGACTAGGACTGTCTTGTAGCTTGGAGGAGTGGCCTAGTGGTTGGGGCAAGGTACTTCAGGCCGGAAGGTCGGGGGGTTCAAATCCCACTAGAGGACAGCAACCTTGGGCCGGAAAGACTGGGGTTTCTAGTCCCACAGGTGCTCCTTGTGGTCTTGGGCAAGCCACTTAACCCTCCATAGCCCATGTTCCCTGTAAAATAGTTATTTCCAAGTTATAATGCCCTGTTCAATGTAATTTCAGTTTGTTCAATGTAAACCGCACTGATGCAGAATAGCGCGGTATATAAGAGAATGTAAATAAATAAATAAAATGTGGAGGCGAGCATATGGGACTACATGAACTGTGGATGCCATATCTCCCAGCAACTGTAGTAGCTCTCGAGCAGTTAGGGAGGATTTCCCAGCTGCTTGAGAAGCTAGTTGCATTATGCGAAGACACCGGGCCTGTGGAAGGAAAGCCTTTGCCTGTCTGGTATCTAGACAGGTCCCTATGAATTCCAGGCATTGGGAAGGAACAAGTTGGGATTTTGGGAAGTTTATTACCAACCTCAAGTATTGGAGGATTCGCATTGTGCGAGACCGTGCAGCGCTGGCCTTTGCAACTGTAGGGGCTCGAATGAGCCAGTTGTCTAATTAAGGGAAGACGAATATCCCCAGGGTTCGTAGAAATGCAGCTACTACTGCCATGCATTTCGTGAATACCCTTGGTGCTGAAGATAGACCAAAGGGAAGAACCCTGTACTGGAAATGTTTTCCCCTGAAAAGGAATCGTAAGAATTTCCTGTGATCTGGATGGATCAGAATGTGAGTGTATGCATCCTTTAAGTCTAGAGAGCAAAGCCAATCCTGGCTTTGAAGGTATGGCAGAAGAGTTTCTAGAGAAATCATTTTGAACTTCTCTCGAAACAGGTATTTGTTCAGTTCTCTGAGGTCTAAAATGGGTCTGTGTCCTGTTTTCTTTGGAATAAGAAAACAGGGGGAGTAGAACCCTACACCCCGTTGAAGAATGGGTACCTCCTCTATTGCCCCTTGGGCAGGAAATGTTCAGACCTCGTGATCTAGCAGTTTGTTTGGGGAGATTTGAGAATTGAATTGCTTTAGAATTGTAGGAGGGGGCATGCTATGAAAATGAAGCTTGTACCCCTCTCCTACAATGGACAAAGTCCAATCTTCTGCTGTTATCTGATGCCATCTGTTGGCAAAGTGGCATAACCTGTCTGGGATATTGGGGGACTGGGGACCCCTCAGAGGCAGGAAGGCTAAGCTCTCTAGGAAGGAGTCAAAGCCCTTGAGGGGGCTAAACCTACAGAGCTGGTTGGGCTCTGGGGCCTTTTGGCTTCTTTTGCTCTCTAGTTTGTCCCTTTTGGGCAACCTGACCCTGAGATAGACTCTGCTGGGTATAGGAAGGATAAAATTTCCTCTTTTTGCTGAAAGAGGGTTTTTTATAAGACTTCTTTTTGGCTGGAGTGGCTGTAGATTTCGACAATCTATCTAGAGTAGTATTGTCAGCATCTAACTCGTTAGCCTTTTCCTGCCAGTTCTTGCCGAAGACATTCTCTCCCATGCAAGGAATGTTGCCTAATTTGTCCTGTACCCAAGTCTGATGCCTGCAGCCAGGCAATCCGTCGTGCGTCAATCGCAATAGCAGAGGTTCTACTGATGCATTCAAAGCAGTCAAAGGCTGCACGATTTACAAACTTGGAGTCATCTTGAGCATGCTTAACTAGAGCAAGAAAGTATTGTCTCTTATCATCTGGGAGAAACGGGCTCATAAGCTCCAAATCTCCTTTAACTTCCTTGAGGAACACTCCCATATACAGTATATATGAACTGATCCTAGCTGAAAGCATGGAAGCCTGAAAGGTTTGGTGCCCAAAATCATCCAGAGTCCTGCTTTCACGACCTGGAGAATTGGATGCATGCCTCACTGAATGGTGTGGCAGCTGAGTCTTTTGAAAACCAGGACATGGCAGAACTCGATACATAGTATCAAGTCTCCTAGAGTGAGGAGATGATGCTCAGAATGTTGGAGACACCTCTGACTACAAGTTATGCAGAATTTCATGGATGGGCAGAGTGGCTGCCTCCCTCGGAGCTTTAGGATACTGGAGAATTTCCAATTCCTTTGCTCTGGGTTCCTCTTCAGGAGCCACCGTGATTGAAAGGCCCTTGGCCATATCACGAATAAAATCCTGAAAAGACATGTCCTCTGGAGGTGACATTCTGCGTTGGGGAGAAGAGGGATCCTCTGGGAGAAACCCTCTAGTACCAGCAGAATTGTCAGAGTCTTCGGAATCGGAGGACTGGAAGTATTCCTGACCATGATGCTCATGCAAAGCACGGTCCCGGTATCGATCGAAGTCGGCACCGAGTTGATCCGGTACCGATCTGTCGATTCCAGCCAAAGATGGTGTAGGAAGAATTCCCACCGGGGCCGGTACCGTCAGTACTGGTACCAGTGTCTTTACCGGTGTAGGTACCAGCATCGGTGTCGATGTCTGTACCGGTGCCCGTTGGACCAACAGTACCGTAACAGAGAGAAGAGCTGCGATGCTGCGTTCGATAGCGAGGAACCTCTGGTCTATCGACGCTGCCGATGCCTGGGTATCGGTACCGGTGAAAATGGCCGGAATCCCTGAGCATGGCACAGGTAGTTCTTACGAGGTCGGGACCTCAAGAACATCCTGGAGCCCCACTGATGCTTTGGAAGCCAAAGCCTCCTGCCGGGGCTGCTTTGCCGGTGTGGTTCCCTCAAGGGCAATACCAATGGCCCCTCGATGCTTAGCAGGAGAGCTACCCTTTGAGGACCGGCTTTTATGTTTAGTTACCCGAGATCCATGGGAGGAAGAGGAGGCCCTTGAAGATGTCGATGCAATAGATCTGTAACACAGCGTAGCAGGTCAAATTATTGAGGGTTTTATCTAGCGCAATTACCCTCACAACGTAGAAAAAAATGAACCTACAGAAAACCAACTACAACGTGGTCTATAGAGAAAAGAACCATTGGTCTCAGACTAATTATGGCACTTCTCCTCTGTAGTCTTTCTGTAGAGGTAATGTGCCCTTTTGCATCAATGACCAAAACTGGTTCTTAATTCAGCAGATTTTTCTCATGCGTTTTTTTTTACTTTTCAAGGTCACTTTTCATACTTCTCAGACAAAAATATAATTTTATAGAGATTGAGCTTATCTGATAACTTGTTAAAGAAACTTCCCCAACGCCATCACACAGGTACCAGATCTGCGTTTCAGCTCTTCTTTAGGGGGTGTATTGAATCATGCGTTCACAATCTCTGAAAAAAGAGGACACTCTCTAAGGATGTAACAGAATTAACTAACTGCCAACATATGCAAGGATATACCGCAAAAAGTGCCACATTTATCATACAAAATGTGTAAACTTTACCACCAGCATGCAGCTCAACGGTTAAAGTCTTCCGAACTGAATCCTTTGTCATAGAGACGTCGCGCATGCGAAGTAAGGAAACAGCTGAAGTTGCTGGGTTTAAATAGCCAAAAAGGGGGTAACTAAAAATGGTGGAGGACGTTCATTCTCTCCTCCATATAAGCTAATATGAGTTAAAACCTAAACACAAGTCCCCCATTCCACCATGGCATTAAGACCCTCCGGGGCGACCGTGTTCAGCCGGTAAATCCAGTGCTGTTCCTGAACTAACAATGTCTGTGCTCTAGACCGGCCCTGTCTCCCGCTTGCTACAGAAGCAATCCCAAAACACCGTAACTCATGGCATTAAGATTCCATCACTTTACATTTGAGTCTGCTTCATAGAAGCAGACTCAAATGTAAAGTGATGGAAGCTCCATTAGTATCACACTGTATTCAGCAACACCACGCTTTTGATGAGTTACGGTGTTTTGGGATTGCTTCTGTAGCAAGCGGGAGACAGGGCCGGTCTAGAACACAGACATCGTTAGTTCAGGAACAGCGCTGGATTTACTGGCTGAACACGGTCGCCCCGGAGGGTCTTAATGCCATGGTGGAATGGGGGGCTTGTGTTTAGGTTTTAATTCATATTAGCTTATATGGAGGAGAGAATGAACGTCCTCCACCATTTTTAGTTACCTCCTTTTGGCTATTTAAACCCAGCAACTTCAGCTGTTTCCTTACTTCGCATGCGCGGCGTCTCTATGACAAAGGATTCAGTTCGGAAGACTTTAACCATTGAGCTGCATGCTGGTGGTAAAGTTTACACTTTTTATGATAAATGTGACACTTTTTGCGGTATATCCTTGCATATGTTGGCAGTTAGTTAATTCTGTTACATCCTTAGAGAGTGTCCTCTTTTTTCAGAGATTGTGAACGCATGATTCAATACACCCCCTGAAGAAGAGCTGAAACGCAGATCTGGTACCTGTGTGATGGTGCTGGGGAAGTTTCTTTAACAAGTTATCAGATAAGATTGCCTCTGTGTTCTCTAAGAAGAGGGGTGCTTCCAGAGCTCTTCCAAAAGGTGATTTTTTTTACTGAGTTGCTGCATAACTGTGAGTCTTGTTTGCAAATAACTGTGAATCTGTGTGTCTCCACATAGCTCTCTATCTGTCCATCTTATTGAGTTCCCTTACCCACTCCATTGCTGTAGACGTTTAAGTTTTAAACTTTCTCTTACCCTTCCCTGAAGGACTCCTCCCCTCCCCCTGCTGAGTTAGTGTTGTGGCTTTCCATTTTCTGTGCTGCACACGTGGGTTTAGCTCAGATTGCCTCTGTGTTCTCTAAGAAGAGGGGTGCTTCCAGAGCTCTTCCAAAAGGTGATTTTTTTTTACTGAGTTGCTGCATAACTGAGTCTTGTTTGCAAATAACTGTGAATCTGTGTGTCTCCACATAGCTCTCTATCTGTCCATCTTATTGGGTTCCCTTACCCACTCCATTGCTGTAGACGTTTAAGTTTTAAACTTTCTCTTACCCTTTCTCAGCTGTAACTTACCTTGCCTCTCTCAACTAACTGGGCTTTATCTGGTACCCCTCTCCCCCCTGCTGAGGGTTCAGGACAGGGTACCTTGTACCTGCCCTCTTTAATAAGACTTATCTCCCTCAATCCCTCCCCGGCACCCACCCTCCCCTGGGGTAATTGTAGTTTTATAGGTACCTGCACATCTTAGAGGAAAGGGGCTGATCTCAGGTGCAGCTCGTTATCCAAATCAGTCATACACGGAGGACCTGAGATTAATGAATTAAGCTTCAGGTACACAAGGTGTATTAGGGGTATTAGATACACTTTTATTGGTATAAGCATCTACACCAATCCTTATTATATACAGAATTTAAAAGACCTAAACACAAGCTTTAAACTAAGATGCAGACAGAAGTCCAGCAACGAGATGGGGGTTCTCCGGTCTTTTGCATTGAATGTCACATGTATGATTTTCTCCCAGTTGGTGAGAGGTCTTACATATGCACTAAGTGCAAGGAACTCCTTGCTCTCAGGGAACGAGTCCGTTCTCTAGAGGCTAGAGTAGCAGACCTGGAAGACATAAGACAGAGAAGTACATGGACGTGACCTACAGGGATATAGTCCTGAAGTCCCACCTCCAGTCTGGCAGCATCCCTGTTGCCATGGAGGAGAGAGGTCACGTGACAGGGGAGCATCACCCTGGTGTGGCAGGAAGTGATCCTGTAACTAGGACCTGTCCTCCAGGTGATGTAAAACCCTCTCGCACCGAGGACGTTTCTCCAGGGCCACATGCCCATGAGGGGAGGGTCAGGACAGCTGTTATAGTTGGTGATTCAATCATTAGGAATGTAGATAGCTGGGTGGCTGGTGGACGTGAGGATCGCCTGGTAACATGCCTGCCTAGTGCGAAGGTAGCGGACCTCACGCACCGCCTAGATAGGATCGTAGATAGTGCTGGGGAGGGGTTTGCTGTCTTGGTACATGTTGGTACCAATGACATAGGAAAATGTGGTAGGGAGGTTCTGGAGGCTAAATTTAAGCTTTTAGGTAGGAAGTTGAAATCCAGAACTTCCAGGATAGCGTTCTCCGAAATGCTTCCTGTTCCACGTGCAGGACCCAAAAGACAGGCAGAGCTCCGGAGTCTCAATGCGTGGATGAGACAATGGTGCAAAGATGAGGGTTTTGGATTTGTTAGGAACTGGGGAACATTCTGGGGAAAGGGGGGGCTCTTCCGAAGGGATGGGCTTCACCTTAATCAGGATGGGACCAGACTGCTGGCATTAACCTTTAAAAAAGAGATAGAGAAGCTTTTAAACTAGAAAGCAGGGGAAAGCCGACAGTCACCCAGGAGCGCATGGTTCGGACGAAGGTATCCTTGAAGGATACTACCAAAAGCAGTGAGGTTCCAAAAGGGAGTATAGTAGCCGAAATGCCCTTGAGTAAGGAGCAGACAGAGCATAAAGATGCCAAATTACCCATGCCTACCAATAGCCAGATTAATATGAATAAAATACAGTCTCTAAAATGCTTGTATGCCAATGCTAGAAGTCTAAACAATAAGATGGGAGAGTTAGAATACATAGCACTAAATGAGAGGTTAGATATGATTGCACTCTCAGAGACATGGTGGAAGGAGGATAACCAGTGGGACACTGTGATACCTGGATACAAACTATATCGTAATGATAGAGCTGATCAAATTGGTGGAGGGGTTGCGCTCTATGTTAGAGAGGGCATTGAGTCAGAAAGGATTAAAGTTTTGCAGGGAACAAAATTTGCTGTAGAATCTCTATGGATTGAAATTCCACTTATGAAGGGGAAGGTGATGGCAGTGGGAGTATACTATCGACCGCCTGGCCAGAATGAACAAATGGATGATGAAATGCTCAAAGAAATCACGGAAGCTAACAAAAGTCACAACAGAGTAGTAATAATGGGTGATTTCAATTACCCCGGTATCGACTGGGTCAGTGTCACGGCAGGACAAGCTAAAGAGGTAAAGTTTCTAGATGGAATAAATGACTGCTTCTTGGAGCAGCTGGTTCATGAACCGACCAGAGGGGAAGCCATACTGGACCTAGTCCTTAGTGGAACGCCAGATCTGGTGCAAGAAATAAGGGTGTTGGGACCACTTGGCAATAGTGATCATAGTATGATCATGTTTGATTTAATTATTGGAGGACAAATAGTAAAGGAATCCACAGTACTACCTTTTAACTTTCAAAAGGGAGACTATGATAGAATGAGGAATATAGTTAGGAAAAAACTAAAAGGAGCGGTTCCAAAGGTTAAAGACTTACAGCAAGCTTGGGCGTTATTTAAAACTATTATCCTCAAAGCCCAGACCAGCTGTATTCCACGCATTAAGAAGAGTGGAAGAAAGTCCAAAAAACTGCCAGCATGGTTTAAAGGTGGGGTCAGAGAGGCTGTTGCTGCCAAAAAAGCAACCTTCAGGAAATGGAAAAAAGAGCCAAATGATGAAAACTGGAAACAGCACAAGCACTGGCAAGTTAAATGCAAAGCATTGATAAGGCAGGCAAAGCGGGAATTTGAGAAGAAACTTGCTACGGAAGCAAAAACACGAAATAAAGACTTTTTCAAGTACATTCGTAGCAAAAGGCCTGTGAGAGAGTCAATTGGACCGTTAGATGATAGAGGGGTAAAAGGGGCAGTAAGAGGAGACAAGGCTATAGCAGATAGACTGAATGAATTCTTTGCTTCGGTCTTTACTGAGGAAGATGTAGGGATGTTACCCAAGACTGAAGCGGTATTTAAAGGTGATACTGCAGAGGAATTGAGAGAAATATCGCTACACCGGGAAGATATATTACAACTATTTGATAAACTGAATAGTAGCAAATCACCTGGACCGGATGGTATACATCCCAGAGTGTTGAAAGAGCTGAAATATGAGATTGCAGACCTGCTATTGGTAATCTGTGAACTTTCATTAAAAACATCTGTAATACCTGAAGATTGGAGGGTCGCCAACGTAACACCAATTTTTAAAAAGGGTTCCAGGGGTGACCCGGGAAATTACAGACCGGTGAGCCTGACGTCAGTACCAGGGAAAATGGTAGAAACCATCATAAAGAACAAAATTGCACAGCATGTAGATAGTCATGGCCTAATGGGAGACAGCCAACATGGCTTTAGACAAGGAAGATCTTGTCTTACTAATCTGATATGTTTTTTTGAAGGTGTGCATAAACAGGTAGACAAAGGTGAGTCGGTTGATATAGTGTATCTGGACTTTCAGAAAGCTTTTGACAAGGTCCCCCATCAGAGACTTTTGGCGAAGCTAATAAGTCATGGGATAGGAGGCAGTGTACTATTGTGGATCGGGAACTGGTTAAAAGATAGAAAGCAGAGGGTAGGGCTAAATGGCCAATATTCCCAATGGAAAAAGGTGAATAGTGGAGTACCCCAGGGATCTGTACTGGTTCCGCTACTTTTTGACATATTCATAAATGACCTGGAAAAGGGAATAACTAGTGAGGTTATCAAATTTGCAGATGACACAAAACTGTTTAAAGCTGTTAAAACCCAAGAGGATTGTGGAAAACTGCAGGAGGATCTGGATAAATTGGAAGACTGGGCATCCAAGTGGCAGATGAAATTTAATGTGGACAAGTGCAAAGTTATGCACCTAGGAAAGAACAACCCACACTATAGTTACACGATGCAAGGCTCCACATTAGAAACCACCACCCAGGAAAAAGATTTAGGAGTCATCGTGGATAACATGTTAAAACCCTCCGCCCAGTGTGCAGCGGCGGCCAAGAAAGCAAATAGAATGCTAGGTATCATAAGGAAAGGGATGGAAAATAAAACAAAGGATATTATAATGCCTCTGTATCGCTCCATGGTACGACCGCACCTTGAATATTGCGTGCAATTCTGGTCACCGTATCTCAAAAAGGACATAGCGTTATTAGAAAAAGTACAGAGAAGAGCCACCAAATTGGTGAAGGGGATGGAAGGCTACTCCTATGAAGAGAGGCTAAATAGGTTAGGGCTCTTTAACCTGGAAAAGAGACGGCTGAGGGGAGATATGATAGAGGTCATTAAATTAATGAATGGAGTGGAACGGATAAACGTGGATCAATTGTTTACACTATCAGAATATAGGAAGACTAGGGGACATGTAATGAAGCTACAGGGTAAACTATTTAAGACAAATAGGAGAAAATATTTTTTCACTCAACGTGTAACCAAACTCTGGAATCTGTTACCAGAGGATGTAGTAAGGGCTGTTAGTATAGCTGGGTTTAAAAAAGGTTTGGACAAGTTCCTGGAGGAAAGGTCCATAAACCACTATTAAAAAGGGACCCAGGATATCAATGCTTGACCCAGTACAAGCATTGAGGAACCTGTGTCTTTTGGGGATATTGCTAGGTACGCATGACCTAGATTGGCCACTGTTGGAAACAGGATACTGGGCTTGATGGACCTCGGTCTGACCCAGTATGGCATGTCTTATGTTCTTATGTTCTTAAGCTCAATCTCTATATAATTATATTTTTGTCTGAGAAGTATGAAAAGTGACCTTGAAAAGTAAAAAACTGCATGAGAAAAATCTGCTGAATTAAGAACCAGTTTTGGTCATTGATGCAAAAGGGCACATTACCTCTACAGAAAGACTACAGAGGAGAAGTGCCATAATTAGTCTGAGACCAATGGTTCTTTTCTCTATAGACCACATTGCAGTTGGTTTTCCGTAGGTTCATTTTTTTTCTACGGTGTGAGGGTTCCTTTTCCCTTATTGTGCTAGATACAATAGATCTGGCATCCGCAGAAAAGAGCGTACTGAGCTTTGCAGCCCGGTTCTGTCTTCCTCTTTTAGTCATCCCCATACAGGAAAGACATTCAGATGGAGAATGTTCAGGCCCTAAACATTTAACACACCAATCATGGGTGTCAGTGACAGAAATAGTACCGCCACACTTAGTACATTTTTTAAAACCACTAGTTGGTTTTTCCATGTTTTAGGAATATGGGGCCTAGTGCCCAAAATGGCGCCTAGCACCAAAAAAGAAAATTTCTGAAGAGAAATAGCTCAGCGTATAAGGTTTGTTTTTTTTTTTTTGAAAAAGAAAAGAACCGGTGGTATCGGTAAGCGTCGTGCAGCAGGCAAACGCGACCACAAGAAAACAATTTTAAAGATGGAATTTTCTGCAGTGACAGGGTATGGATTCTGTCGGCTCCGCGGAAAACGAAGAATTGAAGAGGGACAGTTGGAAAGGCGGGAAGGCAGCGCGCATGTGCTGAGGAATGCTCCCAAAAGCTTTCCTATTGGATGCAGGGGAGTGTTCCCGCGCAGGCTCCGTCGGTACCGACGATACCCATATGTGAATACTACATTCCTGCTGGTTCCTGGAGATTAGGTATACCACTGTTGAAGAGATATTATGAAGCAGCCGGGGTCCGAGTGGTCCTCGAATGGTGGTCCCGGGGACAGGTGGACTGGGTGGAACTGGAGAAGTTGAGTCAGGGGTGTACAGATATGGGGGGGTTTAATATGGTCAAGGGAGAGCGGTAAGATTGTGAGGAAGCAGGGGAATCCCTTTGTAAATCTCACTCTACATATCTGACGGAAATGGCAGACTAGGTGGTATGGCCCTCAGGGATTCTCTAAATTCTTACCCCTGGTAGATAATCCAGGGTTTTTCCCTGAAACCCAGGACCCAGTCTTTAGAAGATGGGCATCGAAAGGATTAAAGCACCTTGGCCAGTTAAAGGAGGGGGGGCAGTGGGTTGCCTTTGAAGACCTGCAGAGGGAGTATCAGTTGCCACTTAGTGATAGGTATAGGAACCACCAACCTATTCACTATGCCTGGAGGGCTGGAAGGGAAGGGAAAGGCAAGATGGGAGGGGAAATCGATGGTCTCTTTGAGGGCTGGGAAACAAAAGGAGCAATTTCAAAAATTTACAAGGCAATGAGCTATGATAATTTGAGGTGGTCTCATAAGGTAGCCTGGGAGAAAGACCTCAATAAATCTTGGGATGACCTCCAATGGGAATCGATCCACAGGGGCCTGTTTAAAAGGGTGGTGGCAAGTAATATATTAGAACATAACTACAAAATGCTGTATCATTGGTATTTGATGCCCCAAAAGATGGAGACGTGGAAAGGTGGCCCAGCATTATGTTGGAGAGAGTGTGGCTCGGCTGGCTCGTTCATCCACATGTGGTGGGAGTGTGAGAAGTTGCACCCCTTATGGAGCAGTGTGGGTATGTGGATGGGCAACCTCACTGGGCAGATAACAATTGGCCCTTGTTTGGCATTATTGAAAATTAGAGTAGTTACTCACCTGTAACAGGTGTTCTCCAGGAGCAGCAGGAATCAGTCCTCACATACGGGTGACATCGACGTCGATGGAGCCCTTGCGGAGCATTTCCCCAGCTTTCCATGAAAGCCTTTGCGAATGCAGGCATGCATGCGTGGTTCCCTTCCCGCCTAAAGGTGCCATCTTGTTCAGTCAAATGACATAGCTAAAAACAGCACACAAAAATGTAAAAATAAACTATGTACAACTGCAACTCCCAGGGGAGGAGGGGGGGGGGGTTGTGAGGACTGATTCCTGCTGCTCCTGGAGAACACCTGCTACAGGTGAGTAACTACTCTTTCTCCAAGACCAAGCAGGAAGTCAGTCCTCACATATGGGTGACTCCCTAGCTCTGGGCTACCAAGAATCCAGGCTGAACAAGAGAACTCCCTCTAGTCCTAGCATCAAAGAAAGGCTTTTCACTGACAGAACCTCCACCGGTAGCCCAACGGAGAGCTGGAGGGCAGGAGTTGCCTAAACCTCAAAGAGATTCCGGAGTACTGCCTGGCCAAAAGCACTGTCCCTACAGGACTCCCTCTCCAGACAGTAATGGGCCGCAAAACTCTGGCTTGAGGACCAAGTTGCAGCCCTGCAGATGAACCACTGAGGCAGCCATTGCCCTGACACGATGAGCCGTGACCCGACCTTGCAAAGGAAGGTCAGCCACCCTGTAAGCCCAGGTGATACAGTCAGCCACCAAGATGGACAAGGTACGCTTGGACACAGCTAACCCTAAATTATTAGGGTCAAAAGATATGAAGAGCTGAGTAGCCCTTCTATGTCCCTGCGTACGGTCAAGGTAGAAGGGATAAGGCCCTCCTACAGTCCAGGGTATGCAGAACTGCTTCAGCCTGGCTTGCATGAGGCCTAGGGAAAAATGTTGGAAGAACCACCTCTTGGTTAAGGTGGAAGGAGGAGACAATTTTAGGGAGGAACTTTGGATGAGTCCTAAGGACTACCCTGTTCCTATAGAAGCGGGTGTAAGGCCTGTCACAGACCAAGGCCTGAAGCTCACTCACTCGCCTGGCCGAGGTTAGGGCTACCAAAAAGAGTGTCTTCCAGGACAGGAAGCGTAGAGGGCAAGTAGCCATCGGCTCAAAAGGTGGGGGAGTCAGTTGCTGCAAGACCACATTCAACTCCCACTCAGGAGCAGGAGGACAGATTGGAGGCTTGAGCAATAGCAAGCCTCTGAGAAACCGGGACACCAAGGGGTGAACCGACAGAGAATGTCCTTCCACTAGTGAGTGGTGAGCTGCTAGAGTTGAGAGGTGGACCCGAAAAGAATTGGACTTAAATCCCTGATTAGTTAAGTGCAGCAAGTACTGAAGCACTACTGATACAGTACAGGAGAAGGGATCCTCTGTATGGAGCTGACACCACACAGAAAACCTTTTCCATTTCAGAGCAAAGGTTTTCCTAGTGGACTGTTTCCTAGAGGCTAGGACAACCTCTTCAACTTCTGGAGGTAGGCCCCAGGGAGCTAAAACTACCCTTGTAGCCTCCAGGCCATCAAATTGAGAGCTTTGAGATTGGGGTGCAGAAGTGAACCCTGATCCTGAGAGAGAAGGTCGGGTTGCAACCCCAGAGGCAGTGGGGGATCCACCGCCAGCTGAAGTAGAAGTGGATACCAAGGCTGTCTCGGCCACCTGGGAGCTACCAGCAGGACCGAGGCCTTGTTCTGTAGAATCTTGAACAGGGTTCGCGCCACCAAGGGCGTAGGAGGAAATGCATACAGGAGGCCCTGAGACCATGGGATCAGAAAAGCATCTGCCGCCAGCCACAGAGAATGCGGTTGTCTGGAGTAGAACTTTGGCAGCTGTTTGTTCAGTGGACTGGCAAACATATCTATGGATGGAAGTCCCCATTTCATGAAAATCCTCTGAACCACCAAAAGATGGAGCTGCCACTCGTGGGGCTGCAGAATCCTGCTCAACCAGTCGGCCAGGTAGTTTTCCTGGCCGGGGAGGTACACAGCCTTGAGGAGCATGTTGTGCTTGAGAGCAAATAAGCAAAGGTCCTGTGCTCCCTGACAAAGGAGCCTGGATCCAGTTCCGCCCTGCTTGTTCACATAAAACATGGCTACCTGGTTGTCTGTTTGAACTAGGACAGACTGATGAGCCAGGGTAGGAGAGAAAGTCTTGAGGGCTAACTGAATAGCTCTGAGTTCCAGTAGATTGATCTGCTGTGCAGCTTCCCAGGGAGACCATAGGCCCTGGGTGCACTTGCCTAGACAATGTGCTCCCCAGCCCTGCAGGGAAGCGTCCGTAGTCAAGACCATTGTGAACCGAGGAATCTGAAAAGATACCCCTTGCAGCAGATTGGGTGGGTGCAGCCACCAGTTGAGGGAGTTCAGAAATTGTCTGGACACCCTTATCCTGTCTCTGAGGCTGCCTGTGGCCTGTGACCACTGAGTCCGAAGGCACCACTGTGCAGGCCTCATATGGAGCCTGGCATTGGGGACACATGTACAGTCGAAGCCATGTGGCCAAGAAGCCTCACGCAGAGTCTGGCGGAGACCAGTGACCTGCTGAGAAACTGGCTTGCTAAGTTTATCAGTCTTTGGGCTCTGTCTTCTGGCAAGAATGCCTTTGCCAGCAGAGAGTCCAACCTTGCTCCTATGAACTCCAAGTTCTGGGAGGGGAGCAAAGTGGACTTTGCGAAGTTTATTACAAATCCCAAGTTTGAAGAAGAGCAATAGTTCTGAGGGTGGCCTGTCGGGCCTCCTGGCACGTCTGGCCCCTTATGAGCCAGTCGTCCAGATAGGGGAAGACAAAGATTCCCTGGTTTCTTAGGTAGGCCGCCACCACTGCCAGGCATTTGGTAAAAACCCTGGGAGCAGAGTTGAGGCCAAAAGGCAGTACTCTGTACTGATAATGGTTTCCTCCCACAATGAACCTGAGGTACTTTCTGTGGTCTGGATGAATGAGGATGTGAGTGTACACATCCTTTATATCTAAAGAACATAGCCAATCTCCTTGCTGGAGGTAGGGCAGAAGTGTTCCAAGAGTGAGCATCTTGAACTTTTCCTTCTCTAGGAATTTCTTGAGATTTCTGAGGTCTAGAATAGGCCGAAGGCCACCAGTTCTTTTGGGTACCAGGAAATACCTGGAGTAGAACCCTTGACCTTGCAAGTGGGGAGGCACAGGCTCCACTGCCCTGTCCACCAACAGACCTTGGAGCTCCTGAAGGAGAAGATCTGTGTGCAGGGGAGGCCTTGGAGGCTCCCCTAGAAAGTATGGAGGAGGCAGTTGTTGGAAGTGTAGTGGACTATACTTAACACCCATCTGTCTCCAGTGATGAGTGGCCACTGGTGGGCAAACAGGGCGAGGCGACCTCCTGTGCAGGGTTGGGAGAGCAGGGACGGAGAGGCTATGCCTAAGGAGTCAAAAAACCCCACCCTGCTGAGTGGAAGCAGGGACCGGAGGCTTGGGGGTCCTCTGCCTACGGGGCCCATTACCCTGCCCCTTGGCTTGCTGACCCTGAGGGGCAGCCTGGTATAGTGGGTACTGTTTGTAGGCAGTGCCCTTCCTCGGGTAAAAGGGCTTTTTACCCGAGCCCTTCTTTTTGTGAGAAGGGGCAGAAGTCTTCCTAGACAGCCTTGTCCTTGTGAGGTGCTCGGTCTCGAGCTGTGCGGCCTTCTCGGTCATGGGCTTGCCAAAAAGGTTCTCACCTCGGCAAGGGACATCGTCCAACTTGTCCTGAACCCATGGCTCGAGGTCTGATGACTGCAGCCATGCCTGGCGTCGAGCCGCGATGCCGGCTGCCGCAGCCCGGGCCGAAGCCTCGAAGCCATCGTAGGCAGTGTGGGACATAAACTTGAAGCATTCCCGGATCCCCGAGGACAAGGACTTGAATCTCTGCAAGGGTTCCCCGGAGAGACCAGCAGAGAACCTGGCCAGCTCCTTGGCCAGGTCTCGCAAGTACATACCCATGTACAGCTGGTAAGACTGGACACGGCAAGCAAGCATCGAGCCCTGGAAGCTCTTTCTACAAAAACCATCGAGGTTCCGGGCCTCCCTGCCAGGGGGAACCGCAGAGTGCATCTTCTGACTTTTCAGGCGATGCATGGTCGATTCCACCACCATGGAATAGTGTGGTAGCTGCGCCTTTTGAAAGCCAGGACTCTTCCAGAGTCGATAGATCGAATCGACCCGCTTGCTTAGAGAACCAGCGCCGAGGCCGGTGCCTCCCACATGCGGAAGAGGAACCGTTCCAGCATCGGAGGAACCGGAACAGTAAAGGCCTCTTTCGGAGGAGAATCGTACTGTAGGGCCTCGAGCTCCTCGGCTCGAGGCTCCTCCTTGGGGTCCGCAGGGATAGCCAACGCGGTGGCCATATCCCGGACGAACTCCGAGAACCAGGTATCCTCCGGGGGGGAGGGGATCTACTCCGGGGCTCAGACTGCGGTGAGTCTGACGGGACGCACTGAGTCCGGAAGGTGTCGGGGGACTCCTCGTCCTCCGTCTCCCAGGCGGACTCGTCCAATGAGGAGTCGGGGTCCGACCGCACGGGGCCTGTGAGCACCCACCCCGACGCCGAAGACATCGGCATCGACGCCCTCGGTCCCGAACGGGAGGTCGAGGGAGACCGTGACCGAGGTAGACCTCGAGCCTTTATGGTCTCGAGTATCGGCTCGGTCTCCGGGGTCGACTTCGATGCCGATGTCCCGGTGGTCGGGGCAGATGCATCAGACAGGCTGGCCATCAGTGCCCGCTGCTGTTCCATGAAGGCAGACAGTCTGCTCTCCAAGGTTGTCAGTCTGAGAACCAGCTCAGGAGACTCAGCAGCCCCCGACTCGGGGCCCGATGTCGGCTCTCTGGGAGGAGAGTCCACGAGGACTACAGGGCTTACGTGTCCAGCAGACTCCGGCTCCATTCGAGGTACTTTGGAAGGCTTCTCCTGTTCCACAGACCCAGGGCGACGGTCGGGCGTCTGAGACCTAGCTCTCAAGGAGCCAGGGACCTCTTCCAACGATGCCCTCACGAGCCGCTTCTTCCTCTTTCAATCCCCGTCGGGGGACCCCTTGTCCAAGGAACCCTGACGGTGCTCGGGATCAGACTCTTAAGATGTCGAGGCCTCAGACAAGGTCTGGGCCCAGCCAGAGGCCGAGTCAGAAAAAAGCCTTTCCTTTTGGTGCTGACGACTATGGAGTGCCTTGGAAGACATCTTTCCACATGATCCACACGTCCTAGGATCGTGGTCAGGACCAAGGCACTGAAGGCAGCAGTCGTGTGTATCGGTGAGAGACATCAGCTTCTGGCACCGATCACACTTTTTAAACCCACTGGAAGCCATCGGGGAAAAAAGAGTCCCCGTGAGGTCAAAGGACCGGCCTTCCAGGGAAAAAGAAAAAAAGGGCGCGAACGCCAGCCACGAAGGGCAAAAACCGAAAAAAGAAGATCGGGCTCGATACCGGTTTACCGAACCCGGCGGGAGGGGAACCAGCGTCGAACCAGAGAAAAAAAAATAGCGAAGGATCGCCAAAAAAAACTGACTATTTTCCGGGAGGACTAGGACACATGTCCGGTGGGCTTCACGGAAAGAGAGAGACTGAACAAGATGGCACCTTTAGGCGGAAAGGGAACCGTGCATGCGTGCCTGCATTCCCAAAGGCTTTCATGGAAAGCTGGGGAAATGCTCCGCAAGGGCTCCATCAATGTCCATGTCACCCATATGAGAGGACTGACTTCCTGCTTGGTGCTGGAGAAAGTGACGTTGCTGGGTTTTCTGATATATATAGTCTGTGCAAAATAGTGTGTACTGCAACTAGACTTTCGATAGCCCATCTGTGGAAAAATGCAGAGGCACCCTCACTCTCGGATGTGCAGTCTAGGATGGAACATCTTTACCTCATGTACCGTCTTTATGGCTCTTCGCCAAAAGAACCTGACATTATTCCTGAGGATATGGACCCCCTATATAAATTGGGTGGAGCACGTAATGGACACTAATTAAGATGAGCAGACCCTATCGTGCGGTGGTCATTAAGGCCCCAGCAGCTATAACAGTAAGAAATGCTTTAATCTGAACTTTTTTAGAAAATTGTATTTGATTGGTAAATGTCACTGGCTAACAGCCTAAGGTGAAATTAGACTTACCTGCTAATTGTTGTTCCTGGAGTGGAACCAGTCTAGTCCCGGAACCTCTGTGTTGCCCATCTCATCCAGCAGCTTGGAGACTGAGAAACTCCTCCTTTTGTGACATCACCAGTATATCCCTCTGGAATCTGCCTCTTGCCACCAGTAACCTATTGACAAAGCAGACTCACCCGAGAAACACGTAAGAACGTAACTCAATTTATTAATTGTCCAGCAAAAGGAGCTATGCACAAAAGATAAAGTCCACCCACTCTGAGACTGAAAAACTTGGACAAGTCCCGCCTCTCAGAGGAAGAAAGAAAGGATAGGAAGACTAGGAAGCCCCACCAGAAGCAACGCTGGAACCTATCCCCCTCCTTATTACTTAATTTTATTTATTTTTTTTTTCTGACGGTAACTAGCACAATGACTTACCTGTGACCCACGTAAATACTTCAGGCTTCCGTTTGCTGAAGCTCGCTGGGAGGGATACGGGACTAGATATAGGGAGGAGTAGCCTAGTGGTTGGGGCAAGGTACTTCAAGCTGGAAGGTCGAGGGTTCAAATCCCACTAGAGGACAGCAACCTTGGGCCGGAAGGACTGGGGTTTCTAGTCCCACAGATGCTCCTTGTGGTCTTGGGCAAGCCACTTAACCCTCCATAGCCCATGTTCCCTGTATTAGTGTATGTGTCTCATATCCCTGTGTCTCATATCCCCGCGTGTTAAATGTATCCCCCAATTGTGTTGTGACCGCTTTGATTGAAGAATAAGGCGGCATACAAAAACTGTCTAAATAAAATAAAATAAATAAATAGACTGGTTCCACTCCAGGAACAACAATTAGCAGGTAAGTCTAATTTCACCTTCCTGATCGTGTCACCAGTCTAGTCCCGGAATTTCTGGGTCAGTACCAGAGCAGTAAAGAAATTCACGTATGGGAGGGACCTGGCAAACCAGCCTGAAGAACCGCCCTTCCAAAGGAGGTCTCCTCCGCCATCTGCACATCCAGACGATAGTGCCAAACACAAGAGTTTAAAGACGACCACGTTGCCGCCTTACAAATCTCTACAGGCGACACTAGACGAACTTCCGCCCATGAAGTAGCCTGAGCCCTAGTAGAATGCGCCCTTAACTCCTCGGGCACGATTCTGCCTTTCAGCACATAAGCCGACGCAATGGCTTCCTTGATCCACCAAGCAATGGATGCCTTTGATGCTGCCTCTCCCTTTCGCGGCCCCGCGAACAGAACAAAAAGCCTGTCTGACTTACGGAAGGCCGCCGTCCGATGAAGATATTTTTTCAACGCCCGTCGAACATCCAGCAGAAGCAGCTGCCTAGACGAAGTGCTGGAAGAATCCTCTGTAAAGACAAGCAAGACAATTTCCTGATTTACATGAAAAGCCGAGACCACCTTCGGAAGAAAAGCCGGCACCGGCCTCAACACGACGTTAGCCGCAAAGAAAGAAAGATAGGGCTCCCTACAGGATAAAGCATGCAGCTCCGAAACTCGGCGTGCTGAACAGACCGCCACCAGGAATACCGTCTTCAGAGTGAGATCCTTGAGAGACGCACGCGCCAACGGCTCAAAGGGCTCCCGTTCTAACGCCTCCAAAACGAAGGGAAGATGCCATTTGGGAAAAATACGCCTAGATGGTGGCCGCAGAAGAGCCACCGCCTGCAAGAACCGCTTTACATCTCGCTGAGAAGTGAGCAGCTGGCCTGCAAGTCTGCCCTGATAACATGACAAGGCCGCCACCTGAACACGCAACGAGGCCGCCGCCAGCCCTTTGTCAAAACCATTTTGTAAAAACTCTAAAATCTGAGGGACCGAGGCCTTTAAAGCTTCACATTTCCGTTCTGCACACCACGCCTCGAAAATTCTACAGACCCGAACGTACGCCAGGGAAGTCAAACGTTTCCTAGATCTCAGCAATGTAGCAATGACCGCCGCCGAGTACCCCCGGGACTTCAACCGAGCCCTCTCAATAGCCAGGCCGTAAGCGAGAACCGAGCCATGTGCGGCATGTACAGCGGACCCTGGGACAACAGATCCGCTCAGCAGGGAAGGCGCCAGGGTTTTGCCACCAACAACCTCACCAGGTCCCCGTACCAAGGACGACGTGGCCAATCCGGCACAATCAGAATTATGTGACCTTTGAACCTCTGTACTCGTTGCAGGACCCTGCCTATCAAGGCCCACGGAGAAAGACAGAGCAGCTGACCCTCCGGCCAGACCTGCATGACAGCGTCCAAGCCTTCCGACATCCTTTCCCTGCGTCTGCTGAAGAAGCGGTTGACCTTTGCGGACTCAAAGGTCGCCATGAGGTCCATGACAACTCTAAGATCTCGGGATGCAGGACCCATTCCCCCGGGTCCATTCGCACCCGGCTGAGGAAATCGGCCTCCACATTGTCTACGCCCGCTACATGTGCTGCCGAGAGGTCCAAGAGATTCGCCTCCGCCCAGGCACACAGGATCGCGGCTTTGGCCTCCAGCATCACGCTGCTGGTTCCCCCTTGCTTGTTGACGTAGGCCACTGCCGTCGCGTTGTCGGACAATACGCAGACCGCCTTTCCTGCGAGCAACGATCGAAACCCCTGCACCGCTAGGAACACTGCCCTTAACTCCAGCCGGTTGATTGCACAGACCCTCTCCTGAGGGCTCCACATCCCTTGCACAAATCTGCCCTGACAAAGAGCTCCCCAGCCTATCAAACTGGCGTCCGTCATCACCGCCACCCAGTCCGGCACTTCCAATGATTTCCCCCGCTCCAAGGACTCCGGAAGCAACCACCAACGCAGCGCTCAACGGGTCTCCTCCGGGCAGACCAGCCTCTGGGACAGCGGATCCCGCTGATGCGACCACCAACAAAGTAATGCACTTTGCAACGGTCTCATATGTGCTCTGGCCCACGGCACCGTCTCTATTGATGCCGCCATAGTGCCCAGCAGCTGTAAGTAACGCCATGCCGAGGGCGCCCTGAGCTTCAGGAACCTCACCAGCCGCCACAAGTCCTGTGCTTACTGCGCTGTGAGAAACACTTTTCCGACTCCAGTGTCGAACCGAGCTCCCAGGTACTCCAGATTCTGGGAGGGCTGCAAGTGACTTTTCGCCACATTTACTATCCAGCCTAGATTCTCCAAGAACGAGACCACTCTGGCCGTGACCCTCTCGCTCTCGGCCTGCGATTTCGCCCGAATCAGCCAATCGTCTAGGTAAGGGTGGACAAGGATGCCCTCCTTGCACAGCGCTGCCGCTACCACTACCATGACCTTGGTGAAAACCCTCGGAGCCGTGGCTAGCCCGAAGGGCAATGCACGGAACTGATAATGACCGAAAGGCACTGCGAACCTGAGAAATCTGCAATGATCTGGCCTTATGGGAATGTGAAGATACGCTTCTGACAAGTCCAGAGACGTCAGGTACTCTCCTTGCTGCACGGCCACTATCACGGATCGCAGCGTTTCCATGTGAAAATGGGACACCCGCAGACAGCGGTTGACTCTTTTGAGATCCAGGATTGGCCGTACTCCCCCGTCTTTTTTCGGGACGACGAAATAGATGGAGTAACAACCACATCCGGACTGGTCTGCGGGCACGGGAACTATGGCATTGAGGTCCAGCAGCCTTTGCACCGTCCCCCGCAGTGCAGCGCACTTTGCGACCGATCTGCCGGGAGACTGCACAAAGGCGTCCCGCACTGGGCGCAAGAACTCCAGGGCACAGCTCTCCCGAATGACCTCCAGCACCCATTGATCTGATGTAATCTGGACCCAGGCAGGATAAAACTCCTGCAAACGCCCCCCTATGGGAATTAGAGGCGCCTGGGCCCCCCTCATCTCATTGTGACTTCTTGAAGGTACTGGAGGTGGCGGAAGAGGGACCAAAACCCCTTCCCGCCCCTCAAAACCCCTGGTTTCTATTGGGAAAGCGTCCCCTCTGCACAGAAGAGAACCTTTGAGCATGGAACTGGCGGAAATCACGCATCTGTCCCCTACCTACCGGTGCGCCACGGGCCACCTTAGGCTTATCCTCCGGTAAGCGTCCTCCTTTGGACTCACCGAGGTCCTTGACCAGTTTTTCTAATTCCTCACCGAATAGGAGACGGCCCTTAAAAGGTAGCTTACTTAATCTAGACTTAGAGGAGCTATCCGCCGACCAATTGCGAAGCCATAAATACCGGCGCGCTGCTACGGCCGACGCCATATTTTTAGACAGACCCCTCATAAGGTCATAATGAATATCCGTCAAGTAGGCCGCCCCTGATTCCAATTGGGCAGCCTCTCCTGTCAATGGACTCGGCTGCCCCTCATGCACCTGCTGTGCCCAACGAAGGCAGGCTCTGGCCACCCACGCTCCGCAAATAGCCGCCTGCAGTGAGATGGCATTGACATCGAAAACTTGCCTCAACAAGAGATCCAACTTCCTGTCCTGACCATCCTTGAGGGCCGTACTACCCTCAACAGGAATAGTCGTTTTCTTGGTCACAGCCGAGACGGCCGCATCCACCTTAGGCGATTTAAAAACCTCTGTCTTGATCCAACAACGGGTACAGCCGACCCATAACTCTGGAACCTTTCAACGGGGCCTCAGGAACATTCCACTCTTCCTGAATCATCTCCTGAAACAATCTGTGTACAGGGAACGCTCTTTGAGTCTTTCTAAACACCTGTAACAAAGGATCTTCAAGCGTTTCATCTTCTGCGGGACCAGGGACCAGCATATTAAGAGCCTTCAGCGTCTCCACAATGAGTGCCGGCAGCTCATCTCTCCAGAAAACTTTCACCACCCTAGACTGATCTTCCCTCTCTGAGATCTCACCTTCCTCGAGCTCCTCATCTAACAACAAACTGTGTCCCTCTTCATCCGACAGCGGATCCTCGGAAGCTCAGGATTGGTCATGCAGCTCCCCATCCCCACGGAATCTCTTGCCTCCGCACATCGAGGTCTCGCCCCGAGGGGACGCAGGACGCTTCTTTGCTCCAGTGACATCCGTTGACAGCTGCTGCTGCAGAGAATTACCAAAAAACGTTTGCTGCAGCAGAGCAACAAACTGCTGCGAGAAAATGGCCAACAGCTCCTTAGGGAAGCCCGTCTGAGAGGAGGGGGCGGCTAAACCAGAAGATGGACCTGCCACTGGCTCATCCTGCGCTAAGTCGGATACTAGCGGGGCCGAGGCGTCTGGAACTAACCCCGGGACTCCGTCCTGCTGCGCAGGGGCTTGATGCACCTCTGGAGGCTCTCCAGCACAGGATTTGCAGACCCCCCGCATTCGAGACCTTCCGGGTCCCACACACCACGCATAGTGGTTTGGAAGGCATTGCTGCAATGGAACAGCCTGCTTATAAGGAGCCCTGCCCTTGCACCCCTCCAGGCAAAGCAAGAATACTGAAAACCCCGCTTAACTCAGGGAAAAGCAAAACCTACAATAAACCTAGCAAACCACACTAGCAAAAAACAGTGAACCTTCCCCCTTTTTTTTTTTTTTTGTTTAACTGCCTCCGCAAAGACCGAAACAATGTGACAGAGCCCCAAAAAAAGATAACCGCCTGGGCCTGCAAGCCGGCCACGCAGACGCCACGCGGCCTAAAGCGTGCCAAAAACCGCGCTGAGAAAAAGTACTGCCTTGCGATCCTCCGCTTCCCCTACGCGACAGCGAGGCTAGAAATGAGGTCCGCTTTTATAATTTAGCCTGCCGCTGGCTCCGGCTGCACTTAAACACCCCGGGCCCGATCGCTCACACCGCTGTTCAAACTCACCCGGCCAGTCTGAGTAGCGGGAAGAGTAGCCAGACGCGCTAGCAGGCAGGGTCTTCTGCGCGGCGTCTGCTGCACTCTGCTCTCATCCCCCGACGTTTGAAATTCTCCGGCAGCAAACAGGTACTGCTGTGCCCCTCTGAAAGACTTCTCAGCTGGCCGGCCCCTCTTCCAAGCGTAGCAACGCAGACTGCAGCTAATAGAAGGGGGGGGGGGGGGCAGAGGGAGAGCAAAGACCAAAAAGCAGGACTGGTACAAGATTTAAAGGTACAGCTCTTAAATTAAGGAATCTCCTGTAATTACACTAGAACCCCCACAAAAATTCCACTTAAACTGTTCTAACAATCCTCAATTGTTTCTCTAGTGAGCCCGGACCCCCGGGCTCCTATCTATTCAGCTGCTTGGAGACTGAGGTAACTGGTGGCAAGAGGCGGATTCCAGAGGGATATACTGGTGATGTCACAAAAGGAGGAGTTTCTCAGTCTCCAAGCTGCTGGATGAGATGGGCAACCCAGAGGTTCCGGGACTAGACTGGGGACACGATCAGGAATGCTGCATTCACTGTCTTTGTGTTAGTAACAAGTTAGTTGTCGATTATGTTATATAGAGTACAAATTCCTGTCAGAGATTGTATGGTACGTAAAGGAGGATGGAAGTTGGGAGGGGGAGGGGAGACTGGGGAATAGAAGGAAGGAAAAGGCTGAGATATACTGTTTTGTGATGAATGTTTATTATCAATAAAAAAATAAGTGGAAAATGTTTTTCATTAAACCTGCTCTGAGCATCAATAATAAGCACCATTAACTTTTTTGCAGTGGAACTCTATAAATCTAAAATTTCCAAACTATGAGGGCAACTTTCAGCCACAGTAAATCCTCAAAGATATTTGAATAACTTACCTGTATATCTTTATGATGATTTAAAATTTTATAATTTATTAAAGTTTATAACTGTTTTAACTATGACTTCTGCAAGAAAAAATTGAAGAGTGGAAAAGAAAATTACAAAGCAAAAGAGGCTATAATAAAAGCCATTAGTGTAGCTGGGTTAAAAAAAAAAGGTCTGGGCAAGTTCCTGGAGGAAAAGTCCATAAACCATTATTAAGGAGGACCAGGGAAATCCACTGCTTACGCCAGCATAAGCAATGTGGCATTTGTATACCTTTCTGGGAACCTGACAGGTGCTTCTGACCTGGATTGGTCACTGCTGGAAACAGCATACTGGGCTTGATGGACTTTGGTCTATCCCAGAATGGGATATCTTATGATCTTAAGAAAATATAAAAAAAAAAGAAAAATTAACCTCCTTCAAATTTTAGACCATCAATTAAATGAGAGGACGGGAAGAAAATTAGTGGAAATCAATATCAAGGAAACTTTTCTCTTAGGCTTCCATGTTTAGTATCATGATCTTTGCAGTTTTCTGGGTCATGCCTTGACTTGGCGGGTGAAACCAACATTTCAGCCATCATTCTGTGGCTTTCTTCAGGGTGAAGTGGTTATGCATTGAATGTCTGTTCTTATATTCAGTGGATCTCAAACCGGATTGGTTGGTTTGAAGCAGGAAATTTGAATTTCAGTGGGAAAGTTTGTTTGAAAAAGGCGGGAGTTTTGAAATTTAAATTTTGGTGGGAAGGTTCGTTGGAGAAAGGCCAGGAAAAGTGCAAGTAGGAATCCTTGAGGGAGGGAATTTGAATAGCAGATGGGAAAATCTCGAAGACTTTCTGAACCATCTGAATAGCATTCACTCCAACATAAAGGTCACTATAGAGTCCGAGACCAATGGACATCTTTTCCTTCCTTGATGTAATGATCAGAAAGCAGACAGATGGAAGCCTGAGCCACACTGTATACAGGAAATCCACTCATAGAAACCATTATCTACATGCAAAGTCATACCACCATCCATCCACAAAAAGAGGCATCCTTCGTACACTAGTACGATGCCCGAAGGAGCCAGAGTCCTTGGGTCCCTGGGGCGAAGTTCGCGGTAGCCGAAGAAGGGTCAGAGGGCAGGAGCTGCTTACACCCTGAACAGAGGCACTGAGTGCAATGAAGTCACCTTGGCCCGGACACCGTGCACGGTGACCAACTGATCCAGTGGGGCGCCCGTCTTTGTTTGGGTGAAGGCGATGCAGTCCGCCACCCAGACGGAGATGGTGCGTTTGGTGACTGTCTGGCCCAGACTATTGGGATCATAGGCGACAAAGAGCCGGTCGGACTTGCGATGAGCTTGCGTGCAGGTAGAAGGCGAGAGCCCTCTTGCAGTCGAGTGCATGCAATACTGCCGATGCCTGGTCGGCATGCGGTCTCTGGAAGGTGGTCGGTAGGACTATCTCCTGGTTGAGATGAAAGTCCAAGACCACCTTTGGTAGGAACTTGGGGTGGGTGTGGCAGATCACCCTGTTCCCATAAAACGTGTTGTACGGAGCCTCAGCCATGAGGGCCTGGAGTTCGCTGACTTGGCAGGCCGAAGTCAAAGCCACCAGGAAGACCACCTGCCAGGAGAGGTGCCGAAGCGAGCATGTCGCCATCGGCTCAAAGGGTGGTCGTGAAAGCTGCATAAGCACCACGTTGAGGTCCCACTCTGCTGGAGGATGCCGGATGGGAGGCTTAGAGAGCAAGAGACCTCAAATGAAGCAGGAGACCAAGGGCTTCCCTGAGAGGCGCTCAGGTGTGCCCTGACCGAATTGGACTTCAGCCCCGCCTTCGAGAGGTGGAGGAGATACTGACGAATCCACCGGGTAAGAGCAGGAGAAAAGGTCGATCTGGAGCTCGGAGCACCAGGCCGAGAAGCGGTGCCACTTAAAAGGCGTACGCTCGTCTCGTCGAGTCTTTCCTCGACGCGAGGAGAACCTCCTCGAACACCTCCGGAAGGTGGAGAAGCGCTAAGGCGACCCGTTCAGCCGCCAGGCTGAGAGAGACAGCAAGGCCAGATTCGGGTGGAGCACCTGACCCTCCTCTTGTGTTAGCAGGCCCAGGGCACAGCCCACGGGTAATGGAGGCTTGGACAAGAGCCGGAGCAGAAGCTGGGACCAAGGATGTCGAGGCCACGAGGGAGCCATTAGGATCCCTAAAGCCTGGTCCCACTGAACCTTGTGGAGGGTCCTTGCAAAGAGAGGAGTGGGAGGGAACGCGTAAAGAAGGCCGGAGGTCCAGTTCAAGAGGAACGCATCCGGGGCCACACTGCTCGGGTGCGGGGTCCTGCCACAGAAGAAGCTACACATTCACTGGACTGGCGAACAGATCCATGGATGGGCTACCCCACCGACGGAACAAGAGGTCAGCGACCTCCGTATCCAGGTGCCACTTGTGTGGACGGAGGATCCTGCTGAGTATGTCCGTAAGGACATTCTCCTGGCCTGGAATGAAGACTGCTCATAGGGTAATCCCCCAGTGAAACGCAAAGGAGCAAAGGAGGATCACCTCCCGGCAGCGGGGACGGGATCCTGTTTCCCCCCTCCTTGTTTATGCAAAACATGGTCACCCTGTTGTCGGTCTACACAAGCACCAACTTTCCCCATAAATAGCCCTCGAAGGCCCTTCAGACTGCCCGAAGCTCGAGCAGGTTGATCTGCTGTTGAGACTCCTTGGGCGACCACTGCCCCTGTGTGCACAATGTGCCGCAGTGGGCTCCCCACCCCAACAGGGAAGCATCCATCGTTAGGACGAGCTCATGCTGTGGGGTCTGGAAGGGCATGCCCCAAGGTTGATTTCGGAGATCCCGCCACCAACTCGGAGTTGTGGAGACTGCGGGAGACTCAAATAGCATCTCTGAGGTGGCCGAAGGCCTGGCTCCATTGCGCCCTGAGGCACCACTGGGCTGGGCTGTTTGCATGTGCATGCAGGCTTGGGGGACCACATGAATGGTGGAGGCTATGTGCCCAAGGAGGCGCAGCATGACCCGTGCCGTAACCCAAGCCCTGTTTTGGACCTGGATTGCAACTGCCCGGAGGCAGTCTGCTTGGTCTGCGGATAGGAAGGCAGTCGCCTTCACCGTGTCGAGGCGTGTGCCGATGAACTCCAGGGTCTGCACCGGCTGAAGGTGGGACTTGGAGTAGGTGACCAAGAAGCTGAGGCGCTCGAGGAGAAAGGTTGTGCGCACCGCCGCCAGGCGGGCTTCGCCGATCAAGGACCCCGTGACGAGCCAGTCGTCAAGGTAAGGGAAGACGGCTATGCTCTGCCGCCTGAGTGAGGCGGTGGCCACGGAGAGGCACTTTGTGAAAACCCGTGGTGCGGACGCGAGCCCGAAGGGGAGCACTCTGTATTGGTAGTGTTCCCCCTGCACCCTAAAGCACAGGCACTGCCTGTGCTGAGGGTGGACTAGGATGTGGGCGTTGGCTATGCTCCTTGGATCTCAAAAACGCCTATCACCCTGCTGAAGGAAGGGCAGCAGGACACCAAAGCAATAACATTTTGAACTTCTTCCGCACAAAGGAACTTGTTCAGGTTTCGGAGATTGAGGATGGGGCATAGGTCCCCCGTCTTTTTCGGAACGAGAAAGTAGTGGGAGTAGAACCCCTGGCCTCGAAGGTGCAGTGGTACCTTCACGACCGCCTACTGGGCAAGGAGGTTGAACAGTTCCCGCTGCAAGAAGGTCTGGTGAGAGAGGAGCCGAGTAGGCTCTGCTGGGAAGAAGGGGGAGGGTGCCTGTCCAGGCAGAGATAGTATCCATCTCGGATCACCTAGAGGACCCAAGTGTCTGACGTGATCGACGCCCACTGCAGGGCAAACAGGGACAGGCATCCCCCCACCGACAGAAGTGCTGCCGGGGGCGAGAGGTTATGCCATTGGCGTCAAAATCGCTGAGCAGGCTGGGGTGGCGCCAGTGGCTGGGCCTTAGCCCTTTAGGTTTGCGGTGGCCATGCGGCCTCCCTTCCCCTGTGTGCTGGGAGCCGGCGCAGAGGTAGGCGGGAAGGATGGGTAACCCCGGTAGGGGAGTCCCTTCTTTTGGAAGAACGGCGTCTTTGTTTGCTGCTTCTTCCTAGGGAGCGAGAGGTCTTACGCGAGAGATGAGTTCTAGTCACAAACTCCATTTCTATCTCATCTGCCTTATCCTCCATAGGCTTATCAAACAGTTGTTCGCCGAGGCAAGGGACGTCCAGGAACGTCTCCTGGACCCACTGGTCCAGGTCCGAGGACTGGAGCCATGCCTGGCGTTGGGCCCCGATGTCAGCTGCTGCCACTTGGGCAGAGGACTCAAACTAGTCATATGCCGCGCGAGAGAGGTACTTCGAACACTCCGTGACGGATTTCAGGAGGGTTTGGAACCTTAGAAGGGGGTTCACCCCCGAGGCCTGTGGAGAACCTGCCGAGCTCCTTAGCGAGGTCATGCAGTAACATGCTCATATACAACTGGTATGCCTGGATGCGGCATGTGAGCATTGACCAGATAGGCTTTGCACCCCAGGGCGTCGAGGTCTCTCGACTCTCTGCCCGGGGGGACCGAAGAGTGAGACTTCAGGCTCTTTTGCTTCCGCACTGCCGACTCCATAACCATGGAGGTGTGTGGAAGCTGGGTTTTCCGGAACATCGGGCTGTGTTGGACCCTGTACATGGTGTCGAGGCGCTTACTCACAATGGGGACCGAAGCAGGTGTCTTATTGTTTATTAGGTCACTTAATATACCGCCCATCACTGCAGCATCCGAGCGGTTTACAAAATATTAAAAAGCTGCTAGAAAAAGAAAGGAACGCCAGTATATTTTAAATAGAAAAGGATAGAATAAGAGCTAAGAGGGGACAGGTGAAGAGCAGAAGGCGGAGAAAAAGACAGGCTTAGAGAGCATCAGTGGGGGGGGGGGGGGAAGGTCAAAAGCTAAACAAAAAAAGATGGGTTTTTTAATTGGCCTTCAAAGTTTTAAAAGATGGTTCAAGGCAGAAGGCTGGGGGAAGTGAGTTCCAGAGTCGGGGGCTGAGGAAATAGAAGGCAGAGGAGCGGGTAGATTCTAAGTGAGCTTGGGATGGGGAAGGGAGGGTCATGCAGTTTGCATGAATGGAGCGGTGGGGAGTGTGGAGATGGACCAGATCGGCAAGGTAGAGGGGGATGCCAGTGTGAATAGACCTATGGACACAGATAAGGAATTTATATTGGATCCGGAAGGTGATTGGAAGCCAGTGCAGGCGGATAAGAAGAGGAGTGATGTGATCGAAGCGGGAAGTGCAGGTGAGAATGCGGGTGGCTGTTTTCTGAACTCACTGCAGACGTAGAAGCTGAGATTGGGGGAGACTGGCCAGGGAGACATTGCAATAGTCTAAGCGTGAAATAACAAGGGAGAGGAGAAGGGTGGTCATAAAGGAGGAAGAAAGGAAGGGGCGAACAGAACGAAGTTGTCTTAGGGTGAAAAAGCAGCGTTGGACAACGGAGGAGATGAGCTTTGAAAGATACAGAGGAATCAAGGGTCATGCCAAGATAGCGCAGGGGGAGGAGAGGAGGGGAGGGGGGGCAAATGCCTGAGGTTTTAGAAAGGTTGATATGGAGAAAGTTGGAAGACAGCCAGGATGACACAGACGAGAGAGAGTCATTAAGGGGAGTGATGTCGGGGGCAGCTGAGTCAATGTGATAGAGAAGAAAGATGCCATCTGCATAGTAGTGGGCAGAAACTCAGTGTTGTTGAACCAAAAGGGTGAGGAGGGCAAGAAAGATATTGAACAAAAGGGGCGCAAGGAGAAAGCCTTGGGGACACCACAGGGAAGGGGGGTGGAAGGGGAAGGGGGGTGGAAGGGGAAGACAAGGACCCGGAAAGAACTGAAAAGGACCGGCAGGAAAGAAAAGAGCGAAACTAGTGGAGAACAGTACCAGCAAGGCCGGCATCATGCAGACGTGAGATGAGAGTGCGGTGATCGACGAGGTCGAATGCAGCGGAGAGAATGAGTGAGACGGCAAGGGAGAGGAAACCACGGTCATGGGCAGCGTGCAATTCGTTAAGGAGAGAAAGAAGGACAGATTCAGTGCTGTGGCCGGGACAGAAACCAGATTGCTGGGAGTGAAGTGTGAGGGAAGCTTCAAAATGGGAAGACAATTGGAAGGAGGGAGGAGTGGCTCAGTGGTTGGGACAGGTTACCTCAGGCTGGAGGGCCAGGGGTTCAATTCCCACATGGGGACAAGTAACCTCAGGCCAGAGGGACTGGGGTCTCTAGTCCCATGGCTGCTCCTTGTGGCCTTGGGCAAGCCACTTAACCCTCCATTGCCTCAGGAACACTTAGATTGTGAGCCCTGCGGGGACAAGGGAATAAAAAGTACCTGTTAGTATACATGTAAACCGCTCTGATGCATAAGTAAAGGGAGGTATATCAAATGCCTAAAACCATAAACCACAGGGTACGGAGAATGGAATACAACTGGCAGGAGGAGTTGGCGGAAGAAGAGAAGAGAGGAGAAACAGTCTTTTTTAGCTGAGTGTAGGAGGCGGCGAAAGTGATGATGACAGGCACGAAAACGGTCCAGGTTGGAGGGAGAGGGGTGTTTGCGCCAAAGTCTTTCAGCGCGACGGAGGTGTCTGCGGTGGAAGAAAAGTCCGGGGTGGAACCAGGGATGGTGATGAGGGTGATGATGTGCAGGGCGAGGCTGGAGGGGGGGGGGGGGGCAAGGACATCGAGGGCAGTCGAGAGCGTAGTGTTCCAAGTGTGTACCTGAGTATCCACAGGGAGAAGATGAAAGTCTGTAGGCAATAGGATGTTGGAGGGGGGGAACTGGAGGAGTGTGTTAGCACTGATATGACGAGACATGAGGAGGAGCCGCCTTGACAAAATGGGGGGAACTGGAACAGTAAGAGACTCCTAAGGAGGGATTCATACTGTAAAATATCGAACTCTTCAGCTCGCGGCTCCTCTTCAGTCTGTGTAGCCAGGCTGAGGGCCCGAGAAATGTCCCCGCACGAACGCTAGGAATAATGTATCCTCAGGCAGTGAATGCCTCTGAGAAGCGGGCGGGGATGGGTCCGAAGGGAGGTCCCTATGGGCCCAGGTCTCTGGGGAAGTATCCCTGTACGACTCCCATTCCAAGAGGTCTGGGGAGGAGTCTGATTTGGGTAGGTCGCCCCGTCCAGAGGCCGAGGTCCGCTTGGAACCAGAGGCCTTGGAGGATCTCACTCCTGAGGACCGGGAAAGCGAGCGAGACCGACTCCAAGGACACTCACACGGTCCATGGATCTCAGGGGTTTCCAGGGCAGGTTGCGATGTCCCTCTCAAGGGAACCTCGATCTAAAGGCACAGGCCAGCCATGCTGGCAATAACCGCCTGCTGGGCAGTTAAGAAGGCAGAAATGCTGCGCTCTAGTGCCAGCATTCGGGACACCCACGTGGGTGTGGATACCAGGTCTGGCGTGAAGGAAGAGAGGGGGTCCTCACCGGGAGGACCCTTAGGAGACCGGAGGCCTCTGTATCTGTACGAGGTACCTTTTGAGGCCGCTCCTTGTTCGACTCTCGGGAACGCTTGGGGGGGGTGGGCTGAGCGACCGAGCACGGGAGTGCTCGCGCTTGTCTGGCACCCTCGACAGCGACTGCAAGGTCGTCGTCTTCTTCCACCTCTCCACTTCAGGGGACCCCTAGTCGGAGTGGGGACCCCTAGTCAGAGTGCCGCCGAGAGCAAGTGGGAGACGTAGGGGATCCCACCAGCAGAGGGATGACCGAAGGTGCCACCGGGGATTCTGGAGTCACTTCTGCTTACGACTTAGCAGGGTCTTGGAGGACGTTTTCTTGCAAAGAGGGCAGACTTCCGGGTCATGGTTGTCCCTAAGACACCAAAGACAGCAGTCACGGGTGTCCGTGAGCGACATGTTTTTGAAGCATCTGTCGCATTTTTTAAAACCTGTCGTCACTGGGGCAAAAAGGGCCCCCGCTAGGTCGAAGACCTTTGCAGCCATTGGCTGAGGGAAGAAAAAGGGCACGAAGCCCGCAAAAAAGGGAAAAAACTTCCACAAAAGGATCTCCCCTTGCTCAAGGGAAAAAGAGAGCAGGGGAGGACGGAAGAGGACTGGTGCTACCAGAAAAAAACACATGCCAGAGGCCGAAGATGAAACACTTTTTCCAAGTGACGAGGACGTGTGTCCAAAGGGCTCCGCGGAAAAAGGGAGATTGAGCAAGATGGCACTCTTGGGTGGGAAGAGGACCATGCATGGCAGCAATCCCAAAGGCTGTCTTTGAAAGCTGGGGAATTGCTCCGCATGGGCTCCGTCAGTGCTGACGTCACCCATAAGTGAAGGCTGACTTCCTGCTTGTTCCTGAAGAAATCTGCAGTAGCCCCCCCATGCAAGGGAAACCGATCATACAATCAAATTTAATGATACAAAAACCCTGAAAAAAGAACGCTGGTGGCAAGACACCCATGAAACTTCAATAGAGACAAAGGGCTGAACATCAACAAAGCATGGCAACCCTTCTTTCACAGAAGGTTCAGTTTCTACAAGGTCTAGTACCGAAGACAAAACATTTTTTCCACCTTCCAAAATCTGAAGTTTCTTTAGATGTAGCAAAGAACAAAGCTTTCTACCATATAAAAATATAGATCTAATATTCAATACATTTTTCAGGGGTAATGCAGTAGGAAAGAGGCTCTCAGCTCAAGAGTCTGTCTCATGGCAAAAAATAATTCATGCCTTTCCTGAGCTGATTGTGCCACATCTGAGTATATCCATATTTGTGGCCTAAGAAAAATTCTATACTCCTCTTAAAATATAAGTGCAGTATCATAGCAATACCTTGTTCAAAAACAAAACTAGCCAAAAGAGTTGATCTCTCTAATCTTTCAGATATCGTAGATTCCAAAAAAGCTGAAGCATCCAAGATACAATCACCAGATGACTCCTCTTTATCAAAAGATGGAAAAAAAATACTCAGCAGGTGGCATTGACATTGGCATATCTTATGTTCTAAGAAATACCTGGCAGAGGTTTTGAGAAAGAGTATCCAAGGGAGATATAATGGGGCTCTTTGGAAAATGTATAAAATGTAGATTCAGTCACCTCACCTGATTTTCAAAAACCTCAAGTTTATGGTATATTACCATTTTATTTTTAGCATCAATCTCTACAACAGTGATCTTTTCATGAAACTCTACTCCTGCCTTTGAGCCAAATTTCCCATTAACCGTAGCAGAGATCCAACTTGGGCAGTATTTCCCATATAGCTCCCTGTGTATCTGATCTTTTTGATGTTTGAAATCTTTCCAAGGGAAAATTATGGAGAACCTCCTGAAGCAGAGCCCTGGAGAACACTTCCTCCAACTGGTTCATTAGCCTTTATTTATTTATCTGCATTTATATCCAGCTTTTCACCGGGTCAAAGTGGTTTGATAGAAGGGGGGGTACAATAATCAGCTCAACAGAGAAAGGGGGGGGGAACACCAGGAGGGCCAACATTGATGATCTAAATAGAAAGTAACATTACTAGACGTTTGACACGAGTCTCTCAGTTGGTAGGGGGGGGTTAGATCCGATTGAGTCTGAATGGGGGACTGACAGGAGCTGGATGTCAGTGAGAGATGTCCATCTCAGATCCAAGATATTCATGAAACAGGAGGGTTTTTAACTATTTCCTGAATGTGGAAAGGTCTCTGTTGTTTCGCATCTGGTTCGGGAGTTCCAGAGGGAGGGCGCGTACAGTTCGAATGCCCTGTTACAGGTTTGTTGACTGAATTTAGTTTGTGTGGGACAGTGAGAATGTTGCTGGTGGTCTGGTGGGTTGGTCTGTTGAGGGTTAGAATTCAGAGTTGGGAAGTCTGTGTCTGATGGAGGGCTTTGTGGATAAGGAGGAGAGATTTGTATTTAATCCTTGCTTCGAGAGGCAGAATGTGCAGCTCTCTCAGGACTGGGGTGATGTGATCGTGTTTCTTAACCCTCTGGATGATTCTTGCAGTGGTGTTTAATGCAGTCCGTAGGGGGTTGGTGTGGGGGGGCTGGTAACCAATGGTAGATTGCATTACAGTAGTTCAGGTGGGGGAGCGTCATGGCCTGCATGACCGTTCTGAAATCTGAAATACTTTGCTAGTGAAATTTGTGATAAGGAAGCTTATCATAGCTCAGGAAGGAGCTATAGGAAAGGTGAAGTGACTCTGAACAAGCAACCTGTCAGTTCTGGTAGAAATAAGAAAACAGAATTTTCCCATAAAAGACTACCAGTCCCAGAATGCACCAGGTTTCCAGCAGCCATTAGAGGAGCTGAAGTGGGGAAACGTGTGTTCAATCAGGAGGGCTATGAGGTAATCCCTAAGCACTCATCTCAAAGGGCAGGGCCTGATTCAGCACAGCTGCGCTGTGTTAGGGAGGAGCACTCATCTAAGCAGAATAAAAGTAGAGTTTATTCTACAGAGAATTATCCTCAGAATCATCCTCATCTTGATCCTCATCCTCAGTTTCATCTGGAGGATCATCAGAAGCAGAAGCCAAACCGGACGGACAGAGAGGGCAAGAAACCCTTTGGAAGAAAGAGGAGAAAAGCCTTTGAGAGGTCTAGAAGATTCCAGAGCAGTACGTATACTGGGAGGCATTCCAAGGGCCAGCATACACCACTGGACTGGGGAAAGCCAGAGGAATGGTGCTGCAGAGCTAGGAATCTCCAGACGGTACCTGTGAGGGAGACGGCTGCACGTGGAAGGGACCCTAAGACCCGTGCCAGAAGGTATGTGAAGAGAGATCCAGTGTCCAGGGATCTGGATTGGAAGGCTGGACATAAGAACTGGACTACATACTGGCCAGGCTATATAGAGAGGAACTCTAGCAGCAATGGAAGCTCAGGTATGAACACTGATCTATGCCCTAGCTATAACCTTGAAAGACAGCAGGGAAACAAGTATTCTCCTGAAAGTGCTCCATTGGGAGATTCATCTGTGCCAATCCATGATATTGAACCCATGCTTGTTGAAGAAGAGGGGGTGATAGCAGATGAAGAATCTGTTTACATGGACTGCTCTCTGTCTAAACTCCTTTGGTGATTTTCTGTTACAAAGTACAGCAACCATCACAAAGAAATACAAACTTGTTCTTTAATCTACTCAGAAAAGCTCCTGAGTAGGATTTTTAGCCACGCAGTAGAAAGCAAGCCAGCTAAGGGGTTTCAGCTGGATAACTGCTAGCAATTGAGCCTTACCTAATTGCTTGTGAGCTCTGAGAGAATCACTTCTGAATCTATGTGGGAAGATATAAGAAGTTAACCTGAAAAGAACAGTTTTTTTCTTTCTTTGTGGATCTTGTTTGTTGTTTGATACATTGCTAAGAGAATATTAGCTAAAGCCTACAGAAAAGACCAGTTTGTTACCACCAGGTCTTATTTCTTTTGCTTTGATTGCCTGACAAGTTCAAATGTTGTTTCCTGATTTTGTTTTTCCAAGTTTAACACTGAAAGCAAGTAACCTGATTTATGTGCTACCAAGCATATCTGTGTTGGGAGAAATAACCCCATAAATAAATATCTTATTGGCTTTACCCTAAAGCACAATTAATTATTGTGAGCAGCTGTGTCTGGTGTGAATGAACTGCATTGCCCACAATCCCTTGCAAATCATATAGATATATGCACTTGCCAAGACTGTGAAGATTCTCACCCAGGCAGCCGTCTGACAAATTTCAGGTATTGAAGGAGTTGGAGCAACCATGCCTCCCTGTGGTCCTTCTTAAGAGGATTCTATTGAACTCTCCATTTCTCCAAACTTCCACAGACCCTAATTCTTCAGAAGGGGATATAGAGAGGAGCTGCAGATCTAAAGATGTTCCAACCCCAAGGGAGACCCTCATTCCACCATCAGGCCACTCAGCATGGAACCCAGACACGACATGAGATTTCCCAGCAAGGAACCCATAATTACCTATTGATTTGTTGCAGTGACTGATTAAGAGAAGCAGCTTTCTGAACCTTAGCCACAACCCTGCACATTTTTTTTGTGGCCACTAGAAAGTGAACTTTAAAAAGGAAACTCTCAGCAGGTTCAGAGCTCAGTAGGAACATGCTGCCTTCTTGACTCCACCTACCTTTATGTGGCTTTTTAAAGAAATATCCATCATTGAAAAGCGTAGTTACTCACGGGGACAGCAGGAATCAGTCCTCACATATGGGTGATGTCTGCGCTGAAGGAGCCCGCACAGAAGCATCTCCCAAGCTTTCAAAGAAAGCCTTTTGGAGATGCACCATGCATGCGTGGTCCCCCTCCCCACCCAAGGGTGTCATCTTGCTTCAGTCAAATGACATAACTAAGATGGCTAAAATAAAAGATAGTAAAGAAGCAACTCCAAGGGGAGAAGGAAGGGTTGTGAGGACTGATGCCTGCTGTCCCAGAGAACACCTGTTACAAGTGAGTAACTACACTTTCTCCAGGAACAAGCAGGAAGTCAGTCCTCACATATGGGACTCCCCAGATACAGGCCACCGAGAACCTGTAAAACAAAAAATGCCACGGCGACCTACAAAGGGTAAGCTGTGATCAGCAGCAGCTGAGTCTCTACAGACCCAAGTGTCTGGCAGGGAACCAGCATTCCCGTAGCCTGAACACAGAAGGATCGGAGGGCAGGAGTTGCCTATACCCCATAAAGGTTACGGAAGTAAGGATGTGGTTGAAAACTACAGGCCGGTTAGTTTAACTTCGGTGGTGAGTAAATTATTGGAAACGCCACTGAAAGAGAAAATAGAAAGGTTTCTGGAGTCCAGCAGATTATAGGATCCGAGGCAGGCAAATCTGATTTCTTTGACTGGGTGACCAAGGAGTTGGACCGAGGGAGAGCCCTAGATGTGGCATATTTAGATTTCAGTAAAGCCTTTGACACTGTTCCTCACAGGCGACTTATAAACAAACTGAGCACCCTAGGGATGGACCCTAAAGTTACTGCTTGGGTTAGAACTTGGTTGGGTGGGAGGCGACAAAGAGTAAAAGGTAAATGGAGCTCACTCTGAGGAGGTTACCAGTGGTGTGCCCCAGAGATCTGTCCTTGGTCCAATTCTTTTTAACAACTTTGTTAGTGATATAGAGGAAGGACTGTCAGGTAAAGTTTGCCTCTTTGGGGATGATACCAAAATCTGCAATAGACACCCAGGAAGGTGTAGATAACGTGAGGGGGGATCTAGCTAAGCTTGAAGAATGGTCTAGAATTTGGCAGCTGGGATTTAATGTTAAAAAATATAAGGTCATGCATTTGGACTGCAGCAATCCAAGGGAGCAATATAGTATAGGGGGTGAAGTACTTTTGTCCACTAAAGAAGAGCGGGACCTAGGCGTGGGTGTGTCTGATGACCTTAAAGTAGCTAAACAGGTAGAAAAGGCGACGGCAAAAGCTAGAAGGATGCTTGGGTGCATACGGAGAGGAATGGCTAACAGAAAAAAGGAGGTGACAGTGCCTCTGTATAAGTCTTTGGTGCGACCTCATTTGGAGTATAGTGTGCAATTCTGGAGACTGCACCTTCAAAAGGATATAAACAGGATGGAGTCAGTACAGAGGGTGGCTACTAAAATGGTTTGTGGTCTTCATTATAAAGAATATGAGGACAGACTTAAGGATCTTAATATGTACACCTTAGAGGAAAGGGGGGACAGAGGTGATATGATTGAGATGTTTAAATACCTCCATGGTATAAATATACAGAGGGAGAGCCTCTTTCAATCGAAAGCAAGTTCTGCTACGAGGGGACATGGGATGAGGGTGAAGGGCGAAAGATTCAGGAGTGATAAGCAGTTACCTTCTCTGTAATATTTGCTTATGTAGCTGACATAACACAAGAGCATATTTCTTTACAGAAAGAGTAGTCTCCCGTAGAGATGAGGACAGTATCTGAATTCAAACAAGCATGAGACAAACACAGAGGATTTCTAAAGGAAAAAAGGGGACTGTTGTAGTTGTTGATATAGAAGGACAGACTAGATAGGCCATGTGGTCTTTTTCTGTCGTCATATTTCTATGTTTCAATGAGTATGGCCTGGCCGAAGACGCTGTCCTGTCCTCTCCAGGCAGTAATGAGCTGTGAAGGTATGGAATGAAGGCCAGATGGTGGTCCAGCAAATTTCCATCATGGGGATAGAATGCAGATTGGCCATGGAAGTAGCCATGGCCCTGACACAGTGCAACGTTACTCAATGGTCCAGTGAAATTCCCGCTTGCTTGTAGGCAAGGGTAATGCACTCCACCACTCAAGTAGACAGTTTTCTTACTCACTGGGAGCCACAGACTGCTGGGATCATAGGATATGAAATGTTGCTGAGATTTGCGGTGGTCCCAAGTCCATTGCAGGTAGAAGGACAGGGCTCTCTTGCAATCCAGAGTATGGAGAACAGTCTCTGCCCTACAAGCATGAGGCCTGAAAAAGAAGGTGGGTAGCACCACCTCCTGACTGAGGTGAAATGGACACGCCACCTTTGGCAGAAATTTGGGGTGTGTGCATTGCACCACCCTGTTCCTGTAGAACCTTGTGTAAGGAGGCTTTGCCATCATAGCCTGACTAGATTGTAAGCTCTGATGAGCAGGGATTGTCTCTTAAATGTCTGTGCAGCGCTGTGTATGTCTTGTAGTGCTATACAAATGCTCAATAGTAGTAGTAGTAGTAGTAGTAGAGCTTGCTGACTCTGTGAGCTGATGCGAGTGCTACCAGGAAGGCGACCTTGCAGGAGAGGTACCACAGGTTGCAGGTTGCCAGAGGCTCAAATGGAGGCTTAGTGAGCTGTGAGAGCACCACATTAATCTCCCATTCTGCCACCGGAGGGCAGACGTTAGCTTTTAATAACATGAGGCCCCGTAGGAACTAAGACACAGGGGGCTGGCGCTTAGGTGTATTCTGACCAAGTTGGACCAGTCCCACCTGCGATAGGTGGAGCAGGTATTGAAGTACCACATGCACTGAGCAGGAAAACGAGTTCGTCAGCTTTTCTGTGCACCACAATGAGAAGCGGCGCCACTTGAAGGCATACACCTTCTTGTGGAGACCTTATGAGAGGCCAGAAGAATCTCTTTCCAGTCTCATGGGAGGTCGAAGGAGTCTAAGCTGTGAGCAAGAACCACCCCAGGTTGGGGTTAGGAGAGAGCCCTGCTCCTGTGAAAGTAGTCCTGGGGCTCAGCCTAGGGGAATCAGATGTACTGTCGATATGGAGAAGAGCAGTGGGGCAATCGAGGGGCTATTAAGCACTAGCGATGCTCTGTTGTGCTGAGCCTTGAACAGGGTCTTGGCTATTGGTGGCGTTGGAGGAAAGGTGTACAGGAGGCCCTCCATCCATGGGATGAGAAATTCATCCACCGCTACCCGAGCTGGATGTGGTCGGCAGCAGAAGAAACGGAGTAACTACGCGTTGTCTGAACTGGCGAACAGGTACATCATCAGGACGCCCCGTGCAGCTGAAGTAATCTGCTCAGTTTGTCCACCAAGACATTGTCCTCATCCAGGAGGTAGATCGTCCTTAGGAGTATCCCTCTGCATGTAGCATAGGAGCAGAGGGCTACCGCCTCCTGGCAGAGAGAGTACGACCATGTCCCTTTCTGTTTGTACATGTAGAATATCGTGACCTGATTGTTGGTCTAGATCAGCACCATGTGATGCTGCAGGTGGTGGCGGAAGGTTTTGAGGGGTAGGAATAAAGCCCTGAGTTCCATCAGGTTGATTTGCATTTTGGATTCCCTCTGGAACCAGCAGCCTTGTGTCTGAAGGCTCTCGCAATGCGCTCCCCAGCCATTAGAGAGGCATCCGTGGTGAGGATTTCATGGGGAGTAGTTATCTGGAAGGGCATCCTGGCCTGAAGGTGACTTGGATTCTGCCAGATGGCAGGTCATAAGTACTCTGTCCCGAAACCTGCCTGTAGCTTGGGTCCACTGAGAGCATAGGCACCACTGAACTGCTCTCATGTGTAGGTGGGCATTTGGGGCCATGTGTCCCAGTAGGCGGAGAAGTCGGGCAGATAGTGCCCTGCGCCATTGCACCTCTGCGGCCAATTTCCTGAGGCGTAATAACCTCTCATGAGGGAGGAAGGCTTTTGCCAGAAGGGTGTCCAGCAGTGTCCTTGGAACTCTAGGCCCTGAACCGGAGTGAGGTGGGACTTGGGGTAGTTTATGACAAACCCCCAGGTGCTACAGGGTGTTTATGGTGCATCCGGTGGCACCTTGTGACTCTGTAGCTATGTCCCCCTTTATGAGCAAGTCATCCAAATAAGGTAAGACGAAGGCTCCTTGAAGCCTGAGGTGGGTTGCGACCATTGCAAGGCACTTTGTGAAGACCCTTGATGACAAGGCCAGAACGAAGGGAAGCATCCTGTACTGGTAGTGCTGTCCTCCCCCCCACCAAGAATCAAAGGTATTTTCTGTGGATGGGGTGAATTAGGATGCAAGTGTAGGCATTCTTAAGGTCTAGGGAGTAAAGTACTTACTCACCTGTAACAGGTGATCTTCAGGGACAGCAGCAATCAGTCCTCACATATGGCTAATATTGGCACTGACTGAACCTGCATGGAGCATTTCCCCAGTTTTCAAAGAAAGCCTTTGGGAATGCTACCACACATGCGTGGTCCCGTTCCCGCCCAAGGGTGCCATCTTACTCAGTCAGGTGCCATAGCTAGAGCCCCACCAAGAAGATGGCAAAAATGAACAGCAACTCCAAGGGGAGGAGGGAGGGTTGTGAGGACTGATTCCTGCTGTCCCTGGAGAACACCTGTTACAGGTAAGTTACTACGCTTTATACAAGAACAAGCAGGCAGTCAGTCAGTCCTCACATATAGGACTCCCTAGCTACAGGCTACCGAGAACCTGTAGGAAACAACACGGCAGAGCCGTGAGCAGTCGCCAGTGAAACTGAAGGCAGCCTGAGGATCCTGAGTCTCTGGATTACAAGGCTCCTGGTAGCCGTAACAAGAAATATTGGAGGGCAGGAGTTGCTTAAACCCCGAACAGATTACGAAGTATGGCCTGGCCGACGGCGCTGTCCCAACAGGACTCCCTTTCCAGACAGTAATGCACCGCGAAGGTGTGAGCGGAGGACGAGGTAGCGGCCCAGCAGATATCTGCCAGCAGCACCAAGCACAGACTAGCAACAGACATTGCTATCGCTCGGACATTGTGCGCCATGACTCGGTGGTCCATGGGAAGCCTGGCCGGGGCAAAGTCTATGTAGTCCACCACCCAGATGGACAAGGTTCACTTGGTGACCGCCAGCCCCAGGCAGCTAGGGTCATAGAAGACAAATTGCTGCCCGGATCTGTGGTGGTCCTGAGTCCACTGCAGGTAGAAGGAAAGAGCCCTCTTATAGTTCAGCATGTGGAGAATCAATGCCGCCAGGTTGATATGGGGCTTTGGGAGGAAGGTGGGTAGTACTCTCTCTCCTGGTTGAGATAAAAATCTGAGACAACCTTCGGGAGGAACATGGGGTGAGTAAGAAGGACCACCCTGCTCCTGCAGAACCTCGTATATGGTGCCTCGGCCATCAGTGCCTGGAGTTTGCCGACTCTCCGGGCAGAGGTGAGAGCCACCAGAAAGGCTACCTTCCATTACAGGTGCCAAACTGAGCAGGTAGCCATGAATTCAAAGGGTGGCTTGGTGAGTTACGTGAGGACTGCATTGAGGACCCATTTTGCAGGTGGAGGGCAGGTGGGGGGCTTAGAGAGGAGCAGGCCCTGCATGAAGCGGGAGACAAGCAATTGCCCCAAGAGGAATTTTCCCTCGACGGGATGGTAGTTGGCTAAGATAGCACTCAGGTGAACCCTGACAGAGTTCGACTTTAGCTCAGCCTGTGAGAGGTGGAGAAGGTACTGCAGGACCAATCGGGTAGGGCAGTAAAAAGGGTCCGCTCTGATCTGCAAGCACCACAATGAGAACAGGCACCATTTGAAGGCGTACGCACGCCTGGTCAAGTCCTTTTGTGAGGCCAAAAGAATACCCTCGATCTCCATTGGGAGATGTTAGGAGACTAAGGCGACCTGCTCAGCCACCAAGCTGTGAGGAATAGCTACCTCAAATTGGGGTGAAGTGGAAGATCCCCTCCTGCAGCTCCGGTGAGTTCCCCTAGAGGGACCGAAGGCTCCATCGAGAGACGGAGTATCAGAGGAAACCACGGTTGCCAGGGCCACTTCGGGATCATAAGGGTTGCCGAGGCCCTGTCCCACTGGATCTTGAGAAGGGTCCGAGTAATGAGCGGCGTGGGGGTGGGAGGCATACAGCAGGCAGATGGTCCATGACAGCAGGAAGGCATCTGGAGCCACCCTGTCTGGGTGAGGGAGGGGGCTGCAGAACCGGGGGAGCTGTGAATTCACAGGGTTCAAGGTACAGGTCTGGAGTCTCCCAACGCTGGAAGAGCCACTATGCTATCCTGGGACACAAGCGCTACTCGTGCAGCCGGACGACCCTGCTTAGCTGGTCCGCCAAGGCGTTGACGTGGCTCGGAATATAGGTGGCTCGGAGGGTGATACCCTGGCTCACCGCAAAGGAGCACAGGCCCATCGCTTCCAGCAAAAGCTGTAAGAGCCGGTGCCCCCTTGCTTGTTCATGAAGAACATCGTGACCCAGTTGTCCGTCTGGATAAGCATCGCTCGGTGTTGTAGGCAGTGCTGGAAAGCTTTGAGCGCAAGGAAGATGGCCTGGAGCTCCAGCAGGGAGGAATATGTCGTCAAGACCACTTGATGTGTCGGGGTCTGGAAGGGCATGCCTTGGAGCAGATTACCTGCAGCCCAACACCAGGTTAGGGACACCACCAGGCAGAGTGTGACCGAGACGGGATCTCTAAGTTGGCCTGTCACTTGGGTCCACTGTGCGCAGAGGCACCACTGCACCGCATACGTTGAGGCTGGTGTTGGATACGATATGGACCGTGGAGGCTATGTGGCTGAGAAGGCAAAGCATCGACAGACACTGCGCTGCGGTGTTGCACTCTGGACACCAGGGACACGAGGCAGTCTGCTCTGTCCTGGGGAAGGCCATGGCCGCAGAGTGCCCAAGTGGGCTCTGATGAACTCCAGAGATTGTACTAGAGTGAGGAAGGATATTGGGTAGTTGACCACGAATCCCAGGTGCTCCAGAGGGTGAATAATGTGGCCCGTGGACCGTACCCCCTCTCACGAGCCAGTCTACATAAGGATGGACAAAGGTGCCCTGCAACTGGAGGTGGGACACTGCCATGGCCAGGCATTTTGTGAAGATCCGCAGAGCAGATGCGAGGCTGAAGGGGAGCACCCTGTACTGGTAGTAGTTCCCCTGTACCATGAAGCAGAGGTATCTTCTGTGCTTGGGATGGACAAGGATGTGAGTATAGGCATCCTTTAGGTCCAAGGAGCATAGCCAATCGCCCTGCTGAAGGTACGGCAGCAGTGTTCCAAGAGAGAGCATCATGAACTTCTCCCGCACTAGGAACTTCTTTAGGTTCCGCAGGTCAAGGATGGGCCAAAGACCCCCTGTTCTCTTCGGGACGAGGAAGTATCGGGCATAAAACTCTCATCCCCTGAGGTGGAGTGGGACAAGTTCCACACCCCATCCTTGAGGAGGCCTGCGAGCTCCTGAGTCAGGATGGCCTGGTGCAGGGGAAGCCGCCACGGCTCCCCGCAGAAATACAGAGGGGGGAGCTGGTCCAGATTGAGGAGACAGCCCTTCTGCGTGACCTGGAGAACCCAGGCATCGGAGGTGATGGATTCTCACCTGAAGGCAAAGTGGACCAGATGCCCCCGGACCAGCAGCTGATCTGCCAGCGAACGAAAGGCTATGCTGCTGGTGTCAAAACCCCAAGGAAGGCTGAGCCAGTGAAAGGGGTTGGGTCTTGGGACCCTTCGGCTTGGGAGGACCCTGGACCATGCCTTTGCCCTGGCTGTCCTGGGCTGTGGTCGACGCCAGCGGGTAGGCTCGGTAGCCTCCATATGAGAGCCCCTTCCTGTGGAAGAAAGGCTTCTTGCCCTGGTTCCTTCTTTCTGGAGAGGGAGGTCGTCTTCCAGGAGAGGCGAGAACATAAGAATATAAAATATGCCATATCAAGCCCAGTATCTTGTTTCCAACAGTGGCCAATCTAGGTCACAAGTACCTAGCAGTTTCCCCAAAAGACAGGTTCCACAATGCTTGGATTGGGTCAAGCAGTGGATATTCTGGGTCCCCTTTAATAATGGTTTATTAAACCATTAATAAAGGGGAGGTGGGAGGCATACTTGTCCAAACCTTTTTTAAACCCAGCTACACAAACAGCTTTTACTACATCCTCCGGTAGCAAATTCCAGAGTTTGAATACACATTGAGTGAAAAAATATTTTCTCTTATTAGTCTTAAATAGGTTACCCTGTAGCTTCATTGCATGCTCCCTAGTCTTTCTATACTCTGATGGTATAAATAATTGATTTACGTTTACCCGTTCCACTCCATTCATCAATTTATAGACCTCAATCATATCTCCCCTCAGCGGTCTCTTTTCCAGGTTGAAGAGCCCTAACCTTTTTAGCCTCTCTTCATAGGGGTAATTTTTCCATCCCCTTTACCATTTTGGTGGCTCTTCTCTGTAACTTTTTTTTAACACCACTATATCCTATTTAAGATACGGCAACCAGAACTGCACACAATATTCAAGGTGCGGTCGCACAATGGAACGATACAGAGGCATTATAATATCCTTTGTTTTATTCTCCATTCCTTTTCTTATGATACCTAGCATTCTATTTCCTCCCTTGGCTGCCGTTGCACACTAGGCGGAGGGTTTTAACATCTTATCCATGACGACGCCTAAACCTTTTTCCTGGGTGGTGGTTTCTAATGTGGAATCTTGCATCGCGTTACCAGAGTTTGGGTTTTTCTTTCCTAGGTGCATAACTTTGCACTTGTCCACATTAAATTTCACCTGCCATTTGAATGCCCAGTCTTTCAATGTATTCAGATTCTCTTTCAATTTTTCACAATCCTCATCGGTTTTAACAACTTTGAATAGTTTTCTATCATCTGCAGATTTGATAACCTCACTCATTATTCCCATTTCCAGGTCATTTAAGAATATGTTAAAAAGCAGCAGACCCAGCACAGATCCCTGGGGTACTCCACTATTCACCTTTCTCCATTGGGAAAACTGGCCATTTAGCCCTATCCTCTGCTTTCTATCTTTGAACCAGTTCCTGATCAACAATAGTACACTGCCTCCTGTTCTATGACTTTTTAATTTTGCCAAAAGTCTCTCACGAGGGACCTTGTCAAAGGCTTTCTGAAAGTCCAGATACACTATATCAACTGACTCACCTTTGTCTATCTGTTTATTTATACCTTCAAAAAAACATTACAGGTACTAATACTAATACTAAGACAAGGAAGGTCTTCTCTTACTAGTCTAAAGCCATGTTGGCTGTCTCCCATTAAGCCATGACTATCTACATGTTCAGTAATTTTGTTCTTTATGATGGTTTCTTCCATTTTTCCTTTTACCGACATCAGGCTCACTGGTCTGTAGTTTCCCAGATCACCCCTGGAACCCTTTGTAAAAACTGGCGTTACATTGGTCATCCTCCAATCTTCAAGTATTACAGATGATTTTAAATATAGTTAGTAGGTCTGAAATCTCATATTTCAGTTCTTTCAACACCCTTGGATGTATACCATCCGGTCCAGGTGATTTGCTATTCTTCAGTTTATCAAATAGTTGAATACATCTTCCCGGTGTATCGATATTTCTTTCAATTCTTCCGCAGCATCTCCTTTAAATATCACTTCAGTCATGGGTAACATCCCTACATCTTCCTCAGTAAAGACCAATGCAAAGAATTCATTCAGTTTCTCTGCTATGGCCTTATCCCCTCTTAGTGCCCCTTTTACCCCTCTATCATCTAATGCTCCAATTGACTCTCTCACAGGTTTTTTGCTACAAATGTACTTGAAAAAGTCTTTATTGTGCATTTTTGCTTCCACAGCAAGCTTCTTCTCAAATACTCTTTTTGCCTGCCTTATCAATGCCTTGCATTTAACTTGCCAGTGCTTGTGTTTCCAGTTTTCGTCATTTGGAACCTTTTTTTTCCTGGACAATGCTTTTTTGGCAACAGCCTCTCCAACCTCACCTTTAAACCATGCTGGCAGTTTTTTGGACTTCCTTCCACTTTTCTTAAAGCGTGGAATACAGCAGGTCTGGGTTTCCAAGATAGTATTTTTAAACACCCAAGCTTGATGCAAATCTTTAACTTTCGCACCTGCTCCTTTTAGTTTTTCGTTAACTATTTTCTTCATTTTATCATAGTCTCCCCTTTGAAAGTTACCCTCCCTCTTCCATTTATTAAATCAAATGCGAACATGCTATCATCACTATTGCCAAGTGGCCCTTACACCCTTACCTCTTGCACCAGATCTGGTGTTCTACTAAGGACTAGTTCCAAAATGACTTCCCCTCTGGTCGGTTCATGAACCAGCTGCTCCAAGAAGAAGTAATTAGGCCTTACCTGCTAATTAGTGTTCCTGAAGGAACTCCAGTCCAGTCCCTTTCCTCTGGGTTGTGCTCCCCTTCCAGCAGCATGGAGACTGAGTATGTCATCTTTTTGATGACTGCAGGATATATATACCACTGGCACCTCCCACCAGCTCCAGTATCCCTATTGATAAATCAGACTTAACGGAGAGACAATTAAGCAAAAGCACTAATAACCATAACAAACTTGAAACTCTAAACTACCCCGTCCCACCTCCCGGAGAAGAGGTGGCTTACCTGAAAGAGCAGATGCCCTTAACCTTCTGAAAACAGGGCACCTCACCTATCTAGCCTGCCCCGCCACCGGAACCCTCAACGGAGAGCCTTCCGAACCAGTTTCCACACTTACTCCTTCAGCGCTTTGGGCCGGTAACATGTCATACACCTTGAGACAGTCCAGTCCCTTTCCTCTGGGATGTAACAGAGCAGTTCAAGCATGGGAGAGGCCTGCAAGACTGGACCGAGTACTGCTCCCCCAAACCCAGCGTCTCCCGCTACCTGAACATCCAACCACTAACACTTCACGAAAGTATTAAGGGAAAACCAGGTAGCCGCTCAACAAATATCCAGCGGCGGAACCAGACTAAACTCTGCCGTCAAGGCCGCTTGAGCCCGCGTAGAGTGAACCCGGAACCCCACCAAAACCTGCCTTCCCTTCTGGATGTATGCTGAAGCAATGGCTTCCCTGACCCACCTGGAGATGGAAGCTTTAGCTGCCGCTTCTCCTTTACACAATCCCCCGAAGAAGATAAACAAGCGTTCTGACTTGCGGAACACCTCCGTGTGCTTCAGGTAACGCTTCAGAATCCTGCGCACGTCCAGAAGGCGCAACTGCGGATTGACTTCACCCTGACCAACCTTGGCAAAGGAAGGGAGAGAAACCGACTGATTCATATGAAATGGCGAGACCACCTTGGGCAGAAAGGAAGGTACCATCCCTCAAGAACACCTTATCGTTGAAGGAGGAGAGGAAAGGTGGTCAGCATGACAGAGCCTGCAGCTCCGAAACACACCTAACGGAACAAATAGCAACCAGAAAAACCGCCTTGAAAGTCAAGTCCTTCAAAGAGGTGCGCTCCACCGGTTCATAGAGCTCTCCAGTCAGAGTATCCAGCACTAGACTGAGGTCCCACGGAGGTACAGACGACCTTTGCTGAGGCTGCAGGCACCGCACTGCCCTTAGCAACCAAGTTACATCTGGGTGCTCACCTAATGCCTTTCCTTGAATCTTGCCCCTGTAACAGGAAATGGCCGCTAACTGCACCCACAAAGAGCTGGCCACAAGGCTTTTCTCGAAACCCGCCTGCAAGAAATCCAATACCTCTGGGACTGAAACTGCCATAGGCCGCTTTTGCCGATCTTCACACCAGCCCTCAAAAATGTGCCAAACTCTCACATAAGCGAGGCAGGTCGAAAGCTTATGGGCCTTCAGCAATGTCGAGATCACTGCTCCGGAATATCCTCTCTTACGCAGCCTTGCCCTTTCAATAGCCAGGCTGTAAGTGAGAACCAATCCACCTACGGCATCCGCACGGGGCCCTGCACCAGAAGGTCGTCCCTCACTGGAAGATGCCAAGGACGGTCGGCCAAGAGCTGAATGAGATTGGTGTACCACGGTCGCCGAGTCCAGTCTGGGGCTATCAGAACCACCCACCCCTGGTGAGCCTCTAACCGCTGGAGGACCCTGCCTATGAGAGCCCACGGACAAAACACGTATAGAAGCCCTTCCGTGGGCCACTGCTGAACCAGTGCATCCAGGCCCTCCAACATTCTTTCCTTCTTTCTGCTGAAGAATCGGCTCGCTTTGGCTGACTCCCATTGCGCCATCAAATCCATAATAGGAGACCCCCCAATGTCTCCTGACAGAGCTCCCACTCGCCGTGATCCACCCTGCACCTGCTGAGGTAGTCCACCGCGACATTTTCTATTCCAGCTACATGCTGCACTGACAGAGCCACTAGATGAGCTTCAACCAATTCCAGCAGACTCTCTGCCTCCTCCTCCAGCAGAGGACTACTCGTGCTGCCCTGACGGTTGATGAAGGCCACCGCTGTCACGCTGTCCAAGAGCACCCGGACCGCTCTCTGGCAGACCCACTGCTTGAATGCCCTGAGAGCCAAAGCCACCACTCGCAACTCCAATCTGCTGATGGACCACTGGGCTTCCCGGGCACTCCAGAAAACCTGGGCAAAGTGTACCTCACAGTGGGCCCACAACCAGTCAGACTGGTGTCCGTCGTGGGGACTCGAGAGGCATACCCCTCTCCAGATTTCCCGGCGGAGCCACCACTGCAAGGCCCCCCTGGTTGCTGGGTAACAGGGGAGTGCCATCGAGAAGGGCTGCCGCTGATGGGACCAACGACGTAGGCACACACACTGGAGCGATCGTATGTGGGCCCTGGCCCAGGGCACTAACTCGATAGTCGCCGCCATGGTTCCCAGCACCTGCAGATAGTGCCAAGCTGAGGGCGCCTTCCTGGCTTTAAACTCGTGCAAACACCTGAGTTCCCTTGCTCGCTGAACCGGCAAGAAAACCCTGTCCGCGCCGGTGTCGAATTGCACTCCCAGATACTCTATCTCCTGAGCGGGAACCAATCTGCTCTTTGTCAGATTGATCAACCATCCCAGACTTCTCAAGAGACCGACTACCCTGGCAGTTGCCTTTAAGCTCTCCTCCTTGGACTTGGCCTGGATCAACCAATCGTCGGAGGTACGGATGGACTAGGATTCCTTCTTTGCATAGCACCGCGGCCACCACCACCATTACCTTGGTAAAGGTGCACAGGGCCGTTGCCAGGCCAAACGGCAAAGCCTGAAACTGAAAGTGTCCTCTCGGCACTGCAAACTGCAGAAACCGCTGATGCGACTCGCGGATGGGAATATGTAAATACGCCTCCATGAAGTCGAGAGACGTCAAACTCTCCCGACTGCACCGCCACTATTACCAACTTCAGAGTTTCCATGCGAAAATGAGGAACCCAAAAGACAAAGATTGACCCGCTTCAGGTTGAGAATCGGCCGAAAGGAGCCCTCTTTCTTTGGTACCACAAAATAGATGGAGTATCGACCGCAGCCGCACTGGTCTTTGGGCACCGGCATGACTGCCCCCAATGCTAAAAGCCTTTCCAGAGTCTCCTCTACCACTGCCAACTTGGGCAGAGATCTGCAAGGAGACTGCACGAACAAAGGGAGAACCGGCCTCGCAAATTCTAGAGCATAACCTTCCTGTACCACTTCCAAAACCCATTGGTCGGAGGTGATCCGGGCACAAGCAGAGAAAACTGCCGCAGACATCCTCCCACTGGCAGAACTTCCGCCTGGGCCCCCATTGTCTCAATGCGGTTTCCTAGGACCGGAGGCGGAAGAAGAGGCCACAAAACCCCTTCCTGCTCCTCAAAATCCACGGAAACCCTGCCCTCTAGAAAGGAAGCGACCCCTCTGAAAAGGCGTTGACCATGTCGTTCGAAACTTCCGGACCTCCCGCGGCTGAGACCGCACAGGAGTGGGGATACGGCTCTGCTTGGGCCTGTTCTCAGGGAGCCTGCCTCCCTTAGTAAAGGAGCTGGGCGGGTCTAACTTGTCCAGCTCCTCCCCGAAAAGCAGCTTACCCCTAAAGGGGAGCTTGCTGAGGAGGGCCTTAGAAGAACCATCTGCCACCCAGTTGTGGAGCCAAAGGTGGCGATGAGCCACTACCACCGAAGCCAGGTTTTTCGATAAACTCCTGATGAGGTCATACTGGCTCTCTGCCAGGTAAGCCGCTGCGGACTCAGTTCTCGCCACATCCCCTGGCGACCCACCCGTAATGTTGCTAGACAGCTGAATCTGTTGTGACCACCGCAGACAAGCCCAGGCTACCCAAGCCCCACACACCAAGGCCTGGCGTGCCAGGGCACTGATGTCAAAGGCTTGCTTTAACAATGTGTCCAGCTTCCTATCCTGGGCATCCTTAAGGGCCACACTGCCCTCAACTGGTATGGTAGTCTTCTTGGTGACTGCCGGCACGGCTGCATCCACTCTGGGTGACTGCAGCAACTCCTCCTCCAACTCCGGCAAGGGGTACAAACGTGACAGACCGAACACCCCTTAACCCGGACTCCGGCTGATCCCATTCTTCCTGAATCATCTGCCGGACACCCAGGTGGACAGGAAAAATCTTCTGAGACTTCCTGACCACCTGAGTGAGTGGGTCCCCCAAGGCCTCCTCCTCTGCTAGAACCCCAGCGGCAATATTGAGTACTTTCAAGGACTCGCTAATCAAGGCGGGCAACTCCTCATGACGGAAGACCCGAACAATCCTAGCCTGCTCCTCTTCTGGGATATCGCCTTCTTTGAGCTCCTCATCGTCGTTCCCGAACTCCCGATCTGTGACCTCCCCCCCCTTCCAGAGTCTCAGACAGAGGAGCAAGAAGCTTCCCCCTGCGCGAGTCTAGCCTGCTTCGGCAGTACATCTGTCTCCCCCTGCCCCTTGGACTACGACCCATGCTTAGCCACGCACCCCTGCTCTGCCATCTGCCCGTGTTCCCCTTGCTGATGCAGACAGAATGCCTTGTAAAGCAGCAATTCTACAATATATATCGGTCAAAGCTTTGGGAGTATTCCAAAATACATACAACTACTACAATATTACTCCATTAGAACAGATTCGCTAACAGAGTAGGGGATTAGTTTGCAATGCGTTACCCCGTAGCACGGAAGTTGTCTCAGACTCCTCGGCGCCTTTTAGCATCAATGACTAACCTTCCGGCTTTTTTTGGTAAATCACTTGCAATTTCCCTCGATCAATATTGTTTCACACTTAACTTTAAAACAATGATGATTCCTTGGACATTCTTCTATTGTTCAGCTAGTTCTTTTCAGTTGTTTTATTGTTTCCCAACGCCACTCAATGGCGCCGTAACTGAGTTTCTCTCAGAGTACTGAGGTTCTTCAGGGCAACATTCTCAAAGTATTGAATTTCATCAAAGGAACAATTCACTGCGTGCAATTCCCTTTTATATTTCTTCGTTAGATATAATTAAAATATATTGAAAAATTCTTATACAAACCCATACTACCAAACCCCTGCCGTAATACGAAATATAACCAATGAAAACTAAGAAGTGCTTCCGACGTTCACACGAATCTGTTTCTTCTTCACTTCTTTTCAGAAACACTTTCTTCTCATCTGTACAAGAGACGCCGAGCATGCAAGAAAGTGCTAACCTGGTTTATCTTATAACTCCTCCTAAAGGTGGTCCCATCAACCCACAAGTCTGACGTCAGACACTCTTCTCTCTTCCTTATGATCAGCCAAATTGTATTAGATCACGTGAGGACACCTCCATTCAACAAACACCCCATTCTATTCCTGTATTTAAACCATTCGGTATGACAGATTGAAGATTGAAAATCCAGCGTTGTTCACGAAAAAACAATGTTTGTTCTAATGATTTTCCATACATTGTGGTTAAAATCTGTTCTATACAGAAACATCGCAAGTTGTCAAACAAATGTTTATAAGCTTGGCAATGTTGGACAATGGGCGCTGTGGTAACCCCATGTTTCAAACGGCTTTTATGTTCAAGCATCTGAGTTTGAAACGGTCTCGTGGTCTTCCCTATATAGAACAGGTTACAGGGGCATTTAATTGCATACACCACATTCGCAGTACCACAAGAAGTGTTGCCTTTCAAAACATAATCTTTTCCATGATATGCAAACTTTTTAGTTTCACTCGTTATCGCACAAATGTTACAATGACCACATTTGTGATGTCCAGAGTCTTCTTCTCCATTCCGTCCCACATTTAAAGGACGCAATTTGGCCGGACTCAATTTTTCTTTAAGATTCCTGTCCCTACGCCACACACATCGGATTGTCTTATTTTCTAAACCCAAAATATTACTGATGACATTAACATGTTTAGAAATAATCTTCTTTATCTTAAAACTTAAAGGAGAGTACTTTGTGATGAAATTGACTGTATCAGGACAGATCTCTAATCTGTCTTTTTTAGATGTGGCCAAAAGCCGCGATCGCTCATTGAACAGTGCTCGATGGTAAGCTCGTTTTATAGTTCTGGGAGGGTAACCTCGATCTCCAAAGTTTTTTGCCAAAACTGCTGCTTGCTTTTTATAGTCCTGAACTTCAGAACAGTTCCTGCGGTACCGCAGAAACTGAAAAAGGCAATCCTTCCTTCATCTTCAAAGGGTGTGCACTCTGGTAATGGAGGAACGTATTCTGATCAATTGACTTCCTAAATACTGTCGTTTTCCACTCTGAACCTCCTTTTCTAATTGAGCCGTCCAAAAAAGTAATGTCGGGTAGCATTGCCCTTTAAATCTACTTTGTCCCCGCCTGGACCAACACATCCAGCCTTAATGATCTTTAAGGAGTTGATATTGAAGGATGTAGCGGATTTGGAACAAACCCAGACCCATTTTTCTAATGCATTGCCCGTTAAGGAGCGCATAGCTTTGAAAGAATTGACAAATAGGTCAGACATAGTCTGGAATTGACAAGGCTGACAATTTTTCACAATCATTTTATAACTGAAGATGAGATTTTCCAGCAGGTCTCTGGGGTAGCGATGGGGGCCACCTGCGCCCCCTCTATAGCTAATCTTTTTATGGAGGATTTTGAGTGCCATTGGGTTTTTTCTTCTCACTATACTGCCAAAATAAAGTTGTGGCATCGATTCATCGACGATATTTTCATGTTATGGTTGGGGTCCATAGATTCTTTGAACTCTTTTGTGGAGTGGATAAATGGCCTGGACAGGAACATTTAGTTCAACCACACAGCAAGTATGACAGACATTACTTTTTTGGACGTCTCAATTAGAAAAGGAGGTTCAGGTGCCATCTTACCTCAGTCTCTTTTTTTCCGAGAAGCCCACCGGACGTGTGTCCTGTTCTCCCGGATAAAAGTGATTTTTTCTTCGGCGATTTTTCACCGGTTCGACACCGGTTCGACGCCGGTTCCCCTCCCGCCGGGTTCGGTACACCGGTATTGAGCCCGCTTATTTCTTTTTCGGTTTTTGCCCTTCGTGGCTGGCGTTCGCACCCCTTTTTTCATTTTTCCCTGGAAGGCCGGTCTTTTGACCTCGCAGGGGCTCTTTTTTCCCCGTTGGCTTCCAGCGGTTTTAAAAAGTGTGATCGGTGTAAGAAACTTATGTCTCTCACCGACACACACGACTGCTGCCTTCGGTGCCTCGGCCCTGACCACGACCCCAAGTCGTGTGTGCCATGTGGGAAGATGTCTTCCAAGGCACTCAAAAGTTGACAGCATCAGAAGGAAAGGTTTTTCTCAGACTCACCCTCCGGCCGGGCCCGGACCTCGTCTGAGGCCTCGACATCTCGGGATTCCGATCCTGAGCGCCGAAGCTCCTCGGACAGCGGGTCCCCCGACCAGGAACGCAAGAGGAAGAAGCGGCTGGTGAGGGCGGTGTCGGAGAGGTCCCTGGTCCCTCGAGGGCCATGTCTAAGACCCCCGACCGCCGTCCCGCGCCCGTGGACCAAGAGAAGCCTGCCAAAGTTCCTCGCGTGGAGCCCGAGTCTGCTGGACACGTAAGCCCCGTAGTCCTCGTGGACTCTCCTCCCAGAGAAACGCCGCCGGGGCCCGAGTCGGTGGCTGCTGCGTCTCCCGAGCTGAGTCTCAGGATGACAGCCTTGGAGTGCAGATTGTCTGCCTTCATGGAGCAGCAGTGGGCACTGATGGCCAGTCTGTCTGGTGCATCTGCCCCGACCACCGGGACGTCGACTTTGAAGTCAACCCCGGAGACTGAGCCAATACTCGAGACCCTCATGGCTCGAAGTCGTCCTGGGTTGAGGTCTCCCTCGACCTCCCGTTCGGGACAGAGGGTGTCAATGCCAGTGCCCCCGGCATCGGGGTGGGTGCCTCGGGGCCCCGCGGGGTCGGACCCTGACTCCTCCTCGGATGAGTCCGCCTGGGAGACGGAAGACGAGGAGTCTCCCGATACTTTTAAGACTCCGTGCATCCCGTCGGACTCACCGCAGTCTGAGCCCCGGAGTAGATCCCCTCCGGAGGACACTAGGTTCTCGGAGTTCGTCCGGGATATGGCCGCTGCCTTGGCTATCCCGGCCGATCGCGAGGAAGAGCCTCGAGCCGAGGAGCTCGATGCTCTACAGTACGACTCTCCTCCGAAGGAGGCCTTTACTGTCCCGGTTCCTCCGATGCTGGAACGGCTCTTCTTCCGGATGTGGGAGGCGCCGGTTCTGAGCAAGCAAGTCGATTCCATCTATCGACTCCGCAAAAGCCCTGGTTTCCAGAAGGCACAGCTACCACACCATTCCATGGTTGTGGAATCGGCCATGCATCGTCTGAAGAGCCAGAAGATGCACTCCGTGGTGCCCCCCCCGGCAGGGAGGCCCGCAACATCGATGGCGTCGGTAGAAAGTGCTTCCAGGGGTCTATGCTTGCTTGCCGTGTCCAGTCTTACCAGCTGTACATGAGCATGTACTTGCGAGACTTGGCCAAGGAATTGGCTGGATTCTCTACTGGTCTCTCCGGGGAACCCTTGCAGAGATTTAAGACCTTGTCCTCGGGTATTCGGGAATGCTCCAAGTTCATTTCCCGCGCCGCCTACGATGGCTTCGAGCCATGGGTTCAGGACAAGTTGGTCGATGTCCCCTGCCGAGGTGAGAACCTTTTTGGCAAACCCGTGACCGAGAAGGCTGTTCAGCTCGAGACCGAGCACCTTACCCGGACAAGGCTGTCGAAGACGACCTCTGCCCCTTCACATAAAAAGAAGGGCTCGGGTAAAAAGTCCTTTTACCCGAGGAAGGGCACTGCCTACAAACAGTACCCTCAGTATCAGGCTGCCCAAGCTGCCCCCCAGGGTCAGCAAGCCAAGGGCCAGGGTAATGGGTCCCGTAGGAAGAGGACCCCCAAGCCTTCTGCCCCTGCTTCCACTCCGCAGGGTGGGGGTTTTTAACTCCTTGAGCATAGCCACTTGGTCCCTGCTTTCCCAGCCCTGCACAGGCGGTCGCCTTGTACTCTTTGCCCACCAGTGGCCTCTCATTACCACCAACAGTTGGATGCTGGACATAGTCCAAAAGGGCTATGCCCTGCATTTTCATCAACTGCCTCCTCCTTACTTCCCAGGGGAGCCCTTGAGGCCTCCCCTGCACACAGACCTTCTCTTTCAAGAGCTCCAAGGTCTGTTGGTAGACAGGGCGGTGGAGCCTGCGCCTCCCCACTTGCAAGGTCACGGATTCTACTCCAGGTATTTCCTGATACCCAAAAGGACCGGTGGCCTTCGACCCATTCTGGACCTCAGGAACCTCAACAAGTTCCTAGAGAAAGAGAAGTTCAAGATGCTTACCCTTGGAACACTTCTGCCCTACCTCCAGCAGGGAGATTGGCTATGCTCCTTAGATCTAAAGGATGCGTACACTCACATCCTCATTCATCCAGACCACAGAAAGTACCTCAGGTTCATTGTGGGAGGAAACCATTATCAGTACAGAGTGCTACCTTTTGGCCTGACCTCCGCTCCCAGGGTCTTCAGCAAGTGCCTGGCAGTTGTGGCGGCCTACCTGAGAAATCAAGGCATCTTTGTCTTTGCCTATCTGGACGACTGGCTCATCAGGGGTCAGACGTCCCTGGAGGCCAGACAAGCCACCCTCAGAACCATTGCTCTGCTTCAAGACGTGGGCTTTGTCATAAACTTCGCAAAGTCCACTTTGCTCCCCTCCCACAACTTGGAGTTCATAGGGGCAAGGTTGGATTCTCAACTGGCAAAGGCATTCTTGCCAGAAGACAGGGCCCAGAGACTGATGGACGTGGCCAAACAGTTTCTAAGCAAGCCCCTGGTCTCCGCCAGACTCTGCCTCAGACTTCTGGGCCACATGGCTTTGACAGTGCATGTGACTCCCAATGCCAGGCTCCATATGAGGCCTGCACAGTGGTGCCTTCGGACTCAGTGGTCTCAGGCCACAGGCCGCCTGAGAGACAGGATAAAGGTGTCCAGACCCCTCTTGGCCTCCCTAAGCTGGTGGCTACATCCACCCAATCTGCTGAAGGGAATGCCCTTCCAAATGCCAGAATACTCGGTGATCCTCACCACCGACGCCTTTATCTCCCTAGCATGTCCTGCCGTGACACTGACCCAGTCGATACCGGGGTAATTGAAATCACCCATTATTATTACTGTGCTATAACTTTTGTTTGCTTCCCTGATTTCTTTGAGCAATTCACAATCCATTTGTTCATTCTGGCCAAGCAATCGATAGTACACCCCCCACTGCCATCACCTTCCCCTTCCCTTTTTACATGGAATTTCAATCCAAAGAGATACTACAGTGAATTTTGTTTCTTGCAAAACTTTAATCCTTTGTGACTCAATACCCTCTCTAACAGAGCGCAACCCCTCCACCAATTTGATCTGCTCTATCATTACAATACAGTTTGTACCCAGGTATTACAGTGTCCCACTGCTTGTCCTCCTTCCACCATGTCTCTGAGATACCAATCATATCTAACCTCTCATTTAGTGCTATATATTCCAACTCTCCCATCTTATTTTTTTTAGACTTCTCGCATTTGCATGCAAGCATTTTAGAGGCTGCATTTTATTCATATTAATCTGGCTATCAGTAGGCAGGGGTAATTTGGAATTTTTAAGCTCTGTCTGCTCTGTACCAAGGGCATTTCGGTTACTTTTGTCTTTATTGGAACCTCTCTGCTTTTGTGCTCTAACTTCAGTCTTTTGCTGGTAACCTTCAAGGATACATTATTCCAAACGATGCGCTCCTGGGTGACTGTCGGCTTTCCCCTATTATCTAGTTTAAAAGTTGCTCTATCTCCTTTTTAAAGGTTAATGCCAGCAGCCTGGTTCCATCCCAGTTAAGGTAGGTGGAGCCCATCCCTTTGGAAGAGCCCCTCCTTTCCCCAGAATGTTCCCCAGTTCCTAACAAATCAACAACCCTCATCCTTCCACCATCGTCTCATCCAAGCATTGAGACTCCAAAGCTCTGCCTGTCTTTTGGGTCTCGCGTGTGGAATGGGAAGCATTTCAGAGAATGCTACCCTGAAAGTTCTGGATTTCAACTTCCTACCTAAAAACCTAAATTTAGCCTCCAAAACCTCCCCTACCACACTTCCCTATGACATTGGTACCGACATGTACCAAGACGGCAGACTCCTCAACAGCATTATCTAAGACCTTGTCTAGGTGGCGCGTGAAATACGCTACCTTCGCACCAGGCAGGCATGTTACCAGGCAATCCTCATAGGTCAGCTACTCCGTCTCAATCTCTGCTGTTTTGTCCTCCATGCGCTTGCTAAATAGTTGTTCCCCGAGGTAAGGGACATCGAGCCGTTTTTTCTGGACCCATTGCTCCAGGTCTGAGGATTGGAGCCAGGCCTGTCGGCGGGCTCGATGCCAGCAGTCTCCACGCAGGCAGAGGACTCGAAGCCGTCGTATGCTGCCCATGAGAGGTACTTGGAACACTCTCCGATGGACTTCGAGGGGGCCTGGAAACGCCGGAGGTGGTCTCTGTCGAGGCCCACCACAAAGCCTCCGAGCTCCTTAGCTGGGCTTTCCGAAACCACGGTCCCCGCTGGACCCTATACATAGCGTCCAGGTGTTTGCTGACAGGGATGGATGCCGGTGTCTCCCACATACGGAGGAGGAGCCGGTTGAGGATAGAGGGAACTGGAACCACGAAGTTTCCTTTGGAGGAGCCTCATATTGAAGAATATCTGACTCCTCTACACGGGGATCTTCCTCCGACACTGTGGTGATGCCAGGTCCTGTACCATATCCTGGACAAACTCCAAAAGGAGGTGTCCTCGGGAGGGAATCGCCGTCTCTGGGTCGGCAGAGAGGGAATCTGAGGGGAAGTCCCGGTGGGACCAGGTCTCGGGGAGGTTTCCCCATCGGATTCCCAGTCCAAGTATTTCATAGCAGACTCGTGATCGGGCGGTTCGAAAAGGATCGGAGACCCACACCAGGCTCCCGAGGTCGAAGCCTGCATGGAGCTGGAGGCGCTCGCCCGTAAAGATCTCGCGCCCGAGGACTGGGACGGAGATCGAGACCCTTGCCGAGGATCCTCACGAGGCCTCTGGCTCTCGGGGGTCAGTGCGGCAGCCCGGGGAGTCCTCGAGGTCGAGGTCTCTGCAGTCTCGAGGCACATGCCGGCAGGACCTGGCACCAGCGACTACTGGGCAGCAAGGAACACAGAAACGCTGTGCTCCAAGGCCAGCATTTGGGCCTTCCACTCGAGAGTGGGGCCCTGCGACACAGATGCCAGGGTGACCGGGTCAGGTGCCTAGGAGGAGAGGGGGTCCTCACTGGGACAACCCTCAGGAGACCAGGCACCATCACCGGAGGCCTCCATATTGGTTCGAGGTACCTTTCTGGGCCACTCACTCTCAGACTCTTGGGTCTGCCGAGGGGGGCTGAGAGACCGGACGCGTGACCTCTCATGCTTGTCTAGCGCCCCCGACAGTGTCCTTGCAGCCTTCTTCTTATGCTCGTGTTCAGGCGATCTCTGATCGGAGTGCTGCTGGGCCCGGGGAGGAGCCTTAGGGGACTCCAGGGGTTGCGGCACTATGAAATGAGAGGCTACCGGGGATACCGGGGCTGCCTTGCGAAAAAGATCATCTAGCTTCTGCTTACGACTCTAGATGGCCTTGGAGGACATTTTCCTGCAGAGGGAGCCTAGCTCCGGGTCATGGTCAGCTCCCAGGCACCTGAGACAATAGTCATGGATGTTTGTGAGCGACATGTTCTTAGAACACCTATCACATTTTTTTAAACCGGAAGTCATCAGGGCAAAAAGGACCCCTACAAGGTTGAAGATCCTCGACGCAGCCAGTGGTTACAAAAGGCGCAAAAGCGTGGGGAGGAAAAAAAAGGATCCCGAGGCAGAGAACCTAAGCAGTGGTGTTGAGATGCAGGAAGAGGACCGACGAAGGCCAGAAAAGCAAAAACAGAGTTAGAAATTGAAAATCTTTTTCCAGGAACAAGACACACATCCAAAGGGCTCCATGGAAAAGGGGAGACTGAGTAAGATGGCACTCTTGGGTGGGAAGAGGACCATGCATGCGTGGTAGCATTCCCAAAAGCTTTCTTTGAAAGCTGGGGACATGCTCCGAGCGGTCTCTGTCAGTGCCGTCACCCATATGCGAGGACTGACTTCCTGCTTGTTCCAGGAGAAAAGCCAATTTCCCTGCTGGAGGAATGGCAGCAGTGTTCCAGGGGAGAGCATTTTGAACCTCTCCCTGACCAGAAACCTATTGAGCTCTCGCAGGTCCAGGATGGACCTGAGGCCTCCAGTCTTCTTGGGGACGAGGAAGTACCTGGAGTAGAAGCCGGTGCCCAGAGAGGTTTTGGCACCGGCTCCTCTGCTTTGTCCTCGAGTAGTCCTGCTAGCTTGGTGAGGAACAGGGTTTGGTGCAGGAGAAGCCTGGTGCTTTCTCCCGGAAAGTACGAGGGTGGTGTCTGATGTAGGTGGAGGTGGTAGCCCTCCTTGATCACTTGTAGCACCCAGGTACCGGTGGTGATGGCTGTCCACCTGTAGGCAAACAGGGCTAGGCGCCCCTCTGTGAACAGCAGAGGAACTCCTAGGGGAGTGGAGGTTGCACCCAGGCAGTCAAAAACTCCCCCTTGGCTGGGCCTGAGCTGGTGCCTTGGGCTTTCTGTTTTCAGGGACCATGTCCCTGGCCCTTCTGTTATTGGCCCTGCTGAGGAGCTGAGAAGGCCTGGAAGTGCAGAGCTCTAGCAAAGCCCCCTTTCTTCCTCGGGAAGAAGGGCTTATTCTCCAGGGTTTTCTTTTGGGGTTGCACAGAGTTCTTCTTTGAGAGCCTGGTTCTCGTGACATACTCTGTCTCTATCTCCGCTACTTTATCCGCCATGGGCTTCCCAAATAGGTTTTCGCCTATGCAGGGGCCATCAATTAGTTGTCCTGTACCCATTTGTTCCAGGTCGGATTGACTGCAGCCATGCATGGCATCTTGCCCTGATACTTGCGAGGCCACCATGGACGATGAAGCCAACATAGGCTGCTCAGGACAAGAACTTCAAGCATACTTTTACTGCAGAGGTTAGAGTCTTGAACCTCTGCAGGGGTTCGCCATCAAGGCCTGCTGAGAATCCCCCAAGCTCCTTCGACAGTTTCGTCAGGTACATGCCGATATAAAGCTTGTAGGACTGGATTCAGCATTTTATTTATTTATTTTATTTAACAGTTCTTATATACCGCTTTATCATTGAATCAAAGCAGTTTATATTATAACTCACAGTATTACAAGAAACTTGCAAAGAAACTTGAGGGGGGGTGGCATGCAGGAGATGCACTGATGCATAACTTATTTACAAAGAACTTATGTACATACAGTGGGTGGGTGGTGTTCAACTGGTTAAGAGTTAAGTGGTTACATGGATATGATCAGTAAAGAGGAACGTTTTTAGTTGTTTTCTAAAGTCCTTCATTTCAGTGGTGGACCTTAGTGTTCCAGTGAGGGAATTCCATATGGCTGGTGCTGCAAGCGAGAATGTTCTCTTTGTCAATGATTCCTTTGCTCTTTTGTATTCAGAGGGTGTAGGGATAGTGTCAATTGTACTTTGTCTTCAAGGTCTATTATTGTCTTTGGTGTAGAACATTTCCTCTAGAGCTCCCGCTGTCATGTGATTTCTTATCTTGAATACGGTCAGGGCATATTTGTATCTAGCACGTTCGGTGATAGGAAGCCAGTGGAGTTGATGTAGGAGAGGAGTTATATGTTCTTGTTTATTTGCACCAGTGATGACTCTAGCAGCTGTGTTTTGTACCAGTTGTAACGATCTTGTAGCTTGCTTTGGTAGGCCTTGATAAACTGCATTGCAATAGTCTAGGATATGGGTTATAACTGCTTGACAGACCGATCGGAAATGGTCCTAGTTGAGGAGTGGTTTGAATCTCCATATGGTGGCAAGCTAGTATAATGCGTTTTTGGTGATTCTTTTGATGTGTGGTTGTAGTTTTAGCTGGTGGTCGAGTGTTACTCCAAGGTATCGGATTTCATCTTTAATTGGGATGATAGAGTTTGCTACTGTTATTGAAGTGGGTAGGATGTGCGAGGTATTCCAAGTGATGATTAGTGCCTCAGACTTTTTCATATTTATGTTTAGGTTATTGTTGGAAAGCCAGATGGATATTTCTTGGAGGCAGTTTATGATGGAAGAGTAATCTGGAGAGTCTAGGTTGATTGGTGTGTATGCCATGATATCGTCGGCATAGACAGCATATTGGAGCCTGTGCTTCTTGAAAATATTGCATACTGGTTGTATGTAAATGTTAAAGAGCAGGGCCAACAGAGAGGATCTTTGTGGTACCTCTAACGTTGTTTGAAAAGCAGCAGATGTGTGTGATCCTACTTTGACCTTCTGTCTTTGGGTGCTAAGGTATGATTGAAACCACTTGTGGGTAGTGTTGCATAGGCCAATGTCCATTAGTCTGTTCAGGAGGATGTTGTGGGATACCGTATCAAAAGCAGAGGAGATGTCGATGAACACTAGCAAGAAACCAGCCTTGATGCTGTCTATTTCTCCGAGCAGGGTGTCGAATAGATGGATGAGTAGAGTCTCAATGCTGTGGTTATGGCGAAAGCCGTGTTGATGTGGGTCTAGTGGAGCATGTGTGTCTAGGTGATCCTAAAGCTGTCTCTGCACTGTCTTCTCAATGACTTTGACCATAAAAGGGAGGCTCAAAATTGGTCTAAATGTAGCAGGATCTGTGAGGTCCAGTGTAGTTGTCTTCGGGACTGGACGGATAGTGGCTTCTTTGAGTGCAGTGGGCATGTAGCCTTGAGCTAGGGAGGCACTTATTAAGCTTTGGATGACTCTGATCAATTCACCCTTTGTTGATTTTATCCATGCCACCGGGCAGGGATCAGATGGAGCTTTGCTTGAGTTTAGTTGGATTATAGTATGGGTAACTTGTTCAATTGTGGGGATGTGAAAATCACTCCACTTGCTTGCTACGTTTGGTCTTGCATCTAGTATGGGGGGGGAGTGTTAGTAGGGTTTTCGGTGCTCATGGGTGTCTGTTCTTGGCAAGGAGAAAATCTGCAAATGTTTGTGAGTGTATCTTGTCTTCTTGTAATGGTTCTTTTGTAAGGGATTGTACTATCTATCTCGAAAAGCTCTCTAGGCTTGTTGCTCGCTTTTAAGATGAGATTTGTGTGGTATTGCTCTTTTTTACTGTTAAGGTTGTTGTAGTCCTGTTGCATGATTGGTATTCCTTTATTGTGTTATCCGAGTGATCTCGCCTACATTGTCGCTCCTTCTGTCGTAGCTTTCTTTTAGCTGTTCTGATAATCTTGGAGTACCATGGGGCAAGTTTTTTTCTTGTAACCCTAGGATTAGCTCTGTCTCGTTCAGGTGTTCTTGCTGCTCTGCTTATAGTAGTGTTCCATACGTCTATAGCCTTGTCTAGATCAGTGCAGTTTTGGGGGAGGTTATGGAGGATGTCGTTGACAAATTTGTCTCTGTCAAACCCCTTAAATCTTCTAGTCAGGTTGGGTGTTTTCTGTGGTTCAGGTGTGGATGAGAGCTTGATCTTAAATTTTATAGCATGGTGGTCTGACCAGGGTATGGCATGTTAGCATCGAGCCCTGAAAGGTTTTCCGGCCCAGGGGTGAGGGTTCGGGCCTCCCCTTCCGGACAGCACCGACGAATGGGTTGTTTGGCTCCTAAGCCTGCAAATGGCCCACTATGACTATGGAGTTATGGGGAACCTTGGTCTTTTGGAACCGAGGGCTTCGGCGTACCCGGTACATGGCGTCAAGGTGCCTGCTAACGATTGGTACTGACACTGGTGTTTTCCCACATGCATAAGAGGAGGCGGTCGAGGATCAGGGTCACTGGGACTGTAATGGTTTTCTTCGGGGGTGCCTCATATTGGAGGATCTTAAATTCCTCGGTTCGCCAATCCTCCTTGGCCTCAACAGTAAGAGCCTTGGCCATATCCCTCACAAAATCGAGGAATGTCATGTCCTCTGGAGAGGAACAGCTTTGGGTCGCTGGGGAAGACTGATCCAAGGGCACACCACGGTGGCGCCTTGTGTCCGGGGACTCTTCGTCCTCAATCTCCCATTCGGACTCAAAGTACAAGTATAAGTCAGATGCTGCACGATCAACTCGGTCGAGGACCGCTCTTTGAGGTGCATGACCTCCAGAGGATCATCAGTCCGAGCTGCAGGCACTCAACGGGGAGGACCAGTGTCCCGAGGGACCTCGACCAGGCTCTCTCGGGGCCAATGGTGCTCAAGGATTGGTTCGTCGTCCAGGGAAGCCCTCGATGTTGAGGATCCGTCATCAGGGTGGATGAACCGGACAAGTCAGACAATTGCCCGCTGCATGGCCACCAGGGCAGATATACTGCTCTCTAAGGCTGCCATTCTGGTCTCCATGCCAGTTGGCTCCGCAGCCTTCAACATGGGCACCAAGGACTTCGGCATCAGTACTGTCGAGGGAGAATCTACGAAGATGGTCTCAGAGGTCCAAGGCCGGTCAGCAGGAGCTGACGACTCCTTGCAGGCTGCTCCTGCCCCGACTCCCTAGACTAACGCTTGGGAATGTGGGTCCTGGGGTGGGATTTCACCTTCTTCCCGGATTCATCCTCAAAAGTAGTCTTCGAGGATTTTTTTCTTCTTATGCTCTACCTCTGGAAGAGGAACCGCGGCTGTGGGACTCCGAAAAGATTCTGACTTCATGGGTACAGAGGTATCGGAGAGGGTCCTGGAGCATGGTGTCACCGAAGACTCCAGGGCAGAGTTGGACTTCTGAAATAACTTTTCCTGCTGCTGATGGCGGCTCTTTAAGGCCTTTGGGGTCATGGTTCTGCAGAGCTCGCAGTTGACTCATTGTGCTACGGACAAGGCATCAAAGGCAGTAGTTGTGTGGGTCGGTCAGTGACATTTTGCCACACCGGTCACACTTTTTAAAGCCACTAGAGGCCATCGGAAAAAGGGGGTCCCCACCTCCCAGCAGGGGTCCAAGGCCTTTGGCTGAAAAAGGGCGCAAACGCTGGTCGAGGACAACCTTGATGAAAAACTAAGAAAAAATAAATAAACAAATGGAACCGAGGAGCGACACCGAAGTGAGCTGGCTCGGGGGCAGAAATGAACTGGTAAGCAAACCACATAAAACTTGAGAATAAAATCAGACTTATTCCGGGGAAAATTGGCCAGCATCCCAAGGGTTCCGTGGAAAAAAGAAAACTAAGGCAAAATGGACCCTTGGGCGGGAAGTGGACCACGCATGCGTGGTGCATCTCCCAAAGATTTTCTTTGAAAGTTGTAGAGATAATTCCGGGCAGGCTCAGTCAGCGCAGATGTCACCCATATGTGAGGACTGACTTCCTGCTTGTTCCCAGAGAAAAAACATACTGTAAAGATATTCATATTGTTCATTCATGTGGCTGAGAAATTCAGATAACTTCATCTGGATAGCAGTGGTACTGTAAGGCAGCTGATAAAGTTGGGCCTTATCCCACTTAAATTTTATCCATGGAAGTCGATATAAAGCCCTAAGATTGAGAAAAACTACTTATGCAATTGGTCCTGGCTGCTGACCAAACAAGTGGTTTTGAAAAACTGATCTTTTTATTATTATTTTAGTTTTAGCAAGACTAAAACTGCAATAGAGCAACATTTTCTAAATTGCCATATATCCAAGGTGTCTAAATTTTCACATACCTGCCATAAACTGTGATCCGAGTTATCGTCCATGAGAAACTGAGCCTCCATCAGATCGCATCGCTGACCTAAAAAGTGAGAAATATCTTCTTAATCAATACAGCTATGCTTTCAACTATATGGGCCCGATATTCAAAGGCATTTACACGGTTTACAGACCTGTAAATTGTGTTAATGCTGCTTAGAGGGATATTCAGCGGCACTAACACGGTAAGTGCCACTGAATATCCCCAATTAATATCGCTACACACCCCAATGCTAACCATGTAGCATCAGGGTGTGTCATGGGTGTTAGGGAAGCAGCATCTGTCGCTAACCGGGCAGTGGCGATATTGCAAAAGCTGGCCTATACCTGTGGAAGCTAACCGGGCAGCGACGATTTTGAGCTGCTGCCCAGTTAGCTTCTGCACCAGTAGAGGCTGTGTGGCAAACCCGAATATTAAATGCCAGTGACTGGATATAGCCCCGTCACTGAAAATCTGGGTTCTCGCTTCAGCGACAGCAGCTAGCCGCTGCAATCATGCTAGCCTCCGGCATGGAATATCAGGCCATACGTCTATAATTGAGCTTTGGAGATCACAACTTCTAAGAAAAATGTTCACTTCAACCATAATAATTCTCTCTCTGATTTTTTTTTAGCTAGTTTCATTATCAGTATTTGATAACAAGTGGCCATAGATGTATAATGGCACAAAAAGTATAACTCCTAGCAGGTGTTTTCTGAAGATAATGGCATCACTAGTCACACAACTGGGCACCTTCAAGAGCATTCTGAAGTGTTGGCAACATACCTCTGGGCAGGTTCAGTAGTCCCAGTGTGCCTCAGTTCTATTACTGAACTCAAATTGCTCAATTGCAGATAGGGAAATGGAAGGGAACGTGCAACTGGTGATTCTACTGTCTTCCGAGAATATCCATTAAAGGAAAGCAACTACAAATTTCTCTGAAGATAATTAGAATTATCAGTCCTACAAACAAGACTCCTAGCTAACAGTTGCCTTAAACCAGAAATGAAAAAATTGAACACACAGAAAAACCACTAAACTAAATAGGATCAACAGAAGATTGTCTGTAGTGCAATCAGAATAGATCTATACTTCATTAATTTTCTGTCGGGTCTCACAAAACAGAGGAGAGTGACTGCGGTTGTTGTGGATTCTGGACTGTTGAAGCTAAGTTTAGCCATTTCAAGTTTCGTTGGTTTCACTGTGAAGTTATACTTATTAAAAAGGGTCTCACTCACATTGGGTGTTGTTGTACAGTCACTCTCCTGTTTTGTGAGACCCGACAAAATAATTTTTTTTTAAATTAATAATAAAAATGAAGTATAGATCTATTCTGCTTGCACTACAGACAATCTTCTGTTGATCCTATTAAACCAGGAGTGGGCATACCATTTATTTATTTATTTAACTTTCTTATATACCACACTATTTAGCATCAGCGCGGTTCACAGAGAACATAAAAGACCAGAACAGGCTGTTCGGTATTACATATAACAGGAGTATCAACTTGGAAAACATGGGGGAACTATATACATAGAACATATAATCTGTTAAACCGATTACATGATAGAGTTATTTACATAAGTTAGCAGGGGTGCTAGGGTCAGGAGAAAACTGTGGTTAAATTTGTGGTGGGACTATTATCTTGCACTTCAAATAGGTTAAATTTAAGGGCCTTTCTGAACTGGGCTAGGTTGGTTATTGCACGGATGTCAGGTGGTAGGGAGTTCCAGCATTTTGGAGCACAGAACATGAAGGCTCTGTTCGCAGTTGATCGGCTGCATGTTGTTATGGCCTTTGGTGTTATTAGAGAGTTTAGTGCTACTTGTCCTCTCGATCGGTTTGGTGGTAATGGCTTGTATGAGCTCAGTAAGTGAGTTGGCTGATAGACCATAGATGGCCTTGTAAGTGAGAATCAAGGTTTTGAACATAAGCCTGCCATGTACAGGGAGCCAATGGAGTTGCTTGAGGATAGGTGTAACATGTTCACTCCTGGGCGCTCCTTGTAGAACCCTTGCAGCAGTGTTCACAGCAAGCTGTAAAGAACTTAGGGTGGATTGTGGGAGTCCTTGCAGAATAGAATTGGCGAAATCGAAATGCAGTAATATGAGTGCTTGGTAGATGGTTCTGAAGTCCTCTGGGTCCAGTAAGGAACGTAAGTGTCTGAGTGTGCGGATCTTGAAGTATACCGCTTTTACAATATTGTTTACGTGTGATTTCATATCGAGATGGTGGTCTAGGGTGACTCCGAGGTATCTTATTGTTTCTTTAGTGCATAGATCAGCTCCCTTAACAATTATATGATGTGGTGGAGTGAAGTTGGGGTCTCTTGTGACAAAGAGAACTTCAGTTTTCTTGTGCTGGATGCGGAGGTTCTGTGAGAGGAGCCACTCTGATACTGCGTCAAAGCAATTTATTATGGGCAATAAGTCTGTTTGCATTGTGGAAAATGGCATGTAAAGTAGGATATAATCTGCATATATCATACATTGCACATTGAATGATCTGATGATATTACAGATAGACTGCATGTATATGTTAAACATGAGAGATGAAAGAGAGGATCCTTGCGGAACGCCTTGTTTTTGATGGAAGAGATAGCGTAGTTAATCACCTGTAACAGGTGTTCTCCAGGAGCAGCAGGAATCAGTCCTCACATATGGGTGACGTCGGCGCCGACGGAGCCCTCGCGGAGCAATTTTCCCCAGCTTTCAAAGAAAGCCTTTGGGAATTGCAGCACGCATGCGCGGTCCTCTTCCCGCCCAAGGGTGCCATCTTGCCCAGTCAGATGACATAGCTAAAAGACAGCAAAAAATTAGTAAAAAAGAAAGCATAGAACTGCAACTCCAAGGGGAGGAGGGAGGGTTGTGAGGACTGATTCCTGCTGCTCCTGGAGAACACCTGCTAAAGGTGAGTAACTACGCTTTCTCCAGGACCAAGCAGGAAGTCAGTCCTCACATATGGGACTCCCAAGCTTAAGGCTACCGGAGACCCTAAGCACAAAAAGGAGCTCCCTCAAGCTCAGTAGCCCAGAAGGAAGGAATCTTCTCTGAATATGTCTCCAACCGGTAGCCCAACATCCGGGATGGAGGGTAGGAGTTGCCTATACCTCGAAGAGGTTACAGAGGACTGCCTGTCCGAAAGCACTGTCCCTGCGGGACTCCCTCTCCAGGCAGTAATGGGCCGCAAAAGTCTGGCTTGAAGACCAAGTAGCGGCCCGGCAGATGTCTGCCAATGGAACAGAGCGGAGGTAAGCCACTGACGTAGCCTTCGCCCGAACACGATGGGCCGTGACTCGACTTTCCAACGAGAGGCCGGCTGCCTCGTAAGCCCAAGCGATACAGTCAGCAATCCAGATGGACAGAGTACGCTTGGAGACAGGGAGCCCCAACTTATTGGAGTCATAAGAGACGAAGAGCTGAACAGCCCTTCTGTGCTCCCGCGTACGGTCAAGGTAGAAGGTTAACGCCCTTCTACAGTCCAGGGTATGCAGGACCATTTCAGCTCGGCTGGAGTGTGGCCTGGGAAAGTAGGTCGGAAGCACCACCTCCTGGTTGATGTGAAAAGGGGAAACCACTTTGGGAAGAAACTTAGGGTGAGTCCGTAGGACTACCCGGTTCTTGTAGAACCTAGTGTAAGGAGGATCAGACACCAGGGCCTGCAGCTCACTAACGCGTCTAGCAGAAGTGGGGGCCACCAAGAACAATGTTTTCCAAGAAAGAAAACGAAGAGGACAGGTAGCCATAGGTTCAAAAGGCGGACAGGTAATCCGCTGTAAAACCACATTGAGATCCCAGTCCGGGGCTGATGGGCGCAAAGGTGGTTTAAGGAGAAGGAGGCCTCTGAGAAAACGAGCCACCAGAGGGTGGCTAGAAAGAGGTATGCCATCCACCGGCATGTGATGCGCAGAAAGAGCACTGAGGTGGACCTTGACTGAGTTGGACTTAAGTCCAAGATTGGAGAGGGAAAGCAAGTACTGCAAGACCACTGATGCTGAACAGGAGAAGGGATCTTGAGACTGCTGAGCACACCAGACGGAGAACTGATGCCACTTAAGAGTGTAGGACCTCCGGGTGGAAGGCCGCCTGGAGGCCAAGGCGACCTCCTCCACATCCGGAGGCAGGCAGAGGGGAGCAAGGACTACCCTTTCAGCAGCCAGGCCATCAGATGAAGGGACCGGAGGTTGGGGTGCAGGAGAGTCCCCTGATCCTGTGACAGGAGGTCAGGCTGAAACCCCAGAGGAAGAGGGGTGTCCACCGCCAGCTGCATTAGAAGTGGGAACAAAGGTTGTTTCGGCCACCGGGGAGCCACTAGGATCATCGAGGCTTTGTCTCTGAGAACTTTGAAGAGTGTCCGAGACACCAGCGGCATGGGAGGAAAGGCATATAAGAGGCCTGTGGACCATGGAATCAGAAAAGCATCCGCCGCTACTCTGAGAGGATGCGGTTGACGAGAGCAGAATCTGGAAAGTTGCCGGTTCAGAGGACTGGCAAACAGATCCATGGTGGGGAGGCCCCACTTGAGAAAGATCCGCTGAACCACAATCGGATCCAGCCTCCACTCGTGTGGCTGGAGGATCCTGCTTAGCTTGTCGGCCAGGTAATTTTCTTGACCCGGGAGATAGACAGCTTTGAGGAAGATGCCATGGTGGACGGCCCAAGAGCATAGTTTTTGTGCCTCCTGACAGAGAAGGAAGGAGCCTGTTCCACCTTGTTTGTTCACGTAGAACATTGCAACCTGATTGTCTGTCTGTATCAGCACCGACTGGTGAGAAACCAGGTGAGAGAATGCTTTGAGCGCTAGGCGGATGGCTCTGAGCTCCAGGAAGTTTATCTGCTGAGCAGACTCCCAAGGAGTCCAGAGACCTTGAGTACATGTCCCTTGGCAATGTGCTCCCCAACCCAGGAGAGAAGCATTGGTCGTCAGGACCTGAGAATGCGGAGGGGGCTGAAAAGTCACTCCTAGTACTAGGTTTGGCAGATGAAGCCACCATTGTAGAGAAGAGACCAGCTGGTCGGAGATCTGTACGGAGTCCGCTAGGCTCCCAGTGGCCTGATGCCATTGTGTGCGAAGGCACCATTGAGCAGGTCGAATGTTCAGGCGGGCATTGGGGGTCACATGGACCGTGGAAGCCATATGGCCGAGCAGTCTCAGAAATTGCCTGGCCGAGACCAGGGCATTGCTGTGAAAGTGGCTGGCGAGATCCATGAGCCGCTTGGCCCTGTCCAGAGGGAGGAAGGCCCGTGCCTGAAGAGTGTCCAACCTGGCGCCGATGAATTCGAGATTTTGAGAGGGGAGCAAAGTGGACTTTGCGAAGTTTATGACAAATCCCAAGTGCTGGAGTAGAGTCACAGTGCGATGAGTGGCCTGAGTGGCCTCTTGGGAAGACTGGGCTCTGATGAGCCAGTCGTCCAGGTATGGGAACACAAAAAGGCCTTGAAGTCTTAGATAGGCCGCCACCACTGCCAGGCATTTGGTGAAAACCCTGGGGGCGGAGGATAGGCCAAAGGGCAGTACTCTGTACTGGTAATGATTTCCTCCCACAACAAACCTGAGATATTGTCTGTGGTCTGGATGAATAAGGATATGAGTATACGCATCCTTTAGATCCAAGGAGCATAGCCAGTCGCCCTGCTGGAGGTAGGGCAGCAGGATTCCAAGGGTAAGCATCTTGAACTTTTCCTTTGCAAGGAACTTGTTGAGGTTTCGCAAGTCCAGGATGGGTCTGAGGCCTCCTGTTCTTTTTGGTATCAGAAAGTACCTGGAGTAAAACCCTTGACCCTTCAGGTGGTGGGGCACCGGTTCCACAGCCTGTTCCTGAAGGAGACTTGCTAACTCCTGAAGGAGTAAGTCCTTGTGCAGAGGGAGTCTCGGAGGCTCCCCTGGAAAGTAGGAGGGAGGTACCTGGTGAAAGTGAAGAAGATAGCCCTTCCGAACTATGTGAAGTACCCAGGTATCTGTGGTGATGTTGGACCACCTTTGGGCAAAGTGGACCAGCCGGCCTCCTGTGCTGAGAGAAACCAGCTGAGGGGGAGAGGCTATGCTGATGAAGTCAAAAACCCCCACCCTGCTGAGCAGGGGCCGGTGGTGCAGGCTTGGGGGCTTGCTGCCTACGGGACCCATTACCCTGTCCCTTGGCCTGCTTACCCTGTGGGGGAGCTGCTGAGGCCTGATACTGAGGGTAGTATTTATAGGCAGCCGCCTTCCTCGGGTAAAAGGGCTGTTTCCCCGAGCCCTTCTTTTGAGAAGGGGCAGAGGTCTTCCTTGAGAGACGAGTCCTGGTGAGAGTCTCGGTCTCGATCTGTGCAGCCTTCTCATCCATGGGCTTGCCAAAGAGGTTTTCACCTCTGCAGGGGACATCGACCAACTTGTCCCGCACCCATGGCTCGAGGTCGGACGTCTGAAGCCAAGCCTGGCGGCGTCCACCGATGCCGGCTGTGGCTACTCGAGCCGATGCCTCAAAACCATCATAGGCTGCTCGAGAGATAAACTTTGAGCACTCCCGAGTACCAGTTGACAAGGTTTGGAACCTCTGCAAAGGTTCGTCGGAGAGACCAGCAGAGAACCCGGCTATTTCTTTAGCCAGGTCCCGGAGATACATGCCCATGTAGAGCTGGTAGGTCTGGACTCGACAAGCAAGCATAGAGCCCTGGAAACCCTACCGAGGGCATCCAGGCTTCGGGCCTCCCTACCGGGGGGCACAGAGGAGTGCATTTTTTGACTCTTAAGTCTATGCATGGCCGATTCCACCACCATGGAATGGTGCGGTAGTTGCGCCTTTTGGAAGCCGGGGCTCTTGCGGACTCGATAAATGGAATCGACCCGCTTGCTTAACACCGGCGACGACGCCGGGCTCTCCCACATGCGGAAGAGAAGTCGTTCCAGCATCGGAGGAACCGGTACAATAAAGGCCTCCTTCGGGGGAGAGTCATATTGGAGGGCATCGAGTTCTTCGACTCGAGGCTCCTCCTCGGGATCCGCGGGGAAGGCCAAGGCCTTGGCCATATCCCGCACGAAGTCCAAGAACCGGGTATCCTCCGGGGGGGACCGTCTCCGAGGTTCGGACTCGGCGGAGTCCGATGGGACACACCGAGTCCGAAAGGAACCAGGTGACTCTTCGTCCTCGGATTCCCAGGCCGACTCCTCGGAGGAGGAGTCGAGCGGCTCCGGTCGGGCGGGCATCGATGCCATCCGCCCCGACGACCTCGGTCCCGAACGGGAGGCCGAAGGAGACCGTGACTGAGGATCGACTCGAGCCCTCATGGACTCGAGGATCGGCTCGGTCTCCGGGGTCGACTTGGAGGTCGACGTCCCGGCGGTCAGGGCAGAAGCACCAGCGAGGCCAGCGATCAATGCCCGCTGCTGGTCCATGAAGGCAGTCAGACTGCTCTCCAAGGCCGTCAACCTGAGTCCGAGCTCAGGAGACCCAGCAGCCCCCGACTCGGGCCCCGACGGCGTCGGGCCCGACGTCGGCTCCTTCGGAGGCGATTCTACGAGGACAACAGTACTCACGTGAGCGGGCAAGTCCATCTCGAGACGAGGATGTTTGGAAGGCCTCTCCACCTCTGAGGACCCGGGACGGGAATCGGGGCTATGCGACCTGGCCCTCGAGGAACCAGGAGCGTCCACCGATCCCGCCCTCGCGGGTTTCTTCTTCCGATGATGTTCCCGGGTAGGAGACCCCCTTTCAGAGGAACTTCGACGATGCTCAGGACCAGAGTCCCGAGACGTCGAAGCCTCTGACGAGGTCCGAGCCCAGCCGGAGTCAGAGAAGATACGTTCCCGCTGATGCTGCTGACTCCTCAACGCTTTTGAGGACATTTTGCCACACGGATCACATATCATCGGGTCATGATCGGGTCCGAGGCAGCGGAGGCAGAAGTCGTGTGTGTTGCTAAGAGACATGAGATTCTTACAGAGGTCACACTTTTTAAACCCGCTGGCAGCCATGGGGGGAAAAAGGGCCCCTGCGAGGTCAAAAGACCGGGCTGCCAGTGAAAAAGTAAGAAGGCGCGAAATCTGTCACGATGGACAAAAAAACGAAAAATAAAGAACGGACTCGCAACCGGCGTCGCGGGTTCGGGCGGGAAAAGAACCGGCGTCGAAACCGAGAGAAAAAAGAGAAATAAAATCAACTTTTCTGCGGGGATTCACAAACAACGTCTGTAGGGCTCCGCGGAAAAAAGAAGACTGGGCAAGATGGCACCCTTGGGCGGGAAGAGGACCGCGCATGCGCACTGCAATTCCCAAAGGCTTTCTTTGAAAGCTGGGGAAAATTGCTCCGCGAGGGCTCCGTCGGCGCCGACGTCACCCATATGTGAGGACTGACTTCCTGATTGGTCCTGGAGAATTGATTCTCCCTTTGCAGATTTTACATACGTATTGCATTCTATTATCCAGGTAAGATTTACACCACTCAAGTGCTGAGCCACAGATGCCTTTTTCCTTCAGTCGTCCAAGAAGTATCTCATGATTTACCGAATCAAACGTTGCTGCTATATCCAAGAAGATTAGCACAACGCCTTGTCGGATGTTATCTATGCTAGTGAGTATATCATTGTAAAGGGTGGTGATAATTGTTTCAACGCCATGATATTCTCTGAAACCATGTTGAAAATGGTCTAGGGGGGCTGCGGAATCTATGTGGTCTTGAATAACCAGTGGGCCATTTTCAGGCATAAGGACATTGACTTTGGTTTGCCTATCTTTATAAATTTGCATCTTACTGGCCCCTTGATGCTTGAGCTCAGAAGCCTTTGCTGATGTCTGACAAGAAGCAGGACCTGCAGTAGGGGCAAAATTTACTCCCCCTTTGCATTAGCTTCCCCATACTCTTATTCTAGCTTCTAATGTGGCTGTTCCTCCTGCTGCTCTCCTCCTGCTTCTGCTCTCCTCCTCTGGTCTCTGTTGCTATTGCACAATTCATTAACTGGCTGTAGAACCCTGGAGAAATAAGGTTGCATGGTTCAAACAGCCAATTAGCGAACCATGCAACAGGACCTGGAAAAACTATGCTGATGTTTATTTTCAACTCCACTCCCTAATTTAGGCTTGTGGCAGCTTACAAGTCTATTTCTAACACTGGATGTGTTTATAACCACCATTTGGTATATTTGTTGTTAAGTGCAGTCGGGTCAATGCAGACTCATGGCAACCCTCTAGGATAGTTGTCCTCAGCGCTGTACCTAGTCCTGTGCGAGCAGTGTAGCCACACAGGGCACAAAAGATTAGGGGCGCAATTTGGGTTGCCAGCCCCGGCTCCCCCATCACTGCCTGCTGCTGCCCTGCCACTGCCAGGTTTTGTGTTTTCTCATTGGCAGCTGTGCCAGCAGCAGCAGAGCAGACCTGTCCTCAAATTAAAACAACAAAAAAAAAGTACACGGGTGTTTCTGTCTTCGCGTTTGAATGCAGGTCTGGCCCCTTCCTCCCTCCTCTGATGTAGGCTGCATCAGAAGAGGGAGGTACCAGATCAGCCATTCAAGTGCATCTATCCTCTGACACAAACCTACGTCAAAGGAGGAAGGGATAAGATCTGTGTGAAAGTGCAGAGAGAGTAGTTACTCACCTGTAACAGGTGTTCTCCAGGAGCAGCAGGAATGAGTCCTCACATATGGGTGACATCAACGTCGATGGAGCCCCCATGCGGAGCATTTCCCCAGCTTTCTAAGAAAGCCTTTGGGAATACACCCACGCATGCGCAGTCCCCTTCCCGCCCAAAGGTGCCATCTTGCTCAGTCAGATGACATAGCTAAAAGACAACACAAAAACAAAATGAACTATGTACAACTGCAACTCCCAGGGGAGGAGGGAGGGTTGTGAGGACTGATTCCTGCTGCTCCTGGAGAACACTTGTTACAGGTGAATAACTACTCTTTCTCCAGGACCAAGCAGGAAGTCAGTACTCACATATGGGTGACTCCCTAGCTCTGGGCTACCAGGAACCCAGGCTGAAAAAAGAAACTCCCTCTGTGAAGCCGTAGCATGAAGGAAAGAATTTCACTGAGACCAGAACCCCTTGGTAGCCCAACAAGAGGGCAGGAGGGTAGGAGTTGCCTAAACCCCAAACATATTCCGGAGTACTGCCTGACCAAAAGCACTGTCCCTACAGGACTCCCTCTCCAGGCAGTAATGGGCTGCAAAAGTCTGGCTTGAGGACCAAGTTGCCAACCTACAGATGTCTGCCAACGGAACAGAGCGGAGATGAGCTACTGATGCAGCCATGGCCCGGACACGGTGGGCTGTAACTCGACTCCGCAAGGGAAGGTCTGCCGCCCTGTAAGCCCAGGTGATACAGTCCGCCACCCATATGGACAAGGTACGCTTGGAGACAGGAACCCCCAAGTTGTTTGGGTCAAAGGAGACGAAGAGCTGAGTAGCCCTTCTATGACCCTTAGTACGCTCAAGGTAGAAACACAAGGCCCTTCTACAATCCAGGGTGTGGAGGACTTCTTCACCCCTGCTTGCATGGGGCCTAGGGAAGAATGTTGGAAGAACCACCTCCTGGTTTAGGTGGAAGGAGACGACCACCTTCTGTAGGAACTTAGGATGAGTCCTAAGGACCACACTGTTCTTATAGAAACTAGTGTATGGCCTGTCACAGACCAGGGCCTGAAGATCACTCACTCGCCTGGCCAACGTCAGTGCCACTAGGAAGAGAGTCTTCCAAGAAAGGAAGCGAAAAGGGCACGTAGCCATAGGCTCAAAGGGTGGGCGAGTAAGCTGTTGCAAAACCACATTCAACTCCCACTCAGGGGCAGGTGGACAGAGAGGAGGCTTTAGCAGGAGCAAGCCTCTGAGGAACCTGGCCACCAGGGGGTGAACCGACAAAGAGTGCCCCCTCCACCATTGAGTGGTGGGCTGCCAGAGGAGAGAGGTGTACCCTAACCAAATTGGACTTAAGACCCTGATTAGACAAGTGCAGCAGGTACAGAAGCACTGGCACAGGACAGGAGAAGGGGTTTTCCTGGCGCTGATCACACTACAGGGAGAACCGCCTCCATTTCAGGGGATAGGTCTTTCAGGTAGATTGCTTTCTTTTTTTTTTTTTTTAAACCTCTTTATTAAGGAAAAACAAGGAAATACAAGTAATAAAACATCACAATATAATACAGAATGAAAATTCCACGATTATAATAACCCTCAGCCCACAAAATGGAGTGCAAGAAAAAAATAAGAAATATCACAGATATCCCGAAACAGAGGAAGTCAAATAATTAACGAACTCCTATTATACTAAGCAAGGAACTCCATAAAATATTACTTTACAACTGAGCCCTGCAAAAAGGTCTCTAACTGAGACGAATTGAAGAAAATATACGTTTTACCCTGAAGAATTATTACACATTTACATGGGTACTTCAGAACAAAAGCTCCTAATTCCAAGACACGAGGACGCAATGCAAGAAAAGCCTTTCGTTTTAACTGTGTACTTCGACACACATCAGGAAAAACCTGAATCATCTGGCCAAAGAACTTCTCATGACGAAACTTAAAATAAGAACGCATAACAAGTTCTTTATCTTTCTCTAATAAGAAGCTAACTAATAGAGTAGCCCGAGTAGGGATTTCCTCCACAGATGTCTCCAAAAACTGAGAAAGATCCAAACTCGGAAGAGTCAACTGATCCATTTCTCCGTGAGCATCACCATCTGGCTTCAAGTCTAACAACCGTTTTTCCCGAACTCCAACTGGCAAATAATACAGTTTGGATAAGGTTATAACTTCTGGCTCAGGAATTTTTAACACATCCTTCAAATATTTAACAAATAATATGCTAGGAGACAGATAGTGAGTTCGGGGGAAATTTAACAAACGTAAATTTTTCATATGTAAAGCATTTTCAAGTATTTCATCACGACGATGAAGTAAGAGAGAGTCCTGGACAGATGACGCCAAAGCACATTGAAATGAAGTAATTAAACCGTCAGTTTTAACTTTAGAGGTCTCAAGGTTCCTCAATCTATCTTGATGGTCAGCTAAGACAGTCACCGTCTCTTGAGTAAATTTCGATAGTTTAATGAAGGATGAATTAAGAGACAGTTCAGTCCGAGACACAATCTGCCAAATATCTTGCAAAGATATATCTTTCGGTGGTTCAGGAGTTTCAGGAGATAAAGAAAAATCAAAAGAAGAAGGTAATGTAACGTTCACAGGATTTACCTTTAAGAAAGTCTCAGGCAGTTCAGCGGGTTTGGATGAAGACCCGTCCCTACCTAGGTGGGGAACGGCTGGATCCAGAGAAAGGAGCTCCTGGCTGGGTGGGGTTACAACCCTATGCGGTATAGGAGACATGCCTTCAGAAACAGAACTCGCTTTGGCGCCCCTTCGGAGCACGTAGGAGTACATACCTTTGGCTTGTTGTTTTTATTTTTTCTTGATATCGGCGTCTATGGGGAAACACAAGAAGAAGCCAACTTTACCATCTTCCTCTTTAGGTAAGGCTGTAAAGATGGTTGGTCCCATGGATACTCATTTTAATTCCATGGATTGCTTTCTTGAAGCTAAGACAACTTCTTCGACTTCCTGAGGCAAGCCCCAGGGAGCCAGCACTACCCTTGCAGCTTCCAGGCCATCAAATTGAGAGCTTTGAGTGGGGTGCAGAAGGGATCCCTGATCCTGAGAAAGAAGATCGGGTTGAAACCCCAGAGGAAGAGGGGTGTCCACCGCCAGCTGTAACAGGAGGGGAAACCAGGGTTGCCTTGGCCATCTGGGGGCCACCAGGATGACCGAGGCCCTGTCCCTTAGAATCTTGAACAAGGCTCGAGACACCAGGGGCGTGGGAGGGAACGCATACAGTAGGCCCTGGGACCATGAGATCAAGGCGGCATCCGCCGCCAATCTTTTGGGATGCGGTTGCCTGGAGCAGAACTGGGGCAGCTGCCAGTTCAGGGGACTGGCAAAGAGGTCGATAGACGGAAGTCCCCACCTCAGAAAAATGGTCTGGACCACTAAAGAGTTCTGAGACACCACTGTGCAGGCCGCATATTCAGGCGAGCATTGGGGGTCACATGTACTATCGATGCCATATGGCCCAGGAGCCGTAGGCAAAGCCCAGCGAAAACCAGTGGGTTGCTTATGAACCGGTTGGCCAAGCTTATCAGCCTTTCCGCCCTGTCCTCTGGCAAGTAAGCCTTCGCTTGAAGGGAGTCCAACCTTGCCCTTATGAACTCCAGGTTCTGAGAGGGGAGCAAAGTGGACTTTGTGAAGTTTATGACAAAGTCTAGTTGCTGAAGGAGAGAGACAGTACGGAGGGTGGCTTGCCTGGCCTCCTGGAGAGTCTGACCCCTGATAAGCCAGTCATCCAGGTAGGGGAAGACAAATATACCCTGGTTTCTCAAGTAGGCAGCTACCACAGCTAGGCACTTCGTGAAAACTCGTGGAGTGGAGGTTAGGCCAAAGGGCAGTACCCTGTACTGAAAATGGCTTCCTGCCACCACCAACCTGAGGTACTTTCTGTGGTCTGGATGAATGAGGATGTGAGTGTACGCATCCTTTAGATCTAAGGAGCATAGCCAATCTCCCTGCTGGAGGTAGGGCAGTAGTGTCCCAAGAGTTAGCATCTTGAACTTCTCTTTTTCCAAGAACTTGTTGAGATTTCTCAGGTCCAGAATGGGCCGGAGACCTCCAGTCCGTTTTGGCACAAGAAAGTACCGGGAGTAGAAGCCCTGTCCCCACAGATGTGGAGGTACAGGCTCTACCACCCTGAATTGAAGCAGACCTAGCAGTTCCTGGAGGAGGAGTTCCTGTTGCAGAGGAGGCCTTGGAGGATCCCCTGGGAAGTAGGTAGGGGGTACCTGATTGAAATGGAGCAGATAGCCCTTTTGGACTATGCTCAGTACCCAAGCATCCCTTGTGATGGGTGGCCACTGGTGGGCAAACAGGACCAAGCGACCCCCCGTGCTGAGGTGGGCCAGCAGGGGTGGAGAGGCTATGCAGAAGGAGTCAAATATCCCCTCCCTGCTGAGCAGGAGCAGGAGGCTTGGAGCTTTCTGCCTATGGGGCCCATGTCCCTGGCCCCTTGGCCTGCTGACACTGATGGGGAGGCCTGATAATGAGGGAAAGGTTTGTAGGCAGGCGTCTTCCTCGGGTAAAAGGTCTTTTTCCCCGAGCCCTTCTTCTTATGAGAAGGGGCAGAAGTTTTCAAAGACAATCTTGTCCTCGTCAGAGTCTCAGTCTCGAGCTCAGCGGCCTTTTCGGCCATGGGCTTGCCGAAGAGGTTTTCACCCCGGCATGGGACATCCACCAACTTGTCCTGCACCCACGGCTCGAGGTCCGATGACTGTAGCCATGCCTGGCGTCAAGCAGCGATGCCAGCCGCCGCTACACGGACCGAAGCCTTGAAGCCATCGGAGGCCGCCCGGGAGATGAATTTAGAACATTCCCGGACCCCTGAGGACAAGGACTGGAACCTCTGCAAAGGTTCCCCGGAGAGACCTGCTGAGAACCCGGCTACCTCTTTAGCCAGGTCCCGCAAATACATGCCCATGTACAGCTGGTAGGCTTGGACATGGCAAGCAAGCATCGTGCCCTGGAAGCACTTTCTGCCGATGGCATCTAGGCTTCGGGCCTCCCTGCCAGGGGGGCACCGCAGAGTGCATCTTCTGGCTCTTCAGACGATGCATGGCCGATTCCACAACCATAGAATGGTGCAGCAGCTGCGCCTTATGAAAACCAGGGCTCTTCCAGACTCGATACATGGAATCGATCCGCTTGCTCAAAACTGGTGCCGAGGCCGGTGCCTCCCACATTCGGAAGAGGAGCCGTTCCAACATCGGAGGAACCGGCACAGTAAAGGCCTCCCTCGGGGGAGAGTCATACTGGAGGGCATCGAGCTCTTCTGCTCGAGGCTCCTCCTCGGGGTTGGCAGGAACATTCAAGGCCTTGGCCATGTCCTTAACGAACTCTGAGAACCGGGTATCCTCCGGAGGGGACCTACTCCAGGGGTTTGGACTGCGGCGAGTCCGAAGGGACACACCAAGTCTGAAAAGTGTCGGGGGACTCCTCGTCCTCCATCTCCCATGCAGACTCATCCGAAGAAGAGTCGAGGGGCTCCGACCGCGCGGGTTCCGGCAACACCCGCATCGACGCCGGGACCATCGGCGTCGACGCTCTCGGTCCCGAACGGGAGGTCGAGGGAGACCGTGACCAAGACCGGACTCGGGCCTTCATGGCTTCGAGAACCGGCTCTATCTCCTGGATCGACTTAGACATCGATGTCCCGGTGGTCAGGGCAGATGCACCAGTCAGGCTGGCCATCAGCACCCGCTGCTGATCCATTAAGGCAGACAATCTGCACTCCAAGGCCGTCAGCCTGAGTCCAAGCTCAGGAGACTCAGCAGCCACTGACTCGGGCCCCGGCGGCGCCAGGCCCGACGTCGGCTTCCTAGGAGGAGAGTCCTCGAGGACAACAGGACTTATGTGCTCGACAGACTTCGGCTTTATATGGGATACCTTAGTTGGCTTCTCCAGCTCCAAGGGCCCGGGGCGGCGGTCAGGGGTCCGAGATCTGGCCTTCGAGGAACCAGAAGCTTCCTCCGATGCCGCCCTCATGAGCTTTCTTTTCCTCTTATGCTCCCGACTGGGGGACCCCCTTTCAGAGGAACCCCGACGAAGCTTGGGTTCCAACTCCCGAGACGCCGAGGCCTATGACGAGGTCCGGACCCGTCCGGAGGCAGAGTCCAAGAAAATCCTCTCCTTCTGATGCTGCCGGCTCCAGAGTGCCTTGGTGGACATTTTGCCACATGGGACACAGACCTTGGGATCATGGTCAGGCCCGAGGCAACGCAGGCAGCAGTCGTGTGTGTCGGTAAGAGACATTAGTTTCTTACAACAATCACACTTCTTAAAATCACTGGAGGCCATCGGGAAAAAAAGGGCCCCCGCGAGGTCAAAGGACCGGCCCTCCAGGGAAAAGAAAAAAGAGTGCAAAAGTGTGCCATGAAGGGCAAAAAACAGAAAAATAGAGATCGGGTCGATACCGGCATACCGAACCCGGGCGGGAAGGGGAACCGGCATCGAACCGGACAAAAAGAGGCGCGAGAATGGCAGAAAAAAATCCAAATTTTTCCGGGTGACATGGACAGATGTCTGCTGGGCTCCACGGAAAAAGAAAGACTGAGCAAGATGGCACCTTTGGGCGGGAAGGGGACCGCACATGCGTGGGTGTATTCCCAAAGGCTTTCTTTGAAAGCTGGGGAAATGCTCCGCATGGGGGCTCCATCGACGTCGATGTCACCCATATGTGAGGACTGACTTCCTGCTTGGTCCTAAACTATATTCAATCTTCAGTCAGGTGGTGCATTGTTGATAGAATGGCATCCATGGCTGCTGTTATTTTTTTTCCATGCATCGCATTGGTGGCCTTCCTCTTTTGCACTGACCTTCAACCTTGCCAAGCATGATGTCTTTCTTGAATGCTTTCTCTCTTTGAATGTGTCATCCAGAGTAAAAGTCAAAATCTTGTCATCTGAGCTTCGAAAGATTAGGTTTGATCTCCTCTAGTACCAACAGATTTGTTCTTCGGGCAGTCCATGGAATACACAGTATTCTTTGCCAGCATAATTTGAAGATATCGATTTTCTTCCTGCCTCTCTTCTTCACTGACCAACTTTCACATCCATATGACGTTATTGAAAATACCATGGCTTGGACAAGTCATCTTATCTAGGGCCTTCATAGTTGCTCTGCCAACAAGAGCAATACATCATCGGATTTCTTGACTGTCATTTCTTTATTGATTATTGATTGATGCAGCTTAAAGATGTCTATTATTTCTAACTCTTCACCACCAAGTATGAAATTATTGATTTTGCCAGTGGTCAGGATCTTTTTCTTCTTCATGTTAAGGCGCAGGCCCATTTTAAGATTAATGTTCCTTGATCTTGATATGCAAATGTTTTAGATCATCTTCACTTCCAGCCAGTAGCATGGTATTGTCAGCAAAGCAAAGCAAAAGTTGTTATTTAACAGGTTTTTTAATACCGCTTTATCATTTCACTCAAAGCGGTTTACATTCTAACTTAAACTTGGTAATATACATTAAACAGAGATAATGATAACTTGTATTTTTCTGAGGTAATGGAGGGTTAAGTGACTTACCCAAGGCCACAAGGAGTGCTAGAGGGAATTGAACCCTGGTCTCTTGGTTCCCAAACCAGTGCTCTAACCATTAGGCTGCTACTCCTTGTCCAGATCTACTCTAACCCCAGGACTCCTCTAGTCATTGGACCTGCTTTGTCAATGCAGTTTTAGTGAGAATTACAGGCCTGGCTGTTTGTGCATGAGTACACCAGCTGCAAAGGCTTATTAAGTCTGTTATCTCACCTCCATAAACTGCTGTTGGCAAGCATATTCTATAAAATAATTAGATATTTTTACTATTCTTCATAATTTTTCAATTAGATTCAAAAATCAATTAGATTCAAAAATACAAAAATGTTTTAAGAAAAATGTTTTTAATGCAATTTAAAAAAAGATGTTTTAAATTAAAAACAAGATTATTGGGTTTTTTTATCCACTTTGTTAGCAATCAAGGTTAATTCTTATACAAGCCATCCTTATTACTATTCAAAACATTATCAGAAAAGATATACAACATAATAGATGTGCTTGAAAGTGACAGTTAGTAAGTCTAATTCATGTGTGGATACAACCACTTACTTAAAAATACATTTATATATTAAAGCAGATTTCCATAATGAGCAATACCAACCTTGGTTCAAACCAGAACATGAGGATATTGTTACCTATTTCTTTGGAATGAAAAGATAGCATAAAACATTTTGAAAAATGGCAGGAAAAAAACTTCTCTTACTGGTAAGATCTACAGAAGTCCCATCTATTCTAGAGTCTTGCGAACTGCTGCTGCTGTAATTTCCATCCAGGCTTTTTGCTAAGATGGTAGGAAGATTTTCACTTGCACCAGTTTCTGCTAGGTTGTCAGACATTGTAGGGTTACTTAGTTGGGCAGCCTGAAATAATGAAATCCAATAGTATTTTGTCAAAAATGGTTTAAGAGAGTAACAAGAAATTAGACCTTACCTGCTAATTGTCTTTCCTTGAGTTCTCTCCGGGCCAGTCCAGAACATTTGGGTGGTCAACCCGCTCCAGCAGCTGAGGACTGAAATCTGAAAGTTTTCCTGGCAGTATACCCAGCTCCCCCTGGTGTCAGCTAATCAGTCTTATGGTAACAAAGCAGAAAACACTCCAACTATTAGAACACGGAAAAACAACAAAAACTAGCTAAACAGACTACTGTGTACAGAGAACAAACCAGGCGTGCCTGAAAAAGAACAAAACCATTCCAGACAGCCATATGCACTGCAGAGATGCGGAAGCGTTCAATATTAGTCTTATGTGTTCTGTTTTTTTTTTTCTTTCCTTTCTGACAGTTTGTATGCTACTTAAAGGAACTCCAGCATCCCCCCTTCATCGAAAAACTGGAACGCTATGGCCAACCTACTGAACACACTTACCGCTGTAAATCTCGCAGACGACTAGGGTGGGTCCTGGACTGGCCCGGAGAGAACTCAAGGAAAGACAATTAGCAGGTAAGGTCTAATTTCTTGTTCCTATTTGTCTCTCCAGGCCAGTCCAGAACATTTGGGAAGTACCAAAGCAGTACCAAAAGATGGGAGGGTCCTGCGAGACCTGCCACAAGCGCCGCAGCGCCAACCCTGGCGTCCTCCCTAGCTTGTACGTCCAACCGATAACGCCTTGCAAACATATGCAAAGACGACCACATAGCTGCCCGACAAATATCCACCGGCAGAACCAACGCATACTCCACCCAAGAGGTTGACTGACCTCGAGTAGAATGAGCCCGAAGCCCCAACGGAACCGGTTTGCCCTTTGCTTCATACGTGGCGCGAATCGCATGTTTCACCCAGCGAGCGATAGACGCTTTAGTGGCCGCCTTACCTTTTGTGGCCCCCCGAAAAGCACAAATAACCTGTCGGACTGACGAAATGACTCCGTTACCTTAAGGTACCTACACGACACACGGCCCAAATCCAGCCGTTTAAGTGACCGATCTAAATCACTGCTCCCCAAAGTTCGAAACGTGGGAAGGGAAACGACCTGATTGACGTGAAAAGGAGAGACAACCTTGGGAAGAAACGATGGTACTGGCCGCAACACCACTTTTTCTGCCGAGAAATGTAGGTATGGCTCCTTGAACGAAAGAGCTTGCAGATCCGAAATTTGTCTAGCCGAACACAAAGCCACTAAAAAAAGCAGTTTTCCAAGACAACTCTCGCAGATGCTCCGATGAGCGACCCACAAACGGAGGCTCCGTTAACGCTTGCAACACCAAGTTCAAATCCCAAGGAGGAACAACTGGTCGCATTGGAGGCCGAATATTCTTAACGGCTCTCAGAAAACGAACATCATCTGGATGTGAAGATAGCTGCCTCCCCTGCACTCTACCCCTGTAGCAGGTCAGGGCCGCCAAGTGAACTCTCAGCGTACTGAGAGCCAAACATTTATCCAAACCGTCCTGAAGAAAACCTAAAATATCTGAAAGCAGCGCCCCCCAGGGCTTTACCCGACGCTCGCCGCACCACGCTTCAAACACTCTCCACACTCTGATGTATGCCAACGAAGTTGACCTCTTTCTGGACTGTAACAGTCGCTATTACTGAGCTCGAGTAACCCTTGCGTCGCAATTTTTCCCGTTCAAGAGCCAGGCTGTAAGACAGAATCGATCCACCTGCAGCATGAGCACTGGCCCTTGCCTCAAGAGATCGTAGTGAACGGGAAGCCTCCAGGGCGGAACTACGAGAAGTCGCATCAGATCGGCGTACCACGGACGCCTGAGCCAATCCGGAGCCACCAGAATCACCGGACCTCTGTGAGACGCCACTCTCTGAATGACTCTCCCCAATAGTGGCCATGGAGGAAAGACATAAAAAAGTTGATCCCGTGGCCAAGGTTGAACAAGACCGTCCAGTCCCTCGGACATGTGTTCTCTGCGCCTGCTGTAAAACCGCGCTGCTTTCGCATTGGCTTGCGTCGCCATAAGATCTAAGATGGGCTGCCCCCACCGCAGCGAAATCTCTCGAAACACCGCCTCGTGCAGCTCCCACTCCCCCGGATCCAGACGATGACGACTGAGATAATCGGCCTGAATGTTGTCCTTTCCTGCCACGTGCGCCGCCGATATCGCTAAGAGATGGTCCTCCACCCAGAGAAACAACTGCTGACTTTCCTCTAGCAACACTGCACTGCCCGTGCCGCCTTGTTTGTTTATATAAGACACTGTCACCTGATTGTCTGAAAAAACTCGAACGGCTTTCCCCCCGAGCACTGCTACAAACTCCAGTAACGCCAGACGAACCGCTCTGAGCTCCAACCGATTGATCGACCAGCTCCTCTCCTCCACAGTCCAAGTTCCTTGCGTCACTCGATCCAAGCAATGAGCCCCCCAACCGCAGAGACTGGCGTCCGTCGTGAGCAACACCCAGTCGGGCATCTCTAGCGGGACTGCCGCTCGCAGATGGGCCGGCACCAACCACCACTGCAAACTGAGACACACCTCCTCCGGACAGACCAGCCTGCGGGAGAGAGGGTGATCCTGAGGAGACCAACGGGACAACAACGCTCTCTGAAGCGGCCGCATCCGAGCTCGGGCCCAGGGAACCAGATCTAAGGCCGCCGCCATCGAGCCCAACAGCTGCAGATACCGCCAAGCGGTCGGAGCCCTCACTCGCAGAAACGCCGACACCTGCCGCAGAATCTTCTGCACTCTGTCGTCTGGAAGAAAAACGGAACCTACCTCCGTGTCGAACGACGCCCCTAGGTAAGTCAACTGTCAGACTGGCTCCAAATGGCTTTTCGCATAGTTGATGACCCAACCTAACTGCTCGAGGAACTGCACTACTCGCGCTGTGGCCGCCACCAATTCTTCCCGAGATGGCGCTTGAATTAACCAATCGTCCAGGTAGGGATGAACCTCAATCCCCTCTTTCCGTAGCGCTGTGGCCACTACTACCATCACCTTGGTAAACGTTTGAGGCGCTGTAGCTAGCCCAAAAGGTAATGCCCGAAATTGAAAATGTCCCATGGGCACCGCGAAACGCAAAAACTAATGATGTTCGAGCCTGATTGGAATATGCAAGTAAGCCTCGGTGAGATCGATGGACGCCAGAACTTCGCGCTGTCGAACCGACCGTATCACCGACCGTAACGTTTCCATCCGAAAATGGGGCACTCGCAAACAACGATTCACGTGTATGAGATACAGGATAGGTCAAAAAGAACCTTCTTTTTTGGGCACCACAAAATAAATCGAGTATCGACCTAAGCCGCACTGGTCTGCAGGAACCGGTACTACAGCCTGAAGAAGCAACAAGCGTTGCAGAGTCTCCTTGACGGCTTCCTTCTTTGCCTGCGGACCGCACGGGGATAGAACAAAAGCTTCTGGGACCGGCTGAGCGAATTCCAAAGCATAGCCGTCCCTGATAATCTCCAGAACCCAACGGTCCGTGGTTATGCTGGCCCAGGTGGAGAGAAACTGTTGTAACTGACCGCTGTGATAAGGAAGCTTATCATAGTTCAGGAAGGAGCTATAAAAGAGGTGAATTGGCTCTGAACAAGCAACCTGTCTTTGCTGGTAGAAATACTAAAACAGAATGTTTTCATAAAAGACTACCAGTCCCAGAATGCACCAGGTTTCAAACAGCCTCTAGAAGAGCTGAAGTGGGGAAACGTGTGTTCAATCAGGAGAGCTATGAGGTAATCCCCAATCACTCATCTCCAGGGCAGGGCTTGATTCAGCACAGCTGAGCTGTACTAGGGTGGAGCATCCCTCTAAGCAAGTTAAAAGTAAAACATATTCTACACAGAATCAGATCAAGAGGAGGAACAGGAACTCAGAGCTCAAGGACAGAGAGAGCAAGAAGAGAAAGACATCTTGGAGGTCTAAAGAAGGAGCCCACAGCAGTACGTGTGTTGGGAGTCATTCCAGAGGCAAGCATACTCCATTGGACTGGAGGAAGCCAGAGGAGTGGGGTTACAGAGCCAGGAATTCCCAGACGGCACCTTTGAAGGAGACAGCTGCATTTGGAAGGGGCCCTAAGACCAGTGCAAGAAGGTATGTGAAGAGAGACCCAGTGTCCAGGGATCTTGATTGGAAGGCTGGACATAAAAGCTGGACTACTTATTGGCCAGGATATCTGGAGAGGAAACCTAACAGCAAAGGAAGCTCAGGTATGAACTCTGATCTATGCCCTAGCTCTTCACCTGGAAGACAGCAGGGAAACAAATATTATCCTGAGAGTGATCCATTAAGGAATTCCTCTGAGCCAGACCATGATATTAATTCTATGATATTTGAAGAAGAAGGAGATATTTTAAATGATCAGAATGAATACATGGATTGCTCTCTGTCTAGGCTGCTGTGGTAAAATACTTTCTCAATAATACAAAAACCACCAAAAGGAACTATAACTTGTTCTTTTATCTACCCAGAAAAGTCTGCAAGAAAGCTTTATTTATTTATTTAACAGTCTTTTCTATATATTTCTTTAGGGTAGGATTTGAGCCACGTAGAGAAAGTGAACCAGCAAAGGGGTTTGCAGCTGGCTAATTATTGGTAATTAAGCCATTCACAATTGCACGTGAGCTCTGAAAGGAAACTACTGTTTGTGTGTGTAAATGGAAGAAACTTATCCTTGAAAAAGAACAGTTTTTGTTACTTTTGGCTTTTGTTTTTGCTTTTGGAGCACTGCTAAAAGTTATTAGCAGGATCCCTCAAAAAGACCTTTTCTGTTTCCCATCAAGGTCTTTATTGTTTGATTGCTTAAGAAGTTCAGTTGCTTATATCATGATTTGTTTTTCCTAAGTACAATACTGAAGCAAGTGTCCTTTTGTGTTACCAAGTAAATCTGTGTGGGAGAATTAACCCCATGAATAAAATATATTTTTCTTTGCTTACACTCGAGCAACACAACTCATTATTTTGTGAACGGCTGATTCTGGTATGAATGGACTACATCCCCCACAATCCTTTGCAAGTCATAATAGTATTTTGCCTTTGCCAAGACTGTGGACATTCACGCCCAGCGCCCCCGTTTACACCGCCCACCAGAATCCCCACCTGGACCGGCCTCGCTTCATTGGGACTTTTTAGCTGAGGACTGCTGAGCATTAAAGTAGCCTCGGTTGAAACCTCTGGCCCCTCGAAAGGACTGCCCCCTAGCCACAAAGCGTCCCCGCTGATAAGGAGCGAAACGGACTCCCCGAAACCTACAAAAGTTTCGACCGTGACCCCGTAGCAGGGTGCCTGGCTTTGCTGCTCTCGGACAATCCTCCGGTAGCTGACCGCCTTTGGAGTCTCCCAAATCTTTAACAATTTTCTCTAACGCCTCTCCAAACAACAACTTGCCCTTGTATGGAAGCCTTCTGAGACGCGCCTTAGAGGACGCATCTGCAGCCCAATTCCTAAGCCATAGGAAACGTCTGGCGGCAATAACTGAAGCCATAGCCTTTGCAGAAATGCGAACCAAATCATAAAAAGCATCCACTTGATAGGCAGCAGCCGACTCCAGCTTAGCCACGTCTGCTGCGGCTTCCTCTACTCTCTCCGAAGACTGCTCCCCTTGCAGCCAGCGGATAGAAGCCCGGGAAACATAAGAACCACAAATAGAAACTTGTAGAGGTAACGTAATGGAATCAAAAGCTTGCTTTAGAAGCGCCTCCAATCTACGATCCTGCAAGTCTTTGAGGGCTGTACCCCCTTCAACGGGAATGATGGTTTTCTTAGTGACCGCCGAAACCAACGCGTCCACCTTAGGCATGCGCAAAAGGTCCCTTTCATCCTGAGGCACCGGGTACAGCCGAGCAATCGAGCGACCCCCTCGCAGAGAAGCCTCTGGGAACTCCCATTCAGACTCTATCATCTGTTTGATAACTCTATGTACCGGGAAACACCTCTGCTCAGATCTAAACCCCTGCAATAAGGGATCCTCTAGGGGCTCCTGTTGAACTGACGGAAGGACTATACTCAGAGCCATCAGCGACTGAGAAATCAATGCTCCCAGCTCTTCTTTGCGGAACATTCTAAAGACATTGGGATCCTCTCCCGGTCCCAGTTCACCTTACTCTAATTCACCTGGCCAGGCTTCCAGCCCTGCCTCCGAGAGAATCTCCCCCTCTTCAGCTCCTTGAGAAGGAGAAGTAGGGGGTTCCCTAGCTTCCACGCTCCTGTCCTTACCCTTCAGCAACAAGGAACTAGCCTCCCCCAGGTCCTCAGCTGAAGGACCAGCAATCTGGGCTCCAAACAGGTCATCAGAGCTAGGAGTGTGAGACAATTGAGACTTCTTTAGAAGAAACGCATTATGCAGAGATAAAATAAATTCCGGAGAGAAATAAGAGCCCAGGGACTCCTGCAGCGCCGACATCGGCTGCTGCTGCAGGTCTACCCGCTCAGCCTGCTTGACTTGTCTTCGATTTCTTTTTCTGGGGCTTGCTGTGTAGCGCGGGAGAAACAGCCTGATCCGTTAAAATGGCCGCCGTTCCCGCTCTCTCCACGTAGCTGTGAGCCAGAGCCAAAACCCCCCTCAGGAGTCTTAATCCTCCATTGCCTGAACTGCCCGATCACTAAAAGACCGCAAAAACCAAAACCCAAAGCTGTACACTGCAATTCAGCCCCCTCGACCTCAGAAGAAACGGCCCCATGGGAACCCGACAAACATGTGCTGCCTGAGCCGCTAAACCAAGATCAAGCCCCGAACTACCATGCCGATGAAAAAAACCCAAAACTCACCCGAACAGCCAAAAAGCACTGCGAGGAGAACCGGAACGTTAAGGGGACTTACCGGCACTGACCGATGGAATTCTCACAGCTCCCCTTCACCGCTCTGCCGCTGCTAGCGGTAAGTTTGGGAAGGGCCGATAACCCGAGGTAAGAGGAGGAATCTGGGGCTCCCAGACCTGCTTATACCTCCTCCGATCCCCCGCTTCTTGAAGAGGCAGGCTCTACCCCCAGAAGACGGAGCAGCGCTGTCAGCAGAATAAGGGGAGCTTCCCTGAATCGCACTTGCTGCAGCTTACAGTACGGTCCTCGGACTTCAGCCAGATCGCACTTTGTAAAGGAGATCAAGTAATTTTATTTTCTTGTTCGTTCTCCTTTGTCCTCTTTTTTTTTTTTTTGAAAGGACTGCTAGGAAGCAAGGTTCTTCTCCCCTGCCTGTTCTGTTCTCTTTAATTTCGTTCTTTACCAACTTATCTAACTACCATCCACTGTACTATTCAGTCTCTGGGGAGCTGGGCTAAACGACGTCCTGTTCAGCTGCTGAGGACTGAAAGACTGATTAGCTGAAACCAGGGGGAGCTGGGTATACTGCCAGGAAAACTTTCAGATTTCAGTCCTCAGCTGCTGGAGCGGATTGACCACCCAAATGTTCTGGACTGGCCCGGAGAGACGAATAGGAATTCAAATGTTACTTTAAAAATGTTTATGCAAGCTTTTGCATATACTACATTAAGACATTCCACTAAAAATACAATTTAGCTTTAGTTTTTATAATTTTTAGTGTGGACGTTCTGAACTATAGCACAGCAGAAATCTGTAAATATACACAATGATAAATTGTTCTAAAAATGAAAGAAAATGTTAGTGTGTGTACACATGTGGCAATGTTGTAAATGTTAAGACTAAAATTATGTGGAGAGGCATAAACTAATCACAACCAGAAGAGTAGTCATAGGTAAAATATGAACAGGATTAATATGTAAAGAAGAAAAAGCATAGTTACTCACCTGCAACAGGTGATCTCCAGAACAGTAGGAATCAGTCTTCACATATATGTGATGCCAGCATCGATGGAGCCCCGTGCGGGAACATTCCCAGCATCCAACACTCCCGCCACGCATGCGTGCCTGCCTTCCTTACCGCCTTCCTAGCAATTCTCCTCAGTCAGATATAGAGCTTAGAGAAAAACCAGAAAACAAAAACCCATTCTATAACTCCAAGGGAGGAGGACGGGATGTGAAGACTGATTCCTGCTGTTCTCGGAAATCACCCGTTACAGGTGAGTAAAGAGTAGTTACTCACCTGTAACAGGTGTTCTCCAGGAGCAGCAGGAATCAGTCTTCACATATGGGTGACGTTGGCGCCGACGGAGCCCCCATGAGGAGCATTTCCCCAGCTTTCACAGAAAGCCTTTGGGAATGCAGCACGCATGAGCGGTCCCCTTCCTGCCCAAGGGTGCCATCTTGCTCAGTCTGATGACATAGCTAAAAGACAGCAAAAAAAGAAAAGTGAAATATATGACTGCAACTCCCAGGGGAGGAGGAGGGTTGTGAGGACTGATTCCTGCTGCTCCTGGAGAACACCTGTTACAGGTGAGTAAAGCACAGTTACTTACCTGTAACAGGTGATCTCTGGGAACAGCAGGAATAGTCCTCACATATGGGTACGTCGGTACCGACGGAGCCTGCGCGGGAAAGCTCCCCAGCTTCCCAAAAGGAAAGCTTTTGGGGCTTCCCACAGCGCATGCGCGCTGCCTTCCCGCCTTCCTGACCAACTCTCCTCAGTTCGAGTTTAAAGCTGAGACAATAGAGAGAGGAAAGGAAGAGAAAGAGATACAACTCCTAGGGGAGGTGGGTGGGTTGTGAGGACTATTCCTGCTATTCCCAGAGATCACCTGTTACAGGTAAGTAACTGTGCTATCTCCAGGAACAAGCAGGAATGAGTCCTCACATATGGGGACTCCCTAGCTGAGATGCCTGGGAGATCCCCTCCGTAGGTATTTCATCTTCCGATGGATCTCAGGCATCCATTAAGGGAAGGTGGGCAGGAGTTGTTTAAGAATGGAACAGGTGTTTGAGGACAGCCTGACCAAATAAGGCATCCCGGCGGGAGTCCTTATCCAAGCAGTAATGGGCTGTGAAGGTATGAACCGAGGCCCAGGTGGCTGCTCGACAGATCTGTTCTATGGATACAGAGTGAAGATGAGCCATAGAGGTGGCCATGGCTCTCACATTGTGAGCTGTGACATGGCCCTCCAGAGAAATGTTTTTACTCTGGTAAGCAAACGAAATACACTGAGCAATCCAATTGGAAAGTGTTCGTTTTGAGATTGGAAGTCCCAAATGAGAAGGATCGAAAGCAACAAAAAGTTGGGAAGACTTTCGATGTGGCTGAGTCCTATGGAGGTAAAAGGCAAGAGCTCTTTTACAATCTAGAGTATGAAGGTTCCGCTCTGCATTGGATGCATGAGGAGCTGGAAAGAAGACAGGTAGGTATACTTCTTGATTAAGATGAAAAGGTGAAACCACTTTAGGCATAAAGTGTGGATTTGTCCTAAGGACTACCTTATCATGATGGAACCTTGTATAGGGTGGATTCGCCACTAAGGCTTGCAGCTCACTGATGCGACGAGCTGAAGTGACTGCAATGAGGAAAATAACCTTCCAGGAAAGAAATTTCAAGGAGGTAGTGGCTAAGGGTTCAAAAGGTGGCTTCATAAGCTGACCAAGAACCAAGTTTAAGTCCCATGCCACCGGAGGAGGCCTAATGGGAGGTTTAGTTAAAGTTAGGCCTCTCATGAATCTTGCAATAAGAGGATGAGAGGAAATAGATTGTCCATTGAGAGGCTTGAGGGATGCTGAAATAGCACTCAAATGGATCCTTACTGAATTCGTTTTAAGGCCTGCATTGGAGAGATGCAGGAGATATTCCAATAGAGAATTGATAGGAAGAGCAAAAGGATCAAGATCCTTTTGAGCACACCAAATGGAAAATCTCTTCCATTTAAAAGCATAAGAACGCCTTGTGGAAGGTTTTCTGGAAGCATGGAGGATATCTTTCACTTGTTGAGAGACATTTAAGTCTTGAAGGTCTAGGCCTTCAGTAACCATGCCCTGAGGTGGAGGGACTTGGGGTTTGGGTGCCACAAAGTCCCCTCCTCCTGAGACAGAAGGTCTGGAGCAGCTCCCAGGTCTAGGGAGGGACCCTGGGAGAGATGCAGAAGTAGAGGGAACCACACTTGACGTGGCCAGCGTGGAGCTATGAGGATCATAGATCCGTGATCCCTCTGCAGTTTGAACAGAGTCTTGGGAATCAAAGGAATGGGTGGAAAGGCATATAGGAGGCCCTGACCCCAATGAAGGAGGAAGGCATCCCTGGCCTGAACCCCCTGACACGGAGTTCTGGAACAGAACCGGGGAAGTTTGGCATTCCACGGACTTGCAAAGCGGTCTATGTCCGGGGTTCCCCATTTCTGAAAGATTCTGAGTACCTGATCCATGTGCAGGGACCACTCGTGTGGAAGCAGAACTCGGCTGAGTCTGTCTGCCCAAGAGTTTTGAATTCCTGGGAGATATACTGCCAGGAGATGGATTTGATGCTCTCTGGCGAAGGCCCACAGTCTGAGAGCTTCGTTGCAAAGCAACAGAGAGCCAGTCCCTCCTTGTTTGTTTACGTAGAACATGGCTACTTGATTGTCGGTATGAACAAGCACTGTCATGTTGTAGAGGAGGGTATGAAAGACCTTGAGAGCAAGAAAAATTGCTCGAAGCTCCAGAAGGTTGATATGAAGGGCAGTCTCCTGCGGAGACCAAAGGCCTTGAGTGGAGAGGTCTTGAAGATGAGCTCCCCAGCCTGTCTGGGAGGCATCTGTAGTGAGGGTTGCCTGGGGTGGTAGCGGTTGGAAGGGGGACCCCAGCAACAGGTTTTGAATGGACATCCACCACTGGAGAGACCCAAAGAGACGTTTGGAGGTTTCTATTTGGTCGGAGAGAGCTCCTGATGCTTGGGTCCACTGAGTGGACAGAGTCCATTGAGCTGCTCTCATATGCAGGCGAGCATAAGGCACCACATGAACTGTGGAGGCCATGTGGCCTAGCAATTGTAACATCTCTCGGGCAGTCAAGTGAGTTCTGGACTGAATCTGAGAGGCCAGGTGCAATAGCCGGTGGCAACGTGCCTGGGGAAGATAGGCCCTTGCTGTGGTGGTATCTAACCAGGCCCCTATGAATTCTAGGGATTGAGTAGGGGTGAGTTGAGACTTTGGCAGATTGATGACAAGTCCCAGATACTGCAGAATGCAGATGGTGTGGTCCAGGGAAGTCTGAGCCTGAGATGGAGCTCGGATGAGCCAGTCGTCTAGGTATGGGAAGACAAAGATTCCCTGAGTGCGTAGAAATGCAGCCACTACTGACATGCATTTTGTGAACACTCTTGAAGCAGAGGCTAGACCAAAGGGGAGTACTCTGTACTGGAAATGTTTTCCCTGGAACAGAAATCGAAGGAATTTTCTGTGGGATGGGTGGATGAGTATATGTGTGTACGCATCCTTTAGGTCTAGAGAACAAAGCCAGTCCTGACTCTGAAGGTAAGGAAGGAGAATACCCAGAGAGAGCATTTTGAATTTTTCCTTGCACAGGAATTTGTTTAATTCTCTCAGATCTAGGATGGGTCTGTGTCCTCCTGTTTTCTTTGGTATCAGAAAATAGGGGGAGTAGAACCCTGAGCCCTGTTGGAGGAGGGGAACCTGTTCTATTGCCCCTTGGGCAAGCAGGGTATTCACCTCCTGATCCAACAGGTGTAGGAGAGATGGGGGAGAGATGAAATGTCTCACCCTGGGATAGATAGGAAGGCTGGAAAAATGCAGTTTGTATCCCTCTCTGATGATAGAGAGGGTCCACTGCTCTGATGTAATCTGTTCCCATCTGGGAGCAAAATGAGTCAGCCTTCCTGGAATGGTGAGAGGCTCCGGTTGCTGCAGAGCCAGAAAGGGTATGTTCTCTAGAAGTAAGTCAAAAACCCTGAGGGGGTTGGGACTGTTGAAGTGTAGCACCTCCTGCAGGCTTTGTTCTGGCCTGTTTAGTCTGCTGTCGCTTAGGAACAAAGCGAACTTGAGCGGATGACTGGCCAGCATTGGAACCAAATCTAGGCTTTTTGTAGAAAGAGTTCTTAAAAGACTTCTTTTTGGCAGGGAGTGAAGTAGACTTAGAGAGTCTATCCAAAGCAGCATTCTCTGCATCCATTTGAATGGCTTTGACTTGCCACTCTTTGCCAAAGAGATTTTCACCTGTACAAGGTAAATTGCCTAGGCCATCTTGCACCCAGAATTCCAGGTCAGAGGCCTGGAGCCAAGCAATTCGACGAGCAGCTATGGCTATGCCAGATGCTCTACTAGCACCCTCAAAAGAGTCAAAGGCAGCCCTATTGGAGAACTTTGACACATCTTGGATATGCTTTAACAGAAGCAGGAACTCCTCTTTTCTATCCTCTGGAATAAAGGGGAGAAAATCCTGTACTTTAAGAGCAAGCTCCTTTAGAAACATGCCCATATAGAGGCTGTAGGAGTTGATTCTGGCAATAAGCATACTAGCCTGAAAGATTTTCCTGCCAAAAGCTTCCAAAGTTCTACATTCTGTTCCTGGAGGGGTAGAAGAGTGCCTTTTGGTACTCTTAATCTTTTTCATAGCAGACTTCACCACAATAGAATGGTGAGGAAAGCGTAGTTACTCACCTGTAACAGGTGTTCTCCAGGAGCAGCAGGAATCAGTCCTCACTTATGGGTGACGTCGGCGCCGACGGAGCCCTCGCGGAGCAATTTTCCCCAGCTTTCAAAGAAAGCCTTTGGGAATTGCAGTGCGCATGCGCGGTCGTCTTCCCGCCCGAGGGTGCCATCTTAGCCAGTCAGATGACATAGCTAAAAAAGACAGCATAAAAATATTTGCAAAAACATAAGCAGACGATTGCAACTCCAAGGGGAGGAGGGAGGGTAGTGAGGACTGATTCCTGCTGCTCCTGGAGAACACCTGTTACAGGTGAGTAACTACGCTTTCTCCAGGACCAAGCAGGAAGTCAGTCCTCACTTATGGGACTCCCAAGCTCAAGGCTACCGGAGACCCTAAGCACAAAAATGAGCTCCCTCTAGCTCAGCAGCACAGAAGGAAAGAATCTTCGCTGAATTATCACCCACCGGTAGCCCACATCCGGGATGGAGGGTAGGAGTTGCTCAGACCTCAAAGAGATTACGGAGGACTGCCTGTCCGAAAGCACTGTCCCTGCGGGACTCCCTCTCGAGACAGTAATGGACCGCAAAAGTCTGGCTCGAAGACCAAGTAGCGGCCCGGCAGATGTCTGCCAGCGGAACAGAGCGGAGGTAAGCCACTGACGTAGCCTTTGCCCGAACGCAATGAGCCGTGACTCGACTTTCTAAGGAGAGTCCGGCTGCCCCATAAGCCCAAGAGATACAGTCCGCAACCCAGATGGACAGAGTACGCTTGGAGACCGGGAGCCCCAATTTATTGGGGTCAAAAGACACAAAAAGCTGAGCAGCTTTACGGTGCTCCCGCGTACGGTCAAGGTAGAAGTTCAAAGCCCTTCTACAGTCCAGGGTATGGAGGACCGTTTCAGCTCGGCTGGAGTGTGGTCTGGGAAAGAAGGTTGGAAGTACCACCTCCTGATTGATGTGAAAAGGGGAGACCACTTTTGGAAGAAACTTTGGGTGAGTCCGTAGGACTACCCTATTTTTGTAGAACTGAGTGTAAGGGGGATCAGACACGAGGGCCTGCAATTCACTTACGCGTCTAGCGGAAGTGAGGGCTATCAAGAACAGTGTTTTCCAAGACAGAAAACGGAGAGAACAGGTAGCCATAGGTTCAAAAGGCGGACAGGTGATCCGCTGCAAAACCACATTCAGGTCCCAGTCAGGCGCTGGCGGGCGCAGAGGTGGTTTAAGTAGGAGGAGACCTCGGAGAAACCTCGCTACGAGAGGGTCGCTGGAGAGAGGTCTACCGTCCACCGGCACATGATGTGCCGAAAGAGCACTGAGGTGAACTTTGACGGAGTTGGACTTAAGTCCCAGATTAGAGAGGTGTAGCAAGTACTGCAAGATCACCGACACCGGGCAGGAGAAGGGATCCTGAGACTGTTGGGTACACCAGACGGCAAAGCGACGCCATTTAAGGGCGTAGCATTTGCGGGTAGAAGGCCGTCGCGAAGCCAAGACGACCTCCTCCACCTCTGCCGGCAGGAGAAGGGGAGCAAGGACTACCCTCTCAGCAGCCAGGCCATGAGGTTGAGAGACCTGAGGTTGGGGTGTAGTAGAGACCCCTGATCCTGAGTGAGGAGATCCGGTTGTACCCCCAGAGGGAATGGATCCTCCACCGCTAATTGCAGTAGGAGCGGAAACCACGGCTGTCTGGGCCAGCGAGGGGCCACCAGGATCATGAAGGCTTTGTCTCGGAGAACCTTGAAAAGAGTCCGAGAGACTAGCGGGATGGGAGGGAAAGCGTACAGAAGGTTCCCCGACCATGAAATTAGAAAAGCGTCCGCCGCAACCCGAAGGGGGTGTGGCTGACGAGAGCTGAAGCGAGGAAGCTGCCGGTTGTGAGGACTGGCAAAGAGATCCACCGTGGGGAGGCCCCACTTTAGGAAGAGCTTCTGAACTACCAAGGGATCCAGACGCCACTCGTGCGGCTGGAGGATCCTGCTGAGTTTGTCCGCCAGGCAATTCTCTTGGCCCGGGAGATAAACTGCCTTGAGGAGAATGCCGTGACTGACGGCCCAAGAGCAGAGCTTCTGTGCCTCCCGGCAGAGGAGGAAGGAGCCCGTGCCCCCCTGCTTGTTCACGTAGAACATGGCAACTTGATTGTCCGTCTGGACAAGGACGGACTGGCGGGAAGTCAGGTGGGAGAAAGCCATGAGAGCCAGGCGGATCGCCCTGAGCTCCAGGAAGTTGATCTGCTGAGCAGACTCCCACGTGGTCCAGAGGCCCTGAGTACGTGCCCCTTGGCAATGTGCTCCCCAGCCCAGGAGGGATGCATCCGTGGTCAGCACCCGGGTCGGCTGAGGTGACTGGAAAGGCATTCCGAATATCAGGTTCGGCTGCCGAAGCCACCACCGGAGAGACGAGATCAGCGGCTCGGAGACGCACACTAGGTCTGCTAGGCCGCCTGTGGCTTGTCGCCACTGCTGGCGGAGACACCATTTATTTATTTATTTATTTATTTTATTTAGACAGATTTGTATACCGCCTTATCCTTCAATCAAAGCGGTCACAACACAATCGGGGGATACATTTAACACATGGGGGGATATGAGACACATACACTAATACTTACAGGGAACATGGGCAATGGAGGGTTAAGTGGCTTACCCAAGACCACAAGGAGCATCTGTGGGACTAGAAACCCCAGTCCTTCCGGCCCAAGGTTGTTGTCCTCTAGTGGGATTTGAACCCCCGACCTTCCGGCCTGAAGTACCTTGCCCTAACCACTAGGCTACTCCTCCCTCCATTGAGCAGGCCGCATATTCAGGCGGGCATTGGGGGTCACATGGACGGTGGAAGCCATATGGCCGAGCAGTCTCAGGAAGCGCCTGGTGGAGACCAGGGGCTGGCTGCGAAAACGGTCGGCTAGGTCCATGAGCCGTTGAGCCCTGTCGAGCGGTAGGTACGCTCGTGCCTGAGGAGTGTGGAGCCTTGCGCCGATGAACTCGAGATCCTGTGAGGGGAGCAAAGTGGACTTTGCGAAATTTATAACAAAGCCCAAGTACTGCAGAAGAGTCACCGTGCGGCGTGTGGCGCTGGTGACCTCCGGAGCGGACGCCGCTCTGATGAGCCAGTCGTCGAGGTACGGAAAGACATATAGGCCGTGAAGCCGGAGATGGGCCGCCACCACTGCGAGACATTTTGTGAAGACTCGCGGCGCGGAGGACAGGCCAAAGGGCAGTACTCTGTACTGGTAATGATTTCCTGCCACCACAAACCTTAGGTATTGGCGGTGGCTTGGGTGGATGAGGATGTGCGTGTAGGCATCCTTTAGATCCAAGGAGCATAGCCAATCTCCCTGCTGGAGGTAGGGCAGAAGGATTCCAAGGGTAAGCATTTTGAACTTCTCCCGCACAAGGAACTTGTTGAGGTTGCGCAAGTCCAGGATGGGTCTGAGGCCCCCTGTTCTCTTTGGTATTAGAAAATACCTGGAATAAAAGCCTTGACCTCTCAGGTGGTGTGGCACCGGTTCCACCGCCTGTTCCTGCAGAAGACCTGCTAACTCCTGAAGGAGTAATTCCCTGTGCAGAGGGGGTCGTGGAGGTTCTCCCGGAAAATAGGAGGGAGGGACCTGGTGGAAGTGGAGAAGATAGCCTTCCCGCACGACTTGAAGCACCCAGGCATCTGCGGTGATGCTGGACCACCTGTGGGCGAGGTGAACCAGCCGGCCTCCGGTGCTGGGAGGAACCAGCGGGGGGGAAGAGGCTATGCTTTGTGAGTCAAAAACCCCCACCCTGCTGAGCAGGGGCTGGTGGTGCAGGCTTGGGGGCTTGCTGCCTACGGGACCCGTTACCCCGTCCCTTGGCCTGCTGGCCCTGTTGGGGAGCTGCAGGGGCCTGATAATGGGGGTATTGTTTGTAGGCAGCCGCCTTCCTCGGGTAAAAGGACTTTTTCCCCAAGCCCTTCTTTTTCTGGGAAGGGGCGGAGGTCTTCCTAGAAAGCCTGGTCCTGGTGAGAGTCTCAGTCTCAATTTGCGCAGCCTTTTCCGCCATGGGCTTGCCAAAGAGGTTTTCGCCTCGGCAGGGGACATCGACCAACTTGTCCTGCACCCAGGGCTCAAGGTCTGACGACTGAAGCCAAGCCTGTCGGCGGGCACCGATGCCGGCTGCGGCCACTCGAGCCGATGCTTCAAAGCCATCATAGGCTGCCCGGGACATGAACTTTGAGCATTCCCGAATGCCAGTGGACAAGGCTAGGAACCTCCGCAAGGGTTCCTCGGACAAACCAGCGGAGAATCCGGCTAGCTCTTTAGCCAGATCCCGGAGATACATGCCCATGTATAGCTGGTAAGTCTGGACACGACATGCGAGCATAGAGCCCTGGAAACACTTCTTACCAAGGCCATCCAGGTTACGGGCCTCCCTGCCAGGAGGCACCGAGGAGTGCATCTTCTGGCTCTTAAGACGATGCATGGCCGATTCCACTACCATGGAATGGTGTGGCAGCTGTGCCTTTTGAAAGCCAGGGCTCTTGCGGACTCGATAGATAGAATCGACCCGCTTGCTCAGGACCGGCGAGGAGGCCGGACTCTCCCACATGCGGAAGAGTAGTCGTTCCAGCATAGGAGGAACCGGTACAGTAAAGTGTTCCCTCGCGGGAGAGTCATACTGGAGGGCGTCGAGCTCTTCGGCTCGAGGCTCCTCCTCGGGATCCGCAGGGAAGGCCAAAGCCTTGGCCATATCCCTAACGAAGTCCGAGAACCGGGCATCCTCCGGGGGGGACTGCTTCCGAGGCTCGGACTCCGGTGAGTCCGAGGGGACACACCGAGTCCGGAAAGAATCAGGCGACTCTTCCTCTTCAGACTCCCAGACCGACTCCGACGAGGACTCGGTGGGGTCGGCCCGGGCAGGGCGCGGCGCCTGCCGCCCCGACGCCGAGGGAGTCGGCGTCGGCGACCTCGGTCCCGAACGGGAGGCCGAGGGTGACCTCGACCGAGGATCGACTCGAGTTCTCATCGACTCGAGGATCGGCTCGGTCTCCGGGGTCGACTTGGACGTCGACGTCCCGGCGGTCGGGGCAGCGGCGCCAGCGAGGCCAGCGAGCAGTGCCCGCTGCTGGTCCATGAAGGCAGACAGTCTGCTCTCCAAGGCCGTCAACCTGAGTCCGAGCTCAGGTGACCCAGCAGCCCCCGACTCGGGCCCCGACGGCGTCGGGCCCGACGTCGGCTGTCGCGGAGGCGAGTCCAGAAGGACCACAGGACTTACCCGAGCAGGCATCTCCGACTCCAGGCGAGGTCGCTTCGTGAGGTGTTCCTTCTCCAAGGACCCGGGGCGGCTGTCGGGGCTATGCGACCTGGCCCTCGCGGAACCAGGAGCGTCCACCGACGCCGCCCTCGCGGGTTTCACCTTCCGACGATGGTCCCGGAGGGAGAACCCCGGTCGGAGGAACTCCGGCGACGGTCCGAGCTGGAGCCTTTGGACGCGGAGGCCTCCGACGAGGTCCGGGTACGGCTGGGGTCAGCGAAGATTCTATCACGCTGATGCCGCCGACTTCTCAACGCTTTTGAGGACATTTTGCCACAGGGCCCACAGATCAGTTCCTCATGATCCGGGCCCAGGCAGCGGAGGCAAAAGTCGTGTGTGTCAGTTAGTGACATATTTCGGTCACACTGACCACACCGCTTAAACCCACTGGCAGCCATCGGGGGAAAAAGGGCCCCTGCGAGGTCAAAGGACCGGGCTGCCAGGGAAAAATCGAAAACGAAAGCTGACAAAGTCAGAAAAACCGAAAAAAGTAAGAGGACTCGTGACCGGCGTCGCGAGTCCGGGCGGGAAAAAGATCGGCGTCGAACCGAAGGAAAAAGAATAAAATAATGATGAAAAAAATCGACTTTTTCACGGGGACAAGACGGGGACGTCTGTAGTGCTCCGCGGAAAAAAGAAGACTGGCTAAGATGGCACCCTCGGGCGGGAAGACGACCGCGCATGCGCGCTGCAATTCCCAAAGGCTTTCTTTGAAAGCTGGGGAAAATTGCTCCGCGAGGGCTCCGTCGGCGCCGACGTCACCCATAAGTGAGGACTGACTTCCTGCTTGGTCCTGGAGAAGCTGGGTTTTTTGAAAACCAGGAGGAGGGACCCGATACATGGTATCCAACCGACGAGAATGTGGAGATAGTGTAAGAGGAGCCTCCCATAAATCCATCATATGTTCTTGGAGAATATTATGAATGGGTAAGGTGACTGCCTCTTTGGGAACCTTAGAGTATCCTAAAATGTCTAATTTTTGAGCTCTAGGTTCCTTTTCAGAGGATACTGTAATGGAAAGTCCCTTGGCAACTTCCAAGATGAAGTCCTGAAAGGACAAGTCCTCTGGAGGAGACATTCTTCTCTTTGGGGAAGAAGGCTCCTCAGGAAGAATAAGGGATGCTTCATCAGAATCATCTGAGGTATCGGCATCCTCAGAAGACTCGAAGTATCGCCTACTTGCTTCCAGAGATTGATACGGGTACCGACCGGTATCGACCTCGGGCGTACCGGGAGCCGGGTCGGTACCGAGAATATCGCGGAAAGCAAAAACCGGTACCGGCCTTCTACTGGAAGTAGATGCTCTGGGTACCGGTATCGGTTGTGGTACCGGAACCGGGGTCGGAACCGACGGTTGCGGTACCGAGGGCATCGCAGCATTAATAAAAGCCATTATGGCCTGCTGCATGGATTGTACCGTAGTACCCATTGACGCCACAACTGCCTGGATGTCGGTACCGGTTTGAGCCGGTACCCCAGAGCAGTCTAACAGGTGATCGGTCGAGGCCGTGCCATCGATGTCAACCTGTAACCCCATAGGAGGAGCTTTGGAAGCCGGAGCTTCCCGCCGGGGTTGTTTGGCTGGGGCAGGGTCTTCAGGGTCGAACCCAAGGGCATCTCTCTGCTTTGAGGGAGATTTGCCCCTTGAAGACTTGCCCAAGGAATGTTTGGTTACCTGAGATCCATCCGGAGATGAAGACCTGGATGATGCTGATGCTGGATTATCTGTGGAAAACAGCACATGAAATTTAGCTGCTCGGTTCTGTAAGCCCCGTTTGGACATCAGAGAGCAGGATGGACAATCCGGAACCGAATGGTCAGGGCCCAAACATTTAAGACACCACTCATGGGTGTCTGTGACTGAAATAGTACCAGAGCACTTGGTGCATTTTTTAAAACCAGAAGATGGTTTCTCCATGAGGGAGAATTTGTAAAGGCCGGTAGGCCTTACAAAAAGAAATACACCAAGTGTGGAAAAAGAAAAAAATATATATTTTTTTTTTTTAAAGAAACAAAGTAAAGACCGGCGGTACCGGTTCAGAATCGGGGAAGGCAGATACGCGGTCAGAACAACTTTTAAAACAAGAAATTCTTCAGCGGTGACAGGAACACGACCTGCTGGCTCCGCGGAAAAAGAAGAACTGAGGAGAGTTGGTCAGGAAGGCGGGAAGGCAGCGCGCATGCGCTGTGGGAAGCCCCAAAAGCTTTCCTTTTGGGAAGCTGGGGAGCTTTCCCGCGCAGGCTCCGTCGGTACCAACGTACCCATATGTGAGGACTCATTCCTGCTTGTTCCTGGAGATCTACTCTTTCTCCAGGACCAAGCAGGAAGTCAGTCCTCACATATGGGACTCCCCAGCTTAAGGCTACCGGGGACCCAGAGCTGAAAAATAAGCTCCCTCTAGAGCCTCAGCATGTGCGAAAAGAATCTTCTCTGAGAATGCCCCCGAACGGTAGCCCAACACCAGGGCCGGAGGGTAGGAGTTGCCTAAATTTCAAAGAGATTACGGAGTACCGCCTGTCCGAAAGCACTGTCCCTGCGGGACTCCCTCTCGAGGCAGTAGTGGGCCGCAAAAGTCTGGGTTGAAGACCAAGCAGTGGCCCTGCAGATGTTTGCCAACGGAACAGAGCGGAGATGAGCCACTGACGCAGCCTTCACCCTGACACGGTGGGCCGTGACTCGACCCTGCAAGGAGAGGCCGGCTGCCCTATATGCCCAGGCGATACATTCTGCCACCCAGATGGACAAGGTACGCTTGAAGACAGGCAAACCCAGCTTATTAGGGGGTCAGAAGAGACGAAGAGCTGCACAGCTCTTCGGTGTCCCTGCGTACGGTCAAGGTAGAAGGACAACACCCTCCTACAGTCCAGGGTATGCAAAACCATCTCAGCCTGGCCGGCATGCGGCCTGGGAAAGAAAGTCGGAAGAACAACCTCCTGATTGAGGTGGAAGGAGGAGACAACCTTTGGAAGGAACTTAGGGTGAGAGTCCGTAAGTCTACTCTGTTCCTATAAAATCTAGTGCACGGTGCATCTGACACCAGGGCTTGAAGCTCGCTCATTTGCCTTGCTGAGGTAACAGCCACCAAAAACAACACTTTCCAGGAGAGAAAGCGCAAGGGACAAGTAGCCATAGGCTCAAAAGGTGGGCAAGTAAGCTGTTGCAAGACCACATTCAAATCCCACTCAGGGGCAGGTGGACGAATTGGAGGCTTAAGCAAAAGTATGCCTCTGAGGAAACAAACCACCAAAGGGTGGCTTGAGAGAGACTGACCTTCCACCGGTGAGTGGTGCGCTGAAAGAGCACTGAGATGGACTCTAACAGAGTTGGATTTAAGGTCTAGGTTGGACAGGTGAAGCTAATATTGCAGCACCACTGGTACCAGGCATGAGAAAGGATCTTCCTTGTGTTGAGCACACCAGGTGGAGAACCTACGTCACTTGATGGCATAAGACTTCCCGGTGGACTGCTTCCTAGAGGCCAAGACTACGTCCTCCACCTCCCTAGGCAGCAGTAAGGGTGCTAAAACTATCCTTTCAGCAGCCAGGCCATCAGATGGAGGGACTGGAGGTTGGGGTGTAAGAGAGACCCCTGCTCCTGAGACAGTAGATCGGGTTGCATCCCCAGAGGAAGGGAGTGTCCGCTGCCAGTTGCAACAGAAGTGGGAACCACGGTTGCCTTGGCCATCTGGGGGCCACCAGGATCACCAAGGCCTCGTCCCGGATCACTTTGAACAGCGTCTTGGGCACTAGAGGTGTGGGAGGAAACGCATATAGGCGGCCTGTAGACCACGGAATGAGAAACGCATCCCCTGCTACTCAGAGGATGCGGTTGTCTGGAGCAGAACCTGGGCAGTTGACAGTTCAATGGACTGGCTAAGAGATCTATGGTCAGAAGACCCTATCGTAGGAAGATCTGTTGAACCAACAGAGGATTCAACTGCCATTCGTGTGGCCGTAGGATCCTGCTCAATCTGTCTGCCAGGGAATTCTCCTGTCCAGGGAGATAGACCGCCTTGAGAAGAATGCCATGATGAACTGCCCAGGAGCACAGGTCCTGTGCTTCCTGACAGAGAGGTCGGGACCCTGTGCCCCCCTGTTTGTTCACACAGAACATAGCAACTTGATTGTCTGTCTGAACTAAGACGGACTGGTGAGAGAGGACATGAGAGAAATCCTGCAGGGCTAAGCGGATCGCTCTCAGTTCCAAGAGACTGATCTGCTGTGTGGCCTCCCAAGGAGACCACAGGCCCTGAAGTGCACACTCCTTGGCTGTGTGCACCCCAGCCTTGAAGAGAAGCATTGGTGGTCAGCACCTGCGAGTGTGGAAGTGCTTGAAAAGGCACTCCTTGCACCAGATTTGGAAGATGAAGCCACCACTGCACAGAAGACGCTAGTAGCTTGGACACCCTCACTCTGTCCTTCAGGTTTCCTGTGGCCTGCAGCCACTGAGTTCTGAGGCCCCACTGAGCCGGCCTCATGTGCAGACGGGCATTTGGAGTTACATGGACCGTGGATGCCATGTAGCCTAAGAGCCTCAGGAATTGTCTGGCGGAGATCAGAGAATTGCTGTGGAATTGTCTGGCCAAATCCATCAGTCTGTGGGCCCTATGCACAGGTAAAAAAGCCTTTGCCTGAAGGGTGTCCAGTCTTGCCCCTATGAACTCCATGTTCTGTGAGGGACGCAAAGTGGACTTTGCAAAGTTTATGACAAACACCAGATGCTGCAGAAGAAAGAGTGCAGAGGGTGGCTTGATTGGTCTGCTGTGGAGAATGACCTCTGATGAGCCAGTCGTCCAGGTATGGAAAGACAAAGAGCCCTTGAACCCTGAGGTAGGCCACTACCACAGCCAGGCACTTGGTGAAAACCCTGGGGGCAGAGGTTAGGCCAAAAGGAAGTACCCTGTACTGACAATGGTTTCCTCCCACCACAAATCTGAGATATTGCCTGTGGTCTGGATGAATAAGGATGTGAGTATAAGCATCCTTGAGGTCTAAGGAGCATAGCCAATCTCCCTGCTGAAGGTAGGGCAGCAGTATCCCAAGGGTAAGCATCTTGAACTTTTCCCTCTCCAGGAACCTGTTTAGATTTCTCAAGTCTAGGATGGGCCTGAGGCCTCCTGTCCTTTTTGGTACCAGAAAATACCTGGAGTAGAAGCCTTGACCTCTCAGGTGGTGGGGCACTGATTCCACCGCCCTCTCCTTTAGAAGACTTGCCAACTCCTGTAGGAGTAGGTTTCTGTGTAGAGGGAGTCTTGGAGGCTCCCCTGGAAAATAGGAGGGGGGTACTTGGTGGAAGTGGAGCAGATAGCCCCTCTGGAGTATGTTTAGCACCCAGGTATCCCTTGTTACGACTGACCACCTGTGGGCATACAGGGTCAGCCGGCCTCCTGTGCTGAGAGGGCCCAGCTGAGGAGGAGAGGCTATGCCACTGGAGTCAAAACCCCGCTCCCTGCGGTGCAGGAGCTGGAGCTGGTGGCTTGGGGGTTTTCTGCCTACAGGGCCCATGTCCCTGCCCCTTGGCCTGCTGACCCTGTTGGGGAGCTATGGAGGCCTGAAATTGAGGGTAGGATTTGTAGGCAGAGGACTTCCTCGGGTAAAAGGTATTTTTTTCCGAGCCCTTCTTCTTTTGAGAAGGGGCAGAGGTTTTCCTGGACAGCCTTGTCCGGGTGAGAGTCTCGGACTCTAGTTCTGCAGCCTTTTCAGCCATGGGCTTGCCAAAGAGGTTTTCACTTCAGCAGGGGACCTCGACCAACTTGTCCTGAACCCATAGCTCGAGGTCCGATGACTGTAGCCAGGCCTGATGGCGTGCACCGATGCCGGCCGCGGCTACTCCCATTGCCTGCTACCTGCCTGTTTGCTGATTGCTCTCTGCTGCTTGTCTTCATTGTACAGCTCAAAATGTACCCTGTCTGTCTCCCTGTCCCTCAGGTACTGTAATCCCGCCCCCGGAAGTGACGCTGGGCCCTGCGCCCTTTAACATCTGCTCTGGTGCGGCGCCCCGCGGCGCTGAAGCGCGCGCACAAGGAGCACGACCTGCTCCTTGTGCGAGCTCCTTGGGGCGAGGTACAGGGCAGCAGTTCCAAGGCCTCTATTTCTGCTATGTCCAGCCCTACCGTTCCTCAGCTCCTAACCCTGTCTTTTGCCTTTCCCTTGTCCCTGCACGCACCGTCTTTCAGTGCCCGGTCCCTGGCTTTTTCTGGCTCCTTGCTTCTGCTTTTATCCTGCTTCATGTCCGCCATCCCAGTGCACTGGGGCTGGCGCCCTGCAACGTCTGCCACTTTTCCTCCTGGCCCCCTTGCTCGTCAGTTACCAAATCTCATTTATTGTCCATGTACCCCATCTCTTCCTTCCCCACCGCTTTCCCCCTCTCGTGTTCCTGCAACTTGCGCTATTGAATTGCCGTTCTATCCGCTCCAAAACCTCTCTTGTTCACGATTTAATCACACTTCACAACCTAGATATCTTCTTCCTGACTGAAACTTGGTTGAAGGAAGGTGATGAACCTCTATTAAACTGCTGCCTCCCGCCAGGTTACTCTTTTCTTTCCACTTCTCGTCGGGGTAGAAGCGGGGGGGGGGGGGGGAGTGGCAGTTATTTACCGCTCCTCCCTTCCTCTCACTGAGCTCGCCTCTTCCCCATCCCTGCTCTATCCAGAGTCTTTACTTATACGGCTGGACTCCTCCTCTACCCCGTACTATTTTCTTCTTATCTATGCTCCTCCTTCCCTTTCGTCTTCTTCCTGGGATTCCTTACTAGCTACTATCTCAGAGGTCTCCCTGCTTCATTCCCATCTCCTAATTCTAGGTGATTTTAATGTCCACGTTGACTCTCCAACTTCGGCTAGAGATTTCTCATTTCTTGCTCTTTTGTCTGATCTGTCTCTCCACCAATCTGTGTCTTTTCCCACTCATGTTGCTGGTCACTCTCTTGACCTCCTTCTTTCCTCCACTTCTTTTCCTTCCTTCTGCTCTTCTCTTTCTTCTTTCTCTCTTCCCTGGTCTGACCATTACTGTCTTCTTTTTTCAGTCCCTGTCCCCCCACTAGCCTCAACCCTTCCCTCAACTTCTAGGTCTACACCACCTCTTGTTCGTAAGATCACCACGGACACGCTTTCCCAGTTTCCATGCTCTACCGTCCTATTCCCTCCGGACTTTGAATCACTTTCCATTGACGCCCAGGCCCACTGTTGGCACTCCTCACTTTCATCCGCCTTAGATACTGTTGCACCCCTCCACCCCCGTCCCCGTTCACATTGTCACTCACGCCACCCTTGGTTCCACCCCGGTCTTCTCTTACATTGTCGGCATCTCCGTCGGGCAGAACGCCTTTGGCAAAAGCAGCCTTCTCCCACTAATTTGTCAGATTTACGTCATTGCCACCGCTACTATCGCTCTCTCCTTGCCACTGCAAAACGTGACTACTTCTCTAATCTCATCTCCTCTTCCTCAAACTCCTCCCGTCAGCTGTATTCTATCCTATACTCCCTCACTGCGTCGCACTCCGCCTCCTCCCCCTCCCTTCCTTCTGCGTCCTCCCTTCCGGACCCTTCCTCTCTTGCCTCATTTTTTGCCGCAAAGGTTGCTACCCTTCGCCAATCTTTCCCTTCATGTCCCCCCCCCCTCTCCCCTCCTGTTATGCTTTTCCCCCCCCCCCCACCTTCCATTCCCCATCCTGTTCCACTCCTGTGCTGTCTCACTCCTGGTCGTCCTTTGAGGCAATAACTCCCAGTATTCTCTCAAACACCTTTCTTTCTATTCGCAAAACCACTTGTTCGGCTGATCCCATCCCATCTCTCTGGCTCTTGGAACCCTCCCTAGCTCTTTCTCCCTACATTCTTTCCATGTTTAACTCCAGTTTGTCCTCTGGCACTTTTCCTACAAGCTGGAAACATGCTATTGTCCGCCCCATCCTGAAGTCTCGCTCCTCTGATCCTTCTGTTCTTTCTAATAAATAAATAAAATAAATAAAACGCCACTATTACTTATCATTTCTATAGTGTTACTTTTTATTGAGCACTATGGATCAACAAATGACTAAGATATCATCTATTGTATATATTTTATAAATAATCCACTATTTTGTTAACCCTTGTTATTTTTCCTACATTACCATATGTTGTCATGTCTATACTGTTTGTTTCCCTTGTTTATACCTTGTATTTCTTGTGACCGCTTTGATTGAAGGAAAAGGCGGTATAAAAAACTTGTTAAATAAATAAATAAATAAATAACTGGCGTCCCGTCTCTAATCTTCCCTTTCTTTCTAAATTTCTTGAGAAACTAGTCTTTAACCAACTCTCCTCTCACCTTGAAGCTTCCCTCACTCTCCACCCCCAGCAATCAGGCTTCCGTCCCGGCCACAGCACTGAAACTGTCCTTCTTTCCCTTCTTAATGAACTTCACACTGCTCACGATCGTGGTCTCCTTACTTTAGCTGTCTCCTTTGATCTCTCTGCAGCCTTTGACCTAGTGGATCACCGCAATCTCCTCACTCGTCTCCGGGAAGCCGGTCTTTCTGGTACGGTTCTCAAATGGTTTCATTCTTTCCTCTTCTGTCGTTCCTTTTCTGTAGTTACCGGGTCCTCTTCTTCCCCCCCCCCCCACTCCCCTCGCATGTGGGGTCCCCCAGGGTTCTGTCCTTGCTCCTCTTCTCTTTAATGTTTTCTTAGCTCCTCTTGCCCTCTTAATTCAGCAGTTTGGCATCTCTGCGTACTACTACGCGGATGATATCTTTCTCTTGTTTCACACTGACTCTCTCTCCCCCGATATAGCCCCTCTTAATCATTGTCTGACTGCTATTGCCTCCTGGCTTTCTTCTAATTTCCTTCATGCAAACCCCGCTAAGTCTTTTGCTATCTGGTTCACATTTGGGAGCCCCCCCCCCCCCCCACCTGTGCCCCTTCCTTTTCTTCACAGCCCATTCCCCTTGTCTCCTCACTCCGTTATCTGGGTGTTATTCTTGACTCTTCTCTCTCCTTCAAGGTGCATATCTCCTCTGTCATTCAACGTTCTTTTTTTTCCCTTAGGCAGCTTCGTGCTATCCGCCCTTTTCTCTCTTCCTCTGCTCTGGCTACTCTTCTCCTCTCCCTTGTAATGTCTCGTCTGGATTATTGTAATGTTTCCCTAGCTGGTCTCTCCCAATCCCAATTGTCTCGTCTTCAGCGTGTCCAAAATACTGCTATTCGTCTCCTCACTCACGCCTCCCGTTTTGATCACGTCACTCCTCTTCTTCATCACCACTGGCTACCTGTCCCTTTCCGTGTTCAGTATAAAATTCTTATCCTCGCGCATAAGGCTGTTCGCACTGGCACCCCTTTCTACCTTGCCGACCAGATACACTTTCGTACCCCTCACCGTCTGCTTCGCTCCATTCACACAAATCGTATGTCTCTTCCCTCCCCCTCCCAGGCCCACCTTGTTTCTACCCGCTCCTCTGCTTTCTACTTCCTGGCCCCTAGCCTGTGGAACTCGCTCCCCCCCTCGCTCCGTGCAGAAGAGTCCTACCAATCCTTTAAGACCCAACTCAAAACCCACCTTTTTCAATTAGCATTTAACCTCCCTTCTTGGCCTCCCCCTCCCCCTCCGTCCCATGTTGTCACATTGTAACTGTTACCTGTATTGCTTTCTTTTCTTCTTTCCTATTATTTTAATTGGCGTTCCTTTTCCTTTTCTTGCAGCCCCATTTTTAAATTGTTTTAAGTTTTTATTGTAAACCGCTCAGATGCCTTTGGTGTTGGGCGGTATAATAAGTTTTAAATAAACATAAACAAACAAACATACTCGGGCTGAAGCCTCGAAGCCATCATAGGCTGCTCGAGAGATATACTTCGAGCACTCCCGGATGCCCGTTGACAGGGCTTTGAACCTCTGCAAAGGTTCCTCGGAGAGACCAGCAGAGAACCTGGCAATCTCCTTTGCCAGGTCCTGAAGGTACATGTCCATGTACCGCTGGTAGGTCTGGACACGGCAAGCAAGCATAGAGCCCTGGAAGCACTTTCTACTGAGGGCATCCAGGTTCCGGGCCTCCCGGTCGGGAGGCACAGAGGAGTGCATCTTCTGACTCTTCAGACGATGCATGGCCGATTCCACAACCATGGAGTGGTGCAGTAGCTGTGTCTTTTGGAACCCAGGGCTCTCGCGAACTCGATAGATGGAATCAACCCGCTTGCTCAGTACCGGCGTCGAAGCCGGCGCCTCCCACATGCGGAAGAGCAACCGTTCCAGCATCGGAGGAACCGGTACAGTAAAGGCCTCTTTGGGGGGGGGAGTCATACTGCAGGGCCTCAAGCTCCTCAGCTCGAGGCTCCTCCTCGGAATCCACGGGGAAGGCCAAAGCCTTGGCCATGTCCCACAAGAAGTCCGAGAACCGTGTGTCCTCCGGGGGGACCTACTCCGAGGCTCGGACTACGGTGAGTCCGAAGGGACACACTGGGTCCGAAACATGTCCAGGGACTCCTCGTCCTCTGTTTACCAGCCCAACCCCTCGGAGGAGGAATCGAGCGGCTCCGGTCGGGCAGGCACCGATGCCATCCGCCCCGACGCCGAGGGTACCGGCGTCGACGACCTCAGTCCCGAACAGGAGGCTGAGGGAGACCTTGGCCGAGGATCAACTCGAGACCGCATGGACTCAAGGATCGGCTCGGCCTCCGGGGTCGACTTGGACGTCGAGGTCCCGTTGGTCGGGGCAGATGCACCGGTGAGACCGGTGATCAGTGCCCGCTGCTGTTCCATGAAAGCAGCCAAGCTGCTCTCCAAGGCCGTCAACCTGAGTCCAAGCTCAGGAGACTCAGCAGCCCCTGACTCGGGCCCCGACGGCATCAGGCCCTACGTCAGCTCCCCCGGAGAGTCCACGAGGACTACAGTACTCACTTGACTCAGGGCCTCCGTCTCCACACGAGGTTGTTTGGCAGGCCTCTCCGACTCCGAAAACCCGGGACGGCGCTCGGGGCTATGCGACCTGGCCCTCGAGGAACCAAGTGCGTCCACCGACACCACCCTCGCGGGTTTTTTCTTTCTGCTGTGCTCCCGCGAGGGAGACCCCCTCTCAGAGGAGCCCCGGCGATGCTCGGGATCAGAGTCTCGAGACGTCGAGGCCTCTGACGAAGTCCGGGCCCGGCCGGACGCAGAGTCAGAGAAGATTCTTTCCTTCTGATGTTGATGGCTCCTCAACGCCTTCGAGGACATTTTCCCCACACGGGCCTCAGATCATCAGGTCATGATCGGGCCCGAGGCAGCGGAGGCAGCAGTCGTGTGTGTCGGTGAGAGACATAAGTTTCTTACACCGATCACACTTTTTAAACCCGCTGGCAGCCATCGGGGAAAAAGTGCTCCTGCAAGGTCAAAAGACAGGGCTGCCAGTGAAAAATAGAAAAATGGCGCGAAAGTAAGTCTCAAAGGACAAAAACAAAAAAATGAGGTCCAGGCTCGATACCGGTGTACCGGGCCCAGGCGAGAAAGGGAACCGGCGTCGAACCGAGTAAAAAACAAGGATCCATGTAGAAATCAAGTTTTTTCACGGGTACCAACGAGACACTTCAGTCAGGCTCCACAGAAAAAAGAAGACTGAGCAAGATGGCACCCTTGGGTGGGAAGGGGACCGCGCATGCGTGCTGCATTCCCAAAGGCTTTCTGTGAAAGCTGGGGAAATGCTCCGCATGGGGGCTCCGTCGGCGCCGACATCACCCATATGTGAGGACTGACTTCCTGCTTGGTCGTGGAGAACTACGCTATCTCCAGGAACAAGCAAGAATGCAGTCTTCACATATGGGACGCAGCAGTTCCTGGCTACCATGAAGGACAGAGTATGAAGATGCGACTAATAGGAATAAACCCCGAATTGCAACCAGAATAGGGTAGGGATCCATCAGACTCAGCTGCTTGAGCAGACTCTCCATTGAAGTAGCCAGCAGAAATAAGAGGGCTGGTGGGAAGGACCCAAAGTTAAGTCCTGAAGGTGCCATAGAACAGCTTGGCCAAAGACAGCATCCCTACTGGAATAGCTGTTGAAACAGTAATGGGCAGCAAAGGTATGAATGGAAGACCATGTGCCAGCTCGGCAGATCTCCGAGATGGAGAAACAAAGAAACATAGAAACATGATGACAGAAAAAGACCACAAGGCCCATCTAGTCTGTCCTTCCATAACAACAACTACAACAGTCCACTTTTTACCTTTAGAGATCCTCTGTGTTGGTCCCATGCTTTTTTGAATTCAGTTACTGTCCTCATCTTTACCACCTCCACTGGGAGACTATTCCACGGATCCACTACTCTTTCCGTAAAGAAATATTTCCGCATATCACTCCTGAATCTATCTCCCTTCACCCTCATCCCATGTCCCCTCGTCGCAGAACTTGCTTTCAATTGAAAGAGGCTCTCTCCCTGAACATTTATGCCACGGAGGTATTTAAACATCTCAATCATATCACCTCTATCCCGCCTTTCCTCTAAGGTGTACATATTAAGATCCTTAAGTCTGTCCTCATATGCTTTATAATGAAGACCACTAATCATCTTAGTAGCACCCCTCTGTACCGACTCCATCCTGTTCACATCCTTTTGAAGGTGCGGTCTCCAGAATTGCACACCATACTCCAAATGAGGTCGCACCAAAGACTTATACAGAGGCATTATCACCTCCTTTTTTCTGCTAGCCATTCCTCTCCGTATGCACCCAAGCATCCTTCTAGCTTTTGCCGTCGCCTTTTCTACCTGTTTAGCTACTTTAAGATCATCGGACACAACTACGCCTAGGTCCCGCTCTTCTTTAGTGGACAAAAGTACTTCACCTCCTATGCTGTATTGCTCCCTTGGATTGCTGCAGCCCAAATGCATGACCTTACATTTTTTAACATTAAATCCCAGCTGCCAAATTCTAGACCATTCTTCAAGCTTAGCTAGATCCCTCCTCATGTTATTTACACCTTCCTGGGTGTCTACTTTATTGCAGATTTTGGTATCATCTGCAAAGAGGCAAACCTTACCCGACAGCCCTTCTGCTATATCACTAACAAAGATGTTAAAAAGAATCGGACCAAGGACAGATCCCTGGGGCACACCACTGGTAACATCCTTCTCCTCAGAGTGAGCTCCATTTACTTGTACTCTTTGTCGCCTCCCACCCAACCAATTTCTAACCCAAGCAGTAACTTTAGGGTCCATCCCTAGGGTGCTCAGTTTGTTTATAAGTCGCCTGTGAGGAACAGTGTCAAAGGCTTTACTGAAATCTAAATACACCACATCTAGAGCTCTCCCTCGGTCCAACTCCCTGGTCACCCAGTCAAAGAAATCAATCAGATTTGTCTGAAAAGACCTGCCTCTGGTGAATCCATGCTGCCTCGGATCCTGTAATCCGCTGGACTCCAGAAACCTCACTATTTTCTCTTTCAACAGCGTTTCCATTAATTTACTCACCACTGAAGTTAAACTAACCGGCCTGTAGTTTTCAACCACATCCTTACTTCCGCTTTTGTGTAAAGGCACCACATGAGCCTCTCTCCAGTCCTTTGGCGCCACTCCCGACTCCAACGAGGCATTGAAAAGGTCAGTCAGTGGAGTTGCTAGAATGTCCCCAAGTTCCCTCAGTATTCTAGGGTGTATCCCATCCGGTCCCATCGCTTTGTCTACTTTGAGTTGAGCTAGTTTCTCACGAACACAGTCTTCTGAAAATTGTTCAAGATGTCCCTCGCTTCTGTTCTTATTTGTGGGTGTTTTCTGAGGTCCTGCTCCTGGTTTTTCATCTGTGAACACAGAACAAAAATATTTGTTAAGTAATTCCGCTTTATCCTTATCAGCTTCTACATATTCCCCCCCTGTACCCTTGAGTCTGACAATACCACTTTTGCCCTTCCTCTTCTCACTAATATATCTGAAAAATGTCTTATCCCCCATTTTATTGCATTGGCTATTTCCTCCTCCTTTTGAATCTTTGCCTTCTTGACTACTTTGCTAGCTTCTCTAAGTTTTTCCAAATACAGATGCCTGTCTTCCTCTCTCTGTGATCTCTTGTATTTCATGAAGGCCTCCCTCTTTTTCTTCACTTTTTCAGCTACTTCCTTCGAAAACCATAGCGGTCTCCTGTTCCTTTTGCCTTTGTTTACCATTTTAACAAAAAGGTTGGTTGCCTTTAAAATACCCCCTTTCAGTTTTGCCCACTGTTGTTCTACATCCCCCAGCTGTTCCCATCCCACTAACGACTCCCTGAGGCATTGGCCCATCATCGCAAAGTTAGTCTTCCTAAAGTCTAAGATCTTCACCTTGGAATGGATTCTAACAGCCCTAGTCCTAATACTGAACCACACCATCTGGTGATCACTGGATGCAAAATGATCTCCCACTACAACATCAGAAACACTTTCACCATTGGTAAGCACCAAGTCCAGTATGGCCCCTTCACGTGTGGGGTCTGTTACCAATTGCCTGAATAGTTCTCCCTGTAGAGAATCCAGGATCTCCTTACTCCTAGATGATACTGCAGCAGGAATGTGCCAATCAACATCTGTCATATTAAAATCTCCTAGCAGTAGCACTTCCCCTTTCCTAGCAATGCTGCGTATGTCTTCAATTAACTCTCTGTCCACCTCTTCCTCTTGTGAGGGAGGTCTGTATATCACACCAATGCAAATAGATTTCTCTTTCCCTCTTTCTAGTCTAACCCACAATGCCTCCTCTCTCCCTTTTAAGCTCTGTAATTCCAAAGCTTTAATAGTAGTTTTTACATATAGTGCTACTCCTCCTCCCCTTCTTCCTACCCTGTCCTTTCTGAATAAAGTATAGCCAGGTATAGTTACATCCCAGTCATGGTTTTCTGTGAACCATGTTTCTGTAACTGCCACTAAATCTAAGTCAGCCACTCCCATCAAAGCTTCAACTTCAGAGATCTTATTTCCCATGCTACGGGCATTTATACACACTGCTTTCCATATGCTACCCCTGTTACCCATTTCCATAAAGGTATTTGATGTATCACTTACCTGGGGGCTTTCACTTACCTGGGGGCTTTCTTCAGAGTGTAGGTTGGCCACTGTGGCAGCCATAGCTCGTACGTTACGAGCCATGACATGATCCTCTAGGGAAAATCCAGCTTTTGCATAAGCAAAGGAAATGCAGTTAACAATCCAGTTAGGAACAGTATAGGAGGGGGATGTGGGACTTGGAAATGGCAGCGGTTTTACTGCTCCTGAAGGAGGTATGCTTTACTACATCTTTAGTTAATGTTGCTCCTGATTCATCTGATAATGTTACTCTTAGAGATATTTTGGATGCTGAAGACTTCTTCTGGAAATAGTACTGCAGGAGGGAAACTCCAGCAGATAGTGGTCAGGACCCAAACATGAGAGGCACCAGTTATGGGTGTCTAAAACTAATCTGGTACCGCCACAGTTGAAACATGTTTTAGGAATAGTGGCTGGCGTTTCAATGAAGGAAAGTGGGAGGCCTAGAAGGCCGAAAAAACCGTCAGGCACTAAACAGGGAAAAATTCCCTACAAAGGTAAAAATTTGAAGGAGAAAGAAAGAAGAAAACACCGGCGGTACCGGTGCGTCAAGGGAAGGCAGACGCGACCACAAGAAAAAAACAAAATAAAGGAAGAATTTTCTGCGGTGACAGGAGAACGTCCTGCCGGCTCCGCAGAAAAACGAAAACTGAGGAGAGGCAGTTGGAAAAGGTGGGAAGGCAGCACGCAAGCGTGGTGGGATGCTCCCAAAAGCGTTCTGATTGGGCGCTGGGGAGCGTTCCCACGCAGACTCCGTCAGTACAGAGATACCCATATGTGAAGACTCATTCCTGCTTGTTCCTGGAGATCAGATGATTTCCAGGAATAGAAGGAATTTAGTCTTCACATATGGGTGAAGTAAGTACCAATGGAGCCCACAGGGGAACGCTCCCTAGGGTCCAATAGGAAAGCTTTTGGAAGCATCCCACTGTGCCTACACTGCTGCCTTCTCACCTTTGTGATTCACCCTCCTCAGTTGAGTTTGTAGCTGAGACAAAAGGAGAGATTAGAGAAGAGACAAACCCTAAAACTCCTAGGGGAGGAGGGTGGGTTGTGAAGACTAAATTCCTGCTGTTCCCGGAGATGGCGTAGTTACTCACCTGTAACAGGTGATCTCCGGGAACAGCAGAATTAAGTCTTCACATATGGGTACCGTCGGCACCGACGGAGCCTGCACGGGAGCGCTCCCCAGCGTCCCAAAAAGAAAGCTTTTGGGAGCATCCACCATGCATGCGTGCTGCCTTCCCGCCCAACTACCTCTCTCACTTCAGTTGAGTTGAAAGCTGAGACCAAAGGAGAGAAGTAGAAGAAAAAAAGAGGATAGAGAAAGACAACTCCTAGGGGAGGTGGGTGGGTTGTGAAGACTTATTCCTGCTGATCCCGGAAATCACCTGTTACAGGTGAGTAGCTACGCTATCTCCAGGAACAAGCAGGAATGTAGTCTTCACATATGGGGATTCCCCAGCTAAAAATGCCTAGGGATGACACCAGCATGTTGCGGATCTAAGTAAGATGGGCCATGCTTCCTCCCAGGGACCTCAGGCATCCAAGAGTGGATGGTGGGAAGGAGTTGATCTAGGAATGGAAGAGATGCTGTAGAACAGCCTGACCAAACAAGGCATCCTGACAGGAGTCCTTGTCCAAACAATAGTGGGCAGTGAAAGTATGAACAAAAGCCCAAGTTCCTGCTTTGCAGATCTCATCAATAGCAACTGACCGAAGATTAGCTGTTGAGGCTGCCATGGCTCTAATAACTGTGAGCCGTGACATGGCCTTCAAGAGGGATTCCTTTACTCTGATAGGTAAAGGAAATACAGTCTGCAATCCATTTAGCGAGAGTTCTTTTAGTGACTGGGAGTCCTAAATGACTAGAGCCAAAAGCCAGAAAAAGCTGAGAAGACTTTCTAAATGGCTGAGTTCTGTGAAGATAAAAAGCCAGAGCTTGTTTACAATCTAAGGTATGAAGATTTCTTTCCGCACTGGAGGCATGAGGCCTAGGAAAGAAGACTGGAAGATAAACCGATTGGTTTAAATGAAAAGGTGATACCACCTTTGGCATAAAATGATGAGTCCTCAAGACTACTTTGTCTTTGTCAAGACTACTTTGTCTAACCCAACTCTGAAACACACATCAAACCCACATAAGATCAACTCGGAACCCTGGTACACAGGAACTCTAATAAAATCAAAAAGGGAGCTCCGTAAAATAGAGAGAAAATGGACACAAACCAAATCCTCCGATCTCAAAACTAAATACATGGCCCATCTCGCAAAATACAAAGACGACGTGAACAATGCAAAAAAATTACATCACACCAACATCCTAAACAAGGCAATCAATCGCCCACGAGAGTTATTTGAACTAGTCAAATCACTAACCAAAACCGACCAAAATGCCAACCTCAACAAATCCATCAACTGCCTAGGGATGACACCAGCATGTTGCGGATCTAAGTAAGCAAACCACTACGCGACCAAACTGACGGCCCCTGGTCCTCCACCCCCCCCCCACCAACACCACAAATCAGAAGTGAGAACACCACAACACAAAACCAGTTATGGGAGCACTTCCACAAAATAGGAACCAAGCAAATCACAGCCATTGTCACAAGCCTGAAAAGCACCACCTCCCCACTAGATCCCTGTCCTGCATCCTGGATCAAGGCAGTGAAACAAGACATAGCACCTCACATAGCACACATAGTTAACCTATCCCTACAACAAGGAATCATGCCCTCAGAACTAAAGAAATCAGTCATTAGACCGATCCTAAAAAACACTACACTCAACGGAGAAGACCCAGCTTCCTACCGCCCCATATCAAGTATCTCATTCCTGGCAAAGATCATAGAAAAAACGGTCCTTCTACAACTCCCAAGACCATCTGACTGACAGTGCTCCTCTTGATGACCAGCAATATGGCTTCAGGCAACATCATGGAGTTGAAACCCTGTTACTAGTTCTACTTAACAACCTCCTAAAGGGCCTTGAAAACAAAAAGAAAATGTACATTCTTGTATTCATTGACATCTCAGCTGCCTTTGATACAGTTAATCATGGGACCCTCATAAATAGGATAAAATCAATAGGAATAACAGGAACCCCACTAAAATGGTTCTCATCCTACATCTCAAATCGAACACAACAGGTTCAATTCAACGGAGAAAAAGCAGAATCTTTCTCACAAACACAGGGAATCCCACAAGGCTCTGCTCTCTCAGCACTTCTGTTTAACATATATATGCAGCCACTATGCAAAATTTTCTCACGGCACAAAATTAATTACCACATCTATGCCGATGATATCATGCTATACACACAACTAGACACTAAAAACCCAGACTACAACCCACTGGAGACATGTATCGGAGAGATGCAAGACTGGTTACAACAAAGTAGTATGTCAATTAATCACAAAAAAACCGAAGTAATGTATATCTCCAAAGAACCGAATTTTGACCCTCCCACATCAATAACACTATGTAACACCACTTACCAAACAAAAAAAGAAATAAAGTATCTAGGAGTCACATTTGACTGTGACCTAAAGATGGAAAAACACCTCCGAAAGACCAACAGAGCAGTTTTCCACAAGCTTAGAGTGCTCCAACCCATTCGGAATATTATTGATCCCCAAGACTTCAGAACAGTGGCCCAAGCACTCATCATGCCACATTTTGACTACTGCAACGCCATCCTACAAGGTTTACCTAAAAAAACCCTAAACATATTACAAATGGCACAAAATGTAGCTGCCAGGGTCATAATGAAGAAAAATCTAAGTGACCACATCACACCAGTACTAATTCAATTACACTGGCTACCCATAACAGCTCGCACAAAATACAAAATACTAACAACCACCTTCAAACTCATCCACAACTTAGCACCTTCCTTCCTCAACAACCTAGTAAGACTGCAACCTCCTACCCGAAACAGAAGAACCCACAATTCCAACATCCTTCACACTCCAACAGATATAAGATCTGCCAAAGCTAACACCAGCCACAGGGCTTTCTCATATGCGGCGCCAACACTGTGGAACCAACTCCCACCAGAACTACGAGCTAGCAATGACCTTCTAGACTTCAGAAAGAAACTCAAAACGCACATTTTCCAATCACATTTCAACCTGAACTAAACCCACAGATGGAGCAGCCCCTGACCACTGTGTCCAAGAAGATTATCCTGTATATATGTATTTATGTATATATGTAAATGAACTCCCCCATAGCTAAGAAGTGTTAACTCTGTATGATGTGCTTTTCTGACAATCTGTATGTAAACAAAATTTGTACCTGCCTTGATTCGGCAGTTTCACAATAGTAATCCTACCCGCTTCTGATCGCTGGAAGGAGCGGGCTACAAATGCTTGCTAAATAAAAAAAAATAAAAATAAAAATAAAAATGATGAAACCTCGTATAAGGTGGGTCAGCCACTAAAGCCTGCAGTTCACTAATGTGTCTTACAGAAGTGATAGCAATTAGGAAAATGACTTTCCATGAAAGGAACTTTAGCTCTGAAGTAGCTAAAGGCTCAAAGGGTGGCTTCATGAGTTGACCCAGAACAATATTAAGATCCCATGTCACCGGAGGTGGTTTGATGGGAGGTTTAGTTAAAAAGAGACCCCTCATAAATCTTGAAACAAAAGGATGAGAAGAAATTGGTTGTCCATCAAAGGGTTTATGAGATGCAGCAATAGCACTAAGATGGACCCTAACAGAATTGGTCTTGAGACCAGAAGCTGATAAGTGAAGGAGATAGTGCAGAAAGGACTCTACCAGTACCAAGAGGGGATTAATTCCCCTCTGGGAACACCAGATTGAGAACCTCTTCCACTTGAAAGCATAAGAACGCCTTGTGGAAGGTTTTCTGGAAGCCAGAAGAATATCCTTCACTTGTTTTGAAAGGCCTAGAACTTGAAGTTCTATGCCTTGAGAAGCCAGGCCTTGAGATGAAGGGACTGGGGATTGGGGTGCAGTAGGGATCTGTTGTTCTCGGAAGAAGATCCAGAGCACTCCCCAACTCCAGAGGAGTGGCTCAAGAAAGACCTAAGAGAAGAGGATACCATGTTTGCCTTGGGTAGCAGGGAGCTATGAGTATCATGTGACCTCTGTCTCTCTGGAGTTTGAATAAGGTTTTGGGAATTAGGGGAATTGGTGGGAAGGCATAGAGAAAATCCTGGCCCCAATGGAGCAGGAATGCATCCCTCGCCTGACAATTCTGAGCTGGCAGTCTGGAACAATACCAGGGAAGTCTGGCATTCTGTGGACTTGCAAAAAGGTCTACGTCTGGTGTTCCCCAGACTTGAAACACTCGAGCAAGTTGATATGAGTGAAGAGACCACTCGTGTGGCAACAGGACTCGACTGAGCCTGTCCGCCCAAACGTTTTGAATGCCTGGAAGGTATACTGCCAACAAATGAATGTGATGCTCTCTGGCAAAGGCCCACAGTTTCAAAGCTTTGTTGCATAATTGCAGAGAGCCTGTTCCGCCTTGTTTGTTTAGGTAAAACATGGCCACTTGATTGTCGGTTTGCACCAGAACTGTTTTGCTTACGAGATGAAAGAAAAAGACTCGAATAGCATTGGAAATGGCCCTTAGCTCTAGGAGGTTTATTTGAAGAGAAGCCTCCTGTGGGGTCCAGAGACCCTGGGTGGACAGATCGCCCAAGTGGGCTCCCCAACCCAACTTGGATGCATCTGTCGCCAGGACAGCCTGAGGTAGGGGTTACTGAAAAGGAGAGCCTACTGTAAGGTTTTCCAGAGATTGCCACCAATGCAGAGACGCAATCAGGCGTGTGGTAACTCTGATCTTGTCTGACAGGCATCCTGAGGCCTAGGACCATTGGGAAGCGAAGGTCCACTGGGCCGCTCGCATATGAAGGCGTGCATAAGGAATCACATGGACTGTAGATGCCATGTGTCCTGGAAGTCAAAGCATCTGTCGAGCAGTGAGGAAGGTTTGTAGCACTGCTTGATATGCTAGTTCGATGATGCGCAGACAGCGAGGCTGAGGAAGAAAAGCCTTTGACTGCTGTGTCTCCAAGCGAGCCCCTATAAACTCGAGGGATTGAGATGGGGTGAGCTGGGACTTTGGAAGGTTTGTGATCCATCCTAAGTACTGCAGTATTTGCATTGCTCGGGAAAGAGCATGACTTGTTTCTGGAGCTGACGGTGCTCGAATGAGCCAATCGTCTAAGTAAGGGAAGACAAAAATTCCTAGAGTCCTCATAAATGCTGCTACTACTGCCATGCATTTTGTGAAGACCCTTGGAGCAGAGGCCAGCCCGAAAGGAAGGACCCTGTATTGAAAATGTCTTCCCTCGACTAGGAATCGAAGGAATTTTCTGTGATCTGCATGAATAAGGACATGCATGTAAGCATCCCTTAAATCCAGAGAACACAGCCAATCTTGCTCGTGAAGGTATGGAAGAAGAGTGCCGAGGGAGATCATCTTGAACCTTTCTCGGACTAAATATTTGTTCAGTTCTCTGAGGTCCAGGATTGGTCTTAGTTTCCCTGACTTCTTTGGAATGAGAAAATAGGGGGAATAGAATCCTGTGCCCTGCTGGGACTTTGGAACCTCTTCTATAGCCCCTTGAGCCAGAAGAGTGGTGACCTTTTGCCACAACAGGTCTGAGACCGGTGGTTGAGATTTGAACTGTTTTATTAGCATGGATGGGGGCAAGCAGAGGAAATGAAGCTTGTATCCCAGACTCACTATAGATAGAGTCCAATTTTCTGAAGTGATTTGTTGCCATCTTTTGGCAAAATGGCAAATACGGTCTGGAATAATTAAAGGTTCTGGGCTTAGAACAGGAAGAATGGCTAAGTTCTCTAGACAACAGTCAAAGACCCTGAGGAGGCTGGGTCTGCTGAGCTTGTGTCTTTCTTTGTCTAGTTTGTTGTTGCCCCTTCTGGGGAACATGTGTTTGCTGGGTGGAAGATGGATAGAATTTCTTCTTCTTAGGGAAAAAAGTTTTTTTGAAAAACTTTTTCTTAGCTGGGTTAGCTGTAGATTTTGACAACCTGTCTAAAGTTGTATTATCAGTGCCAATTTCATTAGCTTTAAGCTGCCAATCCTTGCCAAAGAGATTTTTTCCTGTGCAAGGAATGTTACCCAGCTTATCTTGCACACATTCCTCAAAGTCTGAAGCTTGGAGCCAGGCAATACGATGTGCTTTTATGGATATAGCAGAAGTTCTGCTAATACATTCAAAACAGTCAAAGGTAGCATTAGAGACATTTTGAGCACGTTTGACCAAAGCCAAATAATCTGTCCATTTATCCTCTTGAAGAAAAGGGTTCAAAAGCTCCAAGTCTTTTGTAACCTGCTCAAGAAACATTCCCATGTATAATATTATAGGAAATGATTCTTGCTGTAGCATGGAGAACTGAAAGCATCAGCAACCAAAGGCATCCAGTGTTCTAGACTCACTACCTGGTGGATTGGAAGAGTGTCGTTTATCACTCTTAATCCGCCTCATGGCGGACTCTACCACCATAGAATGATGTGGTAACTGAGTCTTCTAAAACCCTGGGCAAGGTGGTTCTCGATACATAGTGTCAAGACATCTAGAATGTGGAGATACTGTTAAAGTAGCTTCCCACATTCTTAACATTAGACCATGTAACCTTATGTTACCCAAGTTTACATACCTGTTTGCTGTAAACACGGAATAGCCTGTTATTCTGTTGATGTTGTTGTATGTGAACCGCGCTGATACCAAATAGCGCAGTATATAAAAGATTGTAATAAATAAATAAATAAATAAATCTGGTGTATAGGAAGCATAGCTGCCTCCTTTGGAGCTAAAGGATATTGAAGAATTCTCAATTCTTCTGCTCTAGGCTCCTTTTCTTGTACTACTGTAATGGCAAGATCCTTTGCCATATCACGCACAAAATCATGAAAAGACATATGCTCAGGAGGGGACATTCTGCGTTGAGGAGAAAGATGAATCTTGCAAAAGTTCAGCTCTGGTACCAGCGGAATCATCTGAGTCATCAGAATCGGAAGACTCAAAAGGAGGAAATGCCAGGTTCTCCCAAAGCAGATGGCATCAGTACCCCTCGATGTCGGTACCAAAACGAGTTGGTACCTGATCCCCCATACTGGAGAGAGATTCCAGGCTCGGCATCGGGGAAAGCATGCCTGTTGAAACAGGTAACGAGGGCACTGGCACCGGTACCGGTGCCTGCAGAACCGTCTGCAGCAACTTTAGCAGTACCAAAGTAGCTAAAAGAGTCGCTAGACTGCGTTCGATAGCGAGGAGTCTTTTGTCCATTGCTACTGCCGATGCCGGGGCGTCGGTACCGGAGGAAGCGGCCACGACCACCGAGCATGGCACCAGTTGTTCCATCGAGGTCTCAGGAACATCCTGGAGCCCCGATAAAGCTTTGGAGCCCAAAGACTCCCGCCGGGGCTGTTTAGCCAGTGAAGCATCCTCGAGGGCAACGCCTGTGGCATCTCGATATTTAGAGGGAGATCTACCCTTCGAGGACCAGCTAGTCTTGGAAGACTTGTGTTTAATTACCTGAGATCCCTGGGAAGAAGTAGAAGCCCTGGAAGACATCGATGCAACAGACATCGTGTCTGAAGCAAACAGGGCACCGAGTTGATTTGCTCAATTCTGAAGACTTCTTTTAGTCAACTTCCTACAGGAGATACACTCCGTAGAGCAATGGTCAGGACCTAAACATTTAAGACACCAGTCATGGATGTCGGTAATAGAAATAGTATCGCCACATTTTGAACACTTTTTAAAACCAGTGGCTGGTTTTTCCATGATAAGGAAACAGAGGGCCTAAAGCCCAAAATGGCACCAAGCACTAGAGCAGGGGGGAAAAAACCCTGGGAAAGCACTAAAATTAAGTTATTTTAGAAGAAAAGAAAGAAAAGCACCGGTGGTAGACGCGACCACAAAAAATATAAATTTAAGAGAATATTTTCTGCGGTGACAGGGGACACGTCCTGTCGGCTCCGCGGAAAACGAAGAACTGAAGTGAGAGAGGTAGTTGGGCGGGAAGGCAGCACGCATGCGTGGTGGATGCTCCCAAAAGCTTTCTTTTTGGGACGCTGGGGAGCTTCCCGCGCAGGCTCCGTCGGTACCCATATGTGAAGACTACATTCCTGCTTGTTCCTGAAGATCACCTTTTACAGGTGAATAACTATGATATCTCCAGGAATAAGCAGAAATGTAGTCTTCACATATGGAACTTCCTAGCTGCCAGATGCCAGAGAAATGCCCCCAGAAACAGTAGATTTGCCTCAAAGAAGGCCTCAAGAGGGCATGGATCCCTCATGGATGTCTGGCATTGAAAAATTCCGGGACAGAGGTTAGAGAGTTGCCCTAAGTCTGAAAGAGGTGCTGGAATACCACCTGACCAAACATGGCATCCCGACGGAAGTCCTTGCCAAGACAGTAATGAGCCACAAAGGTATGTACCGAAGACCATGTGGCTGCTTTGCAAATTTTGTCAATAGCAACAGAATATAGATTTGCCGTGGATTCATCCATGGCACAAACGTTATGGGCAGTGACATGACCTTCAAGGGATAATCCTGCCTTATCATAAGCAAATGAAATGCAATCTGCTATCCATTTAGAAAGGATACGTTTGGATACTGGCAACCCCAAATGACTGGTATCAAAGGAGATGAACAGAGCCTTTTATGGTGCTCAGCAGTCCTTTGAAGATAGAAGGTTAAGGCACGTTTACAGTCAAGGGTATGGAGGGTTGCCTCTACCCTAGAGGAATGTGATCTAGGGAAAAAGATAGGAAGGTAAACAGCTTGATTAAGATGAAAAGGAGACACCCCATTTGGCATGAAATGGGGGTGAGTCCTAAGGATCACCTTATCATGGTGGAATCGGGCATAAGGCGGGTCTGCTACCAATGCCTGACATTCATTGATGCGTCTAACTGAAGTGAGAGCAACAAGGAAGATGACCATCCAATAGAGAAACTTTAGTGAGGTTGTGGCTAAAGGTTTAAAAGGCAGCTTAAGGAGCTGTCCTAAGACGACATTAAGATCCCATGCCACCAGTGGTAGCCTGATGGGAGGCTTAGTCAATAAGAGTCCTCTCATGAAACATGTTACAAGCAGATGTGAGGAGATAGGCTGCCCACCCAAGGGATGGTAAGCAGCAGCAATTACACTGACGTGAACCCTCATCGAGTTCATCTTGAGGCCAGAGGATGAAAGATGGAGGAGATACTGAAGGAAAGCTTCCACAGGAGCTGAGAAAGGATTAAGATCCTTCTGGGAACACCAAGTGGAGAACCTAAACCACTTGAAGCGATAGGAACGTCTGGTGGATGGTTTCCTTGAGGCTAGCAAGATCTACTTTACTTCTTGAGGAAGGTTAAGATCTTGCAATACTACGCTCTCAGCAGCCAAGTCATGAGATGTAAAGACTGTGGATTGGGATGGAGTAGCATCCCTTCCTCCTATGAGAGGAGATCGGGAGCTGACCCGACACTTAGGGAGTGAGCCTGGGACAGACGTAGTAGGAGAGGAAATCATAGCTGAAGTGGCCAGCTTGGGACTATAAGGATCATGTGGCCCCTGTCTGCTTGAAGCTTGAAAAGCGTTTTGGGAATCAGGGGAATAGGAGGAAAGGCATACAGGAAATTCTGACCTAAGTGAAGGTGGAAAGCATCCACTTGTTGGAGGCTGGACATCAGGGTTCTGGTGCAAAAACGAAGCAGTTTGGCATTTTGTGGAGTGGAAAAAAGGTCTATCTCCGGAGTTCCCGAGGTCTGAAAGATGTAGGAAATTGTTTCCTGATGGAGGGACCATTCGTGCGGAAGGAGGATCCGACTCAATCTGTCTGCTAAGACATTTTGCTGCCCTGGCAGATACACTGCTTGGAGGTGAGCAATGGCAAAGGACCAAAGATGGAGAGCCTCCCTGCAAAGGGCCCAAGAGCCCGTTACTCTCAGCTTGTTCGGGTAGAACATAGCTACCTGATTGTCTATCTGGACGAAAACTCTGTGGCCTTTGTTGTTGAAACACTTTGAGGGCATTGAAGATAGCACAAAGCACCAGTAAATTTATCTGGAGCTGCGACTCCTCTGTCCAGCGGCTCTGAGTGAAGAGAGAATCCAAGTGGGCACCATAGCCCAGTTTGGAAGCATTCATTGTCAGGATGCATTGATGTGGAGGCATCTGAAAAGGTGACCCTACAAGAAGATTTCCTGGGGTAGACGACCACAAAAGGAAGTCGATGAGACTGTCTGTGACTTGGATCTGGTCCTTGGGGGCCCCAGAGATCTGCTTCCACTGGGAGACAAGAGTCCATTGAGCTGTCCGCATGTGCAGATGGGCATATGGGAATACATGCACTGTGGAGGCCATATGGCCTAGAAGTTGGAGCATCTCCATGGCCAAGAGATGGTCTCTGAGCTTTACTTGAGATGTCAGCTGCACCAGTCGAGTACAATACTCCTGGGGCAGAAATGCTCCTGATCGTCGAGCTCCTATGAATTCTAGTGTTCGAGTTGGAATTAGATGGAATTTTGGAAGATTTATCACAAAACCCAGACTTTGCAGTACCTGCATTGAAGAAGAAGGGATAGATGAACTTATGTGAAGTGAGTACCTTTATTAGCCAGTCATCTAAGTAAGAGAAGACAAATATTCCAAGAGTCCTTAGATATGCGGCTACGACCGCCATACACTTTGTGAAGACTCTAGGGGCAGAGGCGAGCCCGGACTCTGTATTGATAGTGATTTCTTGGAAGATGAACATAGATACTTCCTGGATGAATGATGATATGAGAATACACTTCTTTTAGATCTAGAGAACAGAGCCAGTCCTGACTCTGAAAATAAGGTAGACGGGTTCCTAGTGAGGCCATTTTGAATTTCTCTAAGACTAGAAACATGTTTAGGTTCCTGAGATCTAAGATGGGTCTGTACCCTCCATTTTTCTTTGGTATGAGAAAATAAGGAGAATAGAATCCCATCCCCTGTTGAGATGTTGGAACTTCTTCTATGGCACACTCTGACAGAACAGAGTTGATCTCTTGCTGCAGGAGAGTAGTGAGAAGGGGTTGAATGATATTTCCCCACCAGAGTGGAGGGGGAGGGTGCTTTGCAGATGAAGCTTGTACCCTCTCTCACACTATGGTTAGTGCCCACTGCTCTGAGGTGATAAGATGCCACCTGTGGGTATAATGGCAAAGTCTGCCTGCTATGTGGAGGGGGTGGGAGTTTTCTAGAGGGAGGGTGGCTATGTTCTCTACAAAGAAGTCAAAAACCAGGCGCAGATTGGGTCTGCGCAGCTGGCTGGGGTTTAGGAGCCTGTGGCTTCTTCTGTTGCTTAGGAAGCTGTTGCTTCCTTCAGGTACCCTGAGGTCGGGATTGAGAAGCTGGGGGTAAGAAGGGTAAAATTATTTCTTCTTACCATAGAAAGGCTTCTTTGCAGCTGCTTTCTTCTTGGCAGGGTTGGCAGTAGCTTTGGAAAGCCTATTGAGGGTAGTATTCTCAGACCGTAACTGAGAAGCCTTATCTTGCCAATCCTTTCCAAACAGACTCTCATCAGTACAGGGAATATTACCCAGCTTATCTTGAACCCACTGTTCAAGGTCTGATGACTGGAGCCATGCAATCCTACATGCACCTATACAGATAGAAGTTGCTCTGCCAGTGCATTCAAAACAGTTAAAGGTTGCCCTGTTGACAAATTTGAAAACATCTTGGGCATGTTTGACTAATGTAAAGTGGTCTGCCCTCTTATCATTTGGGAGGAGACATTGATTCCAGATCCCTAGTTACCTCACTAAGGAACATAACCATGTAGAGTATGTATAAACTTATCTGGACTGAGAGCATGGAGGCCTGAAAACATTGATGTCCAAAGGCATCGAGAGTTCTCGATTCCCTGCCCGGGGGATTGGAGGAGTGCATCTTAGAACTTTTAATTCGATGCACAGTTGATTCCACTGCCATTGAGTGGTGTGGAAGTTGCGCTTCTGGAATCCAGGGCTTTCCGATACTCGATACATGATATCGAGTCGTCGAGTATGGGGAGACATGGTGAGGGGCGTTTCCCATATCCAGAGCATAAGATCCTGGACTATATGGTGAATAGGCAGAGCAGTTGCCTCTTTAGGTGCTGTAGGATACTGGAGAATGTCCAACTCCTCTGCTATGGGTTCTTTCTCCGATGTAGAAGTAACAGATAGCCCCCCTGCCATATCCTTGATAAACTCTTGGAAAGACATATCTTAGGGAGGGGATATGCACCGTTGCAGCAACGGTGAGGATTCCTCGGGAAAACGTCGCATCTCTCGGGTACCGAATGATTCATCATCAGAAGAATCTGAATCGGTAGAATCAAAGTATTGATGGGAGTGATGCTCCTGTTCTTGCAAGGCCCGATACCAATTGAGATAGGTATTGGCTCGAGAAACAGACTAGAGAGTCGGTATGGGTTGAAGTGTGCTGAGCAGCATGAAACCCGATGCAGACTGCATGCGCATCGTTGACGGTACTGGTACAGACGATACTGCCGGTATTAACCTGACCGGTACCGAGGCCACTAAGAGAGCCACTAGACTCCACTAAATGGCTAGCATACGCTGATCCATAGAGCTTGCTGATGCCTGGGTATCGATACCGGAAGTATAGGCTACCATTCTAGAACATGGCACCAGGAGCTCTCCTGAGGTGGAGGCCTCAGGAGCATCCTGTACCCCTTTTGCGACTTTGGAGGGGAGGTCCTCCTGCCAGGATAGTTTGGCCGGTCGATCCAACTCCAGGACAATGCTCAAGGCATCTCTATGTTGAGATGGAGATATACCCTAGGGAATAGGGCCTGTCTTGTGATTCAATCTCTGAGATCCATGTGAGGAAGATGATGCCCTCGATGACGTTGAAGCGAGTGAAACCGCATCTGAGACAAAAAGGGAGCCACGTTTCGAGGCCCAATTCTGTAGGCCTTTCTTTGTCATCTTCTTGCATAAGAGACATTCAGATGGCTGTTGATCTTGGCCGAGGCATGTAAGATACTAGTCATGGGTATCAGAAACAGAGATAGTGCTACCACACTTGGAACACTTCTTAAAACCACTAGTTGGTTTTTCCATCGTGTCAGAAGACTGGATGGAAAGCCTAGGCCTAAGATGGTGTCAATGCGCCCGAAAGGACTAAAGTTCTTCCTTTTTTTTTTTTTTTGAAAGAAATAGAATCGAAGATATAGGTTCCAATGTCGACAGGAAGGCAGATACAACCACAAAAAATAATAAAGAAGAAGACATTTTCTGCGGTGACAGAATTTGCTTCCTGCTGGCTCTGCAGAAAACGAAGAACTGAGGAGGGAGAGTCACAAATGTGGGAAGGCAGCAGCACAAGTGCAGTGGTATGCTCCCAAAAGCTTTCCTATGGGATGCTAAGGAGCGTTCGCACGTGGGATCCGTCGGTACAGACGTTACCCATATGTGAAGACTACATTCCTGCTTGTTCTTGGAGATTAAGACAGCCCCAGAAAAAACTGGTAACCAAATATCAAACTATATCAACTCAAGGTTCCAAAATAGTGTCCATTGGGTGAAAAATCTAACATTCAACTTTTAAATTTTTGTCAGACTCACATTCAAAAGGGGGTGGATAGTGTTACCTAGCTCGCTGTAGGTGCTCCTTTTATGGTGCCCGTTATATGGTGGCTTACTATGACTACATTCTGGAAAGAACCCAAGCTGGTTCACTTGACTAGTCAAGTCTTTGAAATTGCTTTAATTGAGAAAGTGTAGTTACTCACTTGTAACAGGTGTTCTCTGGGGACAGCAGGGATCAATCCTCACATATGGGTAACATCGGCACTGACGGAGCCTTCACGGAAGCATCTACCCAGCTTTCAAAAAAGTTCTTTGGAAGATGTTACCATGCAAGCATGGTGCCCTTCCTGCCCAAGGGTGCCATCTTGCTCAGTCAGATGACATCACGACAACTTAGTCTATAACCCTCTGGCATTTGACCTAACTACCGAGCAGAATACCCTCTAAGAAATATTGAGGAAATTGCTAATGAAAGTTGCACTTCATTTCTTTTTTCTCTTTTTTTTATTTTTTTCAATTTTTTTTCTTTTATATGAAAAAGTGAATAAAGGTCTCAGACTCACATTGGCAATGCTTAGAATTTTCAAAAGCAAAATGCCTTATCGCATCAACGACCTTAAAAATTCACTGTTCAACTCAAAAATATTATGTTTTTCCTTTCACCAGACCTTTCTCCAATTTTTAACTATATCCATAAAACATGTTGTTTTATAGTAAAGACTGTGCTTATCTTAATGTTGTTGATAGAACTTCCCCAGGGGGAAATTGTTTAATCAGCACGATCTGCAAAACAACAAGGAAGTTATAAACAAAAAATGCCATACTCACAGTTTCAGTCCTGAGACGTAGTATGTTAAGGCTAGATCCCCCACCTCTCACCATGCAGCGGAACAATGCACTCCAATCAAACAAAACACTTGATTCTCCAAACTTGTTCAATGTGCAAAAAAACGCCACGCATGTTGATCAGCGTCCCAGTCATAATTTAAATGATTCTGACGTTTTTCTGGCAGCCAATCAGCTATCTGTGCCTTTGCCATGCGGAGATGTTTACCTGAATGGACAAAAAGAACCACTAATACTAAATACACACCCGCCATTCAATGGAACTATTGAGGCCAGTCATACCCGTTGTTGCCAATCTGAAGATCCATTTTTGTTCCTGGATTAGTAACGTTTGGGCTCTGGACTTGCCATTTCTGCCCACAAGTACCTTCTCAATCACGAAGCACCGCAGTTCTTCAAAAGTATGATGACGATCAATGCAATGTGCCACTATTGGAGCTTCTAGTGACTTACATTTTAATCTACTGCGGTGCTCGCTGATTCTGATTTTAAATTGTCGTTCAGTCTTACCAATATAGAGAAGGCCACAAGGGCATTTAATTGTGTAAACAACATAGTCTGAGACACAGGTTGTGGAATGTTTCAAAAAATAAGTCCTGCCATGGTACTCAAAACTGGTTAACTCCTCTGTCACTGCATATATAGTCCAATTTCCACACGGTTTGTGTCCGACGTCCTTTGCTTGGTTCGCCTCTTGATGTGACTTTAATTTTGCTGGACTAAGTTTTTCCTTGAGGTTTGAATATCGAGTCCAAACACATCTTATGGACTTGTTCTGTAACCCAGGTAAAGTGTTAAGCACGTTCCGATGTTTCTTCAGAATACGTTTAATTTCACCACTAAGTGGGGAAAATCTGGTAATAAAATTTATAGTATCAGCCTCCACAGTTGGATCTCTAGGTCTGGATTGTAACAGCAAAGCCCTATTGTTATATAATGCCCTCTTATATGCTGTTTTAATTACTGAATGAGGATATCCCCCTTTCATGAAAATCCTTCATCAAATTTTTTGCTTGTATCTTGTATTCAGTGACACTTGAACAGTTCCTCCGATATCTGATGAACTGAGATAAAGGCAAACTGTCACGCAATTGTTTTGGATGGTTACTTTTATAATGTAGAATTGTATTTCTATCTGTTGTTTTTTTATAGATAGACGTGAACCAACCATTGTGACTTTTTTGAACTACTACATCTAAAAAAACAATTTTCTGAGCATGGCTGGTATAAGTACATTATATATTTCGGGTCCACTTGATTCAGCCAGCTGACAAACTGCTGAAATTCCAAAACAGAGCCATTCCATAACAGGAAAACATCGTCAATAAATCTCTTACACAAAATTAAATGATGTTGATATATTGATCCGACCAACCATTGACGTTCGAAATTCTGCAAATTCAAACCTCAAGGAAAAACCTAGTCCAGCAAAATTAAAGTCACATCAAGAGGCGAACCAAGTAGAGGACGTCGGACACAAACCGTGTGGAAATTGCACTATATGTGCAGTGACAGAGGAGTTAACCAGTTTTGAGTACCATGGCAGGACTTATTTTTTTGAAACATTCCACAACTTGTGTCTCAGACTATGTTGTTTATGCAATTAAATGCCCTTGTGGCCTTCTCTATATTGGTAAAACCGAGCGACAATTTAAAATCAGAATTAGCGAGCACCGCAGTAGATTAAAATGTAAGTCACTAGAAGCTCCAATAGTGGCACATTGCATTGATCGTCATCATACTTTTGAAGAACTGCGGTGCTTTGTGATTGAGAAGGTACTTGTGGGCAGAAATGGCAAGTCCAGAGCCCAAACGTTACTAATCCAGGAACAAAAATGGATCTTTAGATTGGCAACAACGGGTATGACTGGCCTCAACAGTTCCATTGAATGGCGGGTGTGTATTTAGTATTAGTGGTTCTTTTTGTCCATTCACGTAAACATCTCCGCATGGCAAAGGCACGGATAGCTGACTGGCTGCCAGAAAAACGTCAGAATCATTTAAATTATGACTGGGACGCTGATCAGCATGCGTGGCGTTTTTTTGCACATTGAACAAGTTTGGAGAATCAAGTGTTTTGTTTGATTGGAGTGCATTGTTCCGCTGCATGGTGAGAGGTGGGGGATCTAGCCTTAACATACTACGTCTCAGGACTGAAACTGCGAGTATGGCATTTTTTGTTTATAACTTCCTTGTTGTTTTGCAGATCGTGCTGATTAAACAATTTCCCCCTGGGGGAGTTTTATCAACATCATTAAGATAAGCACAGTCTTTACTATAAAACAACATATTTTATGGATATGGTTAAAAATTGGAGAAAGGTCTGGTGAAAGGAAAAACATATTTTTGAGTTGAACAGTGAATGTTTAAGGTCGTTGATGCGATAAGGCATTTTGCTTTTGAAAATTCTAAGCATTGCCAATGTGAGTCTGAGACCTTTATTCACTTTCATATAAAAAGAAAAAAATTGAAAAAAATAAAAAAAGAGTAAAAAGAAATGAAGTGCAACTTTCATTAGCAATTTTCTCAATATTTCTTAGAGGGTATTCTGCTCGGTAGTTAGGTCAAATGCTAGAGGGTTATAGACTAAGTTGTCGTGATGTCATCTGACTGAGCAAGATGGCACCCTTGGGCAGAAAGGGGACCACTCTTGCATGGTAACATCTTCCAAAGACCTTTTTTGAAAGCGGGGTAGATGCTTCCATGAAGGCTCCGTCAGTGCCGATGTTACCCATATGTGAGGATTGATCCCTGCTGTCCCCAGAGAACACCTGTTACAAGTGAGTAACTACACTTTCTCAATTAAAGCAATTTCAAAGACTTGACTAGTCAAGTGAACCAGCTTGGGTTCTTTCCAGAATGTAGTCATAGTAAGCCACCATATAACGGGCACCATAAAAGGAGCACCTACAGCGAGCTAGGTAACACTATCCACCCCCTTTTGAATGTGAGTCTGACAAAAATTTAAAAGTTGAATGTTAGATTTTTCACCCAATGGACACTATTTTGGAACCTTGAGTTGATATAGTTTGATATTTGGTTACCAGTTTTTTCTGGGGCTGTCTTAATCTCCAAGAACAAGCAGGAATGTAGTCTTCACATATGGGTAACGTCAGTACCGACGGAGCCCACGTGCGAACGCTCCCTAGCATCCCATAGGAAAGCTTTTGGGAGCATACCACTGCACTTGTGCTGCTGCCTTCCCACATTTGTGATTCTCCCTCCTCAGTTCTTCGTTTTCCGCAGAGCCAACAGGGAGCAAATTCTGTCACCGCAGAGAATTTCTTCTTCTTTATTATTTTTTGTGGTTGTATCTGCCTTCCTGTCGACGTTGGAACCTATATCTTCGATTCTATTTCTTTCAAAAAAAAAAAAAAGGAAGAACTTTTGTTCTTTCGGGCGCATTGACACCATCTTAGACCTAGGCTTTCCATCCAGTCTTCTGACACGATGGAAAAAAACAACTAGTGGTTTTAAGAAGTGTTCCAAGTGTGGTAGCACTATCTCTGTTTCTGATACCCATAACTAGTATCTTACATGTCTCGGCCAAGATCAACAGCCATCTGAATGTCTCTTATGCAAGAAGAGAAAAAAGAGAAAAAAGAAATGAAGTGCAACTTTCATTAGCAATTTTCTCAATATTTCTTAGAGGGTATTCTGCTCGGTAGTCAGTCAGATGACATAGCTAAAGACAGCAAAAATAAAAGATGGTAAAGCAGCAACTCCAAGGGGAGGAGGGATGTTTGTGAAGACTGATTCCTGCTGTCCCTGGAGAACACCTGTTACAGGTGAGTAACTATGCTTTCTCCGGGAACAAGCAGAAAGTCAGTCATCACATATGGGACTCCCCAGCTAGAGGCTACCGAAAACAAAAAATAGGGGATCTGTCACGGGGAGCCACAAGCAACAGCAATTTACTCTGTGTGCACAGATCACAGTAGAACGCCTGTGTGAAAAGAGACCAGCACTCCAGTAGCCTGAACACAGAAGGGTCGGAGGATAGGAGTTGCCTAAACCCCGAAAAGGTTATGGAGCACAGGTTGGCCGAAGGAACTGTCCCCGTTGGGATTCTCTTTCCAGGCAGAAATGGACTTCAAAGGTATGGACTGAAGACCAGGTGGCAGCCTGGCAGATGTCCACCATCGGGACGGAGCACACGTTTGCCACCCAAGCCACCATAGCCCTGACACAGTACGCCATGATGCGGCCTTCCAGCAGGAGCCTCGCCTGCTCATAAGCGGGGGCAATACAGTCTGCCACCCAGGTGGACAACATATGCTTGGTCACTGCCTCCCCCAGCTTACTGGGGTCATATGAAATGAAAAGCTGAGAGGCTTTGCGGTGGCCCTGAGTGCGATGGATAGAGAAGGACAAGGTCCTCTTACAGTCCAAGGTGTGAAGGACCGTCCCCGCCTGACTGCAGTGAGATCTTGGAAAGAAGGTAGGGAGCACCAGAGGCTCAAAGGGTGGGCGTCAGCTGCCCAACACTATGTTGAGGTCCCATTCAGTTGCGAACCGGGGATTTCGATAAGAGCAGGCCACGAAGGAAACGGGTCACCAACGGTTGGACCGAGAGGGGCTTACCATCCACTGGATAGTGGTGCGCCGCCAGGGCACTCAGATGCACTCAGAGTTAGACTTGAGCCGGGACTGAGAGAAGTAGAGAAGGTATTGTAACATCAGAGCCACCAGGCAGGAAAAAGGATCAGCCCCATGTTCGGCACACCAGAGAACCTGCACCATGTGAGGGCATAAGCCTTCCTAGAAGAGGCCTTGCAAGAGGCCAGCAGAATGTCCTCCACTTTATCAGCGACAGGGACCCCAGGTTGGGGTGCAGGAGAGAGCCCCCCTCTTGAGATAGGAGTCCCTGGGTGGTACCCAAGGGGATGGGGGCCTGCACCTTCAACAGTACAAGCAGCGGGAACCATGGCTGCCTGGGCCACAGAGGAGCTATCAGGATGAGTGAGGCCCTGTCGCGGAAGGTCCTGAACAAGGTCTTGGTGATCAGCGGTGTCGGAGGGAAGGCATATACATGGTCAACTACCTCTGGGCATAGTGGGTCAGACGTCTCCCTGTGGGCTGCAGACCTCCTTGGGGCAGAGAGGCTATGCTCAAGACGTCAAAAACTCCCCCCTGGCTGGGCCGGGGCCAGTCCCTGGGGTTTTGGAGCCTTCTGCTTACAAGGGCCATGTCCATGCCCCTTGGCCTGCTGACTCTGTTGGGGAGCCGGGAAGGCCTGAAAAGGTGGGTAGTTTCTGTAAGCAGCTCCTTTCCTCGGGTACAAGGAATTTTTGCCCTAGCCCTTCCATCAGAAAGGGACAGCAGTCTTTTTAGAGAGCCTGGTCCTCGTCATGAACTCGGTCTCCAGCTTGACAGCCTTGTCGGTCATGGGTTTGCCAAAGAGGTTCTCTTCCTTTGAGGGAGACATCGACCAATTTGTCCTGAACCCACTACTCGAGGTCAGATGATTGTAGCCAAGCTTGGCATTGTGCACCAATGCCCACTGCCGCTACTCCAGCCGTCGACTCAAACCAGTCATAGGCCGCCCGAAACATGAACTTGGAGCACTCACGGATGGCCTTTGCCAGGTTCTTGAACTGCAGGGGTTCCTCGGAGAGACCAGCTGAGAACCTGGTGAGTTCCTTCACCAGGTATCTCAGGTACATGCCCATGTATAGCTGGTAGGTCTGGATGCGGCCAATGAGCATCAAGCCCTGGTAACACTTTCTGCCAAAGGTATCCAAGATGCGGAGCCTCCCTGCCGGAGGGGGGGGGGGGCACCGAGGAATGCATCTTCTGGCTTTTCAGCCAACGCACTGCCAACTTCACCACCATGGCGTTATGCAGCAGCTGTGATTTTTGGAAGCCCTGGATCCGGCAGACTCGATACATCGAGTCAAGCCATTTGCTCACCACCGGCACAGATGCCAGTGTCTCCCACATACAGAGCATCAACCGTTTTAGGATGGGAGGGATGGGTACCGTGAGCAATTCCCTCAGAGGAGCCTTGTACTGGAGGATTTCCAACTCATCCGCTCGAGGATCCTCCTCAGACTCCATAGGGAATGCCAGGGCCTTAGACATATCCTTGATAAAATCAAGGAAGCCCATATCTTCCGGCGGGGACCGCCACCAAGGCTCCCAGATGGGAGAGTCTGATGGGACGTTGCGATGGCAACAGGTATCGGAGGATTCCTCATCCTCCGTCTCCCATTCGGAGTAGTCCATCAAGGTCTGCGGGCCTCAGGGCTGACCCGGTCCATGGCCTCCTGATGCTCCGCAACTGATGCCAGGTACACTTACCGGGGATGATCACGGTCCCATCGAGCAGGAATCGGATAGAGACCTCGGCCGAGGATCAACTCAAGGCAGAAGGACCTTGAGAATCGGCTCAGCCTCCGAGGATGTCTTCGACATCAAGGGCCTAGTGGTCGGGGCGGATGAACTAGTCATACTGGACAACAGCGCATGCTGCTGCTCCATGAAGGCAAACTGCGCTCCAAGGACGCCATTCTGGACTCCAAGCCAGAAGATTCTGCAGCCTTCGGTGTGGGCACTGACGGACTCGGGCCAGACGCCAGCTACCCCTAAGGGGAATCCTCGACGAGAATGGTGTCTGGGGCCCGAGGCCTGTCCGAGGTTGAGTCCTTCCAGGGGAGATTTGCAGGCTGCTCCTTCTCTGATCCCTCGGACAAGCATCTCGGACTGTGGGACCTGGCTTGGGAGGCATCTGGCCGGTCGAATCAGTACAAGGACGTCAGCTTCGAGGATTGTTCCTTCTTTCTGGGTTCCCTCAGAGGAGAACCCCTTTCTGACAACCCACGGCGGGGCTCGGGTTCGGAGGGGTCCACCCAAGGTGTCGAGGCTTCAGACAAGGCCATGGCCTTCGGAGACACTGGGGACTCGGAGAAAGCACAGTTACTTACCTGTAACAGGTGATCTCAGGGAACAGCAGGAATTAGTCTTCACATATGGGTATCGTCGGCACCGACGGAGCCTGCGCGGGAACGCTCCCCAGCGTCCAAAAGGAAAGCTTTTGGGAGCATCCCACAGCGCCTGCGCGCTGCCTTCCCGCCTTTCCCAACCGTCTCTCACCAGTTTGAGTTTTAAAGCTGAGACAAAGAGAGAGAGAGAGGAAAGGAAAGATAGATAGAGAGATACAACTCCTAGGGGAGGTGGGAGGGTTGTGAAGACTAATTCCTGCTGTTCACAGAGATCACCTGTTACAGGTAAGTAACTGTGCTATCTCCAGGAACAAGCAGGAATGAGTCTTCACATATGGGGACTCCCCAGCTAGAGATGCCTGGGAGATCACCCAGATTGTGAGTCCCTGGAAGGGCTCCATCTCCACCTATGAATCTCAGGCATCCAGTCAGGGATGGAGGGCAGGAGTTGATTAGGTATGGAACAGGTGTTTGAGAACAGCCTGACCAAACAAGGCATCCCGGCGGGAATCCTTGTCCAAGCAGTAATGGGCTGTGAGGTATGAACCGAGGCCCAGGTGGCTGCTCGACAGATTTGGTCGATGGACACAGAGTTTAGATGAGCCATAGAGGCTGCCATGGCCCTCCCATTGTGAGCTGTGACATGGCCTTCCAGAGAAAGATTCTTACTCTGATAGGCGAAGGAAATACACTGAGCAATCCAATTGGACAGAGTTCTCTTAGAGACTGGAAGTCCTAAATGGGAAGGATCAAAAACAACAAAAGGTTGAGAGGACTTTCTATGTTGCTGTGTTCTTTGTAAATAGAAAGCAAGTGCTCTTTTACAATCCAGGGTATGAAGACTCCTCTCTGCACTTGATGCATGAGGTCCTGGAAAAAAGACAGGTAAATATACCTCCTGGTTCAGATGAAAAGGTGAGACCACTTCAGGCATAAAGTGTGGATTAGTTCTGAGAACTATCTTGTCATGATGGAACCTTGTATAATGAGGATTAGCCACTAGAGCTTGCAACTCACTGATACGGCGAGCTGAGGTGAGTGCAATGAGAAAAATAACCTTCCAGGAAAGGAATTTCAAGGAGGTAGTGGCTAAGGGTTCAAAGGATGGCTTCATAAGCTGGCCAAGAACCAGATTTAAGTCCCATGCCACTGGAGGTGGTCTAATGGGAGGTTTAGTTAAAAGAAGGCCTCTCATGAATCTTGTTATAAGAGGATGAGAGGAAATAGGTTGTCCATTAAGAGGCTCCAGGGATGCTGCAATAGCACTCAAATGGACCCTGATTGAATTTGTTTTAAGGCCTGCATGGGATAAATGCAGAAAATAATCCAGTAATGAATTCAAAGGTATTGCAGAAGGGTTAAGACAATTTTCTGCACACCAAATGGAAAACCTTTTCCATTTAAAAGCATAAGAGCGTCTGGTGGAAGGCTTTCTGGAAGCATGAAGGTTATCCTTCACTTGCTGAGAAAGGTGTAAATCTTGAAGGTCTAGGCCTTCAGCAACCAGGCTTTGAGATGAAGAGACTGAGGATTTGGATGCCACAGGGCTCCCTCCTCTTGGGAGAGGAGATCTGGAGCAGACCCCACGTCCAGGGAGGGAGCTTGAGAGAGATGCAGAAGTAGAGGGTACCACACTTGGCGTGGCCAATGTGGTGCTATGAGGATCATAGACCCCTTGTCTCTCTGAAGCTTGAAAAAGAGTCTTGGGGATGAGGGGAATAGGTGGAAAGGCATAGAGGAAGTCTTGCCACCAGTGAAGGAGGAAGGCATCCCTTGCCTGAACGCCCTGACACGGAATCCTGGAACAAAACCAGGGAAGTTTGGCATTCCACGGACTTGCAAATAGGTCTATGTCTGGGGTACCCCAAATCCGGAAAATCCTGGCTATCTGGTCCCCATGGAGGGACCATTCGTGTGGAAGCAGAACTCGACTGAGTCTGTCTGCCCAAGAGTTTTGAACCCCTGGAAGATACACTGCCATGAGATGGATTTGACGCTCTCTGGCTAAGGCCCTCAATCTCAGAGCTTCGTTGCAAAGCGACAGAGAGCCCGTCCCCCCCTGTTTGTTCACATAGAACATGGCTACCTGATTGTCCGTATGGATGAGGACTGTCTTGTAGCTGAGCAGGGTGTGAAATACTCTGAGAGCCAAGAATATTGCTCTGAGCTCTAAGAGGTTGATATGGAGAGATGTCTCCTGTGGAGACCAGATGCCCTGAGTGGAGAGATCTTGAAGATGAGCTCCCCAACCCTTTGGAGAGGCATCTGTTGTAAGGGTTACTTGGGGTAGCACCTGTTGAAAGGGGGACAGCAAAAACAGATTTTGAGTGGACTTCCACCAGTGGAGGGACCAAAAGAGGCGACTGGAGGTTGCTATTTTGTCTGACAGGCAACCTGATGCCTGGGTCCATTGGGTGGATCGAGTCCACTGAGCTGCCCTCATGTGAAGGCGAGCGTAAGGAACCACATGCACTGTGGATGCCATGTGGCCTAAGAGTTGCAACGTCTCTCGAGCAGTTAAATGGGATTTTAACTGAATCTGGGAGGCTAACTGCACCAAGCGTAGGCAACGGGCCTGGGGAAGATAGGCTCTTGCAGTTGTGGTATCCAGTAAGGCCCCTATGAACTCTAGAGACTGAGTAGGGGTGAGATGGGATTTGGGAATATTGATTACCAGTCCCAGATACTGAAGAAGATGCATTGTGCAGGCCAGGGAGGTCTGGGCCTCTGACTGGGATGGAGCTCCGATGAGCCAGTCGTCCAGATATGGGAATACGAATATCCCTAGAGTGCGTAAAAATGCAGCTACCACTGCCATGCATTTTGTGAACACTCTTGGAGCAGAGGCCAGACCGAAAGGAAGCACTGTGTATTGGTAGTGCTTTCCTTGGTAAAGGAACCGAAGGAACCTTCTGTGTTGGATGGATGAGGACATGGGTGTACGCATCCTTGAGGTCTAGAGAACAAAGCCAGTCCTGACTCTGGAGGTATGGAAGGAGAGTATCAAGAGAAATCATCTTGAATTTCTCCTTGCATAGAAACTTGTTCAACTCTCTGAGATCTAGGATGGGTCTGTAGCCCCCTGTTTTCTTTGGGATGAGAAAATAGGGGGAGTAGAACCCTGAGCCCTGTTGAAGAAGGGGTACTTCTTCTATTGCCCCTTGGGAAAAAAGGGTAGCAATCTCTTGACCTAGAAGGTCGAGAAGAGACGTTGGAGAGTTGAACTGTTTCACCATGGTGTGAGGAGGAAGGTTTAAGAAATGTAGCTTGTATCCCTCCCTTATAATGGAAAGGGTCCAGTGCTCTGCTGTGATTTGTTCCCATCTGGGAGAAAAGTGAGCTAACCTTCCTGGGATGGTGAGAGGCTCTGGATGTTCTAGAGCCAGAAATGCTAAGTTCTCTAGTGGAAAGTCAAAGGCCTTGAGGAGGCTGAGGCTGTTGGGCCGTAGCAGGCCTCGCAGCCTGAGGCTTGGCCTGTTTTGGTTGTTGCTGTCTCTTTGTAGCAAAACGACCCTGAGAAGAGGCCTGACCATAACCAGAAGAAAATTTCCCTTTTTTTGGGAAAGATCCTTTCTTGAATAACCTCTTCTTGAAAGGAGTAGTAGTAGACTTTGAGAGTCTATCTAAAGCAGAATTTTCAGCATCCATCTGGGTGGCTTTTGCTTGCCAATCTTTGCCAAACAGGTTTTCCCCTGTACAGGGAAGGTTGCCCAGACCATCCTGTACCCAGGATTCCAAATCAGAGGCTTGTAACCAAGCTACTCTGCGTGTGCCTATGGCAATAGCCGAAGCTCTACTGGCACCCTCAAAGGAGTCAAAGGCTGCACGGTTGGAAAACTTGGATACATCCTGTGCATGTTTAAGCCAGGTAATATATTCTTCTCTCTTATCTTCTGACATAAAAGGAGATAAGGTGTGTAGATGATCTGTAACTTCTTTTAGAAACATCCCCATATAGAGACTATAGGAGTTGATTCTGGCTACAAGCATACTGGCCTGGAAGATTTTCCTGCCAAAAGCATCTAAGGTTCTGCATTCTCATCCTGGAGGAGCAGAGGAGTGTCTTTTTGTACTCTTGATTTTTTCCATAGCAGACTCTACCACAATAGAGTGGTGAGGAAGCTGAGTCTTATGAAATCCAGGACAAGGAGGAACACGATACATGGTGTCCAACCTACGAGAAAAAGGAGAGGTGGTAAGAGGAGTTTCCCATATACCTAACATGTGGTCATAAAGAATCTCATGTATTGGTAAAATGGCTGCCTCTTTAGGAGCCTTAGGATATTGAAGAATATCCAATTTTTTGGCTCTGGGCTCAGTTTCAGAGGCTACTGCAATGGACAGGCCTCTGGCCACTTCCCTGATGAAGTCCTGGAAAGACAAGTCCTCAGGAGGAGACATTCTCCTTTTTGGAGAAGAGGGTTCCTGAGGACGGATCTCCGATGCTTCGATGGAAACCTCTGATGCATCAGATTCTTCAGAGGAATCGAAGTATCGACTGTCTGGATGCTCTCGCAGAGCCCGATACGAGTACCGAGGGGTATCGACATCGGGAGTCATTGGTACCGAATCAGTACTAACAGGCATCACTGGATACCATATCGCTGCTTTCGATGCTGATGCCGATGCAAATGGTACTGGTATCGGAACCGGAGCTGGATCCGGAACCGGAATCGGTATCGACAACGGAGTTTGTTGTTGTACCGTGGGCGTTGCAGCTTGTATGAAGGCCATAATGGCACGCTGCATGGTCAGAATATTCGGATCCATCGATGCCACCAATGTCTGGATGTCGGTACCGGGAACCGCCGGTACCCCAGAACATTGTAGCAGGTGATCGGTCGAGGCCGTGCCATCGATGTCAACCTGTGACCCTATAGATAATGCTTTGGAAGCCGGAGCCTCCCGCCGGGGTAATTTTGCCGGTGTGGATTCCTCAATAGTAAGTTCGGGTACATCTCGATACTTAGAGGGAGATGTACCCTTTGAGGACCGACCGGACTTAAGTTTTGTTACCTGAGATCCATGGGATGAAGAAGCAGCCCTGGAAGACGTCGATGCCACAGAAGCTGCATCGGAGGGAAACAGGGTACTGAGCTTGGCTGCCCGATTCTGTAACCCTCTTTTAGACATCATGGAGCAGGACTCTCAATCCACGATGGAATGATCAGGACCTAAACATTTTAGACACCAGTCATGGGTGTCTGTGACAGAAATAGTGCCACTGCACTTCATGCACTCTTTAAACCCGGAGGCGGGCTTTTCCATGAGGAAAAAGACTGTAGGCCTAGGGCCACAGAAGAAAACGCACTGAAGCAGAAAGAAAGTTTTTAAAGAAAGAAAAAAGACCGGTGGTACCGGTCGTCGAGAAGGCAGACACGCGACTAAAGAAAATAAGAATAAGAAAATAAGAAATTCTTCAGCGGTGACAGGAAACACGACCTGCTGGCTCCGCGGTAAAGAAGGACTGGAGAGAGACAGTTGGGAAAGGCGTGAAGGCAGCGCACAGGTGCTGTGGGATGCTCCCAAAAGCTTTCCTTTTGGACGCTGGGGAGCGTTCCCGCGCAGGCTCCGTCGGTACCAACGATACCCATATGTGAAGACTCATTACTGTTTGTTCCTGGAGATAAACTTATTGTGCTGCTGCTAGTGGCTCAAGGGCCTTGTTGGACATTCTTTTGTAAAGATCGCATGTTGCTGTGTCATGGTCTGGCCCGAGGCAGCGGAGACAACAGTCATGTGTGTCGGTTAAGGACATAATTTTCGAGCATCGATCACTTCTTAAAACCAATGATAGCCATGGGAGAATAAAGTACCCCCCCCCCGGGTCAAAGACTCACCGGGCTGCCAAAGGTGGGGAAAAAAAAGGCGCAAAGACGCCAGAAAAAGAGAGACAAAGAGAACTGCAAAGAGACCCAAACTAGATGCAGAGACAGCAAGGTCGATTGGCAGGAAGAGTACCGGTGCGATACTGGAGGAGAGTATGAAACTCAGGGAGAAAAATCAACTTTTTCTGGGGACAAGCCAGAGGAATGTCTGAAGGACTCCGCAGAAAAAAAGGAGACTGAGCAAGATGGCACCTTTGGGAGGGAAGGGGACCACGCATGCGTGGTGGCATCTCCCAAAGGCTTCTTTGAAAGCTGGGGGGATGCTTCCGCGAGGGCTCCGTCGATGCCATCATCACCCATATATGAGGACTGACTTCCTGCTTGTTCCCAGAGAAACATACTATATAGTCTTTCCAAGAAAAAGTGGACTGTGATAAATATTGGCAGAGATGAATATCCTTAAGATGTCCTAGAGGTTTGGCCATCAGCCTGTCAGTTTATGGGAGGATTCAACTATACTGCAGTTTACCTTATTGCTTTCTGCTGTCCTGTCCAGTTGAATACAAAACTTAAAAAATAATATAATATTTCATATGTATAGGCTCTAAATTGGCCAATGTTTGTAAAAAAAACATACTATAAACTGTATGGGGCACTATAAAGAGCAGTGGAGCACCAAAGTATTGAAACTCAGATTTGTTAGTTTATAAATGATACTTAACAGCTGAAAAAAATCAAAACAGAAGTAAAAATAAATATCTACAAAATCATGATCCAAAGATTAAGAAACAAACTTAAAATTAATGCCTGCATTTTAAAACATGCACTCAATTAATACAATTTTGGGATGCTTATTTTCATAGAAAGCTCAACTTCTGAGATTCAAATACTGTAAATGAGAAACAGAATGTCATAACTTCTGTAATATATATTTGACTGAACCCTCAATTTACTTTTCTAAGTGGAAGATGTTACATTAAAACATTTTTAGAATGAAGAAAAAAGATTAAGAAAGAAAACAAAAATAAATGAAAGCAAGAAATGGATAGGATGATAATAAAATTAATACATACTCTACTTTCTTGATATCAGTCGTGCTACTGTAAGAATTAAATCTAAGTTATACACTTACCTGGTATTTGTCACACTCAACTTCATTTCTTTTGATTTTCTTTTTCAAAAGTTCTGACTCTTCCTCCAGGTCCCGGACTCTTTTCTGACTCTTAACTACTTCCCTAGGTTCATAACTCTGTAAATTATGGAAGGCTTCTTTTTCACATATCTGCTTCTCTGCCCATTCAGGAATCTTAATTTTGAAAGAACCATTAGAATCCAGATCTTCAAAGCTTGATTGAAGTATTTCCTCATTTATGCATTCAGACATACCCATATTTTGAATTATATCTGGCCATGCTCCTGGTGCTCTTCCAGTACCTACATGTAAATCTGAAAGCGGAGGATCTGACCTTTCTATCATATTATCAATATCAGAAACATTTGAATTTCTTTTGTTAGGAAGTTTAGGAGGATAGGTCCCAAAAGGCATCCTTTTAAATTTGCATCTATTATTCAACTCAGATGCAATTAGATTCTCTTTGGTTTTGATATCTCTGCCTTTCAGACATCCATCGTCCATATGTGCTTCCGCCCTTCTGGATAGGCAAGCTTTAGGAAGCATTTTCAATTGTGAACCACCATCTGAATGTGATGCAGATTTATTAGACTGTTCAGTGTTGTCAGTCAAAGCATCATCTTCTGAATAAAGTTCAGATCTCCTGTTCAGACTCCTTAGTTTTAAGTGAATATCAGCTATGCTGGCTTGTCCGGATGTCTTTTCTATTAGTGTCCTGTGAGATAAAACATTTGAATCAGTTGATTCAACAGCAGTGCTTAAACCGGCATTGATTTTTGTAACATTTTCACATTCAGTCATTTCTTCATTTTCCATCATATCTATCTCATTATAGGCAATAATATTTCCTTGATCAATTAATACAACTTTGACTTTCTCTGCATTTGAAATCCATTTTGTTGTGTTCTCTGTCACATCTGAATTTCCATCACTTAAAGTTTCGCTTAACCCATTCCCATTCAAATTTTTCTGTACCTCAGTTGGTAAATCTTGAAGTCGAAGTAGACATGTTCTCTTGTTCTCTCTCATACCTTGTTCCATAGAAATGGAATTAGGTTCATTTACGCTTTCTGGCATTGGTACATAGGATGCCATGATATTTTCTGACAGCTTGCAAGACACACTCTTTGATTTAGGTCTTAATAGGCTTTCTGAAGATTGACTACACACACAGGCTGGTGTATCTGTGCAAACATCATTACAGTCCTCTAGCATCTCCTTTGTACATGTTTCATTATTATTTTCTTCTTTGGCATTTATAACAATTGCATCAATGTGAGCTTTATCCTCCATGTTAAGATGGTCACAGGTAAACAAAATAGTATTATCAGTGGCAATTGGAGGCATTGAAAGATTTGCTCTAATGGTAACACTTTTTCCATTAGTATTCCTTTCAAAAGGTTGCACAGTTGGAACGCCTATTTCATCTACATCCTTATTATCTATAGCAACTCTATGGGATTTTGTAATATCCATTTCATTTTGGTCACAAGTAAACCAAACAGTTTTGTCACTAGAAACTGGAGGCACTGAAAGGTACTGTCTTGCAGCTAACATAGAATTTCTATTAATTGCCATACTGTGGCTTTTGGTAAAATCAATATCATCTTCAGTCTTTGAAAATACAACTGGGACACCAGGAATCAGCATTGACTCAAAGGTACACATTGCATCGCAGTCAATAGGAATAGATGACATCCTCAAGCCACTCACACTTTTTCTATTAGCATTCCTTTGCAAAGTCCGTGTGCTTGGACCACCTGTGTCATCTACATTCTGATCATCAATACTAACAGTGTGGGATTTTGTCATGTCCATTTTATCTTGGTCACCAGAAAACACAACAGTTTTGTCATCTGAAACTGAAGGCACTGGAAGGTGCTGTACTTCAGCTACTAGCATGGAATGTTTATAAATTGTCATACTATGACTTTTGGTTAGATCCATATCATCTTCAGTCTTTGAAAATACAACTGTGTGGTCAGTAGGAATAGATGGCCTCCTTAAGCCAGTTATGCTTTTTCTATTAGCATTCCTTTGCAAAAGCTGTGCATTTGGACCTCCCGTCTCATCTACAACCTTATTATCAATAGCAACAGTATGAGATTTTGTAATATCCATTTCATCTTGGTCACCAGAAAATACAACAGTTTTGTCACCAGAAAATACAACAGTTTTGCCACTAGAAAATGAAGGGAGGTGCTGTCTCTCGGCTACTAATATGGAATTTCTATTAATTGCCATGCTATGACTTCTGGTTAGATCTATAGCATTTTCAGTCTTTGAAAATACAACTGCGTGGTCAGTAGAAATAGATGACATCCTTAAGTCACTCACACTTTTTCTATTAGCATTCCTTTGCAAAGTCCGTGTGCTTGGACCACCTGTGTCATCTACATTCTGATCATCAATACTAACAGTGTGGGATTTTGTCATGTCCATTTTATCTTGGTCACCAGAAAACAAAACAGTTTTGTCACAAGAAATTGAAGGAATTGGGAGGTGCTGTCTCTCAGCTAGTAGCATGGAATTTCTGTTAATTGTCATACTGTGACTTCTGGTTAGATCCATATCATCTTCAGTCTTTGAAAATACAACTGTGTGGTCAGTAGGAATAGATGACATCTTTAAGCCAGTCACGCTTTTTCTATTAGCATTCCTTTGCAAAAGCTGTGCATTTGGACCTCCAGTCTCATCTACCACCTTATTATCAATAGCAACAGTATGAAATTTTGTAATATCCATTTCATCTTGGTCACAAGTGTGAACAGTGTTGCTACCAAAAACTAGAGGCTCTGGGAGGTTGTGTCTCTCAGCTAGTGATAAGGAAGTTCTATTAATTGACATACTATGACTTTTTGTTAGATCCATATCATCTTCAGTATTTGAAAATACAACTGTGTGGTCAGTAGGAATAGATGGCCTACTTAAGCCAATTATGCTTTTTCTATTAGCATTCCTTTGCAAAAGCTGTGCATTTGGACCTCCCGTCTCATCTGCAACCTTATTATCAATAGCAACAGTATGAGATTTTGTAATATCCATTTCATCTTGGTCACCAGAAAATACAACAGTTTTGTCACCAGAAATTGAAGGAATTGGGAGGTGCTGTCTCTCAGCTAGTAGCATGGAATTTCTGTTAATTGTCATACTGTGACTTTTGGTTAGATCCATATCATCTTCAGTCTTTGAAAATACAGCTGTGTGGTCAGTAGGAATAGATGACATCCTTAAGCCAGTTATGAAAGGCTGTGTACTTGGAATTCCTGCCTCATCAATAAGCTTATTATCAATAGCAACACTATGAGATTTTGTAATGTCCATTTCATCTTGGTCAACAGAAAACACAACAGTTTTGTCACCAGAAATTGAAGGAATTGGGAGGTGCTGTCTCTCAGCTAGTAGCATGGAATTTCTGTTAATTGTCATACTGTGACTTTTGGTTAGATCCATATCATCTTCAGTCTTTGAAAATACAGCTGTGTGGTCAGTAGGAATAGATGACATCCTTAAGCCAGTTATGAAAGGCTGTGTACTTGGAATTCCTGCCTCATCAATAAGCTTATTATCAATAGCAACACTATGAGATTTTGTAATGTCCATTTCATCTTGGTCAACAGAAAACACAACAGTTTTGTCACCAGAAATTGAAGGAATTGGGAGGTGCTGTCTCTCAGCTAGTAGCATGGAAATTCTGTTAATTGTCATACTGTGACTTTTGGTTAGATCCATATCATCTTCAGTCTTTGAAAATACAACTGTGTGGTCAGTAGGAATAGATGACATCCTTAAGCCAGTTATGAAAGGCTGTGTACTTGGAATTCCTGCCTCATCAATAAGCTTATTATCAATAGCAACACTATGAGATTTTGTAATGTCCATTTCATCTTGGTCAACAGAAAACACAACAGTTTTGTCACCAGAAATTGAAGGAATTGGGAGGTGCTGTCTCTCAGCTAGTAGCATGGAATTTCTGTTAATTGTCATACTGTGACTTTTGGTTAGATCCATATCATCTTCAGTCTTTGAAAATACAACTGTTTGGTCAGTAGGACTAGATGACACCCTTAAGCCAGTCATGCTTTTTCTATTAGCATTCCTTTGCAAAAGCTGTGCATTTGGACCTCCCGTCTCATCTGCAACCTTATTATCAATAGCAACAGTATGAGATTTTGTAATATCCATTTCATCTTGGTCACCAGAAAATACAACAGTTTTGTCACCAGAAATTGAAGGAATTGGGAGGTGCTGTCTCTCAGCTAGTAGCATGGAATTTCTGTTAATTGTCATACTGTGACTTTTGGTTAGATCCATATCATCTTCAGTCTTTGAAAATACAACTGTGTGGTCAGTAGAAATAGATGACATCCTTAAGCCAGTTATGCTTTTTCTATTAGCATTCCTTTGCAAAGGCTGTGTGCTTGAACCTCCGGTCTCATCTACAATCTTATCATCAACAGAAATAATGTGGGATTTGGTAATGTCCATTTCATCTTGGTCACAAGTGTGAACAGTGTTGCTACCAAAACCTAGAGGCTCTGGGAGATTGTGTCTCTCAGCTAGTAGCATGGAAGTTCTATTAATTGACATACTATGACATTTTGTTAGATCCATATCATCTTCAGTCTTTGAAAATACAACTGTGTGATCAGTAGGAATAGATGACATCCTTAAGCCAGTTACACTTTTTCTATTAGCATTCCTTTGCAAAGGCTGTGTACTTGGAATTCCTGCCTCATCAATAAGCTTATTATCAATAGCAACAGTATGAGATTTTGTAATGTCCATTTCATCTTGGTCAACAGAAAACACAACAGTTTTGTCACCAGAAATTGAAGGAATTGGGAGGTGCTGTCTCTCAGCTAGTAGCATGGAATTTCTGTTAATTGTCATACTGTGACTTTTGGTTAGATCCATATCATCTTCAGTCTTTGAAAATACAACTGTGTGGTCAGTAGGAATAGATGACATCTTTAAGCCAGTCACACTGTTTCTATTAGCATTCCTTTGCAAAAGCTGTGTATTTGGACCTCCCGTCTCATCTACAACCTTATTATCAATAGCAACAGTATGAGATTTTGTAATATCTATTTCATCTTGGTCACCAGAAAATACAACAGTTTTGTCACCAGAAACTGAAGGGAGGTGCTGTCTCTCGGCTACTAATATGGAATTTCTATTAATTGCCATGCTATGACTTCTGGTTAGATCCATATCATTTTCAGTCTTTGAAAATACAACTGTTTGGTCAGTAGGACTAGATGACACCCTTAAGCCAGTCATGCTTTTTCTATTAGCATTCCTTTGCAAAAGCTGTGCATTTGGACCTCCCGTCTCATCTGCAACCTTATTATCAATAACAACAGTATTAGATTTTGTAATATCCATTTCATCTTGGTCACCAGAAAATACAACAGTTTTGTCACCAGAAATTGAAGGAATTGGGAGGTGCTGTCTCTCAGCTAGTAGCATGGAATTTCTGTTAATTGTCATACTGTGACTTTTGGTTAGATCCATATCATCTTCAGTCTTTGAAAATACAACTGTGTGGTCAGTAGGAATAGATGACATCCTTAAGCCAGTTACGAAAGGCTGTGTACTTGGAATTCCTGCCTCATCAATAAGCTTATTATCAATAGCAACACTATGAGATTTTGTAATGTCCATTTCATCTTGGTCAACAGAAAACACAACAGTTTTGTCACCAGAAATTGAAGGAATTGGGAGATGCTGTCTCTCAGCTAGTAGCATGGAATTTCTGTTAATTGTCATACTGTGACTTTTGGTTAGATCCATATCATCTTCAGTCTTTGAAAATACAACTGTTTGGTCAGTAGGACTAGATGACACCCTTAAGCCAGTCATGCTTTTTCTATTAGCATTCCTTTGCAAAAGCTGTGCATTTGGACCTCCCGTCTCATCTGCAACCTTATTATCAATAGCAACAGTATGAGATTTTGTAATATCCATTTCATCTTGGTCACCAGAAAATACAACAGTTTTGTCACCAGAAATTGAAGGAATTGGGAGGTGCTGTCTCTCAGCTAGTAGCATGGAATTTCTGTTAATTGTCATACTGTGACTTTTTGTTAGATCCATATCATCTTCAGTCTTTGAAAATACAACTGTTTGGTCAGTAGGACTAGATGACACCCTTAAGCCAGTCATGCTTTTTCTATTAGCATTCCTTTGCAAAGGCTGTGTACTTGGATCTCCTGCCTCATCAATAAGCTTATTATCAATAGCAATAGTATGAGATTTCGTAATGTCCATTTCATCTTTTTCACAAGTGTGAACAGTGTTGCCACCGAAAACTAGAGGCTCTGGGAGGTTGTATCTCTCAGCTAGTAGCATGGAAGTTCTATTAATTGACATACTATTACTTTTTGTTAGATCCATATCATCTTCAGTCTTTGAAAATACAACTGTGTGGTCAGTAGGAATAGATGACATCCTTAAGCCAGTTTTGCTTTTTCTATTAGCATTCCTTTGCAAAGGCTGTGTACTTGGAATTCTTGCCTCATCAATAAGCTTATTATCAATAGCAACAGTATGAGATTTTGTAATGTCCATTTCATCTTGGTCAACAGAAAACACAACAGTGTTGCCACCGAAAACTAGAGGATCTGGGAGATTCTGTCTCTCAACTAGTAATGAGGAATTTCTATTAATTAACATACTATGACTTTTTGTTAGATCCATATCATCTTCACTCTTTGAAAATACAACTGTGTGGTCAGTAGGAATAGATGACATCCTTAAGCCAGTTACACTTTTTCTATTAGCATTCCTTTGCAAAGGCTGAGTACTTGGAATTCCTGCCTCATCAATAAGCTTATTAAATGAAACTTCCGTAAAGTTATTTGATGCACAGTTTTTAGGGCAGCTGACTTTTAAACACTGATTTCCACTTAAATCCATTCTTCCATATCCAGTGTCCTCAACTCCAATTTGATTTGATAACAAATTAGTAGTAGGGAAAAAGGTATGGTGCTGTGTCATATCTACCGCACTAGCTTGTTCTCTGGAAGAATGGGTGATCTTGCTATTTTCTCGAGTATGAGAATATATATCTATCTTCTCAGCAAAAAAGAAAATGTTCCTTTCAGAACCACAGGAAAATAAATTCTCCTTATCACCTTCAGCAAAAGGTTTTACAGCTTCTTTATATGGTTTCAGACTTGATAAAGAGTCTTTTAAATTGTTCGGTTTAGATTTGAAATCAAAGCATGTACTATTAGTTAACATAGGTTCAGAAGCACTAGTGCAGTCTGATTTTAATGTTGTTGCCTCACATTCAGCATTTAAGCTAGCAAGAAAAGACATGAAGTCTTTTATTTTAGGTTTCTTCTCATTTTCAGGATTTTCCATGAGGTTTCGGGTAACTGTAATAGTGTGGCTTGCAGTCATGTCCATGTCATTCTCATTTGAAGAGACTAATGTTTTATCATTGCTACTTGTTGATTTATAGGTGTTGTATATCTCCCACTAAAAGAAAGTAAACATAGAAAAACCACAGTTAAGCAATGATGATCATATTAAAGAAAAAAAACAATACAATATAATATTATATGTAATCAACTTATATTGTATGACAAACATTATAACTTGCTTGTCTGATCAACATCCATGACTAAGACAGACTGAAAGCTCAAGACTTCAAATACCACTTATGAAGCAATACAAAAAGCAGATTTTAGATAGGACCATGGGTGGGAAGGAATTCCCACCCCTAGATTTAATCACTCTCTCTGCTACCTGAGCAAGGGTTCTGATCCAGCACTGCAAAGATATGTTTCTACAGTTATTTTGGCTGTGTTTTTTTTATATAAGTTTTCCCTGCCTAGTTATTACCTATTTATATTTGAGTGTGCCCTCCCTTCATAGAAGGTCTACTGACCAGGGACACTTCACCCTTGATACTTTTCAAATAGGACTAGCACTACACATTTGTTTTGAAATTTGTAAAGACCTGGTGTCCTACTAAATTTAGCAGAAAAAGAAATACATTTGAAGGTTCCAGGGTCCTTTGCATAGCAGACTAGTCCATATAAGTAGGATTTTATTGGAAAGTTTAAAGTTCCATTGCTCTGTTAGAAGCCCACCTCACAGAGTGTGGTTAAGTCACAGTAAATTACTTCATTCAGCTTCTTTTGCCTGAGAGTTAATTCAATCAATCTCTCTGCTACCTGAGCAAGGGTTCTGATCCAGCACTGCAAAGATAAGTTTCTACAGTTATTATTTTGGCTGTTTTTTTATATAAGTTTTCCCTGCCTAGTTATTACCTGTTTATATTTGAGGGTGCCCTCCCTTCATAGGTGATCTACAGACCAGGGACACAAATTCCTGCCCACCCTACCCAGGGTTGCATTGCTTATATAGTCCATCATATGAATTGACATCTGTCCTTCAATTCTGTTTAACACCCACTTTTTCTCCTTGTCCTAAAACTCCTTTACAGCCATACTGATAAGCCATATTAATCAGCATGTCGTGTATTCAATGAAATAGTTGTGGTGCCTGCATTCAAAGAAGAATCATTTGGAGACTAAGAGTTTGTCCTATATGTCTCAAGTTATCTGCCATACATAAAAAATTGATTCTATTAAGGGAAGAATTAGCTGCAATTAAACACACCTCCTCTAGAATACAAATTGAAAAAGATTCACCACTCCCACAAAGAATCAAACAACCCAGGAACAAATAGATCACAGTAGGCTCTGGTAGGTTGCGACCTGTAACACGGAGACACCCTTGCCATCACGAGATACCCTTGCATAACGCCTTCTCTCCCTTGGGAAATTTAAGCGCCCAATCAGTGGAAACTGAAGGGTCCTTAAAAGAGAACGTTAATGCCCAATCTATTGATAATGCCCTGCATATAAAGCACAGTTACTTACCTGTAACAGGTGATCTCTGGGAACAGCAGGAATAAGTCTTCACATATGGGTACGTTGGTACCGACGGAGTCTGCGTGGGAACGCTTCCCAGCGTCCAATCAAAGAGCTTTTGGAAGCATCCCACCATGCCTGCGTGCTGCCTTCCCGCCTTTCCCAACTGCCTCTCCTCAGTTAAGTTTTAAAGCTGAGACAAAGAGAGAGAGAGAGGAAAGGAAAGATAGATAGAGATACAACTCCTGGGGAGGTGGGTGGGTTGTGAAGACTTATTCCTGCTGTTCCCAGAGATCACCTGCTACAGGTAAGTAACTGTGCTATCTCCAGGAACAAGCAGGAATGAGTCTTCACATATGGGGACTCCCAAGCTGAGATGCCTGGAGTCCCAGCATGTCATAGGTTGGAACATGCTATCTCCCAGAACACCAGGCATCCTGAGGATGGAGGGTAGGAGTTGAAGAAAGAAAGGTGCTGTGGAACAGCTAACCTAGCATAGGTTTGCAGACAAGGAGTCCATGTGTGGATGATAATTGTCATCAATGATATTGCAAGAAAAAAATATTGCAATAGGGACCTCCCCTAACAGGACTTTAGAGAAGTACGGAGGTTCATGGGATCTACTGGGGAACCCAGTAGAGGAACCTCGAGAAGGACCTCACTGTAAGTGGAGGTAGCAAACCTGTAGGAAAGCAATGGAGGTCAGAATCCTGAAAGATAACAGGGAACCCCAGTAGGAGAAAACTGGGGTAGTACAAAAAACGGTGGGCCTTCAGCGGAAGGCTTTATGATAAAAGCCCAACTCTTTTGGCAGCAGAGTGGCTCACTCTTAGGAACAAAAAGAGAAAGGCTAACCGATTTGGACAGACAGGCCCAGTCCTTGTGGGGAGAAAGGGTATGGGAACCCCTTGTATCCCAAAAGAAAGGACAACGCCGGAGGAGTCAGAGCCTGTGAGTAGCTGAAGATCCGCAATGTCTCTCCTAACTGAAGTCGGCTGGGAGAGATATTGGAACATGGAGAGCTTCAGAGGTACCTAACCTTAGGGTTATGGTAGGTGTTAACTACCACCAAAGTGGTTGTAAGTGTAGGACCCCAAAACATGCTGGATAGCATAAGTATGGGTAAAGCCCATCTGTCGGAATCATATGGCTATATGAGCTTCGACAGTCAGGTAGAGAAAGCAGAAACATATCTACCGATAGTAAAAAATCGACAGATACATATAGCACAGTTACTTACCTGTAACAGGTGATCTCTGGGAACAGCAGGAATAAGTCTTCACATATGGGTACGTCAGTACCGATGGAGCCTGCACGGGAATGCTCCCCAGCATCCAATCAGAAAGCTTTTGGGAGCATCCCTCGCGCCTGCGCACTGCCTTCCCACCTTTCCAACTGCCTCTCCTCAGTTGAGTTTCATAGCTAAGACAAAGGGAGAGAAAGAGGAAAGGAAGATAGATAGATACAACTCCTAGGGGAGGTGGGTGGGTTGTGAAGACTTATTCCTGCTGTTCCCAGAGATCACCTGTTACAGGTAAGTAACTGTGCTATCTCCAGGAACAAGCAGGAATGAGTCTTCACATATGGGGACTCCCTAGCTATAGATGCCAGGGGAGATCCCATAAAATGTGTGTCCGTGGAACAGGCCTGCACTTCCCACACATGGATCTCTGGCATCCCATAAGGGATGGAGGGTAGGAGTTGAAAAGAGAGGAGCTGTAGGAAAAACAGCTAACCTAAGGACTATAGGGGAGGAGTCCTTGGTATATATGATAAGTACTATTAAAAATATTGAAAGAGCAATCACCAGATGGATCTTACCTACTGGATTGTAGGAAGTAGAGAGGTTGATGGAGTCTACTGGAGATTCAGTAGAGGAATCCTCATGGTGACCTCACAGCAGTGAAGGTGAAGGTACGAATCTGGACTTGGCAGGTGACCCAATTGTCAACTGGGGTAGCATAAGAACTGCAGGTCTTCAGTGGAAAGCTTTATGAGAAAAAGCTGAAAACTCTTTTAGCTACAGAGTCATTAACAGTTAGGAGTAAAAGAGGAAGACTGACCGATTTGGACAACTAGCCCAGTCCTGGAAGGAAGAAGAGGTATGGAAAAAAACCGTATTCCCAAGGAGGACAGATGTGTGAAGGGCTGAAACCTCAGAACTACTGAAGATCTACACTGTCTTTCCTAGCTGGTGAGAGATAGGAAAGATATTGAAGCATGATGCTTCAGGGATAACGAGACCTAGAGTGAAGTGGAAGCTGTCAGTACCACAGTAGTGGTTGTGTGCATAACACCCCCAACATACTGGGGGACAATATGAACATAAGCAAGCCCACTGTCTGGAACGTCTAAGAAGGTGAAAACCTTTAAAGCATAGACAGTTAGGGAGATAGTATGCAAATACATATCTGCTTATAGAAGCATCTGGACAGATACATATACCTATAGATATTTAGATAGATATATATATATAGATAGATATAGATATAGATATATATATGTGTGTGTGTGTGTGTGTATATATATGTATATATATATATATATATATATATATATATATATATAAATATATATACATATATAGGGGCAAAACCTATGCACACACAGCTTACCGATATATGTATCTATAGAAATATATAGAGATATATACATACATGAATATGTATGTCGGAGGATACATGTCTGCAACTAAGCCCCATAAGAACATTCACATGAGAGATGTGAAGGAGAAAGATTCATCTAATAACAAGAAGGTGGAATCAACTTGAGAAGATATATAGAGAATCTATTCCTCCGGGCTAAGAAGGTGCAGGACTACTATCCAGTGAAATAACCAGGATGGCTGCGTGAAATAACAGAGGATAATATCAGTCTGTAAATAGCAAGTCCTGAGTTTTGTAGGACTCTGACATGGTAAATGGACAGAAAACGCATAGGAGGAGATACCAGGATGACCCACTGGAGGGACACAAGGGTATCATGCGTTACTAGTAGAATATGTGCTGTCCATAAGGGGTAGGATAGCATGAGGACAAGCTGTAAGGAAAAAAGAGCATATTACTGCAGGACTGGAAAACTCTTTGGACATTCACACAGAAAGGGCTTATATCCTGTATTATAACAGGAGACAACAGGGTATGGAGAACCCTCACAGTCATGGAAAATGACTGATAAGCCTTTTCCACCATATAGAATAGCCATCAGAGACAAAGTCCAATGCTCTCTGGCAAGGGCCCATAGTAGAAAGCTTCTCTGAAGATTGCAGAGAGCATATGCAGGAGAATTAGGAGATAAAACTGACTGTAGGTCTGTTGTGCTGCCAAATCCAAGAAATGGAGATGGCAAGAAAAGAAGATAATGTGAGAAGCCTGAAGTGATTAGGATTATCCAAGATAGATAAAGCAGTATCTTGGAATCACTAGTAAGGCTAGACAGAAAGTAATGGAAGACAGACTGGAAACTTGTAGAAAAGTACCAGTAGTTTAATTACTGGAACTCCTGCATGAGCAGCAGCTGAAAGAGACAGCAGGGAGAATTTTCCTGTGTAAAACAGAGAAAATAGACAAAGGGAGAGGAAAAATTCCTGTCCCTGTCTGTGTCCAGAGAATTTATTCAAAGAAAAACTCTACACTGGAAAGAAGGCTAGAGAAGCTCTGCAGTATGGCACCACTCATCCAGGGAAAACCCTGGATGAGAGGGTAAAGAAACAGGAGCTGAAGGGTGACTTACCATGTGGTAAGTCTGCTGAAGGAAAAAATATTCATGTTGGGACAGAAAACTATTATAGGATAGTTGATAACTTCTCTTCTTGGTAGGAAGAAGAGGAGAAATCTGTAACCATAGACATGAATATCCTGACAGCTCAGCTGAAGAAAGGAAACCATGTGTAGAGCTTTAAAGGAAAAAGCAGTGAACAAACTTCTTGTAAGAAGAAGTTAACTGTAGGTTGCAGCCTTTAGGAACCTATGGCTGCTGGGTTTGCTGAGTCTGGCTAGAATTTGGATTGTTCAGAGCAGGACGAGGTGTCCCCTGCTTGGGTAGATCTAGATGATGGGCAGGAGAAGAGTGAAACCTTCTTTTCTTAGGGAAAAAAGGTTTGGTAGGACATTTCCTACCTCCTGGGGAAGAAGGCGGCTTAGGGTGGTCCCCAGAACCAGGGAAGTCAGTGGAGCAATGAGCGAACTGACGTAAAGCCTCCCTATTGAAGAGAGTTTCTCCAGTACAAGGAGAATTACCCAGTGTTTGTTGTGCCCATCTGCTCAAGTCTGAAGCCTGGAGCCAGGCTCTACGTCGTGCTCCTATGGCTATAGCAGAGGTTCTGCTAACAGACTCAAAAGAGTCTAGAGAAGCACGAAAAAGAAACCAAGAGAGATTCTGGCTATGACTAAGAAGTAAGGAATAGTCTGCAGCCTTGGGCTCTGATAGAAAAGGAGTCAAAAGAGATAATTTCTTTGTGACCTCCTGGAGAGACAGACTCATATAGAAAATATAAGAGATAATCCTTGATGCCAGAATAGATGTTTGGAAGGTTTGACGTCCAAAGGCATCAAGTGCTCTAGATGCACGACCTGGCGGATAAGAATGCTTTTTCTTGCTTTTCACCTTCCTCACTGCTGATTCCACTACAATGGAATGATGGGGAAGTTGAGTCTTTTGAAACCCTGGAGAGGGGGGCACCTGATACAGAACATCAGATGCTGTAGAAGGTGAGGAAACCCTCAAGGGTGTTTCCCATATTCTGAGAAGAAGATCCTGCAAAGAATGATGTAAAGGAAGCATTATATCTTCCCTTTCTGCAGGAGAACCTGGAGTAGGATCACAGCCAGGGATAGGAATAGCAAGGAATGTTGCCATGTCAAGGAGAAATTTCTGAAAAGAAGGATCTCCAATGGGAACCATCTCTGGATAGGCTAAGATAGAAGTAACAGCCTGGGCACCAGAGGATGTACTGGGCTGGTGCAGAAAGAGAGCCCCACTAGATGGATACTGGTACTGGCAGTCACGATTGGAGACAGTCAGTACTGCATCGACCATGCCAGGTATCGACTCCAAACTAGGCATAGAAAGGAGCGATGGAGAAAAAAGCATGGAAGTGGGTGGTCTCGATGTGACTGCAGGAACCGACATCGATACCGACCCCGGTAGCTGTGCCGGAATCGGAGGCGATAACGCCATCGAAACAGTCATCGGAGGCTGCTCAAACGGTACCGAGGGAACCAAAATCCCTTGGTGAATATCCTCGGTACTGCGCATCCGGACTCGATAAGCGTCGGTTCTGAGACACATCGGTACCCAGTCTTCTAGACTAGATATAGATTCCAGACTCGGCATCGAAGGGAGCGAGTCTATCGATGCATGTCTGGAGGGTACCGACATCGGTGGTAGTATCGGCGAAGCAGTCGATACCGGAAAGTCAATCTGGGACGTATCAATCGGTCCCGAAGGTACCGAGGACGCCAGATGACGATCCCTGGTGACGAGTGGATCACTCAACACCGGTGCCAATGCCATCGGTACCGCTCGAAGCGGATGCCACCACCGAGCATGGCTCAGGTATATTCTGTGAGGGGTGAGCCCCAGGAACAACCTGAAACCCCTGAAATGCTTTGGAGCCCGAAGACTCCCGCCGGGGTTTTAATGCCAAAGGGGTCTTGAGGGTAAGGCCAGGGCCGTCATCATGCTTGGCATGAGACGTACCACTCAAGGATTGGCTAGTCTTAACAAGACTGTTTGTGGGTTACCTGATCCTGTAGAGAAGAAATGGCCGGTGCCCTCACCGAGGGAGGGAAAACGGTATCGAGGGAAACTCGAAATAGGGAACTTCTCACAGTATAGTAGCCTGATTGTTCAGGGGAAAAAGGGTCAGGACCCAAACAGGTGAGACACCAGTGGTTGGAGTCTAAAAAGAAAACTGCGTTTCCACAGTTAAGGCACTTCTTAGGAGAAGAAGGCGCCATGATGGAAGAGGCCATGGAGGCCCAAAAAATTTTAAAGACAGAAACTGAGGGAAAAACTCTCCCTGAGTTTGAGAAAAAGAAAAGAAAAAACCCACCGGCGGTACCGGTGGCGGCGGGAAAACAGCCGCGACCACAAGGAAACAAGAATGAAAGAATTAAAGAAAAAAAGTTTCTGCGGTGACAGGAGGACGTCCTGCCAGCTCCGCGGAAAAACGAAAACTGAGGAGAGGCAGTTGGAAAGGCGGGAAGGCAGTGCGCAGGCGCGAGGGATGCTCCCAAAAGCTTTCTGATTGGATGCTGGGGAGCATTCCCGTGCAGGCTCTGTCGGTACCGACGTACCCATATGTGAAGACTCATTCCTGCTTGCTCCTGGAGATAGATATATATAGATATAGATATATGAGAATATATCTATAGGGAGATATGAAGGGCATAAAATACTCACACATGATAGACAGACATCTGTAAGATGTGTGCTATAGGTATGAATATATATATATATATATATATATATATATATATATATATATATAGATAGATATATAGATATATATATATATATAGATAGATATAGATATAGATATATACATACACCTCTATATGGAAGTCTGCAAAGAAGCAGACAGAGATATGCCTACAAAAAGGTATACACAAAAGAAAATGTGGAGAGTAAAGATTCCTCTAACAACAAGAAGGTGGAACCTACTTGAGAAGACATATAGAGAATCAATTCCCACTGGTTATGGCTACAGGAATGCTAGGTAGTAGAATAACCAGGATGGTTACGTGAAAAGCAGAGGATGATATCAGTCTGCAGCCTGCAAGTCCCGAGTATTCTAGAATTCTAGCATGGTAAGTGAATAGAAGACACATAGGAAGGAGATACCATGCTGACCTGCTTAAGGCCAAAAAGGTCTCATGCGTTCTTACCATGAGGACGAGCTGGAAGGAGAAAGCACAGTTACTTACCTGTAACAGGTGATCTCTGGGAACAGCAGGATTAAGTCTTCACATATGGGTACGTCGGTACCGACGGAGTCTGCGCGGGAACGCTCCCCAGCGTCCAATCAGAAAGCTTTTGGGAGCATCCCTCAGCGCCTGCGTGCTGCCTTCCCGCCTTTCCAACTGTCTCTCCTCAGTTGAGTTTCATAGCTGAGACAAAGAGAGAGAGAAAGAGGAAAGGAAGATAGATAAAGAGATACAACTCCTAGGGGAGGTGGGTGGGTTGTGAAGAGTTATTCCTGCTGTTCCCAGAGATCAGCAGTTACAGGTAAGTAACTGTGCTATCTCCAGGAACAAGCAGGAATGAGTCTTCACATATGGGGACTCCCTAGCTATAGATGCCAGGGGGAGATCCCATAAAATGCGTGTCCCTGTACCAGGACTGCACTTCCCACGCATGGATCTCCGGCATCCCATGAGGGATGGTGGGTAGGAGTTGAAAAGAGAGGAGCTGAAAGAAAACAGCGAACCAAGGGACTACAGGAGAGGAGTCCTTGGTATGTATGATAAGTACCATTAAAATTATTGAATGAACAATCACAATATGGACCTTACCTACTGGATTGCAGGAAGTAGAGAGCTTGATGGAGTCTACTGGAGATTCAGTAGAGGAATCCTCAAGGTGACCTCACGGCAGGGAAGGTGAAGGTCCAAACTTGGAATTGGCAGGTGACTCAGGTGTCAACTGGGGTAGTATAAAACGTCAGGTCTTCCGTGGAAAGCTTTATGGAAAAAAGGTGAAAACTCTTTTAGCTACAGAGGCATTAACATTTAGGAGTAAAAGAGTAAGACTGACCGATTTGGACAACTAGCCCAGTCCTGGAGGGAAGAGGGGTATGGAAAAAAACCCGTATTCCCAATGTGTGAAGGGCTGAAACCTCAGGAGTACGGAAGATCGACGCTGTTTTTCCTAGCTGGTGAGAGATAGGAAAGACATTGAAGCATAGTGCTTCAAGGATAGCGAGACCTAGAGTAAAGTGGGAGCTGACAGTACCACAGTAGTGGTTGTGTGCATAATACCCCCGACCCACTGAGGGACAGTATGAACATATGCAAGCCCACTGTCTGAAATTTCTAGGAATGTAAGAACCTTTATAGCATAGACAGTGAGGGAGATAAGTATGTAAATACATATCTACTTATAAGGAAGCATCTCGAAAGATACACATATATATATAAAGGATATATATATATAGGGGCATAATATATGCACACACAGCTTACAGACCTATGTATCTATAGAAATATATAGAGATATATACATACATGAACCTGTATGTTTGAGGATACATGTCCGCAACTAAGCAGATAGAGATATGTCCATAAGAACATTCACATGAGAGATATGAAGGAAAAAGATTCATCTAATAACAAGAAGATGGAATCAACTTGAGAAGATATATAGAGAATCTATTCCTCCGGGCTAAGATAGTGCAGGAATGCTATCCAGTGAAATAACCAGGATGGTTGCGTGAAAAAAAGAGGATAATATCAGTCTGTAAACAGCAAGTCCTGAGTCTTGAAGAAATCTGACATGGTAAATGGACAGAAAACGCATAGGAGGAGATACCAGGTTGACCCACTGGAGGGACACCAGGGGTATCATGCGTTGCTAATAGAATATGTGCTGTCCATAAGGAATAGGATACCATGAGGACTAGCTGCAAGGGAAAAAAGAGCATATTCCTGCAGGATTGGAAACCTTTTGGACATTCACGCAGAAAGGCTTATATCCTGTATTATAACAGGAGATAACAGGGTGCGGAGAACCCTCACAGTCGTGAAGAATGACTGAGGAGACTTTCCCAACCCTATTGAATAGGCATTAGAGACAAAAACCCCATGCTCTCTAGCAAGGGCCCATAGTGGAAAGCTTCTCTGAAGATTGCAGAGAGCATTATGCAGGAGAATTAGGAGATAAAACTGACTGTAGGTCAGCTGTGCTGCCAAATCCAAGAAAGTGGAGATGGCAAGAAAAGAAGATAGTGTGAGAAGCCTGAAGTGATTAGGATTATCCAAGATAGATGAAGCACTATCTTGGAATCACTACTAAGGCTAGACAGAAAGTAGTGGAAGACAGACTGGAAACTTGTGGAAAAGTACCAGTAGTCCAATCACTGGAACTCCTGCATGGGCAGCTGTTGAATGAGACAGCAGAGAGAATCTTCCTGTGTAAAACAGAGAGAACAGACAAAAGGAGAGGAGAAATTCCTGTCCTTGTCTGATGAGCTGCCCAGAGAAAAGAAGGGAATTTATTCAAGGGAAAAAACTCTACACTGGAATGAAAGACTAGAGAAGCTCTGCAGTGTTATTTATTTATTTATTTATTAGACATTTGATATACTGCTTAGGCCAAAAGGCATTAAAGCGGTTTACAATACTATCATTTGAGGAAATAGGAAAGGAACGCCATTATTAGATAGGACAGAATAGACGAAGAAACAGGCAAACTGATAAGAAGAGGAGATAAATAGAGACAGCAAGTTACCACGAATGCAGGCATCATGATCCAATCCATACTATTAATGTGCATCGCCCCGGTCCAACGCCTAAACCCTGGATGAGAGGGTAGAGAAACAGGAGCTGAAGGGTGAATTACCATATGGTAAGTCTGCTGAAGGAAAAAATGTTCATGCTGGGACAGAAAACTATCATGAGATAGTTGTTAACTTCTCTTCTTGGTAGAAGAAGAGGAGAAATCTGTGACCCATAGACATGAATATCCTGACAGCTCAGCATATCTAGGAGGAAAAAGAAAGGAAACCATGTGTAGAGTTTTGAAAGAAAAAACAGTGAACAAGCTTCTGCTAAGAAGAAGTTACTGTAGGTTGTAACCTTCAGGAACCTATGGTTGCTGGGTTTGTTTAGCCTGGCTAGAGTTTGGATTCTTCAGACCAGGGCAAGGTGTCCCCTGCTTGGGAACATCTGGATGATGGGCAGGAGAGGAGTGAAACCTTCTTTTCCTAGGGAAAGAAGGTTTGGCAGGACATTTGCTACCGACTGGGGAAGGAGAAGGCTTAGGATGGCCCCCAGAAACAGAGAAGTCAGTGGAGCAATGAGCAACCTGACGTAAAGCCTCCCTATTGAAGAGATTTTCTGCAGTAAAAGGAGAATTACCCAGTCCTTGCTGTGTCCATCTGTTCAAGTCTGAAGCCTGGAGCCAGGCTTTACGTCACGCTCCTATGGCTATAGCAGAGGTTCTGCTAACAGACTCAAAAGAGTCTAGAGAAGCACGAGAAAGAAACCAAGAGATATTTTTGCTATGACTAAGAAGTAAGGAATAGTCTGCAGCCCTGGGCTCTGATAAAAAAAGGAGTCAAAAGAGATAATTTCTTTGTGACCTCCTGGAGAGATAGACTCATATAAAAAATATAAGAGATAATCCTTGTTGCCAGCATAGATGTTTGGAAGGTTTGACGTCCAAAGGCATCAAGTGCTCTAGATGCACGACCTGGCGGATAAGAAGAATGCTTCTTCTTGCTTTTTACCTTCCTCATTGCTGATTCCACTACAATGGAATGATGGGGAAGTTGAGTGTTTTGAAACCCTGGAGAGGGGGGCACCTGATACAGAAAGCACAGTTACTTTACCTGTAACAGGTGATCTCTGGGAACAGCAGGAATAAGTCTTCACATATGGGTACGTCGGTACCGACGGAGCCTGCGCGGGAACGCTCCCCAGCTTCCCAAAAAGGAAAGCTTTTGGGAGCATCCCACTGCGCCTGCGCGCTGCCTTCCCGCCTTTCCTGACCAGCTCTCCTCAGTTCGAGTTTAAAGCTGAGACAATAGAGAGAGAGAGGAAAGGAAAGACAGAAAAAAGGTACAACTCTCCTAGGGGAGGTGGGAGGGTTGTGAAGACTTATTCATGTTGTTCCCAGAGATCACCTGTTACAGGTAAGTAACTGTACTATCTCCAGAAACAAGCAAGAATGAGTCTTCACATATGGGGACTCCCTAGCTAAGATGCCTGGGAGATCCCCAAGGATATGAGACCCTGGAAAGGGTCCTACGTCCTCCTATGGATCTCAGGCATCCATCCAGGGAAGGAGGGTAGGAGTTGTTTAAGAATGGAACAGGTGTTTGAGGACAGCCTGACCAAACAAGGCATCCCGGCGGGAGTCCTTGTCCAAGCAGTAATGGGCTGTGAAGGTATGAACCGAGGCCCAGGTGGCTGCTCAACAGAACTGGTCGATGGAAACAGAGTTTAGATGAGCCATAGAGGTGGCCATGGCCCTCACATTATGAGCTGTGACATGGCTCTCCAGAGAAAGATTCTTACTCTGGTAGGCGAAAGAAATACACTGAGCAATCCAATTGGACAGTGTTCTCTTAGAAACTGGAAGTCCTAAATGAGAAGGATCAAAAGCAACAAAAAGCTGGGAAGACTTTCTATGTTGCTGTGTCCTTTGTAAGTAAAAAGCAAGAGCTCTTTTACAATCCAGAGTATGAAGACTCTTCTCTGCACTGGATGCATGAGTAGCTGGAAAAAAGACAGGTAAGTATACCTCCTGATTAAGATGGAAAGGTGAGACCACTTTAGGCATAAAGTGTGGATTTGTCCTAAGGACTACCTTATCATGATGGAACCTTGTATAAAGTGGATTAGCCACTAAGGCCTGCAGTTCACTGATGCGGCGAGCTGAAGTGACTGCAATGAGGAAAATAACCTTCCAGGAAAGAAATTTCAAGGAGGTAGTGGCTAAGGGTTTGAAAGGTGGCTTCATAAGTTGGCCAAGAACCAAATTTAAGTCCCATGCCACCGGAGGAGGCCTAATGGGAGGTTTAATTAAAGTTAGGCCTCTCATGAATCTTGCAATGAGAGGATGAGAGGAAATAGGTTGTCCATTGATGGAATTAAGGGATGCTGCAATAGCACTCAAATGGACTCTTACTGAATTTGTCTTAAGTCCTGCATCAGAAAGATGCAGGAGATAGTCTAACAGAGAATTTAAAGGTAGTGCTAGAGGGTCAAAACCCTTCTCTGCACACCAAATGGTAAACCTCTTCCATTTAAAAGCATAGGAACGCCTGGTGGAAGGTTTTCTGGAAGCATGCAGAATATCCTTCACTTGCTGAGAAAGATTCAAGCCCTGAAGGTCTAGGCCTTCAGTAACCAAGCTCTGAGGTGAAGGGACTTGGGGTTTGGGTGCCACAAAGTCCCTTCCACCTGGGACAGAAGGTCTGGAGCAGCTCCCAAATCCAGGGAGGGGGCTTGGGAGAGATGCAGAAGTAGAGGGTACCACACTTGGCGTGGCCAGCGTGGAGCTATGAGGATCATAGATCCTTGATCCCTCTGGAGTTTGAACAGAGTCTTGGGAATCAAGGGAATGGGTGGAAAGGCATACAGGAAGCCCTGACCCCAATGAAGGAGGAAGGCATCCTTGGCCTGAACTCCCTGACACGGAATTCTGGAACAGAACCGGGGAAGTTTGGCATTCCACGGACTTGCAAAGAGGTCTATGTCCGGGGTTCCCCATTCTTGGAAGATTCTGAGTACCTGATCCATGTGCAGGGACCATTCGTGTGGAAGCAGAACTCGACTGAGTCTGTCTGCCCAAGAGTTTTGGACTCCTGGGAGATATACTGCCAAGAGATGGATTTGATGCTCTCTGGCGAAGGCCCACAATCTTAGAGCTTCGTTGCAAAGCGACAGAGAGCCAGTTCCTCCTTGCTTGTTTATGTAAAACATAGCTACTTGATTGTCCGTATGAATGAGGACTGAGGAGGGTATGGAAGACCTTGAGAGCTAGAAAAACTGCTCGAAGCTCCAAGTGGTTGATATGAAGAGAGGTCTCCTGAGGGGACCAAGTGCCCTGAGTGGAGAGGTCCTGTAGATGAGCTCCCCAACCTGTTTGGGAGGCATCTGTTGTGAGGGTTGCTTGGGGCAACAACTGTTGGAAGGGGGACCCCAGCAACAGATTTTGAGTGGACATCCACCATTGGAGAGACCAAAAAAGACGTTTGGAGGTTGCTATTTGGTCTGAGAGAGCTCCTGATGCTTGAGTCCACTGGGTGGACAAGGTCCATTGAGCTGCTCTCATGTGCAGGCGAGCATAGGGTACCACATGTACTGTAGAAGCCATGTGGCCTAGCAGTTGTAGCATCTCCCGGGCAGTTAAGTGGCTCTTTGACTGAATCTGGGAGGCTAACTGCACTAGATGCTGGCAACGGGCCTGGGGAAGGTAGGCCCTTGCAGTGGTGGTATCCGACCAGGCCCCTATGAATTCTAGGGACTGAGTAGGAGTGAGCTGAGACTTTGGGAGGTTTACCACAAGTCCCAGATACTGCAGAATGCGCCTTGTGCGGTCCAAGGAAATCTGGGCCTCTGACTGAGATGGGGCTCGGATGAGCCAGTCGTCTAGGTATGGGAAGACAAATATTCCCAGAGTGCGTAGAAATGCAGCAACTACTGCCATGCATTTGGTGAACACTCTTGGGGCAGAGGCCAGACCGAAAGGAAGCACTTTGTATTGGTAATGTTTTCCTTGGAAAAGAAAACGTAGGAATATTCTGTGAGATGGATGGATGAGGACATGTGTGTACGCATCCTTGAGATCTAGAGAACAAAGCCAATCCTGACTTTGAAGGTATGGAAGGAGAGTGCCCAGAGAAAGCATCTTGAACTTCTCCTTGCATAGAAATTTGTTCAATTTCCTGAGATCTAAGATGGGTCTGTATCCCCCTGTTTCCTTTTGAATGTGAAAATTGGGGGAGTAGAACCCTGACCCTCGTTGAAGAAGAGGGACTTCTTCTATTGCCCGTTGGGCAAGACGGGTAGCCAGTTCCTGACCTAAAAGGTCGAGAAGAGATGTGGGGGAATTGAAATGTCTCACCATGGTGTGGGAAGGAAGGTCTGAGAAATGAAGCTTGTAGCCCTCTCTTATGATGGAGAGGGTCCACTGCTCTGATGTGATTTGCTCCCATCTGGGAGCAAAATGAGCTAACCTTCCTGGAATGGTGAGAGGTTCTGGCTGTTTCAAAGCCAGAAAGGCTAAGTTCTCTAGCATCAAGTCAAAAACCCTGAGGGGGTTGGGACTGCTGAGTTGCAGCAGCCCCTGTAGACTTAGGCCTGGCCTGTTTAGGTTGCTGACGCTTAGCGGTAAAGCGACCTGTAGAAGATTGTTGGCCAGAAGTGGAAGGAAACCTGCCCTTTTTGAAAAAAGACTTTTTGAAAGTCTTTTCTTGGCAGGAATGGAGGTAGACTTTGAAAGTCTATCCAGAGCAGAATTCTCTGCATCCATTTGAGTGGCTTTTATTTGCCACTCTTTGCCAAATAGATTTTCACCTGTACAGGGCAGATTTCCTAAGCCATCTTGAACCCAGGGTTCTAGATCAGAAGCCTGGAGCCAAGCAATTCTGCGAGCAGCTATGGCAATGCCTGAGGCTCTACTGGCACCTTCAAAGGAGTCAAAGGCTGCCCTGTTGGAAAACTTGGAGATGTCTTGAGTATGCTTAAGCCACATGCGGAATTCTTCCCTTTTATCCTCTGGAATAAAAGGGAGGAAAGTGTGCAGCTTTTCTGCCACTTCTTTTAGAAACATACCCATGTAGAGGCTATATGAGTTGATTCTGGCAATAAGCATACTGGCCTGGAAGAGTTTCCTACCAAAAGCATCCAAGGTTCTGCATTCTCTTCCTGGAGGAGCAGAAGAGTGTCTCTTTGTACTCTTTATCCTCTTCATAGCTGACTGCACCACAATGGAATGGTGAGGAAGCTGAGTTTTTTGAAATCCAGGACAGGGAGGGACACGGTACATAGTGTCCAACCTGCGAGAATGAGGAGAGAGAGTGAGAGGAGTCTCCCATAAATCAATCATGTGTTCATAAAGAATCTCATGAATTGGTAAGGTGACTGCCTCTCTAGGAGCCTTAGGGTATCCTAAAATATCCAATTTTTTTGCTCTAGGCTCTTATGAAGTCTTGAAAGGACAAGTCCTCTGGAGGAGACATTCTTCTTTTTGGAGAAGGCGGCTCTTCAGGAAGGGCTATGGATACTTCAGGAGATTCATCTGATGAATCAGAATCACCAGAGGAATCAAAGTACAGCCTGTCAGGGTGCTCTTCCAGCGCTCGGTACGCGTATCGAGCGGTATCGACATCGGGCGTCCTCGGAACCGGATCGGTACCGAGAAATAGCCCTGGACAAGGAGCCGCTGCAGTCGGCATCCTGGTCGATGTAGATGCAGTCGGTACTGGCATCGGCGCTGGTGCCGGTACCGGAGCCGATACCGACAACGGAGCTTGTTGCTGTACCGTCAGCGTCGCAGCTTGAATGAAGGCTGAAATAGCCCACTGCATGGACAGAACATTCTGATCCATCGACGCCATGAATGCCTGGAGCTCGGTACCGGGAGATTGTGCCGGTACCCCAGAGCATTCTAACAGGTGATCGGTCGAGGCCGTGCCATCGATGTCAACCTGTAACCCCATAGGAGGAGCTTTGGAAGCCAGAGCTTCCCGCCGGGGTTATTTGGCTGGTGCAGGATCCTTGAGGGCAAGCCCGGAGGCATCTCGATGCTTAGAGGGAGATCTACCCTTCGAGGACCTGCTAGACTTATGTTTGGTTACCTGAGATCCATCAGGAGAGGAAGACCGGGAAGAGGTCGATGCTACCGATGCTGCATCAGCGGGAAACAGCACATGGAGCTTAGCTGCTCGGTTCTGTAAACCCCGTTTAGACATTAGAGGGCAGGACAGACAATCCGGAATGGAGTGTTCAGGACCCAAACATTTAAGGCACCATTCATGGGTATCTGTAACAGAAATAGTACCGCTACACTTAGTGCATTTCTTGAACCCGGAGGCTGGTTTTTCCATGAGGGAAATTTTCTCTTGGACCCTGAGGCCTAAAAGAAAAATACACTAAGTGAGGAAAAGTATAGATTTTTTTTTTTTTTTTAAAGAAGAAAGAAAAGACCGGCGGTACCGGTCCGGAGTTAGGGAAGGCAGACACGCGACCAAAGAAATAAAATAAAATAAAGAACTTCTTCAGCGGTGACAGGGCTCGACCTGCTGGCTCCGCGGCAAAGAAGAACTGAGGAGAGCTGGTCAGGAAAGGCAGGAAGGCAGCGCGCAGGCGCAGTGGGATGCTCCCAAAAGCTTTCCTTTTTGGGAAGCTGGGGAGCGTTCCCGCGCAGGCTCCGTCGGTACCGACGTACCCATATGTGAAGACTCATTCCTGCTTGTTCTTGGAGATCATCAGTTACTGTAGAAGGTGAGGGAACCCTTAAAGGTGTTTCCCATATTCTCAGAAGAAGATCCTGCAAAGAATGATGTAAAGGAAGCATTATATTTTCCTTTTCTGCAGGAGAGCCTTGAGTAGGATCACAGTCAGGGATAGGAATAGAAAGGAATGTTGCCATGTCAAGGAGAAATTTCTGAAAAGAAGGATCTCCAATGGGAACTATCCCTGGATAGGCTAAAGTTGAAGTAGCAGCCTGGGCACCAGAGGATGTACTGGTCCGGTGCAGAAAAAGAGCCGCACTAGATGGATACTGGTACTGGCAGTCACGATTTGAGACAATCAGAACTGCATCATCCATGCCAGGTATCGACTCTAAGCTAGGTATACAAAGGAGCGATCCTGTTGAAAAAAGCATGGAAGTGGCTGGTCCCGATGTCACTGCAGGAATCGACATCGATACCAATACCGGTAGCTGTGCCGGAATCGGAGGCGATAACGCCATCGAAACAGTCATCGGAGGCTGCTCAAGCGGTACCGAGGCAACCAAAAACCCCTGGTGAGTATCCTCGGTACTGCGCATCCGGAATCGATAAGCGTCGGTTCCGAGACGCGTCGGTACCCAGTCTTCTAGACTAGATATCGATTCCAGACTCGGCATCGAAGGGAGCGAGTCTATCGATGCATGTCTGGAGGGTACCGACGTCGGCGGTGGTATCAGCGATGCTGTCAATACTGGAAAGTCAATCTGGGATGTATCGACCGGTCCCGAAGGTACCAAGGACGTCAGATGACGATCCCTGGCGAAGAGTGGATCACTCAACACCGATGCCGATGCCGGGGTATCGGTACTGCTCGAAGCGGATGCCACCACCGAGCATGGCTCAGATACTGGGAAGTCAAACTGGGATGTATCGAACGGTCCCGAAGGTACCGAGGACGCCAGATGACGATCCCTGGTGAAGAGTGAATCACTCAACACCGGTGCCGATGCCGGGGTATCGGTACCGCTCGAAGCAGATGCCACCACCAAGCATGGCTCAGGTATGTTCTGCGAGGGGTGAGCCCCAGGAACAACCTGAAACCCCTGAAAGGCTTTGGAGACCGAAGACTCCCGCCGGGGTTTTGAAGCCAATAGGGTCTTGAGGGCAAGGCCGGAGCCGTCATCATGCTTGGCATGAGACCTACCACTCAAGGATTGGCTAGTCTTAACAGACTGTTTATGGGTTACCTGATCCTGTAGAGAAGAATTGTTCGGTGCCCTGACACTGGAAGGGAACTCGGTATCGAGGGAAACTCGAAATGGAAAATCTCTTCTCATAAAATTGTAGCCTAATGGCTCCGGAGGAAAAGGGTCAGGACCCAAACAGGTTAGACACCAGTTGTTGGAGTCTAAAAAGAAAACTGTATTTCCACAGTTAAGGCACTTCTTAGGAGAAGAAGGCTCCATGATGGAGAGGCCTACAGGACCAAAAAAATTAAGACAGAAACTGAGGGAAAACGTTCCCTGAGTTTGAGAAAAAGAAAAGAAAAAACCCACCGGCGGTACTGGTGGAGGCGGGAAAAACAGCCGCGACCACAAGAAAATAAAGAATTAAAGAATTAAAAAAGAAATTTTCTGCGGTGACAGGAGGACGTCCTGCCGGCTCCGTGGAAAAACGAAAACTGAGGAGAGACAGTTGGAAAGGCGGGAAGGCAGCACGCAGGCGCTGAGGGATGCTCCCAAAAGCTTTCTGATTGGACGCTGGGGAGCGTTCCCGCACAGACTCCGGCGGTACCAACGTACCCATATGTGAAGACTCATTCCTGCTTGTTCCTGGAGATAACATATTCCCTATTGGAAATTCTATGGACCAAAGCAGGGAATTAGTAACTCCTTAAGCTTTCACGTAAGAGGAGGCCTATGTCCTTTATATTAAAAAGGAGAACTTTTCTAGTCATGGGAAACATGACTGAAAAAGCCTTTTTCAACCATCTAGTATGGCTGTTGGAGAAAAAGCTCCCTCCCCCCCCCCCCCCCAATGCTCTCTAGCAAGGGCCCATAGTGGAGAGCTTCTCTGTAGAATTGCAGAGAGCATGATGCAAGAGAATGGGGAGATAGAACTGGCTGCGGAAGAGCCAGTAGCTATGTCAACTATGCTGCCAAAGCCAGGGGAATGGAGATGGCAGACAGAGAAGACAATCCAGCAAGCTTGTAGTGAAAAAATTTCCAAGACAGATGACAGCACTGACTTGGAGCCACTACTAAGACCAGATAGAATGTTAGTGGAGGACAAATCTGGTTGCTGGTGGACAAGAACCAGTGGTTGAAACATTAAGGCTCCTGCATTGTCAGTTGCTTGCCAGACAGCATAAGAATGGTACGGTTTAAAAACAGTAAGAACAGACAAAACAAGAGTAGAAAACTCTGGACCTGTCTGATGAACTGCTTCAAAGCAAGATTGAAAAAGAGAAGTCAACTCAGAGAAGAGAACTCCGCACTGGAAAAGTAAGAAAACTAGAGAGGCTGAAGAAAAGCCCTCCAGTGAAGCAATACCGCTCTTACAGAAGAAAACCCCTGGTAAGAGGGTAAAGAGAATGGAGCTGAAGAAACTTACAAGTAGTAATTTTATAGGAGGGAAAAAAGACATGCTGGCACAGGAAAATGGAAATTACACATACCTGGTAATTGTAGTTCCTGGAGGGTCCAGTTTAGTCCTCCACATCCGGGTAGTGCACCTCCTCCTGCAGCCTGGAGACTGGACCAATCAAAAACTTTCTGTATGATGTATGCAGACGGAGCTCCCATCAGCCCCCAGTGAACTAGTAACAAAGCAGACTTAAAGAAGCAACACATGAGACTGTTAGAAAAACATATTCAGAAGAAAAAGTAAAAACTATGCCCCTTATGAAGTTATCGACCCCCTCCCCAAACGAGGAAGCCAGAACGCTGCACAGCGCCGCTACCGACGCACCGGCAGAAAAGAGACAGCCAAAAAACCAGACGCTCAAGGCTAGAGGCTGGAAGGGAAACAAAAAAGGCAACCGACAGGAAGCCGCGACTAGAAAGAAGAAGAGAAAGAAGGCCGCTCCCAGTCCGTGCCGTTCGCAAAAAGCGCGCCGCAACAGACAACCTGATAAGCGGGAGGGAAGGAGGACTAAACTGGACCCTCCAGGAACTACAATTACCAGGCATGTGTAATTTCCATTTTCTGAGCGGTCCTCCAGTTTAGTCCTCCACATCCAGGATGTAACAGAGCAGTCAACACCGGGCGGGACCTTGCCATCCGGCGCGCAGTACAGCCGAACCAAAACAGGAATCCCGAGCGGCCAGCACATCTAACCGGTAGTGCTTACTGAAGGCATGCAATGTTGACCAAGTAGCCGCTTTACAGATTTCCGCTGGCGGAACCAGACAATGCTCCGCCCAGGACGTCGCTTGAGCCCTACTGGAGTGGGCCCGCAGACCCTCCGGAACCGACAGATGCTGTAACAGATACGCCGATGCGATCGCCTCTTTGATCCACCGAGCAATGGAGGCCTTAGCCGCCGCCTCCCCTTTCCGCGCACCGCCAAAAAGCACGAACAAGCGGTCGGTCTTACGGAACGCCTCCGACACTTTCAGGTAACGCCGAAGAACGCATCGTACATCCAGGCAGTGAAGCCCCTCGTCCGCAGGGCTCTCGGGAATGGCATGCAGGACCGGAAGGAAAACCGCCTGATTTAAATGAAACGGCGAGACCACCTTGGGCAAAAAGGAGGGAACCGGCCTAAGGACCACGCGATCCTGAGAAAAAGACAAAAACGGCTCCCTGCACGAGAGCGCCTGGAGCTCGGAAATGCGCCTCGCAGAGCAGATGGCAACGAGAAAAACCGTCTTCAGGGTCAGATCCTTAAGAGACGCCCGCCGGAGGGGCTCAAAGGGTTTGCGAACCAAAGCCCGCAACACGAGGTTCAAGTCCCACGAAGGAACGGACACCCTACGCGAAGGCTGCAAACGGAAAACCGCCTTGAGAAAATGCTGTACGTCCGGATGAGACCCCAGGGTAAGACCCAGCACTTTGCCCCTGTAACAGGAGAGAGCCGCCAGCTGAACCTTCAGAGAGCTAGCCGCAAGACCCTTGTCAAAGCCATCCTGCAGAAAACTCAGAACTACGGGCACGGAGACTGTCGCCGCCCGAACACCACGCTGTGAGCACCAGTCCTCAAAGATTCTCCACACCCGCACATAAGTGAGGGAGGTGGAGGTCGTTCGCGCTCGAAGGAAGGTGGCAATCACCGCGGGGGTATAACCCCTCTTCCTCAACCGAGCCCTTTCAATGGCCAAACCGTAAGCGAGAATCGAGCCACTTGGGGCATCCGAAGCGGGCCTTGAAGCAGAAGATCCGGTAACAAGGGCAGAGGCCAAGGAACGCCATCGCGCAACCGCACCAGGTCGGCATACCACGGTCTCCTGGGCCAATCCGGAGCAACCAGCAACACCCGACCCCGGTGGCCCTCGATGCGCTGAACGACCCGACCGATTAGCGCCCACGGAGGAAAGACATAAAGAAGACCGGACTCCGGCCACGGCTGAATGAGGGCGTCGCGGCCCTCGGATATGCGCCCCGTCTTTGCCGACTGAAACATCGCCATGAGATCCATGACGGGAGGGCCCCACCAACTAACTATTTGCGCGTAAACCTGCGGGTTCAGCTCCCATTCCCCGGGGTCCACCCGCACCCTGCTGAGAAAGTCCGCTGTCACATTGTCCCTGCCTGCGATATGCGCCGCCGAGATTGCCGGCAGACGGGCCTGCACCCAAGTGAACAAAGCCGTCACCTCGGATTCCAAGGCCACACTTCCGGTGCCCCCCTGGCGATTGATGTAGGCCACCATCGTCGCATTGTCCGAGAGAATGCGCACCGGCCGCCCGCGCACCAATGCTTCGAGGGCAAACAGGGCAAGCCGCACCGCTCGCAGCTCGAGCCGGTTGATCGACCAAGAGGCCTCCAGGGGAGAACACGTTCCCTGCGCGAAGCGGCCCTCGCAGTGAGCCCCCCAGCCCGAGAGGCTGGCATCCATCGTGAACGGAACCCAAAGGGGCGGTTCCAAGGGAAGCCCCATCCTCAGGTTCTCCGAGCACAGCCACCATCGGAGCGACCGACGAACCGGCTTCGGGCAAGGCAACCTCATGTTCAACGAGTCGAACTGGTTCGACCAACGATGTAACAGGGCACTCTGGAGTGGTCGCATATGGAACCTCGCCCAAGGAACCACCTCCAGGGTTGCTGCCATCGTGCCGAGGAGCCGAAGGTACCACCAAGCGGATGGGGCGGGCATCCCTAGGAAAAGGCGGACGAGGCCCCGCAAGGCTAGGACACGGCGCTCCGGCAAACACACCAACCCTCTCGCCGTGTCGAACTGCACTCCCAGGTATTCGAGGTCTTGAGTCGGCGACAGATGGCTTTTCCTTTCGTTGACCACCCAGCCGAGGGACCACAGCAGAGTAATCACTCTGCTCGTGACCTGCACACACTCGTTGTTGGACTTTGCTCGAATCAACCAATCGTCGAGATAAGGGTGAACGAGGATGCCCTCCTTCCGCAAGGCCGCCACGACCACCACCATCACTTTTGTGAAGGTACAAGGAGCTGTGGCGAGGCCAAACGGCATGGCCCGAAATTGAAAGTGGCCCCACGGGAATGTGAATCGTAGGAACTGCTGATGAGACGTCCGGATGGGAATGTGCAAATAGGCCTCCGAGAGGTCGAGGGATGTGAGAAACTCCCCTTGACGCACCGCCACGATGACTGACCTCAAGGTTTCCATCCGGAAGTGAGGGACCTTGAGAGCACGATTCACGCCCTTGAGATCCAGGATTGGGCAGAGAGACCCGTCTTTCTTTGGAACCACAAAATAGATGGAGTAGCGACCGGCACCGCGCTCGGAAGGAGGGACGGGGATTACTGCCCCCAGGGCTATGAGTCGGTGCAGCGTCAACCGGATGGCCCGAGTCTTCTGGTCGCCCTTGCTGGGAGACAGGACAAAGGAATCTGGGAGTGGGCAAGCAAACTCCAGTGCATAACCCTTTTCGATAATCTCCAGCACCCACTGATCTGAAGTAATTTGGGCCCAAGAAGGAAGAAAGTCGCGTAAGCGACCCCCGATGACTAGACTTCCCTCCGGAGCCCGCCTCGCTTCATTGTAGCTTGCGACTAAAGGAAGAGGGCAAAGAGGAGGAGGCCCACGAGAAGCCCCGTCCCGCTCCTCGAAAACCACGAAACCCTTGTGAGCGGGATCCAAAGCGACCGCGCTGGGAACTCGAAAGGCGGGAAGAGCGAAATCTGCGAAAGTCCCGAAATTGGCCTCGCGAAGGAGGCAAGGTTCTATTTAGCTTAGGCTTATCCTCCGGCAGCCTACCGCCCTTAGACTCTCCGAGGTCCTTAACCAACTTATCCAGAGCATCTCCAAACAATAACTTGCCCCTGAAGGGCAGCTTACTGAGGCGAGACTTAGAAGAACCGTCGTAACCAGATAGACCGGCGCGCCGCCACCAAGGAAGCCATACTATTAGCCAAGGACCTGATCAAGTCATAATGCACATCCGCCAGATATGCCGACCCAGACTCCATGCGGGTCACCTCTAACAACCGCTGCTTATCCAAGCCAGAAGCCAACCGCAGGTGCTGAGCCCAACGTAAACAGGCCCTAGCCACCCAAGCGCCACAAATAGAGGCCTGCAAGGACAAGGCATTGGTGTCAAAGGCCTGTTTCAACAAATTATCTACCTTCTTGTCTTGCGCATCCTTTAAGGCAGCACCGCCTTCAACAGGGATGGTGGTTTTCTTAATCACAGCCGACACCGCTGCATCCACTCGCGGCGACTTAAACATCTCCTTGTCTTGTCGGCTAAGGGATACAGACGGTTCATAGTCCTAATCCCCTTCAGACCGGAATCTGGTTGATCCCACTCAGTTTGAATCATTTGCTCTACCACACGGTGTACTGGAAACACCACCTGGGACTCCCGCACCGCCTGTATGAGAGGATCCTCCAAGCCGTCTTCCTCAATAGGGCGAGTGACGGCCAGATTAAGAGTCTGAAGAGATTCCGTGATCAAAGGCACCAGCTCTTCCCTACGAAACACCCGAATCTGGTCCTCCGGCTCTGGAATCTCACCGTCTTCCAACTCCTCAGCCTCAGCATCAGGATCTCCTTCTGCATCCAAATCCGGGTAACTCAGGGCGTCCTGTTCCGGGTCCACGGACCTGAAGCGTTTGGCGGCAGGCTGGGAAGTATGCCGGGCCTCCTCTGACGAAAAGGAGGGAAGGGGCGCTGGCCAGGCCTCTGGCAACTTGCCGGAGCGGCTTAAGCGAAAGGCCTGGTGCATCAGAAGAACAAAGTCCGGGGAAAAATCCACAGGGTGAGACTCAATGGCCACACTCGGTAACATACTAGCATGCCCGTTAGGATGGGGCGCAGAACAAGACGGGAGAGAGACAGGCGAGAGTTCTCCCTCCGCCAGAATAGGAGGGCCGTCAGGGTCTGGCAGCTCCTTCAGCTCTATTTGATGTTCCAAGTCTGAAGAAACCGAGGCACAGCCCCGACAGATTCCAGACTCCGCCACCGCTCCCCTGCGCGAACCACAGATCACGCACTGCGGTTTGGTAGCCATGCCAGCGCAGGAGCCGCTCCAGCCAAGAAAGTCTGAGCTGAACCCCACAGGAAAAATAAAAAACGCTGATGCAGTTAGCCTCGTTTAAACTAGTTTTTTTTTTTTTTTTTTTTTTTTTTAAAGTAAAATACCCCCCAGAACATTGAGGGGGCCCTCGGCAAAATCGCCACCGTAGAAGGCCTAAAAAACGCAAGGGGAACGCGTGCACAACTGTTTAATCTGGCGGGAAAAAACCCAACGCAGGACTGCAAAATGGCCGCCGGAACTCGCACCCGCGCACAAAAACGGCACGAAAACAAACTAAACAGAAAAGAAAGGCAAAGAAAAGCTAAGTAAAAGGTAATAAAAACCAAAAGAAAAGCCAAAATAAAGAAAAACACGAGTCCCTCAGAACGGGCACTCACCGCACAGGCGAGGCTCCGTTGGCAGCCGGCTCACCGCTGGGATCTGAAGCGGGAGCGTGCTGCAGTACCTGAGTGAGGAGAAGAGAGGCAAGCACCGCAAGGCACAGGAAAGAAACCCGCAGGCACAGAAAGCAGCCCAAACCAAAGGAGCTGTCCGGGAAAGGTAGATCTCTTCCCCGTGCAGTCTAGGGGAGAGATCTAACCGGTCTGGCTGCCAAATGACCCCGGTAAGGAAGGCAGGAGCCCAATGCAGGACTGGCTTCTCAACACCAGGAGGCCCCTCCGTTTCCTTTTTTTTTTTTTTTTTTTAACTTAAAGGAACAGCTACCTCCTTAAAAGAAAAGGAATGATATGGAGAAAGAAATAAACCCCCAAACAAAAAACTATCTAGTGTTGCTCCCTCAACTGTCACTAAGTGCGCCTAGACCAGGCACACACGTCCTCCAGCTGCAAGGAGACTGGACACACTGGGGGCTGATGGGAGCTCCGTCTGCATACATCATACAGAAAGTTTTTGATTGGTCCAGTCTCCAGGAGGAGGTGCACTACCCGGATGTGGAGGACTAAACTAGAGGACCGCTCAGGAACTATCATTTGATAGTGGATAGACCTCTTTCCCTAGAAGGAAAAAGAGGGAAAATCCTGTGACCTAGAAGCATGAACATCCTAACAGCTCAGAGAACATAGAAAGAATGGATGTCTTTTGGGAAGAGATCTATGTTTAGGATTTAGAATGACAGCAGTGGAATGTCTCTAATGAGCAGAAGCAACTGCAGATTGTAATCCCCAGAGTCACAAGCATCTGATGAATTGATCAGAAACCCTGTGGTTGCTGGGTTTGCTGAGCCTGGTGAGAGGCTGAACTCTGTAGACCAGGACGATGCTTCCCCTGTTTGGGAAAATCTGTATGATGGACAGATGATGCATGAAACCTTCTTCTCCTATGGGAAGAAAGTTTGGCAGGATATTTCCTACCTACTGGGACAGAAGGAGGTGCAGAACAGCTCCTAGGAACAGGTAAGTCAGTGGAGAACTGAGTAACCTGACATAAAGACTCCTTGTTGAAAAGATTGTCTCCAGTGCAAGGAGTATGTCCCAGTCTGTGCTGTGCCCATTTGTCCAAGCCTGAAGCTTGAAGCCAGACTCTACATCGTGCCCCTATGGTTATAGCAGAGGTCCTGCTAACAGACTCAAAAGAGTCTAGGGAAGCACGAGTAAGAAACCAAGAGATATTCTGGAGATGCTTGAGTAGTGAAGAATAGTCTGCACTCCTGGACTCTGGAAGAGAAGGAGTCAAAAGATGTAATTGCTTTGTGACCTCCTCAAGAGATAGACTCATATAGAAAATATATGAGAGAATTTTTGCAGAAAGCATAGATGTCTGGAAGGTTTGACGTCCAAAGGCATCAAGTATCTTAGATGCACAACCTGGCGGATAAGAAGAGTGCTTTTTCTTGCTCTTTACCCACCTCATTGCTGATTCCACAACTATGGAATGATGAGGAAGTTGAGTCTTTTGAAAACCTGGAGAGGGGGGCACCTGATATAAGAGATCAGTTGCTCTGGAAGGTGGGGGGTACCCTTAAAGGTGTTTCCCACATTCCTAGAAGGAGATTCTGCAAAGGAAGCATTATGTTCTCCTTTGCTTTGGGAGAAAGAGAGTCCTGTGCAGGATCATGTCCTGGGATAGGAATAGCAAGAGATCTTGCTATATCCAGGAGGAAACTCTGAAAAGAGGGTTCCCCAACCGTATTTTCCCTTGGACAGGTTAGATCTGAAAAACTAGCCTGAGCACCGACAGAGCTATCCAGATATATAGGAATAGAAGATCCTGCACAGTGCAGTGTGGAATGCTTAAAGGATGGTCGCCGGTACTGGCTGTCAGGAGCAGCGACCGTCATTACCACATTGTCCATGCCAGGTATCGACTGCAAGCTTGGCATAGAAGGGAGCGATCCTGTTGAAAAAAGCATGGTAGGAGTTGGCCACGATGCTACTGTGGATACCGGTACTGATGCCGATGCCAATACCGGTACCGATGTCGGAGTCGAGCTCGACAAAGACATCGGAGCAGTCATCGGTGAACGTTCAATCGGTACCGAGGTAACCGAAACCCTCCGGGTGCTATCCTCGGTACTAAGCCACCGGTATCGATCGGTGTCAGTACCAAAATGTACTGGTACCGAGTCTTCCAGACTAGAGAGCGATTCTAAACTCGGCATCGATAAGTGAAGCATGGAATGCACCGACTGTAAGGGTAAAGAGGACATCGGTACTGACTTCGGTACCGTGTCTGATACCGGTGAGTAAAGGTCCACTAATGACAACTCAATCGGCCTCGAGGGAACCGAGTTTTGCGGATTTGAATCATCGGAACCGAGCCTTCGGTACCGCCCGGAGCCGGTACCAAGGCGAGTCGGTACCCAGTCCTCCAGACTGGAGATCGATTCCAGACTCGGCATCTAAGGAAGCGAGGCTATCGATGCACGTCTGGAGGGTACCGACGTCGGTGGTAGTATCGGTGCTGGTACCGATAATGGAAGGTCAGTCTGGAGTGTATCCACTGGTCCCGAAGGCACCGAGGACGCCAGATGACCATCCCTGGTGAGGAGTATTTCATCCAACACCAGTGCCGATGTCGGGGTATCGGTACCGCTCGAAGCGGATGCCACCACTGGACACGGCTCAGGTATGTTCTGTAAGGGGTGAACCCCAGGAACAACCTGAAACCCCTTATACGCTTTGGACCGAAGACGCTCGCCGGGGTTTTGAAGCCAGTGGGCCCTCGAGGGCAAGGCCGAAGCTGTCTACATGCTGTGCATGAGACCTACCACTCGAGGGCTGGCTAGTCTTAGACTGTTTGTGGGTTACCTGATCCTGTGTAGAAGAAGGAGGGGACGGTGCCCCGAAGCTGGAGGGAAACTGTGTATCGAGGGAACCTCGATATTGAAGACTTCTTCTCACCAAACTGTTGTCAGGACCCAAGCAGGTTAGACACCGACGTCGAGGGTCTAAAAATAAAGTTGTACCGCCACAGTTTGAACATTTCTTGAAGAAAGTGGCTGGCGGTTCCATGAAGGAAAAAGAAGAGGCCTAAAAGGCCTAAGATACCGTGAGACACTATGAAGAAAAAATATTCCCTGAAAAAGGAAGATTTTACAAGAAAAGAAAAGAAAAGAAAAGAAAACACCAGCGGTATCGGTGGCGTTGGGAAGACAGCCGCGACCACAAGAAAACTAAAGAAATAAAAGAAGAATTTTCTGCGGTGACAGGAGGACGTCCTGCCGGCTCCACGGAAAAATGAAAACTGAGGAGAGGCAGTTGGGAAAAGCGGGAAGGCAGCACGCAGGCGTGGTGGGATGCTTCCAAAAGCTCTTTGATTGGACGCTGGGAAGCGTTCCCGCGCAGACTCCGTCGGTACCGACGTACCCATATGTGAAGACTCATTCCTGCTTGTTCCTGGAGATAGAAACTGACACAAAAGAGGAAACTACTACTGCTTGGGGATTCCATCATCAGAGATACCAACTTGGGAACACAGTTCAAAGGGGAGAAGATGGTTAAATGCCTCCCAGGCTCTTCAGTCAACAGGAATACAAAGCAAATTGCTGCCATAGTTAGTGCAGAAAGTGAGCGCTCCAAAATTGATGTTGCCATCCACTTAGGTACAAATGACCTGGCTAGAAACAGTGCCTCTACAGTTCAGAAGGACTTCCAGATTCTGTGAGAGAAACTCAAACCCACTGCTAACACTATAGCATTTTCAGAAGTTCTACCTGTTTTTGGTAAGGGGGCAGAAAGGCTGCATCGTATAATCAACTTTAATACATGGCTACAAACGTACAAACAAGAAGCTATAATGTGTTGATGGACTACATCTCTCTGCTGCAGGGAAAAGGATTCTAAGTGCAAAATTTAGGCATTATGTGGACAGGCATTTAAACTAGGGATAGGGGGTGACGGATGGAAAACAACAAGTTCAGGACATCACTCCCAGCAAAAACATAACTTTGGAAACAGCCACAGTATTAACCCACACATCAATGCCAAGTAGGAAGAGGCATGTAAAACAAAATCCATGCAAAATACAGGCAAGTCAGTCAACAAATTCTGGAATGTAATGAGCGCAAATGCTCGAAGTCTAGCCAACAAGGTTCCGGACCTGGAAGCCCTAATGCTGGTAATAGACTTGGACATTGTGGCCATTACAGAAACGTGGTTTAACGAGTTGCATGAATGGGATATAGCCATAGCTGGCTATAATCTATTTAGAAGAGATAGAGAGGGTAGGAAAGGAGGAGTAGCAGCCCTATATGTCAAAAGCAATATTAAAGCTGCTGAAATATACAGGGGACGTGGGGAAAAGAAGCAGCGCTGTGGATTGTGTTGGAAAGAGGAGATGGCACTGTCATCCATACTGGTGTGGTCTGCAGGCCTCCAACTCAAACTGAAGAAATGGATAGCGAATTGATTGATATTGCAAAGATAGCCATGAAAGGGGAGGTGATCATATTGGGTGACTTTAATCTACCTGATGTGGACTGGAGTATTCCTTCTGCAAAACCGGAAGGAAGTAAAAAAAATTGTGGATGTCTTCCAAGATGCATTACTTAGACAAATGGTGATAGAACTGACCAGGGAAAGCTCAATGATAGATTTAATACTCAGCAACGGAGATAGCGTGTCAAATATCCGGGTGGGTGCCCATATGAGCAGCAGCGATCACCACACATTGTGGTTTGAAATAATAACCAAGGTGGAGTCCAATCACAGCAAGCTCAAAGTTCTAGACTTCAAAAACGCTGACTTCAGTAAAATGGCCAAGTTCCTGAAGGAGGGGTTGGCAGGAAGGGAGGGGATAAGGGAAGTGGAAATGCAGTGGACTAAACTAAAGGAGACAATAAAAGGGGCAACAGATACATATGTAAGGAAAGTAAATAAGAGCAAGAGGAAAAGGAAACCTATTTGGTTCTCCAAAGAAGTGGCTGCACAAATAAAGGCAAAAAACACAGCTTTCACAAAATTCAGGGGTTCGCAAAATGTGGTTACTCATCTGTAACAGGTGATCTCCGGGAACAGCAGGAATTGAGTCTTCACATATGGTATCATCGGTACCGACAGAGCCTGCACGGGAACGCTCCCCAGCGTCCAATAGGAAAAGCTTTTGGGAGCATCCCACTGTGCCTGCGTTTCTGCCTTCCCGCCTTTCCAACTCTCCCTCTTCAGTTGAGTTTACAGATGAGGCAAAGGAGAGAAAAAGAGAGAGAGAGAGAGAGAGAAATCCAACTCCTAGGGGAGGTGGGTGGGTTGTGAAGACTCAATTCCTGCTGTTCCCGGAGATCACCTGTTACAGCTGAGTAACCACGCTATCTCCATGAACAAGCAGGAATGTACTCTTCACATATGGGGACTCCCCAGCTGAAAGATGCCATGGAGATGACCCCAGAAGCTGCGAAACCCAGGTTGAGATGGGTCATGCTTCCTCCCATTGATCTCTGGCATTGAACCCCGGGACGGCGGGTAGGAGTTGTTCTAAGTCTGAAAGAGGTGCTGGAGAACAGCCTGGCCAAACGAGGCATCCCAACAGGAGTCCTTGTCTAAGCAGTAGTGGGTTGTAAAGATGTGTACCAAAGCCGAAGTGGCTGCTCTACAGATGTCGTCAATGAACACTGAGCAAAGGTTAGCCATAGAGGCTGCCATTGCTCTCACATTGTGAGCTGTGACATGTCCTTCGAGAGAAAGTCCCTTGCTCTCATAGTCAAAAGATATGCAATCTGCAATCCATTTAGTTTGTTTGGAAACTGGTAATCCAAGATGACTGGAGTCAAAGGCAACAAAAAGCTGAGCAGCTTTTCTATGCTGCTTAGTTCTCTGAAGGTAAAAGGCTAAAGCTCTTTTACAATCCAGAGTATGAAGATTCCTTTCGGCATTAGAGGTGTGAGATCTACGGAAGAATACAGGAAGGTAAACTGACTGGTTTAAATGAAAAGGCAAAACCACCTTTGGCATAAAGTGAGGGTGAGTCCTAAGGACTACTTTTATCATGGTGGAACCTTGTATAAGGAGGATCAGCCACTAAAGCTTGTAGCTCACTGATGCGTCTTGCAGAAGTGAAGGCAATTAGGAAGATTACCTTCCAAGAAAGAAACTTCAGAGATGTAGTGGCTAAGGATTCGAAGGGCGGTTTCATAAGCTGCCCAATGACAAGATTCAAATCTCATGCCATGGGTGGTGGCTTAATGGGAAGTTTAGCTAAGAGTAGACTTCTCATGAACCGCACTACTAGCGGTTGAGAGGAGACAGGTTGTCCATCCAAGGGCTTGTGGAAAGCCGCAGTGGCACTAAGGTGGACCCTTACTGAATTGGTCTTAAGACCAGAGGATGATAAATGGAGGAGATACTTCAGCAACGCCTCCACTGGAACTGAATAGGGATTAAGTTCCTTTTTTGAACACCAGGTAGAAAACCTTCTCCACTTAAAGGCGTAGGCCTGCCTTGTGGAAGATTTTCTTGAAGCTAAAAGGATATCTTTAACCTGTTGAGAAAGGTTGATATCCAGGAATTCTAAGCTCTCAGTAGCCATGCCCTGAAATGTAGAGACTGAGTATTTGGGTGCAATAGCGTCCCATTCTCCTGGGACAGAAGATCTGGAACACATCCCAACTTCAGAGGCTTGGCTTGAGAGAGACGCACAATGTTTATGTTTATTTAAAACTTTATATACCGCCCATTACAAAAGTATCTGGACGGTTTACAACCAAAATAAAATTTAAGAATTTTAAAAAACGCTGCAGAAAGAGAAAATGAATGCCAAAAAAAAAAAGGCTCCCTGTACAAACAGAAGCAGTGGATACCACGTCTGTTGTGGCCAGCGTGGGGCTATGAGGATCATATGGCCCCTGTCTCTCTGAAGCTTGAATAGAGTTTTGGGAATGAGGGGAATAGGTGGGTAAGCATAGAGGAAGTCCTGACCCAAAAGGAGATAGAAGGCATCCCTTGCCTGACAGTTCTGAGCCAGAATTCTGGAACAGAATCGGGGAAGTTTGGCATTCTGAGGACTTGCAAAGAGGTCTATATCTGGAGTTCCCCAGATCTGAAAGATTTGAGCAATTTGATCTGGATGAAGAGACTACTCGTGTGGCAGCAGTACTCAACTGAGTGTCTGCCAAGAAATTGTGTGTGCCTGGAAGATACACTGCTAATAGGTGGATATGAAGATCAATGGCGAAGGCCCAGAGGCGTAGAGCTTCGTTGCATAGCGCCTGAGAACCTGTCCCACCCTGCTTGTTCACATAGAACATGGCTACTTGATTGTCGGTCTGGACAAGAACTGTTTTGTAGCTCAAGTGGTTCTGAAAAACTTGAAGAGCATAGAAGACGGCTCTGAGTTCCAGGAGGTTTATGTGAAGACAAGCCTCCTGCTCGGTCCAGAGGCCCTGAGTGGAGAGATTGTCCAAGTGAGCCCCCCAACCTAACTTGGATGCATCTGTCATCAAAGTGGCTTGGTGCAATGGCTGCTGGAAAGGAGATCCTACAAGAAGGTTTTTCAGCGACTGCCACACCACTGTAGGGACATAATGAGGCGTATAGAGTTTCTGATTTTGATGCCCCCAGGTGACCCGATACCTGTGTCCACTGAGAGGCTAGGGTCCACTGAGCTGCTCGCATATGTAGGCGAGCATAGGGAACCACATGGACAGTGGATGCCATATGCCCCAGTAGCTGAAGTATTTCTCGAGCAGTTAGAAAATTTTCATAGCTGTTTGCGAGGCCAGTTGGAGTATTCGAAGACAACGTGGTTGTGGCAGAAAAGCCTTTAAATGCCTTGTGTCTAGAAGAGCCCCTATGAACTCTAGAGACTGAGAAGGGGTGAGATGAGATTTTGGGAGGGTTATGACCAGTCCCGGGTACAGCAGGATTTGCACTGTACAGGAGAGAGCGGAGCTGTCTTCTGGAACTGTTGATGCTCGACTTAGCCAGTCGTCTAAGTAGGGGAAGACGAATATCCCCAGAGTTCTCAGGAATGCTGCTACTACTGCCATGCATTTTGTGAAGACTCTTGGGGTGGAAGCCAGTCCAAAGGGTACAACCCTGTACTGGTAATGTCTTCCTTGAAAGAGGAATCAAAGAAACCTCCTGTGATCTGTATGGATGAGAATATGTGTATATGCATCCTTTAGATCTAGAGAACATAGCCAATCCTGACTCTGAATGTAAGGAAGAAGTGTTCCGAGGGAGATCATCTTGAATTTTTCTCGGAACAGGTACTTGTTCAACTCTCTGAGATCCAGTATGGGTCTGTATCCCCCTGTCTTCTTTGGAATGAGGAAATAGGGGGAGTAGAAACCCATGCCCTGTTGGGATATGGATACCTCTTCTATTGCTCCTCGAGCAAGTAGTGAGGTGAACTCTTGATACAAGAGAGTGGTGAAAGGGCCCCGAGAATTGAACTGTCTTGTGATGGTGGGAGGGGGCATACTGTGAAAATGGAGTTTGTACCCTTCCCTCTGTTACAATAGAGAGAGTCCAGTGCTCTGATGTTATCTGTTGCCATCTTTCAGCAAAATGACAGCGTCTGCTTGGGATAGTGAGAGGCTCTGGACCCTTCAGGGGCAGGATGACTAAGTTCTCTAGGAAGGAGTCAAAGCGACTGAGGGGGCTGTGTCTGCTGAGCTGGTTGAACTCTGGGGACTTAGGCTTTCCTTTGCTGTCTGAGCTGCTGTTGCCCTTTTTGGGGAGTACAAACTGGGCAGTGGACAGCCTGGGTGTAAGATGGGTAGAATTTCTTTTTCTTGTTGAAAAAGGGTTTTTTAACTGTCTTTTTCTTAGCTGGGTTGGCCGTGGTCCTTGATAATCTGCTCAAGGTGGTGTTTTTGGACTCAAGCTGATTAGCTTTGTCCTACCAATCCTTGCCAAAGAGGTTTTCTCCTGTGCAAGGAATGTTCCCCAGCTTGTCTTGCATCCATTGTTCTAAATCAGATGCTTGTAACCAGGCAATGCGACATGCACCAATGGAGATAGCAGAGGTTCTGCTAATGCATTCAAAGCAATCAAAGGTTGCATGGTTAATGAACTTAGATACATTTTGGGCATGTTTGACCAGAGTGAGAAAGTCAGCCCTTTTGTCATCGGGAAGGAGTGGAGCCATAAGTTCCAAATCTCTTGTAACTTCCCGAAGAAACATACCCATATAAAGTGTATGTAAAAGCTTATTCTAGCTGAGAGCATCAAAGACTGAAAACATCAACACCCAAAGGCATCGAGTGTTCTCGATTCACGACCTGGAGGATTGGATGAATGCGTCTTAGCACTCTTGATCCTACGCATTGCCGATTTCACTACCATGGAATGTTGTGGTAATTGTGTTTTTTTGGAAACCGGGACATTGCGGTACCCGTTACATTGTATCGAGTCTCCTAGAATGTGGAGACACTGTCAAGGGTGTTTTCCCACATTCTAAGCATGAGGTCATGCAAAATTCGGTGAATGGGAAGGGTAGCAGCTTCCTTAGGAGCTGCCGGATACTGAAGAATTTCCAACTCTTCAGCTCTTGGTTCCTCTCAGGGGTCACGGTGATCGAGAGTCCCCTTGCTACATCACTTATGAAGTCCTGAAAGGACATGCCCTCCAGGGGAGACATCCAACGCTGTGGCGAAGGAGAAGGATCCTCTGGAAGAACCACCCCGGTACCGACAGAGTCATCGGAATTAGAGGATTCGAAGTATTGTCGGGCCGGATGCTCTCTTATTGCTTGTCAACGGTATCGATCGAAGTCAGCATCGGACTGCCTCAATACCGGACCCTCGATGCCGGAGACCGATTCCTGTGCCAGCATGGGAGGAAGCATGAAGAGGGGCGCACTGGCCGATGCAAGTACATTCAGTACCTATACCGGTACGGACAACTGCGTCGATTGCAGCGATTGTAGCGGTACCGAGGCTGCTAATAAAGCTGCAAGACTGCACTCAATGGCCAGGATCCGTTGATCCATGGCACCTGCCGATGCCTGGATGTCGGTACTGGCAGAGCAGGCCACGACACCAGAACATGGCACCAAGAGTTCTCCGGAGGTGGAAGCTTCGGGAACATCTTGGAACCCCCCTTAATGCTTTGGAGGCCAGGACCTTTCACTGGGGTTGTTTGGCCGGTTTGTTTTCCTTGAGGGCAACGCTAGTAGCATCTCGATGCTTAGGAGGAGATCTACCCTTTGAGGACTGGCCGGTCTTGGAAGACCTGGGCTTGGTTACCCGAGATCCATGGGAGGAAGATGAAGCCCTGGACGACGTTGATGCAAACAACATTGCATCCGAGGCAGAGAGGTTGCAGAGTTTTGCAGCTCTGTTCTGCAGGCCTCTCTTGGTCATCTTTCTACAAAAGAGACACTCCGATGGTAAATGATCACGACCTAAACATTTGAGACACAAGTCATGGGTGTCGGTAACAGAGATGGTACCGCTACACGTTGAACATTTTTTTAAACCATTAGATAGTTTCTCCATCTTGGAAGAAAAGAGGGCCTAGTGCCCAAAATAGCACCTGGCACCAAGAGGGGCAGACCCTCCAAAAAATAAGTTATTCTTTTTTTTAAGGAAAAGTAGTAAGATAAAAAAAAGACCGGTGGTACAGGTATAGGTGTCAACAGTGAAGGCAGATGTGACCACAAAAATAACATTTTCTGCGATGACAGGCTTTGCTGCCTGTCGGCTCTGCGGAAAACGAAAAACCGAAGAGGGAGTTGGAAAGGCGGGAAGGTAGCGACGCAGGCGCAGTGGGATGCTCCCAAAAGCTTTCCTATTGGACGCTGGGGAGCGTTCCCACTCAGGCTCTGTCGGTACATGGAGCGGTGGGTATACCCCTAAAAAAGGGCATGGTGAAGGGTGACCTGCAAGGAACAGCAGGGGCACCTACTCTTACCGCCTGGCTGGGCAGACTAGATGGACCGTACTGGTCTTTATCTGCCGTTATAAACTATGTTGCTAGATCAGGACATGGAGAATTCTCTGCTAAATAAAGACTCTTGTAAAATAGGTGTAGGATTGAACAATGATCTCTCTTGATGTCTAATGGAATAGCTATTTTAAGAAGCCATACGTGGAGCAAAAAAATAAAATCTGTAAAATACTCTGCACATATGCGTGGGAACAGCTTTTTAAGCTTGTTGCTCCCACTGTGCACCAACTCCCCAAACCAGCAGCACCACTCTTCTCCCATCACCTACCCTCCAATCTTGATTTGCTTCCCCATTGAGCTCCAAGCCATCCCCAATTCCCTCCTCAAGCGATCAACCCCAACATATCCAGTCCCCTCATTCCCCCAAAGCAGCAGATTTTGTCCCCCACAAGCAAATGATTCTGTCCTTCCCTTATCAAGTGTCCCTGGTGTTTAGTGGGAGCAGGAACAACCCCTAGTAACTCCTACTTTTACTGCGCCAGATACCCTCTGACCAGACACTAGGTTTTGCAAAGTTGTGTCACGGATCGGTGTTACTGCTCTTCAAACATTTATCCAACACTGACTCCTGACGCAGTTTTGCGAAACCTAGTGACTGGTTGGGTGTATCTGACTTTTCTCAATGAACTGCAGTCATTTAAGATCAGTACTTTCATTGATATAGTTTTGAAGGACTGTGCTGCTTCAGTACTGATGCAGATTGGATTTAGATGCCATATAATTGATTCCTTTTGTTTTGTTTAAATGTTTCGAACTGCTCAATTTTGGAGCTGACTATTAATATCTGGTGTTCTCCATATTAAAGGAGAACAGGCTGACTCCTGCTGGAAGTCTACAAATAAAATTCAAACTTCTAAGTCAAAAGGTCTGAATTATGATTCCTTTCACTATTTAATTAGTCTGACATTGGGTCCCTTTTTATATTGTTCCCTGTGTCTTGTGGGTTACTTTTGAATTGGCAGATAAAAACCAGGATGGCCCGTCTAGTCTATCCATTAAGGCAGCTAGAGTTGTACCTGTCGCTTTATACAGCTTTCCCTCCCCTCCCATTTACATTTTACCTTTAGTTGATATACAAGAAGCAAAGTGATTCACAATCCTAATAAATAAAAAGTGACAGAGGTAGAGAAAGCACAGTTACTTACCTGTAACAGGTGATCTCTGGGAACAGCAGGAATAAGTCTTCACATATGGGTATCGTCGGTACCGACGGAGCCTGCGCGGGAATGCTCCCCAGCGTCCAAAAGGAAAGCTTTTGGGAGCATCCCACAGCGCCTGCGCGCTGCCTTCCCGCCTTTCCTAACTGCCTCTCTCCAGTTCGAGTTTTAAAGCTGAGACAAAGAGAGAGAGAGGAAAGGAAAGATAGAGAGATACAACTCCTAGGGGAGGTGGGAGGGTTGTGAAGACTTACTCCTGCTGTTCCCAGAGATCACCTGTTACAGGTAAGTAACTGTGCTATCTCCAGGAACAAGCAGGAATGAGTCTTCACATATGGGGACTCCCCAGCTAGAGATGCCTGGGAGATCACCCAGGTTGTGAGTCCCTGGAAAGGGCTCTACCTCCACCCATGAATCTCAGGCATCCAGTCAGGGATGGAGGGTAGGAGTTGATTAGGTATGGAACAGGTGTTTGAGAACAGCCTGACCAAACAAGGCATCCCGGCGGGAGTCCTTGTCCAAGCAGTAATGGGCTGTAAAGGTATGAACCGAGGCCCAGGTGGCTGCTCGACAGATTTGGTCGATGGACACAGAGTTTAGATGAGCCATAGAAGCTGCCATGGCCCTCACATTGTGAGCTGTGACATGGCCCTCCAGAGAAAGGTTCTTACTCTGGTAGGCGAAGGAAATACACTGAGCAATCCAATTTGACAGAGTTCTTTTAGAGACTGGAAATCCTAAATGAGAGGGATCAAAAGCAACAAAAAGTTGAGAGGACTTTCTATGTTGCTGTGTCCTTTGTAAGTAGAAAGCAAGTGCTCTCTTACAATCCAGGGTATGAAGATTCCTCTCTGCACTTGATGCATGAGGTCCTGGAAAAAAGACAGGTAAATACACCTCCTGGTTCAGATGAAAAGGTGAGACCACTTTAGGCATAAAGTGAGGATTAGTTCTGAGGACTACCTTGTCATGATGGAACCTTGTATAAGGAGGATTAGCCACTAAGGCTTGCAACTCACTGATACGGTGAGCTGAGGTGACTGCAATGAGAAAAATAACCTTCCAGGAAAGGAATTTCAAGGAGGTAGTGGCTAAGGGTTCGAAGGGTGGCTTCATGAGCTGGCCAAGAACCAGATTCAAGTCCCATGCCACTGGAAGTGGTCTAATGGGAGGTTTAGTCAAAAGAAGGCCTCTCATGAATCTTGCTATAAGAGGATGAGAGGAAATAGGCTGTCCATTGAGGGGTTTAAGGGATGCTGCAATAGCACTCAAATGGACTCTGATTGAATTCGTCTTAAGGCCTGCATGGGATAAATGCAGCAAATAATCTAATGAAGAATTAAGAGGTATTGCAAGAGGGTTAAGACCCTTCTCTGCACACCTAATGGTAAACCTCTTCCATTTAAAAGCATAGGAACGTCTGGTGGAAGGCTTTCTGGAAGCATGAAGGATATCCTTTAACTGCTGAGAAAGAGGTAAATCTTGAAGGTCTAGGCCTTCAGCAACCAGGCCCTGAGATGAAGAGACTGGGGATTTGTGTGCCACAACGTTCCCTCCTCCTGGGAGAGGAGATCAGGAGCAGACCCCAAGTCCAGGGAGGGAGCTTGAGAGAGATGCAAAAGTAGAGGGTACCACACTTGGCGTGGCCAACGTGGTGCTATGAGGATCATAGACACCTTGTCTCTCTGAAGCTTGAACAGTGTCTTGGGAATGAGGGGAATAGGAGGAAAGGCATAGAGGAAATCTTGCCCCAAATGAAGGAGGAAGGCATCCCTGCCCTGAACTCCCTGACACGGAATCCTGGAACAGAACCGGGGAAGTTTGGCATTCCACGGACTTGCAAACAGGTCTATGTCTGGGGTTCCCCAAATTCGAAAGATCCTGGCTATCTGGTCCCCATGGAGGGACCATTCTTGTGGAAGCAGAACTCGACTGAGTCTGTCTGCCCAAGAGCTTTGAACCCCTGGAAGATACACTGCCATGAGATGGATTTGATGCTCTCTGGCGAAGGCCCACAATCTCAGAGCTTCGTTGCAAAGCGACAGAGAGCTAGTCCCCCACCCCCTGCTTGTTCACATAGAACATGGCTACTTGGTTGTCCATGTGGATGAGGACTGTCTTGTAGCTGAGCAGGGTGTGGAAGACTCTGAGAGCCAGGAAGATTGCTCTGAGCTCTAAAAGGTTGATATGTAGAGATGTCTCCTGTGGAGACCAGATGCCCTGAGTGGAGAGATCTTGAAGATGAGCTCCCCAACCCTTTGGAGAGGCATCTGTGGTAAGGGTTGCTTGGGGTAACACCTGTTGAAAGGGGGACCCCAGCAACAGATTTTGAGTGGACTTCCACCAATGGAGAGAGCAAGAGAGGCGACTGGAGGTCGCTATTTTGTCTGACAGGCACCCTGATGCCTGGGTCCATTGGGTGGACAAAGTCCACTGAGCTGCTCTCATGTGAAGGCGAGCATAAGGAACCACATGCACGGTGGATGCCATGTGGCCTAACAGTTGTAACATCTGTCGAGCAGTTAAATGGGATTTTAACTGAATCTGTGAGGCTAACTGCACCAAACGTAGGCAACGGGCCTGGGGAAGATAGGCCCTTGCAGTTGTGGTATCCAGCAAGGCCCCTATGAACTCTAGAGATTGAGTAAGGGTGAGATGGGATTTTGGAATGTTTATAACAAGTCCCAGATACTGAAGAACACGCCTTGTGCAGTCCAGGGAAGTCTGGGCCTCTGACTGGGATGGAGCTCGGATGAGCCAGTCGTCCAGATATGGGAATACGAATATCCCTAGAGTGCGTAGAAATGCAGCTACTACTGCCATGCATTTTGTAAACTCTCTTAGTGCAGCGGCCAGACCGAAAGGAAGCACTTTGTATTGGTAGTGCTTTCCTTGGTAAAGGAACCGAAGGAACCTTCTGTGTGTTGGATGGATGAGGACATGGGTGTACGCATCCTTGAGATCTAGAGAACAAGCCGGTCCTGACTCTGGAGGTATGGAAGGAGAGTTCCGAGAGAAGTCATCTTGAATTTCTCCTTGCATAGAAACTTGTTCAATTCTCTGAGATCTAAGATGGGTCTTTAGCCCCCTGTTTTCTTTGGAATGAGAAAATAGGGGGAGTAGAACCCTGAGCCCTGTTGAAGAAGGGGTACTGCTTCTATTGCCCCTTGGACAAGAAGAATAGCAATCTCCTGACCCAGAAGGTCGAGGAGAGATGTTGGAGAATTGAACTGTTTCACCATGGTGTGAGGGGGAAGGTTTAAGAAATGAAGCTTGTACCCTTCTCTTATGATGGAGAGGGTCCATTGCTCTGCTGTGATTTGTTCCCATCTGGGAGTAAAATGAGCTAACCTTCCTGGAATGGTGAGAGGCTCTGGATGTTCTAGAGCCAGAAAGGCTAAGTTCTCTAGTTGTAAGTCAAAGGCCCTGAGGAGGCTGAGGCTGTTGGGCCGTAGCAGTCCTGGCAGCCTTAGGCTTGGCCTGTTTTGGTTGTTGCTGTCTCTTTGTAGCAAAACGACCTGCAGAAGAGGCCTGACCATAAGCAGAAGCAGACTTGGAAAGTCTATCTAAAGCAGAGTTTTCAGCATCCATCTGGGTGGCCTTTACTTGCCAATCTTTGCCAAAAAGGTTTTCACCTGTACAAGGAAGGTTACCTAGTCCATCCTGAACCCAGGGTTCCAAATCAGAAGCTTGTAACCAAGCAACTCTGCGTGCACCTATGGCAATAGCCGAAGCTCTGCTGCCTCAAAAGAGTCAAAGGCTGCATGGTTGGAAAACTTGGAAATATCCTGGGCATGTTTAAGCCTGGTGAGAAACTCTTCCCTTTTATCTTCTGAAATAAAAGGAGATAAGGTTTGCAGATGATCTGTAACTTCCTTTAGAAACATCCCCAAATAGAGACTATAGGAGTTGATTCTGGCCACAAGCATACTGGCCTGGAAGATTCTCCTGCCAAAGGCATCTAAGGTTCTGCATTCTCTTCCTGGAGGAGTAGAAGAGTGCCTTTTTGCACTCTTGATCTTTTTCATAGCAGACTCCACCACAATGGAGTGATGAGGAAGCTGAGTCTTATGAAAACCAGGACAAGGAGGAACACGATACATGGTGTCCAACCTACGAGAATGAGGGGAGGTGGTAAGAGGAGTCTCCCATATGCCCAACATGTGATCATAGAGAATCTCATGCATTGATAAAGTGGCTGCCTCTTTGGGAGCCTTAGGAAATTGCAAAATATCTAATTTTTTGGCTCTAGGCTCAGTCTCAGAGGCCACTGAGATGGAAAGGCCCCTGGCCACCACCCTGATGAAGTCTTGAAAAGACAAGTCTTCTGGAGGAGACATTCTCCTTTTTGGAGAAAAGGGTTCCTGAGGAAGGATCCCCGATGCTTCGATAGAGGCCTCTGATTCATCAGTCTTCAGAGGAATCGAAGTATCGCCTGTCTGGATGCTGTTGCAGAGCCCGATATGCGTACCGGGGGGTATCAACATCGGAAGTAATCGGTACCGATGGGCATCACAGAACAGTGTACCGCTGCTGTCGACGTGGATGTCGATGCAATCGGTACCGGCACTGGAACCGATATCGGGTCCGGTACCAGAACCGGTACCGACAACGAAGTTTGTTGCGGTACCGAAGGCGTCGCAGCTTGTATGAATGCCATGAATATTCTGATCCATCGACGCCACCAATGTCTGGATGTCTGTACCAGTGGAACCCACCGGTACCCCAGAACATTGTAACAGGTGATCGGTCAAGGCTGAGCCATCGATGTCAACCTGTGACCCCATAGATAAAGCTTTGGAAGCCGAAGCCTCCCGCCGGGGTAATTTTGCCAGTGCAGATTCCTCAAGAGCAAGCCCGGAGGCATCTCGATACTTAGAGGGAGATCTACTCTTCGAGGACCGGCTGGACTTAAGTTTGGTTACCTGAGATCCATGGGAGGAAGAGGAAGCCCTGGAAGACGTCGATGCCACCGAAGCTGCATCAGAGGGAAACAGGGTACTGAGCTTGGCTGCTCGATTCTGTAGACCTCTTTTAGACATCATGGAACAGGACTCGCAGTCCGCCATGGAATGATCAGGACCTAAACATTTGAGACACCAGTCATGGGTGTCGGTGACAGAAATAGTGCCGCTACACTTCGTGCACTTTTTAAACCCTGAGGTGGGCTTTTCCATGAGGAAAAGGTTGTGTAGGCCTAAGGCCACAGAAGAAAAAGCACCGGTGAGAAAAAATAATAGTTATTTATTTATTTTTTTTAAATGAAGAAAGAAAAAAACAGCGGTACCGGTCCGGAGACGAGAAGGCAGACACGCGACTAAAGAAATAAAGAAAAATAAGAAATTCTTCAGCAGTGACAGGAAACATGACCTGCTGGCTCCGCGGAAAAGAAGAACTGGAGAGAGGCAGTTAGGAAAGGCGGGAAGGCAGCGCGCAGGCGCTGTGGGCTGCTCCCAAAAGCTTTCCTTTTGGACGCTGGGGAGTGTTCCCGCGCAGGCTCCGTCGGTACCGATGATACCCATATGTGAAGACTCATTCCTGCTTGTTCCTGGAGATAAATATAATCAGCAGACTTCCCCTGAGCCCCCCAACTAACTAGAGCCACTATGTCCACAAAGGGAGTTGACTGAATGCCTGACAAGAGAGATGTCTTCAGGGTTTTCTTAAATTGATTTCTAGATTCTCCTCCTCTGATTGAGGGAAGCTTATTCCAGAACAGAGGAGCAAAATATGAAAAGGTAATAGACCTAGTGCACTGTAAACCTAATTTAGGAAGGAGTGGGAAGAGAGCATTTATATACTGAAAGTGTGTCAGGTTATGTGACTGGTAAGGCACCTAAGGAATTTTATAAATAGTTTGGTATACCTTAAAACAATGTCTTGTAAACCATCAGTAGGAAATTGAATTGAATTCTAGAATAAACTAGTAGGCAATTTATTTATTTTATTTATTTAAACAGATTTATATCCCGCTTTTTCCTTCAATCAAAGCGGTCACAGAACAATACAATACAAGGTTAAACAGAGGTGAATGAAACATATACCACTCTTAATAAAATCAGAGCGGTAATAAAAGGGATTACATAACACAAGGAATATGTTACAGTACATACATAGAATAACTATACATTACATACGATCTGGAAGGGGTGGAAACAGTCCCAGCCACCGCAGCTCGCCCAAAGGCAAGCCAAACCATAACAGTAGGAAACCACTTCAGAGACAGACGCCACGGACCAACGCCTAAGGGCCACGCCAAAGGGCCCTCTGGCGAGGCCCTCAGGCGCGGGCACGCAAGGCGCGGGTGTGCCATGGAAACGGCTGTTTTTATGCCGTTGAGCATTCTGTGCTATTGGTGGCTTAAGGAGGAAGGGGGAGCTCCTGCTCTCACCCCTGATAGAATGGCTTCTCTCCCTCAGCGCTGGAAACGGCGGTTTTTATGCCGTTGAGCATTCTGTGCTATTGGTGGCTTAAGGAGGAAGGGGGAGCTCCTGCTCTCACCCCTGATAGAATGGCTTCTCTCCCTCAGCGCTGGAAACGGCGGTTTTTATGCCGTTGAGCATTCTGTGCTATTGGTGGCTTAAGGAGGAAGGGGGAGCTCCTGCTCTCACCCCTGATAGAATGGCTTCTCTCCCTCAGCGCTGGAAACGGCGGTTTTTATGCCGTTGAGCATTCTGTGCTATTCGTGGCTTAAGGAGGAAGGGGGAGCTCCTGCTCTCACCCCTGATAGAATGGCTTCTCTCCCTCAGCGCTGGAAATGGCGGTTTTTATGCCGTTGAGCATTCTGTGCTATTGGTGGCTTAAGGAGGAAGGGGGAGCTCCTGCTCTCACCCCTGATAGAATGGCTTCTCTCCCTCAGCGCTGGAAATGGCGGTTTTTATGCCGTTGAGCATTCTGTGCTATTGGTGGCTTAAGGAGGAAGGGGGAGCTCCTGCTCTCACCCCTGATAGAATGGCTTCTCTCCCTCAGCGCTGGAAACGGCGGTTTTTATGCCGTTGAGCATTCTGTGCTATTCGTGGCTTAAGGAGGAAGGGGGAGCTCCTGCTCTCACCCCTGATAGAATGGCTTCTCTCCCTCAGTGCTGGAAACGGCGGTTTTTATGCCGTTGAGCATTCTGTGCTATTGGTGGCTTAAGGAGGAAGGGGGAGCTCCTGCTCTCACCCCTGATAGAATGGCAATGAAGGGAATAAAGGAGTAGCATAGTCAAATTTGGATGCTTTGAGGGGTATTTATGCCACAGTGTTCTGCAGCATCTGAAGTATGAGGAGATGATTTGTTTATTCCAAAATAAGGAGAATTGCAATTATCTAGACAGTTTAAAAGGGGCTGTAAACTAATGTTTTTAAGTCTTCTATTGTGAGAGAAAGCACAGTTACTTACCTGTAACAGGTGATCTCTGGGAACAGCAGGAATTAGTCCTCACTTATGGGTACGTCGGAACCGACGGAGCCTGCGCGGGAAAGCTCCCCAGCTTCCCAGAAAGGAAGCCTTTGGGGCCTCCCACTGCACATGCGCGCTGCCTTCCCGCCTTCCTGACCAGCTCTCCTCAGTTCGAGTTTATAGCTGAGACAATAGAGAGAGGAAAGGAAGATAGATAGAAGATACAACTCCTAGGGGAGGTGGGTGGGTTGTGAGGACTAATTCCTGCTGTTCCCAGAGATCACCTGTTACAGGTAAGTAACTGTGCTATCTCCAGGAACAAGCAGGAATAAGTCCTCACTTATGGGGACTCCCTAGCTAAGATGCCTGGGAGATCCCCTCCCAAGGGTTCACCATCTTCGTATGGATCTCAGGCATCCATTCAGGGAAGGTGGGCAGGAGTTGTTCAAGTATGGAACAGGTGTTTGAGGACAGCCTGACCAAACAAGGCATCCCGGCGGGAGTCCTTGTCCAAACAGTAATGGGCTGTGAAGGTATGAACCGAGGCCCAGGTGGCTGCTCGACAGATCTGATCTATGGATACAGAGTGAAGATGAGCCATAGAAGTGGCCATGGCTCTCACATTGTGAGCTGTGACATGGCCTTCCAGAGAAATGTTTTTACTCTGGTAAGCAAAGGAAATACACTGAGCAATCCAATTGGAAAGTGTACGTTTAGAGACTGGAAGTCCCAAATGAGAAGGATCAAAAGCCACGAAAAGCTGGGAAGACTTTTGATGTGGCTGAGTCCTGTTGAGGTAAAAGGCAAGAGCTCTTTTACAATCTAGAGTATGAAGGTTCCTCTCTGCACTGGATGCATGAGGAGCAGGAAAAAAGACAGGTAGATATACCTCTTGATTAAGATGAAAAGGCGAGACCACTTTGGGCATAAAGTGGGGATTCGTCCTAAGGACCACCTTATCATGATGAAACCTGGTATAAGGTGGATGAGCCACTAAGGCCTGTAGTTCACTGATGCGGCGAGCCGAAGTGACTGCAATAAGGAAAAGGACCTTCCAGGAAAGAAATTTCAAGGAGGTAGAAACCAACGGTTCAAAAGGTGGCTTCATAAGCTGACCTAGAACTAGGTTCAAATCCCATGCTACCGGAGGAGGCCGGATGGGAGGTTTAGTTAGAGTCAGGCCTCTCATGAACCTTGCAATAAGAGGATGAGAGGAGACAGGTTGTCCATTTATAGGTTTTAAAGATGCTGCAATAGCACTCAAATGGACTCGTACTGAATTCGTCTTAAGGCCTGCATTAGAAAGATGCAGGAGATAGTCTAATAGAGAATTCAAAGGAAGTGCTAGAGGGTCAAGACCCTGTTGAGCACACCAAATGGAAAAGCGTTTCCATTTGAAAGCATAGGAACGCCTCGTGGAGGGTTTCCTAGAGGCATGAAGGATATCTTTCACTGGTTGAGAAAGATTGAAGTCATGAAGGCTTAGGCCTTCAGTAACCAAGCTCTGAGGTGTAGGGACTTGGGGTTTGGGTGCCACAAAGTCCCCTCCTCCTGAGACAGAAGGTCTGGCGCAGCTCCCAGGTCCAGGGAGGGTCCCTGGGAGAGATGCAGAAGTAGAGGGAACCACACTTGGCGTGGCCAGCATGGAGCTATGAGGATCATCGATCCGTGATCCCTCTGGAGTTTGAACAGAGTCTTGGGAATCAAAGGAATGGGTGGAAAGGCATATAGGAATTCCTGACCCCAATGCAGGAGAAAGGCGTCGTTGGCCTGAGCTCCCTGACACGGAGTCCTGGAACAGAACCGGGGAAGTTTGGCATTCCACGGACTTGCAAAGAGGTCTATGTCCGGGGTTCCCCATTCCTGAAAGATTCTGCGTATCTGGTCCATATGTAGGGACCATTCGTGTGGAAGCAGAACTCGACTGAGTCTGTCTGCCCGAGAGTTTTGAACCCCTGGAAGATACACTGCCAGAAGATGAATTTGATGCTCTCTGGCGAAGGCCCATAATCTGAGAGCTTCGTTGCAAAGCGACAGAGAGCCTGTCCCTCCTTGTTTGTTTATGTAGAACATGGCCACCTGATTGTCTGTATGGACTTGGACGGTCAGGTTGACAAGGAGGGTATGGAAGACTTTGAGGGCAAAGAAGATTGCTCGCAGTTCCAGGAGGTTGATGTGAAGGGTGGTCTCTTGTGGAGACCAAGCACCCTGAGTGGAGAGGTGTTGAAGATGGGCTCCCCACCCTGTTTGGGAGGCATCTGTTGTGAGGGTTGCTTGGGGCAACAAAGGTTGGAAGGGGGCCCCCAACAACAGATTCTTGGTGGACATCCACCATTGGAGGGACCAAAACAGACGCTTTGAGGTGAGTATTTGGTCGGAGAGCGCTCCTGATGCCTGAGTCCACTGGGTGGCCAAGGTCCATTGAGCTGCTCTCATATGAAGACGAGCGTAGGGCACCACGTGTACCGTGGAGGCCATGTGGCCCAGAAGTCGCAGCATTTCTCTGGCTGTCAAGTGACCGCTGGACTGAGCTTGGGAGGCCAAGCACACCAGACGTTGGCCCCGGACTTGAGGTAGGTAGGCCCTTGCAGTGGTGGTGTCCAACTGGGCCCCTATGAATTCCAGAGACTGAGTAGGGATAAGTTGAGACTTGGGAAGGTTTACCACCAGTCCCAGATACTGCAGAATGTGCCTTGTGCGGTCCAGGGAAATCTGGGCCTCTGACTGAGATGGAGCTCGGATGAGCCAGTCGTCCAGATATGGGAATACAAAAATTCCCAGACCTCTTAGAAATGCGGCAACAACTGCCATGCATTTGGTGAACACTCTTGGAGCAGAGGCTAGACCGAAGGGAAGTACTCTGTACTGGAAATGTTTTCCCTGAAACAGAAATCTTAGATATTTTCTGTGGGATGGGTGGATGAGTATATGTGTGTACGCATCCTTGAGATCTAGAGAACAAAGCCAATCCTGACTCTGAAGGTATGGAAGGAGAATGCCTAGAGAAAGCATTTTGAATTTCTCCTTGTACAGAAATTTGTTCAATTCTCTCAGATCTAGGATAGGTCTGAATCCCCCTGTCTTCTTTGGTATGAGAAAATAAGGGGAGGAGAATCCTGTCCCTTGTTGAAGAAGAGGAACCTCTTCTATTGCCCCTTGGGCAAGGAGAGAAGAGACTTCCTGACCCAACAGGCCCAAGAGAGATGGGGGAGAATTGAAGTGCCTCACCATGGTATATGGAGGAAGGTTGGAAAAATGAAGTTTGTAGCCCTCTCTGATGATAGAGAGGGTCCATTGCTCTGATGTAATTTGCCCCCATCTGGGAGCAAAGTGAGCTAACCTTCCGGGAATGGTGAGGGGCTCTGGTTGTTCTAGAGCCAGAAAGGTTAAGTTCTCTAGGGGCAAGTCAAAACCCCTGAGGGGGTTGAGCCTGCTGAGGAGTGGTAGACACTGCAGGCTTTGACCTTGCCTGTTTAGGCTGCTGACGTTTAGCAGCAAAGCGAGGCTGAGAAGATTGTTGGCCAGTATTTGTGGAAAATCTGGCCTTTTTGTAGTAAGGCCTCTTGAAAGACTTTTTCTTGGCAGGAGTAGAGGTAGACTTAGAAAGTCTATCTAAGGTAGCATTTTCTGCGTCCATTTGAGTGGCTTTAATTTGCCAGTCTTTACCAAATAAGTTCTCACCTGTACAGGGCAGATTCCGTAAGCCATCTAGGACCCAGGGTTCTAGGTCAGAGGCCTGGAGCCAAGCAAGTCGTCGGGCTGCAATGGCAATGCCCGAAGCTCTACCGGCACCCTCAAAGGAATCAAAGGCTGCTCTGTTGGAGAACTTAGAAACATCTAGAAGCTGTTTCACTAAAGAAATGAACTCCTCCTTTCTATCTTCAGGGATAAAGGGGGCAAAATGCTTTACCTTTAGGGCAAGTTCCCTTAGAAACATGCCCATATACAGACTGTATGAATTAATCCTGGCTATAAGCATACTAGCCTGAAAGATTTTCCTACCAAAAGAGTCTAGGGTCTTACATTCTCGCCCTGGAGGGGTAGAAGAGTGCCTTTTGGTACTCTTAATCTTTTTCAGCGCAGACTTCACCACAATGGAATGGTGAGGCAGCTGAGTTTTTTGAAAACCAGGAGAAAGAGGGACCCGGTACATGGTGTCCAACCTACGAGAATGAGGAGACAATGTTAGAGGAGCCTCCCATAAGTCCATCAAGTGTTCTTGAAGGATTTCATGGATAGGCAGGGTAACTGCCTCTTTAGGAACCTTAGGGTATCCTAAAATATCCAATTTCTTTGATCTAGGTTCTTTCTCAAAGGATGTAGTAATAGAAAGTCCTTTAGCTACTTCTATAATGAAGTCTTGAAAGGACAAATCCTCTGGTGGAGACATTCTCCTCTTTGGGGAAGAAGGCTCTTCAGGAAGAACAAGAGAGAGCTCATCAGAGTCATCAGAGGAGTCAAAATCCTCAGAGGAATCAGAGTATCCTCTATTCGCTTCCAACGCACGATACGCATACCGGTCGGTGTCGACATCGGGCGTACCGGGCATGGGATCGGTATCGGGTGAAAACCCGGATCCGGCATGCACCGATCTGCGTTTGGAAGACGATGGCCTCGGTTCCGGTATGGAAGCCAGTACCGGAACCGGACCCGGAACCGCTGGATGCGGTACCGAGGGCGTCGCAGCCTTAATGAAAGCCAGGATGGCCTGCTGCATGGTCTGAACAGTATTGTCCATAGACGCCACTGCTGCCTGGATGTCGGTACCGGCATGGGCCGGTACCCCAGAGCAGTCTAACAGGTGATCGGTCGAGGCCGTGCCATCGATGTCAACCTGTAACCTCATAGATGGTGCTTTGGAAGCCAGAGCTTCCCGCCGGGGTTGTTTGGCTGGGGCATGGTCCTCAGATTCAAAATTGAGAGCCTCTCGATGCTTTGAAGGAGATTTGCTCTTTGAGGACCTGCCCGAAGAAGGTTTGGTTACCTGAGATCCATCCGGAGAGGAAGACCTGGATGACTGTGATGCTGGATTATCTGAAGCAAACAGCACATGGAATTTGTTGGCCGGTTCTGCAAACCACGTTTAGACATCTGGGAGCAGGATGGGCAGTCCGGAATGGAGTGGTCAGGCCCCAAACATTTAAGACACCAGTCATGGGTATCTGTAACAGAAATAACAGCACTACACTTGGTACACTTCTTGAAACCAGGAGCTGGTTTCTCCATGAGGAGATTTTGTGTAGGCCTGAGGCCTAACAGAAGTCACCAAGTTGTGCTAAAAAAATAAAAGCTTCTTTTTTTTTTTTTTTTTTTTTTTAAGAAAGAAAAGAAAAGAGAGACCGGCGGTACCAGTTTCGGTATGGGGAAAGCAGGTACGCGGTCTAAAGAAAGAAACTAAAATAACAATTTCTTCAGCGGTGACAGGAACACGACCTGCTGGCTCCGCGGAAAAAGAGAAACTGAGGAGAGCTGGTCAGGAAGGCGGGAAGGCAGCGCGCATGTGCAGTGGGAGGCCCCAAAGGCTTCCTTTCTGGGAAGCTGGGGAGCTTTCCCGCGCAGGCTCCGTCGGTTCCGACGTACCCATAAGTGAGGACTTATTCCTGCTTGTTCCTGGAGATAATCTTATTGCTTGAATCTGTCGCAGAGCCAGAAAGGGCTTAAGTGACCGCTGATATCTGATAATCTAATTTTTAAAAAAAATCCAATTCAACTCTGACCTTAATATGATCTTGCAGGAGGAGAAATGTTTCCAAAATTATAGGGACAAAGGTCAGCAACAGAAGCTTCTTGCAAGCCACATTGTGTTAGACAAGGTCCCTAATAAGAGACTCTTGGCAAAAGTAAAGTCATGGGATAGGAGGCAGTGTACTAGTGGATCAGAAACTGGTAAAAGAAAAAAAAAGCATACAGTAGAGCTAAATGGCCAATTTTCTCAATGGAGAAAGGTAAATAGTGGAGTATCCCAGAGATCTGTGCTGGGCCCGCTGCTTTTTAACATTCATAAATGACCTGGAAATGGGAATAACGAATGAGGTGATCAAATCTGCAGCTGAGACAAAATTATTCAAAGTTATTAAAACAAAAGTGGATTCTGAAAAATTGCAAGAGGACCTTGATAGCATAGTTACTTACTTGTAACAGGTGTTCTTCGGGGACAGCAGGAATCAGACCTCACATATGGGCCAACGGAGCAAATCAACAGCTTTCAGAGAATGCCTTTGGGAATTGCATCACGCATGCACGGTCTCCTTCCCGCCCAAGGGTGCCATCTTGGTCAAATGACATAGCTAAAAATACGGCAAGAAGAACAAAATATAATAATAGGACTGCAACTCCAAGGGGAGGAGGGAGGGTCGCAAGGACCGATTCCTGCTGTCCCTGGAAAACACATATTACAGATGACTAACTACGCTTTCTTCGAGAACAAGCAGGAAGTCAGTCCTCACATATCGGCCCCCCAGCTATAGGCTACCGAGAACCCACAGCTGAAAAATAGGGTCCTACTACGAGAGCTGCAAGCAGCCACAATAGGAATCTAACAGAGTAGCACTCCGGTAGCCTGACACAGAAGGGTCGGAGGGCAGGAGTTGCCTAGATCTCGAAAAGGTTACGAAGTAAAGCCTGGCCGAAAGCACTGTCCCATCGCGACTCCCTATCCAGGCAGTAATGGGTTGCGAAGGTCTGATCCAAAGATCAGGTGGCGGCACGGCAGATGTCTGCCAGCGGAACAGAGCAGAAATGAGCCACTGATGCCGCCATGGCCCTACCCGGTGGGCCGTAACATGACCCTCCAACGGAAGCTCAGCTGCCCTGTATGCACAGGCAATACAGTCCGCTACCCAGGTGGGCAACGTACGCTTGGAGACAGCCATCCCCAGCTTACTGGGGTCATAGGATATGAAGAGCAGAGAAGTTCTTCTATGGACCTGCGTACACTGAATATAGAAAGCGTAGTTACTCACCTGTAACAGGTGATCTCTGGGAACAGCAGGAATAAGTCATCATATATGGGGTATCATTGGTACTGACGGAGCCTGCGTGGGAACGCTCCCCAGCGTCCAATAGGAAAGCTTTTGGGAGAATCCCACAGCGCCTGCGAGCTGCCTTCCCAACTCTCCCTCTTCAGTTGAGTTTATAGCTAAGACCAAAGGAGAGAAGTAGACAGAGACAACTCCTAGGGGAGGTGGGTGGGTTGTGAAGACTTCTCCTGCTGTTCCCGGAGATCACCTGTTACAGGTGAGTAACTACGCTATCTCCAGGAACAAGCAGGAATGTAGTCTTTACATATGGGGACTCCCCAGCTGAGAGATGCCAGGGGGATGACCCCAGCAAGTTGCGAACCCAGGGTGAGATGGGTCATACTTCCTCCCATGGATCTCTGGCATCGAAACCCGGGACGGCGGGTAGGAGTTGTACTAAGTCTGAAAGAGATGAGATGCTGGAGCACAGCCTTGTCAAACGATTTCTTTCTCGCAGGATCAGCTGTGCCTTTGGATAGCCTATCCAAAGTGGAGTTGTCAGCATCTAATTCATTGGCTTTTTCTTGCCAATTGTTGCCAAATAGATTCTCACCTGTACAAGGGATATTGCCGTTTGTCCTACACCCAGAGCTCCAAATCGGATGCCTGGAGCCAGGCAATTCTACGTGCACCTATGGCAAAGGCAGAGGTTCTGCTTATGCACTCAAAACAGTCAAAAGCTGCACGGTTGACAAACTTAGACACATACTGGGCATATTTGACCAATGTGAGAAAATCCTGCCTTCTGTCCTCAGGAAGAAGAGGACTCAAAACCTCTAAATCACCTGTGACTTCTTTAAGGAACATTCCCATATATAAAATATAGGAACTGATCCTGGCAGAAAGCATGGAAGCCTGGAAAGTACGACGTCCAAAGGCATCCAAAGTTCTACACTCACGTCCTGGAGGATTAGAGGCATGCCTCTTTGCACTCCTGATCCTTCTCATAGCTGATTCCACTACAATAGAGTGTGAGGAAGCTGAGTTTTCTGGAAGCCAGGACAAGGAGGGAATCGATACATGGTATCCAGTCTGCGAGAGTGAGGAGAAGTGGTGAGAGGTGTCTCCCACATTCTCAACATAAGATCATGTAAAATCTCATGGATAGGCAAGGTAGCTGCCTCCTTAGGAGCTTTGGGATACAGTAAAATCTCCAATTCCTTAGCTCTGGGCTCTGTCTCAGGAGTCACAGTAATGGACAACCCACGAGCCACCTCCATGATGAAATCTTGAAAGGAGATATCTTCTGGAGGAGACATCCTACATTTAGGAGAGGAAGGCTCCTCCGGGAGAAGTATCCCGGTACCGGCAGAGCTATCAGAATCCTCGGAGTCCTCCGAGGATTCAAAGTATTGCCTGTCCGGATGCTCTTGAAGAGCCTGTTACCCGTACCGATCAAAGTCGGTACCAGGGGCAATCGGTACCAGTGTATCGGCACCAGAAGGCATCGCATGACTGGATGCCGGCAAAGCCGATACCAATGTCGATGTCGATGCTATCGGTACCGGTATCGGTGCCAGTACCGGTTGAATCGTCTGACGCGGTTCCGAGGACGTCGATGCCGCAAGGAGAGCCACCAGACTGTGTTCAATAGCCAGGAACCTCTGGTCTATCAATGCTGCCGATACCTGGGTGTCGGTACCGGAAACAGCTGGTACCCCCAGAGTATGGCACCAGTAGTTCTGCCGAGGTCGAGGCCTCGAGAACATCCTGGATCCCTGATAATGCTTTGGAAGCAGAAGCCTCCCGCCAGGGCAATTTTGCCAGTATGGAACCCTCAAGGGCAACGCCAGAGGCATCTTGATGCTTGGAAGGAGATCTACCCTTTGAGGACCGGCTGGACTTATGTTTAGTTACCTGAGATCCATGGGAGGAAGACGAAGCCCTGGAAGACGTCGATGCCACCGAAGCTGCATCAGAGGGAAAAAGGGCACTGAGCTTGGCAGCTCGGTTCTGTCGACCCCTTTTGGACATCATGGCACAAGCCATGCACTCGGAGATGGAGTGATCAGGACCTAAACATTTAAGACACCACTCATGGGTGTCGGTGACAGAGATGGTACCGCCACACTTGGTGCATTTTTTAAAACCCAAGGCGGGCTTCTCCATGGAGGAGGAAATTTTGGGACTAAGGCCCAAAATGGCACGTGCACCTGGAAAGAAAAGTTTGGAAAGAATACTATTTTTTTTTTTTTTTTTAAAGAAAGAAAGTACCACCGGCGGTACCGGCATAGCGTCGAGGAAGGCAGACGCGACCACAATAAAGAAGAAGAAGGAAAATAATCTTCTGTGGTGACAGAAACACGACCTGCTGGCTCTGCGGAAAACAAAGAAGTGGAGAGAGGCAGTTGGGAAAGGCGGGAAGGCAGCACGCAGGCGCTGTGGGATGCTCCCAAAAGCTTCCTAATTAGACGCTGAGGAGCGTTCCCGCCCAGGCTCCGTCGGTACCGACGATACCCATATGTGAGGACTACATTCCTGCTTGTTTCTGGAGATAGACCCTTACTCTCATATGTAAAGGATATGCAATTTGCAATCCATCTAGAGAGAGTACTTTTGGAAACTGGAAGTCCCAAATGACTAGAAACAAAAGCAACAAAAAGCAGAAGATTTTCTATGCTGCTTAGTGCTTTGAAGATAAAAATCCAAGGTTCTTTTACAATTCAAATTATGAAGGTTCCTTTCTGCATTAGAGGCATGAGGCCTAGGGAAGAATACAGGAAGGTAAACCACTTGGTTTAAATGAAAAGGCGAAACCACCTTTGGCATAAAGTGGGGATGAGACCTTATGGTGAAATCTTGTATAGGGAGGATCCGCCACCAAGGCCTGTAACTGATGCGTCTTGCAGACGTGAGAGCAAGTAGGAAGATGACCTTCCATGAAAGAAATTTTAAAGCTGTAATGGCTAAGGGCTCAAAGGGCGGTTTCATGAGCTGCCCGAGAACAAGATTTAGATTCCATGCCACCAGCGGTGGCTTAATGGGAGGTTTTGTTAAGAGTAGACCTGTCATAAATCTCGCTACGAGTGGATGAGAGGAAATAGGTTGTCCATCAAGAGGTTTGCGAAAAGCAGCAACGGCACTAAGATGGACCCTTACTGAATTGGTCTTAAGACCAGAATCTGATAAATGGAGGAGATACTCCAGAAGTGATTCCACAGGCACTGTATGGGGGTTAAGTCCCCTTTGAGAACACCATACAGAGAATCTCTTCCACTTAAAAGTGTAGGATCGCCTTGTGGAAGGCTTCCTGGAAGCAAGGAGGATATCCCTTACCTGTTGAGACAGGTTGATATTCGGGAATCCTAGGCTTTCAGTAACCAGGCCCTGAGGTGTAGGAACTAGGTATCTGGGTGCAACAGCATCCCGTTCTATTGGGAAAGAAGATCTGGAGCACATGCCAACCAGAGGTGTGGCTTAAGAGAGACGCAGAAGCAGAGGATACCACATCTGCTGTGGCCAACGTGGAGCTATTAGTATCATATGACCTCTGTCTCTCTGAAGCTTGAACAAAGTTTTGGGAATGAGGGGAATGGGTGGGAAGACAGAGGTAGTCCCGACCCCAGTGGAGGAGGAAAGCGTCCCTTGCCTGACAGTTTTGAGACGGAATTCTGGAACAGAATCGGGGAAGTTTGGCATTCTGTGGACTTGAAAAAAGGTCTATATCTGGTCTTCCCCAGATTCGAAACAATCGAGCAAGCTCGTCTGAGTGCAGAGACCATTCATGTGGCAGCAGAATTCAACTGAATTTCTGGATTTGAAGCTCTCTGCTGAGGGCCCACAGTCGCAAAGCTTTCTTGCATAGCGACAGAGAGCCTGTTATTTCCCTCCCTCCCTCCCCAACACCCACCCACCCCTGGGATAATCATAGCTTTATAGGTACTTATACATCTTAAAGGACAGGAGGTGCTCTCAGGTGAAGCTCGTTACCCAAATCAGTCATACACTAAGGACCTGAGATTAATTAAGCTTCAGGTGAACAAGGTATATTAAAAGTATTAGGTACAGTTTTATTAGTATAAATATCCATAGCAACTCTTAGTAAGTAAAGAACTTAAAGATCTAAACACAAGCTTAAAACTAAGATGCAGACAGCAGTCCAGCAGCGAGATGGGGGCTTTCCAGTCTTTTGCACTGATTGTCACAGGTATGATTTTCTCCCAGTCGGTGAGAGGTCTTACGTGTGCACTAGGTGCAAGGAGCCCTTTGCTCTCAGGGAACGAGTCCGTTCTCTAGAGGCTAGAGTAGCAGACTTGGAAAACATAAGAAAAACAGAGAGGTACATAGACGAGACCTACAGGGATATAGTCCTGATGTCCCACCTCCAGTCTGGCAGCATCCCTGTTGCCATGGAGGAGAGAGGTCACATGACAGGAGAGCATCAACCTGGTACAGCAGGAAGTGATCCTGTAACTAGGACCTGTCCTCCAGGTGATGTAAAACCCTCTTGCACCGAGGACGTTTCTCCAGGGCCATGTGCCCATGAGGGAAGGGTTAGGACAGTCGTTATAGTTGGCGATTCGATCATTAGGCATGTAGAAAGCTGGGTAGCTGGTGGACGTAATGATCGCCTGGTAACATGCCTGCCTGGTGCGAAGGTAGTGGACCTCACGCGCCACCTAGATAAGGTCTTAGATAGTGCTGGGGAGGAGTCTGCTGTCTTGGTACATGTCGGTACCAATGACTTAGGAAAATGTGGTAGGGAGGTTCTGGATGCTAAATTTAGGCTTTTAGGTAGGAAGTTGAAATCCAGAACTTCCAGGGTAGGGTTCTCCGAAATGCTTCCTGTTCCATGCACAGGAGGACCCAAAAGGCAGGCAGAGCTCCGGAGTCTCAATGCGAGAATGAGACAGTGGTGCAGAGATGAGGGTTTTGGATTTGTTAGGAACTGGGGAACATTCTGGGGAAAGGAGAGGCTCTTCCAAAGGGATGGGCTTTACCTTAACCGGGATGGAACCAGGCTGCTGGCATTAATCTTTAAAAAGGAGATAGAGCAGCTTTTAAACTAGATAATAGGGGAAAGCTGACAGTCACCCAAGAGCGGATGGTTCGGAAGAATGTATCCTTGAAGGATACTACCAAAAGCAGTGAGGTTCCATAAAAGAGTAAAGTAGTCCAAATGCCCTCGAGTATGGAGCAGAAAGAGCTTAAAGATCCCAAATTACCCATGTCTACCATAGCCAAATTAATATGAATAAAAGACAGTCTTTAAAATGCTTGTATGCAAATACTAGAAGTCTAAACAATAAGATGGGAGAGTTAGAATATATAGCACTAAATGAGAGGTTAGATATGATTGGAATATGAGAGACATGGTGGAAGGAGGACAACCAGTGGGACACTGATACCTGGGTACAAACTATATCATAATGATAGAGCTGATCAAATTGGTAGAGGGGTTGCGCTCTATGTTAGAGAGGGCATTGAGTCAGAAAGGATTAAAGTTTTGCAGGAAACAAAATCTGCTGTAGAATCTCTATGGATTGAAATTCCATGTAAAAAGGGAAAGGCGATGGCAGTGGGGGTGTACTATCGACCGCCTGGCCAGAATGAACAAATGGATGATGAAATGCTCAAAGAAATCAAGGAAGCTAACAAAGGTTACAGCGCAGTAATAATAATGGGTGATTTCGATTACCCCAGTATCGACTGGGTCAGTGTCACGGCAGAACATGCTAGGGAGATAAAGATCCTAGATAAAATAAATGACTGCTTCTTGGAGCAGCTGGTTCATGAACCAAGCAGAGGGGAAGCCATATTAGACCTAGTCCTTAGTGGAACACCAGATCTAGTACAAGAGATAAGGGTGTTGGGGCCACTTGGCAATAGCGATCATAACATGATCGCATTTAATTTAATTAGTGGAGGAGGAATAGTAAGGAAATCCACAGTACTACCTTTTAACTTTCGAAAGGGAGACTATGATAAAATGAGGAAAATAGTTAAGAAAAAACTAAAAGGAGCAGTTGCAAAGGTTAAAGACTTACATCAAGCTTGGGTGTTGTTGAAAAATACTATCTTGGAAGCCCAGACCAGCTGTATTCTACGTTTTAAGAAAAGTGGAAGGAAGTCCAAAAAACTGCCAGCATGGTTTGGAGTGGAGGAGTGGCCTAGTGGTTGGGGGCAAGGTACTTCAGACCGGAAGGTCGGGGGTTCAAATCCCACTAGAGGACAGCAACCTTGGGCCAGAAGGATTGGGGTTTCTAGTCCCACAGGTGCTCCTTGTGGTCTTGGGCAAGCCACTTAACCCTCCATAGCCCATGTTCCCTGTAAAATAGTTATCTCCAAGTTATAATGCCCTGTTCAATGTAATTTCAGTTTGTTCAATGTAAACCGCACTGATGCAGAATAGCGCGGTATATAAGAGAATGTAAATAAATAAAAATAAATAAATAAATAAATTAAAAGTGAGGTCAGAGAGGCTGTTGCCAAAAAAGCATCTTTCAGGAAATGGAAAAAAGAGCCAAACCTGGAAACAGCACAAGCACTGGCAAGTCAAATGCAAGGCAATGATAAGGCAGGCAAAAGGAGAATTTGAGAAGCAGCTTGCTGCGGAAGCAAAAACGCGAAATAAAGACTTTTTCAAGTACATTCGTAGCAAAAAACCTGTGAGAGAGTTAGTTGGTCCATTAGATGATTGAGGGGTTAAAGGGGCACTAAGAGGCCATAAGGCGATAGCGGAGAGAGAAGTAATTAGTCTTTACCTGCTAATTAGTGTTCCTGAAAGAACTTCAGTCCAATCCCTTAACTTCTGGGTTGCACAACCCTTCCAGCAGCTTGGAGGCTGAGCCCATCATCTTATCGATGATGGTGTGGTATAAATACCACTGGCACCACCCACTGGCACCAGTAATCTATTGCAAAAGCAGACTTAAAGGATAGATCATTAAGAACTTATAACTGTATGACAACCTGCAATAACTTACAACTCACATCCTAAACTTGTAAACCCTTTTTTTTTTTTTTTTAATTCAAGTCAAGGAGGGAAAAGAAAAGGAAGGAAGGAGGCGGCTTACCTGAGGCCGAAAGGACCTTCCCCCCTTCCCAGCAGGCCCCCTTTTTGTGGGCCGTCATGCCCTCCGGGCCCTATGCAAGGGACCCTACGATTTAGCTCCATACTCTGTCTTCGGTCTGCCAAGTGAAAGCCCCGAACTCGGGCGGGACCAGGGACTGGACTGAAGTTCCTTCAGGAAGGCTAATTAGCAGGTAAGGACTAATTACTTCTTCCTTATCGTCACTTCAGTTCAGTCCCTTAACTTCTGGGATGTAACACAGCAGTTCAAGACTGGGAGGGGTTCGCTATTCCGGACTGAAGTACCGCGCTGCCAAACCTGGCATCCGTCGCCCCTTGGACATCCAGCCTATAATGCTTGGTAAAGATGTGCAGGGACGACCAGGTAGCCGCTTTACAAATGTCCAGTGGCGGTACCAAACTATGTTCAGCCCAGGAAGTCGCTTGTGCTCTAGTTGAATGCGCGCTAAGACCTCCTGGGACCTGCTTCCCTTTGAAGATATAAGCGAAGGCAATCACCTCCCTGATTCACCTAGAAATGGAAGCCTTGGCTGCTGCCTCTCCCTTATGCGGCCCTCAAAATTGAACGAATAAGCGTTCGGACTTTCGAAAAGGCGCCGTGCGGGAGAGGTAACGCTTCAACATTCTATGCACGTCCAGAAGCCTAAGCTTTTCCCCATCGCCTGCTTGACCCTTGTCCGAGAAAGCCGGGAGAGACACCGACTGGTTTACATGTAAAGGAGAGATGATCTTAGGTAAGGAAGGAAGGAACTGTACGCAAGACCACCTTATCTCTAAAAAAGGAGAGAAAGGGTGGTCGAGAAGACAATGCCTGAAGCTCTGAAACACGTCTGGCCGAACAAATCGCTACTAAAAATACCGTCTTTAGTGTCAAGTCCTTCAGGGAGGACTTCTTCAGAGGTTCGAAGGGCTCTCCGGATAAGGCATTCAGGATTAGGTTGAGGTCCCAAGGAGGAATAACGGATCTTTGCTGGGGACGTAACCGTCTAACCGCTCTGAGGAACCTGCCAACATCTACATGGACCCCTAGAGATTTGCCTTTGACCTTCCCACTATAGCAAGAGATGGCTGCTAGCTGGACCCGTAAAGAGCTAGGTGCTAGACCCTTCTCGAAGCTCGCCTGTAAGAACTCCAGGACCTTGGGGACTAATGCTGATAGGAGCCTGATCTGATGCTCTGCACACCAGGCTTCAAAAACACGCCAAACTCTCACATAAGAAAGGCAGGTGGAGCATTTCCGAGCGCTCAACAAAGTTGAAATTACTGATCCCGAATACCCCCGCTTCCTGAACCGCGCCCTTTCAATAGCCAGGCCATAAGCGAGAACCGATGCACGTGGGGCGTGAGAACCGATGCACGTGGGGCGTGAGAACCGATGCACGTGGGGCGTGAGAACCGATGCACGTGGGGCGTGAGAACCGATGCACGTGGGGCGTGAGAACCGATGCACGTGGGGCGTGAGAACCGATGCACGTGGGGCGTGAGAACCGATGCACGTGGGGCATGCATACCGGGCCCTGCCGTAAGAGATCCTTCTTGCAGGGGAGCTGCCACGGTCGATCGGCCGTCAACCTCACGAGGTCTGCATACCAAGGATGTCGAGGCCAATCCGGGGCTATGAGAACTACCAAACCATGGTGGGCTTCCACCCGCTGTAGAACCCTCCCTATGAGCGCCCAGGGAGGGAACACGTAGAGAAGGCCCTCTGAAGGTCATCTTTGGGCCAGGGCGTCCAAGCCCTCGGACATCCTTTCCTTTCTGCGGCTGAAAAACTGGTTCGCTTTTGCGGACGAGTACCGAGCCATGAGATCCATGATTGGTCTCCCCCAACGGGCAACCACTCATTCGAACACTTCTTGCACCAGCTCCCACTCTCCGTGGTCTATCCTGAACCTGCTGAGGTAATCTGCAGTCACGTTGTCTGTTCCGGCCACGTGCTGCGCCGATATTGCCAGCAAATGGACTTCGGCCCACTGCAAGAGGATATCCGCCTCCTTCTCCAAGGACGGACTGCTTGTTCCCCCTTGGCGGTTGATGTAGGCCACCGCGGTGGCATTGTCGGACAGGACGCGGACTGCCCTTTGACGCACCAAGAGCTCGAACGCCCGGAGAGCCAAGGTTACCGCCCTCAACTCCAGTCTGTTGATTGACCACTGCGACTCTCTCGGAGTCCAGCGGCCTTGGGCGAAATGTCCCTCGCAGTGAGCCCCCCAGCCTGCTAAACTCGCATCCGTCGTCAGTTGTATCCACTGTGGAGGATCGAGGGGCATCCTGCGTTCCACGTTCCTTGGGCTTCTCCACCACCGCAGAGACCTCCTGATCCGGGGAGGGCAGGGAACCCGTCTGGATAAGGGGTGATGCTGATGGGACCACTGCCACAACAGGGTGCGTTGGAGAGGTCGCATATGCACCCGGGCCCATGGTACTACTTCTAATGCTGCTGCCATGGTACCCAGCAGCTGAAGGTAATGCCAGGCCGTGGGGCATCTTGTAAATAGAAAACGAGAAACGAGATTCCTCAGGTCGATTGACCTCTGCTTCGAGAGGAACACCCTTCCCTCTTTGGTGTCGAACCGAGCTCCGAGGTACTCGATCTCCTGAGTGGGAATTAATCTGCTCTTTGCCCGATTGATGACCCACCCCAGCTTTTCCAGGAAATCCATGACTCTGGCAGTCGCCGAGCGACTCTCTGCTTCTGACTTTGCTCGGATCAGCCAATCGTCCAGGTAGGGATGGACCAGAATTCCTTCTTTTCGAAGAGGTGCAGCCACTACCACCATTATCTTGGTAAACATCCTGGGAGCTGTTGCTAGGCCGAAGGGGAGGGCCTGGAACTGGAAGTGGCCTCTTGGTACGGCAAATCTAAGGAACTGCTGATGCAACTTTCGGACCGGGATATGCAAGTATGCTTCTGTCAAATCTAGGGATGTCAGGAACTCTCCCTGATGAACGGCAGCAATCACCAACTTCAGGGTTTCCATGCGGAAGTGAGGAACTCTGAGACAGCGATTGATTTGCTTTAAGTCCAGAATTGGGCGGAAGGAACCTTCCTTCTTTGGAACTGCAAAATAAATGGAATATCGACCGGACCCTCTTTGATCTTGTGGAACAGGCAGCACCGCTCCCAGCTCTAAAAGCCTTGAAAGAGTGACTTCCACCACCGCCTTCTTTTCTGGTGAACCACAGGGGGGAATGAATAAAGGCTGGGGTTACTCGCTTTGCGAACTCGAGAGCGTAACCCTCTCGGATCACTTCTAAGACCCACTGATCGGATGTGACCCGGGACCACCTACCGGCAGAACTCCCTCCTGGACCCCCGTCCTCTCATTGTGATTTTCTAGGTCCCGAGGAGGAGGAAGAGGCCCCAAAACCTCTGCCTGCCCCGCGAAACCCTCTGAAGCTTTGACCCCTGGAAGAAAAGCGGCCCCTGGACTGTCGGAATCTCCAGAAGTCCTTCGGCTGACTCCGGACCGGCGCCAAAGAGCGGCCCAGCTTTGGTCTATCTTCAGAGAGCCTGCCTCCCTTCGATTCTCCCAGATCCTTTACTAACTTATCCAGGTCTTCTCCAAACAATAGCTTTCCTTTGAAAGGAAGTCGACTCAGGCGCGCCTTTGAAGATGCATCCGCTGCCCAGTTACGTAACCCACAGGTATCTTCTGGCTGCAACGACCGAGGCCATATTCTTTGCCAGACTTCTAATGAGATCATACTGGCTATCTGCTAAGTAGGCGGAACCGGACTCTAACTTAGACACCACTGTTTGATCGTCGCTTGAGGGACTGTCAGCTAGTTGCAGCTGTTGGGACCACCCCAGACAGGCTTCTAGCTACCCAAGCCCCCGAAACTGATGCCTGTAAGGCGAGGGCACTAACATCAAAGGCTTGCTTTAGCAGAGTATCCAGTCTTCTATCTTGACTGGATCTCAGGGCCGCACAGCCCTCGACTGGGATAGTCGTTTTCTTTGTTACTGCCGAGACCACCGCATCCACCCCAGGCGACTTCAGCAGATCTTTGTCCGGTTCAGGTAATGGGTAGAGACGGGACATCGCACGGACTCCCCTCAGGGTAGACTCTGGTCGGTTCCATTCTTCTTGAATCATCTGACGTACCACTCTATGGACTGGGAACACCTCCTGCGACCTCCTGACGGCTTGGATCAAGGGATCCTCCAGAACTTCTTCATCTGTAGGAGTCTCTGAGGACATATTGAGCACCTTTAGAGACTCACTTATTAACGCCGGGAGCTCCTCAAGCCGAAAAACTCTATGCGGGATTGGTCCTCCTCCGGGATCTCTCCTTCTTCGAGCTCCTCCCCATCCTCCACCCCTTCTTTGTCCGAGAGCTCCTCTTCATGGGTGTCCTGAGGCGGGGACTCAAAAGGTTCCTTGCCCAATAGCCTTGCGCGCTTAGGAGGAGGCCCAGAGTCAAGGGATCTAGAATTCCCTGCTCCAGCGTCTGTGCTGTCCCTCGCTGCCACCAGCTCTGCTGTTCCCAGCTTGCGCAAGCAATAGGCTTTGTGCAATAAAAGAACAAATTCTGGTGAAAAGTGATCCCAGTCTCCCTCCGCCCCTGAGGGGGGGGAGGGACTGGGAAGGGCCTGGACCATCTAAGGATGAAGGCGGGAGAGAATGAGATTCCCTTCCCCCTTCCAGAAGGACCCTGACCCTTGAGAGGCTGGAGTCATGCTCAAGTGGATTTCTTTTTCCACGGAAGCAGTTTCTGCTGCACAACTCCTGCAGACCCCTGCTTCCGATGCCGTCCCTCTACGAGTGCCGCAAGGAGGACACCGCAGCATACCCGTCATGCCCCTTTGTACTCAAGCCAATCTAGAAAATTAAACTTCTGTAAAGTAACCAAATCTAAAGAAACTTAAAATGCAATAAAATGCTAAATAATGCCAAACTTGTGCCCTGGACCAAAACAAAACGGCTCCCAGCGTTACAGCCGTTAAAACAAGGAACCAAAAAGATTAAAATTTAATCTTTACTCTTTAATCTTAATCAATTAAACTAGAGAGCTTTTTATATCTGGATACTTGAAGTTTGGCAATCTGGAGCGCGCTGCCCTGGAAACGAGGGACGCAGCCGTCCTCAGCTGGCTCCCACGTGGTAGACCGCAGCCACGTGAAGGCCCGACCTACGGGTGGTGGCTGTGTGCCCGCCGATGCACCACGGGCTCTCCGCCGGGGTTCCTATATGATTGCCCCACGCTCTGCACTCCGATGCTGCCTCAAGCGACCAGCCGCCCCGGGGCTGCAGCGCGAGGCCGGAAATGCCGCCGAGAGAATTCTCGGTGCTGCCTCCAGCGCTCAGCCGCCTAAGGGGCTTCGGCGCGAGGCAGACGTAGCCGTGTCAGAAAGGCCTCTGGAGACGGGCAGCTGAGTGAGCGGGAGGAGAGCTCTTCGGTCCTCCCCGCTGCACAGGTAATCCTCCTTCTCCGGAGCCACAAGGGAGCAGGGTTGCCAGGAGGCCGTGAGAGGAGGGGGGGGAGGGAGAGGGAACAGAATACTTAAAGGTACAAGGCTCTCTAAATAAAGAAAAACTGAAAGAAATAAATGATTTAGAAGAAATAAAAGGTGATAAATGAAATAAATGAAAGCTAAAAATAATCCTTTGCTAAAAGCTAAGACCCCGTAAGCACTCTGGCTTACAGGAACCCTTCAGCTGCTTGGAGACTGAGATTGGTGGTGCCAGTGGTATTTATACCACACCATCATCGAAAAGATGATGGGCTCAGCCTCCAAGCTGCTGGAAGGGTTGCGCAACACAGAAGTTAAGGGACTGGACTGAAGTGACGATAAGGAACTGAATATTCTTTGCTTCGGTCTTTACTGAGGAAGATGTAAGGATGTTACCCATAACTGAAGTGGTATTTAAAGGTGCGGAAGAATTGAAGGAAATATCGATACATCAGGAAGATGTATTACAACTATTAGATAAACTGAAGAGTAGCAAATCACCTGGGCTGGATGGTATACATCCAAGGGTGTTGAAAGAACTGAAATATGAGATTGCAGACTTGCTATTAGTAATCTGTGAATTTTCATTAAAATCATCTCTAATACCTGAAGATTGGAGGATTGCCAATGTAACACCTATTTTTAAAAAGGGTTTCAGGGGTGATCCGTGAAACTACAGACCGGTGAGCCTGACGTCAGTACTTGGGAAAAATGGTAGAAACGATCATAAAGAATAAAATTACTCAGCATGTAGAGATAGTCATGGCCTAATGGGAGACAGCCAACATGGTTTTAGACAAGGAAGATCTTATCTTACTAATCTGTTATGGTTTTTTGAAGGTGTGAATAAGGAGAAATTAGACCTTACCTGCTAATCGTCTTTCCTTGAGTTCTCTCCGGGCCAGTCCAGGAAAGTAGGGTAGTCAACCTCCTCCAGCAGCTGAGGACTGAAATACTGAAAATCTTTACTGACAGCCGCTCTAGCTCCCCCTGGTGTCAGAGAGTCAGTCTTATGGTATCAAAGCAGCGGACCTAAAAACATACTAAACTGGAAAAACAAAATAACAAAAGAACTAACTGTTAAGCTACGTCGTTATAACTATAGACCATATCATTTAACAGCTTCTCCTCTTATTCTGCATTTTTCTTTTCGCTTTTCTTTTTTTTTAACACTTCTCTTGAATATGTCTTCCAATGTCCCCAGCTCCGGCCACCAGCTTGGCAACCAACAATATGTGGAAACCTTTGGCCGAGGACTGTAACAGTTTCAATTCTCGCAGATAATAGAGGGAGGGTCCTGGACTGGCCCAGAGAGAACTCAAGGAAAGACAATTAGCAGATAAGGTCTAATTTCTACTTCCTCTTTGTCTCTCTGGGCCAGTCCAGGAAAGTAGGGCAGTACCAAAGCAGTACTTAAACCCGGGAGGGTCCTGTGAGCCCCGCCACTACCGCCGAGGCCCCCACCCTAGCATCTTCCCGTGACTGAACATCCAACCGATAGTGCTTAGCAAACGTATGCAAAGACGACCACGTCGCCGCTCTACAGATATCCACCGGCGGAACCAAAGCAGACTCCACCCACGAAGCCGCCTGACCCCTAGTAGAATGAGCTCTGATCCCCACTGGAGCCTTCACGCCCTTCGCTTGATAAGCTGCCCTAATGGCATGCTTCACCCAACGAGCAATAGAAGCCTTGGTCGCCGCCTTTCCTTTAGCCGGACCTCCGAACAGTACGAACCACCTATCTGACTTTCGAAACAGTTCTGTCTCCTTGAGATATCTTCGTAGCACGCGTCCTAAATCTAACCTCTTCAGTGACCGATCCCACTTTTCTCCTTCGCGAGGACGAAAGGTAGGAAGGAACACGGCTTGATTCATATGAAAGCTAGAGATCACTTTAGGAAGAAAAAACGGCACTGGCCATAATACTACTTTCTCCGCCAAAAACTGAAGGTACGGCTCCCTGCACGAGAGCGCTTGCAGATCCAAAACTCTGCGAGCGGAACACAATGCCACCAAAAAGGCAGCCTTCCAGGACAGCTCTCGGAGATTACCCGGTGTCTTGGACTCAAACGGTGGCTCTGTCAGAGCCTCCAACACCAAATTCAAATCCCAAGGAGGAACTATTTGTCGAACTGGAAGCCAAATGATTTTGGCCGCCCTAAGAAACCGCCGCACATCCGGATGCGAAGAAATTGAACGACCTTGCACCTTCCCTCTATAACAGGCCAGCGCCGCCAGCTGCACCTTAAGAGAATTGAGGGCTAGTCCTTTCTCAAGTCCCCCCTGAAGGAAGGCTAAGATATCCGGCAACTTCACCCCCGAAGGCCGAACCTGTCGTGCTTCACACCACGCTTCAAAAATACGCTAATGAAGTAGATGTCTTCCTGGACTTTAACATAGTGGCTATCACGGACCGTGAGTATCCTCCGCGACGTAACCTTTCCCTCTCAAGGGCCAAGCCGTAAGCAAGAATCAATCCACCTGTGGCATGAAGACGGGACCGTGGCACAACAGATTTACTCGAGCGGGCAACCTCCAAGGAGGAGCCACTAGCAGACGCACCAGATCGGCATACCATGGCCGTCTGGGCCAATCCGGAGCAATGAGAATCACTGTTCCCGCGCAGTTTGCTATTCTTTGAATTATCCGACCTATTAGCAGCCACGGAGGGAATACGTAAAGTAGCTGACCCAACGGCCAAGGCTGAACCAGACCATCGAGCCCTTCTGACATATGGTCCCTGAGCCTGCTGTAAAATCGAGCCGCTTTGGCAGTGGCTTGAGTGGCCATGAGATCCAGAACTGGGAGACCCCACCTCACCATGATCTCGTGAAAGATCGCCCAGTTCAGGTCCCATTCTCCGGGATCTATTGCATTTCGACTGAGATAGTCCGCCTGAACATTGTCCTTTCCTGCCACATGAGCTGCCGAAATCGCTACGAGATGCGCTTCCGCCCATTGAAACAACTGTTGACTCTCCTCTAGAAGCCACACACTGCCCGTGCCACCCTGCTTGTTGATATACGATACTGTCACCAAGTTGTCGGAAAACACCCGAACTGCTCGCCCCTCAAGCAGATCGACAAACTGTACCAGCGCCAACCGAACCGCTCTCAGCTCCAAACGATTGATTGACCAAACACTCTCCTCCGCCGTCCAGACGCCTTGCGCTATTCGCGTCAAGCAATGCGCCCCCCAGCCAGAAAGGCTGGCATCCGTTGTGAGCAACACCCAGTCTGGCAGGTCTAGCAGCACTCCCGCTTGGAGATGCGCAGGAACCAGCCACCACTGCAGACTGATCCGCACCTCTTCCGGACACAGTAACCATCGAGAGAGAGGATGATCTTGTGGAGACCACCTCACCAGTAACGCCTGTTGAAGAGGCCGCATATGTGCTCTGGCCCACGGTACCAGGTCTAAGGCTGCCGCCATCGACCCTAACACCTGTAAATATCTCCAAGCTGTCAGAGCCGTAATGCGCAGAAACGCCATAACCTGCAAGAAAATCTTTCGAACCCTTTCCGTCGGAAGAAAAACTGAGCCTCTCTCTGTATCGAATAAGGCTCCCAGATAAGTCAATTGCTGCCCCGGTTCCAAATGACTCTTTGATCGATTGATGAACCAACCTAGCTGCTCGAGAAACTCCACCACTCTTGCAGTCGCCGAGAGGGACTCCGCCAGCGACAGAGCCCGGATCAACCAATCATCGAGATACGGATGAACCTGAATCCCTTCTTTCCGCAGCGCCACTGCCGCCACCACTATGACCTTGGTGAAGGTACGAGGGGCTGTAGCTAGCCCGAACGGCAACACGCGGAACTGGAAATGACCCATAGGAACGGCAAACCGAAGAAATTTTTTGGTGTTCTTTCCAGATTGGTATATGCAAATACGCTTCCGTTAAACCTATGGATGAAAGAAATTCCCCCGGCTTTACCGACCGGATAATGGACCGTAAGGTTTCCAATCAGAAATGCGGCACTCTCAAGCAACAGTTCACGAGCTTGAGATCCAGAATGGGCTGAAAAGAACCTTCCCTTTTTGGGAACCATGAAATAAATCGAGTATCGACCTAAGCCGCACTGGTCTGCGGGAACAGGCACTACTGTGTGAAGGCGCAACAAACGTGACAAGGTGTCGTTGATTACAGCCCTTTTGTCAGAGGACAACATGGGGAAGCTACAAAAGCATCTACCAGTGGGTGAGCGAACTCTAGAGCATATCTCTCTCTGATGATCTCGAGAACCCACTGGTCCGTTGTGATGCTGGCCCAGGCGGAGAGAAACCCCTGTAACCAACCTCCCACAGGAATCTCCGCCTGGACCAGCGTCCCTTCATTGTGGCTTTTTCGCTGAGTTCTGCTGGGTGATAAAATAGCCCCTATTGAATCCCCTGGCCGCCCGAAAGGACTGGCCTCTAGCCACAAAACGTCCTCGTTGATAAGGCGTAAAACGGGACCCACAGAACCTGCGAAAATCACGCCCCTGACCTCTCTGTATTGAAGGTATCTTTGCCGCTCTCGGCCGATCCTCGGGAAGGCAACCCCCCTTGGAATCACCGAAATCCTTCACAATCTTTTCCAAAGCCTCTCCAAAAAGCAGCTTGCCCTTGTATGGAAGCTTACTGAGACGGGCCTTAGACGACGCATCTGCTGCCCAGTTCCGTAACCAGAGAAAACACCTAGCTGCTATCACGGATGCCACTGATTTCGCAGATATCCTCACCAAATCATAGAAGGCATCCGCTAAATAAGCCTCTGCCGACTCCAGCTTTGCACCTTCCGGCGAAGACTCTTCCTCCTTATCCGGACTACGCACACCCTGAAGCCAGCGGCTTGACGCTCTTGACACATACGCTCCAGAAACCGAAGCCTGTAAGGCCAAGGCACTGGAATCAAAGGCCTGCTTAAGGAGCGCTTCCAACCTACAATCCTGAAAATCTTTCAACACCGTACCTCCTTCCACTGGAATAGTGGTCTTTTTGGTAACAGCTGAAACTAGGGCATCCATCTTAGGCATACGCAATAACGCCTTTTCGTCGTGAGGAACGAGTTACAGACATGCAATCGCGCGACTCCCCCTAAGGGAGGCTTCAGGGCACTCCCATTCCGATTCTATCATCTGCTTAATAACTCTGTGAATAGGGAAACAACGCTGTTCTGACTTAAAACCTTGCAATAAGGGATCCTCTAACGGCTCCTGCTGAACTGTAGGGAGCACAAGATTTAATGCCACCAGAGAATGCGCAATTAATGCTCCTAACTCCTCCTTCCTAAAAACTCGAAACACATTAGGATCCTCTCCTGGTCCTAACACCCCTCCAACTCCCTTGGCCAAAGCTCAAGTCCGCCCTCTGAAAGAATTTATCCGTCCTCTGGCAGCTGAGACCCTGAACTCAGCGGGCCCGAGTCCTCTAACACTGAATCCACTCCTTGTAACCTAGAGGAGACCCCCTCCCCAGGGTCTATCTCAGAGCACTCCACCTTTTTAACTGCTGACATGCTGTCTGTAGCAGGAGAGAAAGATGCCTGAGATCTCTTCATTAAATAGGCATTATGGAGTGCCAAAATAAACTCAGCCGAAAGAAAAGACTCTAAGGACCCTGGCCCCACTGACACAGATTGTTGCACAGCTCCCTCAGCAGAAGGAGCTTTGTGCGACTTAGCCTTTCTCTTCCCCAACTTTAATGGCACCGGAGGAGAAACTGACGGCTCAGATAAAATGGCAGCCGTTCCCGCTCTTTCTGTCAAGCTCTGGGGCCCAACTAACCCCTCTTGATCTGTATTTTTTATAGGCTCCATTGCAGAAAAGTAAAAAACAAAAGAAATGAAAGAGAATAAAGGACACAAACCGCACCGCCGTGATCACCCTCAACGGGCTCCAAAACAAACCGCAGAGAAACGGAGCGCGCCCTTGCAAGAAAAACTCGCTGGTACATGATTCCACAAAGAGCTGAATGCTACACCCCGCTACGGCGATTTCACACTGCCTTCACCTTTACGGCGTCCCGTACACTCTCCTACCTGAAAGCTACCTCCAGATTACAGCTGCGACGATCCGCTCCACCACTGCTAGCGGGTAGCCGGAACCGCAGACATCAGAGACAGAGAAGTGGTTCCTGGGGCTCCCAGACCTTTTCCCAATTGCATCTCACCCCCAAAATCTCCAAGAAGCAGGCTCTGCCTCTGAAATCGCACCGACTGGGTGGCTTAGGAGAAACAGAGGAGTTCTGCCCTGTCTTTTTTTTTTCTTTTTTTTTTTTAATAAAGAAACAAACGGAAAGTTGCTTCGTTGACTGGCCCTGCTAGAGCCAATCAATCAGCCAGTGCTTAAAAAACTCTTCATCTGCCGTTCAGATTTTAAAATATATATATATATTTTTTTTTTCCTTTCTTTTTGAATCCCATCCTGTTCCTATTAGTCTCTCCGGGGAGCTTGTCAGCCACACGTCTTGCTCAGCTGCTGAGGACTGAAAGACTAACTCTCTCTGACACCAGGGGGAGCTAGAGCGGCTGTCAGCAAAGATTTTCAGTATTTCAGTCCTCAGCTACTGGAGGAGGTTGACTACCCTACTTTCCTGGACTGGCCCGGAGAGACGAAGAGGAAACAGGTGGACAAAGGTGAGTCAGTTGATATAGTGTATCTGGACTTTCAGAAAGCCTTTGACAAGGTCTCTCATCAGAGACTTTTGGCAAAACTAAAGAGTCATGGGATAGGAGGCAGTGTACTATTGTGGATCAGGAACTGGTTAAAAGATAGAAAGCAGAGGGTAGGGCTAAATGGCCAATTTTCCCAATGGAGAAAGGTGAATAGTGGTGTACCCCAGGGATCTATGCTGGGTCTGCTGCTTTTTGACATATTTATAAATGACCTGGAAAGTGGAATAACAAGGGAGGTTATCAAATTTTCAGATGACACAAAACTATTTAAAGTTGTTAAAACCCAAGAGGATTGTGAAAAATTGCAAGAGGATCTTGATAAATTGGAAGACTGGGCATCACAATGGCAGATGAAATTTAATGTGGACAAGTGCAAAGTTAAGCATCTAGGGAAGAACAACCCAAATTATGGTTACATGATGCAAAGTTCCACATTAGGAACCACCACCCAGGAAAAAGATTTAGGCGTCATTGTGGATAACATGCTAAAACCCTCGGCCCAGTGTGCAGCGGCAGCCAAGAGAGCAAATAGAATACTAGGTATCATAAGGAAAGGAATGGAAAATAAAACAAAAGATATTATAATGCCTCTATATCGTTCCATGGTAAGACCGCACCTTGAATATTGTGTGCAATTCTGGTCACCGTATCTTAAAAAGAATATAGCGTTATTAGAAAAGGTTCAGAGAAGAGCTACCAAAATGGTAAAGGGGATGGAAGGATACTCCTATGAAGGCAGGCTAAAAAGGTTAGGGCTCTTTAACCTGGAAAAGAGACGGCTGAGGGGAGATATGATAGAAGTCTATAAGTTAATGAATGGAGTGGAACGGGTAAACGTAGATTGATTGTTTACGTTATCAGAATATAGAAAGACTAGGGGACATGCAATGAAGCTACAGGGTAGTAAACTATTTAAGACTAATAAAAGAAAATATTTTTTCACTCAACGTGTAATCAAACTCTGGAATTTGTTACTGGAGGATGTAGTAAAGGCTGTTAGTGTAGCTGGGTTTCAAAAAGGTTTAGACAAGTTCCTGGAGGAAAGGTCCATAAACCATTATTAAGAAGGGACCCAGGATATCAATACTTGACCCAGTACAAGCATTGTGGAACCTGTGTCTTTTGGGGAAACTGCTAGGTACATATGACCTAGATTGGCCACTGTTGGAAACAGGATACTGGGCTTGATGGACCTTGGTCTGACCCAGTATGGCATATCTTATGTTCTTATGTTCACATAGAACATGGCTACTTGATTGTCGGTCTGGACCAGAACTGTCTTGTAGTTGAGATGGGCCTGAAAAGCTCGGACAGCATGGAAAATGGCTCTGAGTTCTAGGAGGTTTATGTGAAGACAAGCCTCCTGTGGGGTCCAGAGACCCTGAGTTGATAGATCATGCAAGTGAGACCCCCAACTCAACTTGGACGCATCTGTTCTTAGAGTGGTTTGGTATAGGGGCTGCGGGAAAGGAGAACCCACGAGAAGGTTTTCCAGTGACTGTCCCCATTGCAGGGACAAACGGAGACATGTGGAGTTTCTGATTTTGTCCGTTAGCCGACCCGAGGCCTTTGTCCAGTGAGAGGATAGGATCCAGTGGGCTGCGAGCATATGAAGGCGAGCATAGGGAACCACATGGACCGTGGATGCCATATGCCCCCAAAGATGAAGCATCTCCCGAGCAGTCAGGAAGGCCTTCATAGCTGCTTGGGAGGCCAGCTGTACTACACAAAAACAATTAGGCAGTGGCAGGAAAGCTCTTGACTGCCTTTGGTCTAGGCAAGCCACTATGAATTGCAGAGACTGAGAAGGGATGAGATGGGAATTTGGGAGGTTTATGACCAGTCCCAAGTATCGAAGGATTCGCATGGTGCGAGAAAGAGCGAAGCTGGCTTCTGGAGCTGTAGATGCACAAATGAGCCAGTCGTCTAAGTAGGGGAAGATGAATATTCCTAGAGTTCTCAGGAATGCTGCTATTACTGCCATGCATTTTGTGAAGACTCATGGGGCAGAAGCCAGACCGAAGGGAAGAACCCCGTGTATTGGAAGTGTCTTCCCTGGAAAAGGAATCAAAGGAATTTCCTTTGATCTGCATGGATGAGAATATGCGTATATGCATCCTTTAGTTCTAGAGAACATAGCCAGTCCTGACTCTGAAGGTATGGCAGGAGTGTTCCGAGGGAGATCATCTTGAATTTTTCCCGGAACAAATACTTGTTTAATTCTCTGAGGTCCAGAAAAGGCCTGTGTGCCCCGTTTTCTTTGGGATGAGAAAGTAGGGGGAGTAGAATCCCGTACCCTGTTGGGATATGGGTACCTCTTTAATTGCTCCCTGAGCAAGAAGTGATGCGACCTCCTGACCCAAGAGATTGGTGGCAGGGACCTGAGAATTGAACTGTCTTATGATTGTAAGAGGGGGCATGCTGTGAAAATGAAGTCTGTACCCCTCTCATACAATGGACAGGGTCCAGTTTTCTGATGTTATTTGTTGCCATCTTCTGGAAAAATGGCATAATCTGCCCGGGATGGTAAGGGGTTCTGGACCTTAAAGGGGCAGAAAGACTAAGTTCTCTAGGAAGGAGTCAAAGCCCCTGAGGAGGCTGAGTCTGCTGAGCCGGTTGAGCTCTAGGAACTTGTGGCTTCCTCTGCTGTCTGGTCTGTTGCTGTCCCTTTTGGGGAACATGAACTGGACAGTGGCCATGATGGGTGGAAGATGGTTAAAATCTCTTTTTCTTGTTGAAAAAGGGTTTCTTGACTGATTTTTTCTTTGCTGGGTTGGCTGTAGACTTTGATAGTCTGTTCAAGGTAGTATTTTCAGATTCAATCTGATTAGCCTTGTCTTGCCAATCCTTGCCGAAGAGATTTTCTCCTGTGCAAGGAATATTTCCCAGTTTATCTTGCACCCATTGTTCTAAGTCTGATGCCTGAAGCCAGGCAATACGACGTGCACCAATGGAAATAGCAGAGGTTCTGCTAATGCATTCAAAGTAATCAAAGGTTGCACAGTTTACAAACTTAGACATCCTGGGCATGTTTGACCAGAGTAAGGAATTCCACCCTTTTTCCTCAGGAAGAAGGCGGCTCATAAGCTCCAAGTCACCTGCAACTTCTTTGAGAAACATTCCCATATAGAGAATGTAGGAGCTAATCCTGGCTGCCAATATGGAGGATTGGAAACATCGACACCCAAAGGCATCGAGCATCCTTGATTCACGGCCCGGAGGATTGGAAGAATGTGTTTTAGCACTCTTAATCCTACGCATCATCGATTCTACTACCATTGAATGGTGTGGTAACAGTCTTTTGGAAGCCAAGACAGCTTGGTACTTGGTACATGGTATCGAGTCGTCGAGAGTGTGGAGACACCGTTAAAGGCGTTTCCCACATTCTTAGCATAAGATCATGAAAGATTCTATGAATGGGCAGGGTAGATGCCTCTTTAGGAGCCTTAGGGTACTGAAGAAATTCTAATTCTTCTGCTCTGAGTTCCTTCTCTGGAATCACCGTGATTGCAAGACCTCGAGCTAAATCACGTATAAAATCCTGGAAGGACATGTCTTCTGGAGGAGACATTCTGCGTTGAGGAGAAGGAGATGGATCCTCCGGAAGGATATCTCTGGTACCGGCAGAGTCAGAGTCATAGGATGATTCAAAGTATCTCTGCGCCGGGTGTTCCTGCAATGCATGGTAGCGGTACCACTCAAAATCAGTATCGGTGTGTCTCGGTACCGGTCCATCGATACCCAAGATAGACTCAAGGCCCGGCATGGGGGGAAGCAAACCCGCCGAGGCACTCGATACCGGTGTCAGTACTGATACCTGTGGAACAGTCTGTAGCGGTCTTAGCGGTACCGAAGCTGCTAAGAGGGCTGCTAGACTGTGTTCAATAGCGAGGATTCTCTGATCCATCACTCCTGCCGATGCCTGGGTATTGGTACCAGTGGAAGCGGCTACGACCCCAGAACATGGCACCAGTAGTTCTGCAGAGGTGGAAGCCTCTGCAACATTCTGGAGCACCTTTAATGCTTTGGAGACCGAGGCTTTCCACAGGGGCTGTTTTGCCAGTGAACTTTCCTCGAGGGCAACGCCACAGGCATCTCGATACTTGGAAGGAGATTTACCCTTTGAGGACCGGCCAGTCTTAGAAGACTTAGGTTTAGTTACCTGAGATCCATGGGAGGAAGATGAAGATGTCAATGCAACTAACATCATATCTGCGGCAAAAAGGGTACCGAGTTTTGCAGCTCTATTCTGCAGGCCCCTCTTGGTCATCTTTCTGCAGGAGTGACACTTCAATGGAGAATGGTCAGGACCTAAACACTTAAGACACCATTCATGGGTGTCGGTGACGGATATGATACTGGCACATTTAGAACATTTCTTGAAACCACTAGCAGGTTTCTCCATGTTTGAAGAAAAGTGGGCCCAGTGCCCAAAATGGCACGTAGCACCGAGAGGGTAAGTCCTCTGAAAGAAAATATCTTTTAGAAAGCTATTGTTTATTTTTTTTTTTAAAAGAAGAAAAGAGAACAGGTGGTACCGGTAGGCGTCAAATGAAGGCAGACGTGACCACAAAAAACAAAAGAATAAGGATAAATTTTTATGCTGTGACAGGATATGCGTCCTGTTGGCTCTGCGGAAAACGAAGAACTGAAGAGGGAGAGTTGGAAAGGCGGGAAGGCAGCACGCAGGCGCTGTGGGATGCTCCCAAAAGCTTTCCTATTGGACGCTGGGGAGCATTCCCACGCAGGTTCCATCGGTATCGATACCCCATATGTGAAGGCTACATTCCTGCTTGTTCGTGGAGATGGCCAACGCCCTCTTGCAGTCCAGGGTATGCAGAACTGTCTCTGCCCGACTGGCATGCGGCCTGGGAAAGAAGGTAGGCAGCACCACCTCCTGGTTGAGGTGGAACCAAGAGACCACCCGATTCCAATAGAACCTTGTATAAGGCCTGTCGGACACAAGGGCCTGAAGTTCACTCACTTGTCGAGCTGACGTGAGTGCCACCAAGAAAACTACCTTCCAAGAAAGGTAGCGTAGATGGCAGGTTGCCATCGGTTCAAAAGGAGGCCGAGTAAGCTGCACTAAAACCACATTCAAATCCCATTCGGGCGCCGGAGGGCGGACCGGAGGCTTCAGCAGAAGCAGTCCTCTCAAGAACCTAGAAACCAGTGGATGTGCAGAGAGAGGCTTCACCTCCACCGGGAAGTGGTTTGCTGCAAGGGCACTGAGGTGAACTCTGACGGAGTTGGACTTAAGGCCCAAATCCGAAAGGTGGAGAAGGTACTGTAAGACCACTGCAACCTGGCAGGAGAAAGGGTTTACAGTCTGCTCCTCGCACCAAGCCACAAACCTACACCACCTGAAGGCATAGGTCTGTCTAGTTGACAGCCTCCTGAGGCCAGCAAGACCTCTTGCACATCTTTTGGAAGGAGTGGTGGTGCAAGCACTACCCTTTCAGCAGCCATGCCATTAGGTTGAGAGAGCTGAGGTTGGGGTGCAGAAGAGTGCCCCCCTCCTGGAACAGGGAATGGGGGCCTCCACCGCTAACTGAAGCAGAAACCAGGGTGGCCTCGGCCACCTCGGGGCTACCAGGATGACCAAGGCCTTGTCCTGGAGGATCTTGAATAGAGTCTTGGCCACCAGAGGCGTCGGGGGAAACGCATGCAGGAGGCCCACAGACCATGATATGAGAAATGCATCGGCAGCCACCCTGTGCGGGTGTGGCTTTCTGGAGCAGAACCGGGGCAACTGGTGATTGACCGGACTCGCAAACAAGTCCATTACTGGCTGTCCCCAGGTCTGAAAAAGCCAATGGACTACTCCCTTGTCCAGCTGCCACTTGTGGGGCTGGAGAATCCTGCTTAGCCTGTTGGTTAAGTAGCTGTCCTGGCCTGGCAGGTAAACTGCCTGCAGATGAATGCCATGCCGGACTGCAAAGGAGAACAGAACCAGGGTTTCCTGACGCAGTGCCACCCTGTTTGTTCACATAGAACATGGCTACTTGGTTGTCTATCTGTACCAAGACAGGCTCGTGAACCAAAGTTTGCCAGAACACTCCCAGAGCTAGGCGGATGGCATGGAGCTCCAGGAAATTGATTTGTTGTGTTCTGTCATTTGGAGACCACACACCCTGAGTACAAAGCCCCGGGCAATGGGCTCCCCTGCCCAGCAAAGATGCATCCGTGGACAGGATCCTCATGTGTCGAGGAGCCTGGAAATAGGTCAAAACCCAACCACAGAACCAAGACCTTCAATTTATTCACATATAATTTTTTTGTCGGAGCTGACCGGAGGAAGGTCGGATAAAGAGCCGACCCACACCAAGCGGGCAACCACTTTTTATTATATTAAGGTTCTTCACCATATGTAAAAATATTCAAAAATTCCAGAAAAATAAGCTGAAAACTTATCTGAGATTGAAACGCTGGTTTTGGAAAGATCTCAACACGACGCGCGCGTTTCGGGCATTAGCACCCTGTATCAAGTGTAAAATCCAAAATTCACAGATTCAGCATTCATCCAAAGTAACGCTGTCGTTGCAGCATAGGTCATATCTTTTGTATAATGGCGGAACAAACGCCATTTAAAGAGAGAACCAACCTATCAGATCGGGCAAACCCCCACATGACGGGGAACCCCTGATCTGATTGGTTATAATTTGAGTGACGACAACATTCATTCATAGCAAACTCTGCCATTCAATTTCTCTATTGAGACCTCCCGGCTCAATTGAGTCAAGATAAAATATCCAACGTTGTTCCAAAAATTGGAGTTTATCTTCTCTTGACCCTCCACGGGGATTATTAGGAACTTGATCCAATATAGTCCAATTGAGATGATCAAACGTATGGCAAAAGTCAATACAATGAGAGACCAACGGAGCAGATAGTATTGCATGACGAAGACGTGAGGCATGTTCACTTAAGCGACGTTTAATAGGGCGTATTGTTCTCCCAACATAAACAAGGGAGCATGGACACTGAATTAAATACACTACAAAAGTAGAATCACAAGTCGTATCCCAACGACGTTGATACACACGATGAGTCTTCGGATGTTGCCAATCTAACCCTGTAAGTGTTGTAGCACAAAAAATACATTGTTGACACGCAGTGTGGCCGGTAGTAGGAGGATGATATTGTAACCGATCTTCTTGCATAGATGTTTTCACCAAAATATTACCTAGATTGCGACCTCTAGAAAAGGCAATCTGTAAAGGCACACTAAAACAATCATGTAGTTGAAGAATTGGCCAATGTGTTTTTAAGAATCCGTAGCACATCCATACTTCGGGCTGTATAGGGCAATATCCCTGTTATCTTAGATTCATCTGCAGATCTTGAAGAAAAATATGCAGGGTCCAACAGCCATTCTCTATGAGTGCAGCGTGCTCTTTTATATGCTTGAGCAACTACAAAGGCCGGGTAACCCCGAGATATTAACCGATGACTAAGATCAGTAGCATGAAGTCTAAACTCCTCAGTAGAATGACATAGACGACGCAATCTGAGAAATTGTCCATAGGGAAGCCCATGTCGGAGGGGACCAGGATGGTAACTGTTGTAATGCAATAAACTGTTCCTTTGAACAGATTTACGATATAAAGAAGTGTATAAATGCCCATTATCAAGACGAATCTGAAGGTCAAGAAACTCAATACTAACTTTTTCTATATGTGCAGTAAAGGCTATATTAGATTTTAGTCCATTCAACCAATCAATAAATTTTTGCAGAGACTCCATATCAGAAATCCAAATAAAGAACACATCATCCAGGAAACGCTTCCATAACAGCACATATTGATATAAGGCTGATAGCTCAATCATAGATGACTCCATATCAGCTAAATAGAGCGTAGCAATCGAGGGGGCCATCGTAGCTCCCATGGCGATTCCCGATAGCTGTTGGTAATAGACTCCTCCAGACAAAAAATAGTTGCGAGTAAGGACTAATTCCGCTAGCTGTAATAGAAATTGTTTAGGTATGCGTTCAGGTGCAAATGAGAATTTTTGCTGTAACAAATCCAAAGCCTCAATCTGATCAATTTTAGTATATAGGGAAACTATATCAAGAGTCACCAACATAGCCCCTGGAGGAACCACCAAATCAGAAATCAGTTGTAAAAAGTGAGTTGAATCACGAAGGTAGGATCGAACCAAACATGCTTCTTGTTTCAGGAATTCATCACAGAAAATAGATAGTGGTTCCAAAAGAGAGTTTCGGCACGATACAATGGGTCGTCCTGGGGGAGCTCTTAATGATTTATGAATCTTCGGAAGGAGATAAAAAAACCGGACAAATTGGATGCATCCGAATTAAAAAAGAATGCTCACGCTTAGTTATCCACCCATTGTTTAAAGCCGAATTTAAAATGCTCTTTATTTCTTGTAATAGCTGAGGCGTAGGATCTTCTGACAGACGTTTATAAACAGCAACATCATTCAAATGCTCATGCAAAACAACTTTATATTGTGATAGGTCTTGAAGAACTAAGGCACCACCTTTATCTGCTCATCGAACAATTAATGAGGAGTCTGCACATAATTCTTTTAAAGCAGACCGTTCATCCCTGGTCAAATTGGGAAAACATTTTCTAGGAGTTTGCTCTACAGTTGATAGATCACGTAGATCTATAAATTGAAGGTCTTGGTTCTGTGGTTGGGTTTTGACCTATTTGCTAATTAGCCCTTACCTGCAGGTTTTTGCTATTGTATTTATTACGTGCCTTACTATGGCTGATGATACTTTCGCCTTTACTGAAGAACAACTTGAGTCTTTTCGACAGCGACCTTGTCTTCTGGAAGAAGACCAGACGGTGAGTGCGGTCTCTTCTTCCATAGCCGCATATAAAGCACAGTGTAAGCGTTTGGTGAGAGCACAGCTACATGGCGCAGGCATGATTCAGTATTTGAAATCTCGGGTGATCCCGCGGGGCCTTCGTATGACTCGGGCCCCAAAGATGTTTAAGTGGGATACTGCTTTTGTTGAGAAATGGAATAAAATCTCCAATAAATGTAGTTTTGATTTAATGGCGTTAATTTTAGAACGCACTTCTCAGGAGGAAGAAATTTTGAATAAAGAAATTTCTGAGGCAAAGCTCAATCTGCAAAAATCAATGGGTGAGGATCCATGGAAGGTCAAATTAAACGATCTTGATCGTCAACTTAAGGGTTATACAGATTATATTAAATCTCTTAAATCAAAGAAGTTTTTAAGAGATAAAAATGATTATGATACCCAACGAGTGTATTATTGGATGTATGAGCAAACTGATTCTTTGAATCTAGAACGAAAAACTGTTACATTTGATCGCACTTCTGACGATACAGATGACAGTACATCAGGGTCTGAAGTTTCAAAATCCTCCCGGAGTCGTCCGGTTTTTCGGCGAGGCCGTCAACCTCGACAATATACAACGCCGGACGATTGGGACCCACCAGTCACTCGTCAGCGCTACAAGAAAACTCAACAATAGTAGTAAATCTTTCGAGTCGAATATTGACTCCATTTCAAGATAAATTATTGAATTATGGGTTATCATATGTTCCTACTGTTCGATATGACCCTTTTGAAATGCGGATATTTTTGCATCGTTTTTTTCGTAAACTACGTATTCTGCAGTTCTTTCAAGATCGTGTCTCTTTAAATGATGGCTCTGTGGTATATCCAAAATCTCGATGGTTACCTCCCGATCTACCTACAGATTCTGTTTTGACCACTTTTCAGTCTCTGGTTCTACGTGATCTATCAACTGTAGAGCAAACTCCTAGAAAATGTTTTCCCAATTTGACCAGGGATGAACGGTCTGCTTTAAAAGAATTATGTGCAGACTCCTCATTAATTGTTCGACGAGCAGATAAAGGTGGTGCCTTAGTTCTTCAAGACCTATCACAATATAAAGTTGTTTTGCATGAGCATTTGAATGATGTTGCTGTTTATAAACGTCTGTCAGAAGATCCTACGCCTCAGCTATTACAAGAAATAAAGAGCATTTTAAATTCGGCTTTAAACAATGGGTGGATAACTAAGCGTGAGCATTCTTTTTTAATTCGGATGCATCCAATTTGTCCGGTTTTTTATCTCCTTCCGAAGATTCATAAATCATTAAGAGCTCCCCCAGGACGACCCATTGTATCGTGCCGAAACTCTCTTTTGGAACCACTATCTATTTTCTGTGATGAATTCCTGAAACAAGAAGCATGTTTGGTTCGATCCTACCTTCGTGATTCAACTCACTTTTTACAACTGATTTCTGATTTGGTGGTTCCTCCAGGGGCTATGTTGGTGACTCTTGATATAGTTTCCCTATATACTAAAATTGATCAGATTGAGGCTTTGGATTTGTTACAGCAAAAATTCTCATTTGCACCTGAACGCATACCTAAACAATTTCTATTACAGCTAGCGGAATTAGTCCTTACTCGCAACTATTTTTTGTCTGGAGGAGTCTATTACCAACAGCTATCGGGAATCGCCATGGGAGCTACGATGGCCCCCTCGATTGCTACGCTCTATTTAGCTGATATGGAGTCATCTATGATTGAGCTATCAGCCTTATATCAATATGTGCTGTTATGGAAGCGTTTCCTGGATGATGTGTTCTTTATTTGGATTTCTGATATGGAGTCTCTGCAAAAATTTATTGATTGGTTGAATGGACTAAAATCTAATATAGCCTTTACTGCACATATAGAAAAAGTTAGTATTGAGTTTCTTGACCTTCAGATTCGTCTTGATAATGGGCATTTATACACTTCTTTATATCGTAAATCTGTTCAAAGGAACAGTTTATTGCATTACAACAGTTACCATCCTGGTCCCCTCCGACGTGGGCTTCCCTATGGACAATTTCTCAGATTGCGTCGTCTATGTCATTCTACTGAGGAGTTTAGACTTCATGCTACTGATCTTAGTCATCGGTTAATATCTCGGGGTTACCCGGCCTTTGTAGTTGCTCAAGCATATAAAAGAGCACGCTGCACTCATAGAGAATGGCTGTTGGACCCTGCATATTTTTCTTCAAGATCTGCAGATGAATCTAAGATAACAGGGATATTGCCCTATACAGCCCGAAGTATGGATGTGCTACGGATTCTTAAAACACATTGGCCAATTCTTCAACTACATGATTGTTTTAGTGTGCCTTTACAGATTGCCTTTTCTAGAGGTCGCAATCTAGGTAATATTTTGGTGAAAACATCTATGCAAGAAGATCGGTTACAATATCATCCTCCTACTACCGGCCACACTGCGTGTCAACAATGTATTTTTTGTGCTACAACACTTACAGGGTTAGATTGGCAACATCCGAAGACTCATCGTGTGTATCAACGTCGTTGGGATACGACTTGTGATTCTACTTTTGTAGTGTATTTAATTCAGTGTCCATGCTCCCTTGTTTATGTTGGGAGAACAATACGCCCTATTAAACGTCGCTTAAGTGAACATGCCTCACGTCTTCGTCATGCAATACTATCTGCTCCGTTGGTCTCTCATTGTATTGACTTTTGCCATACGTTTGATCATCTCAATTGGACTATATTGGATCAAGTTCCTAATAATCCCCGTGGAGGGTCAAGAGAAGATAAACTCCAATTTTTGGAACAACGTTGGATATTTTATCTTGACTCAATTGAGCCGGGAGGTCTCAATAGAGAAATTGAATGGCAGAGTTTGCTATGAATGAATGTTGTCGTCACTCAAATTATAACCAATCAGATCAGGGGTTCCCCGTCATGTGGGGGTTTGCCCGATCTGATAGGTTGGTTCTCTCTTTAAATGGCGTTTGTTCCGCCATTATACAAAAGATATGACCTATGCTGCAACGACAGCGTTACTTTGGATGAATGCTGAATCTGTGAATTTTGGATTTTACACTTGATACAGGGTGCTAATGCCCGAAACGCGCGCGTCGTGTTGAGATCTTTCCAAAACCAGCGTTTCAATCTCAGATAAGTTTTCAGCTTATTTTTCTGGAATTTTTGAATATTTTTATGTATGGTGAAGAACCTTAATATAATAAAAAGTGGTTGCCCGCTTGGTGTGGGTCGGCTCTTTATCCGACCTTCCTCCGGTCAGCTCCGACAAAAAAATTATATGTGAATAAATTGAAGGTCTTGGTTCTGTGGTTGGGTTTTGACCTATTTGCTAATTAGCCCTTACCTGGAGGAGCCTGGAAAAGCATCCCTGCTTCCAAGTGGAATGGTTGAAGCCACCAGTCCAGGGACTGTACTAGTCGTCTGGACACCGTGACTCTGTCTCGGAGACCACCTGTGGCCTGTGTCTACTGGTCTCTGAGGCACCACTGAGCAGTTCGCATGTGGAGGCGGGCATCTGGTGTTACATGGACTGTGGAGGCCATGTGCCCGAGGAGGCGCAGAAAATGCCTTGCTGATGCTTGGGATCTACGACTCATCTGGCGTGCCCTGTCTGCCGGTAGGTAGGCCCTTGCCTGAAGGGTATCGAGTCTTGCCCCAATGAACTCTAGTTGTTGAGTGGGAAAAAGGCTGGACTTGGGGCAATTGATTACAAACCCCAGATGCTGAAGCACCTGGATGGTGCGGGATGTGGCCTGATGGAACTCTCTAGCTGAAGAGGCTCTAGATAAGCCAGTCGTCTAGGAAAGAGAAGACAAAAACCCCTTGAAGTCTGAGAAAGGCGGCCACCACCGCCAGACATTTTGTGAATACCCTGGGGGCGGAGGCCAGGCCAAAGGGACGTACCCTGTACTGGTAGTGATTGCCTCCCACCACAAAGCTCAGATATTGCCTGTGGTCTGGGTGTATTAGGATGTGTATATACTCATCCTTTAGATCTAAGGAGCATAGCCAGTCTCCCTGGTGGAGGCAAGGCAGCAATATTCCAAGGGAACTTCTCCCTCACCAGGAATTTGTTTAAGTTGCGCAGGTCGAGGATGGGTCTGAGCCTGAGGCCTCCTGTCCTTTTTGGTACCAGAACGTACCTGGAATAGATGCCCTTGCCCTGTAGGTGGTGGTGGGGCACCGGTTCTACCACCTGATCCTCGAGAAGACCTGCCAACTCCTTCAGAAGAAGGTCCCAGTGAAGGGAAGACCTGAGGGGCTCTCCTGGGAAATAAGGAAGAGGTACCTGGGTCAAATGAAGGAGATAGCCCTGATGGACTATCTGCAGGACCCAGGCAACAGTGGTAATGGCTGTCCCATCTGTGGGCATACAGGGCAAGCCATCCTCCTGTGCAATGCCTGTCCCCCCTGTGGGGACAGGGACCATGCTGTGAGAGTCAAAAGCCGCTACTAGGCTGGGCCAGAGTCGGTGCCTGGGGTTTGGGGACTTTCTGCTTACGTGGGCTATGCCCCTGTCCCTTGGCCTGCTGCCCCTGTTGGGGAGCCGGGGAGGCCTGAAATTAGGGGTAGCTTCAGTAAGCAGTACCCTTCCTCGGATAAAAGGGCTTCTTACCCGAGCCCTTCTTTCGAGAAGGGGCAGAGGTCTTCTTTGAGAGCCGTATCCTGGTCATGTACTAGAACTCTATTTCCGCAGCCTTGACGGTCATGGGTTAGCCAAAGAGGTTCTCTCCCTGGCATGGGACATCGACCAACTTGTTCTGAACCCATTGCTCGAGGTCCGACGACTGTAACCATGCTTGGCGGCGTGCGCCGATAGCGACAGCAGCTACCCGAGCTGCCGACTCGAACCAGTTATAGGCTGCTCGAGTCATGAACTTCGAGCACTCACGGACTCCGGTGGACAGGCTCTTGAAGCGCTGCAAAGGTCCCTCGGAGAGACCAACTGAAAACCCAGCGAGTTCCTTCGCCAGGTCCCTCAGGTTACATGCCCATGTACAGCTGATAGGCCTGGATTAGACAGGTCAGCATTGTACCCTGGAAGCACTTCTTGCCGAGGGTGTCCAAGTTGCGGGCCTCGCTGCCAGGAGGCACCAAGGAGTGCGACTTCTGGCTCTTCAGCCTGCGCATGGCCGATTCCACAGCCATGGAGTTGTGCGGAAATTGTGCCTTTTGAAATCCAGGGCTCTTACGGACTCGATACATCGAGTCGATCTGTTTCCCGATCACTGGCGCCGACGCCAGTGTCTCCCATCACTCGTTCCAGGATCAGAAGCACGGATACAGTAAAGGCCCCCCGAAGGGGAGAGTCATACTGCAGGACCTCAAGCTCTTTGGCTCGAGGATCCTCCTCAGACTCTGTGGAGAATGCCAAAGCCTTTGACATGTCCCTCACAAAGTCTAAGAACCTAGTGTCCTTCAGAGAGGACCTTCTCCGAGGTTGGGACACCGGGGAATCGTACAGGACGCCCCTGTGCCGACAAGTGTCCGGGGACTCTTCTTCCTCCGTTTCCCATCCCGATGCCTCTGAGGAGGAATCGATGGGCTTCAGCATAGAGGGCCCCAGAATCGACCGCCCCGATGCAGGTGGGACCAGCAGTGACAACCTCGGCTCCGAGCGGGAAGCCAAGAGGGACCTCGGCTGAGGATCGACTCGAGACCGTATAGTCTCGAGGATCAGCTCGGTCTCCGGGGTCGACTTAGACGTGTGTGGCCCGGTGGTCGGGGCGGAAAGGACCGGTCAGACTGACGATCACGCCTGCTGCTGCTCCATGAAGGCAGACATACTGCGCTCCAGGGCCACCATTCTGAGACCGAGTTCAGAAGACTCCACAGCCACCGGGTTGGGTCCAGATGCCGGTCTTAAATAGTTTACCCTGTAGCTTCATTGCATGTCCCCTTTACCAATTCTGGTTGCCGTATCTTAAAAAGGATATAGCGTTATTAGAAAAGATACAGAGAAGAGCCACCAAAATGGTAAAGGGGATGGAAGGATACTCCTATGAAGAGGGGCTAAAAAGGTTAGGGCTCTTCAACCTGGAAAAGAGACGGCTGAGGGGAGATATGATAGAGATCTATGAATTAATGAATGGAGTGGAAAGGGTACACGTAGATCGATTGTTTACGTCATCAGAATATAAAAAGACTGAAGCTATATGGTAACCTATTTAAGACTAATAAAAGAAAATATTTTTCCCTCAACGTGTAATCAAACTCTGGAATTTGTTACCGGAGGATGCAGTAAGAGCTGTTAGTGTAGCTGGGTTTAAAAAAGGTTTGGACAAGTTCCTGGAGGAAAGGTCCATAAACCATTATTAAAAGGGACCCGGGATATCACTGCTTGACCCAATACAAGCATTGAGCAACCTGTGTCTTTTGGGGAAACTGCTAGGTACTTATGACCTAGATTGGCCAATGTTGGAAACAGGATACTGGGCTTGATGAACCTTGGTCTGACCCAGTATGGCATATCTTATGTTCTTATGGACAAGTGCAAAATTATGCACCTAGGAAAGAACAACCCAAAGTACAGTTACATCATGCAAGGTTCCATATTAGGAACCACCACTTAGGAAAAGGATTAGGTGTCATTGTAGATATGTTGAAACCCTCCGCCCAATGTTCAGCGATGGCCAAGAAATCACACACAATGCTAGGAATCATAAGGAAATGAATGGAGAATAACTTCCTTTAGAGGCTCGAAGGACAGAGACATCAAGGCCCGTAGTACCAAAACAAGGTCCCAAGAAGAGACAAGTGAAAAGACCAGAGGGCGTAGAAGCTTGATTCCTTTAAGAAAATGCGACACATCGGAGTGGGACGCAAGAGAACTACCGCGAATCGATCCTCTGTAACATGTCAGCGCTGAAATCTGTACCCGTAGAGTGCCAAGAGCTAAGCCTTTGTCGAGGCCCTCCTGAAGAAAGGCAAGAATGTCTAGAATTTCTGTATTCCAAGGAGAAAGATGATGTTGAGTACACCAGGACTCAAACACTCGCCACATATGCTAACGACGTAGACAAACGGCGAGCGTTGAGGCGGGTCGATACTACCTTGGAAGAATAACCCTTAAGGGCTAATCTGCTGCGTTCAAGAGAAAAGCCATAAGCAAGTAAGGAGTTGGATCTTCCATCAAGATAGGTCCTTGCCTAAGAAGTCCGAAGGGAGTTAGTAGTCGAAGAGGAGGGATTCGAGATGAGATCGGCATACCATGGTCTTCGGGGCCACTAAGATTACTGGACCCTGGTGTTCCCTGATCCATTGCAGGACTCTTCTCATCATTGGCCAAGGTGGGAACACATAGAGCAACTGGTGTTTCGGCCATGGCTGCGCCAAGGCATCTATGCCTTAAGATTTGTGTTCCCTCCAGCGACTGAAGAAGATCGGAACTTTCACATTTGTGGCTGACGCCATGAGATCTACTTTTGGCTGCCCCCAGTTCTGAACTATCATCTGGAACGCTTGTGGGGCCAGTTCCCATTCGCCAGGATCAAGACTGTGTCAGCTTTGAAAATCCGCCTTCATGTTGCTGGTCCCCGCTATATGCTGTGCTGTGCTGAGAGAGCTTGAAGGTTCCTTTCTGCCCAAGGGAAGAGAAGGGGCATCTCCTTCGATACCCCTGTGCACTTGATGCCGCCCTGGCGGTTGAGGTAGGACACTGCAGTGGCATTGTTGCATAGGATCCGAACCGCTTGACCCTGCAGGAACCATTGAAACTTCAGTAAGGCGAATCTAGCTGCTCTTGCTTCGAGCCTGTTGATCGTCCATCGCGCATCATTCAACTTCCTTGCGCTGAGTGAGTGCGACAGTGCACTCCCCATCTGGACAGACTGGCGTCGGTTGTCAGCAAGATCCAGCGTGGGTTTTCCAATGGTACTCCCTTGAAGAGATTATGAGATGCAAGCCACCACTGTAGATTGCGGTAGACCTGCAGCTGTAACGGGAGACGGGTCTGGTAGTCTTCTGTCACTGGAGACCATCTGGAAAGTAGAGCAGTCTGTAGACAGCACATGTGAGCCTTTGCCCAAGGCACGAGCTCGATGGTGGCGGACATGGATTCCAGGACTTGGAGGTAATCCCATGTCTGGGGGGCTCTGGGCCAAAAAACTTTGGAGCTGAGAAGCCAGCTTTAGGAAACGTGCTTGAGTCAAGAATACACGCCCTTGACAGGTATCGAAGCGTGCTCCGAGAAATTCGATCTCTTGAGACGGATGGAGGCAACATTTGGTGCAGTTGAACACCCAACCGAGCTGCTGTAGGAAGGCAACTACTGTGGAAACAATTTTGTGAGCTTCTGGAAGGGAGTCCGCATGAATGAGTCAATTGTCCAAGTACGGGCGTACTCTAATTCCCTGCTTACATAAGGCTGCCGCCACAACCATCATCACCTTTGAGAAGGTTCGAGGTGCCGAGGCTAGGCCAAAGGGCATTGCCCGAAACTGAAAATGTTAGCCGAGGACTGAAAAACGCAGGAAACGCTGGTGATCTTCTCGAATGGGAAATATGAAAATATGCTTCCGCGAGATCCAAGGATGCTAGGAACTCTCCCTGGCGTACTGAGTGAATGACTGACCATAGGGTCTCCATCCGGAAGTGAGGTACTCGAAGGCTGCAATTTATGCCTTTGAGGTCCAAAATTAGACGAAAAGAGCCATCTTTCTTGGGCACCACGAAATAGATGGATTAACGGCCTAGCCCTCTTTCTAACGGAGGGACTGGACAAAATGGCTTTTAAGGAGAGAAGCCTCTGAACGGTAGTTTGAATGGCCACACATTTTTCCGCCGAGCGTCTTGGAGAGACCAGGAAGGTATCGTGAATGGGTCGGCAACATTCGAGAGAACAGCCGTGAGAAACTATATCGAGGACCCATCGATCTGAAGTTATGAGTGCCCACTGTCAAGAAAAAAGGGTCAACCGTCCGCCTACAGGCGGAAGGATCTCGAGTGAGCAGACCGTCCAGTCAGCGGGAAGAACGGGAGGCTCCAGGGAACTTCCCTGGGCCAGAGTACGAGTCCGCTCCTTTGTGGGCTCCTCGAAAGGACTGAGCTCTCTGTCCAAAGCGATGGGCAGAAGTGGAAGAAGCACCTGGCTTAAAGACGCGGTATCTACGTGAATCCTGAGATTTAGAAAATCGCCGAAAACCGTGGGATCGATATCCACGACGAGAGGATCTCTTTGGCCTGTCCTCAGGTAAATATTGTGGCTTCACCTCTCCCAGATCTTTCACCAATTTATCAAGATCCTCTCCAAAAAGGAGTCTCCTTTTAAAAGGCAACTTGGACAGACGGGTCTTAGAGGCAACATCCGCTGCCCATTGATGCAACCATAGCCATCTTCTAGCCACTGCCACCACGGAACGAGCTGACAGTCGTAGAAGATCATAAAAGGCATCTGCCAGGAATGCAGCGACTGATTCGAGATGTGCCAACTCTGGTTCGTCTGTAAGCTGCGGAATCCATAGGAGGGAGGCTCAAGCCGCCAAACCTCTACAAACCGCAGCTTGTAGGGAAAGAGTGGAGGATGAAAAAGCTGTCTTAAGTAGGCTCTCAACCTTACAGTCCTGTTGGTCTCAAAGTGCCGCTCCGCCCTCAACCGGAATAGTTGTATGCTTAGTGACCCTGGTCACCAAAGCATCCACTTTCGGATATGTCAGCCAATGGTCGAGGTCATGGGAGACCAAGGATACAACTGACCAATATGGCGTGTGGTGCAGAAAGAAGAATCTGGAGAGTCCCATTCCCAAGATACCATTTGTTGCAATTCCACTGGAAAGGAAAAGGTTTTGGAAGGTTTACGAATACCTTGCAAAATAGGATCCGGCTGCAACAGAGCTTGGGAACTCTGTGGATCAGGCATGTCGGCGAGGCGTAGCGACTATCACCTGTGTGATTAGGGCCGGCAACTCCTCTTTCCGAAAAAGTCTGATGTCTTGAGAGTCCTCTTGAACTGTCAGCGAAGAATCAGACGGAGAATATTCCCCATCTTCTTTCTCAGGACTCACCTCCGAAGATTTAAAGTCTTCTTGGATATCCGTAGTGTCCCGCAAGCCACATGCAACGTTCCTGGGAGGACGCACTGCTTTAAGGTCTGAGGTCTTATGGGACCGCTTGCGAGACCCCGCCATATCTTTGTCTGCTACCGGGGCGGGTGCTGGAGGTATTCCAAGAGACTCCGAACACCACAGGTGCCATGCCTGGCGGAAGAGCGTCAGGAACTCACTGTCAGTCGAAGCTGCTGTGGCTTCCAGCGGCTGTGGAAGCAAAATGGTAGCTGACTGAGTCCTTTCTGCAGGAAGACCCGGCTGCAGGGGCTCTAAGGAGGGAGGAGTTAAGGCGCTGATGTCCCCAGCTGGCAGCACAGTGGATATGAAGGAAGAAGATTCTCCTGGATGCAGCATACAGGTGGAACACAAGCGATCTATTAACTCCTTCTGCTTCTTATTACATACAATGCACCTGTGCAGAGAAACAGGCATTGCAGAGGCTTAAACTTTTTTTTTTTTTTTTAAACAAAAATCAATGTAGGCTTAGGGAAAAGACTCTTCAAAGAAAAGGAATTTTGAAACTCCCTGTGCCTTCACAGCATGCTAAATGCTTTGAAATGGCTGCCCAAAGCTGTTCCCGCCAAAAAAAAACACTGAAGAGAAATTTCTCCCGATTCAAAATGGCCGCTGGCACAAAAAAACTGCAAAATAAAAGTTTCCTAAGCTCTAAAAACCTCAAAAACGCGGTGAAATTTCAGGGGGAGAGGAGAGGAGTACAGACCCGGTGATCCCCGTGCTGTTAAAAAACCGGAAGTAAGAAAATCACTGCGAGGGAACCCAAGCAGGTACTCACTATGCTGCAGAGAAGCAGAGGCTTGCAGGTCAGGTACTCACTGTGCTGCAGGGAAATGCTCTAAAGATGCTGTAAAAATTATAACTGACTGGATGGCAAAAAATTTGATAGATTGATCCACCTCCAGCTACACAGGCTCTGTGGCAGAGGCTAGGAGCTGATTATAATGGGGAGCTCCACTGATCTAAGGATCAGGAGCTCAGCCCTGCTGTATTGTCACTAACTATAGTTTAAAAGTAATACAGCTATAAGAGAGGGGATCTGGGAAACTCAGAGAAACACCTCTTGTGTGCTCTGAGTGCATCCAGTTAAGAGACAAAATTGTTTAACACCTTCATCTGCTGGAGACAGAGAAAATATTGACTAGGTCCTCTAGGGGCACTCCTATGTCACCCAGAGTCCAACCAATCACAGCTCTGGAGTGTTTTTTCTCTGTCTCCAACATCTGCTGGCAGGGGGACATAACCCGCTTGTCTGGACTGGTCTAGCAGTATGAACTGGAATAAAAGGCTCACATTCATGCTCCTCTAGGAATGTAGCTCTGCTAACCATGTTAATCCCCTTGTCCAAAATATTCAGCAGCATTAACATGGTTAGTGCTGCTGAATATGTTTGAGTGCTGCTGCTGCATGTCCCAATGCTAACCATTTAGCATTGGGGCAGTTCGGGGGCAGCACTCAGCGATAACCAGGCAGCAGAGATATTGAGCTGCTGCCCGATTATTGCAAAGCGGCAAAAGTCAGACACAATAAAGGCTAGCCTAACTTTCAATGTGGAAGCTAAATGGGCAGCAGCTGAATATCACCGCTACCCAGTTAGCTTCATGGCCATCCAGGCAACCTGGATATTCAATACTGGAACCCGTATATGGCCCGAGCATTAAATATCTGGGTTTAAATTTCAGCGGCAGCAGCAAGCTACTTTAACTGTGCTAGCTGCCACTGCTGAATAGCAGGCCTGTAGTATATATCATCCAGTGCAAAAGATATGAAAAGAGGTGCTACTTTGGAGAAACAAGCCAAAAACTAAGGACATATCACTTTTCACAGACATATCAAACTGTTACAGAGAAAACCTGAACATTAGCCAATAGGTGAGCACTTCTCAAAGGAAAACCATTCTCTTAATGACCTCACAATCAAAGTCCTGAAATTTAAAGGAACATACATGAAGGGAAACATTTGAAATTACAATGATCAAATATTTTAAAACTGACAAAAAAGACTGAAGAGAGACATTGGTTTCCTTATCAGACATAAACCATTGAAATGCAGGGTTTCTGTCTCCTCACCTATGCTTTCATTGCAATTTAATGACAGATGCAGACTACCCAAGATCAGACAGGAACTGTGTGATGTAAATTGCCATACAGCCTCAAGATGTCCATTATTTGCCCTACCCTCAAGAAGCCCGGACTTGACCCCCTGGATCCTACCTCATTCAGACCAGTAGCAAGCCTCCCATTCACTGCAAAAATCATTGAGAAGATAATTCAACAGCAACTGCAGGACTACCTGGTCAAAAACAACACACTTGACCCACAGCAGCATGGATTCAGACCTTCTCATGGAGTCAAAACCCTGATGATCTCTTTAATAAACACCCTAACCAAAGGAATACAGACCAAACATACTGAATACACCTTGATCTTTCTGGACATATCTGCAGAATTCAATACTGTCTCGCGCAGCATTCTCCTACACTGATTACAAGAAACCGGCATACAAGACAAAGTTCTATAATGGTTCAAGTCCTACCTAACAGACAGGTATCAACTAATTCAAACCCACACTGCCATCTTCTCCCCATTTCAACAAACTCAAGGAATACCACAGGGCTCTTCACTCACAGCTATGCTCTTTAACATTTACCTTCGACCACTCTGTTCTATAATACGGACCCACAATGTCAACTTCCACTTATACACAGATGAAATTATGCTTTATGGACCTATCACAACCGCAAATCCAATGAACCCAAAGTTAATAAACTGCTTCAACGATGTCTCCAGATGGCTCCAGGAAAACAACCTCATGATAAACCTCAAAAAAACAGAAGCCTTATTTGTTACAAAGGACCAAACCTTCATCCCCCCCCCCCCCCCCAACACATCTCAGACTAGGAACCATCCAAATAAAAGTCCAAACGCACCTAAAATACCTAGGAATCATTCTTGATCTAACACTATCTTTTAAGCAACAGACTGCAAAAACAGCAAGGACAATATTCTTCAAAGCTCAGATGTTTCAACACCTCAGACCACTCATAGACCCACAGGACTTCAGATCAATCACGCAAGCAATGATGCTCCCCAACCTGGACTCTTGTAATGCAATATACAAGGACTCCCGACCACCACAGTCAACCCACTATGGACAGCCCTCAACACAACAGCCAGGATCATCCAAAGGGGGAAGAAATAGGACCATATTACACTGATTCTGAGATCTCTCCACATCCTTCCTCTAGAAGCACGGATCAAGTATAAAACACTGGTACTGATCCAAAAAGCACTTCACCAACAACAAACTTAACATTTTCATACCCTACTAACACAACTGAACTCCAGAAGACCAACACTGCAGGCCACAAGCAATTTACTGATTGTGCCATATGAAAGGATTAACTTTAATCACCAAACTTGTAACTGTGCATTTGACTTGTACGCCCACTTATTACGTAACTCATTCCCAGCCAAAGTCCAGAGCAACAAGGACCTCTCCACCTTTACGAAACAACTAAAAACCCATTTACTCAAGGAACACCTGGGATCAGAACACAGCAGCACCCATTGAAGCCATGCCCATGATGATCACTGGACAAGCTGAGACAGAGACAGACGAGAGCTGTAGATAAGATATGAAACCCCGATGTATACGAATCTCAGGAATGTAAATATGTTTGAACTCCCCTGGTGATGGTACAAACCCCCCCCCCCCCCATGTCTAAAGTATCCCCTCTTGTTTATTGTAAACTGCTTTGACACGGTGAAAAGCAGTATAGCGTAGTTACTCACCTGTAACAGGTGTTCTCCAGGAGCAGCAGGAATCAGTCCTCACATATGGGTGACGTCGGCGCCGACGGAGCCCTCGCGGAGCAATTTTCCCCAGCTTTCAAAGAAAGCCTTTGGGAATTGCAGCGCGCATGAGCGGTCTCCTTCCCGCCCAAGGGTGCCATCTTAGCCAGTCTGATGACATAGCTAAAAGACAGCATAAAAATTTGCAAAAAAAACTTAAGCAGATGATTGCAACTCCAAGGGGAGGAGGGAGGGTTGTGAGGACTGATTACTGCTGCTCCTGGAGAACACCTGTTACAGGTGAGTAACTACGCTTTCTCCAGGACCAAGCAGGAAGTCAGTCCTCACATATGGGACTCCCAAGCTTAAGGCTACCGGAGACCCTAAGCACAAAAATGAGCTCCCTCTAGCTCAGCGGCACAGAAGGAAGGAATCTTCACTGAATTATTACCCACCAGTAGCCCCCATCCGGGATGGAGGGTAGGAGTTGCTCAAACCTCGAAGACATTTCGGAGGACTGCCTGTCCGAAAGCACTGTCCCTGCGGGACTCCCTCTCGAGGCAGTAATGGACCGCAAAAGTCTGGCTCGAAGACCAAGTAGCGGCCCGGCAGATGTCTGCCAGCGGAACAGAGCGGAGGTAAGCCACTGACGTAGCCTTCGCCCGAACACAATGAGCCATGACTCGACTTTCTAACGAGAGTCCGGCTGCCCCATAAGCCCAAGCGATGCAGTCAGCAACCCAGATGGACAGAGTACGCTTGGAGACCGGGAGCCCCAATTTATTGGGGTCAAAAGACACAAAAAGCTGAGCAGCTTTACGGTGCTCCCGCGTACGGTCAAGGTAGAAGTTCAATGCCCTTCTACAGTCCAGGGTATGCAGGACCATTTCAGCTCGGCTGGAGTGTGGCCTGGGAAAGAAGGTCGGAAGTACCACCTCCTGATTGATGTGAAAAGGGGAGACCACTTTTGGAAGAAACTTTGGTTGAGTCCGTAGGACTACCCTATTTTTGTAGAACCAAGTGTAAGGGGGATCAGACACGAGGGCCTGCAATTCACTTACGCGTCTAGCGGAAGTGAGGGCTATCAGGAATAAAGTTTTCCAAGAAAGAAAACGGAGAGAACAGGTAGCCATAGGTTCAAAAGGCGGACAGGTGATCCGCTGTAACACCACATTCAGATCCCAGTCAGGTGCTGGCGGGCGCAGAGGTGGTTTAAGTAGAAGGAGACCTCGGAGAGAAACCTCGCTACGAGAGGGTCGCTGGAAAGAGGTCTGCCGTCCACCGGCACATGATGTGCTGAAAGAGCACTGAGGTGAACTTTGACGGAGTTGGACTTAAGTCCCAGATTAGAGAGGTAGAGCAAGTACTGCAAGATCACCGACACCGAGCAGGAGAACGGATCCTGAGACTGCTGGGTACACCAAGTGGAAAAGCGACGCCATTTAAGGGCGTAGCATTTGCGGGTAGAAGGTCGCCGAGAAGCTAGGACGACCTCTTCCACCTCTGCTGGCAGTAGAAGGGGGGCAAGGACTACCCTTTCAGCAGCCAGGCCATCAGATGTAGAGATCTGAGGTTGGGGTGTAGCAGGGACCCCTGATCCTGTGTTAGGAGATCTGGTTGAAACCCCAGAGGGAACGGATCCTCTACCGCTAATTGCAGCAGGAGTGGAAACCACGGCTGTCTGGGCCAGCGAGGAGCTATCAGGATCATGGAAGCTTTGTCTCGGAGAACCTTGAAAAGAGTTCGAGAGACTAGCGGGATGGGAGGAAAGGCATACAGAAGGCTCTTCGACCATGAGAGCAGAAAAGCATCCGCCGCTACTCGAAGTGGATGCGGCTGACGAGAGCAGAAGCGAGGAAGTTGCCGGTTGAGAGGACTGGCAAAGAGATCCATCGTGGGGAGGCCCCACTTCAGGAAAAGTTTCTGAACTACCAAGGGATCCAGGCGCCACTCCTGCGGCTGGAGGATCCTGCTGAGTTTGTCGGCCAGGCAATTTTCTTGGCCTGGGAGATAAACTGCCTTGAGAAGAATGCCGTGGCTGACGGCCCAAGAGCAGAGCTTCTGTGCTTCTCGACAGAGAAGGAAGGAGCCCGTGCCTCCCTGTTTGTTCACGTACAACATGGCAACCTGATTGTCTGTCTGGACAAGGACGGACTGGTGAGAAGTCAGGTGGGAGAAAGCCTTGAGAGCCAGACGGATTGCTCTGAGCTCCAGGAAGTTGATCTGCTGAGCAGACTCCCACGTGGTCCAGAGACCTTGAGTACATGCCCCTTTGCAATGCGCTCCCCATCCTAGGAGAGAAGCATCGGTCGTCAGCACTTGAGCCGGCTGAGGTGACTGAAAAGGCATTCCGAGCACCAGGTTCGGCCGATGAAGCCACCACTGTAGAGAGGAGGCCAGCGGTCCGGAGACGCGCACTAAGTCGGCTAGGCCGCCCGTGGCTTGTTGCCACTGCTTGCGAAGGCACCATTGAGCAGGCCGCATATTCAGGCGGGCATTGGGGGTCACGTGGACGGTGGAAGCCATATGGCCGAGTAGTCTCAGGAAGCGCCTGGCTGAGACCAGGGACTGGCTGCGAAAACGGCCGGCTAGGTCCATGAGCCGTTGAGCCCTGTCGAGAGGCAGGAAAGCTCGTGCCTGAGGAGTGTGCAGTCTTGCGCCGATGAATTCGAGATCCTGTGAGGGGAGCAAAGTGGACTTTGCGAAGTTTATGACAAAGCCCAAGTACTGCAGAAGAGTCACCGTGCGGTGTGTGGCATTGGTGACTTCCGGAGAGGACGATGCTCTGATGAGCCAGTCGTCTAGGTACGGAAAGACATAGAGGCCGTGAAGCCGGAGATAAGCCGCCACCACCGCGAGACATTTTGTGAAGACTCGCGGTGCGGAGGATAGGCCAAAGGGTAGTACTCTGTACTGGTAATGATTTCCTGCCACCACAAACCTTAGGTATTGGCGGTGGCTTGGGTGGATGAGGATGTGCGTGTAGGCATCTTTTAGATCCAAGGAGCATAGCCAATCTCCCTGCTGGAGGTAGGGCAGAAGGATTCCAAGGGTAAGCATCTTGAACTTCTCCCTCACGAGGAACTTGTTGAGGTTGCGCAAGTCCAGGATGGGTCTGAGGCCTCCTGTTCTTTTTGGTATCAGGAAATACCTGGAATAAAAGCCTTGACCTCTCAGGTGGTGGGGCACCGGTTCCACAGCCTGTTCCTGAAGAAGACTTGCTAACTCCTGAAGGAGTAAGTCTCTGTGCAGAGGGAGTCGTGGAGGTTCTCCCGGGAAATAGGAGGGAGGGACCTGGTGGAAGTGGAGAAGATAGCCTTCTCTTACGACTTGAAGCACCCAGGCATCTGAAGTGATGTTGGACCACCTGTGGGCGAAGTGAACCAGCCGGCCTCCGGTGCTGGGAGGAACCAGCTGAGGGGGAGAGGCTATGCTGATGAAGTCAAAAACCCCCACCCTGCTGAGCAGGGGCCGGTGGTGCAGGCTTGGGGGCTTGCTGCCTACGGGACCCGTTACCCCGTCCCTTGGCCTGCTGACCCTGTTGGGGAGCTGCGGAGGCCTGATATTGAGGGTAGTGTTTATAGGCAGCCGCCTTTCTCGGGTAAAAGGACTTCTTTCCCGAGCCCTTCTTTTTCTGGGAAGGGGCGGAGGTCTTCCTAGAAAGCCTAGTTCTGGTGAGAGTCTCCGTCTCGATTTGTGCAGCCTTCTCAGCCATGGGCTTGCCAAAGAGGTTCTCACCTCGGCAGGGGACATCGACCAACTTGTCCTGCACCCAGGGCTCAAGGTCAGACGACTGAAGCCAAGCCTGTCGGCGGGCACCGATGCCGGCTGCGGCCACACGAGCCGATGCTTCAAAGCCATCATAGGCTGCTCGGGACATGAATTTGGAGCATTCCCGAATACCAGTTGTCAAGGCCAGGAACATCCGCAAAGGTTCCTCGGACAGCCCAGCGGAGAATCCGGCTACCTCTTTAGCCAGGTCTCTGAGATACATGCCCATGTAGAGCTGGTAGGTCTGGACCCGACAAGCAAGCATAGAGCCCTGGAAACACTTCTTACCTAGGCCATCCAGGTTGCGGGCCTCCCTGCCGGGAGGCACCGAAGAGTGCATCTTCTGGCTCTTGAGCCTATGCATGGCCGATTCCACCACCATGGAATGGTGCGGTAGCTGTGCTTTCTGGAAGCCAGGGCTCTTGCGGACTCGATAGATGGAATCGACCCGCTTGCTTAATACCGGCGACGATGCCGGACTCTCCCACATGCGGAAGAGTAGTCGTTCCAGCATGGGAGGAACCGGTACAGTAAAGTGTTCCCTGGCGGGAGAGTCATACTGAAGGGCGTCGAGCTCTTCGGCTCGAGGCTCCTCCTCGGGATCCGCAGGGAAGGCCAAAGCCTTGGCCATATCCCTGACGAAGTCCGAGAACCGGGCATCCTCCGGAGGGGACTGCTTCCGAGGTTCGGACTCAGGCGAGTCCGAGGGGACACACCGAGTCCGAAACGAATCAGGTGACTCTTCCTCTTCAGACTCCGAGGCCGACTCCGAGGAGGAATCGGTGGGGTCGGCTCGGGCAGGCGGAGGCGTCGGCTGCCCCGACACCGAGGGAGTCGGCGTCGACGACCTCGGTCCCGAACGGGAGGCCGAGGGTGACCTCGACCGAGGATCGACTCGAGTTCGCATGGACTCGAGGATCGGCTCGGTCTCCGGGGTCGACTTAGACTTAGACGTCGACGTCCCGGCGATCGGGGCAGCGGCACCAGCGAGGCTAGCGATCAGTGCCCGCTGCTGGTCCATGAAGGCAGATAGTCTGCTCTCCAAGGCCGTCAACCTGAGTCCGACCTCAGGTGACCCAGAAGCCCCCGACTCGGGCCCCGACGGCGTCGGACCCCTCGGAGGCGAGTCCAGGAGGACTACAGGACTTACCCGAGCAGGCAACTCCGACTCCAGACGAGGTCGCTTCGGGAGGTGCTCCTTCTCCGAAGACCCGGGACGGCTATCGGGGCTATGCGACCTGGCCCTCGCGTAGCCAGGAGCGTCCACCGACGCCGCCCTCGCGGGTTTTACCTTCCGTCGATGGTCCCCGGAGTGAGAACCCCTGTCGGAGGAACTTCGGCGATGGTCAGAGCTGGAACCTCTGGACGCCGAGGCCTCCGACGAGGTCCGGGTACGGCCGGGGTCAGCGAAGATTCGTTCCCGCTGGTGCCGCCGACTCCTTAACGCTTTGGAGGACATTTTGCTGCAGGCCCCACAGATCAGTTCTTCGTGATCCGGGCCAAGGCAGTGGAGGCAATTATCATGTGTGTCAGTGAGTGACATATTTCTGTCACACTGAACACACCGCTTGAAACCACTGGCAGCCATCGGGGGAAAAAGGGCCCCTGCAAGGTCAAAGGACCGGGCTGCCAGCGAAAAACCGAAAAACGAAACTGACCAAAAGTCAGAAAAACCGAAAAATAACAGAAGGACTCGCAACGGCGTCGCGAGTCCGGGCAGGAAAAAGACCGGCGTCGAACCGAAGAAAGAAATAGAAATAAATCACTAAAATGAACTTTTTCAGCGGGGACACGACGGGTACGTCTGTAGGGCTCCGCGGAAAAAAGAAGACTGGCTAAGATGGCACCCTTGGGCGGGAAGGAGACCGCGCATGCGCGCTGCAATTCCCAAAGGCTTTCTTTGAAAGCTGGGGAAAATTGCTCCGCGAGGGCTCCGTCGGCGCCGACGTCACCCATATGTGAGGACTGACTTCCTGCTTGGTCCTGGAGAAATAAGTACTACTAAATAAATACCTTGCTTTGGGCTGTCAGCATATATTATTACATATCAGAATCGAGATGAGTTTGTACTATTAAAGCCAGTGTAACTGCATTATTCCCTCATAGACCTGATGGAGAGCAAAACTCTTGAAAGCTTGTAAAAAAATATATATATTAAGTTCAGGCCTTGACAAATTTTGTGCAGATTTAAGAGCCAGGCCAAAATCTTAGGAGCCAGTGTTTGTGACCTCCTTGTCCCCTCCCCTCTCCAGTTCTCTTGCGCTGATCTTATGTTCTCGGATCTCCCGCGGTCAGACAGAAGGGGTTTTATGCCCGGAATCAGGGGGGAGGGGGCTGGTGGGAGCAAATCCCATGCACCAGGTATAAATTTATGGTTGTCATGGTAACCTGGCATCTGAGCTTTGTCGAGCCCTGTTAAGTTAGTCCAGTAAAAATGTATCACCTACAACTTGTTTGTTGACCTTTATTTGCACATATCCAAGTGGACTAACATGGCAACTACAATTTTCTGCATAAAAGCATACATAAAATACTTAAAACAGACATTCCTTTAGTTTAAACTAAGAAAGAATGACAACAGATCCTAGTAGAATCCCATCTTGAAGGGCGGGGGGAACCCCATGCTCAGAAGGTCAAGTCTCTGCTGGAAAGCTCTGGCAAAAGATGTGCTACTAGAAGTGGTCACCAACCTGTGTGACTAGGTGAACAGTTTTGAGGGGGAGGTGGGATATTCAGTGCTACGGCTAACAAACTCCAGCACTGAATATCTGGGTTCACCAGATTGCCATGAGGTTAACCAGGCAGCAGTAATATTGAGCTGCTGCCCAACTGGTGATAAGTGCCGCTTCCGTTCTGCCCAGATGCTAACCACTTAGCATCAGGGCATGTGGCAATGACACCTAGGACATTCAGTGGCACTAATGTATTTGCGCCACTGAATATCCTGCAGAGGACATTTGTGTAAATGCCTTTGAAAATGCCCCCACTGTTTTTAGAGAACTGCAAGAACCAAGGACATTAGTGACTCAAACCAAGATAAAGGACAAAATCTTTTACCTCTGACTGCTGTGCTGAAGTTTGGATAGGGGCATGAAGCAAAGTATCCATCCCTATAGATGAAAAGTAAATAAAAGTCAATCAAGATAAAAATGATACTAAAAAATCATGTGAAGTCTTCAGCCACTTTCACATATTCATTTCTTGTTCCTCTACTGGTTTCTTGGCATCAAAATCTGCTGTGATGTCTATGAATCATCATATTTTATCTGCCTACTTTAACTTCACTTATTTTAATGTCATGACTCTTGCCTGCTTCTCCTCTTCTTTAATCCCTCCCCTAAATTACTACATAAAAACTACTATTCAGTTCTCACTTTTCAGCATTCTGGACAATTCTAATCTTCTCTCCTTCTCTCACTATACTAGATCTTAGCATTCAATTGCTCTTATCACTCTTGATAACAAATATTCCTCTCACTCTTCTATCCTTCTCTATCTCCTCCATGCTCATGTTCCTCAGCTATGTCCTTGTGGATGTGGTTATCCTAATGCTGAATCCTAGTCAACCTGAATTCTATACATACCTGCATTTCCCAGTACTTTGCCTATTTCTTTAAAACAGTCTCCTTGTTGGCCTACCTGATTTTACCCCTTCATTTTTTCTAGAACTCTGTTTTCCACATTCTTGTGTCTCGTATCACTCCTCTCCTTCTTTCTTTGCACTAGTCTCCAGTCAAATCTCATGCCAAATTCAAACTAGTATGACTCTATAAATGTAGCTATAGCCTTGTCTCTCCATCCACCTTTTCCACTCCTGCCCTTCAATATGTTCCACTCTGCTCTTCCCAATCTGCCATCTTGTATTTACTTTTGCACTCCTCACATAAACCAGGGTACCCCTTTTTCTTTTATTTTTCTCTACTTACACTCTCTTTGAAGTAAACTCCCTTCTAATATTCAAGATGCCTCTTCCCTTACCACCTTCTGGAAACGCAAAGTTGCTTAACTTTAATAGGAATTCTTTACAGACAGCAGAATAAATATGACCCAAGTGGACAGTATCAATGGTATAAGATGGAGAAGGTCTCTGGGGCCAGATTTAACTTTAAAGATTTTATACATGTGTGGGTATTCCCTTGCCTAGCCACCCCTACTCTACTATCCCAGTTCATATGTAATTTAGAATCAATTCTCAGGAAAGTAGGCAATACTGTGTCTGATTTATTCTGCATTTATGGAGAACACCCATTATTAATTAATTAACAAATTAACAGATTTTTTTTATATACCGCTCCTTCCATTGATCAGATGCGGTTTACATGGAACAACAGTAAACAGGGAGAGCTGTTTTTACAGATAACAAATTGGAACTTACATTTAACAATTAACAAATTGTGAACTATGTACAAAGGAACAGAATTAAACTATATACAGAGGTATATGTTATTCGTTTGTCATCAAAACATTGTTTTAGGGCTTCAGTACTTCATTCCTTTTCTGGACAAATTATGTTAGCTGGAATAGGACTATCCTTTATCTAGCTGAGAGGTGAATTCGTCAAAGGATCCATAGTGCATTGTGAATAAGTGAGTTTTAAGTTTTTTCCTGAACTCCATGATTTCGAGTAAGGATCTTAATTCTGATGGGATTGTGTTCCACAGTATGGGGGCTGCATGGGAGAAGGCTTTCTTGTTTGTGCTTTTTTTGGCCTTTATAAATTCTTTAGGTATTGTTAATTTGTTTAACTAGTCTCTCCTTTGAAGATTATGAGTGGACTCTATTTTGATGAGGTTATTTATAGTCAGGGGTGCTGTTTTATTTAGAGCTTTGTAGGTGGTTAAAAGAGTTTTATAATCTATTCTGCTTTGAATCGGGAGCCAGTGTAAATATTCTAAAATAGGGGTTATATGTTGAAAAGGTGGGGCCTTCGTAATGGTCTTGGCTGCTGCGTTTTGTGCTAATTGAAGTTTTTTCAAGGTCTGTTTTGTTACACCTAGTAGGATTTGATTTGCAAAGTCGAAATGGGGGGTTATTATAGCTTGTATAATTTGTTGAAAATCTTGTAGGTGCATTAGGGGACGAGTTGCTTTAATATTTTAAGTTTAAAATAAACTTTTTTAGTTATGTTTCTTACATGTGTGTCCATGCTAAGGTGTTTGTCTAGTATTACGCCTAAGTAGCGTACTTCAGTTTTTAGTTTGATGTCGTTATTCAGCAATGTAATATTTGAGGGGGGAATGAATGTTGTGTTTTTTAGTTACTATAAGGGCTTCCGTTTTTGAGTGATTGATGTATAGGTTGTTTTCATTTAGCCAAATGTTTATTTCATTGAGGCATTTGTTAATGAGTTGTATAGGGATATTCGGTATTTTGAATGGAACATACATCATAATGTCGTCTGCATATAGGTGATAGTGGACATTAAATTTTTTAAAGATTTTACAGATGTGTTTTAAGTATATGTTAAATAGTAGCGCTGACAGTGCTGAACCTTGGGGGAGGCCTAGTTCTTGATTGTATGTTTTTGAAGTAAGGTTACCGATTTGTACCGTTTGAGTTCAGTCAGTTAGATAAGAGGTAAACCATTATAGTTAAGTAACTTTGTTTTCTCTATCAATAAGCAGGATGCATCAGTCATTCAAGTGGGGTCCTACCAAGTTGAGAGTTGCTGTGGCTCACCTAAGAACCTTTTGGAGATTTGGTCCATATTATAAGAATATGTTTTTGTCACATGATCCATAAATACTTCTGCTCTGTTTTTACTAAAGAAGATCCTGGAGATGGACCAGCTGTGACTCCCAAATATAAAAATGGGAATGAAGTAGATATCACACCATTCACAGAAGACGAGGTGTTAGAACAACTTGCTAAACTGAACGTGGACAAAGCCATGGGACCGGATCGGATACATCCTAGGATACTGAAAGAGCTCAGAGGTTCTTGCAGGACCGTTAAAGGATGTCTTCAACAGATCCTGGGAAACAGGAGAGGTTCCTCAGGACTGGAGAATGGCTGATGTCATACCTCTACACAAAAGTGGTGGCAGGGAAGAAGTGTCAAACTACAGGCCCGTGAGCCTTACCTTGGTGGTGGGAAAAGTAATGGAGGTGCTCCTGAAACAGCGAATAGTGAACTTTCTCAAAACCAACAGGATGCAAGATCCGAGGCAACATGGTTTTACCGAAGGACGGTCTTGCCAAACAAATCTGATTGAGTTCTTTGACTGGGTGACCAAGGAACTAGATCAGGGGCATGCGATGGATGTCATCTACCTGGATTTCAGCAAAGCCTTTGATACTGTTCCTCATAGGAGGCTTGTCAACAAACTCAGTAGCTTGGGGATGGGTCCCAAGATGGTAAACTGGATTAGAAATTGGTTGACTGACAGATGACAGAAGGTTATTGTACATGGAGCTCACTCGGATGAGAGGAAGGTAATTAGCAGGGTGCCCCAGGGTTCGGTCCTGGGTCCGGCACTGTTCAATGTATTTGTGAGTGATATTGCTGAAGGACTGAATGGAGAAGTCTGTCTTTTTGCAGACGACACAAAAATTTGCAACAGAGTGGACTCCCCTGAGAGAGTGGTTAACATGAGGAAAGATCTACAAAAGCTGGAAGACTGGTCTAATGCTTGGCAAAACGAAATTAGGTCTTACCTGCTAATTGTCTTTCCTTGAACTTTCTCCGGGCCAGTCCAGGGTAAGGTAGGTAGGGTTGTCAATCCCCTATAGCAACTGAGGACTGAATGCTTCAAGTTTTCCTGAGAGGTGAAGCCACTCCCCCTTAGGGCTAACCATCAGTCTCCTTCTGTCAAAGCAACTAAAGAGAACAAAACTGAAAAGAGTAGATTAACCCTTGAAAAACTGATAACAATCTATAGTTCTTGAACAACGAGGAAGCAAGAAACACACTTCCCTTGAATGCTATCAATGAACTTTTTTTTTTTTTCTTCTTTTTTTTAAATATTTTAAATAGAGTAGATACTACCGAGTCATCCGAGTTTGGCATTAAGTGCATGCGCCTAGCCCCAAGTTGTGCATCTGGAGCGAAGACGCCAAGAAGATGAAATGCTTTGAAGATGCCAAAAAGACAGAAATATAGATACCGCTGCCGAAAAGCTGAACACCAGGGTGGGACCCTGGACTGGCCCGGAGAAAGTTCAAGGAAAGACAATTAGCAGGTAAGACCTAATTTCGTTTTCCTTATCATTTCTCCGGGCCAGTCCAGGGTAAGGTAGGGCAGTACCAAAGCAGTACCTAAATCTGGGAGGGGCCCGCCAAACCTGAGATAAGAGCCGCAGCCCCCACCTTAGCATCGTCCCGAGCTTGAACATCCAAGCGGTAATGCTTTGCAAAGGCATGCAAGGAAGACCAGGTTGCTGCTCTGCAAATGTCAACCGGCGGAACAAAAGCGAACTCCGCCCAGGAAGCCGCTTGAGCTCTAGTGGAATGAGCTCTTAACGTCGCCGGCAGCGACAGACCGCGGACAGAGTACGCTTCAGAAATGGCTTTGCGGACCCACCGAGCAATAGTGGACTTAGAAGCCGCGAGACCCTTGCGAGGACCACTGAACTGGACAAAAAGCCTATCCGTCTTCCGAATAGACTGCGACAACCGAAGGTAGGTTTTGAGAACCCGAGCAAGATCTAAATGTCGGAGCGCCCTGTCCATAGGAGAAGTGGAGGAAAACGAAAAAACAGGCAACGCTACAGATTGGTTAACATGAAAAGACGACAGCACCTTCGGCAAAAAGGAGGGAACAGTGCGCAGCAAAACCCGTTCGGGAAGAAACTGCAAATAAGGTTCTCGACAAGACAAGGCTTGCAAATCCGAAATCCTACGCGCCAAACACAAGGCGACCAGGAAAGCAGTCTTCCAAGAACACTCTCGGAGCTGCTGCGAGCAGAGGGACGTCAAAGGAGAGTGAGAAAAAGCTTCCAAAACCACATTCAAGTCCCAAGGAGGCACAATAGAACGAACAGGAGGACGAATAATCTTTGCGGCTCGTAAAAAACGATGCACATCCGGATGCGCGGAAAGGCGACGACGTTGCACCGGACCCCGAAAACAGGCAAGCGCTGCTATTTGCACCTTAAGAGTACTAAGAGCCAGCCCTTTGTCCAAGCCATGCTGTAAGAAAAGGAGAAGCTGTGGTAAAGACGAGGACATAGGAAAAACCTTGTGCTGAGAACACCAAGTTTCAAAAAGGCGCCAAACCCGGACATAGGCCAGAGAAGTCACCGGTCTCTTAGACCGTAGTAAAGTAGACACTACGGAGCTCGCATACCCTTTGCGTGTCAAGCGAGCCCTTTCAAGAGCCAAGCCGTAAGCAAGAAGCGATCCACTCGTGGCATGAGTATCGGACCCTGCTGCAAGAGATTGCTGCGGACTGGAAGAGGCCACGGCTGATCTACCAGCAGACGAACAAGATCGGCATACCAAGGCCGGCGAGGCCAATCCGGGGCAATGAGAATCACCAACCCCCGGTGCCGCGCAATGCGCTGAAGAACACGACTCAACATCGGCCACGGAGGAAACACGTACAAGAGAGAATCCTGAGGCCAGGGTTGAACGAGAGCATCGAGCCCCTCGGACATGCGCTCCCTGCGTCTGCTGAAGAAACGACTCGCTTTGGCATTGCTGTACGTCGCCATCAGATCCATCACCGGTTGTCCCCAACGTAAGGTGATGTCGTGAAAGACCGCCACATTCAACTCCCACTCTCCGGGATCGAGAAGATGACGGCTGAGATAATCCGCCTGTACATTCGCCGTTCCCGCAACATGAGCTGCAGAGAGCGCTAGCAGATTGTCCTCCGCCCAGGACATCAGCGCTTGACACTCGGAGAGAAGAGAAGGGCTCTTGGTTCCCCCCTGATGATTGATGTACGCAACCGTCACAGCATTGTCGGAAAAGATCTTGACTGCCGATCCCTTGAGAAAGGCTGCAAAGTGAAGAAGGGCAAGGCGAGCCGCTCGCAGCTCCAAGAGGTTGATCGACCAGGTGCTCTCTTCTGGGGACCAAACCCCTTGAGCAACCTGTGCTTGACAGTGAGCTCCCCAGCCGACCAGGCTGGCATCCGTGGTGACTAACATCCAGGAGGGTTCCTGTAAGGGAACACCCGCAGACAGATGATCTCGAACCAACCACCACTCGAGACTGCGGCGCACGAGAATTGAATAGGGCAGGCGCTGCGAGAGAGGGTGAAGCTGTGGTGACCAACGGGACAGCAAGGCCTGCTGCAAAGGCCGCATGTGAGCTTTGGACCATGGCACCAGATCCAGCGCCGCCGCCATGGATCCCAAGAGTTGCAAATACGTCCATGCCGACGGAGTCGTTAGCTGCAGAAACGCTTGAACCTGCCGAACCAGCTTGTCTATGCGCACTTCGGGCAAAGACACTCTCCCGCGCTCGGTGTCGAACAGAGCTCCCAGATAAATCATGCGCTGCGACGGTATCAAGAGACTCTTGGCCTGATTGATTACCCATCCGAGCTGCTCGAGAAGCTGCACCACCCGAGCAGTCGCCGCGATGGAATCGACCCGAGAAGCGGCCCTGATCAACCAGTCGTCGAGATAAGGATGAACACGGATTCCGTCCTTGCGAAGCGCCGCCGCAACCACCACCATGAGCTTTGTGAACGTCCACGGAGCCGTAGCTAGCCCGAACGGCAAAGCTTGAAACTGGAAATGTCCCACCGGAAGGGCAAAGCGCAAGAAACGCTGATGCGATGGCCTGATGGGAATATGAAGATAAGCCTCTGTGAGATCGATCGAGGTGAGAAATTCTCCCGGCTGCACCACTCGAATCACGGTACGCAGAGTTTCCATGCGAAAGTGTGGCACCCGCAAAGTACGGTTTACCGCTTTGAGATCCAGTACGGGTCGAAAAGAATCGTCCTTTTTGGGCACCACAAAATAAATCGAGTATCGACCGCAACCGTACTGGCCTAAAGGCACGGGGACTATCGCCTGCAACTGCAAGAGACGTGAGAGCGTTTCCGCTATGGCCTCCGCCTTCCGACCCGAGCCGCCGGGAGACATCACAAATGCGGGATCCAAGGGGAACGCAAAATCGAGAGCATAGCCGTTCTGAATGATTTCCAACACCCATCTGTCGGAGGTAATGGCGGCCCAAGCCGTCAAAAATCCCCGGAGTCGCCCGCCTACCGGGACCAACGGCTGGACCAGCCGACCTTCATTGCGACTTTTTAACGGAGGGCTGAGGCGCCCCAAAGGAGGACCGGCTAAATCCTCGGGCACCCCGAAAGGACTGTCCACGAAAGCTGGAACGCCCCCTGGCATAGGGAGTAAAGCGTGCACCACGAAAACGACGCAAATCCCTACCAGCGCCTCGGGAGATAGTCCCCGAGTGCCCCGGCCTAGGTCTATCCTCAGGCAACCGACCGCCCTTGGAGTCCCCCAAATCCTTAACAATCTTTTCCAAGGCTTCCCCGAAAAGTAACTTACCCTTATAGGGCAACTTACTGAGACGCAACTTGGACGAAACATCCGCCGACCAGTTGCGCAGCCAAAGGAAACGCCTAGCCGCAACGAGGGAGGCCATAGTTTTAGCCGCTATCCGTAACAAATCATAGAAGGCATCCGCCATATACGCCGCGGCCGATTCTAATTTCGCAGCATCGGGCACCACAGAAGGCTGCTCCCCGGAGCCGTCCCCTTGTAACCAGCGAATAGACGCTCGAGAAACGTACGCCCCACAAATTGCGGACTGTAACGCCAGTGCGCTGGAATCAAAGGCCTGCTTTAGTAGAACCTCCAACTTCCTATCTTGCAGGTCCTTGAGAGCCGCTGCCCCTTCGACAGGAATGGTAGTCTTTTTGGTGACTGCGGAAATAATAGCATCCACCTTTGGTAGGTGCAATAAATCCTTCACCTCCTGGGGAAGGGGGTATAAGCGTGCCAAGGCGCGGCTACCCCTCAGGGAAGCCTCGGGACATTCCCATTCTGAATCAATCATTTGCCGGATCACCCGGTGCAGAGGGAAACAGCGTTGCTCGGTTTTAACACCCTGCAATAAAGGGTCTTCCAAGGGCTCCTGAGAAGAGGAAGGGAGCACTAGGTGTAGCGCTGTCAAGGACCGAGTAATGAGCGCCGAAAGTTCCTCCTTCCGGAACACGCGAAAAACGTTGGGATCCTCACCTGGAGCAATCTCCCCTTCCTCCAATTCCTCAGCCTCAAAATCCAAAGCTGGATCAGTTACCCCCTCATGATCCCGTTGAACTAGGGAAATGTCAGGCTGAGGAGAAAAAAGATCAAAAGTATCTGAAAGGACACCTTTAGCTTGAGATGGGCCTTCTCCAGGATCCTCAGGCCCGGGAGCCTGCCCCGGCAGAGGCATATGAGAGAAAACAGCCGAGAGCGCTTCTGGCTGAGAAGATTTCATCAAAAAGGCTGTGTGCATCGCCAGAATAAACTCTGGCAAAAAAAATGATTCACTCTTCCCCTGAGGCGCAGAAACAGTATCGGGAAGCTTGACCTGGCGCCCGGACTCTTTGGATGTCTTGGCCTTTCGCTTATGCGGCCGAGGCTGCTCTAAGCCTGAAGTAACCGGTGCGGACAAAATGGCCGTCTTTCCCGCCTTTTCGGGCGGTAAAGACGGAGCTTCTAAGCCTGAGACAGACTGCTCTGCCATTAGGAAAAAGACCCCCAAAGTAAAACCCGAGGAGGAAAAAAACCGACCGGCGACGGAAACCCCGTCGGGGAGAAGAAAATCAAAAACCGGCTCGAAGGAACGCCGCGGTATTGAGGCAGGGAAGACACAAGTCAAAAGAACTCACCCGATGAAAAGAAAAAAACTGAACCGGTCCCGTAGAACCGCCGCTAGCGGTAAGGAGAGGAAGAGAGTCAGCGCGCTACCAGAGGAACAACTGGGGCCCCCAGAATCACTCGGTAGATGGAGACGAAGGCAGGCAATGAGGCAGGCTCTACCTCGCACTGCAGGTACTTTCACTCAACGTCTCCGTGCTTTAAAGCTATAGCGCAGTTAATGTAGAGATGCACAATTTCTCACAAGAACTATATCAATCAGCTCTGCTAGAGCCAAAAGTACTCATGGAAAAGAAAGACAAGAGGGAGAAAAAATAATTTGATCCTCTATAGCTGCTGAGGACTGAAAGACTGATGGTTAGCCCTAAGGGGGAGTGGCTTCACCTCTCAGGAAAACTTGAAGCATTCAGTCCTCAGTTGCTATAGGGGATTGACAACCCTACCTACCTTACCCTGGACTGGCCCGGAGAAATGATAAGGAACTACGATTTAATGTGAAAAAGTGCAGTGTCATGCACTTGGGTAGCAGACATCCAAGGGAAATGTACACGATAGGGGGCGAGAGGTTGGTATGCACGGTTCAGGAGAAAGACCTTGGTGTGATTATCTCTGATGATCTCAAGGTGGCAAAACAGTGCGACAAGGCGGTGGCAAAAGCCAGGAGGATGTTGGGCTGCATACAGAGAGGGATTACCAGCAGAAAGGAAGAGGTACTTATGCCACTGTATAAGTCACTGGTGAGGCCTCACTTGGAATACTGTGTTCAGTTTTGGAGACCATATCTTGCAAAAGATGTAAAAAGACTGGAAACTGTTCAGAGGAAAGCGACCAAAATGATTTGGAGCCTGCATCAGAAGCCTTATGAGAAGAGACTTGAAGACCTAAATATGTACACTTTGGAGGAGAGGAGGGACAGGGGAGATATGATTCAGACCTTTAAATACTTAAAGAGAAATGATGAACAAACAAACCTCTTCCAAAGACAGGGAAGTTGTAAAACTAGAGGGCATAACATGAAGCTGCAAGGTGGTAAATTGAAGGGCAATATCAGGAAATATTTTTTCACTGAAAGGGTGGTGGATGCTTGGAATACCCTCCCGAAGGAAGTGGTGGGGGCAAACATGCTGACGGAATTCAAAACAACATGGGACAAACACAGTGGATCCCTTTACAGCAATAGGATAAAAACAAAATAAACGGTACCATCTAACTTCTGAACCATATAACGTCTCAACAAATAGGGGTGTCCTACATGGAGTGGTGGGTTTACCCCTAAACAAAGACATGGGGAGGGGTGGCCTGCACAGAGTGGCAGGTGCACCTACTCTTGCCATCTTGCTGGGCAGACTAGATGGACCATGCTGGTCTTTATCTGCCGTCATTTACTATGTTACAATGTTACTATAACAGTAGTTACAAGCAACTTCACTTATCTTTTACAAGAGTTAAAAATAATTTATGCAAACATTCTTTAATGCTGCTTGATCAAAAGCACTGGCTCTCCTGGATGCATGGTGTCGGCAATAGTGAGATATAAAGCGTGAAGAAAAGAATTTGAATCATGGAATATAAAAATTTTTATATATATCATTTTGGGGGATTTTAACATTCCTATGGATATTTCATCCGTACCTACAACTACACAGGATTTTTAGATGCCATCAGTTCCCTTAGTTTTAAACAAATGGTCACATCTGCCATCCATGAAAAAGGGTAATTTTTGGATCTTTTTTTCCTGAGAAGTTTTTGGATAAATCTGTGTTAGAACCTGATATGCAGAAAGTACCCTGGTTTGATCATGTTCTCCTGGATACCACCTTTGCAAATTGGTGATTATTATATTAAACAAATGGGGAAACATCAAGATGAAACTGATGCAAATATATTTCAACAACTATGGCAGGATAGTAGTTTAGAGCTGTCAGGGGAAGACACTAAGATTTGTGGATTGTCGAAACCAAATGCCGTTCAATATTTTAAGAATTGAAGATTTTATTGAAGACATCTCCAAACTTCTACCTATATTTGTGCCCTTGTTTTCTAATCCTGCTGTTAAGGGGATATGCAGCCTCCTTGATAATGCCCATAACAAAGGGTTTCCACCATGGATGGGCACTGAGGTTTATGCACGAGAGAAATACTCAGGATTGGCTAGGCTGGGACAAGCACTTGAGCAGGGTAAAGTGATTAATTATGAAGACATACGAGAGGAATTTAGATTGGAGGGAAGGGAAGGGAGAGGGACGGGATGGATATTTACAACTTAGACATTATCTTCAATGGGAAGACGTATGAGTGAATTGAAAAGAAGCCCTTTATTACTGGAGTCTTTATTCATGGGGAACAGTGTAAACGGGGAATGATATCCAGACTATATAATCTGTTTGTGATGCTCCTTTTCAAAAGGCTCACATGATGGAAAGATCTAGGGTTGGAACTATATGAACACCAGTAGGAGGATATTTATGTGGAAATCTTCAGCAGTCACCAACCTAGTGGAGAATAGGCTTTAAAACTCCTATAGGAGGGAGGAGTAGCCTAGTGGTTGGGGCAAGGTACTTCAGGCCGGAAGGTCGGAGGTTCAAATCCCACTAGAGGACAGCAACCTTGGGCCGGAAGAACTGGGGTTTCTAGTCCCACGGATGCTCCTTGTGGTCTTGGGTAAGCCACTTAACCCTCCATAGCCCATGTTCCCTGTAAGTATGTGTATGTGTCTCATATCCCCGCGTGTTAAATGTATCCCCCAATTGTGTTGTGACCGCTTTGATTGAAGGATAAGGCAGTATACAAAAACTGTCTAAATAAATAAATAAAATAAAGCTTAATAAGATATATAAGATGAGGCATGAGGAATGTTGGTGGAACTGTGAACAAAAATGTACATTTATGTTTTTCTTTTTCTTTTTTTATTAAGAGCTCAGACATTATGTTTGATCAGTTGATATCAAATCAATAAACTGTAAATTATCTATATGTTCAGTAATTTTGTTTTTTTATATAGTTTTTACCATTTTGCTCAGCACTGACATTAATTTTTGTATCATCTGGAATGGTAAATTCTGGAGGAAATTGTGGGTGTTTTCTACACACCCCAGTAAGCGTAGTTACTCACCTGTAACAGATGTTCTCCTGGGACAGTAGGAATCAGTCCTCACATATGGGTGACGTCGGCGCCGACGGAGCCCTCATGCGGAGCAAATCCCCAGCTTTCTAAGAAAGCCTTTGGGAATTGCATCACGCATACGCGATCCCCTTCCTGCCCAAGGGTGCCATCTTGCTCAGTCAAATGACATAGTTAAAGAGACGGCAAAATGATCAAAATATAATAGGACTGCAACTCCAGGGGAGAAGGGAGGGTCGTGAGGACTGATTCCTGCTGTCCCTGGAAAACACCTGTTTCTCCAGGAACAAGCATATATGGGACTACCTAGGTATAGGCTACCAAGAACCCATAGCTGAAAATAGGCTCCCTCTAGAAGAGCGGCAGCAGCCATAATAGGAGTTCAACTGAGAACATAACACTCCGGTAGCCTGACACCAAAGGGTCAGAGGGTAGGAGTTGCCTAGACCTCCAAAAGGTTAAGGAGTATCGCCTGGCCGAAAGAACTGTCCCATCGGGACTCTCTAGCCAGGCAGTAATGGGCCGCAAAGGTCTGACCCAAAACCAGGTGGCGGCCCGGTATGTATTTGCCAGTGGAACAGAGCAGAAGTGAGCCACTGATGCCGCCTTAGCCCTGACCCAGTGGGCCGTGACTCGACCCTGCAAAGGAAGATCGGCCGCCCTGTATGCCCAGGCAATACAGTCCGCCACCCAAGTGGACAAGCTTTTGCCCGCAGCCGTCCAGCTTGAACTCCTGCCCAATCCGGGCAGTGGGAGTGCTCCTGTCCAATCGGGACAGTGGGAGCAGCTGAGACCGGCAACCTTCCACAAATTTAAGCGGCGTCCCTGCTCCGAGGGAGCCGCTTTTGCCCGCAGACGTCCAGCTTGAACTCCTGCCCAATCCGGGCAGTGGGAGTGCTCCTGTCCAATCGGGACAGTGGGAGCAGCTGAGACCGGCAACCTTCCACAAATTTAAGCGGCGTCCCTGCAGGGCGGGCCCGCGCCTGAGGGCCCTTTGGCGTGGCCCTTAGGCGGGGACCGATAGGCATAGAAGAGGAAATACTGCCTGCACCGAACTACCGCCCATTGATAACAAACTAAACAAGGAACCGCAGCTACGCCTGGCTGGAGCTCCCCTGAATGGGTTCGAGCTCGCCAGCGCCAGACGTCAATTATCTCCACCACTACCAAAATCTCTCCTTGATCAAAACCCGCCCTCGGACCACAGGAGGGAGAGGTATTGCAACCACCACTGCATTGGAGGAAATACAAGGATCCCTCCGTGGGCCGGCGCACCGAGGCAACATCTCCACACGGCTGGAGCTCCCTCTAACCAGGTTGAGCTCGCCAACTTCTATTGTCAGCGCCAGAGTTCCAGTCCAGTTACAGGGTTGCATATTCTGCTACGGCGGAAAGAAGCTCACCAGGCTCATCGACTCAGAAACGCCAGGAGCTGCATCCCAAGCAACGTAGAGCAACAACAGGCCTTTGACGACTAGAGTCATTCGCCAGGAGGTAAGCTACACTGAAAATTAACACACACCGAACGCCCTCCATGAATATCACTAGATAAGTCACAGGCATCGCCGGATAAACTCAAACCGGACCATTAGGAGACTGATAGGTCAACCACCACAATGTTTACTGATGCCGAAAGTCAACTAACACCTGATGCGGATACATATACCGTCTGCTAACACTGACCTTGACCAGTACTTACTAAACTGACTTTACCTGCAAACTTGGGCTACTAGCTACTTTGAGTATCCCCCTGCTAACTAGACTTGATAACTGTGTTACTTATTGCTAGCTACTGTTACATGCTGCTTAGACTGTTGTCTCCACATGTACTGTTACCAACACTGCATGATACTACTTAGCAATCTTGCTTACTTACTGATAAACCACTGATACCTGATGTTTACTCTGATAGCACCATATTGTCTGATACTATTTTCTGCTGATACTGTAACTCGTACCTCTGTCCTAAGTTTAGCATTGGATCCTCAGCAAATTGTATTATATTGTTACACACACACACCTAGACATGAATCTACTAAAACTTGTCTTAGGAATTTGTCTGGTCACCCTAATCTCAACGTACGCAATCAACACAAACATGTACCAATCTACACCACTTATATGTGGCCCACTCTACATCCTCTATGCCATCCACACTCCTCAAACACCCCTTCCCACAATCTACCACACCACCGGTATAGTATCAACACACATGACCTATCCAGGACTCGCAAGCAGGAAGCACGCAGGAGCACGGAAGCACCGCAAGCCAAAATCAAAAATGCCACGGATGAGAAAGCCCCGCCGGCCCCTTGCTCCACAAAACTAGGCTCTACCAGCACCATTAGTGGTCTGTAGCATCACACTCATAAACGCCCGATCAATCAGAAACAAGACCCACATTATCTATGACATAATCAAAGATGAGCAACCTGACATCCTCTGTATAACAGAAACCTGGATCACAAACACCGATGCAGCCTTACTGAACCAGTTAAACAGGCCGGGCTACAACCTGTATAACTGTCCACGATCCAACAAAAGAGGTGGAGGAGTTCTCATAATTGCCAGATCACACTTGAAACTCTCATGCACGTCCCTGGACTCAAACCCAGACATAGACCTGCTCAAAGTGGAGAACTCAGCAATATCCATCTGTCTAATATACAGATCCCCCTCACCGAATCATGAAATACTTGCTGCAGCGTTAGAAAACATTTCCTCAACACAACCGAAGAAATTCCAAGTCATCCTAGGCGACCTAAACCTAGCGTCAACAACAGCAGCGCACGCCAACACCTTCCTGTAAGCTATGTCCCAATTTGGGTATCATCAGATAATAAACGAGCCAACACACGAAAAGGAACATACACTGGACATGGTCTTTACTCCTAAAAACAAACAGCCCAACCATGTTAAACCCCTTATCAAAATCAAAGCAATACCTTGGTCTGACCATCACCAAATAGACGTACGGATAAAACTCCCAGCGGTACCAAAAGATGCGAAAGCACAACGAGAAATCCAACAGCAGAGATGTTTCAACAAACTGGATCTGGATGGTCTCACAAGTAACATCAAGGCGCACATTGACTTGGAAACTACAGACCTCGATGCACTAACAAATAGCTGGGACGAAGGAATTCAGGCTACAGCGAACCCGAAATGGAATAACACAGCAATCCCAGGTAAACAACAATCGGAACCCTGGTACACAACTACGCTAACCAAAAGGAAGAGAGAACTTAGAAGGTGTGAAAAAAAGTGGAGACGTAACAAAACTTTGGAACTCAGAGCTGCATACCTCAACATCCTCGTAAGATACAAAGATGAGGTAGATGCTGCAAAAAGGAAACACCACACCAACCTGCTGAATAAAGCCATCAACAAACCACGTGAACTATTTTGACTAGTGAAAACACTAACCAAAACAAACCAACCAGAACAGCAGAGCGATACTATTCAGTCTCAAACTCTCGCAAACCACTACGCAAGCAAGCTGACAACAACCTCAACCACTCTATGTGTTGCCAAACCACATTTGAAAACTGCAGTGAAGCAAGAACAGACATGGAACGAATTTCACAAAATTGATGATAAGCAAGCGATTGAAATAATAACCAGTATCAATACCACCACCTCCCTGCTTGATCCCTGCCCAGCTACATGGATTAAAGCAGCAAAAAAGGATATTGTCCACCAGGTCTCACACATTGTGAACCAATCACTGTGCCAAGGAATCATGCCCATCCAGCTCAAAAAGTCTATAATTAGACCGATACTAAAGAACAACTCGCTAAACAAAGAAGACCCATCATCTTACCGCCCAATCTCCAGCATATCTTTCCTAGCAAAGATCATTGAAAAAGCAGCCCTCATCCAACTGCAAGACCACCTCGATGACCATGAAACCCTGGATAAACAGCAATACGGATTCAGAAAAAATCATGGGGTCGAAACCCTGCTTCTGGCCCTTTTTAACAACCTCCTCAAGGGCCTGGAAGACAGAAGGAAAATGTTTATTCTCATCTTCATCGACATCTCTGCTGCTTTCGACAATGTCCATCATCTAACCCTCCTTAACAAGCTGGCATCAATTGGAATCTTAGGAACCACCTTGAAATGGTTCTCCTCCTACATAACGGACAGAAAGCCGCAGGTCCAATTCAACGGAGAAAAAGCTGAAACCTTCACTCAAACTCAAGGCATACCACAGGGTTCAGCACTCTCGGCACTACTTTTTAACATTTACATGCAACCCCTCAGTGGAATATTCAAGAAATATGGCATTAACTACCACATATACGCAGACGATATCATGCTGTACACCCAATTAGAGGCCACAGACCCGAATTACGCTCAGCTTGAAACCTGCATGGGAGAGATGTTGGGATGGCTAAAACAAAACAATATGTCGATTAATCACAAGAAAACGGAAGTAATGTTTATATCCAGTAAACCTGACTTCGAACCACCTCCAACAATCACATTGTGCAACAATACTTACAACACTAAAAATGAAATTAAATATCTAGGAGTCACAATCGACAGCAAACTAAAAATGGAAAACACCTCAGCAACACCAACAAAGCCATCTTTCACAAGCTTAGAGTACTACGACCCCTGCGGAATATACTTGATCCATGTGACTTCCGGTCGGTTGCACAAGCGCTCATCATGCCTCACCTAGACTACAGTAACGCCATCTTACAGGGTCTACCAAAGAAAACGACCAATATATTACAATTGGCACAAAACGTCGCGGCAAGGATCATCATGCGATCAAGCGTCACTGAACATATCACACCTGTATTGATGGAACTGCACTGGCTACCAGTCGTTGCCAGGATTCAATACAAAACATTGGTAACTACGTTCAAACTAATACACAATCTGGCCCCCTCATTCCTCTCCACCCTTATCTCCGAGCAACCAACCACCAGAAGCAGGAGAACCATCAACTCAGACACACTAATTGTTCCAAACAGCATCAGACATGTAAAAGTCAGTACTAGCCGCAGAGCGTTCTCCTTCTCTGCCCCCACTTTATGGAACCACCTACCACACGAGCTGAGAGCAATTAAAGACATATTTGACTTCAAGAAGAAATTGAAAACGCATCTGTTCAATTGTCACTACGACCAGATGTAAATCCAAGATGATAAAGAGGAAGAGAATAGCTGTATGTAAAAATGTAAATAGATGAAGGATAATCTCTTTTGTAAATGTATGTTAGTACATTAAGGTCTATATTTAGACCCTACTATGTGTGCTGTGTATTACCCCTGTTCTCTCTATCTATGCCCCAACTTTTCTGTCTTGATTTTTGACAAATCCCAAAATTATAATCAAACCGCTTCTGATCGCTGGAAGTAGCGGTATATAAGTGTTTACTAAATAAATAAATAAATAAAAAGGTATGCTTGGAGACAGGCACCCCCAGCTTACTGGGGTCATAAGAGACGAAGAGCTGAGAATCCCTTCTATGTCGCTGCGTACGCTCCATGTAGAAGGCCAAAGCACTCTTACAGTCCAGGGTATGCAGAAATGCTTCTGCCTGACTGGCATGCGGCCTGGGAAAGAAGGTCGGAAGTACCACCTCCTGGTTGAGGTGGAACGAAGAAACCACTTTCGGAAGGAACTTGGGGTGAGTGTGAAGCACCACCCTATTCCTATAGAACCGTGTGTATGGTCTATCGGAAACCAGAGCCTGCAGCTCACTCACTCGCCTGGCCGATGTGAGTGCCACCAAGAAAAGCACTTTCCAAGAGAGGAAGCGGAGATTGTAGGTAACCATCGGCTCAAAGGGTGGGCGAGTAAGCTGCTCTAAGACCACATTCAAATCCCACTCGGTCGCCGGAGGGCAAACCGGGGGCTTCAGCAGAAGCAAACCTCTCAGGAACCTGGACACCAAAGGGTGTGCAGAAAGCGGTTGTCCTTCCACTGGAGAGTGGTGTGCTGACAAGGCATTAAGGTGGACTCGGACAGAGTTTGACTTGAGGCCTAAATCTGAGAGGTGAAGCAACACCACTGACACTTGGCAGAAGAAAGGGTTTTCGCCCTGCTTATCACACCACCACCTCAAACCTATGCCATTTAAACGCATAGGTTTTCCAAGTCGATTGCTTTCTTGAGGCTAGCAGTACATCTTCTACATTTTTAGGGAGGAGAAGTGGTGCAAGGACTACCCTTTCAGCAGCCATGCCATCAGGTTGAGAGACCTGAGGTTGGGATGCAGGAGAATGCCCTCCTCCTGCGACAGGAGGTTGGGATGTAATCCCAGAGGAACTGGGGCCTCTGCCACCAGTTGAAGCAGTAGCAGAAACTATGGCTGTCTCGGCCATCTGGGGGCTACCAGGATGACTGAGGCCTTGTCCTGAAGGATCTTGAACAGAGTCCGGGCCAACAGAGGTGTGGGAGGAAACGCATACAGGAGGCCCACAGACCATATTAGGAAAGCATCTGCAGCCACCCTGCATAGGTGTGGCTGTCTGAAGCAGAAGCGGGGCAACTGGTGATTCTGTGGCCTCACAAACAGATCTATGGATGGTCGCCCCCAGCAGGCACTGAAACAGCTGCTAGGCTATGTTCAGATCCAGTTGCTATTCGTGCGGCTGGAGAATTCTGCTTAGCTTGTCGGCTAAGAAGTTCTCCTGACCTGGCAAGTAAACTGCTTGGAGATGCATATCCTGCCTGACTGCAAAAGAGCACAGGTCCAGGGTCTCTTGACATAGGGTATGAGACCCTGTGCCCCCCTGCTTGTTCACGTAGAACATTCCAACCTGGTTGTCTGTCTGAATTAAAACAGGCTGGTGAGCCAGGGTTTGACAGAAAGTCCATAGAGCTAGGCAGATAGCTCGAAGCTCTAGGACAGCGATGGCGAACCTATGGCACGCGTGCCAGCTGTGACACGCGAAGGCCTTGCAGCTGGCACGCGGGAAGGTCCGCAATCGAAAAAAAAAAAAAACAACCCTGTCTGCTGCCGTTGTCGGGGCCGCCGCGGCAGAATCGAGCGTGCCGCGGGGCCCCCCTGTACCCGGCAGATCCTGCCCTCCCCGTAGCAGCTCTCTCTTTGGAGCTGCAGTCAGACGCGCCGGCTTGCAGAGCGCGAAGGGAAGAGTTTCCCTTTCGCGACTCTGTTAAGCCCGCGGGGGCTGATGGGAACTTCCCATCAGCCCCCGCGGGCTTAACAGAGCAGCGAGGGAACTCTTCCCTCGCGCTCTGCAAGCCGGCGCGTCTGACTGCAGCTCCAAAGAGAGAGCTGCTACGGGGAGGGCAGGCTCTGCCGGGTGGGTACAGGGGGGCCCCGCGGCACGCTCGATTCTGCCGCGGCGGCCCCGACAACGGCAGCAGACAGGGTTGTTTTTTTTATTAATTTTCCCTGGGCTGGGCTGGGCTGGGCTGGGGGGGGTGGGGGTTAGGAGTGGTGATGGGCTGCGCTGGGCTGGGCTGGGGTGGGGGGGGTTAGGAGTGGTGATGGGCTGGGCTGGGCTGGGGGGTTAGGAGTGGTGATGGGCTGGAGGGGGGGTTAGGAGTGGTGATGGGCTGGGCTGGGGGGTTAGGAGTGGTGATGGGCTGGGCTGGGCTGGGGGGGTTAGGAGTGGTGATGGGCTGGGCTGGGCTGGGCTGGGCTGGGGGGTTTAGGAGTGGTGATTGGCTGGGCTGGGCTGGGGGGGGTTAGGAGTAGTGATGGGCTGGGCTGGGCTGGGCTGGGGGGTGTTAGGAGTAGTGATGGGCACTGGGCTGGCTGGGGGGGTTAGGAGTGGTGATGGGCACTGGGCTGGGGGGGGATAGTAGTGGTGATGGACACTGGGCTGGCTGGGGGGGGTTAGGAGTGGTGATGGGCACTGGGCTGGCTGGGGGGGTTAGGAGTGGTGATGGGCGCTGGGCTGGGGGGGGTAGGAGATGTGATGGGCGCTGGGGGGTTAGGAGTGGTGATTGGCTGGGCTGGGCTGGGGGGGGTTAGGAGTAGTGATGGGCTGGGCTGGGCTGGGGGGTGTTAGGAGTAGTGATGGGCTGGGGTGGGGGGGGTTAGGAGTGGTGATGGGCACTGGGCTGGGGGGGTTAGGAGTGGTGATGGACACTGGGCTGGCTGGGGGGGGTTAGGAGTGGTGATGGGCACTGGGCTGGCTGGGGGGGTTAGGAGTGGTGATGGGCGCTGGACTGGGGGGGTAGGAGTGGTGATGGGCGCTGGGGGGGTTAGGAGTGGTGATAGGCGCTGGGGGGGCTTAAACTAAAAATTGAGTGATGGGGGATTAGGACTGGGAGTGGGCTGATGGGGAGGTTAGGACTGGAAATGGGCTGGTGGGATTAGGACTGGGAGTGGGCTATGGGGGGCTAGGACTGGTAATGGGTTGGGGGGGTTGCTAGGACTGGAAATGGGCTGAGTGGAAGGGGGCTTGAACTGCAAATAGCTGTTGGGGATGGGGCTTGGAATGGAAATGGGCTGAGGGGAAGTGGGGGGCTTGAACTGCAAATAGCTGATGGGGACGGGGCTTGGAATGGAAATGGGCTGAGGGGAAGTGGGGGGCTTGAAGAAGGGAATGGATGCTGGGTGAGACTGGAAACTAGAAGGGAGCTGATGTTGGGGGAGGATTAGAATGGGATGGGGCTGGGAGAGTAAAATGGAGAGGGGAAAAATATTTTGTGTAGGAGGGATGAAAAATCTACAATTGGCCAGGTATTGGGAGAGTAATTGGGGATTGAGGATGGAGGGGTAAAATTTGTGTGGATGAAATAGGAATGAGGAAAGAGCAAAAGGAGAAAGATTAGTATGTTAAAGCAGATGTAGAGAGAGAGAGAATGGAAAAAAACTAGAAGAGAGAAGAAAGGACAAATGGACAGCAGACGATGGAGAGTTAGCAGAAAACATGAAGAAACCAGAAGAAAATGGCTGGACCAATTGCAACTGAAAAAAATGCACAAAAGGTAGAACGATATCTCTTTATTTTGAATTTATTAACTGGAATATGTCAGCTCTGGGAAATGTGCATCATTAACATCTGCGCTTTGTTTGGTACAAGAGGAAATTCCTATTTGACGTTGCCACTTGTTCTCTTTCCCCAGTATTCACTGAAATGTATTGGTTTAATATTTGCAGTGTTGCCTTTTGATAGGTAGGGTATGGTGCTTTGTGAGTCCTGGTAATGCTGTCAGGATACGGCGGGTTTGCTATGGGTTCTAAATGGGCAGCGTTTGTAGTAGTTCCTAATGTGCCTGGCGGTTGGCACTGGATTATAGTAATGTAGAAATCTTTTAGTCTTTCTTTATCCATACACTCATTAAGAGACATGTTTACTAAAAGTTAGTGTATGGTAACATTATGCAGATATTTATGCAAATAAGACCACTTATGCAAATGACGTGCTGGCACTTTGAGGAAATTCTTTGGTTTTGTGCGGCAGTTTGGGCACTCGGGCTCAAAAAGGTTAGCCATCACTGCTCTAGGAGGTTGATCTGTTGTGTGCTCTCCTGTGGAGACCACACACCCTGAGTGCACAATTCCTGGCAATGGGCCCCCCAGCCCAGCAAGGATGCATCTGTAGTCAGCACTCTCGTATGCGGAGGAGGTTGAAATGGCACTCCCTCCAGTAGATGGTGTGGTTGGAAGCCACCAGGTCAACGACCGCACCAGTCGTTTGGACACCTTGATCCTGCCTCTGAGTTTGCCAGTGGCCTGTGTCCACTGTCCACTAGTCCCTGAGGCACAACTGAGCTGTTCTCATGTGGAGGCGGGCACTGGGTGTCACATGCACCGTGGAGGCCATGTGACCAAGGAGGCGCAGAAAGTGTCTTGCTGAGATCTGGGATCTGCGACTCACTTGCTGCACTAGGGCCAAAAGTCTCAGTGCCCTGTCTTCTGGTAGATAAGCTCTTGCTTGAAGGGTATCCAGCCTTGCTCCTATGAACTCCAGCCCTCGAGTGGGAACCAGAGTGGATTTTGTGTAATTGATCACAAACGCTAAGTGTTGTAGCAACTGGAAGTGCAAGACGTGGCCTGTTGGGCTTCCAGGGCTGACTGGCCTCTGATGAGCCAGTCGTCCAAGTAGGGGAAGACAAATACCCCTTGGTTTCTTAGGAAGGCCGCCACCACCGCTAGGCACTTTGTGAACACCCTGGGTGCAGAGGCAAGGCCAAATGGAAGTACCTTGCTCTGAAAGTGGTTTCCTCCCACCACAAATCATAGATATTGTCTGTGGTCTGGATGAATCAGGATGTGTGTGTAAGCATCCTTTAGGTCTAAGGAGCATAGCCAGTCTCCCTGGCAGAGGTAAGGCAGCAATATTCCAAGGGAAAGCATCTTGAACTTTTCCATCACCAGGAACTTGTTTAAGTTGCGCAGGTCGAGGATGGGTCTTAGGCCTCCAGTTAGCGTAGTTACTCACCTGTAACAGGTGTTCTCCAGGAGCAGCAGGAATCAGTCCTCACATATGGGTGACGTCGGCGCCGACGGAGCCCTCGCGGAGCAATTTTCCCCAGCTTTTAAAGAAAGCCTTTGGGAATTGCAGCGCACATGCGCGGTCCCCTTCCCGCCCAAAGGTGCCATCTTGGCCAGTCAGATGACATAGCGAAAAGACAGCAACAAATTTGCAAAAACTAAATCGTATGACTGCAACTCCACGGGGAGGAGGGAGGGTTGTGAGGACTGATTCCTGCTGCTCCTGGAGAACACCTGTTACAGGTGAGTAACTACGCTTTCTCCAGGACCAAGCAGGAAGTCAGTCCTCACATATGGGACTCCCAAGCTTAAGGCTACCGGAGACCCCAAGCACAAAAATGAGCTCCCTCTAGCTAAGCAGAACAGAAGGAAGGAATCTTCTCTGACTAATCTCCAACCGGTAGCCTAACATCCGGGATGGAGGGTAGTTGTTGCTTAAACCTCGAAGAGATTACGGAGGACTGCCTGTCCGAAAGCACTGTCCCTGCGGGACTCCCTCTCGAGGCAGTAATGGGTTGCAAAAGTCTGGCTCGAAGACCAAGTAGCGGCCCGGCAGATGTCTGCCAATGGAACAGAGCGGAGGTAAGCCACTGACGCAGCCTTCGCCCTAACCCGATGAGCGGTGACTCGACTTTCCAACGAGAGGCCTGCCGCCCCATAAGTCCAAGCGATACAGTCAGCTACCCAGAAGGACAGAGTACGCTTGGAGACAGGGAGCCCCAATTTATTGGGGTCGTAAGACAGGAAGAGCTGAACAGTCTTACGGTGCTCCCGCGTACGATCAAGGTAGAAGTTCAGCGCCCTTCTACAGTCCAGGGTATGCAAGACCATCTCAGCTCGGCTGGAGTGTGGCCTGGAAAAGAAGGTCGGAAGCACCACCTCCTGATTGATGTGAAAAGGGGAGACCACTTTTGGAAGAAACTTAGGGTGAGTCCGCAGGACTACCCTGTTCTTGTAGAACCTAGTGTACGGGGGATCAGATACTAGGGCCTGCAGTTCACTAACGCGCCTAGCGGAAGTGAGGGCTACGAGGAATAAGGTTTTCCAAGAGAGAAAACGGAGAGGACAGGTAGCCATGGGTTCAAAAGGCGGACAGGTGATCCGCTGTAAAACCACGTTAAGGTCCCAGTCGGGGGCTGGGGTTGCGCAAAGGTGGTTTAAGGAGAAGGAGACCTCGGGAGAACCGTGCCACGAGAGGGTGGCCAGAAAGAGGCCTGCCTTCCACCGGCACATGATGTGCAGAAATAGCACTGAGGTGAACCTTGACCGAATTGGACTTTAGTCCAAGATTGGAGAGGGAAAGCAAGTACTGCAAGACCACTGACACCGAGCAGGAGAAGGGGTCTTGAGACTGCTGAGTACACCAGGTGGAGAAGCGACGCCATTTAAGGGCGTAGGATTGTCGGGTAGAGGGTCGCCTGGAAGCTAGCACGACCTCTTCCACCTCCGGAGGCAGCAGGAGGGGAGCAAGGACTACCCTTTCAGCAGCCAGGCCATCAGATGAAGAGATCTGAGGTTGGGGTGTAGGAGAGACCCCTGATCCTGGGTCAGGAGATCGGGTTGAAACCCCAGAGGCAACGGAGTATCTACCGCCAGTTGCATCAGAAGCGGGAACCACGGTTGCCTGGGCCACCGGGGAGCTACCAGGATCATCGAAGCCTTGTCCTGGAGAACCTTGAAAAGTGTTCGAGACACCAGCGGCATGGGAGGAAAGGCATACAGAAGGCCCGTGGACCATGAGAGCAGAAAAGCATCCGCCGCTACTCGGAGTGGATGCGGTTCCCGAGAGCAGAACCGAGGAAGTTGCCTGTTCAGAGGACTGGCAAAGAGATCCAGCGTGGGGAGGCCCCACTGGAGAAAGATCCTTTGAACCACCAACGGGTCCAATCTCCACTCGTGTGGTTGGAGGATTCTGCTCAGTTTGTCTGCCAGGTAGTTTTCTTGACCTGGGAGATAGACGGCTTTGAGGAGGATTCCTCGGCTGACAGCCCAAGCGCAGAGCTTTTGTGCTTCCCGACAGAGAAGGAAGGAGCCCGTGCCCCCCTGTTTGTTCACGTAGAATATGGCCACTTGATTGTCCGTCTGGACGAGGACGGACTGGCGAGTGGTAAGGTGGGAGAAGGCCCAGAGAGCCAGGCAGATCGCTCTGAGCTCCAGGAAGTTGATCTGCTGGGCAGATTCCCACGGGGTCCAGAGACCCTGAGTACAGGACCCTTGGCAATGTGCTCCCCAACCCAGGAGAGAAGCGTCGGTCGTCAGTACCTGAACAGGCGGAGGAGACTGAAAAGGCATTCCGAGCACTAGGTTTGGCAGATGAAGCCACCACCGTAGAGAAGAGACCAGCGGGCTGGAGATTCGTACTGAGTCCGCTAGTCTCCCCGAGGCCTGACGCCATTGTGAGCGAAGGCACCATTGAGCAGGCCGCATATTCAGGCGGGCATTGGGGGTCACATGGACCGTGGAAGCCATATGGCCGAGCAGTTTCAGAAAGTGCCGGGCCGAGACCCGGGAATGGCAGCGGAAGCGGCTGGCTAGAGCCATGAGCCGTTGTGCCCTGTCGAGCGGCAGAAAGGTTCGCGCTTGAAGCATGTTTAACCTGGCGCCGATGAACTCGAGATCCTGAGAGGGGAGCAAAGTGGACTTTTCGAAGTTTATGACAAAGCCCAGGTACTGGAGCAGAGTCACAGTACGTTGCGTGGCGTGAGTGGCCTCCGTGGAGGACGGTGCTCTGATGAGCCAGTCGTCTAGGTAAGGGAAGACAAAGAGGCCTTGAAGCCGGAGATAAGCCACCACCACTGCGAGACGTTTTGTGAAGACTCGTGGTGTGGAGGATAGGCCAAAGGGCAGTACTCTGTACTGGTAATGATTGCCTGCCACCACAAACCTTAGGTATTGTCGGTGGCTTGGGTGGATGAGGATGTGAGTGTAGGCATCCTTTAGATCCAAGGAGCATAGCCAATCTCCCTGCCGGAGGTAGGGCAGCAGGATTCCAAGGGTAAGCATCTTGAACTTTTCCCTTTCCAGGACCTTGTTGAGGTTCCGCAAGTCCAGGATGGGTCTGAGGCCTCCAGTACGCTTTGGTATCAGGAAGTACCTGGAATAAAAGCCTTGACCTCTCAGGTGGTGGGGCACCGGTTCCACCGCCTGTTCCTGAAGACTTGCCAACTCTTGAAGGAGTAAGTCCCAGTGAAGAGGGGGTCGCAGAGGCTCCCCTGGAAAGTAGGGGGGAGGTACCTGGTGGAAGTGCAGAAGATAGCCCTCTCGGACTATGTGGAGCACCCAGGTATCTGACGTGATGTTGGACCACCTGTGGGCAAAGTGGACCAGCCGGCCTCCCGTGCTGAGAGACACCAGCAGAGGGGGAGAGGCTATGCTGAAAGAGTCAAAAAAACCCACCCTGCGGAGCAGGGGCCGGTGGCGCAGGCTTGGGGGCTTGCTGCCTACGGGACCCGTTACGCCGTCCCTTGGCCTGCTGACCCTGTTGGGGAGCTGAGGAGGCCTGATAATGAGGGTAGTGTTTATAGGCAGCAGCCTTCCTCGGGTAAAAGGGCTTTTTCCCCGAGCCCTTCTTCTTCTGGGAAGGGGCAGAGGTTTTCCTGGAGAGCCGAGTCCTGGTGAGAGTCTCTGTCTCGAGTTGTGCAGCCTTCTCGTCCATAGGTTTGCCAAAGAGGTTTTCACCTCTGCAGGGGACATCGACCAACTTGTCCTGCACCCAGGGCTCGAGGTCGGATGACTGAAGCCAAGCCTGTCGGCGGGCCCCGATGCCGGCTGCGGCTACCCGAGCCGATGCCTCAAAGCCATCGTAGGCTGCTCGAGAGATAAACTTTGAGCACTCCCGAATACCAGTGGACAAGGCCAGGAACCTCCGCAAAGGTTCCTCGGAGAGACCAGCAGAGAATCCGGCTATTTCTTTAGCCAGGTCCCTGAGATACATGCCCATGTAGAGCTGGTAAGTCTGGACCCGACAAGCAAGCATAGAGCCCTGGAAACACTTCTTACCGATGCCATCCAGGCTGCGGGCTTCCCTGCCGGGAGGCACCGAGGAGTGCATCTTCTGGCTCTTGAGCCTATGCATGGCCGATTCCACCACCATGGAATGGTGCGGCAGCTGTGCTTTTTGGAAGCCAGGGCTCTTGCGGACTCGATATATGGCATCGACCCGCTTGCTTAAGAGCGGCGACGACGCCGGGCTCTCCCACATGCGGAAGATTAGTCGTTCCAGCATCGGAGGAACCGGTACAGTAAAGTGCTCCTTTGCAGGAGAGTCATACTGGAGGGCATCGAGCTCCTCAGCTCGAGGCTCCTCCTCGGGATCCGCAGGGAAGGCCAAGGCCTTGGCCATATCCCTCACGAAGTCCGAGAACCGAGCATCCTCCGGGGGGGACTGTCTTCGAGGTTCGGACTCGGGGGAGTCCGAAGGGATACACCGAGTCCGAAAAGAGTCAGGTGACTCTTCCACCTCGGATTCCCAGGCGGACTCCTCGGAGGAGGAGTCGAGCGGCTCTGGCCGGGCGGGCGCAGACGCCGTCCGCCCCGACGCCGAGGGAGTCGGCGTCGACGACCTCGGCCCCGAACGGGAGGCCGAAGGGGACCTCGACCGAGGATCGACTCGAGCCCGCATGGACTCGAGGATCGGCTCGGTCTCCGGGGTCGACTTAGACGTCGACGTCCCGGCGGTCAGGGCAGAAGCGCCAGCGAGGCCAGCGATCAATGCCCGCTGCTGGTCCATGAAGGCAGCCAGGCTGCTCTCCAAGGCCGTCAACCTGAGTCTGAACTCAGGAGACCCAGCAGCCCCTGACTCGGGCCCCGACGGCGTCGGGCCCGACGTCGGACCCCTCGGAGGTGAGTCCACGAGGACAACAGGACTTACGTGAGCAGACGAGTCCATCTCCAGACGAGGCTGTTTGGACGGCCGCTCCAGCTCCAAAGACCCGGGACGGCTATCAGGGCTATGCGACCTGGCCCTCGCGGAGCCAGGAGCGTCCACCGACGCCGTCCTCGCGGGTTTCTTCCTCCGATGATGCTCCCGGGTAGGAGACCCCCTCTCAGAGGAGCTCCGACGGTGTTCAGAGCCAGATTCCCTGGACACCGAAGCTTCTGACGAGGTCCGGGTACGGCTGGGGTCAGAGAAGATTCTCTCCCGCTGATGCTGCCGACTCCGCAAAGATTTCGCGGACATCTTGCCACAGGCTCCACAGATCATTTCTTCATGATCTGGGCCCAGGCAACGGAGGCAGCAATCATGTGTGTCAGTAAGAGACATAAGTTTCTTACACTTAACACACTTTTTAAAACCACTGGCGGCCATCGGGGGAAAAAGGGCCCCTGCGAGGTCGAACGTTCGTGCCGCCAGGGAAAAGTGAAAAAAGCGTGAATTTGTCACGAAGGACAGAAAAACCGAAAAGAAGGGGAGGCCTCGCAACTGGCGTCGCGAGGCCAGACGGAAAAGGGACCGGCGTCGAACCGAAGAAAATAATAAAATAAAGAAAGAAAATCAACTTTTCAACGGTGACTTGTAGACAGCGTCTGTAGGGCTCCGCGGAAAAAAGAAGTCTGGCCAAGATGGCACCTTTGGGCGGGAAGGGGACCACGCATGCGCGCTGCAATTCCCAAAGGCTTTCTTTGAAAGCTGGGGAAAATTGCTCCGCGAGGGCTCCGTCGGCGCCGACGTCACCCATATGTGAGGACTGACTTCCTGCTTGGTCCTGGAGAACTCTTTGGTATCAGGAAATAACCTGGAGTACAAGCCCTTCCCCTGAAGGTGGTGGGGCACCGGTTCTACCGCCTGATCCTCGAGAAGACCTGCTAACTCCTTCAAGAGGAAGTTCCTGTGAAGAGGAGATCTGAGAGGCTTCCCCGGAAAGTAAGAGGGAGGTGCCTGGGTGAGATGTAGCCAATAGCCCCTTTGGACTATCTGGAGAACCCAGGTATCTGTTGTGATGGCTGGCCACCTGTGGGCATACAGGGTCAGCTTTCCTCCTGTGCATAGCCTTACTTCTTTGGAGAGAGGGACTATGCTTTGGGAGTTAAAAACCCCCTCCAGATTTTCCTGTGACAATTTTGTGGCTTCTGTATATTTGTATAATCTTCAATAAAGTATAAATTAAAAAAAACAAAACAAAAAACAACCTCCAGGCTGGGCCGGAGCCGGTGCCTGGGGGCTTTTTGCTTATGCGGGCCATGCCCCTGTCCCTTGGCCTGCTGTCCCTGTTGGGGAGCTGGAGAGGTCTGATATGTGGGGTAGTTGCGGTAAGCATTATTTTTCCTCGGGAAAAAGGGCTTCTTACCCGAGCCCTTCTTCTTCGAAGGGGCAGAAGTCTTCTTCGAGAGCCGTGTCCTGGGTCAGGTACTCAGACTCGATCTCAGCAGCCTTCTCTGTCATGGGTTTGCCAAAGAGGTTTTCACCCCAGCAACGGACATCAACCAACTTAATATGTACACCTTAGAGGAAAGGCGGGATAGAGGTGATATGATTGAGATGTTTAAATACCTCCGTGGCATAAATGTACAGGGGGAGAGCCTCTTTCAATTGAAAGCAAGTTCTGCTATGAGGGGGACATGGGATGAGGGTGAAGGGGGATAGATTCAGGAGTGATATGCGGAAATATTTCTTTACGGAAAGAGTGGCGGATCCGTGGAATAGTCTCCCAGTGGAGGTGGTAGAGATGAGGACAGTATCTAAATTTAAAAAAGCATGGGACAAACACAGAGGGTCTCTAAAGGAAAAAAGGGGACTGCTGTAGTTGATATGGAAGGACAGACTAGATAGGCCATGTGGTCTTTTTCTGTCATCATATTTCTATGTTTCTATTTAACTTGTCCTATACCCACTGCTCCAGGTCTGACGACTGTAGCCATACCTGGCGGCGTGCACCGATGCCGGCCGCAGCTACTCGGGCCGACGTCTTAAAGCCGTCATAGGCTGCTCGAGTCTAACTTCGAACACTCACGGATCCCAGTGGACAAGGTCTTGAAGCGCTGCAAAGGTCCCTCGGAGAGACCATCTGAGAACCCGGCAATCTCCTTTGCCAGGTCTCGCAGATACATGCCCATGTACAGCTGGTATGTCTGGATTCGGCATGACAGCACTGAACCCTGGTAGCACTTCTTGCCGAAGGCATCCATGTTGCGGGCATTCCGGCCAGGAGGCACCGAGGAGTGCGTCTTCTGGCTCTTGAGCCTGCACATGGCCGATTCCACATCCATGGAGTTGTGCAGCAGTTGTGCTTTTTGGAACCCAGGACTCTTGCGAACTCGGTAAATGGAATCAATTTGCCTGCTGAGCACCGGCATCGAGGCCAGTGTCTCCCACATGCGGAGCATCAGCCGTTCCAGAACTGGAGGTATGGTACAGTAAGGGCTTCCCGAGGGGGAAAGTCATACAGGAGGATCTCTAGCTCTTCAGCTCGAGGCTCCTCCTCGGCCTCTGCTGGGAATGACAAAGCCTTGGCCATGTCCCGGACGAAGTCCAAGAACAGAGTATCCTCCGGGGGGGACCTTCTCCAGGGTTCATATCCCGGGGAATCAGAGTAGACGTACTTGGTCCGATGGGTGTCTGGTGACTCCTCGTCTTCTGTCTCCCATCCCGACTCCTCCGAAGAGGAATTGAGCGGCTTTGGCCTCAACCGCCCCGACGCTGGTGGAATTGGTGTCGACGACCTCGGTCCCAAATGGGAGGTCGAGGATCTACTTGAGTTCTAAGGGTCTCGAGGATCGGCTCAGCCTCTGGGGTCAACTTGGATGTCGAAGTCCCGGTGGTCGGGGCGGATGGACCGGTGAGACCGGCAATCAGCGCCCGCTGCTGGTCCATGAAGGCAGACATGCTGCGCTCCAAGGCCACCATTCTGAGACCGAGCTCAGAAGGCTCCGCAGCCCCCAGGTTGGGTCCCAACGCCATTGTGCCTGACGACGGTTCTCCCAGAGGAGATTCCACAATGAGGACTTTGGTTACCCACCTCAGCGTCTCCAGTTCCTTACGAAGGAGTTTCGCTGGGCACTCCAACTCCGAAGATCCGGGGAGGCGGTCAGGACTCCGCGACCTGGCCCGCAAGGGACCAGGCCGCTTGGAGCCATCCAACGATGACGCCCTCAGATTTCTTCTTCCTCCGGTGTTCCCGCGAGGGAGACCCCCTTTCAGAAGACACCCGACGCTGCTCAAGATCAGAGAGCTCCCGAAATGTCGAGGCCTCTGATGAGGTCCAGACCCGGGCGGGTGCAGACTCAGGAAAAATCCTATCATGTTGCTGCTGCCTACTCCTCAAGGCTTTGATGACATTTTCCTACATGGGCCACAGACCTTTGGGTCGTGATCGGGCCCAAGGCAACGGAGGCAACAGTCGTGTGTGTCGGTGAGGGACATTAACGTTTTACACAGATCACACTTCTTAAACCTGCTGGCAGTCATCGGGGGAAGGGCCCCTGCGAGGTCAAAGGACCAGGCTGCCAGTGAAAAAGAAAAAGAGCGCGAATGCTAGTAACGAAGGAGAAAAAACGAAAAATTGGACCAGATTCGATATTGGTGTACCAAGCCAAAGGCAGGAAGGGGAACCAGCGTCGAACCAGTCAGACAGAAAATAATTTTTCTGACTTTTAAGCACTTTTTTCGTGAGGGAACTTGGACGACGTCCGTTGGGCTCCGTGGAAAAAAGGAGACTGAGCAAGATGGCACCCTTGGGCAGGAAGGGGACCGCGTATGTGTGATGCAATTCCCAAAGGCTTTCTTAGAAAGCTGGGGATTTGCTCCGCATGAGGGCTCCGTCGGTGCCAACGTTACCCATATGTGAGGACTGACTTTCTGCTTGTTCCTGGAGAATCAACAGTACCTCTTTTAGGGCATCCCCATCACATATGTCAATAAGTCCAATATTAATACAATATAAAAACATAAGAACAGAAACAAAAACCAAGGGGAAGGGAGGCCTAGGTTACAAGAGAAATATCAACTAAAAACCACAAAGGGAAGGATAAGACAAATAATGGTGCCAGCAGAGCAAGTACAAGCTAGACAGCAGGCGTAAGCAGCTGAAAAGGAAAATCCACCCAGAAGGAAAGTCAACCAAAGGAAGTTTTGCCTCATCAATCTGCTACATATTTGAAGGTGTGAATAAACGGATAAAAGGTGTACATAGTGTATTTGGATTTCCAGAAAACCTTTGACACGGTCCCTCATGAGAAACCCAGAGGAACTTACAAAGTCATGAGATAGGAGATAGTGTCCTATTGTGGGCCTGGGAACTGGTTAAAAAGATAGAAAAACAGAGTAGTACTAAATTGTCTATTTTCTCAATGGAGAAAAGCAAATAGTGGAGTATCCCAAAGATCTGTGTTGAGCCCACTGCTTTTTAACATTTATAAAATGATCTGGAAATGGGAACAACTAATGAGTGAAGTGATCATATTTGAGGTCCAAATTATTCAAAGTTGCCAAATCATAAAAGAATTGTGAAAAACTGCAAAAGGACCTTGATAAACTGGGAGAATGGGCATCCAAATGCTATTAAACACTACTTGGGGCAAGATGGCAGATGCATGCTAGGTTGTGTGCTGGCTGCCGGCAATTTCTCCCCTTCTTTTACCACTTATCTTTTTCTATAGGCCAGAAACTTAAGGGGAAGCAACAACCACCAGCCAAGAAACCTCTGCCAGCTCTGGGGGGTCTATGGATTCTTTTGTGCGGACTGGCACACCGGCTAAGCCTCTGGAGCACTCATTAGGAGGGACTGGAGAGGCTCTCCGACTTCTCTTAGACATGATATTACTCTAAGCCTGGAGGTTCGAATTCCCCCCAGAGGGGCTCCTGGAACACACTGCCAAAGGTTGATATACTAACCAAAGAAGGGTCAGTGCCGCTGCTGAAATGGCATCTGGGTTGGAAAATGCTCCCGTTTAGTCAGGTGAAGCAGTCATGACGGCTATACTCTCTGGGGCACAGATTGGCAGGATCCAAAGAGACTGTTCAACATTGCTCCAACATTGCTTGTGGGGTTGGAGGATTCGGCTCAGACTGTCGGCAAGTACATTGTCCCCGGCAGGTCCACCACTTTAGAGGGAGATGTTCTTCCCCATCGCGAAGTTCCAGAGGTGGACCACCTCCCAGCGATGGTACAAGCCCATGCCTCTTTGCTTGTTGAGGTAATACATTGCCACCTAGTTGTCTGTCTGGACCTGAACAACCTGCCCCCTTCCAGATGATCCCGGAAGACTCACATGGTGTGATAGACTGCTCTGAGTTCCAAAAGGTTGATCTGCGAGGCACTCTCCTCTGGAAACCATGGGCCTTGCGACTGCAGGGGATCGCAGTGGGCCCCCCAGCCCAACTTGGACGCAAGCATTGTGAGAATGCGCTGCACCTGGGGAGCCTGGAAGGGCAGGATGGCTCGGAGGTTGAGGGGATTCTGCCACCAGTCCAGAGAATTTGTTAGGGTCAGCATGACTTGGATACGATCCTCCAGATGGCTTGAAGCCTGTGTCCACTGAGTGCTGAGCGCCCACTGAGCCTGCCTCATGGGAGGTGGGTAAACGGGGTAACGTGGATGGTGGATGTCATGTACCCCAAGAGGCAGAGCATCTGACTGGCTGTTACTGCTGAGCTGCCCTGCGCAGCCTGCGCCAGAGCAGAGAGGCGTTGTGCCGATACAGTGGCAGAAAGGCTCTTGCCTGAGTGGAATCAAGGACGCCACCGATGAACTCCAAAACACTGGGTGAGCAGTTCACCACAAAGCACAGGCGCTGGAGTAGCTCTATGGTGCGCGGTGCTTCGTTGCACACTGCCTCCAGTGATCTGGCTCATATGAGCCAGTCGTCCAGATAGGGGAAGAAAACTCCCTGGAGTCTAACGACACACATAACAGACCTGCCCTCAGACATACTCATATCAAGTATAGATTATAAGCCTCTTGCATTACGATTCCAATGTGCATTATAAACTGTAAATAGTTTTACAACCACCATTATTGATTTGTATATAGTTACCCTTGTTTCAGTCCCAAGTTGCAATCCCTGTTTCAATGTAAGCAAAAGATCCCCTGTTCTGATGCAGAATCTTTGTTGTTTGTAAACCGCACTGATACCAAATAGCGCGGTATATAAGAAATGTAAATAAATAAATAAATGACTGCCAGGCATTTTGTGAATACCCAAGGAGCAGAGGCTAGGACTGGCTTTCTGCTTGTTCCTGGAGAAAGAACAATCTGCTCACTTGTCTTCTTTTACTAATTAAATTTAAAGATACTCAAGTTCTAGTGGAACAGCAAAACTATTAACTGATTCATGGGGGGAAGTAGGAGGAGCTACTGGGCCCATGTGTTCACTGCCGGAGGAGTGCTACAGTTCTGCCCCTCCCGGGCCACTACAAAATCATCAGCCCACCATGGTATGCAACCCGCAGACACGCACCCGTGGTCGCGTGACCAAAGGGGCCTCTCACACCCCTTTGGAGCCCCTTCGGAGTAATGAGGAGCAACGAGGAGTATCTTGAGGACTCTATGGGAAAGCGAAGGAAGAAGGTGTTTCCAGCCTTGGGCACTAAGACCATTAAGCTTGTGGGTCCTATGGATCATCATTTATAGAGCATCCAGGTTGAGCAGGAGGAGCAGGACTTGACCCTGTGGTCCGTGAATACTATCTCTGTTACTTCTCCTAATGCGCTGGGGTCTGCCCTACCCGGTCAGGAAGTCACGTCTCAGAGGGTTTCACCTCCCGGAGTGGATAATCCAGTTAGAGAGCCCTCGTTGGGTGACTCGGAACTTCCTTCTTTGATGCCTGATGTGGATAAAAATGAACGGACTTCTCTTCTGTCAGTGCTGGACTTTTCTGCTCCAGCTTTGACTTATCTCCCCTGTGGAAGTTTTTGAGGGACGTGTGGGAAGTGGTCGCATGCATTGAATTTCATTGTGTGCTTCTCTTTCCCAGGTCTCACAATTTTCTAAAGAAGTGGTTCAGAAGTTGGGTGCTCATGATGAGTCTATTGTTAAATGTAATACTGCTTTGAATAAATTAGAGGGTCAGGTTTCCGTGGTTCAGGCCGTAGTATCTTCTTCTATTCGGGATAATGTTACAATATACCATCAAATAGAATCCCTGGAAAATGCGACTCGTGTGAAAAATTTAAGGTTTTTGAATTTTCCACGTACTCATTTATCTCCAACTATATTGTTACATAAGTATTTTAAGGAGGACCTACTAATTGAAGATGTTAATGCTATAAAATTTTCATCTGTTTATTATGTTCCTGTATTGTCTGCCATGGAAGTCTCTTCTCCTATTGCCAGGGACGCAGAAAATGTTTCTTTAGATGTTTCTGCTATTTTGGAGTCTTCTACTGATCAACGTGCTACCTTAATTGTTTCTTGCATATCTTTAATGGATAAAAATTTTATTTCGCGGTTATATCTCTCTAAGAAGAATCAGGTGTTTTGTGGTAACACGATTCAGATTTTTCCAGATGTTTGTAGACTTACACAAAGGCGGAGGAAAGCTTTTCTTTTGTTAAAGGCTCGCGCCCTGGCAATAGCTGCTTCTTTCTTTTTAAAGTATCCGAGTAAGTGCATTTTGATTTATGAGCAGACTAAGTATGTATTTATGGAATATGATCAGTTGGAAGTTCCTGTCCAGTAAAGAAAATGATTAGGATGTTTCTTCATCCTTTCCATGTAAATTAGGGCCATATTGTATATTTTCATGTACTTATACTGTTTTTGCTATTATGTGCGTAAGGATTTATTACTTGTATTTCCTTCTTGCTTTCCCCTTGATGTGGACTTGATTGTAATTCCTGTTTATATCTTAATATAGATTATTAATATAAAAAAAATAACTGATTCACAGCAAGAAAGAGTGGGGAAAATAGAACAGAAATGTGATAGTTCTGAAGTTTTGATGAAAGATTCCTCCACTAGCAATTGTAAGATGGAAGCCCTGGAAAATGCTATTCGGAAACGTAATCTTCAGTGGTTAAATTTTCTTGTGCGCTCCTATTTTGCCTAGTGTTTTGCCTACAGAAATGTTCAAGTAGTATGCCATATCAATACTGAAAATTCCTCAAGAATCTGTTCCCCTGCTAATCTATTTTTAGTTGCCAACAGCTAAGAAGGAGGAAGCAATGGAATCAGTATTAAATGGTTATCCTTTGACTCTCTCAATCTGACTGAATTTTTGGAAAAGTCAGATTCAGAATCTATGAGTACTGCTACTTTGTTAATAACAGTTGCCTTAGAGCCTGATCGTGATTGGCTTCTCAGACTCTTCTTCAAAGCTAGAGCTGTTCCCTTTATGGGATCCAGAATTAGGATTTTTCCCAATGTCTCCATTTGCATTCCCCCTACTTATAATCTTAATCTTATAATATCGGAATGTAACTTAGTTACTCTCAACCTTAAAATTCTAACATAATTTGCTCATATCCTTACAATGTAACAGTTTGCTGACCCAGTTCAATGTAACGTAATATCTTCTCTTTTCCAGGTAAAATTGTTGAGTTAACTGTAAAACGCTTTGATAATACTGAAACGCGGCATAAAAGAATCTTTAAATAAATAAAACACAGAAATACAGGAAACAGTTCCTGTTGCTTAGGCCCAAGACTACCCGACTAGGAGATCTCTTTTTTTATTCCATTATACAGCTAAAAGTTTAAGTATAAAGGTGCCAATTATGGCTTTTTTTAAGCTAACCAGCTTACTGTATTTTTTGCTAATAAAATATCACACGCCCCTATTTTGGCAGAGCCAGTACTCGTTTCCACTACACAGGGAGATTTGGGTTGAAGTATACGGATGTTGATAAATAGGCTGGTATGTTTTCTTTTGCATATTTCCGGGCAATGTTTTTTTGATTTGTGTCTTGCTTGCTCTTCCCTCATTTTTTTTGAGGACTTGTGGGAGATTTTGTATTTAATTTTATTCTTGTAAATTGAGTTTCTTTCTTCTTTATGTTTTATTCATTAAATTCTTCCTTTTCTGTAACAAGTTGCTTCATTGCTTGCAAGTGGACTTTATTAATACTTATCAATAAATAAATATCATCACACTACTTATTTATATAGGACTACTATGGTAGATTAAATTTAATATGGGCCAGTCCAATGTTATGCACTTACGGGCCATTGCAGAAAGACTAACGCGCCCTTTGTGCGCAGGAAATGCAACTTAGAAGCATAAGTTCTGACATACCAAATGCAGAAAAGAGACAGACACGCATGGTAAAGAGCAAAGGAAAGAGGAGATCACGTGAGCACATGAGCGGGTGAGGAGGTTCCTCGTTGCACTCCCAGGCCACCCCCACTGCTTCTAACCATAAACTGCTTCGAAAACGCCTGGAGACTGGGAGAACCAGAGGCTAAGATCGCCCTGTGAACCGTTCAGGAGACGGGAAGTGTTTTGAATAAGTGCAGAAGCACTGGCAATGCGGTCAGCGGCGAAAAAAGAGAAAGCGTCTGCAGCCCGGGAAAACTAGATGGCGCCCACACCTCGAGCCAGCAGCGTGCCGGACTCTCCGGAGAAGGAGAGCATAGAATCTGGCTCTGAGGAAACAGCGCAAGAGGTCGTCCAACTGCTTGAGCCAAAGTTTGACACAGTGATGAAAAAGATAGAAGAGATGGGTGAGACTTTTGCGGAGGTAACTCGTAGAGTGGAGGAGGTTGAACAGCATGTGACGGTGTTGAAGGACAGTGGACTGGCATTGGAACGGGCCACTCACAAACATCAGAAACAGATCAATGTGTTGATGTTAAAGGTTAATGATCTCGAGAACAGATCCAGGAGAGAAAATCTCCGCTTCGTGGGAGTGCCAGAGTCATGGTCAGAACAACAGCTAGCAGGCCTATTCAAGGAGTGGCTGCCAAAAGAACTGGGCCTGATGGATATACAAGGCAAAATAAGGGTGGAGAGAGTGCATAGGCTTGGTCAGCGGATGGACGGTAGAGAGCGACCAAGACCGGTGCTAGCGCGGATACTAAAAACTTTCAACACAAAGCGCTGCTATTACAGGCTTACCAGAAACAAGATCTGCGATTAGATAATAAGCCCATACTCATGTCTCAGGGTTACTCAGCGGCCCTTACCGCAAAGAGGAAAGAATTCTCTCCTATGTGCAGTGACCTAGCACGGGGGGGCATACGCTTTGCATTAAGCTACCCAGCTAAGCTACCCTAAGAATTTATTACAAGGGAGCAGCGCATGCCTTTGAACAGGCAACGGCAGCAAAGAAATTTATCGCCACTTTGCAACAGGAGAAGACACAGGATAAAGACACTTTGATTTATAAGACTCCGAATAACACGCTGAAGGAAAAGAGTTTGTCTAATGTATCTTGAGGGTGGACTAAAATGTAAATGAGAATTGGGATACAAGGGTTGACTTCAGCTGGGAGAGGCTGACCCGCCATACTGGAAAGTGTGGAGGGGCTCCCCTCCTCGCGGTATTGACAATTGTTTCAAGGGCGGGGTGGCAGGGAGGTGTGGACAGTGATCTACCCCTTCTTTGGGGTCTCTTGCCATGGCAAGATGGATGAATAAGAATTGAGGGGGGAGGTTGTGGGGGGGAATTGGGTTCGTTCTGGCATGAGTGTGCACTTTATGTTGTTGTTGAAGAAGCATGTAATGTATGACGGGTTATATAGGGGGACCGAGGGAGGGGGAGGGGGATGAGGGGAGGGGGGAAGGGAGGCAGTGGGGGTGAGAGGGGGGATAAGGGAGTAGGCATGGGAAGGAGAAGGTATAAGTCGGGAAAAGGGATATGGCAATTTTGCAGGACATACCTTGCCCCTGGGAAATGTGAACACTGCTCTGGAGCCGAAGTTGGGCGGCTTCTAGAGAATGGTGAGATGACTAATAGGCATAAAGTAGTCTCTGAGAAGGAGTGACACATAATATAAAGATAGTCTCCTGGAATGTGGGGGGGATTGGACCGCCAGTCAAACGTACCAAAATACTCCCAAGCTCTTAAAAGGAAAGGAGCGCAAATTGCGCTGTTGCAGGAGACCCATTTGAGCGCTGCAGAGCATGAGAAACTTGCGAGAGATTGGGTAGCGAAAACGTATGGGGCGTCCTCTGGGACCAAGAAAGCGGGATGGTGGTGCTAGTAAAGAGAGGACTACCATTAGATGTGAGCAATTGTGACGTGGACCCAAATGGAAGATATATCTTTTTGCATGCAAAACTGTTTACCGAGGAACTTTGGATAAGTAACATCTATGCCCCAAATGTGTACGATCATGGGTTTTTAAAGCCCCTGTTGGAGTTTATTAAGAAAGCAGGGAGGGGAAAACTGATCATGGCAGGAGATTTTAACTGTCCGCATGATTCGAACTTGGATAAATCAGGGAAAAGTGGAAAAGGGGCATGGTCTAAAAAAGGTATTGGATACCTGTGTAGGATGGGTGACATGGTGGACGTATGGCGGGCCTTGCACCCTGGGATGCGGGAATACACACACCAGTCTAGAGCACATTTGACCTGGTCACAAATTGATTATGTCTTGGTAAACGAAGGAGGATTCTCACAGATTGTGCAAGCAGGTATTGAACCAGTGGTGATTTCGGACCATGGGATGGTTTGGGTGACTTGGGATAGTCGAAGCCCGCCAAAAACAGGGTGGAGGTTTCCTACATATTTATGGGAGGATAGCGATTTTAGAGTGTATTTAGAGAAACAGTGGGACAAATACACCTTGTTCAATGATACCCCCCATTGCTCGCCTCTCCTGTTCTGGGAGGCCAGTAAAGCTGTGATGAGGGGAGTTATTATCACGTACTCTATTCAAAGACATAAACACTTAGATCATAGCCTCTTGGTATTGGAACGTACCGTGCAGGAGTTGCAAAGGAAACTTACGAGGACAGGAGATAGGGCAACAAACAGGAGTATACTAGGACTCAAACGACTCTTAACGAGTTGCTTCAGAGACAAGCCACAATGTCCCTGCAATATTATAAACATCAGCTGTATAAATATGGGAATAGGTCGGGGAGACTACTGGCTAGGGTGGTCAGAGACCCAGGGGGTACACGTTTTGTTCCAGTCCTGAGGAGTGATGATGGTGTTTTACAACATCAACCGCATCAGATAGTGGCTATTCTTAGAAATTGTTATGCCAAATTGTACACAGAGGAGGAGAGAGATTATGGAAAGTGTCAAGAGTTTTTGAACAAATTGGGTCTCCCAAAATTAAAGGAGGAGAACCTGCAGGTGTTGAATGCTCCCATAACCGGGGGGGGGGGGGGGGGGGGGGGGGGGTGGGGGGGGGGGGGGGGGGGGGGGGAATCCAAAAAATGATTCGAAATGGGAAACTTCATAAGGCTCCGGGGCCTGACGGCTTTAGCTCAGAGTACTATAAGATACTCGAACTTAGACTCACCCTGACATTAGAGGCAATGTATGATACAGTGCTTCAGGATGGCTGCTTTCCCAGGCATATGAGATGTGCAGATATCACCGTAATCCCGAAGGAGTGGAAGGACCTACAAGATCCAGCCTCATATAGGCCCATATCACTGAAACTTTGATATAAAAATCTTGGCTTCAATTCTAGCAGGTAAATTGAACCCAATACTGCCCCTTGTTGATCGATTCGAGGCAAGTGGGTTTTGTCCAGGGGCAGTATGCTACTAAGAATATTGCAAAATTGATCTTGGGGATGGAGTATTGTATGAAGGAGGAAATCCCGCTATTGGTAAGCTTAGACGCTGAAAAAGCGTTTGACAGAGTGGCATGGAAGTATCTATGGAATACACTACATAGCTTTGGTTTTTCGGGCACCTTTGTATAATGGGTCCAAGTTCTTTATGCGACCCCCCCCCCCCCCCAGGCCAGAGTGGGTGTGAATGGAGTTCTCTGACCCTTTTATCTTGGAAAGGGGCACGAGGCAAGGTTGCCCCCTATCGCCTTTGTTGTTTGTGCTATCTCTGGAACCCCCTTTGTGGGCAATCCAGAATGAGGCCCAGATAGTGGGTGTGAAGATGGGGGGGGGGGAGGATAGTGGGTGTGAAGATGGGGGGGGAGGAAACGAAGTTAAGTGCATTTGCTGATGATATGCTCCTTTGTCTGACTGAACCACAGGAGTCATTATCGCAGACACTTCATTTGATAAAACAGTTTGGTAGCTTCTCCAGGCTCAAAATTAATGCAAAGGTCAATGGCCTTAGATGTGGGTGGAAGAGTCAGACAGGGTTGGAAGGGCACTTTCCCATTGACGTGGGTGATGAGCTCGATCCGATATCTGGGTATTCAGTTACCAGATGCCCCTGAGAAGTTATATCAATTTAATATACTGGGAATGTTGGAGAGAGCTTGGGCGATGTTTTGTAGATGGACTTCTCTTCCTTTATGTTTGAGGGCGGATAGCCCTGTTCACTATGGTGGCGTTTCCAAGGTGGTTGTACAGTATGTACTCTGCCTTTTACCTATATGGGTGCTAGCCAAAGACTGGAAGTGTTTTGAAAGGAGCCTTAGCTCTTTTCTGTGGAGGGGTAGGCATGCTCATATTCCCCCGAGGGCCCTGATGGGACGTCGGGAGGAGGGGGGGATTAGAATTTCCTTCATTACGGAATTATAACCTCCGATACATGGTAAGACATATCTTGGGGCTCATGAAAGATGAAGGCGGTTGTGCCCCAGTACATCAACTAAACTGAGTATGTGCCCCACAGCATAGTTTGTATATATTGCATTCTGAAAAACAAAATATATAGGCAAACCGGCAGAGAGGGATATGCATGGGGGCCCTGAGAGCAGCATGGTGTGCCTTATGTGTACGCTATGGATGGGACTGGAAATGCTCTCAATTGCTTCCTTTAATGGGGAATCCAGAATTTCCTCCAGGTCTATTGCCGGCCATGCTTTTCCAAAGGTGGGCCCAAAAGGGTATACTTTGTATTGGAGATCTATGCAGCGAGAGAGGAGAGGGTATTGATAGCTTCCAGACCTTAAGTAAGCATTACCAATTACATAAGCATGAGTTTTATGGTTACCTTCAAATACGACACTATATCAGCGAACTATTGAGAAAGGTTCCCACATTGTTTGAAACGAGGAGTCTGAGATCCCTTATTGGAGAAATGGTAGAGAAAGACACCTGTACGGGGGATGGGAGGAATCTAGTGCGTCCCAAGGGGGATCAGGAATCTCTCTGTTGGTGCAGCGATGGGCTAGGGATGGTATGGAGGGGGTTACGTTGGAGCTCCTGCAAAGCGCTTTTGTAAAACTTCCTTCGGGAGTAAAACGGATCTACCTACAAGAACTTCAATATAAATTTTTATGGAGAGCGTATACAAGTGAAAAATGGGCATTTAAGGCGGGGTTAACAAGGATGCAAATTGCAGATGGTGTGGGATAATGGTGGGAACCTTACTGCACAAATTTTGGGAATGCCCCACGGTGCAGTGTCTGTGGCTGCATAGTTGTACCAAATTGGCTGGAATGCTGGAGATTCAAATTATTCACCAGATGGATGTCTGTCTGTTTCATAATTGGGACACGATAGACCAAAGAGTAGACTCCCATCAAAGGTCACTACTTGAAAGAGGTTTCTTAATAGTCAAGAAAATACTATTGGGTAAATGGATTGAAGGATCTCCTCGGAAGGTAGGACACTGGGAACAGGCAATGTTAGAGCTAATGCAGATGGAGAGGTTAACAGCAAAACAGCTTGGAGATAAACAATGGGAGAGCTTCATAGAGCTTTGGATTCCACTGATGAACACTATCTTCAAAGGTACGAAGCGCACTACTAAATGTGTGAAAGATCGTTGCCCTTGCATGCTTTTTTCACACCAAGAAGAGTAGTAGTAGGTGTGAGGGATGGGTGGGGATGGACTAAGGGTGGGGCAAGCCAGATTTAAGGTAATATCCAACCGAGAGGAGGGAGGGGAGGGAGGGAGAAGGGGGGGATTAGGCGGGTGGTTAGGAGGGCAGATGGGGGGGGGGGAGTCATAGTGTATTAGAACCCATAGACCATGACTCTTAGTCTCCATTATATCATGAGTTTAATATTGGTATTTCAATGTTAGGAGGAGATGTGCAGAAGATGGCAGTGGCTAGAATGATGTGAAAGTTTTGTCACTGTCGTGATGTTATGGCGTGTGGACTTAGAATTGTATGTTATTTCATATAAAAAAACAATAAAAAAGAGTTGAAATAAACAGCAAAGGAAATATATGTGCACACAGTAACACCAAGCGTATTTAAATTATAGGTAAATGAGCTGCGCATATTAAAATAGCATGCTACTATTGTCTGTGCTCAATGCAGAGAAATGTGTAGAGGATTACATAACCAGCCGAAGCACCAATATCACTATGCCTGGTTTGACTTAAACATCTTGTGCATACCCCCAACGGTATTTTGATGGCATCAGGGGCTTTACCTGATGTCTGAATCATCTGAGATGAAGTGTCAAACTTCCCCTCAGATGATCCAGGCATCGAGTAAAGTCCCCAATGCCATCAAAATACCATTGGGGGCCGGTGCTGCCAACACTGACCCCAACAGAAACCAAATCCCTAGTGGCCCAGTGGCCCTGATCCCACCCATCCAATAACAAAAGGCCTGGTGGCCCCCGAACACTTCACTCCCCTCCCGGTACCTTTAAGATGGAGTGGGAGCATTGTCCACGTGCTCTCACCCCTGCGCTGCCATCTTGAAAAATGCTGCCTGGCCCCGCACAATGCATCTTATATGCCTTATATGGCAGTCAAACCCTACCCAGTGCATCCCCAGGATGCACCGCGCAGGGATGGGGGTGCATGGGCAATACGCCCACTCCATATTAAAGGTACTGGGAGGGGGAGGGGGGTGAGGGATTCGGAGGCCACTGGATCTTTTGTTATTGGGTGGGTGGGAAGGAAAAGGGCCACTGGGTCACCGGGGGAGGGGGAAGGGTTTAATGGATGGAGGAAATTGGGGTGACCGGGCCACCAGGGATTTGGTTTACAAGGGGGGGAGTTAGTGCCCCTGACAGTATTTTGATGATATGGGACTTTCCCCGAGGCCTGGATCATCTGAGGTGAAGTGTCAAACTTCTCAGATGATCCTGTTTCTCTGGGAGAGCATGTCAAACTTATGTAGACTTCTGTGCACGTGTTCGCCTTGCTCTACTATTTAATGCTGACATTTGCATCACAATTTAACACATGGCTAATTTGCATATGCACCTCGTTTCTGCATACTAGTGCTGATGTTGCATGCTATCGGTGTGTTGCAAAAGGTGTACATAGCTAATAGCACGTAACTTCAGCGCCAGATTTCTGCATCGGCCCCTTAGAGAAGAACACTGCAAACTATAGCTACACAATGTAAGTTTCCACATTAGCAATCACCACCCAGGATCTAGGTGCCATCATAGATAACACATTGAAATCTGCTCAGTGTGCAGTGACAGCCAAGAAAGCTAATAGAATGCTATGAATTAGAAGGAAAGGAATGGAGAATAAAACAAAGGATATTGTAATTCCTCTGTATCGCTCCATTGCATGCCCATATTTTGATTATTGCATGCAGTTCTGGTCACTGCATCTAAAAAAAAGTAGAATTGGAAAAAAATACAGAAAAACGTTTATCAAAATGATAAAAGGGAAAGCATACTCACTCACCTGTAACAGGTATTCTCCAGGGACAGCAGGAATCAGTCCTCAACCTTTCAAAGAAAGCCTTTGGGAGATGCACCATGCATGCGTGGTCCCCTTCCCATCCAAGGGTGCCATCTTGCTCAGTCAATGGCATAACTAAGACAGCAAAAAATGGTACAGCTAAGGCAACTCTATGGGGAGGGAGGGAGGTTTGGGAGGACTGATTCCTGTTGTCCCCGGAGAGTATCTGTTACAGGTAAGTAACTACGCTTTCTCCAGGAACAAGCAGGAAGTCAGTCCTCACATATGGGACTCCCTAGCTACAGGCTACCAAGAACCAGTAGAAAACCATGACCCAGCTGTGAGAGCAGCGAATGAGTCCGAAGGACAGATCTAGAAGGACCCCAGTGTCCAAGGAGAACCCTTATTCCGGTAGCATGAACACAGAAGGGTCGGAGGGTACAAGTTGCTTAAACGCCAAAGAGATTACGAAGTATGGCCTGGCCAAAGGCACTATCTCATCGGGACTCTCTCTCCAGGCAGTAGTGATATGCAAAGGTGTGGACTGAAGACCAGGTGGCAGTCCGGCAGATGTCTGCCAGGCGGACATAGCGCAGGTTCGCCACTGAGGTTGCCAAGGTCCAGACATTGTGCCGAGATGCGGTGCTCCAGCTGGAGCCCAGCCTGCTCGTAGACGAGGGAGGCTTTGCGGAAGCCCTGGGTACGTTGTAGGTAAAAGGACAGGGCCCTCTTACAGTCTGGAGTATGAAGGACGGTCTCTGCCCTATTGGCGTGAGGCCATGGAAAGAAGGTGGAGAGCACCACCTCCTGATTGAGGTAAAACAAAGACATCGCCTTCGGAAGGAATTTGGGGTGCGTGTGCAGCACAATTCTGTTCTTGTAGAATCTGGTATAGGGCAGCTCTGCCACCAGGGCCTGAAGCTCGCTGACTCTGCAGGCAGAGGTGAGCGCCATCAAGAAGACGACCTTCCAGGAGAGGTACCGAAGATGACAGGTATCCATGGGCTTGAATGGCGGCCAAATGCGTTGCACTAGCACCATGATGAGATCCCACAATGCCGGGGGTGGGCGGATTGGGGGCTTGGAGAGTAGTAGGCCCCGTAGGAAGCGGGTGACGAGGGGCTGCGCTGAAAGAGGATTGCCCTTGATAGGGTGGTGGTATGCTGAGAGAGCACTCAGGTGCATCATGGAGTTGCAGTTGAGTCCAGCCTGAGAAAGATGAGACAGGTACTACAGCACCGTCTGCACGGTGCTGTAGTACCTGCTTCATCCGAGCACCACATGGAGAATCGGCACCACTTCAAGGCGTAGATCCATCTCATGGAGATCTTGCTGGAGGACAGGAGGATATCCTCTACTTCCCCCGAAAGGTGAAGGGGGCCAGGGCTACCCAATCAGCAGCCAAGCTATTTGCACCAAAGAACCCAGATTGGGGTGGAGGAGACGGCCGTCCTCCTGAGTCAGTAGCTCTGGAGAGTTCCCAAGAGGGACCATGGGCTCCATTGCTAAGTGGAGCAGCAGTGAGAACCATGGCTGCCTGAGCCACCAGGGGGCCACCATAATTAGTGACGCTTTGTCCCGGACGACCTTGAAAAGGGTCTTGGCAACCAATGACATGGGCAGGAAGGAGGCCCTCCGACCACGGGACGAGGAAGGCATGCACTGCCTCCTTGGAAGGGGTGAGGCTGGCAGGAACAGAATCGTGTCACTGGATTATTAGTCGAACTGGCAAAGAGGTCCATCTGAGGCATCCCCCAGAGTTGAAACAGCCATTGGGCTACTCTGGGTCAAATCCACCATTCATGCGGCTGGAGGACCCTGCTCAACCTGTCCACAAGGGTATGGTCCTGACCTGGCAGGTAAACCACTCTCAGGAGCATTCCTTGGCTGATCATATATGAGCAGAGCACTACTGCTTCCTGGCAGAGGGTGTACCACCATGTTCCCCCCTGCTTGTTCCGATAGAACATGGCAACCTGGTTGTCTGTCTGGACCAGTACCGACTGGTCTGTAGGTAATGGCAGAGGGCTTGGAGGGCCAGAAATATGGCCCTGAGCTCCAGGAGGTTGATCTGCTGTTGGCTTCCCACCCTGAAGCAGATGCTCCGCATGCGGAGGCCTCCACAGTGAGCTTCCCAGTCCAGCTGAGAGGCGTCCATAGTGTGAACCCGCTGGAAGATGGGGGTCTGGAAGGGCATGCCTGCCTATAGGTGCTGTGTCATTTGTCACCAGTTGAGCGACTCCACCAGCAGGTGGAACACAGACACTTTGTCCCTGAAGCGGTCGATGGCCTGTGTCCACTGGGATCAGAGGCAACATTTGGTTGCCCTCATGTGGAGGTGGGCATCCGGTATAACATGCACCATGGATGTCATGTGGCCGAGCAAGCAGAGCATGGAGCAAGCTGACACTAAGTGTTTCCACTGTACCTCTGCACCCTATGAACTCCAAGCTTTGCGTAGGAGTGAGATGAGACTTGGGGCAGTTTATGACGAAGCCCAGGTGTTCCAGGACACTGAAGCTCTAGCCTATGGCCAGCTATACCTCGGTGGCTGTTTCCTCTTTTATGAGCCAGTTGCCCAGATAGGGAAAGACGAAGGCTGCTTGGAAGCAGAGACAGGCAGCCTCCACTGCCAGGCATTTCGTGAAGACCCTGGGTGCGGAGGCCAGGCCGAAGGGTAGCACCATATACTGGTAGTGGTTGCCCTTGACCAAGAATCTCAGGTTCTGTCTGTGACTGGGATGGATGAGGATGTGGGTGTAAGCATCTTTTAGATCCAAGGAGTACAGCCAGTCTCCCTGCTAGAGGTAGGGCAGCAATGTTCCATGGCAGAGCATTCTAAACTTCTCCCGCACTGGAACTTGTTCAGGCTCTGAAGGTCTAGGATAGGCCTGAGGCTTCCAGTTCTTTTCGGCACGAGGAGGTAATGGGAATAGAACTCCTTGCCCTTTTGACAGTTCCATGGCCCTGACCTCGAGTAGACCTGCAAGCTCCTGCCGAAGCAGGGTCTGGTGAAGGGAAGTCCTGGAGGGCTCTCCTGGAAAGAAAGAGGGAGGGTGTCTGGTCTAGGTGGAGGTGACGACCACCTGGAGGGCTCAGGCATTGATGGTGATGTTTGGCCACCAGTGGGCAAAGTGGACCAGGCATCTCTCCCTGTCAGCAGCAGACCTCCCGAGGGTAGAGGGACTATGACCAAGGAGAAAAACTCCCCCCAGACAGGGCCAGAACTGGAATTGAGGCCTTGGGAATCCTCTGCTTATGGGAGCACTTAGCATGCTGCCCCTGCTGTGAAGCCCGGGAAGGCTGGTACTGCTGATAGCCTTGGTAGGCAGGTCCCATAGCTAGAGCCCTAAGCAGCAGATGGCAAGGGAAGGATAAGAATAGCAACTCTTAAGGGGAGGTAGGAGGGTAGTGAGGACTGATTCCTGCTGTCCCTGGAGAACACCTGTTACAGGTGAGAAACTACACTTTCTCCAGGAACAAGCAGGAAGTCAGTACTCAATTATGGGACTCCCCAGCTACAGACTACCAAAACCTATAAGCAAAGCGCCTCCGCGAAGCCATTTGCAGATGCCAGCGATCCAAAGGGAGCCCAAGTCCCTGGGTCCTAGGAGGGCCAAGCTCCCGGTAGCCACAGAAGGAGGATTGGAGGGCAGGAGTTCCTTATACCCCAAAAAGATAACAGAGTACAGCCTGGCCGAAGGCACTGTCCTGGCAGGACTCCCTCTCCAGGCAGTAGTGCAAAGCGAAGGTATTCGCTGAAGACCAGGTCACAACCCGACAGATGTCCGTCAGAGACACTGAGCGCAGCGAAGCCACTAACACCACCTTGGCACGGATGCCGTGCGCGGTGACTAATTGACCCAGCACAGCCCCAGCCTTCGCTTGCGCAAAGGCGATGCAGTCCACCACCCAGATGGAGAGGGTGCGTTTGGTGACTGCAACCCCCAGATGATTGGGATCGTAGGCGATGAATATCCGGTCGGTCTTGCGATGACCCTGGGTGCGCTGCAAGTAGAAGGCAACAGCCCTCTTGCAGGCGAGGGTATGCAGAAACGCCGACGCCCAGTCTGCGTGAGGTCTCAGGAAGAAAGTCGGTAAAACTATCTCTTGGTTGAGATGGAAATCTGAGGCAACGTTCGGTAGGAACTTTGGGTGGGTGCAAAGGACCACCCGGTTCCTGTAGAACCTGGTTGTAGGGGGCCGCGGCCATGAGGACTTGAAATTCAGCAACTCGCCAAGCCAAGGTCAGCACCACCAGGAAGACTACCTTCCAGAAGAGGTGCCGAAGCGAGCACATCGCCATTGGTTCAAAGGGCGGCTGCGTCAGCTGCATAAGCACGATGTTCAGGTCCCACTCCATCGGCGGAGGCCGGACTGGGGGCTTGGAGAGCATGAAGCAGGACACCACTGGCTGGTCAAAGAGGGGTTTACCCTTGACAGGAAAGTGATTGGCTCAAATGGCGCTCTGGTGTACCCTGACCGAATTGGATTTCAGTCCCACCTGCGAAAAGTGGAGGAGGTACTGCAGAACCCACCGGGTGGGAACAGGAGAACGGATTGACCTGAAACCTGCAACACCAGACTGAGAAGCGCAGCCACTTCAGGGCGTAGGCCCATCTCGTCGAGTCTTTCCTCGATGCAAACAAGACTTCCTCAATCTCCTCTGGGAGGTGCAGCGAGGCTAAAGAGACCCGTTCAAACGCCAGGCTGCTAGGGATAGCGAGTCCAGGTTCGGGTGAAGCATCTGTCCCTCCTCCTGCATCAGCAGACCCAGAGCACTGTCCAGGGGGACCGGGGGCTCCGACGAGAGCCGGAGTAGAAGCGGAAACCAGGGCTGAGGGGGCCACGAGAATCACTGATGTTCGGTCCCGCTGAATCTTGTGGAGGATCCTCGCTATGAGGAGTGTTGGGGGGGGGGGGAGGGGGGAACGCATAAAGAAACCCGAAAGTCCAGCTCAGGAGGAACGCATCCAGAGCTACCCTCCTCGGGTGCAGTATCGGCCCGCAAAAGTGGGGAAGCTGTGCGTTTGATGGACAGGCGAACAGGTCTATGAATGGAGTCTCCCAGCGGCAAAACAGATGGAGAACAACATCTGGACTGGGGTGCCACTCGTGCGGGCGGAGAAGCCTGCTGAGCCTGTCCACAAGGACACTGTCCTGGCCTGGGAGGTAGACAGCTCTCAGGGTCATGCTCCACTGTACTACGAAAGAGCAGAGGAGGACTGCCTCCCGGCAGAGGAGACGGGGGCCCGTATTTCCTTGCTTGTTTATGTAGAACATCATGACCTTGTTGTCTGTCTGCACGAGCACTGACTTACCTCACAAGTGGTGCTCGAAGACCCTCAAGGCCAACCAGACCACTCGAAGCTCGAGCAGGTTGATCTGCTACCAGGTTTCCTCGGGTGACCACCGTTCCTGGATATAGAGGTTGTCGCAGCCCGACAGCAAGGCATCCAAGGTCAAGATGAGCTCATGTTGCAGAGCCTGGAAGAGCATGCCACGAAGTAAGCTTTGGAGATTCTGCCACCAATCCAGGGAGCTGGATAGGCTGCACGAGACCGAGATGGGATCAAGAAGCCGGCCTGAGGCTTGGGACCATTACACCCTGAGGCACCACTGGGCTGCTTGCATATGCATGCAAGCATGGGGAACGATGTGTATCGCAGAGGTCATGTTGCACCTTCTGGGGCACATGACTCGCGCCGAGACCCTGGTTCAGCTTTGGACTACGGCAGCCAGAGCACAGAGGCGGTTCACGCATGTTCAAGGGAGGAAGGTGGTTACCCGTTCCTTGACGAGCAGTGCGCCGATGAACTCCAGTGCCTGCACCGGTTCAAGGTGAGACTTGGAGTAATTGATCAGGAAACCGAGGCACTCAAGGAAGAGGTGGACCGTGTGTGACGCCTCCTCGGCCGATGCGCCCGTGAGAAGCCAATCATCTAGGTTTGGGCAGACGGGTATGCCTTGCAGCCAAAGGTAGGCTGCGGCCGCCGAAAAGCATTTGGTGAAGACTCATGGGACTAATGCGAGCACGAGGGGGAGCACTCTGTACTGATAATGCTTCCCCTAAACCCTGAAATGCAGGAACTTCCTGTGCTTGGGGTGAACCGGGATGTGGGCGTAAGCGTCTCTGAAATCCAAGGAGCATAGCCAATCGCCCTGCTGGAGGAAGAGCAGCAGGATGCCAAGCGATAGCATTCTGAACTTCTCCCTCACCAGAAAGCACAGTTACTTACCTGTAACAGGTGATCTCTGGGAACAGCAGGAATTAGTCTTCACATATGGGTATCGTCGGTACCGACGGAGCCTGCGCGGGAACGCTCCCCAGCGTCCAAAAGGAAAGCTTTTGGGAGCATTCCACAGCGCCTGCACGCTGCCTTCCCGCCTTTCCCGTCTCTCTCCAGTTCGAGTTTTAAAGCTGAGACAAAGAGAGAGAGAGGAAAGGAAAGATAGAGAGATACAACTCCTAGGGGAGGTGGGAGGGTTGTGAAGACTAATTCCTGCTGTTCCCAGAGATCACCTGTTACAGGTAAGTAACTGTGCTATCTCCAGGAACAAGCAGGAATGAGTCTTCACATATGGGGACTCCCCAGCTAGAGATGCCTGGGAGATCACCCAGATTGTGAGTCCCTGGAGGGCTCCATCTCCACCTATGTATTTCAGGCATCCAGTGAGGGATGGAGAGCAGAAGTTGATTAGGTATGGAACAGGTGTTTGAGAACAGCCTGACCAAACAAGGCATCCCGGCGGGAATCCTTGTCCAAGCAGTAATGGGCTGTGAAGGTATGAACCGAGGCCCAGGTGGCTGCTCGACAGATTGGGTCGATGGACACAGAGTTTAGATGAGCCATAGAGGCTGCCATGGCCCTCACATTGTGAGCTGTGACATGGCCTTCCAGAGAAAGATTCCTACTCTGGTAGGCGAAAGAAATACACTGAGCAATCCAATTGGACAGAGTTCTCTTAGAGACTGGAAGTCCTAAATGGGAAGGATCAAAAGCAACAAAAAGTTGAGAGGACTTTCTATGTTGCTGTTCTTTGTAAATAGAAAGCAAGTGCTCTTTAGCAATCCAGGGTATGAAGACTCCTCTCTGCACTTAATGCATGAGGTCCTGGAAAGAAGACAGGTAAATATACCTCCTGGTAGAGATGAAAAGGTGAGACCACTTAAGGCATAAAGTGTGGATTAGTTCTGAGAACTACCTTGTCATGATGGAACCTTGTATAAGGAGGATTAGCCACTAGAGCTTGCAACTCACTGATACGGCGAGCTGAGGTGAGTGCAATGACGAAAATAACCTTCCAGGAAAGGAATTTCAAGGAGGTAGTGGCTAAGGGTTCAAAGGGTGGCTTCATAAGCTGGCCAAGAACGAAATTTAAGTCCCATGCCACTGGAGGTGGTCTAATGGGAGGTTTAGTTAAAAGAAGGCCTCTCATGAATCTTGCTATAAGAGGATGAGAGGAAATAGGTTGTCCATTAAGAGGCTTCAGGGATGCTGCAATAGCACTCAAATGGATCCTGATTGAATTTGTTTTAAGGCCTGCATGGGATAAATGCAGTAAATAGTCTAGTAACGAATTCAAGGGTATTGTAGAAGGGTTAAGACCATTTTCTGCACACCAAATGGAAAACCTTTTCCATTTAAAAGCATAAGAGCGTCTGGTGGAAGGCTTTCTGGAAGCATGAAGGATATCCTTCACTTGCTGAGAAAGGTGTAAATCTTGAAGGTCTAGGCCTTCAGCAACCAGGCCCTGAGATGAAGAGACTGAGGATTTGGATACCACAGGGTTCCCTCTTCTTGGGAAAGGAGATCTGGAGCAGACCACAGGTCCAGGGAGGGAGCTTGAGAGAGATGCAGAAGTAGAGGGTACAACACTTGGCGTGACCAATGTGGTGCTATGAGGATCATAGACCCCTTGTCTCTCTGAAGCTTGAACAGAGTCTTGGATATTAGGGGAATAGGTGGAAAGGCATAGAGGAAGTCTTGCCCCCAATGAAGGAGGAAGGCATCCTTGGCCTGAACTCCCTGACATGGAATCCTGGAACAAAACCGGGGAAGTTTGGCATTCCACGGACTTGCAAACAGGTCTATGTCTGGGGTACCCCAAATCCGAAAAATTCTGGCTATCTGGTCCCCATGGAGGGACCATTTGTGTGGAAGCAGAACTCGACTGAGTCTGTCTGCCCAAGAGTTTTGAACCCCTGGAAGATACACTGCCATGAGATGGATTTGATGATCTCTGGCGAAGGCCCACAATCTCAGAGCTTCGTTGCAAAGCGACAGAGAGCCCGTCCCCCCCTGCTTGTTTACATAGAACATGGCTACCTGATTGTCCGTATGGATGAGGACTGTCTTGTAGCTGAGCAGGGTGTGAAATACTCTGAGAGCTAAGAAGATTGCTCTGAGCTCTAAGAGGTTGATATGAAGAGATGTCTCCTGTGGAGACCAGATGCCTTGAGTGGAGAGATCTTGGAGATGAGCTCCCCAACCCCTTGGAGAGGCATCTGTTGTAAGGGTTGCTTGGGGTAGCACCTGTTGAAAGGGGGACACCAACAACAGATTTTGAGTGGACATCCACCAGTGGAGGGACCAAAAGAGGCGACTGGAGGTTGCTATTTTGTCTGACAGGCAACCTGATGCCTGGGTCCATTGGGAGGATAGAGTCCACTGCGCTGCCCTCATGTGAAGGCGAGCATAAGGAACCACATGCACTGTGGATGCCATGTGGCCTAAGAGTTGCAACATCTCTCGAGCAGTTAAACGGGATTTTAACTGAATCTGGGAGGCTAACTGCACCAGGCGTAGGCAACGGGCTTGGGGAAGATAGGCCCTTGTAGTTGTGGTATCCAGTAAGGCCCCTATGAACTCTAGAGACTGAGTAGGGGTGAGATGGGATTTTGGAATGTTGATTACCAGTCCCAGATACTGAAGAACACGCCTCGTGCAGGCCAGGGAAGTCTGGGCCTCTGATTGGGATGGGCCTCGGATGAGCCAGTCGTCCAGATATGGAAATACGAATATCCCCAGAGTGCGTAGGAATGCAGCTACCACTGCCATGCATTTTGTGAACACTCTTGGAGCAGAGGCCAGACCGAAAGGAAGCACTGTGTATTGGTAGTGCTTTCCTTGGTAAAGGAACCGAAGAAACCTTCTGTGTGTTGGATGGATGAGGACATGGGTGTACGCATCCTTGAGGTCTAGAGAACAAAGCCAGTCCTGACTCTGGAGGTATGGAAGGAGAGTACCAAGAGAAATCATCTTGAATTTCTCCTTGCATAGAAACTTGTTCAACTTTCTGAGATCTAGGATGGGTCTGTAGCCCCCTGTTTTCTTTGGGATGAGAAAATAGGGGGAGTAGAACCCTGAGCCCTGTTGAAGTAGGGGTACTTCCTCTATTGCCCCTTGGGCAAGGAGGGTAGCAATCTCTTGACCTAAAAGGTCGAGAAGAGACGTTGGAGAGTTGAACTGTTTCACCATGGTGTGAGGAGGAAGGTTTAAGAAATGTTGTTTGTATCCCTTACAATGGAGAGGGTCCATTGCTCTGCGGTGATTTGTTCCCATCTGGGAGCAAAGTGAGCTAACCTTCCTGGGATGGTGAGAGGCTCTGGATGTTCTAGAGCCAGAAATGCTAAGTTCTCTAGTGGAAAGTCAAAGGCCCTGAGGAGGCTGAGGCTGTTGGGCCGTAGCAGTCCTGGCAGCCTGAGGCTTGGCCTGTTTTGGTTGTTGCTGTCTCTTTGTAGCAAAACGACCCTGAGAAGAGGCTTGACCATAACCAGAAGAAAATTTCCCTTTTTTTGGGAAAGATCCTTTCTTGAATAACCTCTTCTTGAAAGGAGTAGTAGTAGACTTGGAAAGTCTATCTAAAGCAGAGTTTTCAGCATCCATCTGGGTGGCTTTTGCTTGCCAATCTTTGCCAAACAGATTTTCCCCTGTACAGGGAAGGTTGCCCAGACCATCCTGTACCCAGGATTCCAAATCAGAGGCTTGTAACCAAGCTACTCTGCGTGCGCCTATGGCAATAGCCGAAGCTCTACTGGCACCCTCAAAGGAATAAAAGGCTGCACGATTGGAAAACTTGGATACATCCTGTGCATGTTTAAGCCAGGTAATATATTCCTCTCTCTTATCTTCTGACATAAAAGGAGATAAGGTGTGTAGATGGCCTGTAACCTCTTTTAGAAACATCCCCATATAGAGACTATAGGAGTTGATTCTGGCTACAAGCATACTGGCCTGGAAGATTTTCCTGACAAAAGCATCTAAGGTTCTGCATTCTCTTCCTGGAGGAGCAGAGTGTCTCTTTGTGCTCTTGATTTTTTTCATAGCAGACTCTACCACAATAGAGTGGTGAGGAAGCTGAGTCTTATGAAATCCAGGACAAGGAGGAACACGATACATGGTCCAACCTACGAGAAAAAGGAGAGGTGGTAAGAGGAGTTTCCCATATACCTAACATGTGGTCATAAAGAATCTCATGTATTGGTAAAATGGCTGCCTCTTTAGGAGCCTTAGGATATTGAATATCATCCAATGTTTTGGCTCTGGGCTCAGTTTCAGAGGCTACTGCAATGGACAGACTTCTGGCCACCTCCCTGATGAAGTCCTGGAAAGACAAGTCCTCAGGAGGAGACATTCTCCTTTTTGGAGAAGAGGGTTCCTCAGGACAAATCTCCGATGCTTCAATAGAAACCTCTGATGCATCAGATTCATCAGAGGAATCGAAGTATCGACTGTCTGGATGCTCTCGTAGATCCCGATACGAGTACCGAGAGGTATCGACATCAGGAGTCATTGGTACCAGATCGGTACTAATAGGCATCACTGGATACTGTATCGCTGCTTTCGGTGCTGATGCCGATGCAAGCGGTACTGGTATCGGAACCGGAGCTGGATCCGGAACCGGAATCGGTATCGACAACGATGTTTGTTGTTGTACCGAGGGCGTCGCAGCTTGTATGAAGGCCGTAATGGCACACTGCATGGTCAGAATGTTCTGATCCATCGACGCCACCAATGTCTGGATGTCGGTACCGGGAACCACCGGTACCCCAGAACATTGTAACAGGTGATCGGTCGAGGCCGTGCCATCGATGTCAACCTGTGACCCCATAGATAATGCTTTGGAAGCCGGAGCCTCCCGCCGGGGTAATTCTGCCGGTGTGGATTCCTCAATGGTGTTGTCGGGAACATCTCGATACTTAGAGGGAGATGTACCCTTTGAGGACCGACCGGACTTAAGTTTTGTTACCTGAGATCCATGGGATGAAGAAGCAGACCTGGAAGACGTCGATGCTACCGAAGCTGCATCGGAGGGAAACAGGGTACTGAGCTTGTCTGCCCGATTCTGTAACCCTCTTTTAGACATCATGGAGCAGGACTCACAATCAGCGATGGAATGGACAGGACCTAAACATTTTAGACACCAATCATGGGTGTCTGTGACAGAAATAGTGCCACTGCACTTTGTGCACTTTTTAAACCCGGAGGCGGGCTTTTCCATGAGGAAAAAGACTGTAGGCCTAGGGCCACAGAAAAAAGTGCACTGAGGCAAAAAGAAGGGGTTTTTTGGTTTTTTTTTAAAGAAGAAGAAAGACCGGCGGTACCGGTCTTCGAGAAGGCAGACACGCGACTAAAGAAAATAAGAATAAGAAAACAAGAAAATAGAAATTCTTCAGCGGTGACAAGAAACACGACCTGCTGGCTCCATGGAAAAGAAGAACTGGAGAGAGACGGTTGGGAAAGGTGGGAAGGCAGCGCGCAGGCGCTGAGGAATGCTCCCAAAAGCTTTCCTTTTGGACGCTGGGGAGCGTTCCCGCGCAGGCTCCGTCGGTACAGACAATACCCATATGTGAAGACTCATTCCTGCTTGTTCCTGGAGATAGTTGTTCAGGTTCCTGAGATAGAGGATGGGGCGCAGGCCCCGTGTCTTCGGAACGAGGAAGTAACAGGAGTAGAAACCCTGACCTCGGAGATGCAGTGGGACCCTTTAGACCATCCATTGACAGAGGAGATTGTCCAATTCCTGCTTTAAGCAAGCCTGGTGTGAGGGAAGCCGATTAGGCTCCACTGGGGAGAAGGGAGGGGGACGTCTGTCCAGATGGAGACAGTAACCTTCCCAGACGACCTGGAGGACCCAGGTGTCCGATATGATGGCTTCCCACTCGGGGGCAAAAAGGAACAGACGTCCTCCTACCGGCGGGAGCACTGCCGGAAGACAAGAGGCCATGGCATTTGGCATCAAACCCCCGGAGCTGGCTGGGGTGGTGCCAGTGGTTGGGTCTTGGGCCCCTTAGGTTTCCAGTGGCCCTGAGCTCCACCCTTACCTTGGCCGCTGGGCATCACCGCCGAGGAGGGCGGATAGGGTGGATATCCTCAGTAAGGAAGTCCCTTCCTCTGAAAGAAGGGCTTCTTGCTGTGCTGTTTCTTCCAAGGAAGAGATGAGGTTTTCCGAGAGAGACGGTTATGGGTTACGAACTCCGTCTCAATCTCGGCTGCCTTGACCTCCATGGGCTTGCCGAACAGCTGTTCGCTGAGGCAGGGAACATCCAGGAGTTTCTCCTGGACCCACTGTTCCAGGTCTGAAGACTGGAGCCATGTTTGACGACGGGCTCTGACACCAGCCACTGCCAGATGGGCGGAAGTCTCAAATCCATCATACGTAGCACGAAAGAGGTATTTTGAGCAGTCCTCGACTGATCTCAGGAGGGTCTGAAATCTGAGACATTGGTCACCTTCGAGGCCCGCGGAGTAACCACTGAGCTCTTTAGCAAGGTTATGAAGGAACATGCCTAGATGCGGCATGCCAGCATGGATCCCTGATAAGCCTTACGCCAGAGAGTGTCAAGGGTATGGGATTCTCTGCTGGGTGGAACCGAAGAATGTGACACTGGGCTCTTCTGCTTCCACATCGCAGATTCCACTACCATGGAGATATGAGGAAGCTGGTCCTTTAGAAGCCCAGGGCCGCGCTGGACTCTGTACATGGCATTGAGTCTTTTACTAATGATAAGAATTGAGGTGGGTGCTTCCCACATATGGAGGAGCAGCCGGTCAATATGGACAGCACAGGGACCAAGAGAGACTCCGCTGGAGACTTATATTGCAAAATGTCAAGTTCCTCTGCCCTTGATTCTTCCTTACTCTGCGTGGGCAGATTGAGGGCCCAAGCTATATCCTGCACAAATATCAAGAAGGAGGTATCTTCAGGGGGTGACCGCCTTTGCGATAAGGGCAGGGATGGGTCAGAGGGAAGGTCCCTATGGGCGCGGGTTTCAGGGGATGTGTCCCCGTCCGATTCTCAGCCCAAGAGGTCTGAGAAAGAGTCGGAGTTGGGCTGAACCCCACGTCTGGTGGCCAAGGCACGTCTGGAGCCAGAGGCACTGACTATGGAAGACCTCGCTCATTTTGGACCCTCAGTCTCGAGGCACGAGCCAGCTGTGCTGGGCAAGAGCGTCTGCTGGTCAGCTAGGGAGGCAGAAACGCTGCGCTGTAGTGCCGGCATATGGGACTCCCACTCAGGAGTGGGTCCCTGGGATGCCAATGCCAGGATTACCGAGTCTGGTGTGGAGAAGGAGAGGGGTTCCTCACCGGAGGCCTCCATGTCCGTATGAGGTACTGTTCAAGGCTGCTCCTTGTCTGTCTCTCGGGAACGCTGGGGAGGGCTAAGGGAACGAGCGCAAGACCGTTCACACTTATGAGGAGCCCCCAACAGCATCTTCGAGGTCGTCATCTTTTTTCGCTGTTCCACCTCGGGTGAACCTGCAAGTGGTGGATCAGTGGAGTGGGGCGCCACCGGAGGACTCCGGTGCTCACTTACGGAAAATGTTGTCTGACTTCTGCTTACGGCTTTCTTTGTAAGGCCTTAGCGGACATTTTCTTGCAAAGTGAGCAGAGTTTCAGGTTGTTGTCAGCCCCCAGGCACCGCAGACAACAGTCGTGGGTGCCCATGAGCGACATGTTTTTGGAGCATCTGTCACATTTTTTGGAGCTGGTGGCCATAGGGGCAAAAAGAGCCCCTGTGAGGTCATATACCCTTGAGGCCAGCAGTTAGAAAAAGGGCACAAAAAGGATCCGAAGTAAGGGGGGGGAAGAAGAAAAGAAAACTGAAGGGAAAATCAGGGTTCCCCTGGCCCACAGCCGAAGCAGGGGCGACGGGGAGGACAGGAGAGAACCAGTACAACTGAAAAAAGGCCAAAAAGCCAAAGTAGAAAAAACCTTTTCTGAAGGGCTCCACGGAAAAAGGGAGACTGGGCAAGATGGCACCCTTGGGCAGGAAGAAGACAACGCATGCGTAGCAGCAATCCCAAAGGCTTTCTTTGAAAGCTGGGGAATTGCTCCGTGCAGGCTCTGTCGCTGCTGACGTCACCCATAAGTGAGGGCTGACTTTCTGGAGAAACACTACATCAACTGACTCACCTTTGTCTACCTGTTTATTCACACCTTCAAAAAAAACATAAAAGATTAGTAAGATAAGACCTTCCTTGGCCTCTACATATTCGGTAATTTTGTTTTTTTATGATGATTTCCATAATTTCTCCTGGTACTTACGTCAGGCTCACCGGTCTGTAGTTTCCTGGATCACCCATGGAACCCTTTTTAAAAATTAGCGTTACAACTGGCCATCCTGCAATCTTCAGGATTACAGATGATTTTAATGATAGTTCACAAATTACTAATAGCAGGTCTGCAATCTCATATTTCAGTTCTTTCAACACCCTTGGATGTATACCATCCGGTCCAGGTGATTTGCTACTCTTTAGTTGATCAAATAGTTGTAATACATCTTCCAGGTGTATCGATATTTTTTTCAGTTCTTCCGCAGTATCTCCTCTAAATACCATTTCAGTCATAGGTAGCATTCCTACATCTTCTTCAGTAAAGACTGAAGCAAAGAATTCATTTAGTCTCTCCGCTATGGTCTTGTCCCCTCTTACTTCCCCTTTTACCCCTCTATAATCCAACCGACTCTCTCACAGGTTTTTTGCTACAAATGTACTTGAAGAAGTCTTTATTATGTGTTCTGGCTTCCACAACAAGCTTCTTCTCAAATTCTCTCTTTGCCTGCCTTCTCAATGCCTTGCATTTAATTTGCTAGTGCTTGTGTTGTTTCCAGTTTTCGTCATTTGGCTCCATTTTCCATTTCCTGAAAGATATTTTTTGGCAATAGCTTCTCTGACCTCACCTTTAAGCCATGCTGGCAGCTTTTTGGACTTCCTTCCACTTTTCTTAAAGTGTGGAATACAATTGGTCTGGGCTACCAAGATAGTATTTTTAAAACACCCAAGCTTGATGTAAATCTTTAACCTTTGCAACTGCTCCTTTTATTTTTTTCTTATCTTCCTCATTTTATCACAGTCTCCCTTTTGAAAGTTAAAAGGTAGTACTGTGGATTTCCTTACCATCCTTCCTTCATTTAATAAATCAAACGCGATCATGGAACGTGAATGTGTGATAAAGCAGCATTAAATATCAATTTATGTCCATAAATCATTCATTTATTATCAACTTTTATAACTGTTTCAGCGGATCAAGCTGGGTATACCAAATATCCTTGTTTTCTGTGTCTATGGGACAGTCGAGACCGACAAAATCACTGGACCAAGAAGAGTTGGCAGCCGAGGGTGCTAACAGTTGGTGAAAAAAATGTCCTCCGAGAAACTTTGGTACCTTCCCATAAAGTTTTTCTACCACCTGTCCACATAAAATTGGGATTGATGAAGCAATTCGTAAAATCACTTCCAAGAGATGGAGAATGCTTCAAATACTTGGTCACCAAGTTTCCAGGCCTTTCAGAGGCAAAATTGAAGGAAGGTGTGTTCGTCAGACCAGACATTAGAAGGCTTATAGTTGATCAAGAGTTTGTCAATACCATGACGGATCCTCAAAAAGAAGGGTGGATTGCATTTAAAGAAGTCGTACAGAAATTTTTAGGCAATAATAAAGATCCTCACTACAAAAAGATCGTCGGACGAATGCTGAAAGCATTTCAAGCTTTAGGTTGCCTGATGAGTTTGAAAGTGCATTTCCTCCAGTCCCACCTTGACTACTTTCCTGAAAATATGGGAGCTGTGAGTGAGGAACAAGATGAACGGTTCCACCAAGACATTAAAGAGATGGAAAGGAGATACCAGGGAAAATGGAGCATTACAATGATGGCAGACTACTGTTGGATGCTTCAGAGAGACATTCCAGATGCTACTCAAGCATAAATGCACCAAGAGGAGCCTCACAAGGAAGAAGAATCGAGTTTAGTGTGTGCAGATGAGCTCATTTCAGTTCAAAAAAGTATTTTCATGAAAATATTGTAATAAAACTTAAATTTTATAAGTCTATTTCCATTTATTTTGAGGTATTGCCTTATTTAACATAGTTATCTAAATTGCCAGGAAACGTGATTTCCTATGACAAAATGGAGGTCATTTTTGGATTCAGCGCACCAAAAAACAAAGATTACATGGAATAACCAAAACAGCTCTCAAAAAATAAATCTTTTGCAGACCTGTGTTATGCAATATATGTTCACGTTTTAGACTAAAATGCTGTTAAGCACTCTGAGATGTTGGCTGAAAGGTGAAAATAAAAAAAATTATGACGGTGCGAGATTACAGTTATGCTTCTTCATGGGCCGTATAGTAATTCAAGCATCAATCAACTGTTGATATGTAACTGAAATGACATGCTTAGGTAATCTGCCCGAGAAATTTCGCACAATGGATCCCTGTCTGTCGGGATGATGGCTTCCCGCACCCATGTTACTGATATCTTTTAGTAGTATTGGATAATATTCGTATGGAATATCACTATTGCCACATGACCCCAACACCCTTATCCCTTGCACCATATCTGGTGTTCCACTAAGGACTAGGTCCAAAATGGCTTCCCCTATGGTTGGTTCATGAACCAGCTCCTCCAAGAAGCAGTCATTTATTTCATCTAGAAACTATCTCCCTAGCATATCTTGCCGTGACACTGACCCAGTCAATACCGGGGTAAATTGAAATCACCCATTATTACTGTGTTAGAACTTTTGTTAGCTTCCCTGATTTCTTTGAGCATTTCATCATCCATTTGTTCATTCTGGCCAGGTGGTCAATAGTATACCCTCACTGCTATGGCCTTCCCTTTCCCACATGGAATTTCAATCCATTGAGATTGTACAGTGAATTTTGCTTCCTGCAAAATTTTAATCCTTTGTGACTCAATGCCTTCTCTAACATGGAGCGCAACCCCTCCACCAATTTGATCTTCTCTATCATTACAATATAGTTTGTACCCAGGTATCACAGTGTCCTACTGGTTGTCCTCCTTCCACCATGTCTCTGAGATACCAATCATATCTAGCATCTCATTTAATGCTATATATTCTAACTCTCCCATCTTATTTTTTTAGACTTCTAGCATTTGCATACAAGCATTTTAGATGCTGTATTTTATTCATATTAATCTGGTTATCGGTAGGCAGGGGTAATTTGGAATCTTTAAGCTCTATCTGCTCTGTACTCAAGGGCATTTGGGCTACTTTTATCTTTACTGGAACCTCTCTACTGATATGCCCTAACTTCAGTCTTTGGCTAGTATCCTTCAAGGATACATTGTTCCGAACCATGCGCTCTTGGGCCACTGTCGGCTTTCCCCTATTATCTAGTTTAAAAGCTGTTCTCTTTCTCCTTTTTAAAGGTTAATGCCAGCAGCCTGGTTCCGTTCTGGTTAAGCTGGAGCCCATCCCTTCGGAAGAGCCCCTCCTTTCCCCAGAATGTTCCCCAGTGTCATGAGGTGCAGCGGTCAGAGCCCATGGAGATAGGGGATTCTGAACGAAACGGAGCTATCTTTGACAGCTCAGAGATACACATGGCCAAAGGTTGCCATAGGAACTATACACAAGCTATTTCACGTGGTGTAGGGGAACGCCCAGACCCAAAGCTAGCTCGTGGCTCATCAGGGGATGAGGGGCAGCTGACAAGGGGCGGAGCCAACATCACAAGCTACGCAGTTAAAAATCACTCACCTGAGAGTAGAGGAATGGCTAGAGAGGGAGCTGCTAGAGAGAGAACTGCTGAGGAGAGACGTGCTGGCAGGGAGAGAAGTCCCGATAGCAGGAGAACTCCAAGCAAGGAGAGAAGCTTGAGAGGCAGGAGAGAAGGATCTCCATGCTGGTTAAAACCAATTGCTGACCAAAGGAGACTACCAGGGAGGTGCAGTGCTGAGAAACCCAGGAAGGGCTGTTTGGAAGAGCAGTGCACAGCTGACCAGTGCTTCCGAGAACCTTGCTACAGAGGAAGCAGAGGTAGCAGCTCTGAGGCCAGGCTAAGGCAAGACCAGTCACCCAGCACAAGGTACCAAGCAGGAGAAAACCATTATCCTGAAGATAATTGGGTGCCAAGGAGAAAGCTCAAACAGACACGGAGTGAAAAGCCTTCCCACGAGCAGAGCTGTGCTCGAGGGAGGAACGTTGAAGGGAAACTGCTGAAAGGTAACCTTATTCTTCCTAATAGGAAAAGCTTAGACTATAGCAGTCAGCCCTGTACTTATCAAGAATTATGTGCTGCCTCTGAGAGAGACTATAGTGATTACGGTAATTACCCATCCACCTCTAGGCTGGTGGTGGAAGGGAACTCCCAAAGCTATAGAGAGGAACTCAGCAGTCCGAACAGAAGTTTCACTCACCGGGAAACTTACCCAGATATAGAAGAGATGCAATGTGATCCGTGTGAGGAGTCTAACGGTGATATTTACATGGACTGTACATATACCTTATCTGATAGCATATCTTCTCTATGCTGAAGAGCTGTAGGAGCTAATTCATAAAGAAAACAGACAGGAAGAGTTTTGTGAAGGAAACTGTTTTCTTTTACCATTTTTGCCTCCATTGTGAAAGCTGAAGAGAAGCATATCCTTTGTTCAGATGTTTCTTTATCTTTGATACCAGACGTATGGTTTTTGTGTTGCCTTATTTCATTGTGTGAAAATCCAACCCTGGGAAGGGAATAAATCCTGTTTAAATCCTTATCATTCCGACTACAACTACTTTCTTTTTGCTAATGTTGTGGAACTACAAATCCCAGAGGGCATTGCCAAGCCTCTCTACTATACTCCACAACTATTAAAGAACTTACCCTGCTAATCCACCCATGCCTATGGCCTCTGGGGGGTGAGTGGGCGACACCAGTTCCTAAAAAATCCAAAACCCTCATCCTTGCACCATTGTCTCATCTACGCATTGTGACTCTGGAGTTCTGCCTGCCTTTTGGGTCTTGTGCATAGAAGGGGGAAGCATTTTGGAGAATGCTACCCTGGAAATTCTGGATTTCAACTTCCTACCTAAAAGCCTAAATTTAGCCTCCAGAACCTCCCTACAGCACAGTTACTTACCTGTAACAGGTGATCTCTGGGAACAGCAGGAATTAGTCCTCACATATGGGTACGTCGGTACCGACGGAGCCCGTGCGGGAAAGCTCCCCAGCTTCTTAGAATAGAAGCTTTTGGGACCTCCCACTGCACATGCGCACTGCCTTCCCGCCTTCCTGAACAGCTCTCCTCAGTTTCGAGTTTATAGCTGAGTCAACAGAGAGAGGACAGGAAGATAGATAGATAAAAGATACAACTCCTAGGGGAGGTGGGTGGGTTGTGAGGACTAATTCCTGCTGTTCCCAGAGATCACCTGTTACAGGTAAGTAACTGTGCTATCTCCAGGAACAAGCAGGAATAAGTCCTCACATATGGGGACTCCCTAGCTTAGATGCATGGGATCCCCTGTAAAGGTTCGCCATCTTCGGATGGATCTCAGGCATCCATTCTGGGAAGGTGGGCAGGAGTTGTTTAGGAATGGAACAGGTGCTTGAGGACAGCCTGGCCAAACAAGGCATCCCGGCGGGAGTCCTTGTCCAAACAGTAATGGGCTGTGAAGGTATGAACCGAGGCCCAGGTAGCGGCTCGACAGATCTGATCTATGGAAACAGAGTGCAGATGAGCCATAGAAGTTGCCATGGCCCTCACATTGTGAGCAGTGACATGGCCTTCCAGAGAAATGTTTTTGCTCTGGTAAGCAAAAGAAATACACTGAGCAATCCAATTGGAAAGTGTACGCTTGGAGACTGGAAGTCCCAAATGGGAAGGATCAAAGGCCACAAAAAGTTGAGAAGACTTTCGATGTGGCTGAGTCCTATTAAGGTAAAAAGCGAGAGCTCTTTTACAATCCAGAGTATGAAGGTTCCTCTCTGCATTGGATGCATGAGGAGCTGGAAAAAAGACAGGTAGATATACCTCTTGATTAAGATGAAAAGGCGAGACCACTTTAGGCATAAAGTGGGGATTCGTCCTAAGGACCACCTTATCATGATGAAATCTTGTGTAAGGTGGATTAGCCACTAAAGCCTGCAGCTCACTGATGCGGCGAGCCGAAGTGACTGCAATGAGGAAGATGACCTTCCAGGAAAGAAATTTCAAGGAGGTGGAAAACATTGGCTCAAAAGGTGGCTTCATAAGTTGACCGAGCACTAGATTCAAATCCCATGCGACCGGGGGTGGTCTGATGGGAGGTTTAGTGAGAGTCAGGCCTCTCATGAATCTTGCAACAAGAGGATGAGAGGAGATAGGTTGTCCATTTATATGTTTCAAGGATGCTGCAATAGCACTTAAATGGACTCTTACCGAATTCGTCTTGAGGCCGGCATTGGATAGATGCAGGAGATAATCAAGAAGAGAATTCAAAGGAAGTGCCAGAGGGTCAAGACCCTGCTGAGCACACCAAATGGAAAAACGTTTCCATTTGAAAGCATAGGAACGCCTGGTAGAGGGTTTCCTAGAGGCAGAAAGGATATCTTTCACTGGTTGGGAAAGATGAAAGTCTTGAAGGCTTAAGCCTTCAGTAACCAAGCACTGAGGTGAAGGGATTTGGGGTTTGGGTGCCACAAAGTCCCCTCCTCCTGAGACAGGAGGTCTGGCGCAGCTCCCAGATCCAAGTAGGATCCCTGGGAGAGCTGTAGAAGTAGAGGGAACCACACTTGGCGTGGCCAGCGTGGAGCTATGAGGATCATAGTTCCATGATCCCTCTGGAGTTTGAACAGAGTCTTGGGAATCAAAGGAATGGGTGGAAAGGCATATAGGAATGCCTGATTCCAATTCAGGAGAAAGGCGTCCGTAGCCTGAGCTCCCTGACACGGAGTTCTGGAACAGAACCGGGGAAGTTTGGCATTCCACGGACTTGCAAAGAGGTCTATGTCCGGGGTCCCCCATTCCTGAAAGATTCGGTTTATTTGGTCCAAATGTAGGGACCATTCGTGTGGCAGCAGAACTCGACTGAGCCTGTCTGCCCGAGAGTTTTGAACTCCTGGGAGATACACTGCTAGCAGGTGAATCTGATGCTCTCTGGCGAAGGCCCATAGTCTTAGAGCTTCGTTGCAAAGCGACAGAGAGCCCGTCCCTCCTTGTTTGTTTATGTAAAACATGGCCACCTGATTGTCCGTCTGAACTAGGACAGTGAGGTTGGCTAGGAGGGAGTGGAAGACCTTGAGGGCAAGGTAAATTGCTCGCAGTTCCAGAAGATTGATATGAAGGGTGGTCTCCTGTAGAGACCAAGTGCCCTGAGTGGAGAGAGTTTGCAGATGGGCTCCCCACCCTGTTTGGGAGGCATCTGTTGTGAGGGTTGCTTGGGGTAGCAATGGTTGAAATGGAGCCCCCAACAACAGATTCTTGGTGGAAGTCCACCAGTGGAGGGACCAAAACAGACGATCGGAGGTTTGTATTTGGTCTGAGAGCGCTCCTGACGCCTGAGTCCACTGAGTGGCCAGGGTCCATTGAGCTGCTCTCATATGAAGACGAGCATAGGGCACCACATGCACTGTGGAGGCCATATGACCCAGTAGGCGTAGCATTTCCCTGGCTGTCAAGTGAGTGCTGGACTGAGCTTGGGAGGCCAAACTCAGGAGGCGCTGGCCTCGAACATGTGGAAGGTAGGCCCTTGCAGTGATGGTGTCCAACTGGGCCCCTATGAATTCTAGAGATTGAGTAGGGATGAGTTGGGACTTGGGAAGGTTTACTACCAGTCCCAGATACTGCAAAAGGCTCCTTGTGTGGTCCAGGGAAATCTGGGCCTGTGACTGAGTTGGAGCTCGGATGAGCCAGTCGTCCAGATATGGGAAGACAAAGATTCCCATGCCTCTTAGAAATGCGGCTACGACTGCCATGCATTTTGTGAATACTCTTGGAGCAGAGGCTAGACCGAAGGGGAGTACTCTGTATTGGAAATGTTTTCCCTGAAACAGAAAGCGAAGATACTTTCTGTGGGATGGATGGATGAGTATATGTGTATACGCATCCTGTAGGTCTAGAGAACAAAGCCAGTCCTGACCTTGGAGGTAAGGAAGGAGAATGCCGAGAGACAGCATTTTGAATTTCTCCTTGAAGAGAAATTTGTTCAATTCTCTCAGATCTAGGATTGGTCTGAATCCCCCTGTCTTCTTTGGAATGAGAAAATAAGGGGAGTAGAAACCGGACCCTTGTTGAGGAAGAGGAACCTCTTCTATGGCCCCTTGGGCAAGAAGAGAGGAAACCTCTTGACCCAACAGGGTTAGGAGAGATGGGGGAGAATTGAATGGTCTCACCATATGATGGGGAGGAAGGCTGGAGAAATGAAGTTTGTAACCCTCTCGAATGATAGAGAGGGTCCATTGTTCTGTTGTGATTTGTTCCCATCTGGGAGCAAAGTGAACCAACCTTCCGGGTATGGTGAGAGGTTCTGGTTGTGTTAGAACCAGAAGTGGCAAGTTCCCTAGGAGCAAGTCAAAACCCCTGAGGGGTTGGAGCCTGCTGAGCTACAGTAGCTGCTGCAGGCTTAGCTCGTGCTTGTTTGGATTGCTGACGCTTAGCAGTATAGCGAGGTTGAGAAGACTGCTGGCCAGTATTTGAAGCAACTCTGGCCTTCTTATAGTAAGGCCTTTTAAAAGACTTTTTCTTAGTAGGAATTGAAGTGGACTTTGAAAGTCTTTCCAAGGTGGCATTTTCAGCATCCATCTGGGTGGCTTTGATTTGCCACTCTTCCCCAAATAAGTTCTCACCTGTACAGGGCAGATTCCGTAAGCCATCTAGAACCCAAGGTTCCAGATCAGAGGCCTGGAGCCAAGCAAGACGTCGGGCTGCAATAGCAATGCCCGAAGCCCTACTGGCTCCCTCAAAGGAATCATATGCTGCCCTATTAGAGAACTTAGAAACCTCTAAGAGTTGTTTCACTAGGGAAAGGAATCCCTGCTTTTTATCCTCAGGGATAAAGGGGGCAAAATGCCGCACCTTTTTGGCAAGTTCCTCCAGGAACATGCCCATATAGAGACTGTAGGAATTAATCCTGGCTATAAGCATACTAGCCTGGAAAATTTTCCTACCAAAAGAGTCCAAAGTCTTACATTCCCGTCCTGGAGGGGTGGAAGAGTGCCTTTTGGTACTCCTAATCTTCTTCATTGCAGACTTCACCACAATAGAGTGGTGGGGCAATTGAGTCTTTTGGAAACCAGGAGAAGGAGGGACCCTATACATGGTGTCCAACCTACGGGAATAAGGAGACAAAGTCAAAGGATTTTCCCAGAAATCCATCAGTTGTTCTTGAAGGATTTCATGGATAGGCAGGGTAACTGCCTCCTTAGGGGCCTTTGAGTATCCCAAAATATCCAGTTTTTTGGATCTGGGTTCCTTTTCAGAGGATGTGGTAATAGAAAGGGCTGTAGCCATATCTAAAACAAAGTCCTGGAAGGACAAATCCTCTGGAGGGGACATTCTCCTTTTAGGAGAAGAGGGCTCCTCAGGTAAGTTGAGTGAAAACTCAGCAGAATCATCAGAGGAGTGAAAATCCTCAGAGGAATCGGTGCTTTCCTCTAACGCACGATACGCGTACCGATCGGTATCGATATCGGGCGTATCGGGTATGGAACCGGTATGGAGCGAAAGCCCATACGGTACCGACTTGCGTTTAGAGGTGGACGGCCTCGATACCGGCATGGCGGACGATACCGGTATCGGGCCCGGAACCGCTGAAAGCGGAACCGATGGCGTTGCAGCTTTAATGAAAGCCATGACGGCCTGCTGCATGGACTGTACAGTATCGCCCATGGACGCCATAGCTGCCTGGATGTCGGTACCGGAGTGACCCGGTACCCCAGAGCAGGCTAACAGGTGATCTGTCGAGGCCGTAGCATCGATATCAACCTGAGACCCCTGAATTGGCGTTTTTGGAAGTTGGACTTCCCGCCGGGGTTGTTTGGCTGGGGCAGGGTCCTCAAGTTCTAAGCTAAGAGCCTCTCGATGCTTTGAAGGAGATTTGCTCTTTGAGGACTTGCCCACAGAAGGTTTGGTTACCTGAGATCCATCCGGAGAAGAAGACCTGGATGACTGTGATGCTGTATTCTCTGAAGCAAACAGCACATGGAATTTGTTGGCCCGGTTCTGCAGCCCACGTTTAGACATGTGGGAGCAAGATGGGCAGTCCGGTATGGAATGGTCAGGCCCCAAACATTTCAGACACCAGTCATGGGTGTCTGTGACTGAAATAACAGCATTACATTTGGTACACTTCTTAAATCCAGGGGCTGGCTTCTCCATGAGGAGAAATTGAGTAGGCCGAGAGGCCTCTCTGAAGTGACCAAAAAGCTAAAAAATAAGAAAAAAGAATTATAATTTTTTAAAGAAAGAAAGAAAAGACCGGCGATACCGGTATCGGTATGGGGAAGGCAGGTACGCGGTCTAAAGAAACAAATAAAATAACAATTTCTTCAGCGGTGACAGGAACACGACCTGCTGGCTCCGCGGAAAAAGAGAAACTGAGGAGAGCTGTTCAGGAAGGCGGGAAGGCAGTGCGCATGTGCAGTGGGAGGTCCCAAAAGCTTCTATTCTAAGAAGCTGGGGAGCTTTCCCGCACGGGCTCCGTCGGTACCGACGTACCCATATGTGAGGACTTATTCCTGCTTGTTCCTGGAGATCACACTTTCCTATGTCATTGGTACCAACATGTACCAAGACAGCAGACTCCTCCCCAGCACTATCTAAGACCTTGTCTAGGTGGAGTGTGAGGACCGCTACCTTCGCACCAGGTAGACATGTTACCAGGTGATCCTCACGTCCAACAGTCACCCAGCTATCTACATGCCTAATGATTAAATCACCAACTATAACGGCTGTCCTAACCCTTCCCTTGTGGGCACATTGTCCTAAAGAAACCACCTCAGTGCGAGAGGGTTTTACATTAACTGGAGGACAGGTCCTAGCTACAGGATCACTTCCTACCGCACCAGGGTAATGTTTTCCTGTCATGTGACCTCTCTCCTCCATGGCAGTAGGGATGTCGTCAGACTGCAGGTGGGACTTCAGTACTATACCCCTGTAGGTCTCATCTATGTACCTCTCTGTCTTCCTTATGTCCTCCAAGTCTGCTACTCTAGCCTCCAGAGATCGGACTCATTCCCTGAGAGCAAAGTGCTCCTTGCACCTAGTGCACACACGTAAGACCCCTCACCAACTGGGAGAAAATCATACATGTGACACTCGATACAAAAGACTGGAAAATCCCCATCTCGCTGCTGGACTGCTGTCTGCATCTTAGCTTTAAAGTTGTGTTTAGGTATTTAAGTTCTTTACTTACTAAGGGTTGCTAGGGATATTTATACTGTAAAACTATACCTAATACGTTTAATGTACTTTGTTCACCTGAAGCTTAATTAATCTCAGGTCCTTAATGTATGCCTGATGAGGATAAACAGTTGCACCTGAGTGTGAATATGGCACCTCCTTTTCATTAAGAGATTTAAGCACCTATATAAAGCTACGATTATCCCAGGGGTGGGTGGGTGATGGGGAGGTGGGGGGGGGAGGTAGGGAAAGAAGACTTATTAAAGTTGCTGGCCATCGTAGAGAAAAGTACCTCGCCGAGGTCCAAGAGCTGAGGAACTGTCAAGCTAGTGGAAAAAAGGCACAAAGCTGCACCGGGGAAAGGGGGGAAGTGGGGGGGTAACAAAACTTAACTAGGGAAAAAAGAATGGTCTGAGACACAATGCTGGGAGTAAGCAAACGTGGAGGCGGGAAAGGAACCAGCCACAGTCAGAGAAAAATAAAACACTATAGGATGAAAATTAACTGCTTTTTCCGGAGAAGTCAGACACTTGTCCGGTGGGCTCCGTGGAAAAAAGGAGACTGAGCAAGATGGCAACCTTGGGTGGGAAATTGACCACACATGCATGGTCTAACTCCCAAAAGCTTTCTTTGAAAGCTGGGGAGATGCTTCCACGCAGGGCTTAGTCAGTGCAGACGTCATCTATATGCGAGGACAGACTTACCGTTTGTTCCCAGAGAAAGGAAAGATACACCTATAAAGAAAAACTTTAAAAGTTGGGAACTCTTCAACTTGGAGAAGAGATAGCTGAAAGGAAATATGGTAGAGATCTATAAAATAATAAGTGGAATTGAACAAGTAAATGTGAATCTGCTCCTTCAAAAAGTGCAAAGACTAGAGACATGAAATGAAGCTACAAAGTAGTATATTTAAGGCTAATTTTTCACTCAACATACAATTTAGCTCTGGAATTTGTTGCTGGAGAATGTAGTTAAAAGCTTTCAGTGTAGGTAGGTTTAAAAAAGATTAGGAGGAGAACTTCCTAGAGGAACAGTCCATAAACCATTATTAAAGTGAACTGAGGGAAATTCAGCATTTCTCCCTGGGAGAAACAGTATGGAATTGGTCTACTTTTTGGGATCCTAATAGGTAGTTGTGACAGATTGGCTACTGTTGAGAGACAGGATACTGAGATTGATAGACCAAGATTGGCTACTGTTGAGAGACAGGATACTGAGATTGATAGACCACTGGTCTGACCCAGTAAGGAAAATCTTAAGTTTTTATATCATTCATCTAAAAGACTAAAAATGGCCCGTAAGCTGTTTCAGAAGCTGCTGTTCAAACCTGGCTGATTAAGGGTCCTGGAGCAACAGGGGCCAGCCAGCAAGAGCCTGTGGCCATTTCACCATACTATCCCTCCCACCTGGACCACATACCCATCTAAGATAGCTGCCATTCCTGCCAGCAGTTGGGCTGGGAAGTGCCAACATGGGTATGGATAGAAAGCCTTCCTGGTCTGATGTTTCTTCTCCATTTGGGATCCACGGTTTTTCCAGCAAGCCTAGTGAGGGTCATCTGCTCCTTCTCCAGCTCCCCGGCCTTCTCTTCTACAGGCTTGCTGAAGAGGTTCTCACCCAAGCAGGGGATGTTGGCGATTTTGTCCTGAACCCACTGCCCCAGGTTCGAAGCAATCTTTGCCGTGAGCCACAAGGCCCCAAAAGGACTCGCAATGGTCCTCGGGAACAAGGGCAGCAAAGTCCTCTGGATCCAATATGGCATCCTTGAAGAACATGCTCATGTAGGTCTGGTAACCAAGAATCCGGGCAATCAGCATGGAACCCTGTAAGCACTTCCTTCCAAAGCAGTCGAGGGTACGAGCCTCCCGACTCAGCAGGACAGAGTGCATTCTTAGCACTTTTCACACGCTTCAAGGCTGACTCTACCACAACAGAATTGTGGGGCAATTGAGGCTTTTTGAACCCTGGGTCCTTCTGGATGCGGTAGAGGGAATAAAGCCAGCAGCTGCTGATTGGAAACATGAGTGGCCCTCCCAAACCCGCAGCAGCAACCGCTGCAGGACATGGTGGACGGGAACCGTCACAGTCTCCCAGGGGGCCGAAGGGTACCGGACTAATTCCAGTTCTTCCACCCTCAGTTCTTCCTCCAATTCCAGAGAGAAAGGGATGGCCTTGGCCAAATCCCTGATGAAGTCTTGGAAGGACATGCCCTCCCAGGGTGACTTGTGCCATATTCAGGTGGAGGTGAGGGATCGAATGGAAGGTCTCGGGACTGAAGGTCCAATGCCTTCGATTTAGCCTCTATTTCCCATTCCAATTCTCTTTTTGTTTTGTTTATCTAATATTTATGCATTTTACAAAGAAAATCAAGTGTAAACAAATCACTTGTAGGAAAACAGAGTATTGGATGAAAACAAAAGAAACCCAAGAGGCAAATTTATAAAGAGGAAATCAATGAAAACATCTTCCAACCTCTAACCCTAGCCCACAATAGAGAGGAATTCCAAAGGAAATAAACATTAAACCAAACATGCAGGAAAATAATGTTATAGAACAGACATACTGTATATTTTACGGCAGCATAGGTTCCACTCCTGGGGAGCTAGGAACTGGGTGAGCATTCAGAAAAGACAGTGGCTGCTAAGGGTCTAGGAAAACATAAGAATGAGAAAGATATTAAATCAAACACTTGTAGGGGTATTTTAGAAAAAATAATGCCTCCAGCTGGGCTACCCTTTGCCGGAGTAGGAGAAATTCCTTTCATGGTGCTGGGTTTCACAGGCCAGATCCAGAAAAGCCCTGACCAGGAGTCCATGAAAACTCTCATTTCTCTTCTTAAAAAAGATTTTCAAGAACCACTCCCTATCAGAAGACAAAGCAAATGGTACTAAATATGTAGCTGGAACATTATCAGAGACTGAACTCTCTAGCAGAAACATTCAGTTCATCAAACTGTAATATAGCCGTCCCTTCTGCCCAGGAGACGCTTTCTTCCTGAGGCATAGATAGTAAACCTTGGTCACTGGTGGGCGAGTCTCAGGTGAAACACCTAGCACTTCCACTAGATAGCACTTGAACATATCCTTAGAAGTAAACTGATATTTAGGAAAGTTAATCAACCATAGGTTTGCTAGTCTAGAACTATTCTCCAGATGTTCCAATCATGCATTTTAAAATGTTTTTATTGAATCAACAAAACACAAACATCAAGTCATGTGAAAAAAAAATTCACAAATAATTATATCTAAAGAATACACTCAATTTTTCATTCCCCCCCCCCCCCCCTCCCTGTCTATCCCCATCCAGTTAACTTCCCCTATCTACCGGAAGATGTCTGGGAGGGAGGGAAAGAGGGGCACCCAAGTATGTGGTGGCTCTTACACAGCACCGGACATCCTGGATCTAATTCTCATCTTCTCCATCCCCTCCCCTCCCTCTCTCCCCCTCAACCACCCTTCCCCTCTCATCGTACCTTTGCAAGCAACACCACCAACCACCTTCCCCAGAGTTCTGGACTCAGCCATCCACTTCTAAAGGTCATTAAGAACATAGCTGTGCCCGCGTGGAGACAACACCTGGATGTAGTCATCCCATACCCTGTGAAAACAAGGAAGATGCCTACGTTCAGCCTTAGCCCAAAGCTTGTCTAGCTGCATGTGCTAGTACAGAGTGTTCTGCCATTGCCAGTAGCTGGGAGGGTCCTGCACCTTCCAATCCATCAAGATCAACCATATTGCCAAAGCCCAAGCAAGTCTCAACACTTCCGCCTCTGTCCCATGACTGCGATCCCTTCCATCACATGCAGCACAGCAGCCTGCAGGGTAAGTGACCAGCATTTCCCCAAGACTTGTTCCGTAAACAAATGCACCTGCCCCCAATAATTACGTAACCCCGGACAGAACCATAATAGATGGGCCAAAGAAGCCCCGTCCTCCCCGCACTTTGGGCAGGTAGGCCAGCCCTCATATCCCATAGCACACAAATGGCAAGGTGATAAATAAGTGTGACGCACTACGTGGTATTGCATATCCCAAATTGAAATTGAGGATTTTACTCAGGAACTTCCAAAGCTGCTCTCCAGTCAACAAAGTGCCCAGGTCAGCATTCCATAGCTCAGCCAATCGGTGGCAAATGGTCTTTGCAGCCGTATTCTCAAAAGACTGAACTTGTGAAATCGTTATCCTACCAGATTCTTCACAAAGAAAACCTAAGTCAGTACAAAAGTCACTTGATAGATTGCCTTGGTCTAGACTGAATATGTAACTGTGTAACTGAAGATAAGGAAATAAATCACCCTCAGCAATCCCAAATTGAGTACATAACTGCTGTAAGGCTAAAAGCTCTCCACTTTCTGCCAAACCCTGCGCCAAATATAAAATCCCTTGGTGTCACCACCTTCAGAAGCTCACTGATGACATACCTGGTGTGAAATCCGCATTTCCATGTATGGGCAGATAAGCTGACTCTGAAACAGAGTACCCTAATCTAAGACAAATCCAATGCCACAAGTTGGCATCCGGACCGAATCAGGGGGCACTGTTGCAAGAAAATGGGGAGGGTTTTTTTTAGTTTGTGCATGAAGCACATATCTTAGTTCCAAAGGAGCCACCAGGGCACGCTCACATGCTAAAGAGGTATACTCGTTAGTATCAATAAGCCGATCTTTTAAGTGTCATAAGGAACATGCTAAATTATATGCCCGTAAATCTGGAACTCCCACCCCCAGTCGACATCAAGGGTCTCTTAATATCCGTATTGCTATCCGTGCTCGTTTGCCTCCCCATAAGAATCTAGAGAGTCTAGATTCTAAAGTATTTAGGTCTTTCCGTAAAAGCCAGATCGGGAGCATCTGAAACAAGTACAACCACTGTGGAAATAAAATCATTTTAAAGAGTGCAATTCGACCTCCCAACGAAAGAGGCAACTCTTGCCATTTTCCAAGAAGTTGTGTAGTATGTACTAGCAGGGGCCCCCTACATTGCAGCAATAAAGATTTTGCATGCTTGCTGTCAGGATCACACATAGGTATTTAAGTGAGTTATCCACCAGTCGGAGAAGAAATGCTCCTTCCCAAATGGTGTGGGGTGTGCCATGGGTAAGCAGTGTTTCCGACTTATACTGAAAATATACTAAAGGTATCAAATTCACGTGACAAAGCCGGAAGAGAGAGTCTTGGGTTAGTCAAGTATGTCAAAAGGTCATCTGCAATTGCAGACAATTTAAACTCATATGACCCTAGTCGCACCCCCTTCAATTTCTGGGTTCATTCAAATTTGTGTTAGCAACAGTTCTAGAGTAAGTACAAACAACAGAGGAGACAACGGACACCCCTGTCCGGTCCCTCTTTCTAAAGGAAACCTCGCAGTCTGAAGGCCATTGACCAAAATACGTGCCCATGGCCTAGCATACAATGTTTGTATTGCCTGCAGAAAGAAGCCCCCATACCCAAAGGCCTCCAGTGGCAGAAACATATTTCCATCCCACCCTATCAAGCACCTTCTCCACATCAAAACTAAAAAGTGAAGTTATCTCGGCATGCCAGCAGTGGTGTATGGATGTTAGTATTTAACGTATATTTCTTGTCACTTGTCTCACTTTTACAAAACCCACTTGAGTGGGATGAATCAGCCCAGGTAATATGGGGGATAAACATTCAGCCAGGACCTTCGACATGATCTTGAGGTCCACGTTTAACAACGAGATAGGCCTGTATGATCCCAGGGATAATGGATCTCCTCTCAGTTTAGGGATAAGTATTATCAACGCTTCATTCACTGGGTATGGGAAAGACTGTAAAGCCTCAAGCTGTCGATACATATCAGTCAGAGGGATACTTACTTTGTCCTGGAGCATCTAATAGAATTCAGCACTAAACACATCTGGCCCTGGGGCCCGTAACATGTTGGGATTCTTGATTATGTTCCGCTGGAGCAATAGGTGCATTCAGATGAGCAGACTGGGCAGGGCTGAACTGAGGGAGATTACATAGTCCCCATTCCATTCCGAATTTCTGCCTTATAAAGTTCACGATATTAATCCAGAAATGCCTTCTCAACCGCCTCTTGCGACATCTGCACCTTACCCTCTGGGGTTCGTATTGCACTCAGCGAATTGGGGGGCATGAATATTCCTAACTAGTGAGGATAAGAGTCAGCTCGAGCGATTCCCAAAGTGATATAATGTGTATTTGTAGTGAAGCATAGAACGTTTCGCCCGAGCGTGTATGAGTGTATTAAGTTGGCTCTGAATAGTCAACTATGCTGTTCTATTTTCCTCGGTATCATGGATCAAAAGTCGTCGATGTAAGTTGCAAAATTGCACACCCCATTCAACTAGTCTACGATTAGCTTCTTTATTGTGTCTACTCACATATCCAATTATAACCCCCCATAAAACAACTTCAGCCGTTTCCCAAAAAGGGCTGGGATTGTCCCTATGCTCTTCATGTCTCAAAAAGGTCCCACTGTTCACTCAAGAAGCGTGTAAAGTCTGTGTCACCCTTTAAACAAAATGGAAATCACCAATCTCGACCTGTTTTCTATGTGGGAGACAACCGAATATCTCTCCATATCATTGCATGGTCCAAGATTTGAATATCTCCAATCTGGGTATTATCTAGTTGGCTCAATAAGCCCTGGGACATCAAAAAATAATCTATTCAAGACCATGTGTAATGAGCCCTAGATAGGCAAGTATAATCTCGCTCAGTAGGATGAAATATTCGCCAAATGTCTAGCAGATCACTTCTTTCACAAAGGCTAGCCAATCTTCGACGTTGCCTGTAATGCTCCCCACCCATCTGTTTGGAAAGGTCCATAGATGGATCCAAAACACAGCTATAATCTCCACCAAGGACTACCTCGCGTTCTCCCTTGCTCAAGAAGCTCTGCACCAGCACATCCAAGACTACATGTTCATACCAGTTGGGCCCATATATACTTCCCAAAAGTATAGGGGTATCCTCCAGCCTCCCCCAAAGCAAGACATATTGGCCGTTAGGGTTACTACTCACTTGTTCTACTTGAAAATTGAGCCCACATTTGCATAGGACGACCATACCTGCACGTCTATTTCCTGATGAGATCCCATAAACCTCCCCTACCCACCAACATTTAAGTTTAACATGTTCAGTATCTGTCATATGAGTTTCTTGGAGAACAGCGATATCAGTTTATCTCGGAATGCCTTCAGGATATTATATCGCTTTATCGCTATCCCACATACATTCCACGGGATTATTCGAGTAGCATTTTTACTCATCTAATACCATTAGGTATTGGATTCCAAGTATGTATCCATTGCAGTGTGTAAGGGAAGACCTCCCAGCCTAAGGCCCCCCCCCCCCAATGTTTCACTGGTAAGTAGTGTTGCCCGCAAAAGATACTTCTCACCATCCCACATGCTTTCACTCTGTTTGCTATAATGTTAAATCCCTTCCCCCCTCTACCGGGTCTCCTCCTCCATCACGCTTATCTTTGTTGCGCCAAGAACCACTGGCGCAAGCATCCATCCCCCGCCAACATGGACCATTTCCATTACTGCCACCACCACTGCCACCTCCTCCCCCACTCTGCCAAACAAGACTACTTTACCAACCCCATCTCTTCCTCAGCCAATTCCTCACGTCAGCTCTATTGAGTTCTCCGTTCTCTTTCCGCCTCCTACTCCCTTGTTTCTCAAACCCCATCTCCTGATCCGCTCTATTGGCCTCGCACTTTGCCTCCAAAGTCCTTTCCCTTCATCTCCTCTTCCCCACCTGTCCTCCCCCCTCTCTCTCTCCCCCCCTCCTGCGGTCCCCTCCTCCTCTCCCCCCCCCCCCCCCGCTTTCCCATCTCTGGTCCTCATTTCAGCCCATTACTCTCCCAGAATTATCCAAGGCCTTTGCGTCCATCCATAAAACCTGTATTTCCGACCCTATCCCCTCTCGCTAGTTACTAGACCCCTCCCTAGCTCTCTCCCCTCTGATTCTCTCTATCTTTAACTCTAGCCTCTCATCTGGTACTTTCCCATCCCTCTGGAAGTATGCCTCGATCCGTCCTACCCTAAAGGAGGGTTCCCTAGACTCTTCCTTTCCTGCCAACTGGCGTCCCATTTCAAATCTCTCGTTTCTTTCTAAGCTCCTGGAAAAGCTTGTCTTTGCTCAACATTCTTCCCATCTTGAAGCCTCACTAGCCCTTCACCCCCGGCAAACTGGTTTTCATCCTGGCCACAGCACAGAATCCATCCCTTCTCTCCCTCCTTAACAAACTGCATATTGCTCATGAGCGAAGCTCTTTTTCTATTGCCGTTTCCCTTGATTTATCCGCCACTTTCGACGTAGTTGATCACCGCACCCTTCTTGCACATCTTCACAGCGTCAGCCTCTCTGGCTCAGTTCTCCTTTGGTTCCGTTCTTTTCTCACCAACAGGTCCTTCTCGGTTCTCTCAGGGCACACTTCCTCTTCCCCTATCCCTCTTCACGGTGGTGTCCCCCCGGGTTCCGTCCTGGCGCCACTCCTGTTCAACATTTTTCTGATCCTTCTCACACTCCTGGTTCAGCAAAATAGTATCTCCGCCTATTACTATGCAGATGATATTATTCTCATTCACCACACAGATTTCTCCGCCTCCAATATCGGTCCCCTTAATGCCTGCTTATCTGCTGTGGCCTCTTGGCTATCCTCAAACTTCTTACATTTTAATCTCTCTAAAACCTCAGCCATTTGGCTTATCTCCAGCAGCCAAGCCCCCTCTCGTCCCTCTTCTTTCCTCCTCTCCCATTCCTGTTGTCACGTCTTTGCACTTCCTAGGTGTTACCCTTGATTTATCCCTCTCCTTCAAAGATCACATCTCATCCGTAGTCCAGTGCTCCTTCTATACGCTGAGACAACTTTGCGTAGTCCGTCCTTTTCTTTCTGTCCCCTCTTTGACCACATTGCTCCTGTCCCTTGTCATGTCACGTCTGGGCTACTGCAATGTTGGCCTTGGCCAGCCTTCCCCAAACCCAACTACGTAGACTCCAACTACGATAGCTGCCCGTATCCTGACCCATTTCTCCCGTTCGGATCACATCACTCCCCTTCTCATACACCTGCACTGGCTCCCAATTCCCTACAGGATTCAGTATAAATTACTCATCTTCGTCCATAAATCGATCCATACCGGTACCCCCCGCTATCTCGCCAACATGGTTCACCTCCACACCCCTCACCGGTTCCACAGATCCATTCACTCCAATCATATGTCTCTTCCTTCTCCATCCCAGACTCATCTGGAATCCACTCGTTCCTCAGCCTTCTTTTTCCTTGGTCCCCGGCTCTGGAACTCGCTCCCCTCAGCTCTCCGTCTGGAACCTTCCTTTAACACCTTTAAGGCCAGATTAAAAACCCACCTTTTCTGTTCTGCCTTTGACCTCCCCCCTCCCCTTTGTCCCCAGCCCACTGTTGATGCCAAGCCCCGTTCTCTCCCCTCCCCGGTGTAGTGCAGTCACTGTCTGCTCTTTCCTCTAATCTTGCCTTTTCTTTCCTGTCTAACTTTATTGGCGTTCTTTTTCCCTTTCACAGCAGTACTACCTTATTTTAATAATTGTAAACCGCTCTGATGCTTTTTGTATGAGTGGTATATTACGCTCCAAATAAAGATAAAGATACCCTCATTCATATCGCCACTTCCCTTTCTATCTGAAAGTGATGCCCTTCCTAATAGGGCGTGGAGCTAGTCATCGTGGCATTGGGGCTCCCCACCTCCCTAATACACCACCCTCTTCCCTGTCTCCCAAATAAACCAAATCCCACCCAATAACCAAATCCTTATGAAGCTGTTTCCTTAATAGCAACAGGGCTTATTTCCATAAGGACTTAATCGAAATTCCAAGATATCCCTCTGATGAGCATTTTATCATAGCTCCCACCGCTCCACTCCTGACCACTAGCAAAAATTCTCCAGGCTCAATTTTGTTGTATCCTACCTCCGCTCCTATCACAGCTCTCAGATTAGATTGACGTGTCCAATCCAAAACCCCACCCACTCCAGACAATAATATCCCCATCAAAGAAGAAAGGAATCAAATGGGGGGGGGGGGAGAATGATAAGGAAGAAAAGAAATCAAAATAAAACCCTTCATTCCTTTTGATAAGCCCCCTCAGCTCTCATTTTCAGCCACCTCCCCCCATTTAAGGTCAAACATATGTTTCTAACTCTATGCAAACATTCAACCACTTCAAAGCTTACAGAAACATACACCCCTCCACTGTTACTCCTATTGGGGGGATTTGGAGTGGAAGGCCTCCGATGTCTCTGCATTGTGCCCACATCGCAGAGGCAGCGAAGCAATTCCATGCTAAGTATCCATGTCGGGCTTCAATTTGTAGAAAACTGCAATAAAAGATTCCTGTTAGAGTCTATCTGTCCCACAACAGAAAAAAGGGATAAGGTGCACAGCCCTGGAAGTATCACTTGATTCAGCTCACACTGTTAATACCTCACGATGCTGTTGTCAAATAACTCTGCAACTCGGCTGGGGTGTTGAAATACAGAGCCTGCCCCTGGTCAATAATCCTCAAATTTGCCAGGTATAATAAAGAGAAGCGAAGGTTCCGTTACAAAAGCTGCGCACACAAGGGGACAAATTTGCGGCGACACCAGCTTAAAAGAGCAGAATAGTCCTGGAAAATCAAGATGTTCTTGGTGGTGCAGTTTATATTTTTCCTTCCCAAGATGCTCATAACACTTCCTCTGTTTGCAAATAGTCATAGAAATGAGCTATTATCACTCTAGGATGAACGTTGTTATCCTTATGCCGTCCCAAACGGTGTACACGCTTAGAGTAGTTACTCACCTGTAACAGGTGTTCTCCAGGAGCAGTAGGAATCAGTCCTCACATATGGGTGTCATCGGCGCCGATGAAGCCCCAGCGGAGCATTTCCCCAGCTTTCCATGAAAGTCTTTGGGAATGCTGGCAAGCATGCGCGGTTCCCTTCCCGCCTAAAGGTGCCATCTTACCTCAGTCAAATGACATAGCTAAGAAGAGCACACAAAAATGTAAAAACACAAACTATGTTCAACTGCAACTCCAAGGGGAGGAGGGAGGATTGTGAGGACTGATTCCTGCTGCTCCTGGAGAACACCTGTTACAGGTGAGTAACTACTCTTTCTCCAGGACCAAGCAGGAAGTCAGTCCTCACATATGGGTGACTCCCTAGCTCTGGGCTACCGAGTAACCCAGGCTGAACAAGAGAACTCCCTCTAGTCCCAGCAGCAAAGAAAGGCTTTTCAAGGACACAACCTCCACCGGTAGCCCAACAGAGGGCAGGAGGGCAGGAGTTGCCTAAACCTCAAAGAGATTCCGGAGTACTGCTTGGCCAAAAGCACTGTCCCTACGGGACTCCCTTTCCAGACAGTAGTGGGCTGCAAAGGTCTGGCTTGAAGACCAAGTTGCAGCCCTGCAGATGTCTACCAAGAGCACAGAGCGGAGATGAGCCACTGAGGCAGCCATTGCCCTGACACGATGGGCCGTGACCCTATCCTGCAAAGGAAGGTCAGCCGCCTTGTAAGGCCAGGTGATACAGTCAGCCACCCAGATAGACAAGGTATGCTTGGACACAGCTAACCCCAACTTATTGGGGTCAAAGGATACGAAGAGCTGGGTAGCCCTTCTATGCCCCTGCGTACGGTCAAGGTACAAGGATAAGGCCCTCCTACAGTCCAGGGTATGCAGAACTGCTTCAGCCTGGTATGCATGAGGCCTAGGGAAGAATGTTGGAAGAACCACCTCCTGATTGAGGTGGAAAGAGGAGACAACCTTAGGGAGGAACTTGGGATGAGTCCTGAGGACTACCCTGTTCCTATAAATCCTGGTGTAAGGACTATCACAGACCAGGGCCTGAAGCTCACTCACTCGCCTAGCCGAGGTAAGGGCTATCAGGAAGAGGAAGCGCAGTGGACAAGTAGCCATCGGCTCAAAGGGTGGGCGAGTCAGTTGCTGCAAGACCACATTCAGCTCCCACTCAGGAGCAGGACGAGATGGGGGCTTGAGCAAAAGCAAGCCCCTGGGAAAGCGGGACACCAAGGGTGACCTGTCAAAGAATGTCCCTCCACCAGAGAGTGGTGAGCTGCTAAAGCTGAGAGGTGGACCCAAACAGAATTGGACTTAAGTCCCTGATTTGATAAGCGCATTAAGTACCGAAGCAATACTGGCACAGTACAGGAGAAAGGATCCTCGGTACGTAGCTGACACCACACAGAAAATCTCTTCCATTTGAGAGCATAGGCTTTCCTAATGGACTGTTTTCTAGAGACTAGGACAACCTCCTCAACTTCCTGAGGCAGGCCCCAGGGAGCCAAAACTACCCTTGCAGCCTCCAGGCCATCAAATTGAGAGTCTTGAGATTGGGGTGTAGTAAGGAACCCTGCTCCTGAGAGAGAAGGTCGGGTTGCAACCCCAGAGGCAGTGGGGGATCCACCGCCAGTTGAAGCAGAAGAGGAAACCAAGGCTGTCTCGGCCATCTGGGAGCTACCAGCAGGACCGTTGCCTTGTCCCGAAGAATCTTGAAAAGAGTTCGGGCCACCAAGGGCGTGGGAGGAAACGCATACAGGAGGCCCTGAGACCAGGACATCAGAAAAGCATCTGGTGCTATCCTCAAGGGATGTGGTTGCCTGGAGCAGAACTGGGGTAGCTGCTTGTTTAGTGGACTGGCAAAGAGATCTATCCAAGGGAGACCCCACTTCAGGAAGATCTTTTGAACCACCAAGGGATGCAGCTGCCACTCGTGGGGCTGCAGAATCCTGCTCAACCGGTCGGCCAGGCAGTTCTCCTGGCCTGGGAAGTACACCGCCTTAAGAAGCATGTGGTGCTTCAGGGCAAAGGAACAAAGGTCCTGAGTCTCTCGACAAAGGATCTGGGACCCAGTGCCGCCCTGCTTGTTCACATAAAACATGGCCACCTGGTTGTCTGTTTGAATCAAGACTGAGCGGTGAGCCAGGGCTGGAGAAAAATCTCTGAGAGCCAAGCGGATAGCTCAAAGTTCCAGCAGATTGATCTGTTGGGCTGCCTCCCAGGGAGACCAGAGGCCTTGGGTGCACTCGTCCAGACAATGAGCACGCCAGCCCTTCAGAGAGGCGTCGGTGGTGAGGACCACTGAGTATTCTGGCATTTGGAAGGGCATGCCTTTGAGTAGATTGGGTGGATGTAGCCACCAGCTGAGCGAGGCCAAAAGGGGTTTGGACACCTTTATCTTGTCTCTTAAGTGGCCTATGGCTTGAGACCACTGAGTCCGAAGGCACCACTGTGCAGGCCTCATATGGAGCCTGGCATTGGGAGTCACATGTACTGTCGAAGCCATGTGACCCAGAAGCCTGAGGCAGAGTCTGGCGGAGACCAGGGACTTGTTCAGAAACTGCTTTGCCACGTCCATCAGCCTTTGAGCCCTGTCTTCTGGCAAGAATGCCTTTGCCAGTTGAGAATCCAACCTTGCCCCTATGAACTCCAAGTTCTGGGATGGGAGCAAAGTAGACTTTGCGAAGTTTATGACAAAGCCCACCTTTTGAAGCAGAGCAATGGTGTTGAGGGTGGCTTGTCTGGCCTCCAGGGACGTCTGACCCCTGATAAGCCAGTCGTCCAGATAGGGAAAGACAAAGATGCCTTGATTTCTTAGGTAGGCCGGAACCACTGCCAGGCACTTGGTAAAGACCATGGGAGCGGAGGATAGGCCAAAAGGTAGTACTCTGTACTGATAATGGTTCCCTCCCACAATGAACCTGAGGTACTTTCCGTGGTCTGGATGAATGAGGATATGAGTGTACGCATCCTTTAGATCTAAGGAGCATAGCCAATCTCCCTGCTGGAGGTAGGGCAGAAGTGTTCCAAGAGTAAGCATCTTGAACTTTTCTTTCTCTAGGAACTCGTTGAGGTTTCTGAGGTCCAGAATGGGTCGAAGGCCACCGGTTCGTTTGGGTATCAGGAAATACCTGGAGTAGAATCCGTGACCTTGCAAGTGGGGAGGCACAGGCTCCACCGCCCTGTCCACTAACAGACCATGAAGCTCTTTTAGAAGGAGGTCTGTGTGCAGGGGAGACCTTGGAGGCTCCCCTGGAAAATATGGTGGAGGCAGTTGGTGAAAATGGAGGGCATAGCCATTGTGGACTATGTCCAGCACCCAACTGTCCCCAGTGATAAGGGGCCACTGGTGGGCAAAGAGGGCGAGGCGACCTCCTGTGCAGGATGGGGAGAGCAGTGGAGGAGAGGCTACGCTCAAGGAGTCAAAAACACCCACCCTACTGAGTTGGAGCAGGGGCTTGAGGCTTGGGGGTCCTCTGCCTACGGGGCCCATTACCCTGGCCCTTGGCTTGCTGACCCTGGGGGGCAGCTTGGGCAGCCTGATACTGAGGGTACTGCTTGTAGGCAGAGCCCTTCCTCGGGTAAAAGGACTTTTTACTCGAGCCCTTCTTCTTATGTGAAGGGGCAGAGGTCTTCCTCGACAGCCTTGTCCTGGTAAGGTGCTCTGTCTCGAGCCGAGCAGCCTTCTCGGTCACGGGTTTGCCAAAAAGGTTCTCACCTCGGCAGGGGACATCGACCAACTTGTCCTGAACCCATGGCTCGAGGTCCGATGACTGCAGCCACGCCTGGCGTCGAGCCGCGATGCCGGCAGCCGCAACTCGGGCCGAAGCCATCGTAGGCGGCGCGGGAAATGAACGTCGAGCATTCCCAAATCCCCGAGGACAAGGGATGAAATCTCTGCAAGGGTTCCCCAGAGAGACCAGCAGAGAAGCCGGCCAGTTCTTTGGCCAGGTCTCGCAAGTACATGCCCACGTACAGCTGGTAAGACTGGATACGGCAAGCAAGCATCGACCCCTGGAAGCACTTCCTACCAACGCCATCGAGGTTGTGGGCCTCCCTGCCGGGGGGGCACCGCGGAGTGCATCTTCTGGCTCTTCAAACGATGCATGGCCAATTCCACAACCATGCAATGGTGTGGTAGCTGTGCTTTCTGGAAACCAGGGCTCTTGCGGAGTTGATAAATGGAATCGACTCGCTTACTTAGAACCGGCGCCAAGGCCGGGGCCTCCCACATTCGGAAGAGGAGCCGTTCCAGCATCGGAGGAACTGGGACAGTAAAGGCCTCCCTTCGGAGGAGAGTCGTACTGTAGAGCATCGAGCTCCTCGGCTCGAGGCTCTTCCTCGGGATCGGCAGGGATAGCCAAGGCAGCGGCCATATCCCGGACGAACTCCGAGAACCTAGTGTCCTCCGGAGGGGATCTACTCCGGGGATCAGACTGCGGTGAGTCCAACGGGACGCACCGAGTCTTAAAAGTATCGGGAGACTCCTTGTCCTCCGTCTCCCAGGCGGACTCATCCGAGGAGGAGTCAGGGTCCGACCCCGCGGGGTCCCGAGGCACCCGCCCCGATGCCGGGGGCACCGGCATCGACACCCTCGGTCCCAAACGGGAGGTCTAGGGAGACCTCGACCAAGGACGACTTCGAGCCACGAGGGTCTCGAGTATCGGCTCGGTCTCTGGGGTTGACTTCAAAGTCGACATCCCGGTAGTCGGGGCAGATGCACCAGACAGGCTGGCCATCAGTGCCCGCTGCTGCTCCATGAAGGCAGACAGTCTGTACTCCAAGGCTGTCATCCTGAGACTCAGCTCGGGAGACGCAGCAGCCTCCGACTCGGGCCCCAGCGGCACCGGGCCCGACGTCGGCTCTCTGGGAGGAGAGTCCACGAGGACTACGGGGCTTACGTGTCCAGCAGACTCCGGCTCCACGCGAGGAACTTTGGCAGGCTTCTCTTGGTCCACAGGCCCGGGACGGCTGTTGGGGGTCTTAGACCTGGCCCTCGAGGGACCAGGGACCTCCGACGACGACGCCCTCGCGAGCCGCTTCTTCCTCTTACGTTCCCGGTCGGGGGACCCCCTGTCTGAGGAGCTTCGACGGCGCTCGGGATCGGAATCCCGAGATGTCGAGGCCTCAGACGATGTCTGGGCCCGGCCGAAGGCAGAGTCCGAGAAAAACCTTTCCTTTTGATGCTGTCGACTCTTTAGTGCCTTGGAAGGCATCTTCCCACATGGCCCACACGACTTTGGGTCGTGGTCAGGGCCGAAGCACCGAAGGCAGCAGTCGTGTGTGTCGGTGAGAGACAATTTTCTTACACCAATCACAATTTTTGAAACCACTGGAAGCCATCGGGGAAAAAATAGCCCCAGCGAGGTCAAAAGACCGGCCTTCCAGTGAAAAATGAAAAAAGGGCGCGAACGCCAGCCACGAAGGGCAAAAACTGAAAAATGAAGAAAACGGGCTTGATACCGGTGTACCGAACCTGGCGGGAGGGGAACCGGCATCGAACCGGAGAAAAAATAGCGAAAATCGCCGAAGAAAAAAATCCCTTTTATCCGGGAGAACAGGACACACATCCGATGGGCTTCACAGAAAAAAAAGAGACTGAGGTAAGATTGCACCTTTATGCGGGAAGGGAACCACGCATGCGTGCCAGCATTCCCAAAGGCTTTCATGGAAAGCTGGGGAAATGCTCCGCTGGGGCTTCATCGGCGCCGATGACACCCATATGTGAGGACTGACTTCCTGCTTGGTCCTGGAGAACAAGCGTATCTTTCCTGATAACTCAGGTAAAGATAACTTAAGTGGTATCCATGTTTCTAGAAAGCCGTGGAGTTCTGCACCACTCATTGTTTCTTCCAGGCCCACAAAACAAAGATTTTTATGGCAGCCCCTGTTCGAGGTCATCTCTTCTTGCTGGTGTATGCAGCCTTCAAGTTGCTTAATGATAGAAACTTGGGCTTGTTGTGTATCTTCAACATAAAAATTCACTATTCCGCTTGGGTAATGAGACCTGTGAACTCAAGTCACCATCTGTGCTACTTGCATTAACTTTTCTGTTAAAGCAGAAAAACACACCTCCAATGCTTGTACCACTGCTAGCGAAACTTCTTCCACTAAGTTTTGTTGGGGGCTCCATTTGCTGTGGTCGTGGAGAGCTGGCGGCCATCTTTACCTCGGCTGGCCGGTTCTTTTCCCGCAGAGCTGTTTTTGTTGCCATCCATCCTTAGAAAGGCAGAATCTCCCCAGTATAAGTCCTGCAGAGGTCAAGCAGCCCTGGGAGGGAAGCAAGTGCCTTTCGGGTTCGTTTTTGCAGTATTTTGATGTCAGGAAAAGGCAGGGAGCCCTGGAGCAGAGCAAAATGCATCCTGCTCTGCTCACTGCATCACATCCCAAACGTGCCTTTAAATATGTTGAATCTTTCATCACACCTTGCACACAATTTTCCATTTGCTCTACTCAAACTGTAACTTTCTTACAGGATTCTTGCAATTTAGAAATTTCACTTGAAGATGAATATTCAAAGACTGAACTTGAGGAAGTATCGCTTCCCTGAGCTGTCTAATAGTATTCCAGATGGATTAGAGGATGAACTAGTCCGGTCTTGGGAGGAAAGAATCAATAGCAGCCCCAGCCATACTCTGCTGCTGCTCTGCCATACCAACTGGCTGCACAACCATTTCTTTGGTCCTGTGAAGCTCTTCCTGGTCTGAGGAGGCACAGCTGACAAGTTGGTCCAGCAGGGTCTCTTTGCTCATTGCGTCACTTCCTAGCATCTTCCTCTAAGAGTCTGCCAACACACCAACAGAGTTGTCAGCAAGATCCAGGCTCCTCTGAATCATAGTCGTGTCTGCTACCCTCAGAGGATACCGCACTTCTGGAGGGGCAAAGTCTATGCTCGAAGAGGACACCGAGCTCTCCTACTCCAGCATCCTATCAGCCAAGCTTGATACCGCTCCAATAACTGTCGGTTGTTGCACAGCACACGGCAAAAAAAAAGACATTAAGTGGACCTTTAGATAAGTCTGCAGAAGACACAGCGGTAGCTGAGGGCAGCTTACCCATTTTAGTCTTTTGCTTCTCCATAAGGAAATCATGTGGGAGCGCTCAAACACTGCATACAGAAATCTTTGAATCCACGATTCGGATTCTGAGAGGAAGTCAAAATAGTGTCAAGTGTTCTCCTCCCACTGGCTCTGTGACTTGGAGGAGGAAGGATGTCGATGGTCCTCACACCGCCTGGCATGCCGATGGCGGTTTCCCTCAGCCTCTGACTCAGATACACTAGGGAGTGAGATAGCTCCGGCAACTAGAGTCGATACCAAGTTCTCACCCGATTTCCCTACCTCGGCAGGCAGGGCATGGGTCTCCAGGATAGACTAGAAGGAGTGCAGTGACGATACGCTCCATGCGGTGAAGCCTACATTCCGCAAGGCTACCACCACTGCCAAGCAAGGTTCTAGGGCTCAAAGGCGTTCCTCCAGAACCACCACCAGCGAGGGAGCTGATGCTACAGCCATGGACATCAGAGCCAACATCTCATGTGGGGACTCCATAATGATACGTGCATCAGGAGACATCCAGCTGCCCTCCTATGCACTGGGGGTGGACTCCCCAATCAGGTCCTGTTCTCCTGCCAGGGAAGCTTGTCTAGCCGCTCCAAGCCATCATCTTCTGCATCGCGTCAAGGGAGAGTCCTAAGTGTGATGTACTTCGATTTCAGTAAACCTTTGACACCATTCCACATAGACAACTTATAAACAAATTGGACCCTAAAATGACTGACTGGGTTAGAAATTGGTTGAGTGGGAAGCGACAAAGGTTACAGGTAAACAGAGATCACTCTGAGAAGGATATCAGTGGTGTTCCAGAGGGATCTGTCCTTGATCAGATTATTTTTAATATCTTTGTTAGTGATATTGCAGAAGGGCTGTTGGGTAAGGTTTGCCTCTTTGCGGATGATACCAAAATTTGCAAGAGTAGAAACCCAGGAAGGAGTAGATAACATGAGGAGGGACCCAGATAAGCTTGGTCAAGAATTTGGCAGATGAGATTTCATGCTAAAAAAAAAAGTGCAGGGTCATGCATTTGGGCTGCAAAAATCCAAGGGAGCAGTACAGTGTAGTGGGTGAATACTTCTGCCCACGAATGAAGAGCGGGGCCTGGGCGTGATTGTTTCTAGTGATCTTAAAGTGGTAGAAAAGGCAACTGCGAAAACCATAATGATGCTTGAGTGCACAGAGAGAGGAATGGCCAGCAACAAAGAGGAGGTTACAGTTCCTCTGTATAGGTCTCTGGTGCAACCTCATTTGGAGTATTGTGTGCAATTCTGGAGACTGACGCCTCTAACAGACTTTGGTCAAAGAAGACAGAGCTGAGAAGCTCGGTGTTGGCCCTAGGTGCGCTGCAGGTAGAAGGATAGTAACGGCTTACAGTCTATTGTGTGGAGAACGACCTCCACCCTCATGGCGTGGGGCCACGGAAAGAAGGTGGAAAAAACCACCTGCTAGTTAAGGTGGAACGGAGACACCACTTTAGCAAAGTAAGACCCTGTTCCTTTAGAACCTGACTCGCCACCAACGTCTGAAGCTCGCTGATCCGGAGAGTAGAAGTGAGCGACATGAGGAGTACCACCTTCCAAGTGAGATTCTTAAGGTGGCAGGAGCCAAGATGCTCAAAGGGTAGAGCAGTAAGCTTTGAGAGTATAACGTTCAAATACCATTCCACCACTGGGGGGCATATGGGAGGCTTCGATAGGAGGAGACCTCTCAGGAAGCGAGTCACTAATGGTTGAGCAGAGAGGGGTTTGCCCTTGATTAGATGGTGGCGTGCTGCCAGCGCACTAAGGTGAACTCTAATGGAGTTGGGCTTCAAGCCTGCCTGAGACAGGTGAAGCAGATACTGCAGCACTAGCTGAACAGAGCAGGAGACGGGATTGATCTGCTTCTCTGCGCACCAGATGGATGATCTCCGTCATTTGAAAGCATGTGGAGATCTTCCGGGAGGCCAGAAGCGCATCCTCCACCTCAGTAGAAAGACAGAAGGGAGCCAGGGCTATCCATTCAGCAGCCAGGCCACGAGTGTCAAGGACCACAGGGGAACCGGGGGCGCTGTAGACAGGTGGAGAAAGTAGGGGAAACCATGGCTTCCTGGCCTACTGTGGAGCAACCAGATCAATGTGGCCCTGTCGCCATGGAACTTGAAGAGGGTCTTGGTGATCAGGGGTCTGGGTGGGAAAGCATAGAGGTAGCCCTCCACCCATGAGATCAAGAACACATCCACCGCCACCCTGGCGGGATGCAGCCTGAGACAAGTGAAGCAGATACTGCAGCACTAGCTGAACGGAGCAGGAGAAGTTGATACGCCTCTCTGTGCAGATGAGGAACCTCTGCACTTGAAGGTGTATAGCCATTGGCGGAGGTCTTCTGGGAGACCAGAAGCACATCCTCCATGACAAGAACGATGGAAGGGAGCCAGGGCTACCCATTCAGCAGTCAGGCCATTAGTGTCAGGGACCCCAGGTTGGGGTGCAATAGAACATCCTCTTCCTGTGTGAGTAGGCCTGGGTCATACCCCATGGGAACCAGGGTCGCTATAGACAGATGGAGAAGCAGGGGAAACCATAGCTGCCTGGCCCACTGTGGAGTAACCAAGATCACTGTGGCCCTGTCGTGTTGGAACTTGAAGAGGGTCTTGGTGATCAGGGGCATGGGTGGAAGGACAGAGGAGGCCCTCAGTCCATGAGATCAAGAACTCATCCGCTGCCACCTGTAGGCATAGAACACCAGACGTCTCCAGTGTAGGGGTGTGCATCCTGGGGGAAGAGAGGCCTATGCCCGAGAAGTCAAAAGTCCCCTCCAGGTTGTGCCAATGGCATGGCAGGGCCTTGGGGATCTTAGGCTTAAACGGGCCATGTCCCTGTCCCCTTGACCTGCTGGCCCTGTTAGGGAGCTGGAAAGGCCAGGCACTGGGAGTAGTTTCTGTAAGCCTTACTCTTCTTCGAGTATGAGGGCTTTCAGCCTGAAGCCTTCCTCCGGGAAGAGTCAGCAGTCTGGAGACCCTGGTCTTTGTCAGATACCGAGTCTCCAATTCGGCGCCTTATCTGTCACGGGTTTGCTAAAGAGGTTCTCTCCCTCGCAGGGAATATTGACCAGCTTGTCCTGCACCCATTGCTCCAGGTCGGACAATTGTAATCAGGGACAGCATCGGGCACTAATGCTTAATGCAGCTACTCTAGCCGCCAACTTGAAGCCCTCATAGGCTGCTTGAGTAATAAACTTGAAGCACTCTGTGACTGCAGAGGCCAGGGTCCAGAATTGCTGGAGGGGTTCCTCCAAGAGACCAGCCGAGAGCCCAGCAAATTCCTTCACCTGGTCCCACAGGTACATACATGTACAGCTAGAAGGTCTGGATCCGGCTGACAAGTATCAAGCTCTGGAAGCACTTTCTGCCTATGGTGTCCATGGCACGGGCCTCCCTACCTAGGGGCACTGAGAAGTGTGCGTTCCGGCTTTTGAGATAACGCATTGACGACTCCACCACCATGGAGTTATGAGGCACTTGGGCCTTTTGAAAGCCAGTGCACCAGCAGACCTAGCATATCGAGTCCAGCTGTCTACTCACTATTTACACCAAGGAGGGTGTCTCCTACATGCAGAGAAGCAGCCATTCCAGGGTGGAAGAATGGGCATTGTAAGTGCCTAATTCGGGGAAGCCTCGTACTGGAGGATCTTGAGGTCCTCTGTGCGAGGTTCCTCAGACTCTATGACGAAGCGAGGGCCTTCACCATATCCCTCACAAAGTCGAGGAAGGCCATGTCCACGGGAGGGGATTGGCGCTGCATCTCTGGGGGAGACAGGTCAGAAGGCACATCCCGGTGGCAGTGGGTATCTGGGGACTTATTGTCCTTGGTCTCTCAGTTCAACTCCAAGGCCGTGGAGGAGTCGAGGGTTCTCCATGCCCAGGGGTCGTGCCCCAGCCCCAATGGCCCAGGTGCTCTGAGGACCAGGACCAGAACAGATGTTGAGGCACCTCTCGAGACCAGTAGCGCTCAAGGATCGGCTTGACCTCCAGGGAGTCCCTCGACGTGGAGGGTTATATGGTTGGGAGTGATGACCCAGAGGAAACTGACATCAAAGTCTGCTGCTGGGCCAAGAAGGCAGACAAACCGCATTCCAAGGTCCCCATCCTAGCCTCAAGACCAGATGGCCCCGCAGACTTCAGCACGAGTTCCAAGGACTTCGGGGCCGGCACCAGTTCCTTCGAGGGGACGTCCTCGATGAGGATGGCTTCGAAGGTCCAAGACCAATCCCTCGATGTTGACAGCTCCCATCGGGGCAACTTGGAAAGCCTATCCCAACCGTCACCCTCGGCCTCGCGCTGGGACTGTGGGTCCTGGGCCCATGGGATATCCCCATTTTTCCTGACTCATCTCCCAACATGTTCTTCAGGGGCTTCCGGCTCTTTGAGCGGCCCTCGGTTGTGGAGCTCCAGCTGGAGGCTCCATGGCCTCAGGGCTCCAATGCCGCTCAGTCACCACAAGGGTCTGAGGTCCCAGAAGAGGCCTTTGAGCAAGGTCTCATGGACAACCCCGGAGTTGATTCAACCTTCTGGAAGATGGACTCACGCTGCTGCTAACAGCTCTCGAGGGCCTTGGGAGTCATCTGCTTACAAAGATTGCAGACCAAGGTATCATGATCCGGCCCGAGGCATCAAAAGCAGCAGTCGTGTGGGTCCATGCCAACACGTTGAAGCCACTGACTGAAACCATGGTGGGGCAAATTGCCCCCGCGAGATCAAACTCACTTGACCAAGCCAGGAAAAAGGCACAAACCCGTGCCAAACAAAAAAGAGAAAAGAAAAGAAAAAAAGAACCACAGAACGCAACGCCAAGGCAAGCAGACTCGGGGACAAGAAGGGACCGGTACACGACCAGAGAAAGCAAAAAATGAAAGACAAAAACTACCAACTTTTTCCAGGGGGAACAGACACATGTCCAATGGGCTCTGCAGAAAAAGATGACTGAAGCAAGATGGCATCCTTAGGCGGAAAGGGGACCACGCATGAGTGGTGCATCTCCCAAAGGCTCTCTTTGAAAGCTCGGGAGAGGTTTCCGTCTGGGCTCAGTCAGTGTCGACGTCAACCATATGTGAGGTTCGACTTCCTGCCTGTTCCCAGAGAAACTAAGTTTGTCAAGATGGGAGAATACCTCAAGGAGTCGTCATAGCGCTACAAGGCGTATGCAGTGCTGTACAGACATGTAAATGGCAGTCCCTGCTCATCAGAGCTTACAATCTAGTCAAGACAGATAGCACAACAGTAGAGAACAAGGATATATCTTGGAGAATGGTAAGGAAATACAAAGGAGACTAAGCAGTTCAGGATCCAAAAGAAGCCTCTGAATTTTTAGCCTGGATTTGAAAAGATCCAGAGATGAAGCCTGACGCACAGACTCAGGTAGTTTGTTCTAGGCATAAGGAGCAGCAAAGGTGGAAGGATCAAAGTCTGGAGTTGGCAGTAGAAGAGAAGGGCACAGATAGAAGTGATCTGCCAGAAGAGCGGAGTTCAGGAGTGTAGGGAGAGATAAAAGAGGAAGGTTAGTGAGCAGCAGCAGAATAAGTGCACATAGGTCAGAAGAAGTGTGGATATGGAAACTGACAGGAAGCCAGGGAAGCAACTTGAGAAGAAGGGTTATATGAACAAATACAGCCTGGAAGAAGTTTAGCCACGCAACTGAGTTTTGAACAGATTGAAGTGGAGAGAGATGATTAAGAGAGATACCAGCAAAGAGGAGGCTGCAATGATCTAGACGGGATGTGACTAAAGAGTGGATAAGTGTCTTAGTAGTGTGTGTAGAAAGGAAGGGACAAATTTTGTCAATGTTATAGAGAAAGAAGCGACAGGTTTTAGCTATCTGTTGGCTGTGTGGAGAGAAAGAGAGAGTAGAATCAAAGATGACCCCAAGGCTGTGAGCTGAGGAAACAGAGTACAGTGTTATCCACAGAAATAGAGAAGGGAGGAAGGGGGGAGGTGGATTTAGGAGAAAAGATAAGGAGCTCAGTTTTGGCCATGTTCAGTTTTAGAAGATGGTGAGACATCCAGGCAGCAATTTATTAAAGCTACTTAATCTGTGAACCCACTGTTTTTTGTTGGATCAGTTAGGGCCTAGTAGCAGCAATTAAAATTTGAATTTAAAACACAGAGGAGAGCTTTCTGGTTACATTTCATACCCAGCAGAGAGCTTGTAGTTTAAATTTAATAGTCACTCAGGGCCAAGTAACAGCAAAGTACTTTTAGTTTAAATTTAACACACAGAAGAGAGCTTTCTGGTTAAATTTAGTACCCAGCAGAGAGCTTGTAGTTTAAATTTCATAAGAAGTTAGAGCCTAGCAGCAGCTAAGAGCTATAATTTAAATCAAATCAGAATTTAGCTTACCTCAGCAGCACAAGACAGAGTACTGTGTAGCAGCCCTCTTTTAATAAGTGTTATTTCCCTCCCTCCCACCCCTGGGATAATCATAGCTTTATAGGTACTTACACATCTTAAAAGACAGGAGGTGCTTTCAGGTGAAGCTCATTACCCAAATCAGTCATACACTAAGGACCTGAGATTAATTAAGCTTCAGGTGAACAAGGTATATTAAACGTATTAGGTACAGTTTTATTGGTATAAATACCCATAGCAACCCCTAGTAAGTAATAACTTACAGATCTAGACACAAACTTAAAACTAAGATGCAGACAGCAGTCCAGCAGCGGGATGGGGGCTTTCCAGTCTTTTGCATTGAGTGTCACATGTATGATTTTCTCCCAGTTGGTGAGAGGTCTTACGTGTGCACTAGGTGCAAGGAGCTCTTTTCTCTCAGGGAACAAGTCCGTTCTCTAGAGGCTAAAGTAGCAGACTTGGAAAACATAAGACAGACAGAGAGGTACATAGACGAGACCTACAGGGATATAGTCCTGAAGTCCCACCTACAGTCTGGCAGCACCCCTGTTGCCATGGAGGAGAGAGGTCACGTGACAGGAGAGCATCACCCTGGTGTGGCAGAAAGTGATCCTGTAACTAGGACCTGTCCTCCAGGTGATGTAAAACCCTCTCACACCGAGGAAGTTTCTCCAGGGCCATGTGCCCATGAGGGAAGGGTTAGGTCAGCCGTTATAGTTGGTGATTCGATCATTAGGCATGTAGATAGCTGGGTGGCTGGTGGACATGAGGATCGCCTGGTAACATGCCTGCCTGGTGCGAAGGTAGCGGACGTCACGCGCCACCTAGATAAGGTCTTAGATAGTGCTGGGGAGGAGTCTGCTGTCTTGGTACATGTCGGTACCAATGACATAGGAAAATGTGGGAGGTAGGTTCGGGAGGCAAAATTTAGGCTTTTAGGTAGGAAGTTGAAATCCAGAACTTCCAGGGTAGCATTCTCCGAAATGCTTCCTGTTCCACGCGCAGGACCCAAAAGGCAGGCAGAGCTCCGGAGTCTCAATGCGTGGATGAGACAATGGTGCAGAGATGGAGGTTTTGGATTTGTTAGGAACTGGGGAACATTCTGGGGAAAGGAGGGGCTCTTCCGAAGGGATGGGCTTCACCTTAACCGGGATGGAACCAGGCTGCTGGCATTAACCTTTAAAAAGGAGATGGAGCAGCTTTTAAACTAGATATTAGGGGAAAGCCGACAGTCGCCCAAGAGCGGATGGTTCGGAAGAATGTATCCTTGAAGGATACTACCAAAAGCAGAGAGGTTCCACAAAAGAGTAAAGTAGCCCAAATGCCCTCAAGTATGGAGCAGACAGAGCTTAAAGATCCCAATTTACCCATGTCTAACAATAGCCAAATTAACATGAATAAAATACATTCTCTAAAATGCTTGTATGCAAATGCTAGAAGTCTAAAGAATAAGATGGGAGAGTTAGAATATATAGCACTAAATGAAAGGTTAGATATGATTGGAATATCAGAGACATGTTGGAAGGAGGACAACCAGTGGGACACTGTGATAACTGGGTACAAACTATATCGTAATGATAGAGCTGATCAAATTGGTGGAGGGGTTGCGCTCTATGTTAGAGAGGGCATTGACTCAGAAAGGATTAAAGTTTTGCAGGAAACAAAATCTGCTGTAGAATCTATATGGATTGAAATTCCATATAAAAGGGGGAAGGCGATGGCAGTGGGGGTGTACTATCGAGCACCTGGCCAGAATGACCAAATGGATGATGAAATGCTCAAAGAAATCAAGGAAGCTAACAAAAGTTACAGCGCAGTAATAATAATGGGTGATTTCAATTACCCGGTATCGACTGGGTCAGTGTCACGTCAGGACATGCTAGGGAGATAAAGTTCCTAGATGAAATAAATGACTGCTTCTTGGAGCAGCTAGTTCATGAACCGACCAGAGGGGAAGCCATATTAGACCTAGTCTTTAGTGGAACACCAGATCTAGTGCAAGAGATAAGGGTGTTGGGGCCACTTGGCAATAGTGATCATAGCATGATCGCCTTTGATTTAATTAGTGGAGGAGGGATAGTAAGGAAATCCACAGTACTACCTTTTAACTTTCGAAAGGGAGACTATGATAAAATGAGGAAAACAGCTAAGAAAAAACTAAAAGGAGCAGTTGCGAAGGTTAAGACGTACATCAAACTTGGGTGTTGTTGAAAAATACTATCTTGGAAGCCCAGACCAGCTGTATTCCACGCCTTAAGAAAAGTGGAAGGAAGTCCAAAAAACTGCCAGCATGGTTTAAAGGTGAGGTCAGAGGCTGTTGTTGCCAAAAAAGCATCTTTCAGGAAATGGAAAAAAGAGCCAAACGACGAAACCTGGAAACAGCACAAGCACTGGCAAGTCAAATGCAAGGCATTGATAAGGCAGGCAAAGAGAGAATTTGAGAAGAAGCTTGCTGCGGAAGCAAAAACGTGAAATAAAGACCTTTTCAAGTACATTCGTAGCAAAAAACCTGTGAGAGAGTCAGTTGGTCCATTAGATGATAAACGGGTTAAAGGAGCACTAAGAGGCAACAAGGCGATAGCGGAGAGACTGAATGAATTCTTTGCTTCGGTCTTTACTGAGGAAGATGTAGGGATGTTACCAATGACTGAAGTGGTATTTAAAGGTGCGGAAGAATTGAAGGAAATATCGATACATCGGGAAGATGTCTTACAACTATTAGATAAACTGAAGAGTAGCAAATCACCTGGGCCGGATGGTATACATCCAAGGGTGTTGAAAGAACTGAAATTTGAGATTGCAGAACTGCTATCAGTAATCTGTGAACTATCACTAAAATCATCTCTAATACCTGAAGATTGGAGGATCGCCAATGTAACACCAATTTTTAAAAAGGGTTCCAGGGGTGATCCGGGAAACTACAGACCGGTGAGCCTGACGTCAGTACCGGGAAAAATGGTAGAAACCATCATAAAGAATAAAATTACTCAGCATGTAGATAGTCACAACCTAATGGGAGACAGCCAGCATGGCTTTAGACAAGGAAGATCTTGTCTTACTAATCTGTTATGTTTTTTTGAAGGAGTGAATAAACAGGTGGACAAAGGTGAGTCGGTTGATATTGTGTATCTGGACTTTCAGAAAGCCTTTGACAAGGTCCCTCATCAGAGACTTTTGGCAAAACTAAAGAGTCATGGGATAGGAGGCAGTGTACTATTGTGGATCAGGAACTGGTTAAAAGATAGAAAGCAGAGGGTAGGGCTAAATGGCCAATTTTCCCAATGGAGAAAGGTGAATAGTGGTGTACCCCAGGGATCTGTGCTGGGTCCGCTGCTTTTTGACATTCATAAATGACCTGGAAAGAGGAACAACGAGTGAGGTTATCAAATTTGCAGATGACACAAAACTATTTAAAGTTGTTAAAACCCAAGAGGATTGTGAAAAATTGCAAGAGGATCTAGATAAATTGGAAGACTGGGCATCAAAATGGCAGATGAAATTTAATGTGGACAAGTGCAAGGTTATGCACCTAGGGAAGAACAACCCAAACTATGGTTACACGATGCAAGGTTCCACATTAGGAACCACCACCCAGGAAAAAGATTGTGGATACCATGTTAATACCCTCGGCCCAGTGTGCAGCGGCGGCCAAGAGAGCAAATAGAATGCTAGGTATGATAAGGAAAGGAATGGAAAATAAAACAAAAGATATTATAATGCCTCTATATCGTTCCATGGTAAGACCGCACCTTGAATATTGTGTGCAATTCTGGTCGCCGTATCTTAAAAAGGATATAGCGATTTTAGAAAAGGTACAGAGAAGAGCCACCAAAATGGTAAAGGGGATGGAAGGATACTCCTATGAAGAAAGGCTAAAAAGGTTAGGGCTCTTTAACCTGGAAAAGAGACGGCTGAGGGGAGATATGATAAAGTCTATAAATTAATGAACGGAGTGGAACGGGTAAACGTAGATTGATTGTTTACCTTATCAGAATATAGAAAGACTAGGGGACATGCAATGAAGCTACAGGGTAAACTATTTAAGACTAATAAAAGAAAATATTTTTTCACTCAACGTGTAATCAAACTCTGGAATTTGTTACCGGAGGATGTAGTGGAGGCTGTTAGTGTAGCTGGGTTTAAGGAAGGTTTGAACAAGTTCCTGGAGGAAAGGTCCATAAACCATTATTAAGAAGTGACCGAAGATATCAATGCTTGACCCAGTACAAGCATTGTGGAACTTGTGTCTCTTGGGGAAACTGCTAGGTACATGTGACCTAGATTGGCCACTGTTGGAAACAGAATACTGGGCTTGATGGACCTTGGTCTGACCCAGTATGGCATATCTTATGTTCTTATGTTCTTAGATCTGGGCCTGGATTTCTGGAAAGATGTCAGGCACAGACAGGTAGATATGAGAGTCGTCAGTATAAAGATGGCACTGAAAACCATGGGAGGAAATAAGTGCAACAAAGAAACGAGTGTAGAGAAAGAACAGCTAGGAAATGTGGAAAAGAACTGGGCAAAACTGAAAGGGCATTATTTTAAGGGCAACAAACCTTTTTGTTAGGAAAAAAAGAGGCCACTGGTTCTCAAAAGTAGCCAAAAAGGTAAGGAAAAATAGGGTGGCCTTCACAAAATACAAGAGATCACAAAAAGAGAAAGACAAGCATCACTATTTGGAAAGACTTAGAGAAGCCAGGAAAGTAGTCAGGAAAGCAAGGATACAAATAGAAGAAAAAATAGCCAATGCAGCAAAAATGCGGGATAAAACATTTTTCAGGTATGTTAGTGAGAGGAAGAAGTGCAATAGTGGTAGTGTGTCAGACTCAAGGGTTAAGGGAAGGAATATGTAGAAGCTGGTGAGAATAAAGCAGAATTGCTGTATTCACAGATGAAAGACCAGGAGCAGAACCTCATTAAACACCCACAAATAGGAACTGAAGTGAAGGGGATCTTGAACGATTTTCAGAAGACTGTGCTCATGAAGAACTAACTAAACTAAAAGTAGACAAAGCGATGGGGCCAGATGGGATACATTCGAGAGTATTGAAGGAAGTTAGAGAAGTTCTGGCGGCTGCACTGTCTAACCTTTTCAATGCTTCTTTAGAGTTGGGAGTAGTCCCAAAGGACTGGAGAAAGGCACATATGGTCCCTTTACACAAAAATGGAAGTAAGACTGTGGTTGAGAACTACAGGCTAGTAAGTCTGACCTGTGTGGTGAGTAAATTAATTGAAATGCTGCTGAAACAGAGGATAGTAGAGTTTCTGGAGTGCAATAGATTGCAGGATCTGAGGCAGCATGATTTTATTAGAAGCAGGTCTTGTCAGACAAATCTAATTAATTTCTTTGACTAGGCAACCAGAGAGTTGGATAGAGGGAAAGCCCTAGATGTATGTATTTAGATTTCAATAAAGCGTAGTTACTCATCTGTAACAGGTGATCTCCGGGAACAGCAGGAATTTAGTCTTCACATATGGGTATCGTCGGTACCGACGGAGCCTGCGTGGGAATGCTCCCCAGCGTACAATAGGAACGCTTTTGGGAGCATCCCTCAGCACATGCGCACTGCCTTCCCGCCTTACCAACTGTCCCTCTTCAGTTAAGTTTGCAGCTGAGTGAAAGGATAGAGGGAAAGAGGAAAGAGAAAGATAGACAACTCCTAGGGAAGGTGGGTGGGGTTGTGAAGACTAAATTCCTACTGTTCCCGGAGATCAGCTGTTACAGATGAGTAACTATGCTATCTTCAGGAACAAGCAGGAATGTAGTCTTCACATATGGGGACTCCCTAGCTGAAGATGCCGGGGAGATGGCCCCAGGAAGCTGCCATCTACAGCGAGGTGGGCCATGCTTCCTCCCATGGATCTCTGGCATCCTACCAGGGTTGGTGGGTAGGAGTTGAATTAAGCCTGAAAGAGATGTTGAAGAACAGCCTGGCCAAAGAAGGTATCCCAACGGGAAGCTTTATCTAGGTAGTAGTGGGCTGTGAAGGTGTGCACTGAAGTCCAGGTAGCTGCTTGGCAGATATCAATCGATAGACACAGAGTGAAGGTTTGCCATAGAGGCTGCCATGGCTCTCACATTATGTGCTGTGACATGGCCTTGAAGAGGAAGCACAGTTACTTACCTGTAACAGGTGATCTCTGGGAACAGCAGGAATAAGTCTTCACATATGGGTACATAGGTACCGATGGAGTCTGCGCAGGAACGCTTCCCAGCGTCCAATCAAGAGCTTTTGGAAGCATCCCAGCACGCCTGCGTGCTGCCTTACCGCCTTTCCCAACTGCCTCTCCTCAGTTAAGTTTTAAGCTGAGACAAAGAGAGAGAGAGAGAGAGAGAGAGAGAGAGAGAGAGGAAAGGAAAGACAGATAGAGATACAACTCCTGGGGAGGTGGGAGGGTTGTGAAGACTTATTCCTGCTGTTCCCAGAGATCACCTGTTACAGGTAAGTAACTGTGCTATCTCCAGGAACAAGCAGGAATGAGTCTTCACATATGGGGACTCCCAAGCTGAGATGCCTGGAGTCTCAGCATGGCATAGGTTGGAACATGCTATCTCCCAGAACACCAGGCATCCTGAGGATGGAGGGTAGGAGTTGAAGAAAGAAGGATGCTGTGGAACAGCTAACCTGGCATAGGACTGCAGAGAAGGAGTCCATGTGTGGAGGATGATGGTCATCAATAATATTGCAAAGGATATTGCAATATGGACCTCCCCTGACAGGATTTCACAGAAGTATGGAGGTCCATGGATCTACTGGGAACCTAGTAGAGGAACCTTGAAGAGGACCTCACTGTAAGTGGAGGTAATAATCCTGTAGGAAAACCAATGGAGGTCAGAATTCTGAAAGGTAACAGGTAACCCCAGTAGGAAAACTGGGGTAGTCCAAGAACAGTGGGCCTTCAGCGGAAGGCTTTATGATAAAAAAAACCTAGCTCTTTTGGAGGCAGAGTGAGACACTCTTAGGAGCAAAAAGAGAAAGGCTAACCGATTTGGACAAACAGGTACAGTCCTTGTGGGGAGAAAGGTGTGGGAACTCCTTGTATCCCAAAAAGAGAGGACAAATGCCTGAGGCGTTAAGCCTGTGATTAACTGAAGATCCACAATATCTCTCCTAACTGGGGTAAGCTAGGACAGATATTGGGCACGGAGAGCTTCGGAGGTACCTAAACCGTTAGGTTATGGTATAAAAATTGTTGAGTACCACAGGGGTGGTTGAGAGTGTAGAACCCCAAACCTGCTAGGTAGAATAGGTACGGGTAAAGCCCCTCTGTCAGAATCATATAGCTATATGAGGATAGACAGTGAGATAGATAAGTATGTGGATACATATCTATCTATAATAAAATATCTCAACAGATATAGATAGACATATAAGAATATATCTATAGTGAGATATGGTAGGGCATAAAATACACACAACAAATAAATATGAATATGTAGGCCTACATATGGGTGTTTGCAATTAAACAGACAGAGATATGCCTACAGCACAGTGATCACATAGGATATGTGGAGAGGAAAGATTCATCTGATAACAAGGAGGTGGAACCTACTTGAGAAGACATATAGAGAATCTGTTCCTCCTGGTCATGATCTGCAAGAATGCTAGTTAGTGAAAAATAACCAGGACTGTTACGTGAAAAATAGAGGATAATATTCATGTGCAGCCAGCAAGTCCCGAGTCTTCCAGGACTCTAGCATGGTAAGTAGACAGAAGACGCCTAGAGATGAGATACCATGTTGACCTGCTTAAGGGCAAAGGTATCATGCGTTCTTACCATGACGAGCAGCATATCCCCGATTGGGAATAATATGAACCAGAGCAGGGAACTGGCAACTCTTTGAGCTTTCACGTAAGAGAAGGCCTATGTCCTTTATATCAAAAAAGGAGATAGTAAAAGAAGGGAGAACCTTCTAGTCATGGGAGACATGACTGAACAGCCTTTTCTAACCAGCTAGGATAGTTGCTGGGGAGAAAACCACCCATGCTCTCTAGCAAGGGCCCATAGTGGAAAGCTTCTCTGTGGATTGCAGAGAGCATGATGCAGGAGAATGAGGAGATAGAACTGGCTGCTAGAGAGCCAGTATCTCTGCCAACTATGCTGCCAAACCCAGGGAGATGGAGAGGGCAGAATAGAAGACAATGTAGAGAGCTTGTAGTAAGATGATATCCAAGAGAGATGAAGCACTGACTTGGAACCACTACTAAGACTAGACAGAATGTTAGTGGAGGACAATCTGGTTGTTTGTGGACAAGAACCAGTGGTCCAAACATTAAGGCTCCTAAATAGGCAGCTGCTAGCAAGACAGCTGAAAGAATCTTACTGTTCAAAAACAGAAAGAACAGACAGAACAGGAGTAGGAAACTCTGGACATGTCTGATAAGCTGCCCCAAAGCAGATTGAGCAGAGGAGGTAAACTCCGCACTAGAAAGTGAGAAAAGTAGAGAGGCTGAAGAAAAAGCCTCCCAGCAAGTAATTCCCTCTTATAGGGGAAAACCTTGATAAGAGGGTGAAGAGAATGGAGCTGAAGACGACTTATGAAGTAGGAAGTCTATAGAAAGGAAAATACATGCTGCCACAGGAACTATCATTTGATAGTGGTTAAGCGTAGTTACTCACCTGTAACAGGTGTTCTCCAGGAGCAGCAGGAATCAGTCCTCACATATGGGTGACGTCAGCGCCGACGGAGCCCTCGCGGAGCAATTTTCCCCAGCTTTCAAAGAAAGCCTTTGGGAACTGCAGCGCGCATGCGCGGTCCTCTTCCCGCCCAAGGGTGCCATCTTGCTCAGTCAGATGACATAGCTAAAAGACAGCAAAAATTAGCAAAAACGAAAGCATAAAACTGCAACTCCAAGGGGAGGAGGGAGGGTTGTGAGGACTGATTCCTGCTGCTCCTGGAGAACACCTGTTACAGGTGAGTAACTACGCTTTCTCCAGGACCAAGCAGGAAGTCAGTCCTCACATATGGGACTCCCAAGCTTAAGGCTACCGGAGACCCTAAGCACAAAAATGAGCTCCCTCTAGCTCAGCAGCACAGAAGGAAGGAATCTTCTCTGAATACGTCTCCAACCGGTAGCCCAACATCCGGGATGGAGGGTAGGAGTTGCCTATACCTCGAAGAGGTTATGGAGGACTGCCTGTCCGAAAGCACTGTCCCTGCGGGACTCCCTCTCCAGGCAGTAATGGGCTGCAAAAGTCTGGCTTGAAGACCAAGTAGCGGCCCGGCAGATGTCTGCCAACGGAACAGAGCGGAGGTAAGCCACTGACGTAGCCTTCGCCCGAACACGATGAGCGGTGACTCTATCTTCCAGCACGAGGCCCGCAGCCTCGTAAGCCCAAGCGATGCAGTCCGCAATCCAGATGGACAGAGTACGCTTGGAGACAGGGAGCCCCAACTTGTTGGGGTCATAAGACACGAAGAGCTGAACAGCCCTTCGGTGCTCCCGCATACGGTCAAGGTAGAAGTTCAGCGCCCTTCTGCAGTCCAGGGTATGCAGGACCATTTCAGCTCGGCTGGAGTGTGGCCTGGGAAAGTAGGTCGGAAGTACCACCTCCTGGTTGATGTGAAAAGGGGAAACCACTTTAGGAAGAAACTTAGGGTGAGTCCGTAGGACTACCCGGTTCTTGTAGAACCTAGTGTAAGGAGGATCAGATACCAGGGCCTGCAGCTCACTAACGCGTCTAGCAGAAGTGAGGGCCACCAAGAACAAGGTTTTCCAGGAAAGAAAACGAAGAGGACAGGTAGCCATAGGCTCAAAAGGCGAACAGGTAAGCCACTGTAAAACCACATTGAGATCCCAGTTCGGGGCTGGTGGGCGCAAAGGCGGTTTAAGGAGTAGGAGGCCTCGGAGAAAACGAGCCACCAGAGGGTGGCTGGAAAGAGTTCTACCATCCACCGGTAGGTGGTGCGCAGAAATAGCACTGAGGTGGACCTTGACCGAGTTGGACTTAAGTCCAAGATTGGAAAGGGAAAGCAAGTACTGCAAGACCACTGATGTTGAACAGGAGAAGGGGTCTTGCGACTGCTGAGTACACCAGACGGAGAACCGACGCCACTTAAGAGCGTAGGACTTCCGAGTGGAAGGCCTCCTGGAGGCCAAGACGACCTCTTCCACATCTGGAGGTAGCTGGAGAGGAGCAAGGACTACCCTTTCAGCAGCCAGGCCATCAGATGAAGGGACCGAAGGTTGGGGTGCAGGAGCGCCCCTGATCCTGCGAGAGGAGGTCGGGCTGAAACCCCAGAGGAAGAGGGGTGTCCACCGCCAGCTGCATCAGAAGCGGGAACCAAGGTTGTCTCGGCCACCGGGGAGCCACTAGGATCACCGATGCCTTGTCTCTGAGAACTTTGAAGAGCGTCCGAGACACCAGAGGCATGGGTGGAAAGGCATACAAGAGGCCTGTGGACCATGGAATCAGAAAAGCATCCGCCGCTACCCGGAGAGGATGCGGCTGTCGAGAGCAGAATCTGGGAAGCTGCCGGTTCAGAGGACTGGCGAACAGATCCATGGTGGGGAGGTCCCACCGGAGAAAGATCCGCTGAACCACGAGCGGATCCAATCTCCACTCGTGAGGTTGGAGGATCCTGCTCAGTTTGTCTGCCAGGTAGTTCTCTTGACCTGGGAGATAGACAGCTTTGAGGACAATGTTGCGATGGACGGCCCAAGAGCAGAGCTTCTGTGCTTCCTGACAGAGAAGGAAGGAGCCGGTTCCGCCTTGTTTGTTCATGTAGAACATGGAAACCTGATTGTCTGTCTGGACAAGTACCGACTGGTGAGAAATCAGGTGAGAGAAGGCTTTGAGCGCTAGGCGGATGGCTCTGAGCTCCAGGAAGTTGATCTGCTGAGCGGACTCCCAAGGAGTCCAGAGACCCTGAGTACAAGTCCCTTGGCAATGTGCTCCCCAACCCTGGAGAGAAGCATCGGTCGTCAGGACCCGAGAATGTGTAGGGGGCTGAAAAGTCACCCCCAGCACTAGGTTTGGTAGATGAAGCCACCATCGCAGAGAGGAGACAAGCTGGTCGGAGATCTGTACGGAGTCCACTAGGCTCCCAGTGGCCTGATGCCATTGTTTGCGAAGGCACCATTGAGCAGGTCGAATGTTCAGGCGGGCATTGGGGGTTACATGGACCGTGGAAGCCATATGGCCGAGCAGTCTCAGAAATTGCCTGGCCGAGACCAGGGAATTGCTGTGAAAGCGGCTGGCGAGATCCATGAGCCTTTGGGCCCTGTCCAGAGGCAGGAAGGCCCGCGCCTGAAGAGTGTCCAACCTGGCACCGATGAATTCTAGATCTTGAGAGGGGAGCAAAGTGGACTTTGCGAAGTTTATGACAAAACCCAAGTGCTGGAGCAGAGCCACAGTGCGATGAGTAGCCTGAGTGGCTTCTTGGGCAGACTGGGCCCTGATGAGCCAGTCGTCCAGGTATGGGAACACAAAGAGACCTTGAAGTCTCAGATAGGCCGCCACCACTGCTAGGCATTTGGTGAACACTCTGGGGGCGGAGGATAGGCCGAAAGGCAGTACTCTGTACTGGTAATGGTGTCCGCCCACAACAAACCGGAGGTATTGTCTGTGGTCTGGATGAATAAGGATATGAGTATACGCATCCTTTAGATCTAAGGAGCATAGCCAGTCTCCCTGCTGGAGGTAGGGCAGCAGGATTCCAAGGGTAAGCATTTTGAACTTTTCCTTTACAAGGAACTTGTTGAGGTTTCGCAAGTCTAGGATGGGTCTGAGGCCTCCTGTTCTTTTCGGAATCAGGAAGTATCTGGAATAAAACCCTTGACCCTTCAGGTGGTGGGGCACCGGTTCCACGGCTTGTTCCTGAACAAGACTTGCTAACTCCTGAAGGAGTAAGTCCCTGTGCAGAGGGAGTATGGAAGGCTCCCCTGGAAAGCAGGAGGGAGGTACCTTGTGAAAATGAAGAAGATAGCACAGTTACTTACCTGTAACAGGTGATCTCTGGGAACAGCAGGAATTAGTCCTCACATATGGGTACGTCGGAACCGACGGAGCCGGCGCGGGAAAGCTCCCCAGCTTTTCAGATGAAAAGCTTTTGGGGCTTCCCACAGCGCATGCGCGCTGCCTTCCCGCCTTCCTTACCAGCTCTCTTCAGTTCGAGTTTATAGCTGAGACAATAGAGAGAGGAAAGGAAGGTAGATAGATAGAAGATACAACTCCTAGGGGAGGTGGGTGGGTTGTGAGGACTAATTCCTGCTGTTCCCAGAGATCACCTGTTACAGGTAAGTAACTGTGCTATCTCCAGGAACAAGCAGGAATAAGTCCTCACATATGGGGACTCCCTAGCTAAGATGCCTGGGAGATCCCCCTCCAAGGGTAAACCATCTTCGTATGGATCTCAGGCATCCATTCAGGGAAGGTGGGCAGGAGTTGCTTAAGTATGGAACAGGTGTTTGAGGACAGCCTGACCAAACAAGGCATCCCGGCGGGAGTCCTTGTCCAAACAGTAATGGGCTGTGAAGGTATGAACCGAGGCCCAAGTGGCTGCTCGACAGATCTGATCGATGGATACAGAGTGAAGATGAGCCATAGTAGTAGCCATGGCTCTCACATTGTGAGCTGTGACATGGCCTTCCACAGAAATGTTCTTACTCTGGTAAGCAAAAGAACTACACTGAGCAATCCAATTGGAAAGTGTACGCTTGGAGACTGGAAGTCCCAAATGAGAAGGATCAAAAGCCACAAAAAGTTGGGAAGACTTTCGATGTGGCTCAGTCCTGTTGAGGTAAAAGGCGAGAGCTCTTTTACAATCAAGGGTATGAAGGTTCCTCTCTGCACTGGATGCATGAGGAGCCGGGAAAAAAACAGGTAGATATACCTCTTGATTAAGATGAAAAGGCGAGACCACTTTGGGCATAAAGTGGGGGTTCGTCCTAAGGACCACCTTATCATGATGAAACCTAGTATAAGGTGGATTAGCCACTAAAGCCTGCAGTTCACTGATGCGGCGAGCTGAAGTGACTGCAATAAGGAAAACTACCTTCCATGAAAGAAATTTCAAGGAGGTGGAGTCCAAAGGCTCAAAAGGTGGCTGCATAAGCTGACCTAGAACTAGGTTCAAATCCCATGCTACCGGCGGATGTCAGATGGGAGGTTTAGTTAAGGTCAGGCCTCTCATGAACCTTGCAACAAGAGGATGAGAGGAGACAGGTTGTCCATTTATAGGTTTTAAGGATGCTGCAATAGCACTTAAATGGACTCGTACTGAATTCGTCTTGAGGCCTGCATTGTAAAGATGCAGGAGATAGTCTAGTAGAGAATTCAAAGGAAGTGCCAGAGGGTCAAGACCCTGTTGAGCACACCAAATGGAAAAACGTTTCCATTTGAAAGCATAGGAATGCCTGGTAGAGGGTTTCCTAGAGGCATGAAGGATATCTGTCACTGGTTGAGAAAGATTAAACTCATGAAGGCTTAAGCCTTCAGTAACCAAGCTCGGAGATATAGGGACTTGGGGTTTGGGTGCCACAAAGTCCCTTTCTCCTGAGACAGAAGGTCTGGCGCAGCTCCCAGGTCCAGGGAGGAGCCCTGGGAGAGCTGTAGAAGTAGAGGGAACCACACTTGGCGTGGCCAGCGTGGAGCTATGAGGATCATCGACCCGTGATCCCTCTGAAGTTTGAACAGAGTCTTGGGAATCAAAGGAATGGGTGGAAAAGCATACAGGAATTCCTGACCCCAATGCAGGAGAAAGGCGTCGTTGGCCTGAGCTCCCTGACACGGAGTCCTGGAACAGAACCGGGGAGGTTTGGCATTCCACGGACTTGCAAAGAGGTCTATGTCCGGGGTCCCCCATTCCTGAAAGATTCTGCGTATCTGGTCCATATGCAGGGACCATTCGTGTGGAAGCAGAACTCGACTGAGTCTGTCTGCGCGAAAGTTTTGAACTCCTGGAAGGTATACTGCCAGAAGATGAATTTGATGCTCTCTGGCGAAGGCCCATAATCTGAGAGCTTCGTTGCAAAGCGACAGAGAGCCCGTCCCTCCTTGTTTGTTGACATAGAACATGGCTACCTGATTGTCTGTCTGGACTAGGACAGTCAGGTTGACAAGGAGGGTGTGGAAGACTGTGAGGGCAAGGAAGATTGCTCGCAGTTCCAGAAGGTTGATGTGAAGGGTGGTCTCCTGGGGAGACCAGGTGCCCTGAGTGGAGAGGTGTTGGAGATGAGCTCCCCACCCTGTTTGGGAGGCATCTGTTGTGAGTGTTGCTTGGGGCAACGAAGGTTGGAAGGGGGTCCCCAACAACAGATTTTTGGAGGATGTCCACCACTGGAGAGACCAAAACAGACGTTTTGAGGTGAGTACTTGGTCTGAGAGCGCTCCTGATGCTTGAGACCACTGGGTGGCCAAAGTCCATTGAGCTGCCCTCATATGGAGACGAGCGTAGGGCACCACATGGACCGAGGAGGCCATGTGGCCCAGAAGATGCAGCAGTTCCCTGGCTGACAAGTGACTTCTGGACTGAGCCTGGGAGGCCAAGCTGATTAGTTGTTGGCCTCGGACCAGAGGGAGATAGGCCCTTGCAGTGGTGGAGTCCAAGTGGGCCCCTATGAATTCCAGGGACTGAATAGGGATAAGTTGGGACTTGGGAATGTTTACCACAAATCCCAGATATTGAAGAATACGCCTTGTGCGGTCCAAGGAAATCTGGGCTTCTGACTGAGATGGAGCTCGGATGAGCCAGTCGTCCAGATATGGGAACACGAAGACTCCCATGCCTCTTAGAAATGCGGCTACGACTGCCATGCATTTTGTGAATACTCTTGGAGCAGAGGCGAGACCGAAGGGAAGTACTCTGTATTGGAAATGTTTTCCCTGGAACAGAAATCGAAGATATTTTCTGTGGGATGGATGGATGAGTATATGAGTGTACGCATCCTTGAGATCTAGAGAACAAAGCCAATCCTGACTCTGAAGGTATGGAAGGAGAATGCCCAGAGAGCATTTTGAATTTCTCCTTGAATAGAAACTTGTTCAATTCTCTCAGATCTAGGATAGGTCTGAAGCCCCCTGTCTTCTTTGTTATGAGAAAATAAGGGGAGTAGAACCCTAACCCCTGTTGAGGAAGAGGAACCTCCTCTATTGCCCCTTGGGCAAGGAGAGAGGAGACTTCCCGACCCAACAGGGTCAGAAGAGATGGGGGAGAACTGAATTGCCTCACCATGGTATGGGGAGGAAGGCTGGAGAAATGAAGTTTGTAACCCTCTCGGATGATAGAGAGAGGGTCCATTGCTCTGATGTAATTTGCTCCCATCTGGGAGCAAAGTGAGCTAACCTTCCGGGAATGGTGAGGGGCTCTGGTTGTTCTAGAGCCAGAAATGGTAAGTTCTCTAGGGGCAAGTCAAAACCCCTGAGGGGGTTGAGCCTGCTGGGGTGTAGCAGACACTGCAGGCCTTGACTTTACTTGCTTAGATTGCTGACGTTTAGCAGCAAAGCGAGGCTGAGCAGATTGTTGGCCAGTATTTGTGGAAAATCTGGCCTTCTTGTAGTAAGGCCTCTTAAAAGGCTTCTTTTTGGCAGGAGTAGAAGTAGACTTAGAAAGTCTATCTAGAGTGGCATTTTCTGCGTCCATTTGAGCAGCTTTAATTTGCCAGTCCTCACCAAATAAATTCTCACCTATACAGGGCAGATTCCTTAAGCCATCCACGACCCAGGGTTCTAGGTCAGAAGCCTGGAGCCAAGCAAGACGTCGGGCTGCAATAGCAATTCCCGAAGCCCTGCCTGCAACCTCAAAGGAATCAAAGGCTGCCCTGTTGGAAAACTTGGAGACCTCTGAAAGTTGTGTCACCACAGAAGTGAAGTCCTCCTTTCTATCCTCAGGGATAAAGGGGGCAAAATGCCGTACCTTCAGGGCAAGTTCTCTGAGAAACATGCCCATATAAAGACTGTAGGAATTGATCCTGGCTATAAGCATACTAGCCTGGAAGATCTTTCTACCAAAAGAGTCAAGGGTCTTACATTCTCGCCCTGGAGGGGTAGAAGAGTGCCTTTTAGGACTCTATCTTTTTCATGGCAGACTTCACCACAATGGAGTGGTGAGGCAGTTGAGTCTTTCAAAACCCAGGAGAAGGAGGGACCCGGTACATGGTGTCCAACCTATGGGAATGAGGAGACAGTGTTAGAGGAGTCTCCCACAAATCCATCAAGTGTTCTTGAAGGATTTCATGGATAGGCAGGGTAACTGCCTCTTTAGGAGCTTTGGAGTATCCTAAAATATCCAATTTCTTTGATCTTGGTTCCGTTCCAGAAGATGTAGCAATAGAAAGCCCTTTAGCTACAACAACAATGAAATCCTGAAAGGATAAATCCTCTGGAGGAGACATCCTCCTCTTTGGAGAAGAGGGCTCCTCAGGAAGATCAAGCTCAGCAGAGTCATCAGAGGAATTGAACTCATCAGAAGAATCTGAGTATTCTCTCTGTGCTTCCAATGCACGATACGCGTACCGACCGATATCGACATCGGGCGTATCGGGCATGGGATCGGTATCGGGCAAAAGCCTGAATCCGGCATGCGGAACCGATCGACGCTTGGAAGTCGATGGTCTCGGTTCCGGTGTGGATACCGGAACCGGAGGGCGTCGCAGCCTTAATGAAAGCCAGAATGGCCTGCTGCATGGTCTGGACAGTATTGCCCATGGACGCCACTGCTGCCTGGATGTCGGTACCGGTATCAGCCGGTACCCCAGAGCAGTCTAACAGGTGATCGGTCGAGGCCGTGCCATCGATGTCAACCTGTAACCCCATAGATGGTGCTTTGGAGACCGGAGCCTCCCGCCGGGGTTTTTTGGCCTGGGCAGAATCCTCGAACTCAAGATTGAGAGCCTCTCGATCTTTTGAAAGAGATTTGCTTTTAGAGGATTTGCCCACAGAAAGTTTGGTTACCTGAGATCCATCCGGAGAGGAAGACCTGGATGACTGTGATGCTGGATTATCTGAAGCAAACAGCACATGGAACTTGTTGGCCCGGTTCTGCATACCACGTTTAGACATCTGGGAGCAGAATGGGCAGTCCGGTATGGAGTGGTCAGGTCCCAAACATTTAAGACACCATTCATGGGTGTCTGTGAGAGAAATAACAGCACTGCACTTGGTACACTTTTTAAAACCAGGAGCTGGCCTCTCCATGAGGAGAATTTGTGTAGGCCTGAAGGCCTAGCAAAAGTTACCACGTTGTGCTGAAAATAAAAAAAGATTTTTTTTTTTTTTTAGAAATAAAGAAAGAGAGACCAGCGGTACCAGTTTTGGTATGGGGAAGGCAGGTCAAAAGAAACAAATTAAAATAACAATTTCTTCAGCGGTGACAGGAACACGACCTGCTGGCTCCGTGGAAAAAGAGAAACTGAAGAGAGCTGGTAAGGAAGGCGGGAAGGCAGCGCGCATGCGCTGTGGGAAGCCCCAAAAGCTTTTCATCTGAAAAGCTGGGGAGCTTTCCCGCGCCGGCTCCGTCGGTTCCGACGTACCCATATGTGAGGGCTTATTCCTGCTTGTTGCTGGAGATAGCCCTTTTGAACTATCTGAAGCACCCAGGTATCTGTGGTGATGTTGGACCACCTGTGGGCAAAGTGGACCAGCCGGCCTCCTGTGCTGAGAGAAACCAGCTGAGGGGGAGAGGCTATGCTGAGAAAGTCAAAAACCCCCACCCTGCTGAGCAGGGGCCGGTGGTGCAGGCTTGGGGGCTTGCTGCCTACGGGACCCATTACCCCGTCCCTTGGCCTGCTTTCCCTGTGGGGTAGCTGGTGAGGCCTGATACTGAGGGTAGTATTTATAGGCAGCACCTTTCCTCGGGTAAAAGGGCTTTGTCCCCGAGGCCTTCTTCTTTTGAGAAGGGGCAGAGGTCTTCCTTGAGAGACGAGTCCTGGTGAGAGTCTCCGTCTCGATTTGTGCAGCCTTCTCATCCATGGGCTTGCCAAAGAGGTTATCACCTCGGCAGGGGACATCGCCAGTAGACAAGGATTGGAACCTCTGCAAAGGTTCGTCGGAGAGACCAGCAGAGAACCCGGCTATTTCCTTAGCCAGGTCTCGGAGATACATGCCCATGTAGAGCTGGTATGTCTGGACTCGACAAGCAAGCATAGAGCCCTGGAAGCACTTCCTACCGAGGGCATCCAGGCTTCGGGCTTCCCTACCAGGGGGCACCGAGGAGTGCATTTTTTGACTCTTCAGTCTATGCATGGCCGATTCCACCACCATGGAATGGTGCGGTAGTTGTGCCTTTTGGAACCCGGGGCTCTTGCGGACTCGATAAATGGAATCGACCCGCTTGCTTAACACCGGCGACGACGCCGGGCTCTCCCACATGCGGAAGAGAAGCCGTTCCAGCATGGGAGGAACCGGTACAATAAAGGCCTCCTTCGGGGGAGTGTCATATTGGAGGGCATCGAGTTCTTCGACTCGAGGCTCCTCCTCGGGATCCGCAGGGAAGGCCAAGGCTTTGGCCATATCCCTCACGAAGTCCGAGAACCAGGTATCCTCCAGGGGGGACCTTCTCCGAGGTTCGGACTCGGGGGAAACCGAAGGGACACACCGAGTCCGAAAAGAACCAGGTGACTCTTCGTCCTCAGATTCCCAGGCTGACTCCTCGGAGGAGTCGACCGGCTCCGGTCGGGCGGACACTGATGCCATCCGTCCCCGACGCCGAGGGAGTCGGCGTCGACGACCTCGGTCCCGAACGGAAGGCCGAAGGAGACCTCGACCGAGGATCGGCTCGAGCCCTCATGGACTCGAGGATCGGCTCGGTCTCCGGGGTCGACTTGGAGGTCGACATCCCGGCGGTCAGGGCAGAAGCGCCAGCGAGGCCAGCGATCAATGCCCGCTGCTGGTCCAAGAAGGCAGACAAACTGCACTCCAAGGCCGTCAACCTGAGTCCGAGCTCAGGAGACCCAGCAGCCCCCGACTCGGGCCCCGACGGCGTCGGGCCCGACGTCGGGTCCTTCGGAGGTGAGTCCGCGAGGACAACAGTACTTAAGTGAGCGGGCAAGTCCACCTCGAGTCGAGGATGCTTTGACGGCCTTTCCGACTCCAAGGACCCGGGACGGGAATCGGGGCTATGCGACCTGGCCCTCGAGGAACCAGGAGCGTCCACCGATCCCGCCCTCACGGGTTTCTTCTTCCGATGATGCTCCCAGGTAGGAGACCCCCTTTCAGAGGAACTCCGACGATGCTCAGGACCAGAGTCCCGAGACGTCAAAGCCTCTGACGAGGTCCGAGCCCGGCCGGAGTCAGAGAAGATACGCTCCCGCTGGTGCTGCCGACTCCTCAATGCTTTTGAGGACATTTTGCCGGATGGCCCGCAGATCATGGGATCATGATCTGGGCCGAGACAGCGGAGGCAGAAAGCATGAGTGTCTGTAAGAGACATAAGTTTCTTACAGAGGTCACACTTTTTGAAACCACTGGCCGCCATCGGGGGAAAAAGGGCCCCTGCGAGGTCGAACGACTGGGCAGCCAGGGAAAAAGGAAAAAAAAAAAGCGCGAAATCTGTCACGAAGGACAAAAAAACGAAAAATAAAGGACGGACTCGCAACCGGCGTCGCGAGTCCGGGCGGGAAAAGAACCGGCGTCGAACCGAAGAAAAAACGGAGAAAAATAGAGAAAAATCAACTTTTCTGCGGGGATTCACAGGCAACGTCTGTAGGGCTCCGCGGAAAAAAGAAGACTGAGCAAGATGGCACCCTTGGGCGGGAAGAGGACCGCGCATGCGCGCTGCAATTCCCAAAGGCTTTCTTTGAAAGCTGGGGAAAATTGCTCCGCGAGGGCTCCGTCGGCGCCGACGTCACCCATATGTGAGGACTGACTTCCTGCTTGGTCCTGGAGAAGACCTCTTTCCCTGGCAGGAAAAAGAGGAGAAACCTGTGACTTATAGGCATGAACATCCTGACAGCTCAAAGAAATATAGAAAAAAATGGATATCTTTTGGAAAAAGATCCATATGTAGGGGTTAGAATAAAACGGTGGATTGCCTCTATTGAGAAGAAGCAACTGCAGATTCTAACCCCAAGAGTCACAAGCATCTGATGATGAATGATCAGAAACCCTGCAGGTGCTGGGTTTGCTGAACCTGGTGAGAGGTTGGATTCTTCAGACCAGGACGATGCTTCCCCTGTTGGGGAACATCTGTATGATGGGCAAATGATGAATATAACTTTCTTCTCCTGTGGGAAGAAAGTTTAGTAGGACATTTCCTAACTACTGGGACAGAGGAAGGGGTAAAACAACCCCTAGGAACAGGTAAATCAGTGGACAACTGAGTAACCTGACGTAAAGACTCCTTGTTGAAAAGATTTTCTCCAATGCAAGGAGTATGTCCCAGCCTTTGTTGTGCCCATTTGTCCAAGTCTGAAGCTTGGAGTCAGGCTCTACGTCGTGCCCCTATAGCTATAGCAGAAGTCCTGCTAACAGACTCAAAAGAGTCTAGGGAAGCACGAGAAAGAAACCAAGAGATATTCTGGATATGCTTAAGCAGTGAGGAATAGTCTGTACTCCTGGAATCTGAAAGGAAAGGAGACAAAAGATGCAATTGCTTTGTGACCTCCTCAAGAGAAAGACTCATATAAAAAATATATGAGAGAATTCTTGCAGAAAGCATAGATGATTGGAAGGTCTGACGTCCAAAGTCATCTAGTGTTTTAGACTCACGACCTGGCGGATAGGAAGAGTGCTTTTTCTTACTCTTTACCCGCCTCATAGCTGATTCCACTACTTTGGAATGATGAGGAAGTTGAGTCTTTTGAAACCCTGGAGAGGGGGGCACCTGATATAACAGATCAGTTGCTCTGGGAGGTGGGAGTACCCTGAAAGGTGTTTCCCACATTCCTAGAAGGAGATCCTGCAAGGAATGATGCAAAGGAAGCATTATGCTCCTCTTTGCTTTGGTAGAGAGCCTTGTGCAGGATCATGTCCTGGGATAGGAATGGCAAGGGATCTTGCTATATCCCGGAGGAAACTCTGAAAAGAGGGCTCCCCAACAGGAATCTCTTTTGGACAGGTTAGATTTAAAGAACTAGCCTGAGCACCCACAGAGGTATCCAAATATATAGGAATAGAAGATCCTGCACAGTGCAGTGTGGAATGCTTAAGGGATGGTTGCTGGTACTGGGTATCAGGAGCAGCAATCGTCCTTACCACATTGTGCATGCCAGGTATCGACTCCAAGCTTTGTATAGAATGGAGCGATCTTGTTGAAACAAGTATGGCAGGAGTTGGCCACGATGCTACTGAGGATACCGGTACCGATGTCGGAGTCGAGCTCGACAAAGACATCGGAGTAGTCATCGGTGACAGTTCAATCGGTACCGAGGTGACTGAAACCCTCCGGCCAGTATCCTCGGTACCGAAGCACCGGTATCGATCGATGTCGGTACCAAAACCTATTGGTACCGAGTCTTCTAGACTAGAGATCGATTCCAAACTCGGCATCGAGGGCAGAGAGCCTGATAAGCGAAGCATGGAAGGCACCGACCGTAAAGGTAACGAGGTCGTCGGTACCGATTTCGGTACCGTGTCTGACACCGGTGAAGGAAGGTCAACCAGTGGCAACTCAATTGGCCTCGAAGGAACCGAGAGTTGTGGATCCGAGTCATCGGAACTGAGCCTTCGGTACCGCCGAAAGCCGGTAACAAGGCGAGTCAGTACCCAGTCCTCCAGACTAGAGATCGATTCCAGACTCGGCATCGAAGGAAGCGAGTCTATTGATGAACGTCTGGAGGGTACCGATGGCGGTGATAGTATCGGTGCTGGCACCAATAATGGAAAGTCAGTCTGGAGCGTATCCACCGGTCCCGAAGGCACCGAGGACGCCAGATGATGATCCCTGGTGAGTGTTTCATCCAACACCAGTGCCGATGCCGGGGTACTGGTACCACTCGAAGCGGATGCCACCACCAGACACGGCTGAGGTATGTTCTGTGAGGTGTGAACCTCAGGAACAACCTGAAACCCCTTATCTGCTTTGGAGATTGAAGACTCCCGCCGGGGTTTTGAAGCCAGTGGGCCCTCAAGGGCAAGGCCGGAGCCGTCTTCATGCTGAGCATGAGACCTACCACTCGAGGACTGGCTAGTCTTAACAGACTGTTTGTGGATTACCTGATCCTGTGTGGAAGAAGAAGGGGACGGTGCCCTGAAGTTGGAGGGCAACCGTGTATCGAGGGAACCTCGATGTTGAAAACCTCTTCTCACCAAACTGTTGTCAGGACCCAAGCAGGTTAGACACCGACTTTGAGGGTCTAAAAATAAAGTTGTACCGCCACAGTGTGAACATTTCTTGGAGAAAGTGCCTGGCGGTTCCATGAAGGAAAAAGAAGAGGCCTAAAAGGCCTAAGAGACCGTGGGACACTATGAAGAAAAAATATCCCGTGTAAAAGGAAAAATTTCTCAAGAAAAGAAAAGAAAAACACCGGCGGTACCGGTGGCATCGGGAAGACAGCCGCGACCACAAGAAAACTAAAAAATAAAAACTAGAATTTTCTGCGGTGACAGGAGGACGTCCTGCCGGCTCCGCGGAAAAACGAAAACTGAGGCGAGGCAGTTGGGAAAGGCGGGAAGGCAGCACGCAGGCGTGCTGGGATGCTTCCAAAAGCTCTTGATTGGATGCTGGGAAGCGTTCCTGCGCAGACTCCGTCGGTACCGACGTACCCATATGTGAAGACTCATTCCTGCTTGTTCCTGGAGATAGACTCTTACTCTCATAAGTAAAGGATATGCATTGGCAATCCATTTAGATAGAGTTGTTTTGGAGACTGGAAGTCCCAAATGACTAGAATCAAAAGCAACAAAAAGTTGAGAAGACTTTCTATGTTGCTGTGTTCGTTGTAGGTAAAAAGCTAGGGTTCTTTTACAGTCCAAAGTATGAAGGTTTCTTTCTGCATTAGAGGCATGAGGCCTCGGAAAGAATACAGGTAAGTAAATCGATTGATTTAGATGAAAAGGCGAAACCACCTTTGGCATAAAATGTGGATGAGTTCTGAGAACAACTTTATCATGGTGAAACCTTGTATAAGTGGGATCAGCCACTAAAGCTTGCAATTCACTAATGCAACGTGCGGAGATGATTGCAATTAGGAAGATGACCTTCCAGGTAAAAACTTTAGGGTTGTTGTGGCTAAAGGTTCAAAGGGCTGATTCATGAGCTGTCCGAGAACTAGATTTAAATCCCATGCCACCAGTGGTGGCCTGATGGGAGGCTTTGTTAAGAGAAGACCTCTCATAAATCTTGCTATGAGTGGATGAGAGGAAATTGGCTGTCCATTTAGAGGCTTATAGGAAGCTGCAATTGCACTAAGATGGACTCTTACTGTATATGTCGTTAACCCAGAATTTGATAAATGAAGTAGGTACTCTAGTACCAATTCCAAAGATATCACAAAGTGGTTTAAGCCCTTTTGAGGACACCATATAGTAAACGTTTCCACTTAAAGGCGTAAGAGCGTCTTGTGAAAGGTTTTCTAGAAGCCTGAAGGATATCCTTTACCTGTTGGGAAAGGTTAAGATCCTGCAGGTTTAGGCTTTCAGCAACCAGGCCCTGAGATGCAGGGATTGGGGATTCGGGCGCCATAGCATCCCGTTCTCTTGGAAGAGAAGGTCTGGAGCACACCCTAACTTCAGAGGTGCAGCTTGAGAGAGATGTAGAAGCAGGGGATACGTTTGTTATGGACACCATGGCGCTATGAGGATCATACGACCTCTGTCTCTCTGAAGCTTGAAGAGTGTATTGGGAATGAGGGGAATGGGTGGGAAGGCATAGAGGAAGTCCTGACCCCAGTGAAGGAGGAAGGCGTCGCTTGCCTGGCAATTATGAGCCGGAATTCTGGAACAGAACCGGGGAAGTTGGCATTCAGTGGAATTGCAAAGAGGTCTATGTCTGGGGTTCCCCAGATCTGAAATATCCTTGTCACCTGGTCTAGGTGTAGAGACCATTTGTGAGGTAGCAGTACTCGGCAGAGTTCGTCTGCCCAAAGGTTTTGAATGCCTGGAAGATATACCACGAGAAGGTGAATTTGATGCTCTCTGACGAGGGCCCAAAGTCGTAAAGCTTTGTTGCATAACGACAGAGAGCCTGTTCCACCCTGCTTGTTCACGTAGAACATCGCTACTTGATTGTCCGTTTGGACTAGGACTGTCTTGAAGCTGAGCTGGGCATGGAATACTCGAAGAGCTAGATAGATTGCTCTGAGTTCCAGGAGGTTTATGTGAAGACAAGCCTACTGTGGAGTCCAGGTACCTTGGGTGGAGAGATGGTGCAGGTGTGCTCCCCATCCCACCTATGATGCACCTGTTAGGGTGACTTGGAATAGGGGTTGTTGAAAAGGAGACCCCACTAACAGATTCTCCAGTGATTGCCACCATTGTAGGGACAAGATCAGTCGTCGTGAGTTTGATATCTTGTCCGACAGACGTCCTGTGTCCATTGTGTGGATAGGGTCCACTGGGCTGCTCGCATGTGGAGGCGAGCATAGGGAACTACATGAACTGTGGATGCCATATGTCCCAGTAATTACAGGAGCTCTCGAACAGTTAGAGAGAACTTTCCCGCTGCTTGAGAAGCTAATTGAACTATTCAAAGACAGCGGGGCTCTGGAAGGAAAGCCCTTGACTGTCTGGTGTCTGAACAAGCTCCTATGAACTCTAGGGTCTGAGAAGGAGCAAGTTGGGATTTTGGGAAATTTATAACCAATCCCAAGTATTGGAGAATTTGCATTGTACGAGACAGTGCAGAGCTGGCTTCTGGAATCGTGGGGGCTCAAATGAGCCAGTCGTCCAAGTAAGGGAAGATGAATATCCCTAGGGTTCACAGGAATGCAGTTACTACTGCCATGCATTTCGTGAACACTCTTGGTGCCGAAGCCAGACCAAAAGGAAGAACCCTGTATTGGAAGTGTTTTCCCTTGAAAAGGAATTGCAAGAATTTCCTGTGATCTGGATAGATCAGAATGTGAGTATACGCATCTTTTAGATCTAGAGAGAAAAGCCAATCCTGACTTTGAAGGTATGGCAGCAGAGTTCCCCGAGAAATCATTTTGAACTTTTCTCAGAACAGATATTTGTTCAATTCTCTGAGGTCTAGAATGGGTCTGTGTCCTCCTGTTTTCTTTGGAATAAGCAAATAGGGGGAGTAGAACCCTGTACCCTGTTGGGGAATGGGTACTTCCTCTATTGCTTCTTGAGCAAGGAGTGTTGAGACCTCTTGATCCAGTAGATTGTCTGGAGAGATTTGGGAATTGAACTGTCTTAGGATTGTAGGAGGGGGCATGCTGTGAAAATGAAGCTTGTACCCCCCTCCCCTACAATGGAGAGAGTCCAATTTTCTGCTGTAATTTGGTGCCATCTGTTGATAAAATGACACAACCTGCCTGGAATGTTTAGGGGTTCTAGACCCTTCAGAGGCAGGAAAGCTAAGCTCTCTAGGAAGGAGTCAAAGCCCTTGAGGGGGTTGAGCCTGTGGAGCTGGTTGAGCTCTCGGGCCTTTTGGCTTCTTCTGCTGTCTGAATTGTTGCTGTTGTCCCTTTTGGGCAACTTGACCCTGACTTTGCCCTTGAAGGGTATAAGACGGATAAAACTTCCTCTTTTTGCTGAAAAAGGGTTTTTTATAGGGTTTCTTTTTGGCTTGAGTGGCTGTAGATTTTGACAATCTGTCTAAAGTGATATTGTCAGCATCTATCTCATTAGCCTTTTCCTGCCAGTTCTTGCCAAAGAGGTTTTCTCCTGTGCAAGGGATGTTTCCTAATTTGTCTTCTACCCAAATTTTCAAGTCTGATGCCTGAAGCCAGGCAATCCGAAGTGCACCAATGGCAATAGCAGAAGTTCTGATGATGCATTCAAAGCAGTCAAAGGCTGCACGGTTTACAAACTTGGAAACGTCTTGAGCATGCTTGACAAGAGTAAGGAAGTCTTGTCGTTTGTCATCAGGGAGAAGGGGGCTCATAAGCTCCAAGTCTCCTGTGACCTCTTTGAGGAACATTCCCATATATAAAATATATGAGCTGATCCTAGCTGAAAGCATGGAAGCTCGAAATATTCGACGCCCAAAGGCGTCAAGAGTTATGCATTCACGACCTGGAGGATTGGATGCATGTCTTTTTGCACTTTTTGATAGGCCTCGGGCCACATCACAAATAAAATCCTGAAAAGACATGTCCTCCGGAGGAGACATTCTGCGTTGAGGAGAAGAGGAGTCTTCCGGAAGAAGTACTCTGGTACTGGCAGAGTTATCCGAATCATCGAAATCGGAAGATTCGAAGTATCTCTGATCCAGATGTTCATGCAAAGCATGGTATCGGTATCGATCGAAGTTGGCACAGAGTTGGTCCGGTACCGATCTGTCGATGCCTGAAAATGTCAGCATGGGTAGAATTCCCACCGGGGCCAGTACCATCGGTGCTGGTACCGACATCGGTATCAGTGTCAACGGTACCGCAGCTGTAAGGAGAGCTGCAAGACTGCATTCGATAGCAAAGAATCTCTGGTCTATCGACGCTGCCAATGCCTGGGTGTCGGTACCGGTAGAAGCAGCCGGAACCCCCGAGCATGGCATCAGTAGTTCTGCCGAGGTCGAGACCTCGAGAACATCCTGGAGCCTCGTTAGTGCTTTGGAGGCCGAAGCTTCCCGCCGGGGCTGTTTTGCCAGTGTAGTTTCCTCAAGGGCAATGCCAATGGCTTCTCAATGCTTAGGAGGAGATCTACCCTTTGAGGACCGGCTCTTATGTTTAAGTTACCTGAGATCCATCGTAGGAAGACGAAGCTCTGGAAGACGTCGATGCAATGGACATTGCATCTGAAGAAAAGAGGGTTTCGAGCTTTGCAGCCCGTTTCTGTCTTCCTCTTTTAGTCATCCCCATACAAGAGGAACACTCCGAAGGAGAATGGTCAGGGCCTAAACATTTGAGACACCAGCCATGGGTGACAGTGACGGAAATGGTACCGCCACACTTAGTACATTTTTTAAAACCACTAGCTGTTTTTTCCATTTTGCAGGAAATGGGGCCTAATGCCCAAAATGGCGCCTAGCACCAAAAAGAAAAAGTCTCTGAAGAGAAACACTTCAGAAGTATATCGAAGAAAAGAGAACCAGCGGTACCGTTAGTGTCGAGCGGAGGCAGGTACGACCACAAGAAAACAAGTTTAAAGAAGAAATTTTCTGTGGTGACAGGGTATGTGACCTGTCGGCACCGCGGAAAACAAAGAACTGAAGAGGGACAGTTGGAAAGGCGGAAAGGCAGCGCGCATGTGCTGAGGGATGCTCCCAAAAGCATTCCTATTGGACGCTGGGGAGCGTTCCCACGCAGGCTCCGTCGGTACCGACGATACCCATATGTGGAGATAGCCTTTGACACCATTCCGCAAAGGCGACTTATAAATAAATTGAGCACCCTAGGAATAGACCCTAAATTGACTGACTGGGTTAGAAATTGGTTGTGGGATGTGACAAAAGGTACAGTTAAATGGAACTCACTCTGAGGAGAAGGATGTTAACAGTGGTGTGCCGCAGCAATCTGTCCTTGGTCCGATTCTTTTTAACATTTTCATTCATGATATTGCAGAAGGGCTGTCAGGTAAGCTTTGCCTCTTTGTAGATAATACCAAAATCTGCAATAGACACCCAGGATAGAGTAGATAACATGAGGAGGTATCTAGCTAAGCCTGAAGAATGGTCGAGAATTTGTCAGCTGTGATGTAATGCTAAAAAATGCAGGGTCATGTATTTGGGCAGCAAAAATCCAAGGGAGCAGTACAGTATAGGGGATGTCCACAAAAAGAAGAGCAGGACCTAGGTGTGATTGTTTCTGATGATGTTAAGGTGACTAAACAGGTTGAAATGACAATGGCAAACACCAGAAGGATGCTTGGGTACATAAGGAAAGAAATGGCCAGCAGGAAAGAGGACATGATTGTGCCTTTGTATAAGTTTTTGGCGAGACCTCATTTGGAGTATATAGTGTGCAATTTTGGAGACTACACCCTCAAAAGGATATAAACAAAATGGAGTTTGTGCAGAGGGTGGCTACAAAAATGGTCAGTGGGTTTCATCATAAGGCATATGGGGACAGACTTAAAGATCTCATTACGTATACTTTGGAGGAAAAAGACAGGAGAGAGGAGATATGATGGAGACGTTTATACACTTCCCTGGCATAAATACTCAATAGGAGAATCTCTTTCAACTGGAAGAAAGCTCTGCAACAAGGGGGCATAGAATGAAGGTGAAAGTGGATAAACTCAGGCATAATGTGCAGAAATGTCTTTACAGAAATATTGGTAGATGCATGGAATAGTCTCCCAGTGGAGGTAGTAGAGACCAGGACAGTATCTAAATTCAAGCAACACAGAGGATTCTCTAAAGGAGAAAAAAAGGAATAAAGTATTAAAGAGCAGATAGGATAGGCCGTATGGTTAAATTAGACTTACCTGCTAATTGTAGTTCCTGGAGTATATCCAGTCTAGTCCCGTAACAATAGAGTTGTCAACGTCCTCCCGCAGCTAGGAGACTGAGCATGTCACTTTTTCCAGTGACCTAGTACAAGTAGTCCAAGGACCGCCCCTTATAACCAGTTAACTCTTGCCAAAGCCGACTCACCAGAGCAATAAACAAGTAAAAACCTTGAAAGAAACCTGAACTCTCAAACTATCTAGCCAAATTATAGCTGGACAACAGAGCCGCCCCTTCTCCGCAGCCCCCCCCCTAAGGGAGCCAGACACTCTCCAGAGAAGCGAAGAACTACGCACTCCAGCATCGCTACGCCATCGCAGCAGGATAGGCGGACTCCGCTCCCTTCCCGGTGCTCAGGCTACCTCATGGCAGTAACGTTCTGGGCGGGAAGCGGGACTAGACTGGATCTACTCCAGGAACTACAATTAGCAGGTAAGTCTAATTTAACCTTCCTTATCGTAGCTCCAGTCTAGTCCCGTAACAATAGAGAAGTAGCAGAGCAGTGAACACACTCAACGGGAGGGGCCTGCCAGACCAGCCTGAAGCACCGCCGAACCAAAGCTCGCATTGCACTTCGCCTGCACGTCAATTCTATAATGGTTGACGAAAGAGTGCAAAGACGACCAAGTCGCAGCCCTGCAAATTTCCGCCGCAGGAACCAAACCGTACTCCGCCCAAGACGCTGCCTGAGCCCTCATAGAATGCGCTCTCAACCCCTGAGGCACTACCCTGCCCTTCAGGAGATACGCTGACGCAATCGCCTCTTTAATCCACCGAGCAATCAATGCCTTAGAAGCCGGCTCTCCTTGACGCGAGGCCCCAAACAGGACAAACAGCCTATCCGATTTGCGCAGCGCCACTGTACGCTGCAAATACACCTGAAGCACTCTCCCCACGTCCAACTTATGCAACCTGTCCTTTGTCCCCCCTTCCTCTGACCAGGCAAAGACAGGCAAGGTCACCTCCTGGTTAACATGAAAGGCGGAAACGACTTTAGGCAAAAAAGAGGGCACTGTACGCAGTACTACTTTTCCTTCACCAAAAGACAAGAAAGGCTCCCTACATGATAGCGCCTGTAACTCCGAAATCCTCCTCGCCGAAGTAATGGCCACCAAGAAAACCACCTTTAACATGAGATCCTTCAGAGTCACCTGGGATAAAGGCTCAAACGTCTCCTTCAACAACGCCTCTAACACCAGGTTGAGGTCCCAACTTGGTACCACCTTTCTACATGGTGGCCACAACAGGGAGACTGCTCTCAAAAACCGCTTCACATCCCTATGGGCCCCCAGCGATATCCCCTGCACATGCCCGTGGTAACAAGCAATAGCCGCCAACTGCACCCGCAAGGAAGATGCTGCCAAACCCTTGTCCAATCCATCCTGTAAGAAGGACAACACTTGTGCTACCGTGGACTTCAAAGCCCGCAAATGCCTTTGCTCACACCAGGCCTCAAACAACCTCCATACTCTTACATACGCCAAGGACGTGGAGTGCCGTCTTGACCTTAACATCGTAGCAATCACTGCCGACGAGTAGCCCTTAGTCATCAGCCTAGCCCTCTCAAGAGCCAGGCCGTAAGCGAAAACCGATGAACCTGCATTTTTAACGGCCCCTGCAGAAGCAGATCCGCCCTGTCCGGTAACTTCCACGGAGGTTCCACCAGCAGACGCTGCAAGTCGGCATACCACGGCCTCCTTGGCCAGTCCGGCGCTATTAGCAGAACTAGCCCCCCGTGCTTCTCTATGCGCTGGATCACCCTGCCTATGAGTACCCAATGGGGGAAACACGTACAGCAGCCCGCGGTCCGGCCACCTTTGAATCAGAGCATCCAGCCCTTCCGACATCCTTTCTCCTCTTCTGCTGTAAAACCTGTCTACCTTTGCAGACTCAAACGTCGCCATCAGGTCCATCACTGGCCGACCCCAACGCCTGACCAGCTCTTCGAACACTTCCTGATGCAGCCTCCATTCCCCCGGGTCCACTCGCACCTGACTCAAGAAATCCGCTGTCACATTGTCTACGCCTACTACATGTGCCGCCGATAATGCCTCTAGATGGCCTTCGGCCCATGCCAGCAACTCGTCCGCCTCTGTCTCTAACTGCACGCTGCCTGTGCCGCCTTGACGATTGATGTATGCCACCACTGTGGCATTGTCCGAGAACACCCGGACCGCCGTTCCCTGCAGAAACCTCTGCAAGGCCCGGAGTGCCAAGGACACCGCTCTCAGCTCCAGCCTGTTGATGGACCACCCCTGTTCCTGGGTAGACCACTGGCCCTGGGCAAACCGCCCCTCGAAGTGCGCCCCCCAACCGAACAGACTCGCGTCCGTAGTCAGAGGTTTCCGTCCGGCGCCTCCAGAGGCATGCCCTTCTCCAAGCCGCCCGGCCGCAGTCACCATCGCAGCGACCTCCAGACTTCCAGCTGGCAGACCAACTGCCTGGACAAGGGATCCAACTGGTGGGACCACCGCCTCAGCAGCGCCCGCTGTAGAGGTCTCATGTGGGCCCTTGCCCAAGGCACCACCTCTATCGTGGCCGCCATCGTCCCCAGCAGTTGTAGATAGCGCCACGCCGACGGTGCCCTGAGCACCTGGAACTCCCGGATTAGACTTCGCAACTTCCAAACCCGCTCCAACGGCAACACCACTCTTCCCCTGCACGTATCGAAACGGGCTCCCAAATAAACCAGATCCTGGGTCGGCGTCAACCTGCTTTTCACCATGTTGACCACCCAACCCAAGCTTTGTAAGAATGATACTACCCGACTGGTCACCCCCTGGCTCTCCTCCAGTGACTTCGCCCGGATCAACCAGTCGTCCAAGTAGGGGTGCACCAACACTCCCTCCCTTTGCAGGGCCGCCGCCACCACCACCATAATCTTGGTGAAAGTTTGCGGCGCCGTTGCCAGCCCAAAGGGCATCGCCTGAAACTGGAAATGCCCCATAGGCACCGCAAATCGAAGGAAGCGCTGGTGCTGCGCCCTTATCGGAATATGCAAGTAAGCCTCCGACAGATCCAACGATGTGAGAAACTCGCCCTGTCTCACCGCAACCATGACGGACCGCAAGGTCTCCATGCAGAAATGCGACACCTGTTCACTCCCTTCAAATCCAGAATGGGCCGCAAGGTACCTTCCTTCTTTGGCACCACGAAATAAATCGAGTACCGACCGCTGCCTTGTTCTTCTGATGGCACCGGCACCACAGCTTCTAGTGCCAAGAGCCTCTCCAAAGTTTGTCTCACCACGTCCGCCTTGGCCCGCGATCCGCACGGAAAGCGCACAAACGCGTCTCGCACAGGGCGCTGGAACTCGAGAGCGTAACCCCTCTGCACAATCTCCAACACCCACCAATCCGAAGTAATGTGGGCCCAGGCAGAAACGAAATCTCTTAACCGACCTCCCACCGGCACTGCCTCTGCCTGGACCCCCCTCACTTCATTGCGGCTTTTTGGAGCCCGGGGACGCCGCTACCCCAAAACCTCTGCCTGCTCCTCGAAAGCCCCGAAATCCATGAGACCTAAAGGGAAATTGGCCTCTCTGCCCCGGAGCAAACCTGGAGGGTCGAAAACGCCTGAACTCTCTCAGCTGACTCCTAGAAGGTCCACCTGCACAATTCTGTTTCAGGTTATCTTCCGGTAAACGACCCCCCTTCGAATCCCCTAGATCCTTAACCAACTTTTCCAAGTCCTCTCCAAAGAGGAGCTTGCCCTTGAAGGGGAGCTTGGCCAACCTTGCTTTGGATGCACCATCCGCTGCCCAATTCCGCAGCCACAGATACCTCCTCGCCGCCACTACCAACGCCATACTCTTAGCTAGGCCTCTAATCAAATCATACTATCTGCCAGATACGTCGCTCCCGACTCAATACGGGCTGCCTCTTCCGACGCTCCCTCCTCCTGCGCCCCATTACATCTCTGGGACCACCTGAGACATGCCCTTGCCACCCAGGCACCGCAAATCGAGGCCTGTAAAGACAGGGCATTCACCTCAAATACTTGTTTCAACAAAGTATCCAACCTCCGGTCCTGCGCGTCCTTAAGCGCTGCACTGCCTTCTACTGGGATGGTGGTTTTCTTAGTCACCGCGGAAACCGCAGCATCCACCTTAGGTGTCTTAAACATATCCTTATCCGGCTCCACCAGGGGATAAAGTCGAGCCATGAGCCTAGTCCCTCTGAGGCTAGTTTCGGGGGTATCCCATTCCTCCTGAATCATCTCCTTGAAAACCCTATGAATGGGAAATGACCTCTGCGACTTCCTCACCGCCTGCAATAGTGGATCTTCCAACATCGCCTCCTCCGTAGCACCCGAGACCGGCACATTTAACGCCTTCAAGGTCTCAGCAATCAAGGCCGAGAGCTCCTCTCTCCTAAACACCCTTACTATTCTAGATTGCTCCTCTGGCTCCGCAAGCTCTCCTTCTTCCAAGACCTGATCGCCATCCGACTCCTCTGCTACCAGAGACTCCACCAAGTCCTGCTCCTCCCCCTCCAAGAGCAGCCTGGGTCTTTTGCTGACACCATCTCCAGCGACATCTTCTACCGTCGCCCCTGGTCTCTTGACCCCTCGGGCCTCCGCCCCCGAGGACGCCGGCACTGCTGCCCCAGGTCCACTCAGAGCCTGCTGCAGCAGTGTCAAAAATTGAGGCGAAAAAATCGCTTACAGGCCCCCCTGCACAGGGACCTGGGATAAAGACCCATCTTTTGCAGAAGACGGCCCCGGCAAGGGTTCGTGGGCCCCCCTAGGCGACATTGGGGAGTCCTTACCAATCCCCTCCTCTGCCATCTGCACTGGCTCTCTATCTGCCATGTCAGCCTCAAAACTGCAGCCTCTGCACACACCGATCTCTGAGACCTTGCTGCTGCGTGCCCCACACAAAAGGCACCTGGGCTTGCTGGGCATTGAACCCGCAGTACAAACAGGGATCCCAGGGAACCTTGTGCCCGCTGAAAATCCCCTCTGCCTAGATCTCTCATATGTCTGTTGTCCTTTTTTTTTTTTTTTTTTTTTTTTTTTAAGTAAAGAACAAAACGCTGACTATAAATCCTACCACAGCTCCACTAAAAAAAAAAAAAAGGAAACCAAATTGAAACCAAACGAACAGAAACCAATTCGCCCCTGGAAACTAGGCTCCTGCACCCTGTTTCCCGCGCTTCTTACCACGCGGCCCGGGCCTGCAGCACCAGCACGCGAACGAACTGACCTGCCTGCATGCGGCCCCAAACAAGTCGTCGGAGCCCCGCTCCCCGCTGCACTAAACCTGCTCCTACCACCCTGAATCGCCACCCCTAGCTCTTACCCGGTATCGATCCCGGCGCCGAGCAAACAAGGAATCACTGCATTGCTTGTGCCAGCTAAGCAGCCGCTCCTCACCTTCACCGGAGCGCGCGCGGCCAAGGCACCGTCCTCAACGGCTCCTTTCCCAACTCGGGGGAAACGGAGCCGGAGGCCCCTACGCAACCCCCACACACTCCTCTGGATCGGCTCCACGCCAGAGAGAGGGGGGAGAAGGGGGGAAGCTCACCAGCAATGCTGGAAATGAGTCACAGCACAGAAAGGAAAAAACAAAAAAATCGCCAAATTAAAGGGCTGAAACCCCCTTTTTTTTTTTTTTTTTTTTTCAAGCCGCTTAAGTAAACTATCTAAAACTAAGACTAAAATCCTTATTAGTTGCTCCAGTGAGTCCCGGACCAATGGACTCACAACCTCCTTCCGCTGCCTGAGACTGAGCAAAACTGGTTATAAGGGGCGGTCCTTGGACTACTTGTACTAGGTCACTGGAAAAAGTGACATGCTCAGTCTCCTAGCTGCGGGAGGACGTTGACAACTCTATTGTTACGGGACTAGACTGGAGCTACGATAAGGAAGGTCCTTTTCTGCCGCCATGTTTCTATGTTAGCAGCAGCAGCAACAGGGAATGAAGCACAGAACATCTTCCATTTCCTATTTCTACCTACTGGACTGGGCAGCCAGTCAGCAGTACTACGTCTTAAGGCCATATACCTGCCTCGAATGTGAAGTGCATAAGGAGGAGATGGGGTGGGGGGAGAGAAGGGAAGCAGGAAATTTTGATATATCAGTTCAATTGCATTGACACTCATGAGTTAATGTTTTTTGCCTGGATGTGCAAGGAGCAGAACTTCTTGATGGCCTGAATGTTGATGCTGCTCTTTGACTGTACTGCTCTTAAGATCAAACCTAGCTTTCCAAACAACAACTGCATTATAGTGGAGACATTTTATATACCTGTTTTCTTTGCTTGAACCCTGCTAGACCAATCAAGATGACTGGAGTGTTATGCTTCTCAGTCAGCAGGTGGCAGCAGATGAGCAACTTTCAATATCGCCATATCGTATATCAATTGGTGCATCACTGAGAGAAGCCAATATGACACTTCCCAAGCAGTAAGCAAGGCTGAAAAACAAACTATGAATAATATAAACTAACAACCATAACGAAACAGTCAGTTGGAACAAGTTTGGCTCTTTCACCACAAATGGCTGTGTCAGGCACTAAAATTGACATAGCAATCAAGTAGCAGCAGGGCTCACAAACCTATAGGAAGAGTCTTCCAGGGTGGGTCCTGGACTGGTCTAGCAGGATTCAAGAAAATAAAATTATCAGGTATTTAAAAATTTTCCCTACTTATCATTCCGCTAGACCAATCCAGACCAACGTGATGTATTCAAGCTATCAGGACAGAAGGTGGGAGAAGACACTCTGAACAGAACTGCCCTTCCAAAGGTACTATCTGCCCCGGCTGGACCCAGTATAAGAGGACTTGAGACATATGTCTGGTCACTGGTGAGCGTAAGATGGAGGTTGCCAAGGCGTTCCTAAGGAGGGCCTCAACCCTCTTAACATGAGACTCCATTTCTCATTCACTGGGCTGGAAGTGCACCATGTCACTGCCTTGACGAGGGCAACCAATCAGGAGAGTTCAAAAAATTATCTGTTCACCCTAGGATTGAGGGTACAGCAGAGACAGAACCTCAGGGTCCCTAGGACTCAGCTTGGGGGCTTTCTCCCTGTGAGACAATGAGCTGCTGCATAGGATCAGGTAGACGGATGAATACAGCATGATGCTGGACACCCATCAGGAGAAGGCCTGCCTGAAAATCTTGCCAAGAGCAGACTCTACAATATGCAGAGCCACCACAGTCTCCTAAAAAGGCATAGAAAGGTCTCTTCTGAGCAATAGGCAGATCACAGAAATCCTAGCACTTCACTTGGGGAAATCATTCTGTGCTCCTTCAGGATTACTTTCAGGAGAAATTAATTTCTTTACAGAATCCTCACGCAATAGAGGATAAGGCAGGGCTCCTTGAGGAACAGCTAAGTGTTGTTGTTGTTGTTAAGTGCCGTCGAGTCGGAGTCGACTCATGGCGACCCTCTGGATAGCTATCCTAAATTGTGTTCGGTCTTCAGTCAGGTGGCTCATTGTTGACAGACTGGTACCCGTAGCTGCTGTTATTGTATCGATCCATCTCATTGCTGGCCTTCCTCTTTTGCGTTGACCTTCTATCTTGCCAAGCATAATGTCTTTCTCTAATGATTTCTCTCTTCGCATGATGTGTCCAAAGTATGAAAGTCGAAGTCTTGTCATCTGAGCTTCTAAAGAAAGCTTAGGTCTGATCTCCTCTAGTACCGACTGGTTTGTTCTTCGGGCAGTCCATGGTATACACAGTGTTCGCCGCCAACACCATAATTCAAAGGCATCAATTTTCTTCCTATCTGTCTTTTTCACTGTCAAGCTTTCACATCCATATGATGTTATTGAAAATACCATGGCTTGAACAAGTCGAATCTTTGTATGGAGAGAGACATCTCTGCTCTTGAGAATCTTATCTAGGTCTTTCATAGCCATTCTGCCAAGAGCAATGCGTCTGATTTCTTGACTGCTTGTTGCGTCTTTATTGATAGTTGATCCAAGTAGGTTAAAGTTGTTCACAATTTCAATTTCTTCTCCTTCAGCGATGAACCTGTTGATTATGCCAGTTGTCATGATCTTTGTCTTCTTTACATTAAGGTGCAGGCCCATTTTGAGACTATGTTCTTTGACTGTGAGAAGCAAATGTTTCAGATCATCTTCACTTTCAGCCAGTAATGTGGTATCATCAGCATAGCGAAGGTTGTTGATGAGTCTTCCACCAATCTTCACACCTCTGTTGTCTTCATACAATCCTGCTTCTCTGATGATTTGTTCTGCATATAAATTAAACAGGTAGGGGGAAAGTATGCAGCCTTGTCTTACACCTTTGCTTATTTTAAACCATTCTGTTTCTCCTTGTTCCGTTCGAACTGTTGCTTCTTGATCAATGTACAGATTGCGCAAAAGAACGATCAGGTGTTCTGGTATACCCATGCTTCTTAATGTGGTCCAGAGTTTCTCATGGTTTACACAGTCAAAAGCCTTGCTATAGTCGATAAAGCACAAATAGAAATCCTTTTGGTATTCTTTAGCCTTTTCAAGGATCCATCTCACATCTGCAATGATGTCTCTCGTTCCTCGCCCTTTCCTGAACCCTGCTTGCACTTCAGGTAGTTCTTGTTCCAGGTATGGTTGTAGCCTCTTTTTAATAATCTTCAGTAGAATCTTGCTGGCATGTGGGATCAGAGCGATTGTGCGATAATTTCCACAGTCAGTTGGATCACCTTTCTTTACTATTGGTATAAACACAGATCTTTTCCAGTCAGTTGGCCATCATGTTGTCTTCCATATTTCTTGGCAGAGCCTTGTGAGTACGGTAACAGCTGCATCAGATTGCTGCAATACTTCTATGGGAATGCTATCAATGCCTGGTGCTTTGTTATTTGATAAGGCTTTCAATGCTGCTTCAACTTCTTCTTTCATCACCAATGGTTCCCGATCATAAGGTACAGGTTGAAACGGCTGTTGGTCCACTTGATCTTTATCATATAAAAACTCTGTATATTCCTTCCACCTTTTCTTGATCTTCTCAGCATCATTCAACATAGAACCTTGAGCATCTTGTAACATTCCAATTCGAGGCTGGAACTTTTTCTTTAACTCTCGTAGCTTTACGAAAGCCGATCTTGCTCTTCCTCTAATAGTTTCTGCTTATTTCCTTGCAAGTGTCATTGTAGTACTTTTCCCTGTCCTGTCTTGCTGCATGTTGGAAATCTCTGTTGAGTTCTGCGATTGTCTTTCTTTCTCCTCTGGCTTTAGCTTCTCTGCGTTTCTGGGCAATTTTCAGTTTCTTCCGTCATCCATTTTGGCCATTTTTGCTTTTTCACCTTTTGTAGAGACTTTCTTCCAACACAACCTTCTTGATGTCATTCCAAAACTCTTCTGGAACTCTATCATTTGTATCTAAAGCAGCAAATTGATTTTGCAGGCAGTCTTTAAATTCCAGTGGTATATTCTCAAGGTCATATTTTGCTGCATTCATGAGTGGTTTGCTCTTTTTCAACTTTAGCTTGAGTTTGCATACTAGTAGTTGATGATCTGTACCACAGTCAGCTCCAGGTTTTGTCTTTGTTGACGTTACAGAGCTTTTCCATCGTTGACTTCCACAGATGTAGTCAATTTGATTTTTATACAATCCATTGGGTGAAGTCCATGTGTACAGTCGCCACTTGTGTTGCTGGAAGAAGGTGTTTGAGATGAATAGATCATTGGTCTTGCAGGATTCTATCAGTCTTTCTTCAGCTTCATTTCTGTTGCCAAGTCCATATTTTCCAACTACTTTGCCTTCTTTTTTGTTGCCAACATTTGCGTTCCAGTCACCCATGACTATCAGGATATCCTGTTTGCATGTTCTGTCATTTTCAGCTTGTACTTGTTCATAGAACTCTTCAATTTCATTCTCTTCTGCAGCTGTTGTTGGGGCATATACTTGAATTATAGTTGTGTTGATAGGCAATCCTCGTAGACGAATAGAGATTAAGCGTTCGCTGACTACATTGTATTTCATTACAGTTCTTGCAAGTTTCTTCTTTATTATAAATGCAACACCATTTCTTCTTTGTCTTTCATTTCCAGCATAGTAGACCATGTGATCATCTGATGCAAAGTGCCCCATGCCAGTCCATTTCAGTTCGTTGACACCCAACAGATCAAGTTGTACACGTTCCATTTCATTCTTCACCACCTCCAACTTCCCTTGGTTCATGCTTCGTACGTTCCATGTTCCAATGTGTAAGACATCTTTACAGCTTCTGACTCTCATTTCATGCGCAGCTACATCAGCAGTCAGACTTCGAGGGCTTTGATCCAACCACATCATAAATGCTGGCTTTACTCTGAAAAGTCTTCAGCGCTTCCCCAGTAGCTAGTTGAGTGCCTTCCGACCTGTGGGTCTCATCTTCCAACAGCTAAATAAAAAGGGCAAAATGGGGGTGCTTAATTCTCTTACTGCCTGCAATAGAGGCAACTCAAGAGCCCCGCAAAGGGGGCTCTCAAGGAGCTCGATGAGACTGAAAACAGCCTGTGAACTGTTTCAAGAGCTGCAGCTCAAGTCCATTGAAAAAGGGGCCCAGAGGGCTTCCAGGGGCCAATAGACTTGAGGCTATGGCCAACCCACCAGACTTCCCCCTCCACAGGGACCAAGCAGCCATCTCAAATGGCTGTGGTGTCCAGGAAGAAAAGAAAGGGAAGGATCAGCAGGTGCCACAAACAGCATCAGGTCCCCCTGGGGGGCATGGGGGTCCCAACATGCTGAGGGGGGAAAAAAAAGCGCCCTGGAAAAAAAATACAGCTGCGGGTAAAAATCAATGGGTATCACAGGCTGCATTGAGCCATGTGGCTGAGCGCTACAGCAGCAATGGGGGGGGGGGGAGATCACAAACAACAAACACAAGCACTCTTCATGGCAAAAAGGGAATCCCAGCACTTGTCACACTGACTGGGGATACCCAAGCAGTGAAGGCCCAGATACCCATATGCAAGCCTGGGAGGCCACGCTATCAAAAAAAAAAAAAAAAAGAGAAGTTGATTATTTTAATTATTTAAAACTTCTTAAAGAGAGCCAAATACAGTCCAATGAATTCAAAGGGAGGAAAAAAAAACTAAATTAGAAAAAAGGAAAAAGACAAAACAAGCATGCAGATAACAGACAAGAGAGAAGGGGAGCCTGGTCCCAACTTGACAACCCCCTATAGGGCTTTATGGAGTCGTCCTATCCACTCTCCAGCCCACCAAGAACTAGGAACCCATGGGCAGCAGCACTGGACACAGAGCAAGCTGTCGGCTTGAGGAGCAAGGGGCCTACCCAAGCTCCAAGCAAACACTGTGCCTAGAGATCACAGTCACACAGGTCACAGGACCACAATCTTGGTCAGGAGAACAGGCCTATCTGCACTGTTGCACCAATCCACACACCTTGCCACCTGTTGAAAAGGCAGACAAATACTGGTGTAGAGCAACAGTTACAGGTAAAGAAGAGATACGTACCAGCAAGGGAGGGGGCAGCTAAAGCGTAGTTACTCACCTGTAACAGATGATCTCCGGGAACAGCAGGAATTTAGTCTTCACATATGGGTATCATCGGTACCAACGGAGCCCGCGCAGGAACACTCCTCAGCGTCCAATAGGAATGCTTTTGGGAGCATCCCACAGCGCATGTGTGCTGCCTTCCCGCCTCTGTACCTCTCTCACTTCAGTTAAGTTTAAAGCTGAGACCAAAGGAGAGAAGTAGAGAAAGAGATAGAGAACTCCTAGGGGAGGGGTGGGTTGTGAAGACTACATTCCTGCTGTTCCCGGAGATCAACTGTTACAGGTGAGAAACTACGCTATCTCCAGGAACAAGCAGGAATGTAGTCTTCACATATGGGGACTCCTCAGCTGAAAGATGCCATGGGGTAACCCCAGCAAGCTGCGAACCCAGGTGAGATGGGTCATGCTTCCTCCCATGGAACTCTGGCATCCAAACCGTGGACGGTGGGTAGGAGTTGTATTAAGTATGGAAGAGATGCTGGAGAACAGCCTGGCCAAATGAGGCATCCCGACGGCAGTCCTTGTCTAAGCAGTAGTGGGCTGTGAAGGTATGCACCGAAGCCCAAGTGGCTGCTTTGCAGATGTCATCAATAGACACAGAATGAAGGCTAGCCATTGAGGCTGCCATTGCTCTCACATTGTGAGCTGTGACATGGCCCTCGAGAGAAAGTCCTTTACTCTGATTATGTATAGGATATGCAATCTGCAATCCAATTTAACAGAGTTCTTTTGGAAACTAGAAGTCCCAAATGACTAGAGTCAAAAGCCACAAAAAGCTGAGAAGATTTTCTATGTGGCTTAGTTCTTTGGCGATAAAAGGCTAAGGCTCTTTTACAATACAATGTGTGAAGATTCCTTTCCGCACTAGAGGCATGAGGCCTAAGGAAGAATATAGGAAGATAAACTGACTGGTTTAAATGGAAAGGCGAAACCACCTTTGGCATAAAGTTAGGATGAGTCCCGAGGACTACTTTATCATGGTGGAACCTTGTATAAGGAGGGTCAGCTACTAACGCCTGTAGTTCACTAATGCGTCTTGCAGACGTGATGGCAATTAGGAAAATAACTTTCCATGAAAGAAACTTTAGGTCTGAAGTGGCTAAAGGTTCAAACGGTAGTTTCATAAGCTAACCAAGAACAAGATTCAGATCCCATGCCACCGGTGGTGGTTTAATGGGAGGTTTTGTTAAGAGTAGGCCTCTCATAAATCTTGATACAAGTGGATGAGAGGAAATAGGTTGTCCATGGAAAGGTTTATGAAAAGCAGCAATAGCACTAAGATGGACTCTCACTGAATTGGTCTTTAGACCAGAAGTTGATAATTGGAGGAGATACTCTAGTAGCGACTCTACAGGTACCAAAAGTGGGTTAAGTCCCTTTTGTGAACACCAGACAGAGAACCTTTTCTACTTAAAAGCATAGGAACGTCTTGTGGAAGGTTTTCTGGAAGCCAGAAGGATATCCTTTACTTGTTGAGAAAGGTTAATTATCCTGGAATTCTAGGCTTTCAGTAACCAGGTCCTGAGATGTAGGGGACTGGGGATTGGGATGCAGTAAGCAACCGTCCTCCTGAGACAGAAGATCTGGAGCATTCACCAACTCCAGAGGAGTGGTTTGAGAGAGACGCAGAAGAACAGGATACCACGTTTGTCATGGCCAACATGGAGCTATGACTATCATATGACCTCTGTCTCTCTGAAGTTTGAATACAATTTTGGGAATGAGGAGAATGGGTGGGAAGGCATAGAGGAAGTCCTGACCCCAGTGGAGTAGGAAAGCATCTCTTGCCTGACAGTTGTGAGCCGGGATTCTGGAACAGAATCGGGGAAGTTTGGCATTCTGTGGACTTGCAAAGAGGTCTATATCTGGTGTTCCCCAGATTTGAAATACTCGAGCAAGCTGATATGAGTGGAGGGACCACTCATGTGGTAGCAGTATTCGACTGAGTCTGTCTGCCCGTAAGTTTTGAATGCCCGGAAGGTATACCGCAAACAGGTGAATTTGCAACTCTCTGGCGAGGGCCCATGGTCACAAAGCTTCGTTGCATAGTGACAGAGAGCCTGTTCCACCTTACTTGTTCACATAGAACATAGCTACCTGATTTCGGTTTGGACCAGAACTGTTTTGTTGCTGAGATGGGTCTGAAAGACTTGAATAGCACTGAAAATGGCTCTCAGCTCTAGGAAGTTTATGTGAAGGGAAACCTCCTGTGAGGTCCAAAATCCCTGAGTGGAGAGATCGTGCAAGTGGACCCCCAACCCATCTTGGACACATCTGCTGTTAGGGTGGCCTGATATAGAGGCTGCTGGAAAGGAGAGCCTATGAGGAGGTTTTCTAGAGATTGTCACCAGTGCAGGGACGAAATCAGACGTGTGGTGTTTCTGAACTTGTCCATTAACTGACCCAAGGCCTTAGACCATTGAGAGGACAGGGTACACTGGGCTGCCTACGCAGATCACCTACAAGAGAAACTGGACGCTAGACCACAAGCTCCTACAAACGGAACTACCAGCCCGACCACAATCACCACAACTTGGGAGAATTTCAACACCCCATCCAAAAAACAGCTGGCAGACATCATCACAGCACTCAACACAAGCACCGCGCCAACAGACCCATGCCCAGTAACCTGAATCAAGGCCTCAAAGGACAGCTACATAAACACCATACACAACATAGTACGCAACTCGCTGACACAAAGCATAATGACAGACAGCTACCTTACGACCGATCCCGAAGAAATCCACATTAGGCAAGAGCAACCCAGCAGCCTACAGGCCAATCTCCAGCTTACCACTAATGGCAAAGATCATAGAAAAAGCTGTACAACACCAACTCCAGGACCATATTGACACTCATGCCCCGCTGGACTTACACCAACATGGCTTCCGTCCAAACCACGGAGTCGAAACTCTACTGCTTTACCTACTCAACGACATATTCCAAACCATAGATAACCACAAAAAAGGAACACTAATGATCTTCCTAGACATATCAGCGGCATTCGACACAGTGGACCACAAAATCCTCCTAACCAGACTACAGAGCATTGGAATAAATGGCACCACCCTAAGATAGTTCAACTCTTACCTAACTGACCAAACGTTCCAGGTCAAGATCGGTCCCAACACATCTCAACAAGCAAAGATCAAGCAAGGAGTACCACATGGCTCCGCCCTATCCGCACTACTATTCAACCTCTACATACAACCAATCTGCAACATCACAAAAGAGAACAAGATACACTACACTATATCCGCAGACGACATCATGATCTACACACCAGTGAACCTCGACAACCCAGACTACACACAATAACAGACTGCCTCAACAACATGTCCAACTGGCTACACGACAACAACTTGACCATAAATTACAACAAGACAGAAGCACTGCTCATCACACGAAACAACTTCAGCCCGCCACCCTCCATCAAGGTCAACAACGCATCCATACCCCTCAAAATCGAGGTGAAATATCTCGGAGTAACACTCAACAAGAGGCTAGACTTTCAATCACACATCAGCAAGACCACCAAAAACGCATACTTCAAATTGAGAATAATCAGACGCCTCAAACCACTCCTCACACACGAACACTTCCGCACAGTCTGTCAAGCTCTCATAACACCCATACTCGATTTCTGCAACCCGATCTACATAGGCATGTCAAAACAGGCACTCAGACCACTACAAATGGTCCAAAACACGGCAGCACGAATAATAGCCGGTGCATCCAAACAAGACCACATCACCCCCATACTAAAAGACCTAATACTGGCTCCCAATCAACTCACGCATAAAATACAAGACAACCCTAAACATATTCAGGATCAAACACAGGAACTCTGCCCACAGCCTTCAACCACTCATACAACCCGACACCAGTACAAGACCCAGAAGAAAAGCCACATCAGACACAATCAACATGCCAAAAGACTACACAAAAGCATGTAAATCCACCGCACGAAGAGCACTGTCACTGGCAGCACCTGGCATGTGGAACTCACTCCCGGACGAACTGCGAGGCACTGAAGACACCAAAGACTTCAGGAAACAACTAAAGAATCTGCTATTCCTGGAGCACTACGGACCGAACACTCAATGAGTGATACAACCATGGAACACAACTTACCTGCACGCTCCTTACACTTTCCCTGTATATAGCTCATGCTGTAAATAGCGCACACTAATCAACCCACCCACACACACACACTTTCACTGTACATGACGCACACAATGAACCCAAGCGCCACTCCCACTGATTGTTTGCTGTGTAACCGCCTTGATTAAAGGATAAGGCGGGATAGAAATACCATTAAATAAATAAATAAATGTGGAGGCGAGCATAGGGAACCACATGGACAGTGGATGCCATGTGTCCCAGAAGTTGAAGTACCTCTCGAGCAGTAAGGAACACCTTCATAGATGCTTGAGATGCCAGTTGTATTATTCGTAGACAGCGTGGCTGTGGCAGGAAAGCCCTTGACTGCTGTGTGTCTAGACAAGCCCCTATGAATTCGAGAGATTGAGAGGGGGTGAGATGAGATTTTGGGAGGTTTATGACCAGTCCCAAGTATTGAAGAATTCTCATTGCTCGAGAAAGAGTGAAACTGGCCTCTGGAGTTGTGGATGCTCAAATGAGCCAATCATCTAAGTAAGGGAAGACAAATATTCCCAGGGTCCTCCTTAATGCTACTACCACTGCCATGCATTTTGTGAAGACTCTTGGAGCAGAGGCCAGTCCGAAAGGAAGAACTCTGTACTGGAAGTGTCTTCCTTGGACCAGGAATCGAAGGAACTTCCTGTGATCTGAGTGGATAAGAATATGCGTGTATGCATCTCTTAGATCTAGAGAACATAGCCAGTCCTGACTCTGAAGGTATGGTAGGAGTGTCCCGAGGGAGATCATTTTGAACCTTTCTCGGAACAAATATTTGTTTAATTCTCTGAGGTCTAGTATAGGCCTGTGTCCCCGTCTTCTTTGGAATAAGAAAATAGGGGGAGTAAAACCACGAACCATGTTGGGGTATGGGTACTTCTTCGATTGATCCTTGAGCAAGAAATGAGACCTCCTGCCACAAGAGGTTGGTGGCAGGGGCCTGAGAATTGAACTGCTTTATTATTGTAGGTGGGAGTAAGTTGAGAAAATGAAGTTTGTACCCCAGTCGTAAAGAGTCCAGTTTTCTAATGTTATTTGTTGCCATCTTTTGGCAAAATAGCATTGTCTTCCTTGAATGGTTAAGGGACGTTTCCAGGGGCAGAATGACTAAGTTCTCTAGGGAGAAGTCAAAGACCTTGAGGGGGCTGAGTCTGTTGGGCCAGTTGAGCTCTTTGAGCTTGCGGCTTTCTTTGCTGTTTGTTCTGTTGCCCCTTCTGGGGAACATGAAGCAGACAGTGGCTTTGATGGGTGTCATCGACGCTGATGAAGCCCCAGTGGAGCATTTCCCCAGCTTTCTATGAAAGCCTTTGGGAATGCAGGCACGCATGCGAGGTCCCCTTCCCGCCTAAAGGTGCCATCTTACCTCAGTCAAATGACATAGCTAAGAACAGCACACAAAAATGAAAAATAAACTATGTACAACTGCAACTCCAAGGGGAGGAGGGAGGGTTGTGAGGACTGATTCCTGCTGCTCCTGGAGAACACCTGTTACAGGTGAGTAACTACTCTTTCTCCAGGACCAAGCAGGAAGTCAGTCCTCACATATGGGTGACTCCCCAGCTCTGGGCTACCAAGGAACCCAGGCTGAACAAGAGGACTCCCTCTAGTCCCAGCTGCAAAGAAAGGCTTTTCACTGACACAACCTCCACCGGTAGCCCAACAGAGGGCAGGAGTTGCCTAAACCTCAAAGAGATTTCGGAGTACTGCTTGGCCAAAAGAACTGTCCCTACGGGACTCCCTCTCCAGACAGTAATGGGCCGCAAAAGTCTGGCTTGAAGACCAAGTTGCAGCCCTGCAGATGTCTACCAAGGGCACAGAGCGAAGATGAGCCACCGAGGCAGACATTGCCCTGCCACAGTGGGCCGTGACACGATCCTGCAAAGGAAGGTCAGCCGCCCTATAAGCCCAGGTGATACAGTCAGCAACCCAGATGGACAAGGTATGCTTGGACACAGCCAAACCCAACTTATTAGGGTCAAAAGATACGAAGAGCTGAGTAGCCCTTTATGCCCCTGCGTACGGTCAAGGTAGAAGGATAAGGCCCTCCTACAGTCCAGGGTGTGCAGAACTACTTCAGCCTGGCTTGCATGAGGCCTAGGGAAGAATGTTGGAAGAACCACCTCTTGGTTAAGGTGGAAGGAGGAGACAACTTTGGGGAGGAACTTTGGATGAGTCCTAAGGTCCACCCTGTTCCTATAGGAGCAAGTGTAAGGCCTATCACAGACCAGGGCCTGAAGCTCACTCACTCGCCTAGCCGAGGTAAGGGCCACCAAGAAGAGTGTCTTCCAGGACAGGAAGCGTAGAGGGCAAGTAGCCATCGGCTCAAAGGGTGGGCGAGTCAGCTGCTGCAAGACCACATTCAGCTCCCACTCAGGAGCAGGAGGACGGATGGGAGGCTTGAGCAAAAGCAAGCCCCTGAGAAAGCGTGACACCAAGGGGTGAGCCGACAGAGAATGTCCTTCCACCATTGAGTGGTGAGCTGCTAGAGCTGAGAGGTGGACCCGAACAGAATTGGACTTAAGTCCTTGATTGGACAAGTGCAGTAAGTACTGAAGCACTACTGGCACAGTACAGGAGAAAGGATCCTCTGTATGTAGCTGACACCACACAGAAAACCTTTTCCATTTGAGAGCATAGGTTTTCCTAGTGGACGGTTTCCTAGAGGCTAGGACAACCTCCTCAACTTCCTGAGGTAGGCCCCAGGGAGCCAAAACTACCCTTGCAGCCTCCAGGCCATCAAATTGAGAGCTTTGAGATTGGAGTGCAGAAGGGAACCCTGCTCCAGTGAGAGAAGGTCGGGTTGCAACCCCAGAGGCAGTGGGGGATCCACCGCTAGTTGAAGCAGAAGTGGAAACCAAGGTTGTCTCGGCCACCTGGGAGCCACCAGCAGGACCGAGGCCTTGTCCTGAAGAATCCTGAAGAGAGTTCGGGCCACCAAGGGCGTGGGAGGAAACGCATACAGGAGGCCCTGAGACCAGGGAATCAGAAAAGCATCCGCTGCTATTCTCAGAGGATGCGGTTGCCTGGAGCAGAACTTTGGCAGTTGCTTGTTCAGTGGACTGGCAAAGAGATCTATCAAAGGGAGACCCCATTTTAGGAAGATCTTCTGAACTACTAAAGGATGCAGCTGCCACTCATGGGGCTGTAGAATCCTGCTCAACCTGTCGGCCAGGTAGTTGTCCCGGCCTGGAAGGTACACAGCTTTGAGGAGCATGTTGTGCTTGAGTGCAAATGAACAAAGGTCCTGAGCCTCCCGACAAAGGAGTCTGGACCCAGTCCCGCCCTGTTTGTTCACATAAAACATGGCTACTTGATTGTCTGTCTGAACCAGGACAGATTGATGACCCAGGGTAGGAGAGAAAGCTTTGAGTGCTAATCGAATAGCTCTGAGTTCTAGGAGATTGATCTGCTGTGCAGCCTCCCAAGGAGACCACAGGTCCTGGGTGCACTTGTTCAGACAATGAGCTCCCCAGCCCTGCAGGGAGGCATCTATGGTCAGTACCACTGTGTACCCAGGAATTTGAAAGGGCACCCCTTTTAGTAGATTGGGTGGGTGCAACCACCAGCTGAGGGAGTTCAGAAATTGTCTGGACACCCTTATCCTGTCCCTGAGGCTGCCTGTGGCCTGGGACCACTGAGTCCGAAGGCACCACTGTGCAGGCCTCATATGGAGCCTGGCATTGGGGGTCACATGTACTGTCGAAGCCATGTGGCCAAGAAGCCTCAGGCAGAGTCTGGCGGAGACCAGTGACCTGTTGAGAAACTGGTTTGCTAAGGCTATCAGTCTTTGTGCTCTGTCTTTTGGCAAGAAAGCCTTTGCCAGCAGAGAGTCCAGCCTTGCTCCTATAAACTCCAAGTTCTGGGAGGGGAGCAAAGAGGACTTTGCGAAGTTTATTACAAACCCCAGGCTTTGAAGAAGAGCAATAGTTGTGAGGGTGGCTTGTCTGGCCTCCTGGCACGTCTAACCCCCGATGAGCCAGTCGTCCAGATAGGGGAAGACAAAGATTCCCTGATTTCTCAGGTAGGCCGCCACCACTGCCAGGCATTTGGTAAAGACCCTGGAAGCGGAAGTGAGGCCAAAAGGCAGTACTCTGTACTGATAATGGTTTCCTCCCACAATGAACCTGAGGTACTTTGTGGTCTGGATGAACGAGGATGTGAGTGTACGCATCCTTTAGATCTAAGGAGCACAGCCAATCTCCCTGCTGGAGGTAGGGCAGAAGTGTTCCAAATTACCGTAAAACCTCTAATTAACCGCCACCTCTAATAGACCACCACCTCTAATAGACCGCCACTCCAGCGGAGTATTCGAAAAATAGACCGCCATCCTCTAATAGAGCGCCACCTCTAATAGACCGCCACTCTCGCCATTTTCTGCACGTGTAAAGTTTTCGTGAGTTTTTGTTTTGCGAAAAAACCATGTCAAGCAGTTCCGAATCTGAAGGTCCGGCTTCGTCAAAGCGAAAGAATTACGACTTGAATTTTAAGCTACAGGTTGTTGCATATGCTGAAAAGCACAATAAATTGAAGGCTGCAAAAGACAAGAAGGTACCTCGTTCGTGTGTCAAGGACTGGACCAAGCAGAAAGCACAGCTCGAGGCTCAGTTGAAGGATTCATCGAGCTCCAGCGTTTCAAGCAAGCGACTTGAAGGTGCTGGACGCCCTTTAAAGGACAAGGAGTTTGATGAGAAGCTAATCAACTGGATTCATCAGCAACGCCAGAAGAAGCTCCGCGTCAGCCGCACAATGATCCAGAAACAGGCACTCACTTTCGCGACCGATGAAGACTTCAAGGCAAGCAATGGGTGGCTAGAAAGGTTTTTGGCTCGTTACAACTTGGTCTCCCGCCGCCCAACGACGACTTGTCAGAAGGAGCCGGAGGAGTACATTGACAAGATCATCAAGTACATTTTGTTTGTTGAGCAGTGCCGTCTCACCTCCACATACCAACATGTCTTCGCCGCTGATGAGACCGCCATTTACTTGGACTACTCGAGCAGCTTAACCATTGAAGAGAAGGGAGTCAAAGAGGTCCCCGTCAAAACAACCGGCCACGACAAATTGCGCATCACTGTCATGCTGACCGCCCGATTTGATGGATTCAAGTGCCGGCCATACATCCTGCTCAAGAACAAGCGTCCGATTAAGGAGATTGTAGACAAATTCAAGAACAAGCTTCAACTCTGCTGGGCCGGCCGCTCCTTCTTCAATGACGACCTGACTTCCGAGTATCTGCAGAAGATCATCGGCTGTCCATTGTTTGGCAAACGCCTTCTCGTCTGGGACTCCTACCGATGTCACATCAGTGAAACGATCAAGAAGCAACTGAAAAAGCTCCAGATCGACACGGTCGTGGTTCCAGGAGGCTGCACCAAGTTCATTCAGGCTCCCGACGTTTACTGGAATGCCCCCTTCAAAGCCAAAGTTCGACAGTTATATGAAGACTGGATGTTACATGGTGAGAAGGGTTATACCAAGTCCGGCAACATTCGAGCACCACCGATGGAGGTCTACCTTCAGTGGATAGTCGATGCTTGGGACCAGTTACCGAGGGATCTGATCATCAAGTCGTTCAAGGGATGCGGACTGACGACCGCTCTGGATGGTTCTGAGGACGACGAGATCCATTGCTTCAAGTCAGATGGCCCAATTCCAACTGGACGCAATCTTCTCCAGCAAGCACGAGTGAAAGCCAATATGGCCGAACTCATTCAGCAACTTGAAGTTGACGAGGAGGAAGGCGTCGATAATGATGACAGAGATGACAGCAACATAGTATCAGTTGATTTCTAGTTTGTTTAATTCATCACATTGACCTGCTTGTTACAGTTTGTTAAATAAAGTTTGCCCACTTAAAATTTTGGCCTGTTGAAAAATAAACCGCCACCCTCTATTTGAACGCCACCTCTAATAGACCGCCACCTTGGCAGAGGGGTTGAAAAATAGAGCGCCATGGCGGTCAATTAGAGGTTTTACGGTAAGCATCTTGAACGTTTCCTTCTCTAGGAACTTGTTGAGGTTCCTGAGGTCCAGAATGGGTTGAAGGCCACCAGTTCTTTTGGGCACCAGGAAATACCTGGAGTAGAATCCATGACCTTGCAAGTGGGGAGGCACAGGCTCCACCGCCCTGTCCACCAACAGAACTTGAAGCTCTTGAAGGAGAAGGTCTGTGTGCAGGGGAGGCCTTGGAGGTTCCCCTGGAAAGTATGGCGGAGACACTTGGTGAAAATGCAGTGCATAGCCCCTGTGGACTATGTTCAACACCCAACTTTCCCCAGTGATGTGGGGCCATTGGTGGGCAAAGAGGACGAGGCGACCTCCTGTGCAGGGTTGGGAGAGCAGGGATGGAGAGGCTACGCTCAAGGAGTCAAAAACCCCCACCCTGTTGAGTAGGAACAGGGGCCGGAGGCTTGGGGGTCCTCTGCCTACGGGGCCCATTACCCTGCCCCTTGGCTTGCTGACCCTGGGGGGCAGCTTGGGCAGCCTGATACTGAGGGTACTGTTTGTAGGCAGTGCTCTTCCTCAGGTAAAAGGGCTTCTTACCCGAGGCCGCCTTCTTGTGAGAAGGGGCAGAGGTCTTCCTAGACAGCCTTGTCCTTGTAAGGTGCTCAGTCTCGAGCTGTGCGGCCTTCTTGGCCATGGGCTTGCCAAAAAGGTTCTCACCTCGGCAAGGGACATCGACCAACTTGTCCTGAACCCACGGCTCGAGGTCCGATGACTGCAGCCATGCCTAGCGTCGAGCCGCGATGCTGGCCACCGCAACTCGGGCCGAAGCCTCGAAGCCATCATAGGCGGCGCGGGACATAAACTTCGAGCAGTCCTGAATCCCCTAGGACAAGGACTTGAATCTCTGCAAGGGCTCCCCGAAGAGACCAGCAGAGAACCCGGCCAACTCCTTGGCCAGGTCTCGCAAGTACATGCCCATGTACAGCTGGTAAGACTGGACATGGCAAGCAAGCATCGAGCCCTGGAAGCACTTTCTACCGACACAATCGAGGTTCCGGGCCTCCCTGCCGGGGGCACCGCAGAGTGCATCTTCTGACTCTTCAGACAATGCATGGCCGATTCCACAACCATGGAATGGTGTGGTAGCTGCGCCTTCTGAAAGCCAGGGCTCTTCCGGAGTCGATAAATCGAATCGACTCGCTTGCTTAGAACCGGCGCCGAGGCCGGTGCCCCCCACATCCGGAAGAGGAGCCGTTCCAGCATCGGAGGAACCGGGACAGTAAAGGCCTCCTTCGGAGGAGAGTCGTACTGCAGGGCCTCAAGCTCTTCGGCTCGAGGCTCTTCCTCGGGGTCCGCCGGGATAGCCAACGCAGTGGCCATATCCCGGACAAACTCCGAGAACCGGGTATCCTCCTGAGGGGATCTACTCTGGGGCTCAGACTGCGGTGAGTCCGACGGGACGCACAGAGTCTTGAATGTGTCGGGGGACTCCTCATCCTCTCTCTCCCAGGCGGACTCGTCCGACGAGGAGTCAGGATCCGACCCCGCGGGGCCCTGGAGCACCGGCGTCAACGCCCTCGGTCCCGAATGGGAGGTCGAGGGGGACCGCGACCGAGATCGACTTTGAGCCATGATCGACTCGAGTATCGGCGTCGATGTCCCAGTGGTCGGGGCAGATGCGGCAGACAGGCTGGCCATCAGTGCCCGCTGCTGTTCCATGAAGGCAGACAATCTGCTCTCCAAGGCTGTCATCCTGAGACTCAGCTCGGGAGACGCAGCAGCCACCGACTCGGGCCCTGGCGGCGCCGGGCCTGACGTCGGCTCTCTGGGAGGAGAGTCCTCGAGGATCAAAGGGCTTGCGTGTCCAGCAGACTCCGGCTCCACGCGAGGAACCTTTGTAGGCTTCTCTTGCTCCACGGGCCCGGGGCGACGGTCGGGGGTCTTAGACCTGGCCCTCAAGGAGCCAGGGACCTCCAACGACGACGCCCTCACGAGCCACTTCTTCCTCTTGCATTCCCGGTCGGGGGACCCCCTGTCCGAGGAACTTTGACGGCGCTCGGGATCCGAATCCCGAGATGTCGAGGCCTCAGACGAGGTTCGGGCCCGGCCGGAGGCTGAGTCCGAGAAAAGCCTTTCTTTCTGCTTCTGGCGACTTCGGAGACATCTTCCCACATGGTCCACACGTCCTAGGGTCGTGATCAGGACCGAGGCACCGAAGGCAGCAGTCGTGTGTGTCGGTGAGAGACATTAACTTCTTACACCAATCACACTTCTTGAAACCGCTGGAAGCCATCAGGGAAAAAAAAGTCCCCGCGAGGTCAAAGGACCGGCCTTCCAGGGAAAAATCAAAAAAGGGCACGAACGCCAGCCACGAAGGGCAAAAACCGGAAAAGAAGAATTGGGCTCAATACCGGTGTACCGAACCCGGCGGGAGGGGAAACGGCGTCGAACCGGGAAGAAAAAAATAGCGAAAATCGCCGAAAAATCAAACTTTTATCCGGGATGACAGGACACACGTCCGGTGGGCTTCTCGGAAAAAGAGAGACTGAGGTAAGATGGCACCTTTAGGCGGGAAGGGAACCGCGCATGCGTGCCTGCATTCCCAAAGGCTTTCATAGAAAGCTGGGGAAATGCTCCGCTGGGGTTTCATCGGCGTCAATGACACCCATATGTGAGGACTGACTTCCTGCTTGGTCCTGGAGAAAACTTTTTTCTTACTGAAAAAGGGGTTTTTTTTAATGTTTTCTTCTTTGCTGGGTTGGCTGTGTACTTTGACAATCTGTTCAAAGTAGTATTATCAGATTCAATATGATTAACCTTGTTTTGCCAATCCTTGCCAAAGAGATTTTCTCCTGTACAAGTAATGTTTCCCAGCTTTTCTTGCATCCAATGTTCTGATGCTTGAAGCCAAGCAATATGATGTGCTCCTATGGATATAGCAGAGGTTCTGCTAATACATTCAAAGCAATCAAAGGTAGCACGGTTCATGAATTTAGAGACATTCTGGGCGTGCTTGACCAGAGTAAAGTAGTCTGCCTTTTTTTCCTCAGAGAAACAAGGGCTAATGAGCTCTAAGTCTTTTGTGACTTCTTCCAGGAACATTCCCATGTAAAGAATGTAGGAACTGATCCTGGCTGATAGCACAGAGGATTGAAAGTATCGACATCCAAAGGCATTGAGTGTCCTGGATTCACAGCCTGGAGGATTAGAAGAATGTGTTTTAGCACTCTTGATTCTTTGCATGGCCGATTCCACTATCATTGAATGGTGTGGTAACTGAGTTTTTTGAAAACCAGGACAACTTGGCACTCGGTACATAGTGTCAAGGCGTCGGGAATGTGAAGATACCATTTAAGGAGTTTCCCACATTCTCAACATCAGATCATGTAAGATCTTGTGAATGGGAAGCATAGCTGCCTGGGAGCCATAGGGTATTGTAGAATTCTTAATTCTTCTGCCCTAGGTTCCTTTTCTGGTATCAGTGATTGCAAGACCCTTTGCCAAATCACGTATGAAATCCTGGAAGGACATATCTTCTGGAGGAGACATCCTGCGTTGAGGAGAAAGAGCTGAATCCTCTAGTAGGTTCACTCTGGTACCGGTAGAATCGTCAGAGTCATCGGAATCAGAAGACTCAAGGGCACTCTGTACCGACTGCTCCTGTAACGCATGGTATAGGTACCGCTCGAAGTCGGTACCGAAATGTCTCGGCTCCTGATCCCTGATACCCGAGATAAACTCAAGACTCGGCATGGGGGAAGCAGTCCTGTCAAAGCAGGTACTGTCAGTACCGATACCTGTTGAACCGTCTGTAGTGGTCTTAGCGGTACCGAAGCTGCTAAGAGGGATGCTAGACTGCATTCAATAGCGAGGATTCTCTTATCCATCGCTCCTGCCGATGCCTGGGTGTCGGTACCAGTGGAAGCGGCTATGACCCCAGAACATGGCACCAGTAGTTCTGCAGAGGTGGAAGCCTCTGGAACTTCCTGGAGCCCCGTTAATGCTTTAGAGCCCGAAGACTCCCGCCGGGGCTGTTTTGCCGGTGAACTATCCTCGAGGGCAACGCCAGAGGCATCTCAATACTTTGAAGGAGATCTACCCTTCAAGGACTGGCCAGTCTTAGAAGACTTAAGTTTAGTTACCTGAGATTCATGGGAGGAAGTTGAAGCCCTATAAGACGTCAATGCAACTGACATCATATCCGCTGCAAAAAAGGTACCGGGTTTTGCAGCTCTATTCTGCAGGCCCCTTTTGGTCATCCTCGTGCAGGAGACACACTCCGTTGGACAATGTTCAGGACCTAAACATTTTAAACACCAATCATGGGTGTCGGTGACAGAAATAGTACCGCCACACTTTGAGCATTTTTTGAAACCACTAGCTGGTTTCTCCATGCCTGCAGAAAAGTGGGCCGTATGCCCAAAATGGCGCCTAGCACCAGAAACAGGGGAAAGACCCCTGAAGAAATACAAGTTTTGTTTTTGTTTGTTTTTTTTAAAAAGAAAGAACCACCACCACTGGCAGTACCGGTAGGCGTCGAATGAAGGCAGACGCGACCACAAAAAAACAAAGAATAAAAGGAAGGGTATATGTCCTGTCGGCTCCATGGAAAACCAAGAACTGAAGTGAGAGAGGTAAAGAGGCAGGAAGGCAGCATGCATGCGCTGTGGGATGCTCCCAAAAGTGTTCCTATTGGACGCTGGGGAGCGTTCCGGTGCAGGCTCCGTCGGAACCGACGATACCCATATGTGAAGACTACATTCCTGCTTGTTCCTGGAGATTAGAAGTAGTACTGTGACCACCAACTGGCTTGCTAGCCCAGGTGGAGATCCAGTAAGCTAACAGGGTTCTTGCCTGTAGGGGGTCAACCAACGTCCAAATTTCCCCAACCCAACCCCAACCTTCCTGCAGAGTGCTGTGTGTGTAGCTAGTCCCGATCGATATTCAAAAGGTGTAGAAAAGAATAGTAAGTAATACACTCCGCAAAAGAATAAACAACCAAACTTTACTACAGGGCTCTAGGATAGCTATGTACAAGAACAAAGCAGCACAATATAAAAGTTATAAAGTAAACAAAGTAATGCATGGAAACACAGCAAGAGAATCAAGTCCAAAGGATTTTTTTCCCCGAGTGAAATGCAAAACACTGTACAAGCAGTGCTTAAAACTTTCCTAGAGGAGTCTTTGGTTACAGTAGGCAATAATGGCACAAAATCTCCAGCTTGTAAGGCAGAGGCCTCAGATTGAAGACTTGTACGTCAATCCTTATTTAATACTTGTGTGGATGAAAGCCAAGCAGTATTTCTCTGGCTGCCCCTATGATAAAATAGGAGTCCCTCTCATTCAAGGCACAATAACTCCTCTCCTGCAGTCACAGGAATAACTTATTCGGAGGGGAAAAGTCTGATGATTAGAGATCCTGGACTGAGAAGCACAGCACAGCACTTGCTAGGCCATTTCTCTCCTTGTACATAATTCTCTCTCTCAGCTCAGTCCCAACTGAGGGGGGGAGGGGGAGAACTGGCAGCTCCGCAGCTCCTCTTTAGAAATCACCATCTATGTCTTTGAAAGACTGAGCAGAACGTTAGCTGGCCTGATGTAAGTTAGGCTCCATCAAGGTGCAACATGTACATACACCAGGGAAATCCAACTTGTGTTCATTCACTCAACCTGTATAAAGTTAGGTACGTTAGGAAAGGGCTTCCATTATTCTCTGACAAGCGCCCTTTTCTCATTTTTTCCAAAAGCACTCTCAAGCAGGGCAGGGCTCCACTCTTGCTGTAGCTGTCAGCTGCCTGTTGAACAAACACGAGGTTCTCCTCGTCCTTTTTGCAAGGGTTGTTACCCCTTCTGCAGCTTCTCCTCAACTGTTCTTCCCTCTTTCCTTGTGTTGAAAAAGCAATCAGTGTCTCAGTGCCTTGAAATCACCCCAAACTGGTTCATCCAAAACAAAGTTGGGGGGAAGGGTGCACAAAGGCTAGCTCTGCAGCTTATAACATGTCTGGGGATTTTTTCCCTGCAAATTTATAGCATAGCAACAACAAGCATGGCGCATAAAATGTTCACATAAACAGCCCAATCCAGAGACCAGAATAGAGGAAGTATTACTTGCTATGGCCAATGATGACAGTTGTCAGTAGGGCTATACTGGCTTCTTTCAGTGCTGCAGCAGTGATATCACTAAAAGCTGTTCAAGTCTGCCTCCACCTACAGGCCAGGGAACATGCCACCACTCATATGGACTGGTCTAGCAGGACAGTAAGGAAATACTTAATGTTACTGGTTTGTCTATTTGCGATATGCAATGTCACAAGCAGGGGAATAGCTGTGCAGGTGAACAAGCCAGTAACATAAGGGGGTGAAGGTGCCAGACAGCCCATGACGTCCCCTAGCTCCCCAAAACCAGATAGTGATCCACCAGTGGGACCAAATGGAGGAATGTCAATGAACTGCACTATACTTGTAGTTGTTGTCATATGCTGGGGAAGGGAAAGTAATCAGTTTGTCTCAAGGCTGGACAGGAAGGTAGGAGAGCTTTTACTGTTGCAGTCGGCCCATGCTGAGAGAAGCCACGCTACTGCTCAAAGGATGGAGGGAGGGGGGAAAAAGATGAGGAAAGAGCGATAAAAACTGGAGAAAAGAAAAAAGAGCAAGAAGTCAAGAGTAGAAAAAATAGGCAACAAAAAGAATTGAATGACAACTTATTTTCTTAAACATGCTCTGCTTTAGATACATTTTAAACTACAGTACATACACGCACACACACACATACAAATATATATATACATACTTTTTTTTTGTTAGAACTATAGGAGAAACAGGACTACCTGGCACCACAAACGCTTCACCCTAGCCCAGGAATCCATTCATACCAAGAAAGAGTACTTAATAAAATTTATTTAAATTCGACTTATTGCCTCTCTCTCTCTGTAGACCTAAAAGCACTTTTACATATATATATATATACATATATATACACTTTTACATATATAATATACATGGAGTCGACACAGTCCTTACAACCCTATTCAATGTCCTGGTAACAGGAATAAATAACATACAACAGGGTTTCGTCCTCATCTTCCTGGACATCTCCGCCGCCTTCGACTCTGTGAGTCATGACATACTCCTACAACGCTTGAAAGATAAGGGGATTCAAAGCACAGCACTCGAATGGTGTAAATCCTACCTATCTAACAGGTGGCAACAAGTAAAAACAGGCCATGCATCCTCAGAACCATTCCTGCAATCACAGGGAGTACCCCAAGGATCGTCCTTATCGGCACTTATGTTTAATATCTACATGCAGCCGATATGTGACTTGATCAGATCCTTTAACGTACAATGCCTCGCTTACGCAGATGACATCCTCCTATATATGCCGTTCACAATCGACCATCCAGTATTCTCCCCAATAATCAACTGCTTTGAAGCTGTAGCCGGATGGTTGCTATCACAAAACCTTCGGATTAACCATAACAAAACTGACGTTCTTTTCGTCACGAGGAACCGTAAGTTCATACCTCCTCCATCACTACTTGTCAACAACGTAGAGTTGAAATCAAAAGCTACAATCCGTTACCTTGGCATCACATTAGACCAGCACCTCGATATGACAACACATGTGAAGAATGTCACAAAAACCATATATTACAAGATCAAATCATTACGTCACCTCCGCCCCCTACTAGATCCCACAGACTTCCGAACAACCTTCCAGGCATTAGTCCTCCCACATCTGGATTTTGCCAACATCATCCTCCATGGTCTCCCTCAATCAACTCTAAATCCGCTCCGTCTAGCTATGAATACAGCTGCCAGAGTCCTCTCTGGCTCATCAAGATCTGACCATATAACACCCATCATGAAAGAACTGCATTGGTTACCTTTACATGCCAGAATCCAGTACAAGTCTTTAGTCCTTACTTTCAAGGCCCTAAATAACTACCCACCTATGCCAATCAGCAAACTTATCCATAGCACCCTGGAAAACAGAAAAAGAAGACTTACATCAATGAACACATTAATAGTCCCGAAAATAATAACGAAGTGCACGAAAGCCACCTCCAACAGGGCCTTCTCCTTATTTGCGCCTCTAAACTGGAACGCGCTACCCCACGAAATCCGTGCTATCAAAAGCCTAATCCTATTCAGGAAAGCATTGAAATACCATTTGTTCACAAAATGTTACCCAGACGGCAACCTAGACATTAGCAAAACTAGCACCCCAATACAACCAGAAAAGGGCTAGTTAGTCAACCTTCTCTCGAGTCCTATTGGCGAACCACACAAAAAGCACACCCAACATCCAAACGAGTTTATACTACTGTATATAGCATTAAGTTAATCTGTACATAGTTCCCCCGGTTGTCCTATGTTAAATTTCCCTGTTCATTGTAAACACAATGTTACTTGTATGCATTGTAGTATGTTCTTGTTTCAATGTACACCGCACTGATTGTAAATAGCGCGGTATAAAAGAAATGTTAAATAAATAAATAAATACCTCTTCAACATGATAATACCTTCCCAATCCCACATCTCCACCCTATATACATAAATGGCATACATAATGCTATAACTTCCTCATCTCTCCAGAAGTTAATCACTTGTTCCAGTTTAATACCTGTTCTAAGTAAAACAGTTTGACTGTTCATGTTCTATGTGAACCGTGCTGATTTTGAAACAGTGCGGTATATAAAATAAAATAAATAAATAAATCTTCTCCACCCCCACATAATCTCAACAATCCTTATCTAACCTCTCTATAACATTCAGTATACATAATTTGTATCTCCCCCTTATCATGCAAACCACATCTAACTTTGTAAGTCCAAATACCTTGTATGCTGAAACATACTCCTACATAGCCTATGAAAACCACCAGGTCTTTAACATTCTAAATGGAACGTAATCTGTACAACTGCATATTTGCTCTGGTAACTTTCCAACATATCAGCACACACAACGAAAACATCCTGTTCTCACTTTCTTCCAGACCTAAGGAAGAAGGTTTTACCTTCGAAAGCTAGTCTATAAATGTATTCTTAATCCAAAAAAAAGTATTACCTTATTTTCCTTTGTGTTTCCCATTCTTAATTTACTACCATTATAGTGGACTAACATGGCTTTCACATTTCTTCACTTTTTTTAAACATCCAAAACAATTTCATCCAAAACAAAAGAGCATCCAAAGCATGCTCATTTTAAGCTGCTATCCCATTCTAGAACTATTTAACTATTTTTCTCTCTCACTCTATATTGGCGATACACATTTTTCAACTTTGCAGTTTATAAGATGACATTTTACTTACCAGATAAAGCATAGTTACTCACCTGTAACAGGTGATCTCCGGGAACAGCAGGAATTTAGTTTTCACATATGGGTATCATCGGTACCGACAGAGCCCGCATGGCAACGCTCCCCAGCGTCCAATAGGAAAGCCGTTGGGAGCATCCCACAGCGCCTGCGTGCTGCCTTCCCGCCTTTCCCAACTGTCCCTCTCCAATTGAGCTTATAGCGGAGACAAAAGAGAGAAAGAGAAAGAGAGATACAACTCCTAGGGAAGGTGAGTGGGTTGTGAAGACTAAATTCCTGCTGTTCCTGGAGATCACCTGTTACAGGTGAGTAACTATGCTATCTCCAGGAACAAGCAGGAATGTAGTCTTCACATATGGGGACTCCCAAGCTGCAGATGCTAGGGAGAAGACCCCAGACGTTGTGTGCCCTTGTGAAAAGGCTCCACTTCTCCCCATGGATCTCTGGCATCCTACCAGGGATGGTGGGTAGGAGTTGATAAAGTATGGAACAGGTGTTGAAGAACAGCCTGACCAAACAAGGCATCCCGGCGAGAGTCCTTGTCTAAGCAGTAATGGGCTCTGAAGGTATGAACAGAAGCCCAAGTAGCTGCTCGGCAGATGTCGTCGATAGACACAGAGTGAAGATGAGCCATTGAGGCTGCCATGGCTCTCACATTTTGAGCTGTGACATGGCCTTTCAGAGGAAGGTTTTCACTCTCATAGGCAAAAGATATACACTGTGCAATCCAGTTGGACAGTGTTCTTTTGGAGACTGGAAGTCCCAAATGACTAGGATCAAAGCAACAAAGAGTTGAGAAGGCTTCCTATGTTGCTGTGTCCTTTGTAAGTAAAAGGCCAAAGCCCTTTTACAATCCAAAGTATGAAGATTCCTTTCTGCATTTGAGGCATGAGGCCTTAGGAAGAATACAGGAAGGTAAACTGCTTGGTTTAAATGAAAAGGTGAAACCACCTTTGGCATAAAATGTGGATGAGTCCTAAGGACTACCTTATCGTAATGGAACCTTGTATAAGGAGGATCAGCCACCAATGCTTGCAATTCACTGATGCGGTGTGCTGATGCGATTGCAATAAGAAAGATGACCTTCCAGGAAAGGAATTCCAAAGAGGTAGTGGCTAATGGTTCAAAAGGCGGTTTCATAAGCTGCCCAAGAACCAAATTTAAGTCGCATGTCACCGGTGGTGGCTTAATGGGAGGCTTAGTTAAAAGAAGGCCTCTCATAAATCTCGCTATGAGAGGATGAGAGGAAATAGGTTACCCATTTAGAGGCTTGAAAGAAGCTGCAATAGCACTCAAATGAACTCTCACTGAATTGGTCTTAAGCACTGCATTAGACAAATCAAGGAGATACTCCAGTAATGATTCCAGAGGTATCGCAAGAGGGTTAAGACCCTTCTGCGAGCACCATATGGTAAACCTTTTCCACCTGAAAGAATAAGAGCGCCTTGTGGAAGACTTCCTGGAAACAAAGTATATCCTTTACCTATTGAGAAAGGTTAAGACCGTGAAGTTCTAGGCTTTCAGCAACCAGGCCCTGAGATGCAGAGACTGGGGATTGGGATGCCACAGCATCCCGTCCTCATGAGAAAGGAGATCTGGAGCAGATCCTAACTCCAGAGGCGGAGCTTGAGAGAGATGTAGGAGCAGAGGGTACATTTGCCGTGGCCAATGTGGAGCTATGAGAATCATATGACCTCTGTCTCTCTGAAGCTTGAACAGGGTTTTAGGAATTAGGGGAATGGGTGGAAAAGCATACAGAAAATCCTGGCCCCAATGGAGGAGGAAAGCATCCCTGGCCTGACAACCCTGAGCCGGAATTCTGGAACAGAACCGGGGAAGTTTGGCATTCAGCGGACTTGCGAAAATTTGGAAAATTTTGGCCACCTGGTCCGCATGGAGAGACCATTCGTGTGGAAGCAGAACTTGACTGAGTCTGTCTGCTCAAGAGTTTTGAATGCCTGGAAGATACACCGCAAGAAGTTGAATCTGATGCTCTCTGGTGAGGGCCCATAGTTGAAAAGCTTTGTTGCATAGCGACAGAGAGCCTGTTCTGCCCTGCTTGTTCACATAGAACATGGCTACTTTTTTCTCCGTTTGAACTAGAACTGTCTTGTAGCTGAGCTGGGTGTGGAATACTCGAAGAGCAAGGAAGATTGCTCTGAGTTCCAGGAGACTGATGTGTAGATAGGCCTCCTGTGGAGTCCAGGTACCCTGGGTAGAGAGGCCTTGCAAGTGGGCTCCCCAACCCACCTGTGAAGCATCTGTTGTTAGAGTGGCTTGGGGTGGGGGTTGCTGAAAAGGAGACCCCACCAAAAGGTTCTGGGGTGACTGCCACCATTGGAGGGACAAAATAAGGCGATCTGAGTTTGCTATTTTGTCTGACAGGCAACCTGACTCCTGAGCCCACTGAGTGGATAAAGTCCACTGGGCTGCCCTCATATGGAGGCGAGCATAAGGAACCACATGCACGGTGGATGCCATGTGGCCTAGCAACTGTAACATTTCTCGAGCAGTGAGTTGAGGTTTTAGCACTGCTTGGGAAGCCAACTGCATAATGCGAAGCAGGCGGGCCTGTGGAAAGTAGGCCCTTGTCTGTCTGGTATCCAGCAGAGCTCCTATAAACTCTAGAGACCGAGTGGGAGCAAGGTTGGATTTTGGGAACTTTATGACAAGTCCCAAATACTGAAGGATGCGCATTGTGCGTGAGAGAGCAACCCTGGCCTCTGGCTCTGAAGGGGCTTGAATGAGCCAGTCGTCTAAGTAAGGGAAGACGAATATTCCCAGGGTGCGGAGAAATGCTGCTACCACAGCCATGCATTTTGTGAACACCCTTGGTGCAGAAGCCAGACCAAAAGGAAGAACCCTGTATTGGTAGTGCTTCCCTTGAAATAGGAAGCGAAAGAACCTTCGATGAGTTGGATGGATGAGAACATGAGTGTACGCATCCTTGAGATCTAGAGAACAAAGCCAATCCTGACTCTGAAGATATGGCAGCAGAGTTCCTAGAGAAATCATTTTGAACTTCTCTTTGAATAGGAATTTGTTCAATTCTCTGAGGTCTAAAACGGGTCTGTGACGTCCTGTTTTTTTTTTTTTTTTTTAAATAAGGAAATAGGGGGAGTAGAACCCTGTACCCTGTTGTAGAATGGGTACCTCTTCTATTGCCCCTTGGGCAAGAAGCACAGTGACCTCTTGACCTAACTGGTTGTTGAGAGAGGTCTGAGAATTGAACTGCCTTACCATTGTAGGAGGGGGCATGCTGAGGAAATGAAGCTTGTACCCCTCTCAGAGTCCAATTTTCTGCTGTTATCTGACCCCATCTGGGGGCAAAATGACATAACCTTCCTGGAATGGTGGAGTGTTCTGGACCGTTCAGGGACAGGAAGGCAAAGTTTTCTAGATAGGAGTCAAAGCCCCTGTGGAGGCTGAGTCTGCTGAGCTGGTTGAGGCTTAGCAGCTTTTGTTTTCCTTTGCCTAGGTTGTTGCTGCTGTCCCTTTTGGGCAGACTGACCAAAACAATGTCCCTGTTGGGTATAGGAGGGATAAAACTTCCTCTTGTTACTAAAGAATGGTTTCTTGTAGGATTATTTCCTTGCAGGATCAGCTGTAGATTTAGACAATCTATCCAAGGTCATATTGTCAGCATATATCTCATTAGCTTTTTCCTGCCAATTCTTGCCAAAGAGATTCTCTCCTGTGCAAGGAATATTTCTTAGTTTATCCTGTACCCAAAGTTCCAAGTCAGATGTCTGGAGCCAGGTAATCCTACGTGCACCTATGGCAATAGCAGAGGTTCTGCTTATGCACTCAAAAGCTACACGATTGACAAACTTGGAAACATCCTGAGCATGTTTGACAAGGGCGAGGTAATTCTGCCTCTTATCATCAGGAAGGAGAGGGCTCATAAGATCTAAATTTCCTGTGACCTCCTTAAGGAACATTCCCATATATAAAATATAGGAACTGATCCTAGCAGAAAGCATGGAAGCCTGGAAGGTTCGACATCCAAAGGCGTCAAGAGTCCTACACTCACGCCCTGGAGGATTAGATGCATGCCTTTTTGCACTCTTGATCCTTCTCATAGCTGATTCCACCACAATGGAATGGTGTGGTAGCTGAGTCTTCTGAAACCCAGGACAGGGAGGAACTCGATACATGGTGTTGAATCTTCGAGAGTGAGGAGATGTGGTTAGAGGTGTTTCCCTACATCCTTAACATGAGATCATGCAAGATCTCATGAATAGGTAAGGTAGCTGCCTCCTTGGGAGCTTTAGGGTATTGTAGGATTTCTAATTCCTTTGTCCTAGGCTCTTTCAGGAGCCACTGTGATGGAAAGACCTCGAACCACATCTCGGATAAAATCCTGAAAGGACATATCCTCTGGTGGAGACATCCTACGCTGGGGAGAAGAAGAATCCTCAGGAAGAAGTACTCTGGTATCGGCAGAGCTTTCAAAGTCTTCAGACTCATCCGAGGATTCAAAGTACTTCCGATCCGGGTGATCGTGCAAGGCACGGTACCGGTACTGATCGAAGTCGGCATCAGAGGGGTCCGATACCGACTTGTCGATACCGGATGGATAAGCATGACTCAGTCCCAGTAGAATACCTGCCGATGTCAATGCAGCCGGTACCAGTTGAATTGTCTGAAGCAGTTTCAAGGGCATCGAGGCCGTGAGAAGAGCCGCCAGACTGCGTTTAAAAGCCAAGAATCTCTGGTCTATCGACGCTGCCAATGCTTGGGTATCAGTACCGGATGAAGCAGCCGGTACCCCAGAGCATGGCACCAGTAGTTCTGCCAAGGTTGAGGCCTCAAGAACATCCTGGAGCCCCGTTAATGCTTTGAAAGCCGAAGCCTCCCACCGGGGCAATTTTGCCGGTGAAAGTCCCTCAAGGGCAACGCCAGAGGCCTCTCAATGCTTAGAGGGAGATCTACCCATTGAGGACCGGCTAGATTTATGTTTAGTTACCTGAGATCCATGGGAGGAAGACAAAGCCCTGGAAGACGTCAATGCCACAGAGGCTGTATCGGAGGGAAAAAGGGTGCTAAGTTTAGCAGCTCGGTTCTGCCGGCCCCTCTTCGACATCATCCCACAGGCAACACACTCTGAAATAGAGTGGTCAGGACCTAAACGTTTGAGGCACCACTCATGGGTGTCGGTGACGGAAATGGTACCGCCACACTTGGAAAACCTTTTAAAACCCGAAGCGGGTTCTTCCATTTTAAAGGATAAGTTGGGCCTAGTGCCCAAAATGACGCGTGGCACCTGAGGAGAAAAAAACCTGGAAAAGACTCCAGAAGAAAAGTTGGGGTTTTTTTCTGGAAAAAAAGAAAGAACCACCGGCGGTACCGGTGTAGCGTCGAAGGAAGGCAGACGCGACCACAGAAAAGAAGAATAGAAGGGAATTATTTTCTGCAGTGACAGGATGTGCGACCTGTCGACTCCGCGGAAAACGAAGAACTGGAGAGGGACAGTTGGGAAAGGCGGGAAGGCAACACGCAGGCGCTGTGGGATGCTCCCAAAGGCTTTCCTATTGGACGCTGGGGAGCGTTCCCACACGGGCTCCGTCGGTACCAAGGATACCCATATGTAAAGACTACATTCCTGCTTGTTCCTGGAGATTGTCTTTTCCTTGAATCCTGCTAAACCACTCCAGGCAAGTGGGTTGGGTTCCCCTACCAAAAGATGTTGAGAAAGAGAAGTTTCAGAGGCTTCTTATGACACTGTGCCATCAAAAACCTCTGACTCTAGGGGCTAAACCAGTATTCGCACCCAAGTATATGGTCAGGAATCTCCAACCTCATACAACCTCAGAGAGAATAACAAGGTTTAACAGAAAAGGAACCATATTGTTACAGGATCAGCTTCAATAGAAGGTTTGTCAGAACAGTATGAGCCTACAGGACAGACTACAGAGAAATAAAGCAAACTATAACAGGTTTCAGGAGCAAGTCCTGGACTGGAATAGCAGGATTTTATTTTTTTCGTTCCATCAAGTAAGTGCTGACTTCTGGCAACCCAGCTGCCTCTGGGTTTTCTTGGCAATGTATCATCGATTGCCAAGCCTTTTCTTCCGAGGCAATGGAAGGTAAAATGGCCAAGGTCACAAGGCATGCCAGTGGGAATTGAACACTTGACCTTCTGAGTACTAGGCAGTTGCTCTAACCACTAGGCTACTCACCTTCCATATCATCCTGCTAGACCAAGCCGGACAAGTGGGATGCATCAAAACTAAGACTCCACTACGAAGGAAGAAGACATGGCAGCTTTTAAGACCTCTGAACCAACGTTCGCCCGAGTGTGGAAATCCAAACAGTAATGCTTGACAAAGGTGGAAAGTGGTGCCGAGGTTGCTGCTCGATAAATGTATGAGTGGGCAACTGAGCTCTGCTCCGCCAACGAGGATGCTTGCGCCCAAGTGGAACACGTATGCAAACCTTTTGGAACCGGTTGGTTTCGCAACAAATACGTTGAGGCAATGTCCCAGAGTAGACTTGGCAACCACGTCACCCTTACACGGTCCCACAAAATAGCAACAATAAATAGTCCAACTTGTGAAAAGAGTTAGTAACCTTCAAATACCAGAGAAGCACTCTGGACATCCACCAAGTGAAGGTCCTTTTCCTTCCCTTGGCACTGCTCCTTAAAAAAAAACAAAAAAAAACGACAGACCGACCACCTGATTCACATGGCAGGGACCACCTTGGATAAGAAAGAAGGGATGGGCTGAATGCACACTGCCTCCTTTTGAGGATGATAAACAAGAGTCCCTCCATGATAACAACTGTAGCTGGGAGATGCGTCTTGCTGAACAGATTGCAGCCAGGAAGAGAGTCTTAGGGGTAGGATCTTTAAGCATGGACCATTTCAAGGGCTCAAAGAGCTCAGGGACCAGAGCACTAGGCAGAGATCACATGAGGGAACAACTGAATACAGGGGAGGATGAAGGTGTTGCACCACCCTGAAGGAAACTGGACACATGAGGGTGCAAGGCAATGGACCACCTTGTCACTGGTTCTCTGCAATCCAAACCTTTAAGGAACTAGGGAAAAGACGCTTGTCCAGGCCATCCAGAAGACAGACAAGGAAGTATGGCAAGTATGCCGTATTCAGTTTAATCTGACAATCATGGCACCAATATTCGAAAATACACCAGACAGGTTAATAGAGCCTCTCCTCGCATTCAGGAGCATGGAAACCACAACAGGAGAATATCCCTTACGTGCTAAACACCTCTCAAGAGCCAAGCTGTACATCAAAAGGGAGCAGGGTCGCCCAGAAGTACCGGCCCATGGGAGTAACAGCTCCCAAGCTGGGGGCAGACGCACAGGAGATTCTTGCAGGAGCTGCATCAGGCCCCCAAACCACAGCCTCTATGACCAATCCAGCGCCACCAGGACAATCCATTTTGGATATTACTCTATACAGCAAAGCACATGACCCACAAACAGTCATGGAGAAAACACATACAGTAGGCACTGCTTTGACCAAGAGTGAACTAGGGCGTCGACGCCTTCAGAGCCAGCCTCCCTGAGGCAACTTAAGAATCTGCGCACTTTGACATTCGACCAGGTCGCCATCAGATCAATCCTGGACCACGTCAGAATCTGCTGAAACACCACCTAACTCAGTTCCCACTTTCCGGGATCAAGAGAGCTGTGACTGAGGAAATCCACCTCCATGTTGTCGATTCTGGCGATGTGCTGTGCCAAAAGAGCTAGACTGTTCCTTTACACTCAGGAAAGATCATCTCTAGGGCCACTACAGCACTCTTCATGCCCCCTTGCCGACTGACATATGCCGCTGCCACAGCATAGTCTGAGTACACCTGGACTGCTTTGCTCTTGACTAGAGAGGCCCTCGCTTTGAGACGGTTGATACGCAACACCAACTTGGCAGCTGCTCCAACGACCCTGAGTTGTTTGGTTCTTGTAATGGGCTCCCCAGCAAAACATGCTAGAATCCATTGACAGGAGAAGCCACAATTGAACATCCAGTAGCATACCCCTCTTCAGATGCTGTGGCTGCTGTCACCACCGCAGGCTGGAAGGGAAGTTTGGTCTTGAATTTCTGAGAACTTGGGAAACCAGTGAGACACTAAGGACCTCTGTAGCGGCCTCATAAGAGCTCATAACCAACGTACCATTTCAATCGCTGCCACCATCAAGCCAAGAAGCTGTACATAATCCCAAGCCCCGAGAGCCCGCCGAGATCAACATTTTCACTCTCTCCTCTGGTAGGAAGACTGTGCCTATCCAGGTATTCCAGCGATTCGGAAAGCTCTAAGTGGCTCTTTCCCAGATTGATCACCCAGCCAAGACTCTCCATGAACTGCACCAAACAGGTCCAGACCAAACCACATCATGACATCTGACCTGACCCGGATCAGCCAATCATTCAGATATGGGTGAACACAGATTCCTTGGCACCTCGGTGCAGTGGCCACTACCATAACGACTTTCAAGAACATCCTTGGTGCAGTGGAGAGGCCAAAGGGAAGAGCGGCAAATTGAAATAAGAGTCAAGCCCAGAGAAACAGCCGTTGATCCTTATGGATAGGAATGTGGAAATAAGCTTTGGTTAGATCAAGAGACATAAGAACTACCCCCAGTTACTGTCTGATCACCAGCTGCAGGGTCTCCATGCGGAAGTGTAGGGTTCACAGGTGAACACTAACTCTTTGCAGAAAGGAATAGTCTTTCTTTGGCACCACAACATTCATGGATTAACAGCCCTTACCCCACCAGGCAGGAAGAAATGGGACCACGGCCTACAGACAGAGCAACCTTTGCAGTATGAACTGAACGGCAACTCTCTTGGCTGCAGAACCACATGGGGGGATGACTATGGTGTTTGGGATAGACTCTACAATCCAGAACAAAGCTGTGCTGAATGGTGTCCATCATCCAGGATCCTTAGTGGCCTAAGCCCAACTCCTGGTAAAAAAAGATGCAGCATGCCACCCACTGGAGGCAACACAAATTGGGCCCCCAACCCTTCATTGCACCGGATGGGTGGTGGCACTTTTGGTGGTGGTAGAATCCTGGGGCCTGCAAGCCTCGCGAAAGGACTGAGTCCAGCATCGAAAACCAGAAGAGGAAGAGAAGGTAGGTTTCACAGAACAGTAACTACAAGAGTCCTGGGAACCCCGGGAGTCCAGGTAGCATGAAAAAGAACGGACATATGTTGGAGGAGGACAACACCCTCATTCACTCCCCAAGCCCCTTCAGCCTAGCTTCTGGGAGGCGATAAGGTTTGGACTTACACAAATCCTTAATCAGTTTCTCCAAATCCCTCTCGCACAAAAGCTTCTCTCTGGAGGTGTGTCAACCAGGACTTGGAAGATGTATCCACTGCCCAGTAATGAAGCTATAGCCTATGTTGTGTCACCGTTCAAACAGCAATGTCTTTACTGCCAAGTGAACAATATCATATATAGTGTCTGACAGAAAGGCTATTGCTGACTCCAAGAGGGGAGCATCATCCTCTGGAGTGAAAGACTGAATCCAATGGAGAAGAACTCGCCATCAAATCCACACACACAGCCAACTGAAGGATAAACATGAGAAACTGCAAACCAGTTCCTCAGGACAGCATCCATCTTATGATCTAGGTGGTCTGCTTAGTGACCACTGTTATAAGCACATCCACTCTCGGTGTGTTGAACCATACAGTGCAGTTCTCTTGTGTCAAGGCATAAAACTTCCTACAAACCCTCAGTCCCTTTACTGGGGACTCGGGGAGTCAAGTCCATCCCATTCCAAGCAGATCATGTTTTTGATGACTTCCGAAACTGGAAAGGCTGTTGTAGACTTCAGAAAACTTACAAGAGTGGACCCTTGTTCTGCCACTGGAGGGTCAGTCAAACACAGAGCAGATGAGACTTGAGCAATCAGAGCCGCTAGTTCATCCTTCCTGAATAGGTGGATAATACTGGATTCATCATGATCTTCTGAAGACGACGAACTCTCATCCTCCAAGTCGGAATCAGCACCCAGGGTGCTGGGACTGGACTCCGGGACCTCAAAAGGATAGTTGTTCTGAATCTCCAGACTCCAATTTTAACCGAGAATGCTTAACAGGCGGAGTCCGGACTAAGCTTCAACTCACCACCTGCCCCTTTTCCAAGCAAGCAGAAAGAGTACAAGACGACCCGGACACCACAGGTGCCACGCCAGAAAGACCAAACTTGCTGCAGAAATTAGAAGAATTCTGGGGAGGACAACCCAGGAATCAGAAGATCTCTGCCAGGAATAGGACCCCCATCCTCAGAGGAGACACAGAATGCCAGACCCTTATGAGAAGAGGAGCAGCCAGAGGAGCAAGCACTCAAACTCAAGGCCTGGTGATTGTCCTTTATCATCGACTCATCCGCTATGTCCTTTAGCAAAGACAATAAGGTCTGGGTACTCGTGTCCCCCTCACTGCAAGAGGAGAGATGGGCCCTCCAAGGGTGCATCAGAAGCTTCCATGCAAGAGCTGCAGACACTAGAATCCAGTGACGAAGTTCTCTGCCTTCAGCAAACCAGGTAGTGTATCTTAGAAGCAAGCATATGAAATCACCAACTCCACTGACAGCTAGCAATACAAGCTCAAGGCATACTGAAATGGTGCGCTGAGCCATATGCTACAGCTGCACAGGCAGTAAGAGCATGCTATGGCCACGTGCTACAGACGTGCAAAAGGGAAGGCCTGTAAGAAACACACAAAAAGTGTGGGAAGTGCAACAAATGCATGCAGGCAGATGGACAAGGCAGGAAAATACCAGCACCGAACCAACAGATGTCCTGAGCAGCCCAAATCTAACTTGCACACTACCTAGCAAAGTCGGGAGCCACCCAAAACAAGTCAGATAAACAGAGATTTGTATTTATTCTTACCCTCCCACCTCAGGGGGAACCCAAGGCAGGTAAAACCCATACCGGGCTCAGTGCTACTCCCCTCCTGCCAGGACCTACATTCACATACCTCTGGAGCCTTCTTCTAATTTTCAGGGGAGGAAAAGGGGAAGGTGGTGGTCAGGGCATCAAGGTTGTGTGAGGCCTTTCCAAACTCCTTTTCCATCTTTTTGGCTTTTCAACAGGCCCTTAACATTAAAAGAAAGAGGAGCTGAAACAATTCCACTCCTCCTTATGGTATAAGAATAGAGCACCAGTTTTAAGGGTGATTCTAGTGGTATCTCCCGTGTTGCACTCGAATGAGAAAGTCACCTCATGGGTGGTCACTCATTAGCGAAAAGTGTAGTTACTCACCTATAACAGGTGTTCTCCGGGACAGCAGGAATCAGTCCTTATATATGGGTGATGTCTGCACTGATGGAGCCTGCGCGGTAACTTCTCACCAGCTTTCATAAAAAGCCTTTGGGAGATGCACAACACGTGTGACCCCATTCCCGCCTAAGGGTGCAGTCTTGCCTCAGTATGATATCATAGCACAAGACAGAAAAACAGTAAAAAACAACTCCCTGGGGAGGAGGGAGGGTTGTGAGGACCAATTCCTGCTGTCCCTGGAGAACACCTGCTACAGGTGAGTAAAGCACAGTTACTTACCTGTAACAGGTGATCTCTGGGAACAGCAGGAATTAGTCCTCACATATGGGTACGTCGGTACCGACGGAGCCCGTGCGGGAAAGCTCCCCAGCTTCTTAGAATAGAAGCTTTTGGGACCTCCCACTGCACATGCGCACTGCCTTCCCGCCTTCCTGAACAGCTCTCCTCAGTTTCGAGTTTATAGCTGAGTCAACAGAGAGAGGACAGGAAGATAGATAGATAAAAGATACAACTCCTAGGGGAGGTGGGTGGGTTGTGAGGACTAATTCCTGCTGTTCCCAGAGATCACCTGTTACAGGTAAGTAACTGTGCTATCTCCAGGAACAAGCAGGAATAAGTCCTCACATATGGGGACTCCCTAGCTTAGATGCATGGGATCCCCTGTAAAGGTTCGCCATCTTCGTATGGATCTCAGGCATCCATTCTGGGAAGGTGGGCAGGAGTTGTTTAGGAATGGAACAGGTGCTTGAGGACAGCCTGGCCAAACAAGGCATCCCGGCGGGAGTCCTTGTCCAAACAGTAATGGGCTGTGAAGGTATGAACCGAGGCCCAGGTAGCGGCTCGACAGATCTGATCTATGGAAACAGAGTGCAGATGAGCCATAGAAGTTGCCATGGCCCTCACATTGTGAGCAGTGACATGGCCTTCCAGAGAAATGTTTTTGCTCTGGTAAGCAAAAGAAATACACTGAGCAATCCAATTGGAAAGTGTACGCTTGGAGACTGGAAGTCCCAAATGGGAAGGATCAAAGGCCACAAAAAGTTGAGAAGACTTTCGATGTGGCTGAGTCCTATTAAGGTAAAAAGCGAGAGCTCTTTTACAATCCAGAGTATGAAGGTTCCTCTCTGCATTGGATGCATGAGGAGCTGGAAAAAAGACAGGTAGATATACCTCTTGATTAAGATGAAAAGGCGAGACCACTTTAGGCATAAAGTGGGGATTCGTCCTAAGGACCACCTTATCATGATGAAATCTTGTGTAAGGTGGATTAGCCACTAAAGCCTGCAGCTCACTGATGCGGCGAGCCGAAGTGACTGCAATGAGGAAGATGACCTTCCAGGAAAGAAATTTCAAGGAGGTGGAAAACATTGGCTCAAAAGGTGGCTTCATAAGTTGACCGAGCACTAGATTCAAATCCCATGCGACCGGGGGTGGTCTGATGGGAGGTTTAGTGAGAGTCAGGCCTCTCATGAATCTTGCAACAAGAGGATGAGAGGAGATAGGTTGTCCATTTATATGTTTCAAGGATGCTGCAATAGCACTTAAATGGACTCTTACCGAATTCGTCTTGAGGCCTGCATTGGATAGATGCAGGAGATAATCAAGAAGAGAATTCAAAGGAAGTGCCAGAGGGTCAAGACCCTGCTGAGCACACCAAATGGAAAAACGTTTCCATTTGAAAGCATAGGAACGCCTGGTAGAGGGTTTCCTAGAGGCAGAAAGGATATCTTTCACTGGTTGGGAAAGATGAAAGTCTTGAAGGCTTAAGCCTTCAGTAACCAAGCACTGAGGTGAAGGGATTTGGGGTTTGGGTGCCACAAAGTCCCCTCCTCCTGAGACAGGAGGTCTGGCGCAGCTCCCAGATCCAAGTAGGATCCCTGGGAGAGCTGTAGAAGTAGAGGGAACCACACTTGGCGTGGCCAGCGTGGAGCTATGAGGATCATAGTTCCATGATCCCTCTGGAGTTTGAACAGAGTCTTGGGAATCAAAGGAATGGGTGGAAAGGCATATAGGAATGCCTGATTCCAATTCAGGAGAAAGGCGTCCGTAGCCTGAGCTCCCTGACACGGAGTTCTGGAACAGAACCGGGGAAGTTTGGCATTCCACAGACTTGCAAAGAGGTCTATGTCCGGGGTCCCCCATTCCTGAAAGATTCGGTTTATTTGGTCCAAATGTAGGGACCATTCGTGTGGCAGCAGAACTCGACTGAGCCTGTCTGCCCGAGAGTTTTGAACTCCTGGGAGATACACTGCTAGCAGGTGAATCTGATGCTCTCTGGCGAAGGCCCATAGTCTTAGAGCTTCGTTGCAAAGCGACAGAGAGCCCGTCCCTCCTTGTTTGTTTATGTAAAACATGGCCACCTGATTGTCCGTCTGAACTAGGACAGTGAGGTTGGCTAGGAGGGAGTGGAAGACCTTGAGGGCAAGGTAAATTGCTCGCAGTTCCAGAAGATTGATATGAAGGGTGGTCTCCTGTAGAGACCAAGTGCCCTGAGTGGAGAGAGTTTGCAGATGGGCTCCCCACCCTGTTTGGGAGGCATCTGTTGTGAGGGTTGCTTGGGGTAGCAATGGTTGAAATGGAGCCCCCAACAACAGATTCTTGGTGGAAGTCCACCAGTGGAGGGACCAAAACAGACGATCGGAGGTTTGTATTTGGTCTGAGAGCGCTCCTGACGCCTGAGTCCACTGAGTGGCCAGGGTCCATTGAGCTGCTCTCATATGAAGACGAGCATAGGGCACCACATGCACTGTGGAGGCCATATGACCCAGTAGGCGTAGCATTTCCCTGGCTGTCAAGTGAGTGCTGGACTGAGCTTGGGAGGCCAAACTCAGGAGGCGCTGGCCTCGAACATGTGGAAGGTAGGCCCTTGCAGTGATGGTGTCCAACTGGGCCCCTATGAATTCTAGAGATTGAGTAGGGATGAGTTGGGACTTGGGAAGGTTTACTACCAGTCCCAGATACTGCAAAAGGCTCCTTGTGTGGTCCAGGGAAATCTGGGCCTGTGACTGAGTTGGAGCTCGGATGAGCCAGTCGTCCAGATATGGGAAGACAAAGATTCCCATGCCTCTTAGAAATGCGGCTACGACTGCCATGCATTTTGTGAATACTCTTGGAGCAGAGGCTAGACCGAAGGGGAGTACTCTGTATTGGAAATGTTTTCCCTGAAACAGAAAGCGAAGATACTTTCTGTGGGATGGATGGATGAGTATATGTGTATACGCATCCTGTAGGTCTAGAGAACAAAGCCAGTCCTGACCCTGGAGGTAAGGAAGGAGAATGCCGAGAGACAGCATTTTGAATTTCTCCTTGAAGAGAAATTTGTTCAATTCTCTCAGATCTAGGATTGGTCTGAATCCCCTGTCTTCTTTGGAATGAGAAAATAAGGGGAGTAGAAACCGGACCCTTGTTGAGGAAGAGGAACCTCTTCTATGGCCCCTTGGGCAAGAAGAGAGGAAACCTCTTGACCCAACAGGGTTAGGAGAGATGGGGGAGAATTGAATGGTCTCACCATATGATGGGGAGGAAGGCTGGAGAAATGAAGTTTGTAACCCTCTCGAATGATAGAGAGGGTCCATTGTTCTGTTGTGATTTGTTCCCATCTGGGAGCAAAGTGAACCAACCTTCCGGGTATGGTGAGAGGTTCTGGTTGTGTTAGAACCAGAAGTGGCAAGTTCCCTAGGAGCAAGTCAAAACCCCTGAGGGGTTGGAGCCTGCTGAGCTACAGTAGCTGCTGCAGGCTTAGCTCGTGCTTGTTTGGATTGCTGACGCTTAGCAGTATAGCGAGGTTGAGAAGACTGCTGGCCAGTATTTGAAGCAACTCTGGCCTTCTTATAGTAAGGCCTTTTAAAAGACTTTTTCTTAGTAGGAATTGAAGTGGACTTTGAAAGTCTTTCCAAGGTGGCATTTTCAGCATCCATCTGGGTGGCTTTGATTTGCCACTCTTCCCCAAATAAGTTCTCACCTGTACAGGGCAGATTCCGTAAGCCATCTAGAACCCAAGGTTCCAGATCAGAGGCCTGGAGCCAAGCAAGACGTCGGGCTGCAATAGCAATGCCCGAAGCCCTACTGGCTCCCTCAAAGGAATCATATGCTGCCCTATTAGAGAACTTAGAAACCTCTAAGAGTTGTTTCACTAGGGAAAGGAATCCCTGCTTTTTATCCTCAGGGATAAAGGGGGCAAAATGCCGCACCTTTTTGGCAAGTTCCTCCAGGAACATGCCCATATAGAGACTGTAGGAATTAATCCTGGCTATAAGCATACTAGCCTGGAAAATTTTCCTACCAAAAGAGTCCAAAGTCTTACATTCCCGTCCTGGAGGGGTGGAAGAGTGCCTTTTGGTACTCCTAATCTTCTTCATTGCAGACTTCACCACAATAGAGTGGTGGGGCAATTGAGTCTTTTGGAAACCAGGAGAAGGAGGGACCCTATACATGGTGTCCAACCTACGGGAATAAGGAGACAAAGTCAAAGGATTTTCCCAGAAATCCATCAGTTGTTCTTGAAGGATTTCATGGATAGGCAGGGTAACTGCCTCCTTAGGGGCCTTTGAGTATCCCAAAATATCCAGTTTTTTGGATCTGGGTTCCTTTTCAGAGGATGTGGTAATAGAAAGGGCTGTAGCCATATCTAAAACAAAGTCCTGGAAGGACAAATCCTCTGGAGGGGACATTCTCCTTTTAGGAGAAGAGGGCTCCTCAGGTAAGTTGAGTGAAAACTCAGCAGAATCATCAGAGGAGTGAAAATCCTCAGAGGAATCGGTGCTTTCCTCTAACGCACGATACGCGTACCGATCGGTATCGATATCGGGCGTATCGGGTATGGAACCGGTATGGAGCGAAAGCCCATACGGTACCGACTTGCGTTTAGAGGTGGACGGCCTCGATACCGGCATGGCGGACGATACCGGTATCGGGCCCGGAACCGCTGAAAGCGGAACCGATGGCGTTGCAGCTTTAATGAAAGCCATGACGGCCTGCTGCATGGACTGTACAGTATCGCCCATGGACGCCATAGCTGCCTGGATGTCGGTACCGGAGTGACCCGGTACCCCAGAGCAGGCTAACAGGTGATCTGTCGAGGCCGTAGCATCGATATCAACCTGAGACCCCTGAATTGGCGTTTTTGGAAGTTGGACTTCCCGCCGGGGTTGTTTGGCTGGGGCAGGGTCCTCAAGTTCTAAGCTAAGAGCCTCTCGATGCTTTGAAGGAGATTTGCTCTTTGAGGACTTGCCCACAGAAGGTTTGGTTACCTGAGATCCATCCGGAGAAGAAGACCTGGATGACTGTGATGCTGTATTCTCTGAAGCAAACAGCACATGGAATTTGTTGGCCCGGTTCTGCAGCCCACGTTTAGACATGTGGGAGCAAGATGGGCAGTCCGGTATGGAATGGTCAGGCCCCAAACATTTCAGACACCAGTCATGGGTGTCTGTGACTGAAATAACAGCATTACATTTGGTACACTTCTTAAATCCAGGGGCTGGCTTCTCCATGAGGAGAAATTGAGTAGGCCGAGAGGCCTCTCTGAAGTGACCAAAAAGCTAAAAAATAAGAAAAAAGAATTATAATTTTTTAAAGAAAGAAAGAAAAGACCGGCGATACCGGTATCGGTATGGGGAAGGCAGGTACGCGGTCTAAAGAAACAAATAAAATAACAATTTCTTCAGCGGTGACAGGAACACGACCTGCTGGCTCCGCGGAAAAAGAGAAACTGAGGAGAGCTGTTCAGGAAGGCGGGAAGGCAGTGCGCATGTGCAGTGGGAGGTCCCAAAAGCTTCTATTCTAAGAAGCTGGGGAGCTTTCCCGCACGGGCTCCGTCGGTACCGACGTACCCATATGTGAGGACTTATTCCTGCTTGTTCCTGGAGATCTACGCTTTCTCCGGGAACAAGCACAAAGTTAGACCACATATGGGACTCCCCAGCTATAAGCTACCAAAAAAACCCCTGTAAAAAGCCACAGGTGACCAGAAAACGTTAAGTTGTGAGCAACAGCATCTGATTCGGAAGACAAGAGACCCTCAGGCGACCAAAGTGTCCAGCAAGGAAGCAGTGCACTGGTAGCCCGAACACAGCAAAGGCCGGCAGGCAGGAGTTGACCACACCCCAACCAAATGATGGAGTACTGCCTGGCCAAAGACACTATCCTGACGGTACTCCCTCTCCAAGCAGTAACGAGCTAAGAAGGTATGGACTGAGGACCAGGTGGCAGCTCAGCAGATTTCCGACAAGAGTACTGAATGGAGGTTTGCAACAGAGGCCACCATGGCCGGACTCTGTGCATTGTGACATGGTGCTTCAGCAAAGACCAGCCTGCTCATAAACAAAGATGATGCAGTCCGCCATCTAGATGGACAGGGTGCGTTTAGAGACCGTTGCCCCCAACAGACTTGGGTCAAAGGAGACAAAGAGCTGAGAAGCTTGGCGGTGGCCCTGGATGCGCTGCAGGTAGAAGGATAGCACCTGCTTAAAGTTAAGTGTGTGGAGAACAGCCTCCGCCCTCCTGGTTGGGGACATGGAAAGAAGGTGGGAAGTACCACCTGCTAGTTAAGGTGGAACAGAGACACCACCTTGGGCAGGAAATTCGGTGCATGCGAAGCACGCTGTTCCTATAGAATCTAGTGTATGGTGGGTCCGCCAACAATGTCTGAAGCTCGCTGACATGGCGAGCAGAAGTGAGTGCCACGAGAAAGAGTAGTTACTCACCTGTAACAGGTGTTCTCCAGGAGCAGCAGGAATCAGTCCTCACTTATGGGTGACGTCGGCGCCGACGGAGCCCTCGCGGAGCAATTTTCCCCAGCTTTCGAAGAAAGCTTTTGGGAATTGCAGCGCGCATGCGCGGTCCCCTTCCCGCCCAAGGGTGCCATCTTGCTCAGTCTGATGACATAGCGAAAAGACAGCAAAAAAGTTAGCAAAAACATATAATAAGAATGACTGCAACTCCAAGGGGAGGAGGGAGGGTAGTGAGGACTGATTCCTGCTGCTCCTGGAGAACACCTGTTACAGGTGAGTAACTACTCTTTCTCCAGGACCAAGCAGGAAGTCAGTCCTCACTTATGGGACTCCCAAGCTTGAGGCTACCAGAGATCTCAAGCCTAAAAAAAAAAAAGAGCTCCCTCAAGCTCAACAGTACAGAAGGAAGAAATCTTCTCTGAATACGAATCCGGCCGGTAGCCCAACACCAGGGCCGGAGGGTAGGAGTTGCTTAGACCTCAAAGAGATTGTGGAGGACTGCCTGTCCGAAAGCACTGTCCCTGCGGGACTCCCTCTCCAGGCAGTAATGAGCCGCAAAAGTCTGGCTGGAAGACCAAGTAGCGGCCCAGCAGATGTCTGCCAACGGAACAGAGCGGAGATGAGCCACACACGCAGCCTTCGCCCTGACACGGTGAGCCGTGACTCGATTCTCTAATGAGGCCGGCTGCCCCATAGGCCCAGGCGATACAGTCGGCTACCCAGAGGGACAGAGTACGCTTAGAGACAGGTACCCCCAACCGATTGGGGTCAAAAGATACGAAAAGCTGGACGGCTTTTCTATGCTCTCGCGTACGGTCAAGGTAGAAGGATAAGGCTCTTCTACAGTCCAGGGTATGCAGCACAGTTTCAGCTCAGCTGGTATGCGGCCTATGAAAGAAGGTCGGAAGAACCACCTCTTGGTTGATGTGAAAATGGGAGACCACCTTTGGAAGAAACTTAGGGTGAGTCCGTAGGACAACCCTATTCTTGTAGAACCTAGTGTATGGGGGCTCCGACACTAGGGCCTGTAGTTCACTGACGCGCCTAGCAGAGGTAAGGGCTACCAAGAAGAGAGTTTTCCAGGAGAGGAAACGAAGAGGGCAGGTAGCCATGGGTTCAAAAGGCAGACAGGTAAGCCTTTGCAGAACCACGTTGAGGTCCCAGTCAGGAGCTGGAGGGCGCAACGGAGGCTTAAGCAGAAGGAGGCCTCTGAGAAAACAAGCCACCAAGGGGTGCGAGGAAAGAGGCCGGCCTTCCACCGGCGAATGATGTGCGGAGAGGGCACTGAGGTGGACTCTGACAGAGTTGGATTTGAGGCCCAGATCGGAGAGGTGAAGCAAGTATTGCAGTACCACCGATACTAAGCAGGCGAAGGGGTCCTCAGAGCACTGAGAACACCAGACCGAGAAGAGACGCCATTTAAGGGCGTAAGATTTCCGGGTAGAAGGTTTCCGAGACGCTAGGACGACGGCTTCCACTTCCGGAGGTAGCAGAAGCGGAGCTAGGACTACCCTTTCAGCAGCCAGGTCATCAGGTGCAGGGCCCGGGGGTTGGGGTGCAGAAGAGTACCCTGGTCCTGGGTCAGGAGATCGGGCTGAAACCCCAGAGGAAGAGGGGTGTCTACCGCTAGCTGTAGAAGTAGAAGGAACCACGGTTGCCTCGGCCACCGGGGCGCTACCAGGATCACAGAGGCCCTGTCCTGGACCACTTTGAACAATGTCCGGGACACCAGTGGCGTGGGAGGGAAGGCATACAGTAGGCCCCTGGACCACGAAATGAGGAAAGCATCCGGCGCAACTCTGAGAGGATGCGGGTGCCGGGAGCAGAACCTGGGAAGCTGCCGGTTCAGGGGACTGGCAAAGAGATCCACGGTGGGGGAGCCCCACCGGCGGAAGATCTGCTGGACCACTGCGGGGTTCAGCCTCCATTCGTGCGGCTGCAGAATCCGGCTCAGTTTGTCCGCCAGGCCATTGTCCTGCCCGGGCAGGTAAACAGCCTTGAGGAGGATGTTGTGACCGACTGCCCAAGAGCACAGTCTCCGAATCTCCCGACATAGAAGGAGGGAGCCCGTGCCCCCCTGTTTGTTCACGTAGAACATGGCAACCTGATTGTCTGTCTGCACCAGCACAGACTGACAAGACGTGAGGTGAGAGAAGGCCCGCAGAGCTAGGCGGATCGCCCGCAGCTCCAGGACGTTTATCTGCTGGGCGGCTTCCCAAGGTGTCCAAAGGCCTTGAGTGCATGTCCCTTGACAATGCGCTCCCCATCCCAGGAGAGAGGCATCTGTCATGAGCACCTGGGACGGTGGAGGAGACTGAAAGGTCATGCCGAGTACCAGATTGGGCAGGTGAAGCCACCATTGCAGAGAGGAGACCAGGCGGTCGGAAATCTGTATTAAGTCCGTCAGCCTCCCTGTGGCCTGACGCCATTGAGTGCGAAGGCTCCACTGAGCAGGTCTCATATGTAAACAGGCATTCGGAGTGACATGGACCGTGGAGGCCATATGACCGAGCAATTGCAGGAACCGTCTGGCCGAGACTGGTGACGTGCTGTGGAACCTACCGGCCAGGGCTATGAGCCTGTTGGCCCGTTCCAGAGGCAAGAAGGCCCGAGCCTGCAGAGTATCCAGCCGTGCTCCTAAGAATTCGAGATCCTGAGAGGGGAGCAAAGTGGACTTTTCGAAGTTTATGACGAAGCCCAAGTGCTGAAGCAGAGCCACTGTGCGTTGAGTGGCCTGAGTGACCTCTAGGGAAGACTGTGCCCGGATGAGCCAGTCGTCCAGGTAGGGGAAGACGAAGAGGCCTTGAAGCCTCAGGAAGGCTGCCACCACTGCCAGGCATTTCGTGAACACCCTGGGAGCGGAGGATAGGCCAAAGGGCAGTACGCGGTACTGATAATGATTTCCTGCCACCACAAATCGTAGATATTGCCGGTGGTCCGGATGAATAAGGATGTGGGTATAAGCATCCTTTAGATCCAAGGAGCATAGCCAATCTCCCTGCTGGAGGTAGGGCAGTAGGATTTCCAAGGGCAAGCATCTTGAACTTTTCCCACTGCAGGAACTTGTTGAGGTTGCGTAAGTCCAGAATAGGTCCGAGGCCTCCTCTTCTCTTTGGAACGAGGAAGTACCTCGAGTAAAACCTGTGACCCCACAGGTGTTGGAGCACTGGCTCCACAGCCTGTTCGTGAAGCAGACTTTGCAGCTCCTGAAGGAGTAAGTCCCTGTGCAGAGGGGGTCTTGGAGGCTCCCCTGGAAAGAAGGGGGGGGGGCACCTGGTGAAAATGCAAGAGGTAGCCCTTTTGAACCACCTGCAGCACCCAGGAATCGGATGTTATGGCAGACCACCGGTGGGCAAAGTGGGTCAGCCGGCCCCCGTGCTGAGCGAAGGCCCCTGAGGGGGAGAGGCTATGCTGGCATAGTCAAAAAACCCCACCCTGCTGGGCCGGGGCCTGCGTAGTGGGCTTGGGGGCCTTCTGCCTACGGGATCTGTTACCCTGCGCCTTAGGCTGCTGAGGCCTGATATTGTGGGTGGTGTTGTTTATAAGCAAACACCTTCCTCGGGTAAAAGGGCTTTTTCCCCGAGCCCTTCCTCTTCTGTGAAGGGGCAGAGGTCTTTCTGGATAGGCGAGTCCTGGTGAGAGTCTCGGACTCGAGTTCCGCCGCATTTTCAGCCATGGGCTTGCCAAAGAGGTTTTCACCTCTGCAAGGGACATCGACCAACTTGTCCTGCACCCATGGCTCGAGGTCGGATGACTGAAGCCAAGCCTGACGGCGAGCCCCGATGCCGACTCCGGCTACTCGAGCCGATGCTTCGAAGCCATCGTAGGCTGCTCGAGAAATGAACTTCGAACACTCTCGAATCCCTGTGGACAAGGCCTGGAACCCGCTGCAATGGTTCCTCGGAGAGACCATCAGAGAACCCGGCAATTTCTTTTGCCAGGTTTCGAAGATACATGCCCATTAATAGCTGGTATGTCTGGACTCGACAAGCAAGCATAGAGCCCTGGAAGCACTTTCTACCGAGGGCATCCAGGTTCCGGGCCTCCTTACCCGGAGGCACCGAGGAGTGCATCTTTTGACTCTTAAGTCGATGCATGGCCGATTCCACCACCATGGAATGGTGCGGTAGTTGTGCCTTCTGGAACCCGGGGCTCTTGCGGACTCGATACATGGAATCGACCCGCTTGCTTAACACCGGCATCGAGGCCGGGCTCTCCCACATGCGGAAGAGTACCCGCTCCAGCATCGGGGGAACCGGTACAGTAAAGGCCTCCTTCGGGGGAGAGTCGTATTGGAGGGCCTCGAGCTCTTCGGCTCGAGGCTCCTCCTCCGGATCCGCGGGGAAGGTCAAAGCCTTGGCCATATCCCTCACGAAATCGGAGAACCGGGTATCCTCCGGGGGGGACCGCCTCCGAGGCTCCGACTCGGGCGAGTCGGAGGGGACGCACCGAGTCTGAAAAGAACCGGGTGACTCGTCCTCCTCCTTGTCCCAGCCCAACTCCTCCGTGGAGGAATCGAGTGGCTCCGTGCAGGCAAGAGCCAGGGATCTCCGCCCCGACGCCGAGGCCGGCGTCGAGGACCTCGGTCCCGAACGGGAGGCCGAGGGAGACCTTGGCCGAGGATCAACTCGAGCTCGTATGGACTCGAGGATCGACTCGGCCTCCGGGGTCGACTTGGGCGTCGACGTCCCGGTGGTCGGGGCAGATGCACTGGCAAGGCCGGTGATCAATGCCCGCTGCTGGTCCATGAAGGCAGCAATACTGCGCTCCAAGGTCGTCAATCTGAGACCAAACTCAGAAGACCCAGCAGCCCCCGACTCGGGCCCCGACGGCGTCGGGCCCGACGTCGGCTCTCCCGGATGAGAGTCCAGGAGGACTACAGTACTCACGTGTCCAGGAGACACCGCTTCGAGACGAGGAAGCTTCGAGGGCCTCTCCGCCTCCGAGGACCCGGGGCGGCCGATGGGGCTATGCGACCTGGCCCTCGAGGGACCAGGAGCGTCCTCTGACGACACCCTCGCGGGCTTCTTCTTCTGACGGTGTTCCCGGCCGGGGGACCCCCGTTCAGAGGAACTCCGACAGTGCTCGGAGCCGGAGCCACGCGACGTCGAGGCCTCTGACGAGGTCCGGGCCCGACCGGACGCGGGGTCAGAGAAGATTCGTTTCTTTTGTGACTGCCGACTCCTCAATGCCTTCGAGGACGTTTTGTTGCACGGACCGCAACTCATTGAGTCATGGTCGGGTCCGAGGCAACGGAGGCAGCAGTCATGCGTGTCGGTAAGAGACATACGTTTGATACAACAATCACACTTTTTAAACCCGCTGGCAGCCATCGGGGGAAAAAGGACCCCTGCAAGGTCGAAAGACCGTGCTGCCAGGGAAGAAGGAAAAAGTGGCGGGAACGCCAGTTAGGAAGGAGAAAAATAGAAAAATATGTGAACGGACCCGATAAGGAATATCGAGGTCGGGCGGGGAAGAGGACACACGACGAACCGAGAAAAAATAACAAGAAAAAAATCGACTTTTTCAGCGGCGATAACAAACTACGTCTGTAGGGCTCTGTGGAAAAAAGGAGACTGAGCAAGATGGCACCCTTGGGCGGGAAGGGGACCGTGCATGCGCGCTGCAATTCCCAAAAGCTTTCTTCGAAAGCGGGGGGAAATTGCTCCGCGAGGGCTCCGTCGGCGCCGACGTCACCCATAAGTGAGGACTGACTTCCTGCTTTGTCCTGGAGAACACCACCTTCCAAGTGAGATACTTAAGGTGGCAGGAGCCGAGAGGCTCAAAGGGTGGCGCAGTAAGCTTTGAGTACAACGTTCAAGAACCATTCCGCCACCGGGGGACGGATGGGAGGCCTCAATAGGAGGAGACCCCCCTCAGGAAGTGAGCCACTAGTGGCTGAGAAGAGGTAATTAGACCTTACCTGCTAATTATTTATTTATTTATTATATTCTCTTATATACCGCGCTATTCTGCATCAGTGCGGTTTACATTGAACAAACTGAAATTACATTGAACAGGGCATTATAACTTGGAGATAACTATTTTACAGGGAATATGGGCTATGGAGGGTTAAGTGGCTTGCCCAAGACCACAAGGAGCACCTGTGGGACTAGAAACCTCAGTCCTTCCGGCCCAAGGTTGCTGTCCTCTAGTGGGATTTGAACCCCCGACCTTCCGGCCTGAAGTACCTTGCCCCAACCACTGAAGGATATCTAATCCAGTCCCTTAATGCTGGGTTGTGCTCCTATTCCTGCAGCTTGGAGACTAAGTAAATCCAACTCTTGATGACGTCAGGATATATATGGACTTGGCACAACCCACCAGCTTCAGTATCCTGTTGACAAAGCAAACTAACGGAGAGACACTAACTACTATACATATAACACCTATAATACTTATACTGCCTAGGACCACAGACACCCCCCAATCAAGGGGGAAAAGGCTTACCTGTTAGCGCGCGCTGCCGCTACCGAACCAGCTCGGCAGCACTACAGCCCAGAACCCTGCTTCGGCCCCAAAACTGCCCTAAAAGCGGAGCCGCCAGAAAAACCCCGGCACCCCTAGCGACAAACACGCTCCGAAAAACTGCTTCGAACCAGCAGCAACACCGGGTGGGACCAGGGACTGGACTAGATATCCTTCAGGAACACTAATTAGCAGGTAAGGTCTAATTACCTCTTCCTTAGTGGCTATCTAATCCAGTCCCTTAATGCTGGGATGTATCAGAGCAGTTCAGGCTTGGGAGGGCCCTGCCAAACCGGCTCGAAGCACCCTTCTCCCAAAACCTGCATCGGCCGCGGCTTGCACATCCAGCCTATAGTGCTTAGCAAAGGTGTGCAAAGAGGACCAGGTCGCCGCTCTGCAAATGTCCGAAGGGGGAACCAAGCTAAACTCCGCCCAGGACGAACGCCTGAGCCCGAGTGGAATGGGCTCGTAACCCCCCCGGAACCTGCCTGCCCTTTAGGACATACGCGGACGCAATGGCCTCCCTAATCCACCTGGAAATCGTGGCCTTCGATGCCGCCTCCCCCTTGCGCGGTCCACCGAACAAAATGAACAGACGCTCGGACTTGCGGAAGGACTCAGTGCGCTTCAGATAACGCCGCAACACTCAACGCACATCCAAAAGACGCAGCCGGACATCCCCCCTGTCTAGCTTCGACCCGGCAAAGACCGGCAGGGACACTGGCTGATTGACATGAAACGGGGAAACTACCTTGGGCAGGAAGGACGGGACCATCCGCAACACCACCTTCTCCGCGGAAAAAAACAAAAAGGGAGGACAACAAGACAAAGCCTGCAACTCCGAGACCCGCCTAGCGGAGCAAATGGCCACCAAGAACACGGCCTTGAGAGTCAGATCCTTAAGAGACAACCGAGCGAGGGGCTCGAAGGGCGCCCCGACCAGAGAATCCAACACCAAATTGAGGTCCCAAGAAGGAACTACGATCCTCCGATGCGGCCTGAGACGCCTGACCGCTTTGAGAAAACGAATCACATCGGGGTGACGGCCGAGGGCCGCGCCCTTCACCTTGCCCCTATAGCAGGCGATAGCCGCCAGCTGAACCCTCAAGGAACTGGCTGCAAGCCCCTTCTCCAGGCCCGCCTGCAAAAAATCCAATACCTCAGAAACCCCCACCAACAGGGGCTTCTTGCACCGCTCCTCACACCAGACCTCAAAAATGCGCCACACCCGAACATATGCTTAGCAGGTGGAGCGCTTGCGAACCTTCAGCAAGGTGGAAATCACTGACGCTGAATAACCTCTCTTAAGGAGCCTTGCCCTTTCAAGAGCCAGGTCGTAAGCGAGAACCGACCCACCTGCGGCATCCTGACCGGTCCCTGCCTGAGAAGGTCCGCCCTTACCGGAAGCCGCCAGGGACGATCCACCAGGAGACGAACCAGGTCGGCGTACCACGGCCGCCGCAGCCAATCTGGAGCGATCAGGATTACCAACCCCTGATGCGCTGCAATCCGCTGCAGAACTCGGCCGATGAGGGCCCAAGGAGGGAACACGTAAAGCAACCCCTCCGAAGGCCACCTTTGACTCAGGGCGTCCAGCCCCTCCGACATCCTTTCCCTTCTCCTGAAGAACCTGCTCGTCTTGGCAGACCCCCAACGCGCCATCAGATCCATTACCGGAGGCCCCCAACGGAGGACGATCTGCTCAAAAACCTCCTGGCTGAGCTCCCACTCGCCTGGATCTATCCTGTACCTGCTGAGATAATCGGCTGTGACGTTCGCCACTCCGGCGTCATGCTGGGCGGAGAGGGCTACGAGATGGCCCTTAGCCCACTCCATGAGGGCTTCCGCACCTCCTCTTCCAAGCAAGGGCTGCCCGTGCCCCCCTGCCGATTAATGTATGCCACCGCTGTCATGTTGTCGGAGAAGATGCGGACCGCCTTTCCGACAACCCGACTCCGGAACGCCCCGAGAGCCAGCACCACGGCCCGCAACTCCAGACGGTTGATGGGCCACCGAGACTCCTGTACGCTCCAGTCTCCCTGGGTAAAGTGTCCCTTGCAGTGCGCCCCCCAACCCGACAGACAAGAGTCTGTCGTCACTTGTATCCACCGAGGGCGTCCAGAGGCATCCCCTTTCCAAGACTCCCGGAGGAGAGCCACCACTGCAGCGACGCCCGTGCTGCCACCGTACAGGGAAGAGCCATAGACAGAGCCTGATGCTGATGAGACCACCGGCGCAGCAAGGCCCGCTGGAGCGGCCGCATATGAGCCCTGGCCCAGGGAACCAGGTCCAACGTCGCCGCCATCGTTCCCAGAACCTGCAAATAGTGCCATGCTGTCGGACTCTCCCGAGCCAGGAACTCGCGGACCAGAAGCCGGAGACTCTCCGCCCTCTGAGTCGGCAAGAAGACGAGGCCCGACAGGGTGTCGAACCGTGCCCCCAAATACTCGATCACCTGAGAGGGCACCAACCTGCTCTTTGCCTGGTTGATCACCCACCCCAGATCCTGCAGAAGAGCCACTACCCTGGTTGTTGCCGACAAGCTCTCCTCCCTGGACTTGGCCCTGATCAACCAATCGTCCAGGTACGGATGCACGAGGACACCTTATTCTCGAAGGGCCGCCGCCACCACCACCATGACTTTGGTGAACGTGCGAGAAGCTGTCGGCAAGCCGAAGGGCAAGGCACGAAACTGAAAGTGACCCTATGGTACCGCGAAGCGCAGAAACTGCTGGTGAGCCTCTCTGATGGGAATATGAAGATACACCTCGGTGAGATCGAGAGAAGTTAGAAACTCTCCCGGCCGCACCGCAACTATCACAGACCGCAGCGTCTCCATTCGAAAGTGTGGGACCCGGAGACACCGGTTGACCTGCTTGAGGTCCAGAATGGGCCGCCATGAGCCTTCCTTCTTTGGCACTACAAAATAAATGGAGTACCGACCGCAGCCGAGTTGATCCTTTGGCACCGGGACCACCGCACCTAATGCTAACAACCTCTCCAAGGTCTCTGCCACCGCAGACCGCTTGGCCGCCGTCCTGCAAGGCGACTGGACGAACGAGGGAAGGACAGGCTTTGCAAATTCCAGGGCATAACCGGACTCTATGACCTCCCGGACCCACCTGTCTGAAGTTACCCGGGCCCAGGCAGAGAGAAACTGCCGCAAGCGACCCCCGACCGGCAGCACCCCCACCCGAGCCCACTTCATCTCATTGTGGCTTTCTGAGGGCCGGGGAGGCCCCAAAACCACTGCCGGCCCCTCGAAACCCCCGGAAACCCTGGCCTCTGGCGGGAAACCGACCCCTCTGAAAGGAGCCCTGCCTACCTGAACGAGGCCTCCGAAAGTCCCTCTGCTGTGAGGGCCCCTGCGAGGAAGGGCGCCCCTGCTTAGACTTATCCTCAGGAGGTCTGCCCCCTTTAGACTCACCTAAGTCCTTCACCAACTTGTCCAAGTCCTCCCCGAACAGCAGCTTCCCCCCCTGAAAGGGAGCCTGCCAAGGCGAGACTTGGAGGAGGCATCCGCAGCCCAATTCCGGAGCCAAAGATACCGGCGAGCCGCCACCAAGGAAGCCATATTCTTAGACAGGCTACGAATAAGGTCATACTGACTATCAGCCAGATAGGCCGCACCTGACTCAATACGAGACGCATTCCCCGGGGGCTCCACCTGCGGCCCCCCGGCCGCCTGCAGCTGTTGAGACCACCTCAAACACGCCCGGGCCACCCACGCCCCGCATAAAGAGGCCTGAAGGGCCATCGCGCTAATGTCGAAGGCTTGCTTCAGCAAAGTGTCGACCTTCTTGTCCTGTCCATCCTTTAGAGCCGCACTGCCCTCCACCGGGATGGTAGTCTTCTTGGTAAATGCCGCTACCGCCGCATCCACCCTGGGTGGCTTGAGAAGCTCCTTTTCCGCCTCCGGCCACGGGTACAAACGCGCCATAGAGCGTACCCCCGCAAACCGGCCTCCGGCTGATCCCACTCCTCCTGAATCATCTGCCGGACCACCCGATGGACCGGAAAGACCCTCTGAGACTTCCGGACCGCCAGAATCAATGGGTCCTCCAGGGCCTCTTCATTCTCCTTTTCTCCCGTGGTCATATTCAGCACCTTCAATGATTCCCCAATCAAAGCAGGCAACTCCTCACGGCAAAAAACTCTCACAATTCTCGCCTGTTCCTCTGGGATCTCGCCCTCCTCGAGCTCTTCCTCTTCCCCTAGATCCCTGTCGGAGTCCAACAGCTCAGACTCCGGGGAAACAGGCTCCTCTTCAGCTGTACGTGCCCTCTTAACCGCCCGGTCCGGGGCCAACAGCTGGCCCTCCGCCCCTCTCTTGTAAGGGGTTTGGGCCTCCTACTGCCGCATGCAGAAAGCTTTGTGCAGCAACAGAACAAACTCCGGGGAAAAACCGCCAGGACCTCCTGACCCCGCGGAAGTACCCGGCAAAGATTGGGAGGACACCTGCTGCTCCGCCGACAAGGAGGGCAGCGAGACATCCTCCAGAACCCCCTCCAAAACCTCTTCCGCAGGTCTAGAGCCAGGCGCAGGAGGAGACTGCTTAAGACTGTCCTGGAGCTCCTGCTCCACAGAAGCTGCCTCCAGAGAACAGCCCCTGCACACTCCAGCATCGGACACCGCCCCCCTGCAGGCCCCACACACAAGGCACTGCGGACGCGCCGGCATGGTACACCATGCTTCCACCACACTCTTCATGTATACCCTTCTTTTTTTTTTTTTTTTTTACCAAAACAAAAAACTATAATGTCACACTAGTCTAGACTAATGCCAAAAACAAAATATGATAAAGAAGGCTTGCCGTCCGGCTCCTACCGTGCTCTGTACAGCCTCTGCACTGCCTGGAGGCGAAGAAAACGAACTGTGCAAAAGCGCGCGCCGGCCAGAGCGGGAAACTCCTCCGTACCAGGCCGCAGCGCGCTGCACGAGGCCGCGGGATGCGCCGCTGTTCCCCCTCCTCCAAAAGGAAGAAGGCTGCTGCCCCCGCTCACCGGCAGTGCTCCACGCCGACGCCCCTGGCCGCTCCTACATCCAGCTAGGCGGCCTGAGGGGAAAAAAGAGAGAGAGAGAGAGAGGCCATGAACTGCCCGCCCCGCTCTCAGCCGCCACAGCGGCTTCCGACACGAGGCAGGAGACCGAAGCAGAGGTCCTTCGCTGCAGGAGAACCGGCCGCAATATCAAGGCCGGTCTCCGCTGCCTCAAACGCCGGAGCTCTGTGAATTTCTTTAAAAGAACCAAGCGCAATTAACCCCTATGCAACGGCAGGCGCGAGGTAAGGCTCCTCCACCGGATCGAGAGGGGGGGGAAGACGGAGGGAGGGAAGGGCAAGATCCCAAACTAGCTCACTAAAGAACCCAAAGAAAGGTAAATCAAACCAATTGCCAGTAAAGAAAGCAACCAAAAAAACCCTTTCCTATGTCTCTCCTAATCTACCAGCTTGCTGCTTCACTCCAGCTGCTTGGAGACTAAGTAAAAACTGAAGCTGGTGGGTTGTGCCAGGTCTATATATATCCTGACGTCATCAAGAGTTGGATTTACTTAGTCTCCAAGCTGCAGGAATAGGAGCACAACCCAGCATTAAGGGACTGGACTAGATAGCCGCTAAGGAAGAGAGGAGTTTGCCCTTGATTAGACAGTGGTGTGCCGCCAGCATGCTAAGGTGCACCCTAACGGAGTTGGGCTTCAAGCCTGCCTGAGACAGGTGAAGCAAATACTGCAGCCCTAGCTGAATGGAGCAGGAGAAAGGATTGATCCACCTCTCCATGCACCAGATGGAGAACCTCAGCCACTTGAAGATGTAGACCCCCGGGTGTGGAGATCTTTCGGGAGGCCAGAAGCACATCCTTCACCTCAGTAGAAAGATGGAAGGGAACACAAGGAGCAAGAGTGAGCTTTTGAGGTAGTGCTGTTTTGCAGAATACCATTACCTTGAGATTTGTTGTTACAAGGCTACTTTACTGTTGGTTAACGGTGACCGCCCTCTACATTTCAACATACATACATACATTCTTCCTGTGATATACATCATTTCTTACCCCCCTAAGGAAGGCGTTCTGCCGAAACGCGTTGGGGAACTTCAATAAAGGCATTTGGAATAAGCATTTGTGTCATCGTCACACTTGCTCCTTGTGTTTCCTGACCGGTACTGCAAGAGCTGCTGCTCTCTTTGTGCCTTACCTGAAAGATGGAAGGGAGCCAGGGCTACCGATTCAGCAGCCAGGCCACAAGTGTCAGCGATCGCAGTTTGGGGTGCAGGAGAGAGCCTTCTTCCTGTGTAAGTAGGCCTGGCTCATACCCCAGGGGAATCGGGGGCGCTGTAGACAGGTGGAGAAGTAGGGGAAACCATGGCTGCCTGGCCCATTGTGGTACTAGGATCAATGTGGCCCTGTCGCATTGGAACTTGAAGAGGGTCTTGGTGATCAGGGTTCTGGGTGGGAAGGCATAGAAGTGGCCCTCTGCCCACGAGATCAAGAACAAATCTGCCGCCACACTAGCGGGGTGCAGCTGTTAGGAACAGAAGCTGGGCAGCTGGGTATTGGCTGGGCTAGCAAAGAGGTCCATTCATGGGAGCCCCCAGCGCCAGAAAGAGTAGTTACTCATCTGAAACAGGTGTTCTCCAGGAGCAGCAGGAATCAGTCCTCACATATGGGTGACGCCGGCGCCGACGGAGCCCTCGTGCGGAGCATTTCCCCAGCTTTCAAAGAAAGCCTTAGGGAATTGCAGCGCACATGCGCGGTCCCCTTCCCGCCCAAAGGTGCCATCTTGCTAAGTCCGATGACATAGCTAAAAGACAGCAAAAAAATTAGCAAAAACAAATGATATGACTGCAACTCCAAGGGGAGGAGGGAGGGTTGTGAGGACTTATTCCTGCTGCTCCTGGAGAACACCTGTTACAGGTGAGTAACTACTCTTTCTCCAGGACCAAGCAGGAAGTCAGTCCTCACATATGGGACTCCCCAGCTTAAGGCTACCGGAGACCTCAAGCGGAAAAAATGAGCTCCCTCTAGCTCGGCAGCACGTAAGGAAGGAATCTTCTCTGAGAACGCCCCTGACCGGTAGCCCAACACCAGGGCCGGAGGGTAGGAGTTGCCTAAACCCCAAAGAGATTATGGAGTACTGCCTGTCCAAAAGCACTGTCCCTGCGGGACTCTCTCTCAAGGCAGTAATGGGCCGCAAAAGTCTGGCTTGAAGACCAAGTAGCGGCCCGGCAGATGTCTGTCAACGGAACAGAGCGGAGATGAGCCACTGACGCAGCCTTTGCCCTGACACGATGAGCCGTGACTCGACCCTCCAACGAGAGGCCGGCTGCCTCATAAGCCCAGGCAATACAGTCAGCTACCCAGATGGACAAAGTACGCTTGGAGACAGGGAGCCCCAACTTATTGGGGTCAAAAGAAACGAAGAGCTGAACAGCCCTCCGATGCTCCCGCGTACGGTCAAAGTAGAAGGATAACGCCCTCCTACAGTCCAGGGTATGCAAGACCATCTCAGCCCGGTTGGCAAGCAGCCTGGGAAAGAAGGTCAGAAGAACCACCTCCTGATTGAGGTGAAAAGGTGAGACAACCTTAGGAAGAAACTTCGGGTGAGTCCGTAAGACTACCCTATTCCTGTAGAACCTAGTGTAAGGAGCATCAGACATGAGTGCCTGCAGTTCACTCACTCGCCTAGCTGAGGTAAGAGCTACCAGAAACAAAGTTTTCCAGGAGAGAAAACGGAGAGGGCAGGTAGCCATAGGTTCAAAAGGCGGACAAGTAATCCGCTGCAAGACCACATTCAAATCCCACTCAGGAGCCGGTGGACATAAGGGAGGCTTAAGCAGAAGGAGGCCTCTGCGGAAACGAGCCACCAAAGGGTGCTTGGAAAGAGGCCTACCGTCCACCGGCGAGTGGTGGGCAGAGAGAGCACTAAGGTGAACTCTGACAGAGTTAGACTTAAGGCCCAGATTGGAGAGGTGAAGCAAATATTGCAATACTACCGCTACCAAGCACGAGAAGGGATTCTTGCTGCGCTGAGTACACCATGCGGAGAATCTACGCCACTTAAAAGCATAGGATTTCCTGGTGGATTGACACCGAGAGGCCAAGACCACGACCACATCTTCCACCTCTCGAGGCAGCAGTAGGGGAGCCAGGACTACCCTTTCAGCAGCCAGGCCAACAGATGAAGGGACTGGAGATTGGGGTGCAAGAGAGTCCCCTGATCCTGAGACAGGAGATCATGCTGAAACCCCAGAGGAAGAGGGGTGTCCACCGCTAGCTGTAGCAGAAGCGGGAACCACGGTTGCCTCAGCCATCTGGGGGCTATGAGAATCAATGAAGCCCCGTCCTTGAGGTCTTTGAACAGCGTTCTGGACACTAGTGGTGTGGGAGGAAACGCATACAGTAGGCCGGTGGACCACGAGATCAGAAACGCATCCGCTGCTACTATGAGAGGACGCGGTTGTCTGGAGCAAAATCTTGGGAGTTGCCGGTTCAGAGGACTGGCAAAAAGATCCATGGTGGGGAGGCCCCACCTGAGAAAGACCTGCTGAACCACCAACGGGTTCAACCTCCATTCGTGTGGTTGCAGGATCCTGCTCAGTCTGTCCGCCAGGTAATTCTCTTGACCTGGGAGGTAAACAGCTTTGAGAAGGATTCCGTGATTGACAGCCCAAGAGCACAGACGTTGTGCCTCCTGACATAGAAGGAAGGAGCCTGTGCCGCCTTGTTTGTTCACGTAGAACATGGCAACTTGATTGTCTGTCTGGACCAGTACAGACTGGTGAGAGGCGAGGTGGGAGAAGGCTCTCAGAGCTAGGCATATCGCCCGTAGCTCCAGGAAGTTTATCTGTTGAGCAGCCTCCCAAGGGGTACAGAGACCCTGAGAACATGTCCCTTGGCAATGTGCTCCCCAACCGAGAAGAGAAGCATCCGTTGTCAGCACTTGAGAATGCGGAGGGGACTGAAAATCCACTCCGAGAACCAGATTCGGCAAATGAAGCCACCATTGCAGAGAGGAGACTAGGAGATCGGATATCTTTACTGTGTCCGCTAGGCTCCCCGTGGCCTGATGCCATTGAGTACGAAGGCCCCACTGAGCAGGCCGCATGTGCAGGCGGGCATTGGGGGTGACATGAACCGTGGAAGCCATATGGCCAAGTAGTCTCAGGAATTGCCTGGCAGAGACCAGGGAATTGCTGCGAAACTGCCTGGCCAGATCCATCAGCCTGTGAGCTCTGTCCATAGGCAGAAAGGCCTTTGCTTGAAGAGTGTCGAGCCTGGCCCCTATGAATTCTAAGTTCTGGGACGGGAGCAAAGTGGACTTTGCGAAGTTTATGACAAACCCCAAGTGCTGAAGCAGAGCCACCATGCGAAGGGTGGCCTGATTGGCCTCCTGGGAAGATTGGCCCCTTATGAGCCAGTCGTCCAGGTACGGAAACACAAAAATACCCTGAAGCCTCAGGTAGGCCGCCACCACTGCCAGGCACTTGGTGAACACCCTGGGAGCGGAGGACAGGCCAAAGGGCAGTACTCTGTACTGATAGTGGTTTCCTCCCACAACAAACCTGAGATATTGTCTGTGGTCTGGATGAATAAGGATGTGAGTATAGGCATCCTTTAGATCCAAGGAGCATAGCCAGTCTCCCTGCTGGAGGTAGGGCAGCAGGATTCCAAGGGTAAGCATCTTGAACTTTTCCCTCTCCAGGAACTTGCTGAGGTTGCGTAAGTCTAGGATGGGTCTGAGGCCTCCTGTTCTTTTTGGTACCAGAAAATACCTGGAATAAAAGCCTTGACATCTCAGGTGGTGGGGCACCGGTTCCACAGACTGATCCTTTAGCAGACTTGCCAACTCCTGAAGGAGTAAGTCCCTGTGCAGAGGGAGTCTTGGAGGCTCCCCTGGAAAACAGGAGGGAGGTACCTGGTGAAAATGGAGAAGATAGCCCTTTTGGACTATATGAAGAACCCAGGTCTCTGATGTGACGGCTGACCACCTGTGGGCAAAGTGTGCCAGCCGGCCTCCTGTGCTGAGAGAAGCCAGCTGAGAAGAGGCTATGCTTCCTGAGTCAAAAACCCCCACCCTGCTGAGCAGGGGCTGGTGTTGGTGGCCTTCTGCCTACGGGGCCCTTGACCCTGTCCCTTGGCCTGCTGACCCTGTAGGGGAGCTGCAGAGGCCTGATAATGAGGGTATTGTTTATAGGCAGATGACTTCCTCAGGTAAAAGGTCTTTTTTCCCGAGCCCTTCTTTTTCTGAGAAGGGGCAGAGGTTTTCCTGGAAAGCCTAGTCCTGGTCAGAGTCTCGGTCTGGAGTTCTGCAGCCTTTTCAGCCATGGGCTTGCCAAAGAGGTTTTCACCTCGGCAGGGGACATCGACCAACTTGTCCTGCACCCATGGCTCGAGGTCGGATGACTGTAGCCAAGCCTGTCGGCGGGCACCGATGCCGGCCCCGGCAACTCAGGCCGAAGCCTCGAAGCCATCGTAGGCTGCTCGAGAGATAAACTTCGAGCACTCTCGAATACCAGTGGACAAGGCCTGGAACCTCTGCAAAGGTTCCTCGGAGAGACCAGCAGAGAACCCGGCAATCTCCTTTGCCAGGTCTCGGAGGTACATGCCCATGTAGAGCTGGTAAGTCTGGACACGGCAAGCAAGCATAGAGCCCTGGAAGCACTTCTTACCGAGGGCATCCAGGTTCCGGGCCTCCCAGCTGGGAGGCACAGAGGAGTGCATCTTCTGACTTTTCAGTCGATGCATGGCCGATTCCACAACCATGGAGTGGTGCGGTAATTGTGCCTTTTGGAACCCGGGGCTCTTGCGGACTCGATAGATGGAATCGACCCGCTTGCTTAACACCGGCGTCGAGGCCGGGGTCTCCCACATGCGGAAGAGTAGCCGCTCCAGCATCGGAGGAACCGGAACAGTAAAGGCCTCCTTCGGGGCAGAGTCATACTGGATGGCCTCGAGCTCCTCGGCTCGAGGTTCCTCCTCGGGATCCGCGGGGAAGGCCAAGGCCTTGGCCATATCCTGCACGAAGTCCGAGAACCGGGTATCCTCTGGTGGGGACCGCCTCCGAGGTTTGGACTCTGGTGAGTCCGATGGGACACACCGAGTCCGATGAGTGCCGGGTGACTCTTCGTCCTCCGTCTCCCAGCCCGACTCCTCGGAAGAGGAATCGAGCAGCTCCGGTCGGGCGGGCACCGATGCCCTCCGCCCTGAGTATCGGCGTCGACGACCTCGGCCCCGAACGGGAAGTCGAGGGAGACCGTGGCCGAGGATCGACTCGAGCCCACATGGACTCGAGGATCGGCTCGGCCTCCGGGGTCGACTTGGACGTCGAGGTCCCGGTGGTTGGGGCAGATGCACCGGTGAGACCGGCGATCAATGCCCGCTGCTGTTCCATGAAGGCAGCGAAGCTGCTCTCCAAGGCCGTCAACCTGAGTCCGAGCTCAGGAGACCCAGCAGCCCCCGACTCGGGCCCCAACGGCGTCGAGCCCGACGTCGGCTCCCTCGGAGGAAAGTCCACGAGGACAACAGCACTTATGTGTCCAGGAGACTCCATCTCGACACGAGGATATTTGGCAGGTCTCTCCGACTCCAAAGACCCGGGACGGCTATCGGGGCTATGCGACCTGGCCCCTCGAGGAACCAGGAGCGTCCACCGATGCCGGCCTCGCGGGTTTCTTCTTCCTGCGATACTCCCGCGAAGGAGACCCCCACTCAGAGGAACCCCGACGCTGCTCGGGGCCGGAGTCCCGAGACGGCGAGGCCTCTGACGAGGTCCGGGCCCGGCCAGACGCGGAGTCAGAAAAAATCCTATCCTTTTGGTGCTGCCGACTCCTCAACGCCTTTGAGGACATTTTGCCACACGGACCACAGATCATCGGGTTATGATCGGGTCAGAGGCAGCGGAGGCAGCAGTCATGAGTATCGGTAAGAGACATAAGTTTCTTACACCGATCACATTTCTTAAACCCGCTGGTAGCCATTGGGGGAAAAAGGACCTCTGCTAGGTCAGAAGACCGGGCTGCCAGGGAAAAAAGAAAAAAGGCGGAACGCCGGTCACAAAGGACAAAAACCGAAAAAGAAAGAAAGAACTCGATACCGGCGTATCGGTCCGAGCGGGAAAAGGATCCGGCTTCGAACCGGAGAAAAAAAGAGAACAAACAGGGAAAATCAACTTCTTCCTCAGGGAAAAACGAACTACGTCTGTCGGGCTCCGCGGAAAAAAGAAGACTGAGCAAGAGGGCACCCTTGGGCTGGAAGGGGACCGCGCACACGCGCTGCAATTCCCAAAGGCTTTCTTTGAAAGCTGGGGAAATGCTCCGCACGAGGGCTCCGTCGGCGCCGACGTCACCCACATGTGAGGACTGACTTCCTGCTTGGTCCTGGAGAATAGCCAGTCGACTATCTTGGGGTCGAGCCTCTACTCATGCAGCTGGAGGACCCAGCTGAGCCGGTCCACCAGTGCATTGTCCTAGACCGGAAGGTATACTGCCCACAGGAGTATCCCATTGCTGCTGGCATAAGAGCAGATGCACATCACTTCCTTGCAAATCAGGGACGAGCCCGTACCCCCTTGCTTGTTGATGTAAAACATCGCCACCTGATTGTCAGTCTTGATCAGTACCACTTGGCCTTGCAGGTGGTGGTGAAAAGCCCAGAGGGCTAAGGCTACAGCCTGGAACTCCAGGAGGTTGATTTGCTGGAGGCTCTCCACCATCGAACAACTGCCCTGAATGCAGAGGTCACCACAATAGGCCCCCCCACCCCAATTTGGAGGCATTCGTCATGAGAACGCTCTGTGGGTCTAGAAAGGCATCCCTGCCAGTACGTGCTGGAGGTGTTGTCACCAGTCGAGAGAGTCAGCCAGGGGACGGGTGACCATCACTTTGTCTCGCTAGCACCCCGAGGCCTAGGACCACCAAAAGCGGAGAGCCCACTGGGTCATCCACATCTGCAAGTGGGCGTCTGGGGTGACGTGAACCATTGATGCCATGTGTCCCAGTAGGTGAAGCATGATCTCAGGAAGATGCAGTATATAAATGTTTGTTAAATAAATAAATAAATAAAATGTGGCAGGCTGATGCCAACTGACTGCACTGAGGACCCTCTGCGAGCACCTGTAGGCGCGGGACCCTGTCCCTTGGAAGAAAAGCCTTGGCTTGGACAGTGTCCAACTACACCCCTATGAACCAGCTTTTGTCGGCTGGAGATGAGACTTTGGGCACTTGACGACAAACCCCAAGTGCTCTAGGACAAGGATCGTGCATCCCATCGCCTGTTGCACATCGGCGGCAGTGCTGCCCTTTACCAACCAGTCGTCCAGATATGGGAAAATGAGGTGTGCTGTGACTACCGCTAGGCACTTGGTGAATACCCGTGGGGAGGCAGCCAGCCTGAAGGGTAGCATTCTGTATGGACAGTGACTGCATCCCACCACGAAGTGAAGATACCATCTGTAGAAGGAGTGGACGAGGGTGTGAGTGTACGCATCCTTTAAGTCAAAGGAGCATAGCCAGTCTCCCTGCTGGAGGTAGGGCAGCAAAGTTCCAAGCGAAAGCATCTTGAACTTCTCCCTCACCAGGAACCTGTTGAGGTTCTGCAGGTCTAGGATGGGACGAAACCCTCCGGTCTTTTTGCGGACCAGAAGTAACAGCAGTAGAACCCCTTACCCCTGAGGTAGGTGGGGATGGGTTCCACTGTTTTGCTTGCTAGGCCGCCTGCCAGTTCCTGCTGGAGCAGGGCCCAGTGAAAGGGAGTCCTGGGGGACTCTTCTGGGAAGAATGGCTGGAGCATCTGCTAGACATGGAGAAGGTACCCCCCTCCCTGACCACCTGAAGTGCCCACGCGTCAGTGGTGATGGCAGGCCACCTAAGGGCGCAAAGCACCAGACATCCACCTCCCATGTGCTGCAGAGCTTTGCCTCCTGGGGGAAGAGAGGCATGGCATTGGATACAAATGCCTGCTGCAGCTACTCTAGCCACTGACTGAAAGCGGTCATAAGCTGCTTGAGTAATAAATTTGGAGCACTCACCGACTGCGGAGGCTCATGATCCAGAACTATTGGAAGGGTTCCTCCGAGAGAACAGCCGAGAAGCTGGCGAGTTCCTTCAACTAGTCCCGCGGGTACACTGATAAGTATCAAGCCCTGGAAGCACTTTCTGCCTATGGCATCCATGGCACTGACTTCCCTATCCAGGAGCACTGAGTAGCGTGTCTTTTGCTTTTGATACAACGCATGGCCGATTCCATCACCATGGAGTAATGAAGCAGTTGGACTTTTTGAAAGTCAGGGTTCCAGTAAACCCTGTACATCTTGTCCAGCCATCTGCTCACTATGGGCACTGAGGAGGGTGTCTCCCACAGGATGGGGAGGGGAACAGGCACTGTATCTCCTTCAGGGCAGCCTCATACAGGAGGATCACGCGGTTCTCCGTGCAAGGGTCCTCCTCCAACTCTGTGCTGAAGGCAAGGGCCTTTGCCATATCCCTCATGAAGTCGAGGAAAGCCATGTCCTCAGGAGGGCATTGGCGGCGTGTTTCCAGGATAGATCGGCCAGAGGACACATCCCAGTGGCAGCAGGTGTTCAGGGACTCATCGTCCTCAGTCTCCCAGCCCGACTCCAAGCGGAGTTGTCTAGGGTTCTCCAGGTCTCGGGGTTGTGTCCCAGATCTGATGGCTCTGGTGCCCTAGCAACCTTCCTCTCAGAGCCGAGGGCACAGAGTAGGGAAGACCGCAGCCCCAAGGAACAGGACCGGAATCAGGACTGATGTCGAGGCACCTCTCGAGACCGGTGGCGCTCAAATATCTGCTCAACCTACGGGGGCGTCCCTCGACACGGAGGGCCCCGTGGTTGGGAATGATGACCCGGAAGAACTGGGCATCAGAGCCCATTGCTGGGCTAAGAAGGCAGACAAACTGCGCTCTAAGGCCCCCAATCCTGGCCTTGAGACCATATGGCTCCTCGGTGGCACCAAGGACTTCGGTCTGGCACCATAGAGAGGGAGTCTTCGACGGGGTCTGAGATCGGTCCCTCAATCTCTATGGCTCCCATCGGGGCAACTTGGAATGCCTATCTCAGCCTTCGCATTCAGCCTCGCGTCAGGGGGCTGCGGGTCCTGGGCCCATGGAATTTCCCCACTTTCCCTGACTCATCTCCCGATGCGGTCTTAGAGGGCTTCTGCTCTTCGAGCGGTCCTTATCAATGGAGCTCCAGCTGGAGGCTCAGTGGCCTTGGGGCTCTGAGGCCGCTCTGTCCCAGCGAGAGTCCAAGGTCCTGGAGGTGGTTTCGGAGCGAGGTCTCGCGGACGACTCCAGGGCTGAGTCAACCTTCTGGAAGATGGATTCACACTGCTGCTGGTGGCTCTTGAGGGTCTTGGGCGACATTTGCTTACCAAGACTGCAGACCAAGGGATCATGATCCAGCCTGAGTCATCAAAGGCAACAATCATGTGGGTCTGTGCGTGACATGTTGTATGCACAGCAGTCGCATGGCTTGAAGTCACTGACCAAGGCCAGGCAGGGAAAACAGCCCCCGCAAGGTCAAACTCACTTGGCCCAGCCATGGAAAAGGCACGAGCCTGCACCGAACAAAAAAGAAAACAAAAAGAAAAGAAAAAAGGACCTGAGAACGTGAAAACAAGACAAGCAGACTCGGGGGGGAGGGGGGGCAAGAAGGGACTGGTACGCGACCAGAGAAAGCAAAAATTGAAGACAAAAACTACCAACTTTTTCTGGTGGGAACAGACACACATCCTATGGGCTCTGTGGAAAAAAGGAGACTGAGGCAAAATGGCACCCTTAGGCAGGCATCTCCCAAAGGCTTTCTTTGAAAGCTGGTGAGAGTTTACTGCGTGGGCTCCGTCGGCGCCGACATCACCAATATTTAAGGACTGACTTTCTGCTTGTCCCAAAGAATAAATCTTTTCTTCTTCAATCTATTTTTGTTTTTCAAGATTTCATCAGAGCTGAAAAACTTGCATCTACCATCTGCTGTAGACAGAGAACTATTGGCTTATGCCCCTAGAAGCACAGGCTGTTAATGGCAGGATTAAGTCATAAGAAGCCTCTGAAACGTCTGTCTCCACATCCGCTGGCAGAAGAACACAAACCATTTGTCTGGACTGGTCTAGCAGGAAAATATACAATAGCTTTTTATAAAATCACAGTTTTCATATTTCCATATAATAATTTTAGATTTCAGATCTGGCACACACTCACTCAGATGTAGAGCTATTCATCATGCTTTTCAAGGTCAGTGTGATTTCATTTACCCCAAAAAAACAGTTACAGGCAGAAAATGGGGTTGTTTGTTTAGAAGACAATATGTAAGAGAGATTATAAACGGATTATAAATCACAAGGCAGTTTATAGGGTCAAAAACTCAAACAATCTTTACCTGCATGGCTGAGTTCTCCCACAACATTTTCATGAAGGTCTGGTACAAATACCCTAGAACTGTAAGTAGAAACGTTATCCTAAAATAAACAAAACTTAATTTGAAAGACATTAAAAACCTTATCTTCCACTATCAGACTATCAGATAGGGCAGAGTACAATACTGATGTTAAAATTCTATGTCCAGTAAGAGGTTTGCAGAGGTCTATCACTTTACACATGCATCGATTTAGCTAAGAAAATATGTTTTGTACTCTAGTCTAAAATACTACTAGCTGTATATAAGAAACTAGATATCAAGTTCCTGATATTCAAAGATGGCTGAGCTCCTAAAATTAGGCTCTTAGTTAAGTTCCTAAATTTGTTCCCTATTTTCAGTCAAACACGGAAGACCTAATTTTCTGCTGAAAATGCACCTAAATAAATAAAGAGCCTTAAACGTCATCCTTCTAGATTTAGGCCTGCCATTTATTTGCCTAAATTTAGAAGTTTACTTTAGGTGTCTAATGCTGAAAATCAGTACTAAACGCCTAACTTTTATTCCCTACTCTAAATCTGCCCCTGGTGCCACCCAATTTAAGGCTCATAAAATTGAAGAATTTTGTGAATATTGAGCATAAAATGTAAGCACTTAGCCCTAGACCTAATAATTTTCAGAGGCCAATTAGGACCCTAACACTCAAAGTTAGGCGTATAAACCTTTTTCATATCGACTTCCAAACTTAACATTTAAGACTTGATTTTAAGAAAGGAAGTAAATTAACAAGCAGCTTATTTACATTACATTTAACCAATTCTTATTGCAGAGGTAAGAAATGAAAGAAAAGTAAAAAGCTTCATGTATGCCATCCAAACTGATCATTTGCTGCCTCCTGTCTTCCATTAGCACCTCCTCCTCTCCTTCCCCTGCCTCTGTTAATGCGCAGCCCCTCCGTGCGGGCCTTGTGAATTGCCAGGGCCTCCGGAGCAAAACAGTCTTGATCCAAGATCTTGTGCTAAATTCAGACCTGGATATTCTCTTTCTCACAGAAACATGGTTGAGGGAAGGTGAGGACCCACTTCTTGCCCAATGCCTCCCACCCAGTTACTCTGGAACATCTACCCATTGCCTGGGACTCTCCGGTGGTGGAGTAGCTGCCCTCTTTCACTCCACCTTACCCTATCGTTCACTGTTCCTCCATTTCCCTTCCATATCTGGAGTCCCTTCTTCTTCGATTTTGTTCCTCTCCTCCCCTCTTATCCTTCTTCTCTATGTCCCTCCTACCCTATGTCCACACCTCTGGGAGTCCCTCGCATACACTATCTCCAAGGCCGCTCTTTGTTTTCCTCATCTTCTCCTTCTTGGTGATTTTAATATCCAACTCGCCCCTCCTACCACAGCTCGTGTCAAATCTTGTCACCTGCTCCATGACCTAGGCCTTCACCAGCACATGCTCCTACCCACTCGTCGGCCAACACCACGCTGGACCTTCTAATCACCTCCTCAGACTCCCCCTCTGTTCCCACTGACATTACAGTAACCCCTTTGCCTTGGATTGACCATTGTGATGCTGCAAACCCTCAGGGAGCGAAAGAAAATGTTTTAAACTCGGGAAAAGTCAAACACCGACTGCAATATCCCGAGGAACCATATAGGGGGAGCAGGAGAGACCTCCGAGGAACAGAGGAGCCACACCTCCTAGGGCAGGAGGTAGTGCCAGCCCACCTCCAATTAAGAAAGAGAGGAGTGCCTTTTAAAGGGAATTTGAAAGATTGGAAAGCAGAACGGGCAGAACAGGCAGAAGAGCAAGAACAGGACCGAGAAGGAAACCGGGAACAAGAAGCAGAACTACAGGAACCTGGAGTGGAACCAGGAGCGGAACCGGAGGAGTCAGGACAGCCCTGGAGAAAGGTACAGGCAGGACGGCCTGGGAAAGGAGCACTGCCTAGAGAACCAGCGGAACCAGCAGGTTGGGCAGGTCAGCTGAATGCAGGGGCTGGATATCCAGGAGGAGCCATAATCCCTGACCAACAGTTTCGCAGGAGGCAGCAGCAGCCTCAGAGGTTGGGAGAAAGGAGACCCTGTGGAGAAGGTGGGCCAACTCCAGCCCGAGTTGAGTGGTAGCCATATTGAGAGGCCAAGGCGTGGCTGTGCTTGTGAGCTGAAACCCACAGCCAAACGCTTGGAGAGCCTACGGCCTAGTACTCAGGCCAAGCAGGATCCCTACTGGAGCAGGCCTCAAGCTTCACCCGGAGCAGTCCAACCAAGAAGACAAGGTAACCCATATTTTACTAAAAGCAGGGTACAAACTGCGGATGTATGGGGTGTGCAAGGAGCACAAGAATATTATCCTTATGAGAATGTTTGTAAGATAAGGTGCGAGGAACACGCGCCCACTAAAAGACTTGTTAAGGTCCCAGCTGTACAGAAAGCTAAGACAAGACTCTTGCCAAGCAAGGACAGTTCACAGTATCTGAAGGCGCAGGACCGACGCCCAGTTCTCAACCCCGAGCATTGGGAAGTTGTACGAAACATATTTAAAGAACCTTATGGCAACTTACCCCAAGTACTGACTTAGGCTCAGAGGCCTCAGAAGCCGAGCCGATGCAACTGGAGTTTGAGTCAGACCATGAGATGGATTGTAGCTTCTGTAGGAGAGGGAGCCTAGAGTCCTGTCTGAGCAACTGAGCTATCTTGGGAGTTAAGGCTGTTTATCTGCTTTATCATTGAATGTGAAGATAACAGTTTTCCTTTACTGCTTTCTTTTCCTTTTTACCTGAAGTAAGGAATTTGTGTTTTGACGTTTTTGTAACCAAGCAATTGAACCTTTGTGCATTAACAGGGGAAATAAAAGCCTTTTATTTTCCTCCACTCGGACCTTTTGTTTCTGTGGGATTTTGGTGACCGAGAACGCTACCAGGCCTGAAAGTCCCTGGGCCCTGCATGATATTGGCCAAAACCCATCCATAAATATTTTTATGCCCCACCTACCTCGCTCCAATACGCTGCCCAGGTAGGACGGGTGACACCATTCCCTCATTTCCTTTCTCCACCTCCAGCAGAACGAATGGAGCTGCACCTGTGCAGACCCCTCAGCCTGTCCGTTTATCCCGCCATATCACTCCTGCTACTGTCCAGCACTTTCCTTCCGCTAATCAACTTTTTCCTGTAGATTTTTCTGCCCTTGCTCCAGAGGAGCAAGCCCTTTTCTGGCACTCCAGTCTCTCCTCAGCCCTGGACCACCTTGCCCCCTTGCGTCCATGGCGCCCACAATCCACTTCTTACCGCCCATGGTGCCACCCAGGCCTTCGCCTGCAATGGACACAACTCCGCCACGCAAAACGCATCTGGCGAAGAAAGATTCAGAGTCCCTTTACCATTTCCAAAGCTGTCACACTCACTATCGGTCCCTCATACTAGATGCAAAGTGATCTAATTTTTCCTCGGTTATCTCCTCTGCATCCAATTCCACCCGTCGGTCGTATACTTCCCTCAGATTACTCCCCTCATTGCATCTTAACCCTACTCGTGGGGAGACCCACCCAGAGCCCAGTCTTTCCTGTCTCGCCTCCTTCTTCGCTGCTAAAGTTCAGGGACTTCGTTCCTCTTTTAGTGTCAATCCTCCGCCACTTATCTTGCCTCCCTCCTCCTTCTCCCCCACCCCATCTCCATCTTTATCCCATATCTGGTCGTGGCTGCAGGAGAAGCTCCTGGATGTACCCCGTCTTGGCAAGCAACTCTTTGGCAAGCCTATGGAGGACAAGGCAGCAGAGATAGAGACCGACTTCGTTACCAGAACTCGTCTCTCACGCAAGACCTCCACCCTGCCTCGGAAGAAACAGCCAACCATGAAGCCTTTCTATCCGAGGAAGGGCCTCCCTTACCTCGGCTACCTGCCGTACCCCTAACACCAGCCATTCCGGCACAGGGGAAGTCTGGCCAGGGTCAATGCAAACAGAAAGGGCCCAAGGCCCAAACCCCGGCTCCACTGCAACCCGCACAGGGGTTTTGACGCCAGTCGCATAGCCTCTCACACTCCGGCGGTTCAGCAGCCAGTAGGGGGACGCCTGTCCACTTTTGCCCCTCAGTGGGCTTCCATCACCTTGGACACTTGGGTCCTTCAGGTTATTCGGGAGGGCTATCGCCTCCACTTGGACAGGCTTCCCCTCCCTTCTCCCCAGCGGAGCCTCCTCGACTCCCCGCACACCAGGTCTTCCTGCAGCGGGAATTAGTCAACCTACTCGCCCAGCAGGCGGTCGAGAGGGTGCCGTCGCACCTCCGAGGTCAGGGTTTCTATTCCCAGTACTTCCTCATCCTGAAGACGTTGGGGGGGGGGGGGGTGTCTGCAGCCCATCCTCAACCTCCGAAAGTTAAACAAGTTCTTGGTGCAGGAGAAGTTCAGGATGTTATCCCTTGGCATCCTGCTGCCCTTCCTCCAGCAGGGTGACTGGCTATGCTCCTTGGATCTAAAGGACGCTTATGCCCAATTTTGATTCGCCCCCAGAATAGGCAGTTCCTGCGCTTCAGGGTGCAGGGAGAGCACTTCCAGTACAGAGTGGTCCCCTTCGGCCTCGCGTCCGCCCCAAGGGTCTTCACGAAATGCCTCGGGTGTTAGGGCGTACTGGTCTTCCCCTACCTCGATGATTGGCTCATCACGGGCCCCTTGTTCGAAGAATCCTGCCTGGTGGCGTTGAGCACGATTCTCCTGCTCGAGGGCCTGGGTTTCTTGGTCAACTATCCCAAGTCCCACCTCGAACCGACGCAGGCCTTAGAGTTCATTGGTGCACGTCTCAATACTCCAGGTGACCGCGTTTTTACCAGCGGATCGCGCAGAGAACCCTTGCAACCTGGCGGCTCAGGTCCAGGCCCGAAATATGCAGCATCTCCTGGGCCACATGGCCTCTACCGTCCATGTGGTCCCCATGCCCGTATGCACATACAGATGGCTCAGTGGTGCCTCAACACCCAGGGGAGCCTGGCTGTTGGCCACCTCAGGATCCCCATCAGGGTTTCCCTCAGCCTGAGTCTGTCCCCTAAGCTGGCGGCAGAATCCCCGCAACCTCCTCTGGGGATTGCCCTTCCAGGCCCCGCAGTACAACATAGTGCTGATGACGGATGCCTCCCTACTGGCATGGGGAGCCCACTGCGGCGCGCTGTGCTCGCAGGGGCAGTGGTTGCTCACTGAGTCCCAACAGATAAACCTGCTCGAACTCCGGGCGGTCTGGTGGGCCCTGAGGACCTTCGAGGATCTCCTCAGGGGAAGGTAGGTACTTGTAAAACATCACTACGCGGTTGTCGGTTTGTACATCAACAACGAAGGGGGTACCGGGTCACGCTCCCTTTGTCAGGAGGCGGTTCTCCTCTGCTCCTTCGCTTTCCGCCGGGGGAAGGCCCTCAGAGCAGTTTAACTCCTGGGGCAGGAGAATGTCCTAGCGGACAGGCTCAGCAGAATCCTCCACCCTCACGAATGGCAGCTGGATCCGGGGGTAGCCGGCGAACTGTTCCTTCGGTGGGGGACTCCGGCCATGGATCTATTTTCCAGTCCGCTGAACACACAGCTTCCCCACTTCTGTGGGCCGGTACCACACCCGAGCAGGGAGAGCCCAGATGCGTTCCTTCTGAGCTGGTCCGTCGGTCTGCTTTATGTGTTCCCTCCTACTCCTCTCATCGCGAGGACCCTCCTTAAAGTTCAGTGGAACCGGGCCTCGATGATCCTCGTAGCACCCTCGTGGCCCCGACAGTTCTGGTTGCCACTCTTGCTCCAGCTGTCGACGGAGCCTCCAGTTCTCTTGGGCTGTGCCCCGGGTCGCCTAACATAGGAGGAGGGACGAGTATTACACCCGAACCTAGCCTCGTTATCTCTCACAGCTTGGAGGCTGAACAGGTCTCCCCCTAGCCCCACTGGGGCTTCCAGAGGTCGAGGAGGTCCTCCTCACATCGAGGAAGACCTCAACTAGAAGGGCTTACACCTTCAAGTGGCGACTCTTCTCAGTCTGGTGCTCCGGGCTCCAAATCAACCCATTCTCTTGCTCCACCTGGTGGGTCCTTCAGTACCTCCCTCCATCTCTCAAAGGAAGGTCTAAAGTTGAACTCCGTCAGGGTGCATCTGAGCGTCATCTCGGCAAATCACCTCCCTGTCGAGGGAAAACCCCTTTTCGGGCAGCCCTTGGACTCCCGCTTTATGCGGGGCCTCTTGCTGTCCAAACCACCCATCCGGCCGCCCCCAGCGGAATGGGACCTAAACGTGGTGCTCATGCAGCTTACGCATTCATCCTTTGAGCCGATGGTGACATGCTCACTTCAGCACCTATTCTGGAAGGTGGTCTTCCTGGTGGCCCTGATCTTGACTCGCCGAGTCAGTGAGCTCCAGGCTCTCATGGCCGACGCCCCTTACACTAGATTTTATGAAAGTCATTTTTATTATAATTTCCTTACAGCAACAACAACATACAGCTCGCAGCATATATCACATTATTCATAATGTTCAGAACATACATGGCATTAGTCACAATCTTCACAATCTCCCTCCAATTCCGCCGGACTGGCAGACTTCTCTACACAGCACATTACAATCAGCCAGCCGGTAGATAAAGAAAAAAGTCCTTAACCAAAAGGGGGGAAGAAGAATGAAAAGAAAGAAAAGAAAAGAAAAAGGGAGGGAGAGAAGACAAATAAAGACAACAAAGAAAGCAACTCTATTTTACAATCCTCACATAGATTGCCTCTACTACCCTTAAAGACCCGTGTAGTCACTCGAACTCTGCTGGGCCACTCCTACACAATACACCAAACACCCTTATCCCTTATCCCTCTCCCCCAACCCCCCCCCCCTTCAGAGCCAACCTCCCCCCTCCCTTCCCGTCCCCCATCATCCTTCTACCAGTGTAAGTGCCCCACCTCCTCCTCCATTCCAGTCTCACCTAGGTCCCATTATCAGGTCAATCACATCAGCACTATCCTTCTAAACCCCAGTATACTGCTCCAAATGCAAGCTGCCATGCATAGTGGTTCTCACCCGTATGACAGGGGAGCTACCCAACTACCTCCCAAATTTTATCAACCTCCTCCAGCTTTCTCCCCCCCCCCCCCCCAATAGGTGGGCTGTTTTCCGCTCCATGGATTTTAATTCTCTCATACCTTGCTCCCATTCATTGACTGTCGGTGGCTTGTCCGCTAACCAATGCCTTAAAATACATTGTTTTGCTATTATAAATCCTCTCTGATACAAGTCCCTGTATTCCTTCCTCATCACATCGTCCCCTATATGGACACCAAAGAGACACCACTCTGGCGAGAGCTTCCGATCATGTGGCCGCCAGCCCTTCAACCTGTTCTCCACTGCATTCCAGAAACTGCAAATTGTTGAACAGTGCCAAAAGCGGTGGGTTAACGTCCCTCTCTCCGCAGTGCACAACTTACACACATCTGTCAAGGCCAGCCCCATCCTAGCCGCCCACACATTGGGAACATAAGCTCTCCATAAAAATTTATATTGAATTTCTTGCAAGCGCACAGATTCGGAAACATTCCTAATCTTTGAGAACGCCTCCTTGAGTATGAGCACCATCACCTGTGGCATACTATCTCGGGCCCATCTCTGCGCCAGTCTCTCCATCGCTCCCCACTCACCCACTGGCCAGCGCTCCCTTCGCATATTCCGTACGGAAATACTTCCCTCACACGAGCTGAGGAACTACCACATAGCCCCCTGACCCAGCTGCAATCTCAAGTTTCTTTGGAGATCTCTGACGTAATGTCGGACCTGTAAGTAAAAATAGAACGTTTTATGCTCTAAGTTGTATCTCCGCGCCAAGGACTGAAAGGAGTCCAACTCCATGGCCCCTTCCATCCACAAATGCCCAAACCGCCTTGATTCAATGAAAAGGCGGTATAGAAATCCTTTTAAATAAATAAATAAATATACACTATTCCCCGTCTTGCCCAGCTTTTAGAGACTGACCCTTGTCTTCCTGGTTCAAAATCTCTATTTTCCACTAGGGGGAGGCAGTCCGTGCACTTCCAATTTAAGCCTCTTGTTTGACACAACACCTGCCATGCCTGCCTGAGAGCCTTCATATATACCAATGTTTTCCAGGCTACTGGCAGAGTCCCACTATCCGTGTGCAATAAATACGCTCAGTACCTCCATACTAGTACACCCCAGTATCTATCCGATCTCATCTATCTTCAACCCATACCACGTATTCTTCGTTCCTCCCATGGCAATCGTCTTTTCCTACCTTCCCCCTCCAATGCGCACCTTGAGTCAACCCGTCGTGCCGCCTTTTTTTTTTGCAAGCCCTGCCCTCTGGAACTCTCTCCCCCATTCCCTCCGTACTGAAATGTCCTTCCCCCGGTTCAAGACCCTCCTTAAGACCTATCTTTTCCACCAGGCTTTCAACCTCCCTGACCCCTCCTAATCAATCACACGCAATCCACTGACCATTCCCATACTGTCAACTAGGTTCTCCGCTTTTACCCATCACTTACAAGGTCCTTAATCCCTTACCCCCCGTAATCCCCTGTGGCACCTAGATATCCTCTGCTTCAACTATCTAGCCCTTACCTATCCTCCGGCCCCCCACCCCCCATCTCACTCACTCTCCTTTCCCTCTCTTTTCTAGTCTATGTCGATACCTGTCCTGTTCTGTCTTTCCTCCTTTATCTCTCTTTTCTTTCTTGTCATTTTTGGCGTTCCTTTCTCTCTTTATTTTCCAGCAGTCTATTATGTTGTACACCGCCCTAACGCTTCGGCACAGGGCGGTCTATCAAATACTTTGAATAAAGATGAATAAAGATAAAGAATAAATACGCTCGGTGGTACGGCGAAGACATCCTATCCACCAAGTCTACTAAAGGCCGGAAAAGGCATGCCAAATTGTAGTTTCGCAAGGATGTCATACCAGTCCCCCCCTCTTCCTCAGCCCGCATGATCACCGAGAAAGCTATACGAGACCTTCTGCCCCTCCAGAGGAACTTGGCTATGTGCTTCTGCAAGATCAGCAGGTCCTTCCTCGCCAACCATATAGGGAGGTGGCGCAATAGATATATCCACCTGGGAAGCTCCACCATTTTGATCAGAGTTATGCGGCCCATAAGCGTTAGTGGGAGATCCCTCCATTTCTGTAATCTGCCAGCTGTCTTATCAATCATCGGCCGAACATTCACCTCATAGTTGTGCCGTATGATCTGGTATTTGGATGCCTAGGTAGCGGAAATGCCCCTGCGCCCATATCAATGGAAAGGTCCCTTGCCAGCTGCCCTTGACCTGTCCTCCAACATCTAAGACTAATGACTTATCTTAATACGCAGCCCCGAAAAAGAGCCAAAGGGAGGCGTGGTCTAGTGGTTAGGACAAGGTACTTCAGGCCTGAGGGTCGGGAGTTCAAGTCCCACCTGGGGACAGCAATCTCAGGCCGGAGGGACTGGGATTTCTAGTCCTATAGGCACTCCTTGTGGTCTTGGGCAAGCCACTTAACCCTCCATTGCCCATATTCCCTGTAAGTATTAGCGTATGTGTCTCATATTCCCTCGTGTTAAATGTATCCCCAATTGACCGCTTTGACCCGGTGAAAAGCGGGATATAAATACAGCTAAATAAAAAATAAATAAATAAATTAAATAAACTCTTCCATTATCTGCAGAGCAGCTGTTAACGACCGTTGTGGATCACAAAGACACAGTAGCATGTCGTCTGCAAAGGCACTCAGCTTAATACCACCTCCAACCCATTCTATCCCCTTTACTTTCGTCTCATTAATAAGAGTCAACAACAGAGGTTCTAATTGCAGCACAAACAGAGGGAATAATGGGCACCCCTGCCTAGTGCCTCTCTTCAGAGAGAAAGACTGAGAGAACCTACCGCCGCTAGTGACTCATGCCAGCGGGTTCATGTATAATGCTTTCACCCACTCTAAGAATGCACCCTCAAATCCGAACCGGGTCAACACCTCAAACATGTAGGGCCAAGACACCCATCAAAAGCCTTCTCAGCATCCGTACTCACAAGCAACAGAGTAGCTGCTAACATCAGGCACTGCTCCATTCCTAAGATGACTCTACTGATATTCGCAAAGACATCTCTGCCTCTGACAAACCCCGACTGATGGCTCCCTATCAATCTAGGCAGAATATTTTGCAGCCTATTTGCCATGATCGACGCGATAATCTTCATATCATAGTTAATTAAGGAAATGGGCCTGTATGAGGCCAGATCCTCAGGGTCCCTCCCCGCTTTTGGTATAATAGTTATCGCCGCCATCCGCATTTCTCTCGGAAAAGAACCAACTTCTCGCGCCTCCTCATAGAGAGCCATCAATGTGGGGGTGATCAAAGTTAACAACATTTTGTAAAATTCCATCCCATACCCATCGGGTCCAGGAGCCTTATACAGTTTCCCCTTTTTAATGGCTCTCTCTCTTTTCTCCTGTAATATTCACATTTAACTCTTGCCTGTCCACCTCTGTTAGCTTTGGGAGTTGGAATGTGTCCAAAAAGTCCCGCTCCTGCTCTCTACTCTCTACTCTCCTGCTCTGGGGTATAGAGATTCCGATAATACTGCCCAAACACTTGCAGAATTTTCTCCACTACCCTCTGCCACACTCCATCCTGGTCCCCGATAACAGTTATTCCCTGCACACCACCATCCTCTCTTATCAGTCTCGCCAACAACTTTCCTGTTCGATCCCCATACCAAAACAACTGATGTCTATAATGTTGGGTAGAATACACCGCCCTCTCCTGCAACGCGGCATTGTGAGCTCTTTGCGTGTCTAAGTAATTCCCCAATCTCCTAGGACTTCCTATGGCATTTCTCTTAGCTTCCTGCAGAGTACGGGTCAATTCCAAGATAGTTGCATTTACTCTTTTCCGTTCCTTTGCGACATAAGCTTTGATGTGGCCTCGTAAAACTGCCTTCCCATCTTCCCAAAAAGTCGTCACCCTTATCTCTGGAGATTCATTAAATCTCAAGTATTCCTCCCACTTCTGGGTCAGGTATTGACGAAACTGTTCACTTTTCCATAAGTGCCTGGGAAATGACCATCTATTCCCTGGAGGGGACCTCCCTTTTAAGTCTATTGTTACTTTCGCATGGTCCGAGACTATTATCGGCTCAATCTCCGTGCTCAATACTTTGCCAAATAAGTCCCTTGAGATCAATATGTAATCAATTTGGGACCAAGACGGTGCGCCCTCGACAAATGTGTATAATCTCTTCTTCGTGGAGAATCCTCCACACATCCAACAAATCTCCCATTTTGCATAAATAGCCCCATTCTCCTCTCCTCCCCTCTCGTCCTCCTTGTGACCTATCGAGTATAGGGTCATGTGGACAGTTGAAGTCCCCAGCCAGTATCAATGGTATCCTTGGGGCCCCAATTATCTTTTGCAAGATCAGTTTAAAGAGCTTATGATCATAACTATTGGGGGCATAGATATTCCCAAGGACCATTTCCTCTTCATTGATTCTGGCATGCAAAAATAAAACCTCCCCTGGGGGTCACATTCCTCCTTTATAACCTCTATAGGAATTCCTCTTTTCACTAAAACCGCTACTCCCCGTTTCCTTCCCCATGAGGAAGCCGCGAATATCTGACCTACCCAATCTTTTTTCAGCTTGCCATGCTCCTTTTGGCTTAAATGCGTTTCTTGTAACATTGCTATTTGTGCCTTCCCCCTTTTCAAAGCCTGCAGAATTTTCATCCTTTTTACAGGTGTGCTTATTCCCCCCATGTTCCACGTGGCTATTCTCAGATCATGCTTCATTCTTGCCAAACTGTTGGCCTAGTGTTCTCTAGAATCTCCTTTGTTATATCTAGTGTTCCGGACCGCCCAGCCTCAGCCACGAACGTGGTTCACCGCGTCTGGCCTATAAGCCTATCCTGTGTCCCCCCTAACCTTTTCTCAAGAGGGGGTCCATGCAGTTTACACTGGTCAACACACACATTCACCCTTCTTTCAATCAGCGTCCCTCCCCCCTCCCATCCCCCCCACCCCGCCCTCCCCTGTCCCCCCTCGTATACATTAACGTTCAAACCCTCAGCCTCCCCTGCTGAGAACAGATCCCCAAATCATGCAACAGGGCTGTCCCCAGTTCCCCTCCTAGTTTCCACACTCTTAAACTCTAGGTTGCATGATATACTAAAATAAACATATGCACAAATTTGTCCTGCACAAACGACTCATATCTCAGTCCAAATGTACAGCGTCCCTTCGTATCTTCTTTCTTGTTACATAGAAACATAGAAATATGACGACAGAAAAAGACCACATGGCCTATCTAGTCTGTCCTTCCATAACAACTACAACAGTCCCCTTTTTACCTTTAGAGATCCTCTGTGTTTGTCCCATGCTTTTTTGAATTCAGTTACTGTCCTCATCTCTACCACCTCCACTGGGAGACTATTCCACGGATCCACTACTCTTTCTGTAAAGAAATATTTCCGCATATCACTCCTGAATCTATCTCCCTTCACCCTCATCCCATGTCCCCTCGTAGCAGAACTTGCTTTCAATTAAAAGAGGCTCTCTCCCTGAACATTTATGCCACGGAGGTATTTAAACATCTCAATCATATCACCTCTATCCCGCCTTTCCTCTAAGGTGTACATATTAAGATCCTTCAGTCTGTCCTCATATGCTTTATAATGAAGACCACTAATCATTTTAGTAGCCACCCTCTGCACCGACTCCATCCTGTTCACATCCTTTTGAAGGTGCGGTCTCCAGAATTGCACACTATACTCCAAATGAGGTCGCAAAGACTTATACAGAGGCATTATCACCTCCTTTTTTCTGCTAGCCATTCCTCTCCGTATGCACCCAAGCATCCTTCTAGCTTTTGCCATCACCTTTTCTACCTGTTTAGCTACTTTAAGATCATCAGACACCACGCCTAGGTCCCGCTCTTCTTTAGTGGACAAAAGTACTTCATCCCCTTACCATATTGCTCCCTTGGATTGCTGCAGCCCAAATGCATGACCTTACATTTTTTAACATTAAATCCCAGCTGCCAAATTCTAGACCATTCTTCAAGCTTAGCTAGATCCCTCCTCATGTTATCTACCCCTCCCTGGGTGTCTACTCTATTGCAGATTTTGGTATCATCCGCAAAGAGGCAAACCTTACCTGAAAGCCCTTCCACTATATCACTAACAAAGATGTTTTATGTTTATGTTTATTAAAATACTTTTTATACCGCCTCATACCAATGGCGTCTAGGCGGTTTACAGATTAAAAAATATAAATTACAATACAGGCTGTTAGAAAAGTTAAAAAGAACGCCAAATTAAAATATTAAAAGGATAGGAGAGAAGCAGAGAAAAGAGACACAGCGAAATATGAGAGGAAAAGACATCAACGAGGGGAAAGAGAAGACGACAAGGACGGGGGTGGGAGGTCAAACGCTAGACAAAACAGATGGGTTTTTAGTTGTTGCTTGAAAGCTTGATATGATTGCTCTGCACGGAGGGGGGGGGAGTGAATTCCAAAGCCTGGGACCCAGAAAGTAGAAAGCAGAGGAACGTGTGGACTCGAGATGAGCTTGGGAGGGTGAAGGAAGGGCCAGACGGTTGACATGGATAGAACGAAGCAGGCGATGGGGAGTGCGGAAATGAAGAAGATCTGCAAAGTAAAGTGGGGCACCTGTGTGAGTTACCCTATGCACAAATATGAGAACCTTATACTGTATACGATAGGAAACCGGTAGCCAGTGGTGGTGCAAAAGTAAGGGGGTGACATGATCATAACGGGAAGCACAAGACAATAGACGGACAGCTGCATTCTGAACACGTTGTAAGCAGGACAGTTGAGAAAGTGGTAAGCCAGCCAGAGCGACATTACAGTAATCAAGTCGGGATATAATAAAAGAAAGAATAAGGGTAGCAAAAGCAGAGGGTGAGAGAAAAGGGCGCACAGGACGGAGTTGTTTGAGAGACAGAAAAGAACGTTGGACGATGGAAGAGATGTGTTCTTTAAAGGAAAAAGAGGAATCGAGAATAACACCAAGGTACTTAAGAGATGAAACAAGAGGGATGGGTTGGGAAGAAAGGGAAGGAACACAAGTGGGGGAGGGACGTCCAAGGGTAAACCAAATAGCAAATGACTTAGTGGGATTGACCTGCAGGAAATTAGAAGTGAACCAGGAAGCAACGGCGGAGAGACAGCGATTAAGAGGGGAGATATCGGGGGTGTGTGAATCAGTGTGATGCAGCAGAATGATACCATCCGCATAATAATATGCGGAGATACCAAACTGCTGGATCACAAGTGCAAGAGGGGCCAGGAAAACATTGAAAAGGAGGGGAGCAAGAACAGATCCCTGAGGTACACCACAAGGAAGAGAAGTGGAAGGTGAGGAAGCAGACCCGACAACCACTGAAAAGGAGCGACAGGAGAGAAAGGAGCGAAACCAGTGGAGAACAGTACCAGAAAGGCCAGCGTCTTGAAGACGGGCGAGAAGGGTGCAGTGGTCTACCAGATCAAAAGCTGCGGAAAGATCGAGAGAGACAGCAAGAGTGAAGAGACCGTGATCGTGAGCAGCATGCACCTCGTTAAGAAGGGAAAGAAGAATAGACTCTGTACTGTGACCGGGGCGGAAACCAGACTGCCGAGGGTGAAGGACAAGAGAAGCCTCGAGGTGAGCAGACAGCTGAAGAAAGACAAGTTTCTCGAGAAACTTAGAAAGAAAAGGAAGATTGGAAACAGGGCGCCAGTTAGAGAGTGCGGTAGGGTCAGAAGTGCGGGATTTTAGAATAGGACGAACATGAGCGTGTTTCCAAGGTGTCGGGAAAAGACCAGAGGATAAACTAGCATTAAAAAGAGAAAGAATGTAAGGTGAGAGAGATAGGGAAGATGTTAAAAAGATGAGGTTTGATGAGGTTTCTCCCGTCGTGCCTAGTCGCCAACATCTCAACAATATCAGGCTTTGGCTGCGTCCCCGTCACCACCGTTACCTCCTGCCATACCATCCAGAAAAGATTGCGCCTCACTCGGGGTCTGGAACATGAGACTCTTTCCTTGGTGCCATATTCTCAGTCTCGCCGGAAAGCTAACGTGAAACGAGTCTTTCTTTTGAATAGCTCGGCACAAATGGGGGTGAACTCTTTCCTCTGCTCTGCCACCATCACCGAGTAATCTTGGAATAATAAAAGTCTTTGATTCTCCAATTTTAATTCTCCTTTGTCTCGGTATGCACCTAGTATCTGCACTTTATGCTGGAAGTTCAGCACTCGCATTATCACCACCCGCGGCCTCTGCTGCTTTTCCCACCTTCTCCCAATACGATGTGCACGCTCAATTTTCAGTTCCCCTACCAGAGAGGAAAAGCCTAGTTCTTTGGGCAACCACTCCTCCAGCAGTGGCATAAGCAAGCGGTCCATCGTAGACTCTGGCACTCCGACAACTCTCAAGTTCTTCCGCCGAGATCGGTTTTCCAAATCATCCATTTTGGATCTAAGTGCCTCTATTTGCTTCCTCTGTTCCATAAACTCCCTTTCTTGCCGTCCTTTGCCATCCTCCACACTCGAGACTTGATGTTCTAGCTCTTCCACTTTCTTTCCAATCTCTGTGAACGAGTCCCCTAAATTATCCAGCATTTTGATAACTTAATAAAATTTGGGCTCCAACAAGTTCGCCACTTCTTTTGCCAAGTCCTCTGTCACGGAATCCGTGCTTGCCGCACTTGGGGAGGCCGGCTGCGCCATTGCTGTGGATGGGGTCCCCGACCTGTTCGGCTTCTCTCAATCTTTTTTTGGCGGGTTTGGCATGGCTCCTTCAGCTCTCAACCCCCGTTTCATCTGCTTTCACTAGGACACTGCTCACCGCTCTTCAGCACACGCTTTTTGTGGAAATTACAGTAAGATTTTTGTATATTCCTGGGGACAGCCCCAGAGCGAGCAAAAACCCGTCTTGCTCACTCACGCATCACGTGGGATCTCCTACACTAGATTTTATGGGAACAGGGTGGTCCTCCGTACCCACCCCAAGTTCCTGCCGAAGATTGTTGCAATAGTTGCAGACTTCCATCTCAATCAGGAGATAGTCTTACAGACTTTCTTTCCAAGACACCATGCCGACCAGGCGTCGGCAGCTCTCCACACACTCGACTGCAAAAGGGCTCTTGCCTTCTATTTGCAGCGCAACCAGGCTCATCGCAAGTCTGGCCGACTCTTTGTGACCTACAATCCCAATCGACTGGGGCAGGCAGTCACTAAACGGACCCTCTCCACTTGAGTGGCAGGCTGCATCGCCTTTGCTCACACGAAGGCGGGTGTCCCGTTGGATCGTAGAGTCACTGAGGACGGGGTCTGGATCAAAGCAGCCTCGGTGGCCTCATTGCACTCTGTGCCCCTGATGGACATTTGCCAGGGGGCGACCTGGTCTTCAGCGAACACCTTCGCTGCACACTACTGCCTGGAGAGGGAATCCCGTCGGGACAGCACCTTCGGCCAGGCTGTACTCCGTAATCTGTTCGGGATATAAGCAACTCCTGCCCTCCGACCCTTCTTCACGGCTACCAAGGGCTTTGCCCCGAGGACCCGAGGACTCTGGCTCCTTCAGACATCAGCTTCTGATCATGACCTCATGGGGGCGTTTTTTGGTTACAGGTTCGGTAGCCTGTAGCCGGGGAGTCCCATAAGTGAGGACCGACTTCCTGCTTGTTCTTGGAGAAAGCGTAGTTACTCACCTGTAAGAGGTGTTCTCCAGGGACAGCAGGAATCAGTCCATACTTATGGGTGACATCGGCATTGACTGAGCTCGCACGGAGCAATTCCCCAGCTTTCAAAGAAAGCCTTTGGGATTACTACCATGCATGCATGGTCCTCTTCCCACCCAAGGGTGCCATCTTGCTCAGTCAGGTGCCTTAGCTTGAGTCCTACCAAGCAGAAGGCAAGGGAAGGATAAAAATCCAGCAACACAGGGGAGGTGGTAGGGTAGTGAGGACTGATTCCTGCTGTGCCTGGAGAACACCTGTTACAGGTGAGTAACTATGCTTTATATGATGCTATGTGATATCATTAGTGTCACAGTGTTTAATGAACAGATGTGTCTTTAATAGTTTCTTCAGGTGCTGAGTGGACTTTGAGCCTCTTATAGGTTCCGGTAGTGAGTTCCAGATTGTTGGGGCAAATAGTGAGAAAGCTCTGTTGTTGGTTGGCTGAGTGCATCTTGTGTTGAGATGAGGGATGTCTAATAGATTCTGATTCGCTGTTTTTCTTGCTCTGGTTGTGGTTACTGTACTGATTAGGTCCTCGAGGCAGGGGGCTGATAAATTATGCATGATTTTGTAGATGGTGGTTGCTACTTTGTATTTTATCCTTTGTGCTATTGGCAACCAATGCAAATTCTTCAGGGTGGCTGTAATATGTTGATGTGGTCCATGTTAGAATTCTGGCTGCAGTATTTTGTACTAGTTGGAGTATAGTGCTTGCTTTGGTAGACCCTGGTAGAATATATTGCTGTAGTCAAGATGGTGCGTTATGATGGCTTAGAATACAGTTCTGTAGTCATTGTATTGGGGTAGTGGTCGTAAATGTTGGAGCGTTTTGGGTTTCAAATATGCAACTAAAATGAGAATCATGTTGCTTTCTCTAAATATCCACCGACCTCAGTCGGTCTATCATATACAACCATGGCCATCCTATCCTTTATGCTTCCCCAACACTCCTTGTTCCTCTGTGAAAAATCCAAGCAAGGGTTAACTGTCACATTAAAATTATCATGCAAATTATCTGACCCACACAAAACTTAATCAGATCCTTAAGCTCTTAAAAAAGAAAAGGAAAAAAAAATAGCCTGATCGGTGTTTGTTGCATATAAGCAGATCAGACTTAGGGGTCTGTTTACTAAACGGCGGTAGCGGACTCCGTGCGATATCGGAGCCGCGGCCGAAACGCGGCTCCGATATCGCACGGAGTCTGCTACCACCGTTTAGTAAACAGACCCCTTAGTGAGGTACAATCCAAAACTACATTCAGTATACATTATATGCCATTTATATCATACATCACTTGGCTACTTATCACCTTTTTTCTTTTTTTTTTTTTTAAATTTCAAACACTTTATTCTAACAGAAGATTAAAAAAAAGTAAGCTTGGATACAAAGAGCATTAACCAATAATCCAATACAAGATTACACTGATCCAAGACATTGATAACATTGTCAGTATAAAACAAGCAAGTCTCATCTTTTTTCACAATTTTTCTAGTACAAACCCTCATGAGAAATGATTCCAAACTCTGCTGTTCCCTAACCTACTCCATTATATCCCCCCTTCTTCTCATCAGGCTTCAAAGGCTGGTTCTAATATTCTGACAGTAATAATTAGGTTAGAGAAGTTACTCACCTGTAACAGGTGTTCTCCAGGAGCAGCCGGAATCAGTCCTCACTTATGGGTGACATAGGTGCCGACGGAGCCCCCGTGCGGAGCATTTCCCCAGGTTTTTAAGAAAGCCTTTGGGAATACTGCACGCATTCGCAGTCCCCTTCCCGCCTAAAGGTGCCATCTTGCTCAGTCAAATGACATAGCTAAAAAACAGCACACAAAATGTAAAAATAAACTATGTACAACTGCAACTCCCAGGGGAGGAGGGAGGGTTGTGAAGACTGATTCCTGCTGCTCCTGGAGAACACCTGTTACAGGTGAGTAACCACTCTTTCTCCAGGACCAAGCAGGAAGTCAGTCCTCACTTATGGGACTCTCCAGCTTCAGGCTACCAGGGACCCAGAGCTGAAAAATGAGGTCCCTCTAGCCTCAGTAGCAGAGAAAGGATTTCACTGAAACATACCTCCACCGGTAGCCCCACCAGAGGGCTGGAGGGTAGGAGTTGCCTAAACCTCAAAGAGATTCCAGGGCACTGCCTGACCGAAAGCACTGTCCCTATGGGACTCCCTCTCCAGGCAGTAATGGGCCGCAAAAGTCTGGCTTGAGGACCAAGTTGCAGCCCTGCAGATGTCTGCCAACGGTACAGAACGGAGATGAGCTACTGAGGCAGCCATTGCCCTGACACGGTGGGCCGTGACCCGACCCTGCAAAGGAAGGTCAGCTACCCTGTAAGCCCAGGTGATACAGTCAGCCACCCAGATGGACAAGGTACGCTTGGACACAGGTACCCCCAAATTATTGGGGTCAAAAGATACGAAGAGCTGAGTAGCCCTCCTATGCCCCTGTGTACGCTCCAGTTAGAAGGATAAGGCCCTCCTACAGTCCAGGGTATGCAGGACTGCCTCAGCCCGGCTGGCATGGGGCCTAGGGAAGAATGTTGGAAGAACCACCTCCTGGTTGAGGTGGAAAGAGGAGACAACTTTGGGGAGGAACTTAGAATGAGTCCTAAGGACTACCCTGTTCCGATAGAAGCGAGTGTATGGCATGTCACAGACCAGGGCTTGAAGTTCACTCACTCGCCTGGCCGAGGTCAAGGAAGCGTAGAGGACATGTAGCCATTGGTTCAAAAGGTGGGCGAGTAAGTTGTTGCAAGATCACATTCAACTCCCACTCAGGAGCCGGTGGACGGAGAGGAGGCTTGAGCAATAGTAAGCCTCTGAGAAACCTGGACACCAAAGGGTGAACTGACAAAGTGTGTCCCTCCACCATTGCGTGGTGAGCTGCCAGAGCAGAAAGGTGGACCCGAACAGAATTGGACTTAAGGCCCTGATTGGACAAGTGCAGAAGGTACTGGAGCACTACTGGCACTGTGCAGCTGAAAGGATCTTCCTTGCGTTGCTGATACCACAAGAACCTCTTCCATTTCAGGGCATACGTTTTCCTGGTGGATTGCTTTCTAGAGGCCAAGACCACCTCTTCCACTTCCTGAGGTAGGCCCCAGGGAGCCAAGACTACCCTTGCAGCCTCCAGGCCATCAGATTGAGAGATTTGAGATTGGGATGCAGAAGGGAACCCTGATCCTGAGAGAGAAGGTCGGGTTGGAATCCCAGAGGCATGGGCGTCTCCACTGCCAGTTGAAGCAGCAGGGGGAACCAGGGCTGCCTCGGCCACCGGGAGTACTGAGGCCTTGTCTTTGAGAATCTTGAACAAGGTTCGGGCCACCAGAGGCGTGGGAGGAAAACACGTAGAGCAGGCCCTGGGACCAAGAAATCAGGAAGGCATCCGCCACCGCCACCCTTAGGGGATGCGGCTGCCTGGAACAAAACCTGGGCAGTTGGTGATTCAGGGGACTGGCAAAGAGATCCATGGTTGGAAGTCCCCATTTTAGGAAAATCTGTTGAACCACCAAAGGGTGCAGCTGCCATTCATGGGACTGCAGAATCCTGCTTAAGCGGTCTGCCAGAAAGTTCTCCTGGCCAGGAAGATAAACAGCCCTCAGCAACATTTGGTGCCTGAGGGCAAAAGAGCAAAGGGCCTGTGCTTACAGGCATAGAGGCCTGGATCCAGTGCCGCCCTGCTTGTTCACATAGAACATGGCTACTTGGTTGTCCGTCTGAACTAGAACAGACTGGTGGGCCAAAGTGTGAGAAAAAGCCTTGAGGGCTAAGCAAACAGCCGGCAGCTCCAGTAGGTTGATCTGTTGCGTGGCTTCCATTGGAGACCAGAGGCCTTGGGTGCAGCTCTCGACAGTGTGCACCCCAGCCCTGTAAGGAGGCATCGGTTGTCAACACCACCGTGGGGACAGGCACCTGAAAAGGCACCCCCTGAAGCAAGTTGGGGGGTGTAGCCCACCACTGCAGAAAATTCAGGAAGGGTTTTGACACCCTGACTTTGTCAGCCAGGCTCCCTGTGGCCTGCTTCCACTGAGTTCTGAGGCACCACTGTGCAGGCCTCATGTGGAGGCGGGCATTGGGGGTCACATGTTCAGTCGATGCCATGTGTCCTAGGAGCTGCAGATAGAGCCTGGCCGGAACCCTTGGCAGGCTGAGAAACCGAGATGCCAACTCCATGAGCCTTTGAGCTCTGTCCTCTGGCAAGTAAGCCCTTGCTTGCAGGGAGTCCAGCCGTGCCCCTATGAACTCTAGGTTTTGGGAGGGGAGCAAAGTGGACTTTGCGAAGTTTATGACAAAGCCGAGGTCTTGAAGGAGTGTGACAGTCCTGAAGGTGGCCTGCCTGGCCTCCTCATAAGTCTGACCTCGGATGAGCCAGTCGTCCAGATAGGTGAAGACAAAAACCCCCTGAGTCCTCAAGAAGGCCGCCACCACAGCAAGGCACTTTGTAAAGACCCATGGGGCGAAAGTTAGGTCAAAAGGCAGCACCCTGTACTGGTAATGGTTTCCTCCCACCGTGAACCTTAGGTACTTTCTGTGGTTTGGATGAATGAGGATGTGAGTGTACGCATCCTTTAGATCTAAGGAGCATAGCCAGTCTCCCTGCTGGAGGTAGGGCAGAAGTGTTCCAAGAGTAAGCATCTTGAACTTCTCTTTCTCCAAGAACTTGTTGAGGTTCCTGAGGTCTAGGATAGGCCTTAGGCCTCCTGTTCGCTTGGGCACCAGAAAATACCTGGAGTAGAACCCGTGCCCCTGTAGGCGAGGCACAGGCTCCACCGCCTTGTCCAGAAGCAGACCCTGAAGCTCTTGGAGAAGGAGGCTGGTGTGCAGGAGAGGCCTTAGAGGCTCTCCTGGAAAGTAGGCAGGGGGTAGCTGCTGGAAATGAAGCAGATAACCCTGGTGAATGATGCTTAAGACCCAAGCATTCCCTGTAATGGGTGGCCACCTGTGGGCACATGGGCTAAGTGACCTCCTGTGCAGGGATGGGGCAGCAGGGGCGGAGAGGTTATGCTTTGGGAGTCAAAATCCCCCTCCCTGCTGGGCAGGAGCAGGAGCCGGAGGCTTGGGGGTTTTCTGCCTACGGGGCCCATGTCCCTGCCTCTTGGCCTGCTGTCCCTGTTGGGGAGGCCTGGTATGGAGGGAAAGGTTTGTAGGCAGACACTTTCCTCTGGTAGAAGGACTTTTTACCCGAGCCCTTCTTTTTATGAGAAGGGGCAGAAGTCTTTCTGGACAGTCTTGTCCTGGTCAGGTGCTCGGTTTCGAGCTCAGTCGCCTTCTCGGCCATGGGTTTGCCAAAAAGGTTTTCACCTCGGCAAGGGACATCAACCAACTTGTCCTGTACCCAAGGCTCGAGGTACGATGACTGCAGCCATGCCTGGCGTCGGGCCGCGACGCCGGCTGCCGTCACTCGAGCCGAAGCTTCGAAGCCATCATAGGCCGCTCGGGGCAAGAACTTGGAACAGTCCTGGATTCCTGAAGACAAAGACTGGAACCTCTGAAAAGGTTCCACGGAGAGGCCAGCAGAGAACCCAGCAAGCTCCTTTGCCAGGTCTTGGAGGTACATGCCCATGTACAGCTGGTATGACTGGACACGGCAAGCAAGCATCAAGCCCTGGAAGCACTTTCTGCCGAAAGCTTCCAGGTTCCGGGCCTCCCTGCCGGGGGGCACCACAGAGTGCATCTTCTGGCTCTTCAGACGATGCATGGCCGATTCCACCACCATGGAATGGTGCGGCAGCTGCGCCTTTTGGAAGCGAGGGCTCTTACGGAGTCGATAAATGGAATAGACTCGCTTGCTCAAGACTGGCGCCGAGGTCGGTGCCTCCCACATCCGGAAGAGGAGTCATTCCAGCATTGGAGGATCCGGCACAGTAAAGGCCTCCTTCGGAGGAGAGTCATACTGGAGGGCCTCGAGTTCCTCCTCCTCGGGATCCGCGGGAATCGCCAAGGCTTCGGCCATGTCCCGCACGAACTCCAAGAACCGGGTGTCCTCCGGAAGGGACCTACCCCGGGGCTCGATCTGCGGTGAGTCCGAAAGGTGTCGGGGGACTCCTCGTCCTCCGTCTGCCAAGCTGACTCATCCAAAGAGGAGTTGAGGGGCTCCGACCGCGCGGGTCGAAGTGGCACCCGCCCCGACGCCGAATGCACCGGCGTCGACACCCTCGGTTCCGAGTGGGAGGTCGAGGGAGACCTTGACCGAGGATGACTTCGAGCCTTCATGGTCTCAAGTATCGTCTCGGTCTCTGGGGTCGACTTCGACATCGATGTCAAGGTGGTCAGGGCAGACGCACCAGCGAGGCTGGCCATCAGTACCCGCTGCTGCTCCATGAAGGCAGACAATCTGCACTCCAAGACTGTCAGCCTGAGTCCAAGCTCAGGAGACTCAGCAGCCACCGACTCGGGCCCCGGCGCCGCCGGTCCCGACGTCGACTCCCTCGGAGGAGAGTCCACGAGGACTACAGGACTTACGTGTCCGACGGTCTCCGGCTCTACACGAGGTACTTTGGACAGCTTCTCCTGCTCCAAAGGCCCAGGACGGCGGTCGGTGGTCTTAGACCTGGCCCTCGAGGAACCAGGGACCTCTTCCGACGCTGCCCTCGCGAGTCGTTTCTTCCTCTTGCGTTCCCGGTCGGGGGACCCCCTGTCCGAGGGAACCCCGGCGATGCTCTGGATCAGACTCCCGAGATGTCGAGGCCTCAGACGAGGTCCGGGCCCGGCTGGAGGCAGAATCTGAAAAAATCCTTCCCTTCTAGTGCTGACAGCTTTGGAGTGCCTGGGTGGACATTTTGCCACACGGGCCACAGATCATGGGGTCATGATCCGGGCCGAGGCACCGAAGACAGCAGTCGTGTGTGTCGGTGAGAGACATTAGTTTCTTGCACCGATCACACTTCTTGAAACCACTGGAAGCCATCGGGGGAAAAAGGGCCCCCTCGAGGTCAAAAGACCAGCCTTCCAGGGAAAAACAGAAAAAAGGGCGCGAACGCCACCCACGAAGGGCAAAACCGAAAAATACTAAACAGGCTCGATACTGGTGTACCGAACCCGGCGGGAAGGGGAACCGGCGTCGAACTCGGAGAAAAAGGCGAAGAAATATTCGAAAAAACGTTAACTTTTCCAGGTGACTCGGACAGACGTCCGATGGGCTCCACGGAAAAAGAGAGACTGAGCAAGATGGCACCTTTAGGCGGGAAGGGGACCGCGCATGCATGCAGTATTCCCAAAGGCTTTCTTAGAAAGCTGGGGAAATGCTCCGCACGGGGGCTCCATCGGCGTCGATGTCACCCATAAGTGAGGACTGACTTCCTGCTTGGTCCTGGAGAATGACCTTATATCGTACTACATGCGCCATACTCTTTGACAAATGGCTCCCACATTTGTTCAAAGCGTTTCATAGCTAATTTTTACAGGGCAGTCAAACGCTCCATAGTATATATATATCCCACATCCATTGAGACCAATGTTCCCTCTAATTTTCTGTAGGCTGTGTGCGCATAAAATATCAGCTGTGTGCAGCTTTTGAAGGAAGGTTAAATTTTTGTGCGCCACATAACGACACTCAGAGTTATATACTTTAAAATTTGACTACACGTCAGAATACAGTATGTACATCACATTGATTTTAATCAAATTAAATGAAAATGGACGATTACTAAATGAAGCGGGAAATTTCTAGTAATTACAATCATAACTTTTAAATTTTAAGATGTCTGTGTTGTTTTCTATCAGAATCAGAGCTGTAATTTTTGTGCGCTCTGTTGTAAAGTATGTGCGCTCGCTCGGCGAGGTGTGCGCGCGCGCACACGCGCACAGCTTAGAGGGAACAGTGATTGAGACAATCTAGCATGGGAGGAAGGGCTGATGCCAAATTCAATTTAGCTGCATTCATACAGGACTTTGGCTACAGGCACTCGCATATTAAACAAAATATCCCAGGATACCTCTAATCCTATTAGCTTATGGGGCATGTATTGAATTCCCCTCCAACAGCCCTGAATCCGAGTGAAGTCCCACCAAATATGTGCCAAAGATCCTATTTGCCCACGTTTCCACAAACAAGAAGATGTAGAGCCTGGGAATAATAGAGCTACACGTGCCAGCATCATATACCACCCATATAGAATTTTATAATTGTTTTCCTTCACCTTAACAGCCTCAAAACTTTTACTCAATCCCTTTTCACTATATTTCAATTATTTATTTGTATAATTCACCTTCAAATTTTGCGGCCATTGAGCTTTATGGCACCCCACTTTAAAATCCCGATCTTGATGACATCAGTAAAAAGCCGATATCAAGCCCTTAATGGATCTATCTTCACACAATACTCCGAATCTGTAGGTATCCTTCTCCCTTGCCTCTTAACCTACCAATGTCCCACCCAGTGCACCAGCTGAGTATAATAAAAGGATCCTGGGAGATCATAGTCTTCTAGTAATGCTTAGTATGACAACAAATCGCCCATTGTCAAATCGTTGCCCCAAATTCACCAATCCAAGCGCCTGCCGTTCATGGAAAACTCTCAAAACCACCCACTCCCCCTCCCAAAACCAACATTATCCACAATTGGAGAAAAGGGGTAAAACCCTTCATCCCTGGGTGAAAAAAAAAACAATCCCAACACTTAAGTGTGGTCATCATAAGGGCTAGCAGCACCCCAATAGACTTTATATTATGCCTGCAGCCACAGTTGCCCCCTCCTCCCTCCCCCCACAAAGTCCAGGAGGCCCACTAATTCTCTTTCTAACACCCATGATTTGGTAGTCTCTCCATTCATCCATTCCACAGCTGTACGTGCTTGCGCCATCACATAGTACCAGTTCATATTAGAGACCCTAATGCCACCCTTCAAACGGTGGAAGTAAAACACAGTTACTTACCTGTAACAGGTGATCTCTGGGAACAGCAGGAATTAGTCATCACATATGGGTACGTCGGTACCGACGGAGCCCGCGCGGGAAAGCTCCCCAGCTTTTCAGATTAAAAGCTTTTGGGGCCTCCCACTGCACATGCGCGCTGCCTTCCCGCCTTCCTGACCAGCTCTCGTCAGTTCGAGTTTAAAGCTGAGACAATAGAGAGAGAGGACAGGAAGATAGATAGATAGAGATACAACTCCTAGGGGAGGTGGGTGGGTTGTGATGACTAATTCCTGCTGTTCCCAGAGATCACCTGTTACAGGTAAGTAACTGTGCTATCTCCAGGAACAAGCAGGAATAAGTCATCACATATGGGGACTCCCTAGCTAAGATGCCTGGGAGATCCCCCTCCAAGGGTAAACCATCTTCGTATGGATCTCAGGCATCCATCCAGGGAAGGTGGGCAGGAGTTGTTTAAGTATGGAACAGGTGTTTGAGGACAGCCTGACCAAACAAGGCATCCCGGCGGGAGTCCTTGTCCAAGCAGTAATGGGCTGTGAAGGTATGAACCGAGGCCCAAGTGGCTGCTCGACAGATCTGATCTATGGACACAGAGTGAAGATGAGCCATAGAAGTGGCCATGGCTCTCACATTGTGAGCTGTGACATGGCCCTCCAGAGAAATGTTCTTACTCTGGTAAGCAAAAGAAATACACTGAGCGATCCAATTGGAAAGTGTACGCTTGGTGACTGGAAGTCCCAAATGAGAAGGATCAAAAGCCACGAAAAGTTGGGAAGACTTTCGATGTGGTTGAGTCCTGTTGAGGTAAAAGGCAAGAGCTCTTTTACAATCCAGAGTATGAAGGTTCCTCTCTGCACTGGATGCATGAGGAGCCGGGAAAAAGACAGGTAGATATACCTCTTGATTAAGATGAAAAGGCGAGACCACTTTGGGCATAAAGTGGGGATTCGTCCTAAGGACCACCTTATCATGATGAAACCTAGTATAAGGTGGATGAGCCACTAAAGCCTGCAGTTCACTGATGCGGCGAGCCGAAGTGACTGCAATAAGGAAAACAACCTTCCAGGAAAGAAATTTGAAGGAGGTAGAGTCCAAAGGCTCAAAAGGTGGCTTCATAAGCTGACCTAGAACTAGGTTCAAATCCCATGCTACCGGGGGAGGTCGGATGGGAGGTTTAGTTAGGGTCAGGCCTCTCATGAAACGTGCAACAAGAGGATGAGAGGAGACAGGTTGTCCATTTATAGGTTTTAAGGATGCTGCAATAGCACTCAAATGGACCCTTACTGAATTTGTCTTAAGGCCTGCATTTGAAAGATGCAGGAGATAGTCCAAGAGGGAATTCAAAGGAAGTGCTAGAGGGTCAAGACCCTGCTGAGCACACCAAATGGAAAAACGCTTCCATTTGAAAGCATAAGAACGCCTCGTGGAAGGTTTCCTAGAGGCATGAAGGATATCTTTCACAGGCTGAGAAAGATTAAAGTCTTGAAGACTTAGACCTTCAGTAACCAAGCTCTGAGATGTAGGGATTTGGGGTTTGGGTGCCACAAAGTCCCCTTCTCCTGAGACAGGAGGTCTGGCGCAGCTCCCAGGTCCAGGGAGGATCCCTGGGAGAGATGCAGAAGTAGAGGGAACCACACCTGGCGTGGCCAGCGGGGAGCTATGAGGATCATAGTCCCGTGATCCCTCTGGAGCTTGAACAGAGTCTTGGATATTAGAGGAATGGGTGGAAAGGCATAGAGGAATTCCTGACCCCAATGCAGGAGGAAGGCATCGTGGGCCTGAGCTCTCTGACACCGAGTTCTGGAACAGAACCGGGGAAGTTTGGCATTCCACGGACTTGCAAAGAGGTCTATGTCCGGGGTCCCCCATTCCTGAAAGATTCTGCGTATCTGGTCCATATGTAGGGACCATTCGTGTGGAAGCAGAACTCGACTGAGTCTGTCCGCACGAGAGTTTTGAACTCCTGGAAGATACACTGCAAGAAGGTGAATTTGATGCTCTCTGGCGAAGGCCCATAATCTGAGAGCTTCGTTGCAAAGCGACAGAGAGCCTGTCCCTCCTTGTTTGTTTATATAGAACATGGCTACCTGATTGTCTGTCTGAACTAGGACAGTCAGGTTGACAAGGAGGGTATAGAAGACCTTGAGGGCAAGGTAAATTGCTCGCAGTTCCAGGAGGTTGATATGAAGGGTGGTCTCCTGTAGAGACCAAGTGCCCTGAGTGGAGAGGTTCTGAAGATGAGCTCCCCACCCTGTCTGGGAGGCATCTGTTGTGAGGGTTGCTTGGGGCAACAAAGGTTGGAAGGGGGCCCCCAACAACAGATTCTTGGTGGATGTCCACCATTGGAGGGACCAAAACAGACGGCTTGAGGTGAGTATTTGGTCGGAGAGCGCTCCAGATGCTTGAGTCCACTGGGTGGCCAAGGTCCATTGAGCTGCTCTCATATGCAGACGAGCGTAGGGCACCACATGTACCGTGGAGGCCATGTGGCCCAGAAGTCGCAGCATTTCCCGGGCTGTCAAATGACTGCTGGACTGAGCTTGGGAGGCCAAACTCAGCAGGCGTTGGGCCCTGAGCTGAGGCAGGTAGGCCCTCGCAGTGATGGTGTCTAACTGGGCCCCTATGAACTCGAGAGACTGAGTAGGGATTAGTTGAGACTTGGGAAGGTTTACTACCAGTCCCAGATACTGCAGAAGACGCCTTGTGCGGTCCAGGGAAATTTGGGCCTGGGACTGAGATGGAGCTCGGATGAGCCAGTCGTCCAGGTATGGGAATATGAAAATTCCCAGGCCTCTTAGAAAGGCAGCTAAGACTGCCATGCATTTGGTGAACACTCTTGGAGCAGAGGCTAGACCGAAGGGGAGTACTCTGTACTGGAAATGTTGTCCCTGAAACAGAAATCGAAGGTATTTTCTGTGGGATGGGTGGATGAGTATGTGTGTATACGCATCCTTTAGGTCTAGAGAACAAAGCCAATCCTGACTCTGAAGGTATGGAAGGAGAATGCCCAGAGAAAGCATTTTGAATTTCTCCTTGAAAAGAAATTTCTTCAATTCTCTCAGATCTAGAATTGGTCTGAAGCCCTCTGTCTTCTTTGGTATTACAAAATAAGGGGAGTAGAATCCCGTTCCCTGTTGAAGAAGAGGGACCTCCTCTATTGCCCCTTGGGCAAGGAGGGAGGAGACTTCCTGACCCAAGAGGGTCAGGAGAGATGGGGGAGAATTGAACTGCCTCACCATAGTATAAGGAGGAAGGTCGGAAAAATGGAGTTTGTAACCCTCTCTGATGATAGAGAGGGTCCATTGCTCTGATGTAATTTGCTCCCATCTGGGAGCAAAGTGAGCTAACCTTCCGGGTATGGTGAGGGGCTCTGGTTGTTCTAGAGCCAGAAAAGTTAAGTTCTCTAGGGGCAAGTCAAAACCCCTGAGGGGGTTGAGCCTGCTGAGGCGTAGCAGACGCCGCAGGCTTTGACCTTGCCTGTTTAGGTTGCTGACGTTTAGCAGCAAAACGAGGCTGAGAGGATTGTTGGCCAGTATTTGTGGAAAATCTGGACTTCTTGTAATAAGGCCTCTTAAAAGACTTCTTTTTGGCAGGAGTGGAGGTAGACTTAGAAAGTCTATCTAAGGTGGCATTTTCTGCGTCCATTTGAGTGGCCTTAATTTGCCACTCCTCACCAAATAAGTTCTCACCTGTACAGGGCAGATTCCGTAAGCCATCTAGGACCCAAGGTTCTAGATCAGAAGCCTGGAGCCAAGCAAGACGTCGGGCTGCTATAGCAATGCCCGAAGCCCTACCAGCACCCTCAAAGGAATCAAAAGCTGCCCTGTTGGAGAACTTTGAAATATCCAAAAGGTGTTTCACTAAGAAAATGAACTCCTCCCTTTTATCCTCAGGGATGAAGGGGGCAAAATGCCGAACTTTTAGAGCGATTTCACTGAGAAACATGCCCATGTAAAGACTATAGGAATTAATCCTGGCTATAAGCATAGTAGCCTGGAAAATGTTCCTGCCAAAAGAGTCTAGAGTCTTACATTCTTGCCCTGGAGGAGTAGAAGAGTGCCTTTTGGTACTCTTTATCTTCTTCATTGCAGACTTCACCACAATAGAATGGTGAGGCAACTGGGTTTTTTGGAAACCAGGAGAAGGGGGGACACGGTACATGGTGTCCAACCTGCGAGAAGAAGGAGACAATGTTAGAGGAGCCTCCCATAAGTCCATCAAGTGTTCTTGAAGGATTTCATGGATAGGCAGGGTGACTGCCTCTTTAGGAGACTTAGAGTATCCTAAAATATCCAGTTTCTTTGATCTGGGTTCCTTTTCAGAGGATGAAGCAATAGAAAGACCTTTAGCTATTTCTATGATGAAGTCCTGAAAGGACAAATCCTCTGGTGGAGACATTTTCCTTTTAGGAGAAGAAGGCTCCTCAGGAAGATCAAGGGAGAACTCATCAGAATCATCAGAGGAGTTAAAATCCTCTGAAGAAGCAGAGTATCCTCTATGTGCTTCCAACGCACGATACGCATACCGTTCGGTATCAACATCGGGCGTACCGAGTATGGGATCGGTACCGGGCAAAAGCACGGATCCGGCATGCGGAACCGATCTGCGTTTGGAAGACGATGGCCTCGGTTCCGGTATGGAAGCCATTACCGGAACCGGACCCGGTACCGCTGGCCGCGGTACCGAGGGCGTAGCAGCATTAATAAAAGCCAGAATGGCCTGCTGCATGACTTGGACAGTATTGCCCATAGACGCCACTGCTGCCTGGATGTCGGTACCGGTATGGGCCGGTACCCCAGAGCAGCACAACAGGTGATCTGTCGAGGCCGCGCCATCGATGTCAACCTGTGACCCCATGATTGCTTTGGAGGCCGGAACCTCCCGCCGGGGTTTTTTGGCCTGGGCAGAATCCTCGAACTCAGAATTGAGAGCCTCTCGATCTTTAGAAAGAGATTTGCTTTTAGAGGATTTGCCCACTGGAGTTTTGGTTACCTGAGATCCATCCGGAGAGGAAGACCTGGATGACTGTGATGCTTCTGAAGGAAACAGCACATGGAACTTGTTGGCCCGGTTCTGCAATCCATGTTCCGACATCTGGGAGCAGGATGGGCAGTCCGGTATGGAATGGTCAGGTCCTAAACAATTAAGACACCATTCATGGGTGTCTGTAACAGGAATGACAGCACTGCACTTGGTACACTTTTTAAAAGCAGGAACTGGCTTCTCCATGAGGAGAATTTGTGTAGGCCTGAAGGCCTAACAAAATACCAAGCTGTGCTGAAGAAAAGAAAAATATATTTATTTTTTTTTTTTTTTAAAGAAAGAAAGAGACCGGCAGTACCGGTTTCAGAATGGGGAAGGCAGGTACGCGGTCTAAAGAAAACAATAAAATTAACAATTTCTTCAGCAGTGACAGGAACACGACCTGCTGGCTCCGCGGAAAAAAAGAAACTGACAAGAGCTGGTCAGGAAGGCGGGAAGGCAGCGCGCATGTGCAGTGGGAGGCCCCAAAAGCTTTTAATCTGAAAAGCTGGGGAGCTTTCCCGCGCGGGCTCCGTCGGTACCGACGTACCCATATGTGATGACTTATTCCTGCTTGTTCCTGGAGATAGCACCCTTCTCGCTATTCGAGGATTCTTATATTGCCATATGAAACTCATCAATTGCTGCTGTAAATGTTCCAGCACTTTTGGTGGTAGTTCTACTGGCAATACCTGGAAGAGGTAGAGCAGTTTTGGCAAAACCATCTTAATTGCTGCTATCCTACCAAACCAGGACAATATCAGCCTTGACAATCCCTGGCAATCTCCCTCAACAGCGGGGGATAGTTTACCACATATAAAGCAGAGGGTTGTGCTGTTAGGCGCATACAGCACAGTTACTTACCTGTAACAGGTGATCTCTGGGAACAGCAGGAATAAGTCTTCACATATGGGTATCGTCAGTACCGACGGAGCCTGCGCGGGAACGCTCCCCAGCGTCCAATAAGAAAGCTTTTGGGAGCATCCCACAGCGCCTGCGTGCTGCCTTCCCACCTTTCCCAACCGCCTCTCTCCAGTTCGAGTTTTAAAGCTGAGACAAAGAGAGAGAGAGAGAGGGAAGGAAAGACAGATAGAGAGATACAACTCCTAGGGGAGGTGGGTGGGTTGTGAAGACTTATTCCTGCTGTTCCCAGAGATAACCTGTTACAGGTAAGTAACTGTGCTATCTCCAGGAACAAGCAGGAATGAGTCTTCACATATAGGGACTCCCTAGCTGCAGATGCCAGGGAGAGACCCCAGAGTTGTGTGTCCTTGAAAAGGGCTCCACCTCCCCTCATGGATCTCTGGCATCCAACCAGGGTAGGTGGGTAGGAGTTGATTAGGAATGGAACAGATGTTTGAGAACAGCCTGACCAAACGAGGCATACCGGCGGGAGTCCTTGTCCAAACAGTAATAGGCTGTGAAGGTATGAACCGAGGCCCAGGTGGCCGCTCGACAGATTTGGTCGATGGACACAGAGTTTAGATGAGCCATTGAGGCTGCCATGGCCCTCACATTGTGAGCTGTGACATGGCCTTCCAGAGAAAGGTTCCTACTCTGGTAGGCGAAAGAAATACACTGAGCAATCCAGTTGGACAGTGTTCTCTTAGAAACTGGAAGTCCTAAATGGGAAGGATCAAAAGCAACAAACAGTTGAGAAGACTTTCTATGTTGCTGTGTTCTTTGTAAGTAAAAGGCGAGAGCTCTTTTACAATCCAAAGTATGAAGATTCCTCTGTGCACTTGATGCATGAGGACTTGGAAAAAAGACAGGTAAGTATACCTCTTGATTCAGATGAAAAGGCGAGACCACTTTGGGCATAAAGTGTGGATTGGTCCATAGGACTACCTTATCATGATGGAACCTTGTATAAGGAGGATTAGCCACCAAGGCTTGCAACTCACTGATGCGACGTGCTGAGGTGACTGCAATGAGAAAGATAACCTTCCAAGAAAGAAATTTCAAGGAGGTGGTGGCTAAAGGTTCAAAGGGTGGCTTCATAAGCTGGCCAAGAACCAGATTTAAGTCCCATGCCACTGGAGGTGGTCTAATGGGAGGTTTAGTTAAAAGAAGGCCTCTCATGAATCTTGCTATAAGAGGATGAGAGGAAATAGGCTGTCCATTGAGAGGCTTGAGGGACGCTGCAATAGCACTCAAATGGACTCTTACTGAATTTGTTTTAAGACCTGCATGGGATAGATGCAGAAGATACTCTAGTAAAGAATTCAGAGGTATTGCAAGAGGGTTAAGACCCTTCTCTGAACACCAAATGGTAAATCTTTTCCATTTGAAAGCATAAAAACGTCTAGTGGAAGGCTATCTAAAAGCATGAAGAATCTCTCTGACTTGCTGAGAGAGATGAAAAACTTGAAGGTCTAGGCCTTCAGCAACCAGGCCCTGAGATGGAGAGACTGAGGGTTTGGGTGCCACAACGTTCCGTCTTCCTGGGATAGAAGATCAGGTGCAGAGCCCAATTCCAGGGAGGAAGCTTGAGAGAGATGCAGAAGTAGAGGGTACCACACTTGGCGTGGCCAATGTGGTGCTATGAGGATCATGGAACCTCGGTCTCTCTGAAGCTTGAAAAGTGTTTTGGGAATTTGGGGAATGGGTGGAAAGGCATAAAGGAAGTCTTGACCCCGGTGAAGAAGGAAGGCATCCTTGGCCTGAACTCCCTGACACGGAATTCTGGAACAGAACCGGGGAAGTTTGGCATTCCACGGACTTGCAAAGAGGTCTATGTCCGGTGTTCCCCAAATTCGAAAAATCCTGGCTACCTGGTCCGTGTGGAGGGACCACTCGTGTGGAAGCAGAACTCGACTGAGTCTGTCTGCCGAAGAGTTTTGAACACCTGGAAGATATACTGCCATAAGATGAATCTGATGCTCTCTGGCGAAGGCCCACAGTCGCAAAGCTTCGTTGCAAAGCGACAGAGAGCCAGTCCCTCCCTGCTTGTTCACATAGAACATGGCTACTTGGTTGTCCGTGTGGATGAGGACTGTCCTGTAGCTGAGCAGGGAGTGGAACACTCAGAGCTAAGAAAATTGCTCTGAGTTCCAAGAGATTGATGTGTAGAGAAGTCTCCTGTGGAGACCAGATGCCCTGGGTGGAGAGATCTTGCAGATGAGCTCCCCAACCCATTGGAGAGGCATCTGTTGTAAGGGTTGCTTGGGGAAGTGACTGCTGAAAAGGGGACCCCAGCAACAGGTTTTGAGAGGACATCCACCACTGGAGAGACCAAAAAAGGCGACTGGAGTTTGTTATTTTGTCTGACAGGCAACCTGATGCCTCAGTCCATTGGGTGGACAAAGTCCAATGAGCTGCCCTCATGTGAAGGCGAGCATATGGAACCACATGCACGGTGGATGTCATGTGGCCTAAGAGTTGTAACATTTCCCGAGCAGTTAAATGGGACTTTAACTGTATTTGGGAGGCTAACTGCACCAAGCGTAGGCAACGAGCTTGAGGAAGATAGGCCCTTGCAGTTGTGGTATCCAACAAAGCCCCTATAAACTCCAGAGATTGAGTAGGGGTGAGATTGGATTTTGGGATGTTTATTACCAGTCCCAAATACTGAAGGACATGCATTGTGCAGGTTAGAAAAGTCTTGGCCTCTGAGAGGGAGCTCGAATGAGCTAGTCGTCCAGATATGGGAAAACGAATATTCCCAGGGTGCGTAGAAATGCAGCTACTACTGCCATGCATTTTGTGAACACCCTTGGTGCAGAGGCCAGACCGAAAGGAAGCACCCTGTACTGGTAGTGCTTTTCTCCAAAAAGGAACCGAAGGAACCTTCTGTGTGTTGGATGGATGAGGACATGGGTGTACGCATCCTTGAGATCTAGAGAACAAAGCCAGTCCTGACTCTGAAGGTATGGAAGCAGAGCACCGAGAGAAATCATCTTGAATTTCTCCTTGAATAGAAATTTGTTCAATTCTCTGAGATCTAAGATGGGTCTGTAGTCCCCTGTTTTCTTTGGAATAAGAAAATAAGGGGAGTAGAACCCTGTGCCTTGCTGAAGAAGAGGTACTTCTTCTATTGCCCCTTGGGCAAGAAGGGTGGCAATCTCCTGACCCAGAAGGTCGAGGAGAGATGTTGGAGAATTGAACTGTTTCACTATGGTGTGAGGGGGAAGGCTTAAGAAATGAAGCTTGTACCCTTCTCTTATGATAGAGTGTCCATTGCTCTGCTGTGATTTGTTCACATCTGGGAGCAAAGTAAGTTAACCTTCCTGGAATGGTAAGGGCTCTGGTTCTTCCAGAGCCAGAAAGGCTAAGTTCTCTAGCTGCAAGTCAAAGGCCCTGAGGAGGCTGAGGCTGCTGGGTCATGGCAGGCCTAGCATCCTTTGATTTGGCCTGTTTAGGTAGTTGCTGACGCTTTGCAGCAAAACGACCTGCAGAAGATGCCTGCTGACCACAAGCAGGATAGTATCTTCCCTTTTTGGAATAAGATGTCTTTTTGAACAATCTTTTCTTAACAGGAGCAGAGGTAGACTTTGAAAGTCGATCCAAAGCAGAGTTTTCAGCATCCATCTGATTGGCCTTTGCTTGCCAATCCTTACCAAAAAGGTTTTCACCTGTACAAGGGATATTCCCTAATTCATCTTGTACCCAGAGCTCCAAATCAGAAGCTTGTAGCCAAGCAATTCTGCGTGCCCCTATGGCAATAGCCGAAGCTCTGCTTACACACTCAAAAGAGTCAAAGGCTGCACGGTTGGAAAATTTGGAGACATCTTGGGCATGTTTGAGCCAAGTGAGAAACTCCTGCCTTTTATCCTCTGAAATAAAATGGGTTAAAGTCTGCAGATGATCTGTGACTTCTTTTAGAAACATTCCTATATAGAGACTATAGGTGTTGATCCTGGCAGCTAGCAGAGAAGCTTGGAAAACCCTTCGGCCAAAAGCATCTAGGGTCCTGCATTCACGCCCTGGAGGATTAGATGAGTGTTTCTTTGCACTCTTTATTTTTCTCATGGCAGACTCTACCACAATAGAGTGGTGAGGAAGCTGAGTCTTGTGGAAGCCAGGACAAGGAAGGACACGATACATGGTGTCTAGCCTGCGAGAATGAGGAGAGGTGGAAAGAGGTGTATCCCACATCGTCAACATGAGATCATACAGAATCTCATGGATAGGTAAAGTAGCTGCCTCTTTAGGAGTTTTAGGATATTGTAAAATATCTAACTCCTTGGCTCTGGGTTCTGACTCAGGGGCCACTGTGATGGAGAGGCCCCTATTTAATTAATTTAATTAGCAGGTCTTTATATACCGCAACTTCCATAGATCAGTTGCGGTTTACAATGAACAACAATGAACAAGCAAGGCTGTTTTACAAGGAACGGCAGTAAACATCAATGCTGTTTTTACATATAACAGTGTAAACAGTAATGGGCTCAAATCTAACAGTAACAGATTGGTAGAATTGAGAACTATATACAGTGAACATGTTTGGAACTATAATACAATTTTAATTAGAAATCTCTGGATATCTTACAAGGTTTTAGTACATATTCCAGTTCGAGGGTCACTTATTGCTGGTGCGGCTATCCCTTTTCTTGTTGTATTTGAGAGTTTGATACGGATGCATAATGTGTTGAGAATAAGTATGTTTTGAGTTTTTTCCTAAACTCCGTGATTTGGGGTGATGATCTTAATTCCGCTGGGATGTTGTTCCACAGTATGGGGGCAGCATGGGAGAAAGCTTTCTTGTTCGTTGATTTTTTGGCTCTTATAAATTCTTTTGGTGTTATTAACTTATTTAATTGGTCTCGTCTTTGTAGGTTATGACTGGGTTCCTTGATGATTAGGTTATTTAATGTACAGGGTGCTGTGTTATTTAGGGCCTTGTATGTGGTTAACAGAGTTTTATACTGTATGCGGCATTGGATTGGGAGCCAGTGTAGGGACTCTAAGATAGGTGTAATATGTTGGAAGGGAACTGTTTTTATGATTGTCTTGGCTGCTGCATTTTGTGCTAGTTGTAGTCTTTTTAAGTTTTGATTTGTTACGCCTAGTAAGGTTAAGTTTGCAAAGTCAAAGTGGGGTGTTATGATAGCTTGTATTATGCGTTGGAAATCCTGTAGGTGCAGTAGAGGGCGGAGTTGCTTTAATATTTTAAGTTTGTAATAAACTTTCTTTGTTATATTTCTTATCTGTGGGTCCATACTGAGGTGTTTGTCTAGTATTACTCCTAGGTACCGTAATTCAGTTTTTATTGTGATATCATTGTTTTGCAGTGAGATCTGTGGTGGTGGGGTGAATGATGTGTTTTTGGTTACTATTAGGGCTTCCGTTTTTGCATGGTTAATGTATAAGTTATTTTCATTTAGCCAATTGTTTATTTCGCTGAGGCATGTATTGATAAGTAATGTAGGGATGTTTGGTATTGTGAAAGGTACATATAACATTATGTCGTCTGCGTAAATGTGATATAATACTTTGTGTTTTTTGAATATTTGGCAAATGTGTTTTATGTATATATTAAATAGAAGCGCTGACAGGGCAGAGCCTTGGGGGAGGCCTAGTTCCTGATTGTATGTTTTTGATGTAAGGTTACCGATGCGGACTGTTTGGGTTCGGTTGCTTAAGTATGAGGAAAACCATTTTAGAACAGTGGATGTTATTCCTACTTGTCGCAATTTGCTTATCATCGTTGTATGGTGAACACTATCAAAAGCTGCCGATATGTCAATGAAAATGAGTAGGAATGCCTGTTTTGAATTATCAATGCCTCTTACGAGCGTATCAATTAGAACTGTTAGCAGTGTCTCCACCCCATGTCGGGGGCGGAATCCATACTGCTGATTGTCAAGGGGGGCTGAGCTGTCGATGTATTCTTGTGTCTGGATTTGAACTGCTTTTTCGATCAGTTTAGCCAAAAATGGGATACTTGATATGGGTCTGTAGGACTTAGGTGATAATTTGTCAAGAGCGGAGTTTTTTAAGATAGGGCGGATTTGGGCATGCTTTAGTGATGGGGGTAAGTACCCATTTTTTAGTGAGAGATTTATTATGGGGAGTATGAATTGGGATAGTATAGATATTGAGTTTTTTATCCAATTTACTGGGCATGGGTCAAGTAGTGAGGTTGTTGTGTTAAGATTTGTTATAATGTTCTTAAGTGATACAGTATTTAGAGGTTGGAAGTCCGTCCATTCCTCATTATGTTGTATTTGAGTCGGTTGTTTAGGACTTGGTAACTGGGGGTGGGACGTAATTTTGTCTATGTAATAGTTTGCCATTTCCTGTGGTGAGATTTCTATGGTATCATTGCTGGAGAGGTGGTTGTTGTTTGTTAGCTTTTGGGCTATTGAGAATAGTTCTCTAGGTTTGTTTATCGCATTGTTTATTATAGAGGTATGGTAGTTTTTCTTAGCATTGTTAGTTGCGTGTTTATATGAATTAAGGAGAGTGATGTATGAGTCCTTATTAATGGTGTTTTTATTTTTCCTCCATTTGCATTCAGCTTTCCTTAGATTTCTTTTTAGTAGGTGTAATGTGTTATTATACCAAGGAGCTTGGGTAGCTTTAGTACGGGTGTTCTTCTTGGTCACCTGTTTGTTGGCAGCTGCATTGTGAATGATTTCGTGCCAGCTTGTGACTGCTGTGTCAAGGTCCTGGAGTGTGTTCGATAGTTTGGGGATTATTAGGTCTAGGAATTCTTGTTCATTATATTTTTTAAATCTGTGGGTTAGTGTGGATGTTTGTGTTCGTCTTACTGTCGTGTTGTTAATTGCGATATTGAAGTTGATGAGGTGATGGTCAGACCACGGGGTTGGGGTGCATTTGAGGGAGTTAGAGTTATAGGTTTTGTAGAGTACATCTGGCAGCAGGACCAGGTCGAGTGTATTACCCTTACTGTGTGTGCTGTTGGTTATTATTTGGTGAAAATCCATGTCTGTAGTGGCATCTAGAAAGAGGGAGGCATTTGATGCTGCTAGGGAGGGGAGGTTAAAATCCCCGAGCATTATTGTTGGATTCTGGTCAGTGGAGGAGCTTAGGTAATTGATTAGAGGGTCAAGGCCTTCTGCTGATTGGTCTGGGGGTCTATAAATAAGACAGATATTTATTGAGCCAGTTTTAATAATAAGTGTATCGATGTTTGTGGGTAGTTTGGATTGTAATTGTTTGGCTTTGAGTTCTTTTTTTGACATTATTAGCACACCACCACCTTTTTTGTGGGTTCTATGTGTGTAAAAGGTGTCGTAGTTATTGTTGCTTAGTTGGTTTATGTAGACGTTATCTGATTCTGTTAACCATGTCTCTGTTACACATAAAACGTCTGGGGTATTGCTTTCTAATATATCTGTGAAAATGGGCAGCTTATTTTTCATTGATCTGGCGTTTATTAGGGTTATTGATAAGTAGTCAGTACTTATACATGGGTTAAGGTTTTTAGTCTGAGTGTGAGCTGTGTATTTTACATGGATTAATCTACTGTGGTTCACCTTGGGATGGTGTTCTTGGTAAGGTTGCCATTCTGAGGGGTTGTATCTTCTTGGGCTGTGTATGATTGGTATATTTTTAATGTTATAGTTATTTAGGCTGTTGGCAATGATAGTTAGTATAGATATAGTGAAGCAAATTATTGACAATCTGGTTTTGGAGAAGCTGATTAAAGGCATTTTGTCTAGAGTGGCGAGGGCTAGTGTATTGTCAATTGTAAGTATAGAGTGATGTAATGTAGTAAGAGATATTATTTGTAGCAAAAAGGGTTTTACTGATAGTAATAACTCAGTTTAGACGGACTAGCCTTAGTAATAGTATGTGTGATTGAGATTGATTACAGAGACTAATTGTGAAGCTGAGAAGGTAATATGATAGTAATATAACAGTAGTGTTGTATTCAACAGTATTTAGGTATAATATATCTAATATTGGCTACTGACAACAGTAATTATACATAGAACCACTAATAACATTGGAAAATAAGATTGGAACCTTCTACAGTAGTGGATTGTGTTAAAACTGCTTGGAACTGTAATTACCTGTACTGACAACAGCTACTGGCAACAGTAGTGAAATGAAAAGCTACTTACTTCTATAGTTAGATATAATTACCGTTACTGACAACAGTATCAAATTAAGTACCAGTACTAACAATAGTAACGTTACTGGCATTGGCAACAGTTATGAATTGAGGTAAAACTGCTTACACTGATGGTATATCGAGTCAATTAGTCTGTGACAGTGTCAGTTTTGTAACAGTGTTTTGTAACAGTGTCAGTTAAGTAGCCATTGGTGAAGGTATACTTGCTGTTAGTAGGTGTCCTTGGAGATGTAGTATGCGAAACTCGACCTAAAGGGAGCTCAGCAGTACTTGGACGTAGGTGTTGGACGCCGCGATGTGTCTTTCGTCGTTGTTTCGTTAGCAATCTGGGAGACTCTCAGAGCCTTAGCCTAAGGGCCGTGCCAAAGGGCCCTCTTGCGCGGCCCTCAGGCGCGGGCCCGCAAGGCGCGGGCACGCCTGTCGGCAGCGCTTTTTAACGCTGCGCTGGGACCTCCCACAGCCCGGATATGGCTGGAGTGCAGGAGCGGGAAACTGCTTGCTCCTTGTGCTCAACCCCGACTGGGGAGCCTCCGAAATGGCCGCAGAAGATGAGAAGGGCTGCTTTTCTGTCGGCAGCGCTTTTTAACGCTGCGCTGGGACCTCCCACAGCCCGGATAGGGCTGGAGTGCAGGAGCGGGAAACTGCTTGCTCCTTGTGCTCAACCCCGACTGGGGAGCCTCCGAAATGGCCTCCGAAATGGCCCTAGCCACTTCCCTAATGAAGTCTTGAAAAGACAAGTCTTCTGGAGGAAACATTCTTCGTTTAGGAGAAGGCGGCTCCTGAAGAAGTAGTATCGATGCCTCGACAGAACCCTCAGAGTCATCAGAGTCTTCAGAAGAATCAAAGTATCGCCTGTCTGGATGCTCCTGTAGAGCCCGATAGCCGTACCGAGTAGGATCGGTATCGGGAGTAACCGGTACCGGTTTGGTACCGATGGGCATCATAGGACAGGGTACCGTTGCAGTCGACACCGAAGCCGATGCAATCGGTACCGGCACCAGGAGTGATGCCGGTGTCGGAGCCGGTACCGACAATGGGGACTGTTGCAGTACCGGAGGCGTCGCAGCCTGTATGAATGCCGACAGGGTGCGATGCATGGCCAGAATCTTCTGATCCATCGACGCCACCAATGTCTGGATGTCGGTACCAGTGGGAGCCACCGGTACCCCAGAACATGGCAACAAGTGATCTGTCGAGGCCGAGCCATCGATGTCAACCTGTGACCCCATAGATAACGCTTTGGAAGCCGGAGCTTCCCGCCGGGGTAATTTTGCTGGTGCGGAATCCTCGAGGGCAAGCCCGGAGGCATCTCGATGCTTGGAGGGAGATCTACCCTTCAAGGACCGGCTAGATTTATGCTTGGTTACCTGAGATCCATGGGAGGAAGCAGCAGCCCTGGAAGACGTTGATGCCCCCGAAGCTGCATCAGAGGGAAACAGAGTACTGAGCTTGGCTGCTCGGTTCTGCCGACCTCTTTTAGACATCATGGTACAGGACATACAATCCGTGATGGAATGGTCAGGCCCCAAACATTTTAGACACCAGTCATGGGTGTCGGTGACAGAAATAGTACCGCCACATTTTGTGCACTTTTTGAACCCGGAGGCGGGCTTCTCCATGAGGAAAAACATTTTTAGGCCTAAGCCCAAAAACTGAAAATGCAGTGCGACGAAAAGATAAATTGTTTTTTGTTTTTTTTTTGAAGAAAGAAAGAAAAGAAAAGACCAGCGGTACCAGTCCGACGTCGAAGAAGGCAGACGCGACACAAAAGAATTAAGAAAAAATAAAGAACTTCTTCTGCGGTGACAGGAACACGACCTGCTGGCTCCGCGGAAAAGAAGAACTGGAGAGGCGCGGTTGGGAAAGGCGGGAAGGCAGCACGCAGGCGCTGTGGGATGCTCTCAAAAGCTTTCTTATTGGACACTGGGGAGACTTCCCGCGCAGGCTCCGTCGGAACCGACGATACCCATATGTGAAGACTCATTCCTGCTTGTTCCTGGAAATCCAGATATCGCAAAGAGGCAGCTACCCAATAGAATGGGAAATGGGCTTGCAGTCACTCCCGAAGCTCAGGATCTACAGAGATGATTAAAATTAGGAATAATTAATCTTGAACCCCGATGCAGCTGAATATTCCGCAAACAATTTTAGCAGATTAGGAAGAGCCATCAGTGGTATTTAAAGGTGATACTGTGGAAGAACTGAAAGAAATATCAGTACACCGGGAAGATGTATTGCAACTATTTGATAAACTGAAGAGTAGCAAATCACCTGGACCGGATGGTATACATCCAAGGGTGTTGAAAGAACTGAAATATGAGATTGCAGAGCTGCTACTAGTAATCTGTGAACTATCATTAAAGTCATCTGTAATACCTGAAGATTGGAGGATGGCAAATATAACGCCAATTTTTAAAAGGGTTCCAGGGGTGATCCGGGAAACTACAGACTGGTGAGCCCAACGTCAGTACCAAGAAAAATGGTAGAAACCATCATAAAGAAAAAAATTACTGAACATGTAGATAGTCATGGCTTAATGGGAGACAGCCAACACTGCTTTAGACAAGGAAGATCTTGTCTTGCTCCCCGGAAGACCTTATACACTTCAAATTTATCCTTGGCTCCTTCCAGTCAGCCATAGCACTTGCCAAACAAGAATACTACATCCACCTGACCAACTCTCTTGCCTCCGATCCTCGCCGCCTCTTTAATACCCTCAATTTTCTCAAGGTGCCCCACCCCTCGCCCCGCCCTCCCTGTCTGTTCAAACCCTGGCTGATTACTTCCATGACAAAATACACAAGATTACCCTCCAATTCCCTACTTCCTCATCTACCTCTCCTCCTCCCCAGTTCTCCCCCCCCCCCATCCATACTTCCTCTGCTACCCTCTCCTCCTTCCCTACGATCTCTGAGGAGGAAAAGAGTAGTTACTCACCTGTAACAGGTGTTCTCCAGGAGCAGCAGGAATCAATCCTCACATATGGGTGACGTCGGCGTCGACGGAGCCCCCCATGCGGAGCATTTCCCCAGCTTTCAAAGAAAGCCTTTGGGAATGTAGGCACGGATGCACGGTCCCCTTCCCGCCCAAACGTGCCATCTTGCTCAGTCTGATGACATAGCTAAAAGACAGCACAAAAAGAAAATGTACTATATACAACTGCAACTCCAAGGGGAGGAGGGAGGGCTGGGAGGACTGATTCCTGCTGCTCCTGGAGAACACCTGTTACAGGTGAGTAACTACTCTTTCTCCAGGACCAAGCAGGAAGTCAGTCCTCACATATGGGTGACTCCCTAGCTCTGGGCTACCAGGAACCCAGGCTGAAAAATAGAGCTCCCTCTAGAGCCTCAGCAACAGTGAGAGAATCTTCTCTGAGACCACACCTGAACGGTAGTCCAACAACAGGAGTTGCCTAAACCTCAAAGAGATTATGGAGTACCGCTTGCCCGAAAGCACTGTCCCTACGGGACTCCCTCTCGAGGCAGTAGTGGTCCGCAAAAGTCTGGCTTGAAGACCAAGTAGCGGCCCAGCAGATGTCTGCCAACGGAACAGAACGGAAGTGAGCTACTGATGCGGCCTTCACCCTGACCCAGTGGGCCGTGACTCGACCCTCCAGGGAGAGGCCGGCTGCCCTGTACGCCCAGGCGATACAGTCTGCCACCCAAACGGACAACGTACGCTTAGTGACAGGCAACCCCAATTTATTAGGGTCAAAGGAAATGAAGAGCTGAGAAGTCCTTCTATGCCCCTGCGTATGTTCTAGGTAAAAGGACAGCGCCCTTCTACAATCCAGGGTATGCAAGACAGTTTTGGCCCTACTGGCGTGCGGCCTGGGAAAGAACATCGGAAGTACCACCTCCTGGCTGAAGTGGAAGGAGGACACTACCTTTGGAAGGAACTTAGGATGAGTCCGCAAGACTACCCTGTTCCTATAGAACCTGGTATACGGCCTATCCGAGACCAGGGCCTGAAGCTCACTCACCCGCCTAGCCGAGGTGAGTGCCACAAGGAACACCACCTTCCAGGAGAGGAAACATAAATGGCAGGTGGCCATCAGCTCAAAAGGTGGGCGAGTCAGTTGCTGCAAAACCACATTGAGATCCCACTCAGTGGCCGGTGGACGAATAGGAGGCTTAAGCAGAAGCAGGCCTCTGAGAAAGCGAGACACCAGAGGGTGGCCTGAGAGAGATTATCCATCCACCGGCGAGTGGTGAGCTGAGAGGGCACTGAGGTGAACCCGGACAGACTTGGACTGAAGTCCTAGGTTGGAAAGGTGGAGTAGGTATTGTAGCACCACCTGGACCGAGCAGGAGAAGGGGTTCTCTTGCCGTTGAGAACACCAAGTAGAGAACCTACGCCACTTCAGAGCATAGGCCTTCCTAGTGGAATGCTTCCTGGAGGCCAACACCAGCTCTTCAACCTCCCTTGATAGGAGCAAGGGAGCAAGGACTGCCCTTTCAGCAGCCAGGCCATCAAATTGAGGGATTTGAGGTTGGATGGAAGAGGGACCCCTAATCCTTAGTCAGAAGGTTGGGTTGCGAACCCAGAGGAAGTGGAGTATCCACTGCCAACTGCAGAAGAAGAGGGAACCACGACTGCCTGGGCCACCTGGGGGCTATCAGGATCACCATGGCTCGGTCCTGCTGGATTTTGAATAGAGTCCGGGCCACCAGAGGTGTGGGAGGAAAGACATACAGCAGGCTCCCTGACCAGGGGATCAGGAATGCATCTGGCGCTGTTCTCAAGGGATGCGGTTGCCTGGAACAGAATCTGGGTAGTTGCCTGTTCAGCGGACTGGCAAAAAGATCCATGGTCGGATGTCCCCACTTCAGAAAGATCTGTTGAACTACCAGAGGATCCAACTGCCACTCGTGAGGCTGCAGGAGTCTGCTTAGCCTGTCCGCCAGGTAGTTTTCCTGGCCTGGGAGATAGACCGCCCTGAGGGTCATGCCCTGATTGACAGCCAAGAAGCAGAGAGCTTGTGCTTCCAGGCACAGGAGTCTGGATCCTGTGCCTCCCTGCTTGTTGACGTAGAACATAGCCACCTGGTTGTCCATCTGAACTAGGACAGACTGATGAGACAGGGGATCTGAGAGAAAGTCCGTAAAGCTAGTCGAATGGCTCTCAATTCCAACAGGTTGATCTGCTGGGCGGTCTCCCACGGAGACCACAGGCCTTGGGTGCAGGCCCCCTGGCAGTGTGCCCCACCGGCCCTGAAAGAGAAGCATCGGTTGTCAGTATCTGAGTGTGAGGGGAGGCCTGAAAAGGAACACCCCTGACTAGATTTGGGAGATGCCTCCACCAGCGTAAGGAGTCCACCAAGAGTTTGGACACCTTTATTCTGTCTGACAATTTCCCTGTGGCCTGTAGTCACTGTGCCCTGAGGTACCACTGAGCCGGCCTCATGTGCAGCCGGGCATGTGGGGTGACATGCACTGTGGAAGCCATGTGACCTAAGAGCCGGAGGAAGTGTCTGGCCAAGACCAGAGAGTTTGCCCGAAACTGGCCGGCCAAGTTTATCAGCCTGTGAGCTCTGTCCACAGGAAAATAGGCCTTTGCGTGGATGGTATCCAATCTTGCCCCTATGAACTCCACGTCCTGTGAGGGGACTAAAGTGGACTTGGGGACGTTTATAACGAACCCCAGGTGCTGAAGCAGGGATATGGTTCTGAAGACTGGCCCCTGATAAGCCAGTCGTGCAGGTAAGGGAACACAAAGATCCCCTGGTTCCTGAGGTAGGCCGCAACCACCGCCAGGCATTTTGTAAAAACCCTGGGGGCAGAGGCGAGGCCAAAAGGAAGCACTCTGTACTGGAAGTGTTTTCCTCCCACCACAAATCTGAGGAATTGCCTGTGACTTGGATGGATGAGGATGTGAGTATAAGCATCCTTCAGGTCTAAGGAGCATAGCCAATCTCCCTGCTGGAGGTAGGGTAGTAAGATTCCAAGGGTAAGCATCTTGAACTTTTCCCTCTCCAGAAACTTGTTCAGATTTCTCAGGTCCAGGATGGGTCTGAGACCCTCTGCTCATTTTGGTACCAGGAAGTACCTTGAGTAGAAGCCTTGCCCTTCCAGGTGGTGGGGCACCGGTTCCACCACCTGGTCCTGTAGCAAACCTTCCAACTCCTGAAGGAGTACGTTTCTGTGCAGAGGGGGTCTTGGAGGCTCCCCTGGAAAGTAGAAAGGGGTATCTGGGTGAAGTGGAGCAGATAGCCCTTCTGGATGATGCTCAACACCCACGTGTCCCCTGTGACGGCTGGCCACCTGTCTGCGTGCAGGGTCAGCCGACCTCCTGTGCTCTGGAGAGGAGGAGAGGCTATGCTGGCATAGTCAAAAAAACCCTCCCTGCTGAGCAGGAGCCGGAGTAGGAGGCTTGGGAGCCTTCTGCCTACGGGGCCTATGACCCTGCCCCTTGGCCTGCTGGCCCTGTTGGGGAGCTGCAAAGGCCTGGTAGTGAGGGTAGGTTTTGTAGGCAGCGGTCTTCCTCGGGTAAAAGGCCTTTTTCCCCGAGCCCTTCTTCTTCTGAGAAGGGGCAGAGGTTTTCCTGGACAGCCTTACCCGGGTAAGTCTCGGGTTCTGCAGCCTTTTCGGCCATGGGCTTGCCAAAGAGGTTTTCACCTCGGCAAGGGACATCGACTAACTTGTCCTGTACCCATGGCTCGAGGTCCGAGGATTGTAGCCAGGCCTGGCAGCGTGCACCGATGCCGGCCCCTGTTACCCAGGCTGAAGCCTCAAATCCATCGTAGGCTGCTCGAGATATAAACTTCAAGCACTCTCGAATACCAGAAGACAAGGCCTTGAACCTCTGCAAAGGTTCCTCGGACAGACCAGCAGAGAACCCGGCAATCTCCTTGGCCAGGTCTCGAAGGTACATGCCCATGTACAGCTGGTAGGTCTGGACATGGCAAGCAAGCATAGAGCCCTGGAAGCACTTTCTACCAAGGGCATCCAGGTTCCGGGCTTCCCTGCCGGGATGCACCAAGGAATACATTTTCTGACTCTTCAGGCGATGCATGGCCGATTCCACAACCATGGAGTGGTGCGGTAGCTGTGCATTTTGAAACCCGGGGCTCTTGCAGACTCGATAGATGGAATCAACCTGCTTGCTTAGAACCGGCATCGAGGCCGGCGCCTCCCACATGCGGAAGAGCAACCGCTCCAGCATCGGAGGAACCGGGACAGTAAAGGCCTCCTTGGGAGGAGAGTCATACTGCAGAGCCTCGAGCTCCTCCTCGGGGTCCGCAGGGAATGCCAGTGCTTTGGCCATGTCCCTTACGAAATCCGAGAACCTGGTATCCTCCGGGGGGAACCTTCTCTGAGGCTCGGATCCCGATGAGTCCGAAGGGACGCTCCAAGTCCGGAAGGCGTCAGGGGACTCCTCCTCCTCCGTTTCCCACGCCGATTCCTCCGAGGAGGAATCGAGCGGCTCCGAGTGGGCAGGCACCGACGCCGAGGGAACCGGCGTCGACAACCTCGGTCTCGAACGGGAGGCCGAGGGTGACCTCGGCTGAGGATCGACTCAAGTGTGCATAGTCTCGAGGATCGGCTCGGCCTCCGGGGTCGACTTAGACGTCGATGTCCTGGTGGTTGGGGCAGATGCGCCGGTGAGACCGGCGATCAGCAACCGCTGCTGTTCCATGAAAGCAGACAATCTGCTCTCCAAGGCTGTTAACCTGAGTCTGAGCTCAGGAGACCCAGTAGCCTCCGACTCGGGGCCCGACGTCGGCTCCCCTGGAGGAGAGTCCACAAGGACTACAGTACTCACATGACTTGGGGCCTCCGACTCTACACGAGGATGCTTTGCAGGCCTCTCCGACTCCGAAGACCCAGGACGGCGATCGGGGCTATACGACCTGGCCCTCGAGGAGCCAAGAGCGTCCACCGATGCCGCCCTCGCGGGCTTCTTCTTCCTTCGATGCTCCCTCAAAGGGGACAACCTTTCAGAGGAGGCCCAACGATGCTCGGGGTCAGACTCCCGAGACATCGAGGCCTCTGACGAAGTCCGGACCCGTCCAGAGGCAGATTCGGAGAAGATCCTCTCACGCTGGTGCTGACGGCTCCGTAATGCCTTGTAAGACATTTTGCCACAGGGACTACAGACCGTAGAATCATGGTCTGGCCCTAGGCACCGGAGGCAGCAGTCGTGTGTGTCGGTGAGAGACATCAGTTTCTTGCACCGATCACACTTCTTAAATCCACTGACATCAGGGGAAAAAGGGCCCCTGCAAGATCAAAAAAAATTGGGCTGCCAGGGAAAAGAAAAAAGGCGCGAACGCAATCTCTAAGGACAAAAACCGAAAAGAGAGATCCGGGCTCGGCACCAGTGTACCGAGTCCAGGCGGGAAAGGAACCGACATCGAACCGAAGAAAAAACTCAATCCAACGCAGAAAAATCAACTTTTTTCACGGGTGACAAGGACAGGTGTCTGTAGGGCTCCGTGGAAAAAAGAAGACAGAGCAAGATGGCACCTTTGGGCAGGAAGGGGACCACGCATGCGTGCCTGCATTCCCAAAGGCTTTCTTTGAAAGCTTGGGAAATGCTCCGCATGGGGGCTCCGTCAACGCCGACGTCACCCATATGTGAGGACTGACTTCCTGCTTGGTCCTGGAGAACCGCACTCCTTATTTCTTCTTCCAAACCCACCACCCGTTCCCTCTGATCCTATCACAACCCATCTCCTAAACCCCATCTCTCCCACCATTGTCCCTTCCATCTCTCTTATTCTCAACCTTTCACTCTCCACTGCAACTGTCCCCGCAGACTTCAAGCACGCCGTGGTCACACCTCTCCTCAAGAAACCCTCACTCGATCCCACCTCCCCTCCTTCCCTTCATAGCTAAACTACTAGAACGAGCAGTCAAGCGCAACTGCCTTGACTTCCTCACCTCTCAGGCCCTCCTGGACCCTCTACAATCTGGCTTCCATCCCTTATACTCTTCACTGAAACGGCTCTTACAAAAGTCTCCAGTGATCTCTTCCTGGCTAAATCTAAGGGCCTCTACTCCGTCCTCATCCTTCTCGACCTCTCTGCTGCCTTTGACACTGTTGACCACAATCTTCTCCTCGCCACCCTCTCCTTGCTTGGTTTCAAGGGCTCCGTACTTTCCTGGTTCTCCTCCTACCTCTCCCATCGCTCCTTTAGTGTATGCTCTGGCGGTTCCTCCTCCTCTCCCACCCCGCTCCATGTTGGTGTGCCCCAGGGATCAGTCCTGGGTCCGCTCCTTTTCTCTCTCTATACCCATTCCCTTGGTATGCTTATCTACTCCCATGGCTTTCAATACCATCTCTATGCTGATGACTCCCAAATCTCTAAGCCTAATCTCTCTCCAGCGATCCAGACCAAGATCTCTGCCTGCCTTTCTGACATCGCTGCCTGGAAGTCTCACCGTCGCTTGAAACTGAACATGGCCGACTGAACTCCATAAGAACATAAGATATGCCATACTGGGTCAGACCAAGGTCCATCAAGCCCAGTATCCTTGTTTCCAACAGTGGCCAATCTAGGTCATACGTACCTAGCAGTTTCCCCAAAAGACACAGGTTCCGCAATGCTTGTACTGGGTCAAGCATTGATATCCTGGGTCCCTTCTTAATAATGGTTTATGGACCTTTCCTCCAGGAACTTGTCCAAACCTTTTTTAAACCCAGCTACAGTAACAGCCTTTATTACATCCTCCGGTAACAAATTCCAGAGTTTGATTACACGTTGAGTGAAAAAATATTTTCTTTTATTAGTCTTAAATAGTTTAACCTGTAGCTTCATTGCATGTCCCCTAGACTTTCTATATTCTGATAATGTAAACAATCGATCTACGTTTACCCGTTCCACTCCGTTCATTAATTTATAGACTTCTATCATATATCCCCTCAACCATCTCTTTTCCAGGTTAAAGAGCCCTAACCTTTTTAGCCTTTCTTCATAGGAATATCCTTCCATCCCCTTTACCATTTTGGTGGCTCTTCTCTGAACCTTTTCTAATAACTCTATATCCTTTTTAAGATACGGCGACCAGAATTGCACACAATATTCAAGGTGCGGTCTCACCATGTAATGATATAGAGGCATTATATCATCTTTTGTTTTATTTTCCATTCCTTTCCTTATGATACCTAGCATTCTATTTGCTCTCTTGGCTGCCGCTGCACACTGGGCCGAGGGTTTTAACATGGTATCCACAATGACGCCTAAATCTTTTTCCTGGGTGGTGGTTCCCCTAATGTGGAACCTTGCATTGTGTAACCATAGTTTGGGTTGTTCTTCCCTAGGTGCATAACTTTGCACTTGTCCACATTAAATTTCATCTGTCATTTTGATGCTCCTTGTCTTTCCCCCCAATTCCTCCCCTCCTCTCCCTCCCTTCTCAGTCTCCATGGATGGCTCTACAATCTTTCCGGTTTCCTCAGCCCACAACCTGGGAGTTATCTTTGACTCCTCTCTCTCCTTCGCCACACATATCCAACATGTAGCTAAGACCTGCCGCTTCTCTCTCTACATTAGCAAAATCCGCCCCTTCTTTTCTGAGAAAACTACTAAAACCCTTGTCAACTCCTTAATCTCCTCTCGCCTCGACTACTGCAACCTTCTCCTTACTGGTCTCTCTGGTGACCACACTCGGGAAGAACTACCCGAGAGCTTACAAACACCCTGAATGTACCAGATCAAAGAACCAAATTCAACAAGTAAACCTGCAACCGGGCATTCAACCTATATGCTCCTTCCTTATGGAACTCTCTGCCAATAAAAATCTGATGCACCACGGAGCTCTCAACGTTTAGAAAGCAACTGAAAACACACCTATTCAAGGAACAGCTAGGACCTGACCGCAAAATTTATTTATTTAACAGGTTTTATATACCGCTTTATCATTTCAAACAAAGCGGTTTACATTGAAACAAACTTGGTAACCCACTGAAAAGGATATCCGGGTATAAACAACTGAGCAAAACTGGACAGGATGGATTGTAAATATGTGAAATATGTAAACCCATTGCGATTCCAGTGTTTAAACCCTCCCCCGTCAAAAATTATGCCACACCCTATTATTTGTTGTAAATGACTTTGTTGAATTGTAAACCGCTTTGACCAGGTGAAAAGCGGTATATAAGCACAGCTAAATAAATAAATACAGAGATGTGGGCAGAAAAGGTTAAATCTTTATGTTGGGAGGAAGTGACATCACCAACCAAAATGAAGGTCTGAGCATGGAGCTTTGCAAGCCCGAGAATAAAAGCAGTGCCTACGTGCATCCAAAGTAAAGCTACGGCAGTCTAAAACTAGTGAGAGCGACTGGAGCACATGAAACGCATGGCGGCAAGGAACAAAATTGCAGATCTGCCAGAGTTTGCATATAGTGGCACCACTGCTGCATAGCGCAAGGCGACAAAAATGGTGCTCCGTTATGGCGCAAGGTGGGCCCGGAACGCAGCTTGGAATCGGAGGATGGAAGGCAGTTTACTGCTGCTGAATTCTGCCACTGGGTCCACGATTTCAAGTCGGAGTTGATATCGCTGGGCACTGAAGTATCAGGCCTTCTGGCAGACTTGAGGGGTGAAATAGCTGACCTGGGCAGGCACATGGAAGATGTTGAAAAACAAATGGAGGACCATGGGGAAACAGTAGCTGCGCTAGAAACGCTGGAAACACCAACGGGGAGCTGACTGAAAACTTGGAAGACCTGGAAAATTGCACATGCTGGAGCAACTTAAGGTTTAAGGGGGTCCCCAAAGCGACTGTCTAGCAGCTGTGGGAGAACACACCAGAAGCTGAAGAGGCACCTGAAGTGCTACTGAACAGGGCACATCGTGCACCGGTCTCCCCCCCACCAACCAACTGAACTTGCCTCGATTGAAGTCTTTGATGACACCATCAGCAACTTTACATCAGCGCAGGGAGCTGCAGGATATTACTCTAAAGCTACAAGAAGGTGGCTACTATCATAAATGGCAATTCCCCTTTTCACTAAGGCATAAGGTGCAAATTCAGACACACAAGGAGGCCTTGATGCACCTCAGAGACTTTGGAGTGGAGGGGATAAAGGATATAACTAAGCATCAGATTGTGTCATGACAGCCTGTAGTACACTGGCAGAGAGTGCAGAGGAAAAGGCCGGCTCTGCAGACAATCAGAAGAACTGACTCGCCAGGGGCAGATGGATGTGACTAATGGACTTTTTCAGATGATGTATTTTGCTTTTCAAAGCTGTGGCCATATTGAGATCCAGTAGTCACGGGGACACACTGGGACGAAAGGATGAGACCGAGGGACTAGGTGTATTTTGGATGGGATTGGGAGAGTGAATGAGGGTGTGTTGTATGACTGGGGGGGGGATGGTGGTGATTGTGTGACTACATGGGTAATTATGTGATTGGGAAGGACTGTTGGGAGAAGGTGATGTGGAATATTTTGGGTGTATGTAGCAGGATGCGGTGTAGGCGCGAGGGTGGGGATTTGAACTGATAGGAGGGGGAGGGAATGGGTCTCTAGACTGGTTGGTACTCAGTGGGTTTGCTGCCAAGGGAGAAACAGGCAGCGGTGTACTGATCGGAGATAGAGAAGGGGATGGCGGGACTGGGGGAGGAGGGGCTTTGTGGAGCCGGGGGGGGGGGGAGAAGAGGAGGGCAGCCCAGCGATGCAGCAACTAAAGATTGGGACGCAACACGAAGGGCCTCAACCTCTCCCAAAAGTGACGGTTTCTTTTCAAGAGCTCAAGAGATTTAAATGGGACATAGTGGGGGACTGCTGACATCATCATCCAAGATGGACAGCTAAGCTTTGCTTAGAGTGGTCCACAGAGAAAATAGAAACTATCAAATACATAAGAACATAAGATATGCCATACTTGGTAAGACCAAGGTTCATCAAGCCCAGTATCCTGTTTCCAAGAGTGGCCAATCCAGGTCAACAGTACCTAGCAGTTTCCTAAAAAGACACACAGGTTCCACAATGCTTGTATTGGGGACAAGCAGTGGATTTCTGGGGTCCTTTTTAATAATGGTTTATGGACCTTTCCTCCAAAAACATGTCCAAACTTTTTTAAACCCAGCTACACTAACAGCTTTTACTACATCCTCCAGTAACTAATTCCAAAGTTTGATTATGCGTTGAATGAAAAAACATTTTCTATTAGTCTTAAATGGGTTATGCTGTAGCTTCATTGTATGTCCCCTAGTCTTTCTACTTTATGATGGCGCAAACAATCTATCTACCTTTATCCGGTTCCACTCCATATTAATTTATAGATGACCTCTATCATCTCTCCCCTCAGCCTTTTCCAGGTTGAAGAGCGCTGACGTTTTACTCATAGGAGTATCCTTAAGAACATAAGATATGTCATACTGGGTCAGACCAAGGTCCATCAAGCCCAGTATCCTGTTTTCAACAGTGGTTAATCTAGGACCTTTCCTCCAAGAACTTGTCCAAACCTTTTTTAAACCCAGCTACACTAACAGCTTTTACTACAGCCTACAGTAACTAATTCCAGAGTTTGATTATGCGTTGAGTGAAAAAATATTGTCTCTTATTAGTCTTAAATAGATTACACTGTAGCTTCATTGCATGTCTCCTAGTCTTTCTATATTTTGGTGGCATAAACAATCGATCTACACTTACCCATTCCATTCTATTCATTAATTTATAGACCTCTATCATATCTCACATTTATTTTCTTTTTTAGCCTCTCCTCTAAATAAAATCCTGCTTTAGCTCCCTTTAGGGAGTTGCTACTTTGCCATATAGTGGATTAAGATGGTGAGATAGCTGGAAAGCAAAAAAGTGGATCTAAAAGGAGTTTGCCTATACGAATTCGCCAAGCACCAACATACCACGATGGCCTGCTGATAAGAAGGCAGCAACACGAGCAGTGGGCAATGAATGTCCTGGCACCCTGCATGCACTGTTCCCTCTAAGCTGTGCGCGCGTGCGCGCGCACACACCTCGCCAAGCGAGCGCACACAACTTTTAAAGGAGCGCACAAAAATTACCTTTTTCATGAGTGTTCAAATCTTGGGTTTACGGCCGCGGCTGCACCACTGCCATTCTGTAATTTTCGTCATTTCCGAAGCTGTCTGCACCGAGTCCCCTGCCTCTCACGTGACCGACGATTGACGAATCATGGCAGGCTAGAGGGAAATAAAAGGGAGGGGCAGCCAGCAAGCCAGCCTCTTTCTGCTCTTGTGCCTGCCTGCCTGCCAGCCACGCACCTCCTTGGATCCTTCCCTCAGCCAGCCTTCAGTGCTACGTGCTGCCTTGGATGATATTAACACACGCACCAGCGAAGAAGAGGAGTAATGCAAGTAAGTGGGCATTTGTGGTGAGGGGGATGGGGCTGTTGGGCGTCTGTGGCCTCTTCTCCGTGCCCCCCGCTTAACTCCGGCAGTGGTGTTCGTTGTGCCGCGCGCCGTCCTCACCTGGTGCTGTCGGGGTTCGCACTTAAAACAATATCGGCAAACACACTGAATTATACTGACTTATACTTAAGTGCTTTTTAGCGTCGTTAACTTTTGCCTAATTAGGGTCCTTTTAATGTTCTTGATGCTACAATAATATAATAAATGTTTCTCAAGGTTTTACGGACTTTGAGCCAGAAGCTCGGAGTGGACAACGTGATACAAGGCGATCTTCGGGCTTTGTAAAGGCAAGATATGTGAAGGGTTTCCACGTAGTTATTTGTACTTTTATGAGCCGGCTTTGGCGTCCTTTTGAATCTTGATATGATTCTTTAGCGTTTTTTATGGTGCCTAAATGTTTTTTCATAGGTGGTTTCGATTTTAGAATTAACTGTATAATTAATGTGGGTAATTCTCTTTCCTTTGTTCATTCATTGAATTTATGTAAGCCTTTTGCATTGATCTTCAGGGGTACATTTTACTTTGAACATCCTTTTAAACTTTGAAGGTCTTTCAGCCGGTAGATCATGGTTTTTTAGTTTAGCATTCAACACGGGTAGTATAAGTGTATGAATGGATGTTTTATTATCTATTTTTTATACCCTAACCGCCCCCCCCCCCCCTTGGTTATCATATTTGAAATAATTATATGACATTATGATATATTTTTTGAATTTACAGTAATTCCCTAGAAATTTTTCCGAAGGTTTTACCACTTATTTAATCAATTATTTTGTATTTAATTACTCCCCCTTTTTATTAATTATGGGTTTTTAATCGGGTTCGTGTTTCGTAACCTTTCATATTTTAAAATTTACATAAATTATTATTATTATTTCTTAAATATTTTATTTGATTGGGAAATTTGATTTTGCACATGTTTCATGTTTTTATTTTTATTTTTTAGATGCTTTTTAGATAAATAGTGACTTCCATTGACTCTGTTGAGCCTGGTGAAGTCCATGTACATCACACCCTCAGGTAATGTCCCTCTTATATTATAATTTTTATCTTTGGTTTGGTTCTATTCCTCTGGTCTCCTCATCCCTTCCATTCTCTTGGTTCTATATGGCTGTTTACAGGTTTCCTGTATATGTCTGTTCAAGCACATCATAATTATAAATGTTCTAATTTTTTTAGAAAAATTTTTTTTGATCTCTAGTATATGTGTTTTTGATGTCTAGTATTGTCATTTGTATTCCAATTTGCATCTTTATATTTTTATTTTTTTATTTTTTTAATTATTTATGTATTTGTATATTTATATAATTTATATGCTTATGTATATAAGTTCAAATATATAATTTGATTTATAGAGCGGTTGTTTATTCAATGTATTGAGTTTCATTCTAATTATATATGTATTATTTTTATCATTTTAATTGAGATATTTATCATGGGTCCCTCTTTTTGGGTTTTATTAATGTATTTTTAGTCGTCTTTGAGACCCCAGCATTTTGTGATGTCGAAACCAATAGCAATGAGAGGTGCAAAACGTAAGAGAACGGCCAGAGCTTTTAAGCCTGAATGGCTTGAAGAAATTATTGAAACGGAGACACCGAATACTCGGGATAAAACGTGCGTTCAACTGCGTGAAATATTCACTTACGAAGAGGATGGCGGAGTAGTCTGTTTATACTGCCGAGATGCAAAAACCATCGGAGAGTTTTCGAATGGCAAAATTTGGGGTGATGTGTGGAAACTGGACTTTTTGAAACGACATCTGTCTACTAAGACTCATACTGAAAGTGTTAAGAAACTTAGAGCTAAAAATCCAAATTTAAGAGGAGGATTATTTAACTTGTTGCTTGAGAGCACCGCTGAAAAAGAGAAAAGGCAAATTAGTAATGAACGGAAGCGTTCTATACCAGAAGAAATTAAAATTCTAATTGATAGTGTTTTGCTGGCTGTTCGGATGAATATTTCCATGCTCTCTGTTCAAGATATTAATGAACACATGTCCAAGTACATAACCATACCTGAAAGCTGGAGAAGCAAAAACTATTCGTTTGAATTTCTTGAAATTATAAACATGAATGTCCAAGATAAGCTTATGGTAAATGTTGCATCAGCAGCGTATCATACATTAACTATTGATGAAAGTACAGACATTTCTGTCAACAAATACTTAATACTGTACTTCAAATATCGGCCAGTAAATTCATGTCTGTATAAAACTTCATTTGGTGGGATGCTACAGTTGGAAGCATGCGATGCTGCATCAATAGTCAGTGCACTCCGGGAATTCTATGGGAAATACAAGCTTGACCTTAACAAAATGGTCATGTTTACTTCGGATGGTGCCTCTGTCATGTCAGGCAGAATAAATGGTGTTGCTGCGCAGCTCAAACAAAATATTTCGCATTTAGTGCAGCAGCATTGTGTTGCCCATCGTGAAGATTTGGGGATCTCTGAATCATGGAAGGAAGTAAAGTTGATGAAAGAAGTTGAAACTTTCATGAGAACTGTTTACACAACCATTTGTCGATCTTCTACTAAAAGGTCACAATTTAAAGAATTAGCAGATGCTTCTGAATGCGAGTCAATTGCTTTTAGACCTCTGAACGAAGTGCGGTGGTTATCTAGACATTTTGCTCTTCAAGCAATTATTCGAAATTATGATCCATTATTAAAATACTTTGAAGAAGAGAAGGATGATGATCCCATTGCAAAGTACTGTTATAAAAAGCTAAACAGCCATCAATTCCATATAACACTGCAAATTTTGAATGATGTTTTATCTGAACTAGCTTCATTAACAATGGCATTTCAGAAACGTGGGCTAACACCATTGGAAGCATATCTTCTTGCACAGGGTAAGCTGAACAAAATCCGAATGCAATACTTGGGTGACACAGTAAAATGGACTGATAATGTTAAAAATCTTCGACAAGATACCTGGAGACGTTTCAGTGGATACTGGTTCCACACTTACTTTCATTAATATGCTGTGTCTGCATTTAGGGGAAAGATTTCCTGAAAATGAAATTGAGGAATGGTCTGCTTTTGACTTGACAGCAATAGCACAGTGTGATTATGAATTTGGAATTGAAAACGTCCGATCACTCTGTTTAAAGTACAAACAATTTCTTATGGAGGAACATATTGTTGTTCAGCAGTACAATGACTTCAAGTTTTTAGTCGCAGAAAAAATCAAAAGCAAACTGATAAACAGTTTTCCGGATATGGTGACTTTGGCATTTCAGAATGCTCAGTTTGCAGATTTAGCGAAACTGATCAATATTGGTGGAACATTTTTGGCTTCTAGTGCAGATTGTGAGCGTGGTTTCAGCTTGATGAACAGTTTAAAAACCAAAATAAGGAATCGCTTACATTTAGAACATTTGGAAATGCTGATGCGTGTTAAGAGTCATCTTCAAGATGGCGGATCAGTAGACCTTGATAAAATTTATTCAGACTGGGTACATTTGAAAGATCGAAGAGAGAAATTTTGAGAACATAGTAAGTGACGGCAGATAAAGGCCAGCATGGTCCATCTAGTCTGCCCAGCAAGATGGCAAGAGTAGGTGCACCTGTTGCTCTGTGCAGGCCACCTCTCCCCATGTCTTTGTTTAGGGGTGAACCCACCACTCCATGTAGGACACCGAACTCTTCTTCCATACATATATTATTTACATGGAATAACAATGGCTTTCAATAAAAATTAACTGAAATACCACATTTGTGATTGTAATTACTAGAAATTTCCGCTTCATTTAGTAATCGTCTATTTTCATTTAATTTGATTTAACATCAATGTGGTGTACATACTGTATTCTAATGTGTAGTCAAATTTTAAAGTATATAATTCCAAGTGTCGTTATGTAGCGCACAAAAAATTTAACCTTCCTTCAAATGCCGCACGGCTGATATTTTATGCGCACACAGCCTACAGAAAATTAGAGGGAACATTGCCTGCATGGTTCCTGGGCTACTTTGGCTACGGCTATAGCATCTATAACAGATCTCGATTTAACTAGCAGCTTTCAAGCAGAGGTCCGTAAATGGTTTCAGGATTTGAAAGTGGATGTGTGCCAGGTACGAGAGGACATGGTAAGCATTGAAAGTCTTCGCTTAGAGCTCAGGGACCTAGGCAAGCGGGTGGAGGAGATTGAGGACTGGCTTGATGAATAGGTTGAGTCAGTGGGAGGCCTTGAAGAATAAAGATCCTGATGTTGGACAAACAGCGAGAGGAACTGGAGGACAAGGTCAAGGACTTTGAAAATAGGTCCCGTTGGAACAACTTGCACTTCTGGAGGGTCCCCGAGGAGGAAAAATAACAATTGTCACACCATGGTCCAGGATATTTCAAAAGCTCTCTTACAAGCAGCTGGAGTGGAGTTTGAGGGTTGGGACTTTTAGGAGGATCGAGCACAGAGCAGCGAGTGCCCCACACCTAACGATAACAATAAGCCCCAGGACATTATTGTATGCTTCCATGACTTTGGGGTAAAACAGCGTGTCCTGGCTTGGGCACTTGGTGCTGGCTTCTTCAGGTGGGACTCCTGTAACATTGAGCTGTTTTCAGACCTGGCCCAGAGAGGCATAAATATGCGTGATGTGCTAGCAAAGCTGAGATTTGAGGAATGCAATATGGATGACTGTCCCTTTCAAACTCATGTTTTACCCTTAAGGGGAAAAGATTGTGGGTGCGATCGCAGGATGAAGCAACGAGGGCACTGCTGGAGGCCGGTGTGTCAGACCTCGTCCCGAACGCTGGGACTACGGGGGAAGCCCACAAAGAAGCCCTGTGATGGCAGTGCGTTCTGCACAGCCAGCGGAGGCTGAAGCACCACTCGGGAAGCGGCAGTCCATAGGGAGAATCTGGCTCGCAGCCTTGGAAAACTGGTTTTGGACCATTGGGTCTCGAAAATGAGTGTCAGTGGGCTCTGTGACCACACAATCACAACGAAAACCAAAGAAATTGCAATTTGTATGCAATAAGTATCTCAGTTGTGCCATGCCTATTGTTTATGGATTTGCTCAAACAGCTTTTAAAAAAGCTCAGCTGCCATACCAGCCTTGGCCACATTCTCTGGCAAGAAATTCCTTAGCTTAATTATGTATTGACTAAATATTTTCTTAAATTTGTTTAAATCTGCTTCTACTTAGTTTCATGGCAAGTCCTCTAGACAGACAGTAGTAGGACTATTAACCTGTCCCCTACCAAACAATTTAAAAAATATCCTCTCTCAAAGCTGAAGAGGCCGAACCTTTTGGCCTTTCTTCAGAAAACAGAGGCTCCATCTCCTTTATTTTTATTTCCCCTTTCCACACCTTTTTTAGTACTGATATATCTTTAATATGTAGCAACCAGAACTGCACACAATAATCAAGGTGTGGATCATATAATGCATCAATACAGAGGGATTATTATATTTGCAGTTTAGTTCTCTATTCCTTTGAGTAATTCTTAGCAAAGCTGCCCTAAAAAAAAAAAAACAGGCTGATGTAAATATAACTGCATCCAAACACTATCAGGACTACTTTCTAGTTTACAAAATTTGTATTCTCTATTTAACACATCTAGGAGGCATTCCGGTTTTTTTAAGCAAATTACTCCATATGTATTACTTCTCCTCTCATTGATAAACCAGAAACAAGGTCTCATGCCAAACACAAACCCTATCCCTATTATTTATCCATTTCACCAACTATGCTAACAATAAAATACCACCAGTGAGGATAAGAGACAAGCATTACTCCCATTTAATTCAGGTACCTATTATCCAGCCTACACTAAATAGCTCACAACCCCTGAATACCACCCACACTTCAGCTCTCAAATGCCTACTGGTTAACGCACGTTCAGTAGTACGCCGTACTATCTCCACTTTATCTCGCTCTCTAATACTCATTCTCCTTCTCTCATCAGGTAACATCAACCCCAACCCTGCCCCCCCCCCCCCCCGATTTCCTTCTCACACTAAAAAAAGTTCCTCATGTACCCCGTCTAATCTCATCCACATCCCGCTCCTCCCTCCTTCCGCCCTCCCCCATTCATCCCACAATCACTCATCCATAAATATCAACTCCAACTCTACCCCCATAAATAATCCCTCACAAATCCTACCTGATACCATCAATTTACCCCTCCCTCATGTCCCCCTTGGAGAGCACATACACCCAGACATACCCACCCACACCCTGCTCCCTCTAAATCTCGGTATTACCCGAGGAAGAGGGCCCCACGCTACTCTGATAAGAATTCCACATGTAACTTATCCAACCTTATCCATATCCCTCTCCTCCCCCCCCCCCACCGCTCTCCCGTTTTCATGCGCCCTATGGAACGCATGCTCAATCATTAAAAAAAACAATTTTATCCACGATCTTTTTATCTCTAATGCCCTACACCTTCTTGCCTTGACCGAGACCTGGCTTCCCCCAGACGATACCGCTTTCATTGCCTCTCTCTGCTATGGGGGCTACCAGTTCTCCCATACACCTCGATCTACTGGTCGCAGTGGTGGCGTTGGCCTCCTTCTCGCTCCCTCCTGCCAATTCCAACCCCTCCTGCCACCCCAATCACACTCCCCCACTCTCCTTCGAAGTCCACTCCATTCGCCTCCTCACACCACTTCCCCTCCGAGTAGCTGTTATTTATCGCCCACCCAACAAATCCAAATCAACCTTCCTCACCGACTTCGACTCCTGGCTTTCTGACTTTATGGATCCCTCCTCCCTTACTCTTATTCTTGGTGATTTCAACATTCACAGACAACCCCTCCGACCCCCATGCCTTTAAGTTCCTTGCTCTTACCTCTTCGTTCAACCTCCAACTTTGCCCCACTGCTCCCACACACCTACACAGCCATTGCCTTGACCTAATACTCTTCTCCAATTCCTCTCCCTCAAACGTCCGCAAATCAATCCTTCCCTCATCTGACCATCACCACTTAACATTTACTCTTCAGCTTCCGCCATACCAACCTCGCCCTGTCTACTCTGATCTATTTAGAAACCTTAATATCATCGATCCCTTGACTCTCTCCTCCACCATTTCTCCATCTCTTTCCTCCATTTTATCACACAAGTCCGTCGACGAGGCACTATCCTCATACAATGTTACACTATCCTCAGCCCTTGACACTCTTGCCTGCCCCCCACCCCACATCCTGTAAAACGATCTACTCCTCAACCCTGGCTTTCACCCACAATCCGTTACCTACGCATCTGCACCCATTCTGCCGAACGAGCTTGGTCCAAATCCCGCTCCCCGGAAGACCTTTTATATTTCAAATTCATGCTTGGCTCCTTCCAGTCAGCCTTGGCACTTGCCCAACAGGATTACTACATCCATTTGACCAACTCCCTTGCCTCTGATCCTCGCCATTTCTTTAACACCCTCAATTCCCTCCTCAAGGACCCCCGCCCCCAATCCCGCCCTCCCTTTCTGCCCAAACCCTTGCTGACTACTTTCACGATAAAATCTGCAAAATTACCCTCCAATTCCCTACCCTCTCATCTACTTCCCCTCCTCCCCAACTCTCCTCACCCATACATGCTCCCCCCACCACCCTCTCCTCCTTCCCTCCGATCTCTGAAGAAGAAACCACACTCCTTTCCTCCACCAAACCCACCACCTGTTCATCAGACCCTATCCCCACCCATCTCCTACGTTCCATCTCCCCCACCATTGTCCCCTCCATCATATCCTCAACCTTTCTCTCTCCACTGCAACTGTCCCAGTTGACTTCAAACATGTTGCTGTCACACGCCTCCTCAAGAAACCCTCACTTGATCCCACATGCCCTTCCAACTATCGACCCATCTCCCTCCTTCCCTTCATATCCAAACTGTTAGAACGAGCAGTCCACTGCTGCTGTCTCAACTTCCTCACCTCCCAGGCCCTCCTGGACCCACTACAATCGGCTTCTGTCCCCTACACTCCACTGAAACGGCACTCACAAAAGTCACCAACGAACTGTTCCTGGCTAAATCTAAGGGCCTCTTTTCTATCCTCATCCTTCTTGACCTTTCTGCTGCCTTTGACACCATTGACCACAACCTTCTCCTCACCACCCTCTCCTCGCTTGGATTCAAGGACTCCGTGCTATCCTGGTTCTCCACCTATCTCTCCCATCGCTCATTCAGTGTATGCTCTGGCGGCTCCTCCTCCTCCCCTACCCCGCTCCAGGTAGGTGTACCTCAGGAATCAGTCTTGGGCCACCCTCCTATTCTCTCTCTATACCCAAGGCCTTGGAGTGCTTATCTCCTCCCATGGCTTTCAGTATCATCTCTATGCCGACGACTCCCAAATATGTTTTATGTTTTATTAAAATGTGATATACCACCCACACCAAATTAGGCATCTGGGTGGTTCACAATTAAAATTACAGGCTGCAGAAATAAGAAAAGAACGCCATCAAATTAAAATAGTAAAGGAGAGAAGAAAATGACAAGACAAATAAAACAAAAGACAAGACAATAAGGGCAGGTCAGAAAAAAAGAGTAAGAAAGAAAAGCAAACATAAGGGCAGGGCTCATGGGGGGAGGTTAAATGCTGTAGTGAACAAATGGGGTTTGAGCTTTGTTTTAAAATGCTGGAGAGATGTTTCAGAGCGGAGGGAAAGAGGGAGTGAATTCCATAGTCATGGACCTAAAAAGTAAAAAGCGGAAGAACGAGTGGATTCCAAATGGGCATGTGAGGGAGGGGGAAGGAACATATGATTAAGATGAATAGAACGAAGGGAACGGTGGGGGGTATGAAAGCGAACCTGATCGGCAAGGTAGAGGGAAATACCTGTGAAGAGGGCCCTGTGAACAAAGACAAGAATCTTATAGTGGATGCGAAAAGATACCGGTAACCAATGTTGTTGTAGGAGGAGAGGGGTGACATGATCATACCGGGAAGCGTGAGTGAGGAGATGAACTGCGGTATTCTGAATACGCTGGATTCGAGCAATTTGTGACTTTGGGAGACCCGCCAGGACGACATTGCAATAGTCGAGCCTGGATATAACTAAGGAAAGCAGAAGTGTGGCTAGTGCAGAAGGAGAGAGAAAGGGGCGAACAGCTCGTAACTGTTTAAGAGAGAAAAGACCGTTGGACAACTGAAGAAATGTGTTCCCGAAAGGAAAGAGCAGAGTCGAGAACCACACCAAGGTAACGAAAGGAAGAAACTAAGGGAATAGGCTGGGAGGAGAAAATCGGGGCAATCAGAAAATATACCTCTCTATACCTAATATCTCTCTGGCAACCCAGTCCAAGATCTCTGCCTGTCTTTCTGACATTGCTGCCTGGATGTCTCATCGCCGACTGAAACTGAACATGGCCACGAATGAACTCCTTGTCTTCCCACCCAACTCCTCCCCCCCCACTTCCCCCTCTCTCAGTCCAGGTGAATGGATCTACTATCCTTCCTGTTCCCTCGGCACGCAATCTAGGGGTTATCTTTGACACCTCTCTCTCCTTCTCCGCTCATATGCAGCTTGTAGCTAAGACCTGCCGCTTCTTTCTCTACAACATCAGCAAAATCCACCCCTTCCTCTCTGAACACACTACCAAAACGCTTGTCCACGCCTTAATCTCCTCTCGCCTCGACTACTGCAACCTACTCCTTGTTGGTCTTCCCGTGAGCCACCTCCTTTCCCTGCAATCTATATAAAATCGTGCTGCTCGACTAATCTTCTGCCAGCCTCGCCATGCCCACATTACCCCCCTTCTCAAGTCACTTCACTGGCTCCCTGTCCTATTCTGCATCCAAGTCAAGCTTCTCCTGCTGACCTATAAATGCATTCACTCCATGGCCCCTCAATACCTCTTATCTCTTCTCTCTCCCTACATCCCTGCTCGAAATCTGCGCTCCACTAACAAATTACTTCTATCAATGCCTTTCACCCGCACTGCTAACTCCCGACTGCGCTCCTTTCACCTTGCTGCACCATACGCCTGGAACAGCCTACCTGCATCTGTGTGCCAGGCACCCTCCCTGGCCCTTTTCAAATCCAGGTTGAAGACCCACCTCTTCACCATTGAGAGTAGCTACTCACCTGTAACAGGTGTTCTCCAGGAGCAGCAGGAATCAGTCCTCACTTATGGGTGTCATCGACGCCGATGAAGCCCCAGCGGAGCATTTCCCCAGCTTTTCATGAAAGCCTTTGGGAATGCTGCCACGCATGCGCGGTTCCCTTCCCGCCTAAAGGTGCCATCTTACCTCAGTCAAATGACATAGCTAAGAACAGCACACAAAAATGTAAAAATTAAACTATGTACAACTGCAACTCCAAGGGGAGGAGGGAGGGTAGTGAGGACTGATTCCTGCTGCTCCTGGAGAACACCTGTTACAGGTGAGTAACTACTTTCTCCAGGACCAAGCAGGAAGTCAGTCCTCACTTATGGGTGACTCCCCAGTTCTGGGCTACCAGGAACCCAGGCTGAACAAGAGAACTCCCTCTAGTCTCAGCAGCAAGGAAAGGCTTTTCCAGGACACAACCTCCACAGGTAGCCCAACCAGAGGGCAGGAGGGCAGGAGTTGCCTAGACCTCAAAGAGATTCCGGAGTACTGCTTGGCCAAAAGCACTGTCCCTACGGGACTCCCTCTCCAGACAGTAGTGGGCTGCAAAAGTCTGGCTTGAAGACCAAGTAGCAGCCCTGCAGATGTCTTGCAATGGAACAGAGCGGAAGTGAGCCACTGATGCAGCCATTGCCCTCACACGGTGGGCCGTGACCCTACCCTGCAAAGGAAGGTCAGCTGCCTTGTAAGCCCAGGTGATACAGTCAGCCACCCAAATGGACAAGGTACGCTTGGACACAGGCCGCCCCAAGTTATTGGGGTCAAAAGAAATGAAGAGCTGAGAAGCCTTCCTGTGACCTTGCATACGTTCAAGGTAGAAGGATAAGGCCCTCCTACAGTCCAAGGTATGGAGAATTGTTTCAGCCTGACTCGCATGAGGCCTAGGGAAGAAAGTAGGAAGAACCACCTCCTGGTTGAGGTGGAAAGAGGAGACAACCTTAGGAAGGAACTTAGGGTGAGTCCTGAGGACCACCCTGTTCTTATAGAACCTGGTGTAAGGCCTATCACAGACCAAGGCCTGAAGCTCACTCACTCTCCTAGCCGAAGTAAGGGCTATGAGAAAGAGTCTTTCAGGAAAGGAAGCGTAGAGGGCAAGTAGCCATAGGCTCAAAAGGTGGGCGAGTCAGTTGCTGCAAGACCACATTAAGCTCTCACTCAGGAGCAGGACGACGTATGGGAGGTTTGAGCAGAAGCAAGCCCCTGAGAAACCTAGACACCAAAGGGTGCACAGACAAGGAATGGCCCTCAACTAGGGAATGGTGAGCTGCCAAAGCAGAGAGGTGGACCCGAACAGAGTTGGACTTGAGAACCTCATTGGACAAGTGCAGCAGGTACTGAAGCACTACAGGCACAGTACAGGAGAAAGGATCCTCAGCACGTAGCTGACACCACACAGAGAACTGTTTCCACTTGAGAGCATAGGTCTTCCTAGTGGATTGTTTCCTGGAGGCTAGGAGAACTTCCTCAACTTCTGGAGGCAGGCCCCACGGAGCCAACACTACCCTTGCAGCCTCCATGCCATCAGATTGAGAGCTTTGAGATTGGGATGCAGCAAGGAGCCCTGATCCTGAGAGAGGAGGTCGGATTGCAATCCCAGAGGCAGAGGCAGATCCACTGCCAGCTGAAGCAGGAGGGGGAACCAAGGCTGTCTGGGCCACCTGGGAGCTACCAGGAGGACTGAGACTCTGTCTCGGAGAATCTTGAACAGTGTTCGGGCCACCAGAGGGGTGGGAGGAAACGCATAGAGCAGGCCCTGAGTCCAGGGAATCAGAAAAGCATCTGCTGCTCCTCTCAGAGGATGTGGTTGCCTGGAGCAGAACCTTGGCAGCTGGTTGTTCAGTGGACTGGCAAACAGGTCTATGGAGGGAAGCCCCCATCTCAAGAAAATCTTTTGAACCACTAAGGGATGGAGCTGCCACTCGTGTGGTTGCAGAATCCTGCTCAATCTGTCTGCCAGGGAATTCTCCTTGCCTGGAAGATAGACTGCTCTGAGGAGCATGTTGTGCTTCAGGGCAAAGGAACAGAGGTCCTGGGCCTCCTGGCAAAAATGCTGGGAACCAGTTCCGCCCTGTTTGTTGACATAGAACATGGCTACCTGGTTGTCCGTCTGGATCAAGACAGATTGATGTGCCAGGGAAGCAGTAAAGGCCTTGAGGGCCAAGCGGATAGCTCTGAGTTCCAGCAGATTGATCTGCTGGGACGCCTCCCAAGGAGACCACAGGCCCTGGGTGCACTTGTCTAGGCAATGTGCACCCCAACCCTGTAGAGAGGCATCGGTGGTTAGGACCACTGTATGAGGTGGAATCTGAAAAGGCACCCCTACCAGCAGATTGGGGGGGTGTAACCACCAGCTGAGGGAGGTCAGAAAACAGTGGGACACTCTGATCCTGTCTCTGAGACTTCCTGAGGCTTGTGACCACTAAGTCCGAAGGCACCACTGGGCAGGTCTCATATTGAGCCTGGCATTGGGGGTCACCTGTATTGTCGACGCCATGTGGTCCAGAAGCCTGAGAAAGAGTCTGGCGGAGACTAGGGACCTGTGCAGAAACTTGCTGGCGAGGTCTATGAGCCTTTGTGCTCGGTCCACTGGTAAGAATGCTCTTGCCAGCTGAGAATCTAACCTTGCCCCTATGAACTCCAAGTTCTGGGAGGGGAGCAAAGTGGGCTTTGCGAAGTTGATGACAAAGCCCACCTTTTGGAGCAGTTCTATTGTCCTGTTGGTGGCCTGTTGAATTTCCAGGGAAGTCTGGCCTCTGATGAGCCAGTCGTCTAGGTAAGGAAACACAAAGATGCCCTGATTTCTCAGGTAGGCTGCCACCACTGCCAGGTACTTTGTAAAGACCCTGGGAGCAGAGGTTAGTCCAAAGGGTAGTACCCTGTACTGATAATGGTTTCCTCCCACAATGAACCTGAGGTACTTTCTGTGGTCTGGATGAATGAGGATGTGAGTGTAAGCATCTTTTAGATCTAAAGAGCATAGCCAATCTCCCTGCTGGAGGTAGGGCAGAAGAGTTCCAAGAATAACCATCTTGAACTTTTTCTTCACAAGAAACTTGTTTAGGTTTCTGAGATCCAAAATGGGTCGAAGACCACCGGTTCTTTTTGGCACCAGGAAATACCTGGAGTAAAAACCGTGACCGTGGAAGTGGGGAGGCACAGGCTCCACCGCCTTGTCCAGTAACAGACTCTTGAGCTCCTGGAGGAGAAGGGCTGTATGTAGGGGAGGCCTGAAAGGTTCCCCTGGAAAGTGTGGCAGAGGTAGTTGGTGAAAATGCAGGGCATAGCCTCGATGGACTATGTCCAGCACCCAACAGTCCTGAGTGATCAGGGGCCACTGGTGGGCGAACAAGGCTAGGCGGCCTCCTGTGCAGGGTTAGGTCTGCAAGGGAGGATTGGCTGTACTCAAGGAGTCAAAAACCCCACCCTGCTGAGTGGGAGCAGGGGCTGGAGGCTTGGGGGCAGTCTGCCTACGGGGCCCATTACCCCGGTCCTTGGCTTGCTGACCCTGTGGGGCAGGTTGGGCAGCCTGATATTGTGGGTACTGTTTGTAGGCAGTGCCCTTCCTCGGGTAAAAGGGCTTTTTACGCGGGCCCTTCTTATGTGAAGGGGTAGAGGTCTTCCTCGACAGCCTTGTCCTGGTGAGGTGCTCAATCTCGAGATGTGCGGCCTTCTCAGCCACAGGCTTGCCAAAAAGGTTTTCACCTCGGCAAGGGACATCGACCAACTTGTCCTGAACCCACGGCTCGAGGTCCGATGACTGCAGCCACGCCTGGCGTCGAGCCGCGATGCCAGCAGCCGCTACTCGAGCCGAAGCCTCGAAGCCATCGTAGGCGGCGCGGGACATGAACTTAGAGCATTCCCGGATCCTCGAAGACAAGGACTTAAACCTCTGCAAGGGTTCCCCGGAGAGACCAGCAGAGAACCCGGCCAACTCCTTGGCCAGGTCTCGTAAATACATGCCCATGTACAGCTGGTAAGTCTGGACATGGCAAGCAAGCATGGAGCCCTGAAAACACTTTCTGCCGACTCCATCAAGGTTGTGGGCTTCCCTACCGGGAGGCACCGTGGAGTGCATCTTCTGACTTTTCAGACGATGCATGGCCGATTCCACAACCATAGAATGGTGCGGCAGCTGTGCTTTCTGAAAGCCAGGATTCTTGCGGAGCCGATAAATGAAATCGACTCGCTTGCTCAAAACCAGCGCCGAGGCCAGTGCCTCCCACATCCGGAAGAGGAGCCGCTCCAGCATCGGAGGAACCGGGACAGTAAAGGCCTCCTTCGGAGGAGAATCGTACTGCAGAGCATCGAGCTCCTCGGCTCGAGGCTCTTCCTCGGGGTCAGCCAGGATAGCCAGGGCAGCGGTCATATCCCGGATAAAGTCTGAGAACCTAGTATCCTCCGGAGGGGGGGGATCTACTCCGGGGATCAGACTCAGGTGAGTCCGAAGGGACACACCGAGTCTTAAAGGTGTCAGGAGACTCCTCCATCCTTGGTTTCCCATGAAGACTCGTCCGATGTCGAGTCCGGGTCCGACGCCGCAGGGCCCCTGGGCACTGGCGTCGAGAACCTCGGTCCCGAACGGGAGGTTGAGGGAGACCTCGACCGAGGACGACCTCAAGCCGCAAAGGACTCAAGTATCGGCTCGGTCTCCGGGGTCGACTTGGAAGTCGATGTCCCGGTGGTCGGGGCAGATGCGCCAGACAGGCTGGCCATCAATGCCCGCTGCTGATCCATGAAGGCAGACATTCCGCTCTCCAAGGCTGTCAACCTGAGACTCAGCTCAGGTGATGCAGTAGCTCCCGACTCGGGCCCCGGCGGCGCCGGGCCCGACGTCGGTACTCGGGGAGGCGAGTCCTCGAGGACAACAGGACTTACGTGTCCAGCAGACTCCGGTTCTATACGAGGAACTTTGGTCGGCTTCTCCGGGTCCACGGGCCCGGGATGACGGTCGGGGGTCTTAGACCTGGACCTCGAGGGTCCAGGGACCTCCACCGACGCCGCCCTCGCGAGCCGCTTCTTCCTCTTACGTTCCCTCTCGGGGGACCCCCTGTCCGAGGAGCTCCGACGCCGCTCGGGATCGGAATCCCGAGATGTCGAAGCCTCAGACGAGGTCCAGGCACGAGCAGAGGCAGAGTCGGAGAAAAACCTTTCACTTTGCTGCTGACGACTTCAGAGGGCCTTGGAAGACATTTTTCCACATGGCCCGCACGTTTTAGAATCGTGGTCCGGGTCTAGGCACCGAAGGCAGCAGTCGTGTGTGTCGGTGAGAGAATCTTTTTACACCGATCACACTTTTTAAAGCCACTGGAAGTCATGGGGGAAAAAAGGGTCCCCGCGAGGTCAAAAGACCGGCCTTCCAGGGAAAAAGAAAAAGTTTAGGTGCGAACGCCTAGCCACTCAGGGCAAAAACCGAAAAGAAAAAAAGGGTGTTCGATACCGGTGTACCGATCCCGGCGGGAGGGGAACAGACGTTGAATCCGAAGAAAAGAAGCGAAAACAACGCAAGAAAAAAATCTACTTTTAACCGGGAAAACAGGACACACGTCCGATGGGCTTCACGGAAATAAAAGAGACTGAGGTAAGATGGCACCTTTAGGCGGGAAGGGAACCGCTCATGCGTGCCAGCATTCCCAAAGGCTTTCATGGAAAGCTGCGGAAATGCTCCGCTGGGGCTTCATCGGCGTCGATGACACCCATAAGTGAGGACTGACTTCCTGCTTGGTCCTGGAGAACATTCAGATCCTGACTTCCATCCTCATCTTCCCTAACCCCCATCAATGTCTACGACCAAACTGTACCACACCATGCCTTCCGCAGAACTGACTAATGCTCTGTACTTAAAACAAATGGAAATTACACTAACCTGGTAATTGTAGTTCCTGGAGGGTCCAGTTTAGTCCTCCAACATCGGGTAGTGCCCCTCCTCCTGCAGCCGGGAGACTGGACCAATCAAATCTTCTGTAGTATATATGCAGCAGGAGCTCCCAGAAGTCCCCAGTGTACTAGTAACAAAGCATACTTAACGAAGCAACACATTAGATTAATATACAAAATGACCTAATTAAAGAACAATTTGTTCCCCCCCAAGGAATATCCAACCCCCTCCCCAAACGAGGAAGTCAGAACACTGCATTGCGCCGGCACCGACGCCTCAGGAATCAAAACACCGCTCCCCACCAGAAGTTCAGGAGCTGCCTGAACCCCCGAGACAGGGAAGAGCCTCTGCAAAAAACGCGGCTGCCACAGAGGGACCGAACGGCAAGAGGAACCGTCTTAATATCAACCGTTCGGAAAGGCGCGCCGCACCACATTAGCAGATAGTCGGGAGGGAAGGAGGACTAAACTGGACCCTCCAGGAACTACAATTACCAGGTTAGTGTAATTTCCATTTCCTGTTCGGTAATCCAGTTTAGTCCTCCAACATCGGGATGTAACAGAGCAGTTAAGACCGGGCGGGACCTTGCCATCCGGCGCGCAGAAACCGCCGAACCAAAACAGGAATCCCGAGCCGCTGACACATCTAAGCGATAGTGTCTACTGAAAGCATGCAGAGACGACCAAGTGGCCGCCCTACAGATATCTGCCGGCGGAACCAGGCTATACTCCGCCCAAGAGGTCGCCTGAGCCCTAGTAGAATGAGCCCTCAGACCCTCCGGAACAGACCGCTGTTGCAACAGATACGCGGACGCGATCGCCTCTTTGAGCCATCTAGCAATGGAGGCTTTAGCCGCCGCTTCCCCTTTACGCGCACCCCCGAAGAGCACGAAAAGCCGGTCAGATTTCCGAAAAGACTCGGTAACCTTTAAATAACGATGGAGCGTACGACCCACATCGAGCCGGAGAAGACCTTTGTCCGTTGACCCGACAGATTGCGAAGAAAGCACTTGAAGAAACACTGCCTGATTCATGTGAAAGGGAGACACCACCTTTGGCAGAAAGGAAGGAACCGGACGGAGAACGATCCGATCCGCGGAAAAAGACAATAAAGGCTCTCGACAGGACAATGCATGCAGATCTGAAATGCGCCGTGCCGAACAGATGGCTACAAGAAAAACCGCCTTCAGCGTGAGATCTTTCAGAGACGCCCTGCGCAGGGGCTCAAAAGGTTCACGAACCAGGGCCCTCAGAACTAAATTCAAGTCCCAAGGAGGAACGAAAACTCTGCGGGAGGGCCGCAAATGAAAAACAGCCGTAAGGAATCGGCGTACATCTGGATGAGCCCCGAGCAGACGACCCAAAACCTTGCCGCGGTAACACGAGATAGCCGCCAGCTGGACTTTTAGGGAACTAGCCGCAAGGCCCTTATCGAAACCATCCTGAAGAAAACTTAAAACGACGGGCACTGAAACCGTCGCCGCCCGGACTCCCCGCCGGGAGCACCAGTCTTCAAAAATCCTCCAAATCCGAACGTAAGTAAGAGAAGTGGACGTTTTCCTCGCCCGCAGAAGGGTAGAAATCACCGCGGGGGAGTAGCCCTTCCTTTTCAGCCGAGCCCTCTCAATGGCCAAACCGTAAGCGAGAATCGATCCACTTGGGGCATCCGCAAGGGACCCTGAAGAAGAAGATCCGGTCGAGCGGGCAGGAGCCAAGGAACGCCGTCGCTCAACCGGACCAGATCGGCATACCAGGGCCTCCGGGGCCAATCCGGGGCCACCAGTAACACGCGACCCCGGTGGCTCTCGATACGTTGTACGACCCGGCCGATCAGAGCCCACGGAGGAAAGACATAAAGAAGACCGGACGTTGGCCACGGCTGAATGAGAGCGTCGAGCCCCTCGGACATGCGCTCCCTTCGCCTGCTGAAGAAGCGCCCTGTCTTGGCTGATTGAAAGGTCGCCATGAGATCCATGATGGGTGGACCCCACCGCCGGACGATTTGTGCGTAAACCTGTGGGTTTAGCTCCCATTCTCCGGGGTCCACCCGCACTCTGCTGAGAAAATCGGCCTGGACATTGTCTACGCCCGCAATGTGAGCCGCCGAGATTGCTGGAAGGCAAGTTTGCACCCAGTTGAACAAGGCCGCCGCTTCTGCCTCCAGGGCCACTCTGCCGGTACCCCCTTGGCGATTGATGTAAGCTACAGTGGACGCATTGTCCGACAGGACTCTCACCGGCCGTCCGAGAACCAGGGTCTCCAGGTCCACCAGGGCTAGCCGGACTGCCCGCAATTCGAGACGGTTGATCGACCAAGAGGCCTCCAGGGGAGACCATTCCCCCTGAGCAAAGCGGGATTTGCAGTGAGCCCCCCAGCCGGTTAAGCTCGCATCTGTCGTGAACGGAACCCACAGAGGAGGCTCCAAGGGAATCCCTCGCGACAGGTTCTCGGCGGAGAGCCACCACCGGAGGGATCGGCGAACCGTCTTTGGGCAAGGCAATCTCTTGTTCAGCAAGTCGAACTGGTTGGACCAACGTCGCAGAAGAGCACTGCAGCGGACGCATGTGGAAGCGCGCCCAAGGCACCACCTCCAAGGTCGCCGCCATCGTGCCGAGGAGCCGCAGGTACCACCACGCCGACGGAGCTGGCATCCCCCGGAAGAGACGGACCAGAGCCCGCAACGCCAGCACGCGTCGCTCCGGAAGGCACACCAAGCCCCTTGCTGTGTCGAAGCGGACTCCCAGATACTCGAGATCCTGTGACGGAGACAGACAACTCTTGCATTCGTTCACCACCCATCCGAGGGACCGAAGGAGATCCACCACCCTGCTCGTGACTTGCACACACTCCCGACTGGACTTCGCTCGAATCAACCAGTCGTCGAGATATGGATGGACCAGGATGCCCTCCTTGCGCAACGCCGCCGCGACTACAACCATTACCTTTGTGAAGGTGCGGGGAGCCGTGGCGAGTCCGAACGGCATGGCCCGGAATTGAAAATGGCCCCACGGGAGCGCAAAGCGGAGAAACCGTTGATGGGAGGGCCGGATGGGAATGTGTAAATAGGTTTCTGTAAGATCGAGGGATGTCAAAAATTCCCCTTGACGCACCGCTACGATGACTGACCGCAGGGTCTCCATGCGAAAGTGCGGTACTCTGAGAGCGCGATTCACGCCTTTGAGATCCAAGATCGGACGAAGGGAACTGCCCTTTTTGGGAACCACAAAATAGATGGAGTAGCGACCTGCGCCTCTTTCCAAGGGCGGGACCGGAACCACGGCCCCCAGAGAGAGAAGCCAATCCAGGGTCACGCGGATGTCCTGCGCCTTTTGAGCTCCCTTGCTGGGAGACAGAACAAACGAATCCAGAAGTGGGTGCGCAAACTCTAGGGCATAACCTTCTTCTATAATCTGCAGCACCCACCGATCTGACGTAATTTGGGCCCAAGAAGGAAGAAAGTCGCGCAAACGACCCCCGATGACCGGGTCTTCCTCTAGAGCCCGCCTCGTTTCATTGTGGCTTGCGATTAAAGGAAGAGGCCGAGGAAGAGGCGGCTTCGGAGAAGCCCCTTCCCGCTCCTCTGAAACCACGAAACCCTTGATGACGGGTTCCAAAACGACTGCGCTGCGAAGTCCACAGCCGGGAAGAACGAAATCTGCGCGCATCCCGAAACTGGCCGCGCGCTGAGGTGGACGACCTATTAAGCTTAGGCTTATCCTCTGGAAGCCGACCACCCTTAGACTCACCGAGATCCTTCACCAACTTATCCAGAGCCTCACCAAATAACAACCTGCCCTTAAAGGGTAGTTTACTGAGGCGAGACTTGGAAGAACCGTCGGCCGCCCAATTGCGCAACCAGATGGACCGTCGTGCCGCTACCATGGAGGCCATGCTATTAGCTAGGGAGCGTATTAAATCATAACACAGATCCGCCAAGTAGGCCGATCCTGACTCCACGCGGGCAACGTCCAACAGCCCCTGTTGGTCCATACCGGACCCCGAGCGCAGGTGCTGCGACCATCGCAAACAAGCTCGAGCTACCCACGCCCCACAAATAGAAGCTTGTAACGATAAGGCATTGGTCTCGAAGGCTTGCTTCAACAAATTATCAACCTTTTTGTCCTGAACATCCCTCAGGGCCGCGGCCCCTTCAACCGGGATGGTGGTTTTCTTAGTCACTGCCGAAACGGCAGCATCCACCCGTGGAGACTTAAACAAGTCCCTGTCCTTGTCTGCAAGGGGGTAAAGACGATTCATGGTCCGAATCCCTTTCAAAGCGGATTCCGGTTGCTCCCATTCCACATGGATCATCTGCTCAACTACTCGGTGCACAGGCAAAACTACCTGGGCATCCCTGACCGCCTGAATGAGAGGATTCTCGAGACCCTCCTCCTCCAGCGGCCGCACCGCAGAGAGGTTAAGTGCTTGGAGAGACTCCGTGACCAAAGGTACCAGCTCGTCCCTTCGAAACACCCGAATGATGCGAGCCTGATCCTCCAGTTCTGGAAGCTCTCCGTCTTCTAACTCCTCCGCCTCAATATCCGGATCCCCCTCAGTCTCGGAATCCGGGAGGCAAAGGGCGCCCTGATCCTGGTCCCCCAACCTGGGCCGCTTGACCGCGGGTTGGGAAGACCGCTGAACCCCCCCCCGCGGATGCTGGGGGGAGAGAGGCGGGCCAAGCCTCCGGCAAATGACCAGACCGGCTTAAGCGGAAGGCCTGATGCATGAGAAGAACAAAATCCGGGGAAAAGTCTATAGGCGACGCTACCATAGCCGCCTGCTGGAGCTCAGGGACCGACGTATTAGACGCCGGGCCCAGACCAGAAGGAAGGATGCTCGGTGAAGGGACACTGTCCCCCGAAAGGGAAGGGTCCCCGGGCACATGCTGTTCCTTAATTTCAATAGGCAGCTCCAGTTCTGAAGAAACTGCAGCACAGCTCTTACAGATTCCAGAGTCAGTCATTGTACCTCTGCGGGAGCCACAAATTACACACAGGTTTGGCAGCCATGCCCAGGCCACCTGCTCTCAGGGAAAAATAAGGCAACAGGAACAGGGAAGCCCACACCAAGGGGACTAACCTTATTCAATTCAGCACAGTATTAAATTTAAAACCTTTTTTTTTTTTTTTTTTTTTTTTTTTACAGTAAACAAAATACTCCCCAGAATCCTAGGGGTGCCCTGAGCAAAATCGCCAGCAAAAGAAACCCCAAAAACACCAGGGGAACCCGTGCGCAAGTGTTAAAAAGTGCCCTTAAAAAGCACACTTTAGAAATCCAAAATGGCCGCCGCACTTTTTCACCCGCGGTAAAAAACGGCGCGAAAATACAAAGGTACCCAAATAATATGGAAAAGAAAGAAAACGACCCTCTAATACAGGGCAAGCGAAAAAAAGCAGGAAAAAGTGCAATTTGGAAGCCAGGGGAGCCGACAGAGCCTCTGCCCAAGCAAAGAACAGAGAGCTTAAAACAAGGAAAATTCCTACCAGCTCTGGAAACAGCAAGGAACTCAGCCCACTTCTCCAAGTGACAGGCAATGTTGCAGCCGGTATGGCTCTTCCCCGAACAGCCTTGGGGAGAGCTCAACCCAGGCTTCAGAGATTCCCAGGCAGAAAGGCAGGAGCCCAAGGCAGGTCTGGCTTTCCCCAGAAAGTCTCCTGTGTCTTTTCTTTTTTAAAGATACAGCTACCTAGCAAAAGAAATAGAATATAAAGGACCAGAAATAAACCCCAAAAGAACTAACTAACTAGTGTTGCTCCTTCAAGTGTCACTTAGCGTGCCCAGCAAGGGCACAGAAGTCCTCCAGCTGCAGGGAGACTGGACACACTGGGAGCTCCTGCTGCATATATACTACAGAAGATTTGATTGGTCCAGTCTCCCGGCTGCAGGAGGAGGGGCACTACCCGATGTTGGAGGACTAAACTGGATTACCGAACAGGAACTCTATTTACAGAATACTACAAGGACTTCACACCTGAACTGACTCCTATGTGCAGTATCTACAACGCTATACAGGCCCGGATCTTAGATCACCTTTATACATGGCTCTAATCTTGTATATATGTATATTGCTCACTTTGTGTATAGCTCACCGATGACATCTAGCACTCTGCACCCCACGTCACTCTTCTTGATCTCCCACTGCATGCTACTGACCACACATTTACCTCGATTGTTTGATGTGCTAAACCGCTTTGATTTAATGATAAAGCGGTATACTAAATCCGTCTAAATAAAATAAATAAATAGATTGTAAGCTCTGATGAGCATGACTCTGACGGGCATTATATGATGGCTACCTCTTGTAGGTTAGCTGTGCAGCGCTGCTTGCGTAGCGCTTTACAAATGCTAAGTAGTAGTAGTAGTAGTAGCGAGAAACCTCAAAGACCATGACCTGGACATCCTTTGCATCACTGAAACATGGCTCACGGACTCCGACTCAGTCTTGATTAATCAGCTAAAACATCCAAGCTACGACTATTCAATTGTACTAGACCGGGATGTCGGAGAGGTGAAGTTTGTATACAAACAAACACCAATACAACAAAAAACAATGGGCTGAATGCCATCACTATCTCCAGCAAGCATATCTCAATTGCTCTGGTATACCGGATCCCCAATGGCAGAAAATGAAGAACTGGCAGCCATCCTGGAAATCGTCGGCACATACACAGATCCAAACTGCCCATTAATACTATTGGGTGATCTTAACCTGTTCTCCATTCCACAGCCGCAAGCAGCTGCATTCACCGATGCAATGTCCTGTCAAAAATATATCCAGATTGTAATGTTACCAACTCACATCAAAGGTAATATTCTGGACCTTATCTTTGTGCCATCACATCTCCTGGAGAAATATCCAATCCCCTCCCCCACCTCAACTAAGGTCCCATGGTCAGACTACTACACAATATCATTCCACCTTTATCCTCCAACTCTTATGGCAGCCAGCCAACACAAAGAAAACCACCACAGAAGATTTAAACAGTTTAAAAAATAACCCTTCCATGAATCTGTCATCCCCAATCTGAACGCAAACTCTGATGATTTAGACGCTTTTGTAGCCAATTGGAATGAAACAATTACCAACACTGCAGCTGCACAGCCATTAAAATCAACTCCTCGAAATCCTTGACATCATACATCATGGTACACAACAGAAATAAAAAGGATCAAACAGAAACAAAGAAAAGCTGAACGAACCTGGAGACATTCTCTATGAATAAACCAAGAAAAACTGCCTTCAAATCCTTAATTCTTACAGAGTCCAATCCAATAAGGCAAAGAAAGACTACCACTCTCAAACATTATTAAAATCCCTAAATAAACCCAGAGAGCTATTTGAAATAGCCAAATCCATGCTAAAAGAGAACACCCCCCAACTGCACATCTACCCCCAAACCTCAAGCACTTGCGCATCACTTCTAATCCAAAACTATAGAAACATCCTCCAGCCACACTAAAAAAAGGACTCCCACAAACCCTACACTTCTAGCTCCCTTCATACATTCACCTCAGTCTCACCTGACCATCTGATCAACATAATTGGAAATCCAAATATGATTATGTCACTTTTGGATCCCTGTCCAGCAAGCTGGATAAAATCAACAAGATCTGAACTTTCCTCAACCATACTCAAGATGTTACAGCTCTCCTTCCCACAAGGGTATATATCAAATAGACTAAAGACCATCTCTGTATGCCCACTGCTAAAAAACCCGAAGCTAGACCCAGCTGATCCAAATTCATATAAACCTATTTCAAGTTTACCTTTCCTCACAAAAATAATGGAGAAAGTGGTACAACTTCAACTGCAAAATTATATCAGCCTAAATGATCCCTCCCCAACTACGGAATGGAAACACTTAATACCACTCAACTGTCTAATCAAATGAATAAAGAAAACAAGATAAGCCTTCATCCTCATTTTCCTCGATATATCTGCGGCTTTTGACACCGTATGTCATGAAATTCTGCTACAAAGACTACAATGGATTGGCATCACCGACAATGCACTTTACTGGATCCGATCTTATTTAACTGATCGCCTACAAATTATAAAAAACAATAGTAAAAGCTCTGACCCTTTTCCGCAAAACTGGGGTGTACGCCAGGGCTCCTCCTTATTATCCAACATTTACATCCAGCCAATCTGCCAGATCCTCCAGTCACATAATGTTATTCCCCCTATATGCAGATGACAATGTTTTACGCACCATTCTCAACCACGCAACCAGAATTCACTCATACGTTTTAACTCAGTTGCTCTATGGCTCTCCCAACAAGGTCTTTCCATTAATTATAACAAGACGGAAGTACTATTCATATTCAAAAATCAATCATTCATCCCGCCAGTCACTTAAGGTTAATCAAAACAGAACAAACAGTCAAATCAGAGGTACATTATCTTGGAGTAATCATTGACCAACATCTTACCCTGAAGGCCCACATCAACAACAAAATATATCTACAATAAAATAAGGACTTTACAAGGGCTGCGCCCTCTTCTCAAACTCCACAACTACTGGACTGCTTTTTAAACGATAACACTTCCACACATTGACTTCTGCAATACAATACTCAAGGTTTGCCGAAATACCATCTGCTCCCGTTACAACTAGCCCAGCACACTGCGGCTAGGGTCCTCACCGGAACATCAAGGAGCTCACGCATCACTCCCATCATGAAAGAGCTCCACTGGCTACCTCTACTAGACAAAATCAAATAAACACGTTACTATATTTAAAATCCTCCACAACCAATCCTCCAAGTACCTACAAACTATTATAAGAAAACGCCTAATAACAGACAAAGAAGAACGGCAGAACACTTTCTTGCTTCTCACACAGACTTCGTGAAGTACAACCAATCAGCATGTGAAAGAGCATTCTCATTCTATGCTCTAACAATATGGACTCCCTGCCTATGAAAATCCAAACTACAGACCTTAAGGATTTCAGGAAACTCCTAAAAACGTACCAGTTTCAAATGCGCTTTCAGGGCGTAACAAACATGAAAACACAACACAACTAAATCACACACAAAGACATCGCTATGCCATAGTCCTACCTTCACTCCTCAACAACAACAAGGCAATAACAAAATACCAAATATACCTGTCCGGCATTCTGTCTGGTAGCTTGATATATTATTAATGTTTTGAATTATTTACTGGTTCCGCTGCAAAGTTATATGGGATTCTTATACTGGGTTCAATGTTCCTTGTAATGTTAAAACGTTCCATGTAAAGTTCTGTTCTATGTAAACTGTACTGAACATTGGAAATGTGGTATATAAACTTCCCAATAATAAATAAGAATTTAGGAATTTCGCCCAAGTGTTTTGGTTAAGTTACATTCATCCTTCAACTTCCCCACTTCACCTGCTCAAAAATTGCATTACTTCAAGCTCACCTTATTGTTTCTGCAAAACTGACACGTCGTGAACTTTTTCGACGCTTCCCCAAGTTGTGATTCTGAGAAGAAAAAGTGCTTTATTGTAAGAGTAGCATCTGAAATACATTCAGTTGCAATACTTTTGTATTGGAAATTTTCCAGTGCATCTGTAGCAAAACTTTTCTGTACATACCAAACATAGTATGTTAACAACTAAGATGATCAATCAACTGCATTCTTGCACTAGAAACAGCCAGTTCTACATGCACTTCAGTTCTGTTCAAGTTCTTGCTTAAAATAAGTGTCATATTCAGTAGGAATGTTACAGTTTTCCCAAAAATTTAGTGTACCAAACTCACACTATGCTTTATACTTTGAAATGGTAACCAATTCTGTATGTCAAAATTTGCTAATAAACCCCCCCCCCCCCCCAAAAAAAAACGAAACTTCGTAATTAATACCTGTATGGCTAGGATCGTCAGATACTTCAGGCTGCTCAAATGTTCTGTGTCTTTGCTTAATTCCTCTTTTTCTAATCATCTGGTCCTTCTTCCCATACAGTAAAGAAAAAAAAACAATAAAACCACAAAAATATTATACCCAACAAAAAAAAGGTAGTAAATCCCACTCTCAAAAAAGTAAAAGATATATATTTTTTTAATTAACTTTAATAACACAAATTAATTTCAGTTATTAAAATTAATTTAAACATTTTTGAGCGTGGGATTTACCACCTTTTTTTTTGTGGGATATAACCTTCCTGTACACATATTTTGCAGAGTTCTTTTGCTTGCAATTAAAAGATTTGAGATCTCCTTCCAGGGAATCAAAATGGCAGCGGGTCCTTGAGGAGTCACCTTTTAGGTAATTCCGTGCCTCTGAATCCACTTTTTCCTCTCTCCCATGGGGATATCATGATGGGCAGGAGGAATAGAAAGCAGATTAGCCTACCCTCTGGTTTGGCGCTTGGTACAACTGCGCAAAAGACATTGGACATCTGTGGCTTTTTCTCCGTTGGAACGGAAGAGATGCCTTCGGCTGTGCTGGATAGTTAGTCCCTTTTGGCGCTGGGCGCTTCAGGAGTCTGGTTGTCTCCAGCATTTCCAGGTCGCAGAGGAGGGGCACGCTGCTCTGCAGGCACCAGTGTAGTGCTTCCCCACAGCATATCGATGAGTTCTCTGCTGCGGGGAAGTGATGAGGGCTCTCTGGCTGCAGCAGCTTCCTCCCAGGGCTTGGAATCAAGTTTTTTGGAAAACGCGGTGTCTGACCCTCATGTATTGGACACAGTGGTGCAGTATTCAGGAGGAGTTTGTCAAACTGGAGATACGGGGCTTTCAAAGCCTGCACTTAACACATTAGATGCGCTGTGGGATTTAACTGCTTGACGTCATTCCTCCTTGTCTGCAGTTTCTGAGACTTTAGCTAAAGATTTGCTGGTGGTGAAAAGTGATTTCCAGACGGTTTCCAGGAACCAAACTGACCAGGAGGGGACACTCTGCAACTGAGAAAGAACTGGGCATCTTCTGGAGCTTCAGGTGACTCAAGTTAAAGATGGGATTGTACAGCAAAAGAAAATGGAATATTTAGAAAATCAGGTTCATAGGAACCATCTGCGAATGTTAAACTTTCCAAGGTCCCCGGTTTTGTCCCCAATTGAGATGGTATGTAGATACTTCAGGGAGACGTTGAAAATCCTCCTGAAGTGTCTCCCTCCCATCTCTCGGGTACAATATCAGTCTGTGGGTGAAGCAACCATGGTGGTAGAGCTGC